>CM068836.1:73190145-74565145 GCA_028554795.2 Sinohyriopsis cumingii
CGAATCGCTTCACCTCCTATAAATTCGATAACCCAACAAAAGCCAAAGAACACTTTTTTGTTGCGTGATTAATTTCTGTTGCGTAAGGCTAAAACAGGCGGTGTTGGGAGTCTCTTACACCGACACGCAATTCTTACATTTGCATTATGAATATGAGAAGTAAAGAAACAATTAACTCCTATAATATGGGGTATAAAAATGAATCAGGATACTCTTCATCACCTTATATTGTATTTACGTTGACATTTGATCAGCATTGTTTTTTAAAGAGATGAGTAAGCAAGCAGCTGTTGTTTTTAACGCTCATTAAACAAGTATTATATGCCCTTTTTCCTGTTTGATATTATTTTCAAATCGTTTTAGGTGTCTGTCATGACAGTCCATGAAAACCTGCAGGCTTCAAAGATCGATTCTGTTAGACAAATTTACACATTTTTGTATATTTTTTAAATTTTGTAGTAGCCAGAAATTTCAGAAACGATCTAACATATTAAGGTAATAAATTTTTACGGCCACGTCATGTTTATGAAATTGTGGAAATGTGTTATCAGTTATCATATTGGTGTGACCACTTGCTATGTTCTCATACATGTCAGTACTAAATACATTTTGCACTGGTCTCCCAGTTTTCTTTCAAGCTAACCACGAAGGATCATCAAGATAAAATCAAAGCCTATATTTATCCCATTTAAAAATGATAATCTTTTAATTCAAGATAATCTTTTAATTCAAGATTAACGTTTCTACAGAGGAGATAGTTGTATAATACATACATACATACATACATACATACATACATACATACATACATACATACATACATACACTTACAACGTACATATATGTATACATGCTTACAACGTACATACAAGCAGTAAAATATACTTGAATTTGTTTACAACAGCAGGAAATAAAAAGACATTTGTAAAACTTTTAAAATTAGCATTAAAAAGTAAGAAAAACAAAATTCAGAAATATTATTTCTGTAATGTTTTAATTAACATAATCGAGGTGTTCGTTATAAATGATAAAAAGTTTTTTTAAAAGTAAATACAAACAATATTTTGCCTCAGACTTCGATTGTATGCCATAACCCACAATGTGACTAAAACAATGTGAACTTATCACTATTTATATCCATTTTTGTAAGAATGAAAAGTGTTTATTTTCATAGAGCATGGTTGGAACTTGACGAACAAGTCTTGAACCCATTCACGAAAATCTCACATATTTTTATATGTTCTATTTTTTATAAACCACACATGCACCATTGAGGTGACCGTCAGATTCAGTATTATATCGATACATACGCCACTAAGTTGGTCACAAGATTCTCCAACAGCACATACAACATTAAGTTGGCCACAATATTTGGTATCCTAAACCAAACATACACAACATAGTTGGCCATAAGATTCAGTCTCTTAAACTAAACATACGCCACATGGTTGGCCATAAGATTCGGTATCCTAAACCAAACATACGCCACATAGTTGGCCATAAGATTCGGTATCCTAAACCAAACATACACCACATAGTTGGCCATAAGATTCAGTTTCCTAAACCAAAAATACACCACATAGTTGGCCATAAGATTCGGTATCCTAAACCAAACATACACCACATAGTTGGCCATACGACTCACTATCCTAAACCAAAAATACACCAAATAGTTGGCCATAAGATTCGGTATCCTAAACCAGACATACACCACATAGTTGGCCATAAGATTCGGTATCCTAAACCAAACATACACCACATAGTTGGCCATAAAATTTGGTGTACTAAACCTAACATAATCCACATAGTTGGCCACAAGATTTACAAACCGCATATATACCATTTAGGTAGCCACCAGATTCGTCATCGTATTTAGTATTATAAGTCAAACCTATACCACTAAGTCGACCACCAGATTCCACCACGTGTTCTCTCATAATATTTAATTATCTATGCATATCGTCGTAATGCCTGAACAGTGGATTAATAAATATGTGTCTTCTACATAATACATGGCTACGAAAAGATAAAATTTAATAAGTTAGAAAAATTTTGTCTCAAATTTTATAATTAGCGTGTGACAGAATATGTTTGAAAGAGGTCATCAAAATAAAAACGCATACAATGATCTTAACGTGCAATTCTATAATGACATGCCTAATTAATTTTTTTTGGAAAATGCAGTGGAATTGTCATGTGTCGTTTATCGTCTGGCTTTTATCAAAACTGTACGTTGAGAGATACACAGAAGTCCCTTTCCAAAAAAATGGTATTCATGTAAAGTGGTAAGGCACAAAATTTATATAGATAATTTCTTTCAAGAAATTAAGAAAAATTGGAAAAGGCATTCTTATAACAGAGAGGACGTTATTGAGATAGCTGCGAGAAAACGGTTTAAATTTTGTTTAATTTTAACAAACTTTCTTACATAATTTATAACATGATTTCCTAGACCACTACACAATTTACGTTTTAAACAAGTATGGCTTCAAAGGAATCAAAGAATTTTATTTAAGTTTTCGATAACGTACCTAATTCTTTGTAGAATGAGACACAGCATTAAAAATGACGCAGAAAGCATTGCAAGCAATGACGCCATTTATTTAACTGCAAGACTGGTATCATGGGCATTCAATAATCCCTCTTTCTACACTTGACATACAATAATTTTACCTTGCACAAATAGTTGCTGATTCAGTATATTGCCATATCTTTTGTCTTCGTGACTTTCATGTTTTCCCATTGACATCATATGATTACACATCTGGTGTTTCCAATTAAATTCAACAGTGAATAAATTAAAATACACATCAAGTCCTTAACAATTAGTCACTAATTGAAATGATTGTTTTATTCAAGATCTGATAGGTAGTATATCTGATTTAACATTTTTCAGAGCAAATTTGCACCTGTGATCGGCAAATGATTATACATAGGTCGATTGTTCTTGCTGATGAACGTTTACTGGAATCTTAACACTTAAGCAATTCTGAACCTTCAACACCCTTTATGCTTTCTTTCGCCAGCAATGTTGAGTGTGTAATTATGAAGTATCAATATCGTAAGGCCATACAACAGTTTCCGTCTTCAACAAAACAACCACAATTCAATCTTTCAGGCTATGTTATCTGTCTAGATTTTCAATGTCGATAACAGCCATTTCCTCCAGGTGCGAGGAGCAGGGTAGAGTCCTAGTCCGGATCACACTCTGACCCGACCAGGTATGACCCGGAACATGGGTGGTCCACGAGTAATTCTTGAAACAGACACATTTTACATAGCTGACACAGACAGTATACTTGTTTTGTTCAATGTTTGACACGATAGATTTTCTGATATTTTGTTTTGACTTTGAAACACTATCCAGAATAGCTTCTTTGCTGTGTTTGTCAGAATTTATTTTGCACATGCCATGTAAACGATATACAGTGACTCAGTAATAGGAGTCTGTTAAGTGCCCGCACGATTCTTAGATGGTATTGTATAAAAACTGAACAAGTCACAATTTAATGAACCAAAGGCTTGCTTTACGTAAGTCAGTCTGTACAACTGTCATTGTTCGTGTTTTAAGTGCCCACTTTGTGCAACAGGGTGGGGTGGGGGAGGAGGGTCAGAGTCACATGACTCAATTTATTCTGAGTATTCTATAGAAATATCGCTCATTGTGCCGTCTAATTTATCTCTACTATCTTTACTGAATAACACAGAACCATATGTTCCTATTAGACAATCCATTAAACCGAGAACATTCGAAGATCTAAATTACAGCGCCGATCACTAATAAAAAGAAGGGCAACGTGTGATTACGCGATTTGATACAAATCGCATTTTGAGTTCTAATAAAATATTTTAGGTACAATTTGTTAAAATCATTTCGTGAATTGTAAAAAAGATAGGACCGTAGCTCGCAGGCGGGCAACATAGTAAAGGCCCTTCTACACTGTTTAAACTCATGGTCCAATTAAAAGAACTTGGGAAAAAAAAGTGCTTTAACACTTCCATTTTTCCCTATTAATTTGGTCTTGGTTCCTTTGACAATCTTTAAATTACCAGCATTTATTATTACAACATTTATCAGTATATACTAAAATATGGTACACACACACACACACACACACATATATACACACACACGCGCGCACGCACGCACGGACGCACGCACACACACATACATACATACATATACAAACATACATACATACATACATACATACATACATACATACATACATACATACATACATGCATGCATACACATACATACATACATACATACATACATACATACATACATACATACATACATACATACATGCATACATACATACATACATACATACATACATAGGTAAGTGTGTATGTGTGCGTGTGTGTGTGATTTGAATTTTTAACGTAGCTTTAACAATTTCTTAGTCAGATCGCTACTATGTAATGTGGGAGTTTTTAGTGATATCTAGCACTGGGGCATCATACCGCAGACATGTAGCATGATGACCTACCCAGTCACATCCTTGTGACACCAGGCCAACCAGATCTACACTTAAAGACAGACCATTCATGTATATAGCAACTCCATCAAGCAATGTCCCAAGAACTCTGTCACTCGGGCCAACCGCCCCATCCGCAGCCCATCTCCCTCCGTTTCTACGCTATTACATGTCTATAGCAACTCCATCAAGCAATATCCCATACAATTCATTGCTATAGCAACTCCATCAAGCAACATCCCAGGCCATTCATGACAATAGTAACTCCAACAAACAATATCCCATACCATTCATGTCTATAGCAATTCCATCAAGCAAAATCCCATACAATTCATTACTATAGCAACTCCATCAAGCAATATCACATACAATTCGTTACTATAGCAACTCCATCAAGCAGTATCCCATGCCATTCATGTCTATAGCAACTCCATCAAGCAATATCCCATACAATTCATACTATAGCAACTCCATCAAGCAATATCCCGTACAATTCATTGCTATAGCAACTGCATCAGAGCAAATCCATCAAGCAACATCCCACACCATTCATGTCTATAGCAACTCCATCAAGCAGCATCCCACACCATTCATGTTTATAGCAACTCCATCAAGTAACATCCCACACCATTCATGTCTATAGTAACTTCATCAACCAAAATCCCACACCATTCATGTCTATAGCAACTCAATCAAGCAACATCCCACACCATTCATGTCTATAGCAACTTCATCAACCAACAACCCACACCATTCATGTCTATAGTAACTCCATCAACCAACATCCCACACCATTCATGTCTATAGCAACTCCATCAACCAACATCCCACACCATTCATATATATAGCAACTTCATCAGCCAACATCCCACACCATTCATGTCTATAGCAACTTCATCAACCAACTTCCCACACCATTCATGTCTATAGCAACTTCATCAACCAACATCCCACACCATACATGTCTATAGCAACTTCATCTAGCAACATCCCACACCATTCATGTCTATAGCAACTTCACAAAGCAACATCCCACACCATTCATGTCTATAGCAACTTCATCAAGCAACATTCATGTTTACATCTACTCCAACAAGCAATATCCCATACCATTCATGTCTATAGCGTTATTCCTCTAATAAATGTGTGTGTGTGTGTGTGTGTGTGTGTGTGTGAGAGAGAGAGAGAGAGAGAGAGAGAGAGAGATGGATTTTCAACGTAGCTCTATCGATCCTCTAATAGGTTGACAATCATTACAAATTGTCAACGAACATATGGTTAAAGCTCATCTCCTTGTTTATTTATTATGATAATGATTTCACGTGCAATCTTATCAAGTGTAAATGTAATTCGCTAGAAAAAGACACCTATTCTTACGGAGTCACCCTTAGACGAAAATAAAAAAACATACAGTATTGTTACTTTGATCAGCGACTAACATTTACCTTTTATAAAGATGGGACCTTTCTGAGAAGCTGGCGGCAGTCGTCATAAAAGCATGGACACACATACACGAACAGAATTTAGTTAGACATATGGGGAATGCAGCCGTGACCAACCAGAGTTGTTTGTGACGATGTTATACGCCAAAAAATGACAAACTCGCCTCATAGTCATCAACATTGCCTTTATAGTTCAAAAACTTTTCATATTTCCAAGAACTTTGCAAATAACTCACATTATCTAAGTGCGGATATATTACACTTTACTATTTCTTGTTGGTAATACCACTTTTATTAGGACACTTCTACTCCCTTTTGGAATCATTTACGTTCTTTTTCGGGCGCAATTCGTTAATTTTTGGTTCATTTTCTAATTCATTTCAAGTTAATCTTCGTTTGTATTTCTATCATTTCTTTTGTTTTCGGTGTTTCGCCGTGTTCTACTTCAGCGATACCATTTGTGAATTCCCCGATATGACCAAATTGAAAGCAGACATGATTAAAGTTAAATGCAATTTCCCATGGTCAAACTGCTGTGATAGGCTAAATAAAGAGTTGCTTATTGTTCTTTATATATATAAAAGTCATTAAAATCATTAGCACCTATTTTAATAATCAGCTTCCTTCTTCTTTCTTTTTTTAAAAAAAAAAAAAATATTTCCGTACATTTTCATTGGAATTTGTTCAAAATGGTTCGTTTGTTTTTTTGTTTTTTATTTTCGATAATTCAGGATAAGTAATGTCTACCATACCCTTGCGGAGCCTCATAAATGACCTTATTATCTTGCTTGAAATAATAGTAAAAGTTTAAAAACAGTAACATGCAGGTGACCTCTTGAAATATGTTTCAAAAATATAAATAGCGTTCACACAATCTCGGTGTAAATATGCCAACAACATAAAAACTGAGTGATTTCAAAACAATTTTGGTAATAATGTATGCCCCCATTCGGAAACATCTTTGTCTAACCCTAAGGATGACAATGTATTGATCTTTGTAAAATTTCGAAATCACATTACAGGCAGATGACCTCGTTGTTTTATTATTTATTTTGAAATTCAAATACAACTATTGGTCTGCAATATTTTTAGGAGTTCTAAAAAGATTTTTTAAAATAATCTTTAACAGTGCCAGCGGTGAATCATAGTCGGTTTAGAAAACAGTGAGGGGGGCTCTACCATCTCGCACTGACGTGCAGTATCAGATAAGATGCATCATTATCCAAATGACTGAGTTCATAGAGCTTTGCATCAATAGGTATGTTTTCGATTATTCTCACTTTGCTCACAACAAACCTGGAAACCACATCAAGCGTTTGCCTATTTAGAATTCAATTTTATATTAAACTGAGTGTGGTTTTTTATTGTTAAAATGACTCGGTTTAAACGGAAGCCTTTCTCCTGGCAGAGAAAGCGTTTAGAACGCGAGTAAAGAAAGTGTTTAATCTAATCAAAATTTAACGGCTTCAATATAATTTTGAGGTTTCCAAATATCCATTTAATATCTAATCACGCTGATATAGTCTTTAGATGCTTTTGTTTGAAAATGAGTCTAGAAAGACAATCATGAAAGAGAAAGCAAGGCCTTGAAACAAACTCACACCAATAGGCATACAAATGAGTGTGTTCAACTCAGTTCTAAGACATCATTTTGATAATGTACCTTATTGCAGTCAACGGAACACATTAGGACATGAAGTCTGTATGATTTAATTTATGTCATCAACAAAGTATCCTTATACATGATTTGCTTAATATTTTTAATAAATACAATTCTGAGCTGAGTACGTAGCCAAGCCGAGAAATTTTATGAAAACAAAGCCAATAAACCTGGACGAATAGCCACTCTGTGTTGGGCATACGGTCTTCAACTTGTACTAAATTCTTCAGCAAGTCCGAAACATACGTCCCAAAATAATTAAATATTAATCAAATGTTCTTCTCAAAAGAAAAGCACCGCCGTAGCGCTAAAGTCACGACATTTCAATAAACCATACTTAACGGTTTCACCTGCTTCAACTTTTCCGGTTTTTAGCGTACGGTCTTACACACGAGCCTGATACCTTCTACAGCGATCGGACTCAGCGGGAGTTTGAAACTTCATAGAGCAAGTTATTTATGATCTGTAAATCCCTTTACTCAATATGAGGCTGCCCACGGCAAAGCCACTGTTATTAATTGCTGTGACACCCGATAGTCTTTCTTTCCTTACATATAAATGACATTATTTCAGGCATTCTCGTGGCATTTAGTACGATGAGGTGCTAAAACAAGTCCTTTAACTAGTTTCGGATGTCCTCGGTACTTTTGTACGATTTTTGCCTGAAACTCCATAAATCAACCATGCTGCACTTATTCGACCTAAGGTAGCTTAACTGATAAAAATATAAATTTAACAGCGGGAAATGTGTGCCTTATAGTTAAACATGTTAAAATGATATTGGGAATTACTTTTATGGAACCCCTAAACCTTGGAGCAAGAAAAACGTGTGTTGTTTGATCTCAGAAACAACTGTCATCAGAGAGAGACGACATTATGTGACATGGGTAAACCTACATTAAGATAGAAGTGTTAGGTGAAGGATCCACCTTAACGTCTATATTTAAGCTCTAAGCATTCGATAGTATGAGACAATCACCAGAGCTGGATATTAAAATTTAAGGCTTTGTTAAAAGTTTTAATTTTTCTAAATAATTATCCGAAAGTATCAGGAACTCCAGCGACATGGTATTTATTTATATTTTATTTCCCATATATAGTATCGATATCAGAATTCACAGATGCCACATCAGCACGTCTGTGAATACATCGAATGGTGCCTTTTGTAGTAATTAATAGTTGAAGCTATTGTTATATTACACAGTTTTTATTTAACAAGTTGAATGTAGTTTTATCCTACACGAATGACTTTAAAAGCAATAACAAATGAAACTTCCGTTGTATCAATATCGTGGATATTACAAGCTGCATACCATTTTGAATAACCGGGTGAGAAACAGCATTTCTCGCAGCTGACGGCATTGAAACTGTATTAAAAAGAACAAATAATTGACTGAAAAAGCAATAATGCTTTTATACTGTTATTAATTGCTTACGAGTTATATGTGTCATTAAAATATATTTGTTTAGAAAAATATGTAGTAATTCAACAACTATGTTTCAAGTTACAAGAAACTGAGCTGGGCATTTTGACTTAGCACTGTGTTTAAACATCATAGTAATATGTTTTATATCCATCATAATTTTGTAGTTATTTGAAATACTATTCCCAAAGAGGGTTAGTTCAACGATATATGCAAGCTATATATCAAACATTTAAAAGATTTGATAACTGGAATACATTTTTTAATTAATACTTCTAGAGAAGAAGAAAAAACATGAATTTAATTTTTACTATAATAATTTTGGCGTAAATAACTACATATTTCCTGCTGGATGTAAAATCATGTTATTTAGTTGTCATTTTGTAATATCTACCTGGGAGAGACAGCAGCTACTGGCCACATGAAATGAACCAATAACATCATTTCAGGCCACGCCCTTGAGCAATTTCACACATTATCGATTACTTCGGGGCTCATTATAACAGCGACAATATACGTCACTCGTGGAATATGTGACGTAATTGCTTTAAATGCTGGGACATCTAATCTTATGCCAGAGTAAATTTTCTGCAGATCATTCATTTAAGCGATAGACTTGTTTCAAAGGAAGTCTTATTCTTGAAAGATGTGATTTTGAAGCATATATTTCTTTTATGATGATACACTTCATTCGTTTTGCGGAAACATTTGATTGCAAGTTGCGCACCTAAACCAGAAAATTCCTGCCTTTCAGCAGTTTCGGAACAAATATGGACAAAGAAAGGCGATGTTTCGTTTTATATTTTCTTTTATATATTTAATTTAAATGATTTAATTCTTCCATTTATACTGCATCCAAGATACATGCATGTCACCTTGGCCAGTTGGTGTTTGACATGAAAATATTAATATTTTAACTGCGGCGTCGACCTTTTACGAACAGTCGTCAAGTTTTTGACACAATGATACCTGTATAAATAGGTATTTTATCCAGTTATCAATGCAGAATACAGTATAATGTACAAATTTTTGCTCATTAAGCAGGTTTGCCTCTCCCGATTGGCAACAATAACAAAAATAATAATTTGAAATTCTACCGTCTGAAAAACCTTAATGTAACATTGATAGCATGCTTGCTTGTGAAAACTAATGAATTAAATTATACATGCTTAGTAAAGGAAAATTAATGGAATAAATTGTACATACTTGGTAGAGGAAGATAATTGGAATAAATTGTACATACTTGGTTGACGACATTTAATGGAATAAATTGTACAAACTTGGTAGAGGAAAATTAATGGAATAACTGTACATGCTTGGTAGAGGAAAATTAATGGAATAAATTGTACATACTTGATAGAGGAAAATTAATGGAATAAATTGTACATACTGGTAGAGGAAAATTAATGGAATAATTGTACATGCTTGTTAGAGGAAAATTAATGGAATAAATTGTACATACTTGATAGAGGAAAATTAATGGAATAAATTGTATATACTTGGTAGAGGAAAATTAATGGAATAAATTGTACATACTTGGTAGAGGAAAATTAATGGAATACATTGTACATACTTGGTAGCGGAAAATAAAGTTTTTGCACTTGTATATGTTGGTATTTAATATATTATTAAGAACAAAATAGAAAAGAAAAAAAGACATTGAGACCAAATACATGTGTCTATTAAAGTTACAAAAGAGGATGATGATGATGATGATGAACTATATGTAACCCTTGCTGTAGAAATCCCAACAGATGGATGCATTGTTTGAAATTTTTAACTGTAATTTTTTATATCTTCTCTAAACTGGGTAGGAGAACACAGATGCTAACAACAAAAACCAAACAAACAAGACCCACTTCCTCTTAGATATTTATAAATATGAGTTAAAAAAAACAAAATTCTAACAAACAAGACCCACTTTCCCTGTACATACTTCTGAATATTAGCCATAACGATCGTGTTTAATAGGATCTTAAAATGGTTGATATGGAATGTCTTATTTCACAACATGTGGATGATATATGATTCATTATTATCTCACAACATGTGTATGATATATGATTTATTATAGATGGTTCTGAAGAGTCTCTGAATAAATCCCTATGTGTACTAAATGTTAAAGTTCAAATCCCTCTGTGTACTAAATGTTCTATGTTCAAATCCCTCTGTGTACTAAATGTTCTATGTTCACATCTCTCTGTGTACTAAATGTTCTATGTTCAAATCCCTGTGTACTAAATGTTCTATGTTCACATCTCTCTGTGTACTAAATGTTCTATGTTCAAATCCCTCTGTGTACTAAATGTTCTATGTTCACATCCCTCTGTGTACTAAATGTTCTATGTTCAAATCCCTCTGTGTACTAAATGTTCTATGTTCAAATCCCTCTGTGTACTAAATGTTATATGTTCACATCTCTCTGTGTACAGAATGTTCTATATTCAAATCCATCTGTGTACTAAATGTTCTATGTTCAAATCCCTCTGTGTACTAAATGTTCTATGTTCACATCTCTCTGTGTATAGAATGTTCTATATTCAAATCCATCTGTGTACTAAATGCTCAATGTTCAAATCCCTCTATGTACTAAAAATGTTCTATGTTCAAATCACTCTGTGTATCATGTGTTCTGTGTTGACGATTACATGATTTATATTGATTTAGACTAAGAAAATATATTCCCCGTGTGATAAAGTCTCCGAATAAAATCCCTCAGTGTACTAAATATTGCTTTGTTCAAATCCCTCTGTATACTAAATGTTACATGGTCAATCCCACTGTGTACTAAATGTTAAATGTTCAAATCCCTCTGAGTTCTAAACGTTCTATGTTCAAATCTCTCTGTGTATCATGTGTTCTGTGTTGACGTTTACATGATTTATGTTGATTTAGACTAGGAAAATACATTCCTCGTGTGATAAAGTCCCCGAATAAAATCCCTCCGTGTACTAAATGTGCTTTGTTCAAATCCCTCTGTGTACTAAGTGTTATATGATCAAATCTCTCTGTGTACTAAATGTTATATGTTCAAATCCCGCTATGTACCAAATGTTCTGTGTTCAAATCCCTCTGTGTACTAAATGTTCTATGTTCAAACCCATCTATGTACTAAATGTTCTGTGTTCAAATCCCTCCGTGTACTAATGTGCTTTGTTCAAATCCCTCTGTGTACTAAGTGTTATATGATCAAATCCCTCTGTGTACTAAATGTTCTATGTTCAAATCCCTCTATGAACTAAATGTTCAATGTTCAAATCACTCTGTGTATTATGTGTTCTGTGTTGACGTTTACATGATTTAAGTTGATTTAGACTAGGAAAATACATTCCTCTGTGTGATATAGTCTCCGAATAAAATCCTTCCGTGTACTAAGGTTTCAGTGTTCAGGTCTCCAGGAGTTTTGTTGTTTTAGACCATACAAATATGCCCCTCTGTGTACCTAAGAGTCTTTGTACAAATTCCGCTGTGTAACAAAGGTTCTATATTCAAGTATACAGGATTTTCATTATTTTAGCTAAGTTCAATTATTCCCTCTGTGTACTTTAGGTTCTGTGTTCAAGTCTTCATGATTTAGATATTGATTTGAACTATACAAATAAGACCCTCTTTGTACTAAGGTTCTGTGTTCAAGTCTCCAGGATTACATTAATTTAGTCAAAACGAAAGTTATTTGGTTCCAGGGTATGAAAAACAGAAGACTTCACTTATGCGGGGCGTGTAACCCTAAATAGAAATGGGGACCCTTTATAGTTTTGGTTGTTACTTTCTAGACTAACTTCAGTCAGATTTCTAGTATTCATTCTGACCCCAAATTGTAAGAAATTGAAAATGCGCGAAGTCCGTTCCTTGAAAGGATTCTTGCACCATATTGTAAAATAGCAATCTTGAAACCCTATCAAATGTCGAAATTGTATCACCTGTTTTTTATACTTGGCAAATCTCTCTGACAGTTTCAACAAATTCAGCAATCTGTTTTTAAAATGGTGCTTCGATATTTATAAATGAAACAAGGCTGATTATCATTTTGGGTAAGAATAGCGACTATTTTTTATTATTTAAGTATTACATTCGACGAGTTACTCGGTGTATTGAAATCCTTGTCATTCGGGCTGGGACTTCAATTACCCTTGATACAAGAGACACGAGTATGATCCCCACATTGATGCATATGAAATTACATTATGAGGACATCTGTGTCACATAGAGACATATTACACTCTTCATGTTCTGGTAACCTGAATAGTAACACAGCTATGAAATGGATCTAGTGATTTAGATGTGTAGATGCAATTACAATAAAAAGAATCGTGGCTTTTCTACACAATGCTGTGTCTTAAATACTTCAATGGAGTGTTGCAGCGTGCAAAGACGACATAGAGAGAAAATGTGGCTGAACTTATAAAGCTATTTAAAATAGAAGCACTTTAAAACCATTTTGAACCCTCGATGGGATTATTTATACTAGTCCAGTAAAAGAAAGTTCTTTATAGTGAATATATGCTTGGAAACAGAATTGTGAAAATGATTCGGTCATGAAGTCACCTCATTTGAGTTGACCGCAGGGAACGTTATGATGATGTGTGATCGCGAATGTATGAAACATAAAGTATGAGATATAAATTGATGACAAATTTCACTTGAAATGAGTATCGTATGAAAAGTAATTCTTCTTTGCTGGTAAATTAATTGATATGCTGCCACTCATAGCGTAAAAAGTATGAAAAGTAATTATCCTTTGCTAGTATGAAAAGTAATTCTCCTTCGCAGGTAAATGAATCGACATACTGATATACCTAACGGTAAGAAGTATGAACTGTAATTCTCCTTTGCTGGTAAATGAATTAATATATTGCTATACACAGTGGTAAGAAATATGAAAAGTACTTCTCCTTGGCAGGTAAATGAATCGATATACTGCCATACATTATGGTAAAAAGTCAGGTGGACAAATTACTAAAACAGACAGTGAATGTTTGCATTTTAGATATATGATTCATGGTTGATGCATCAATAGCTTGCTTCAAGTAGAAAAAGCGGATGAGCTAATAGACGGTTAAGTCAACATGGTGCCATCTGAAGACATGGAACGTTGGATAACAACGAGAAGTGGAGAAAGAATTTATACCAGAATTATCAGAGAATCATTTGTGATTAGATATTATATGTGTGCCCCTATCCGTATGTATCTATGTATGTATGCAAGCGTGGGTGCAACAATGTTAACTTTTATCATAGAGTGTTTGACATGATAAATAAAAAAAATTTAATGGTATGTCCTCAACGTATATTAACTGATGAGATATCATTGAAAACATTGAATTCATATAAAAGTTACAGTAAATAATATAGAATGATCTAGGGATATCGATTCGAGTTTGATAGTTTAAAGACATCAAAGTGTGTTTGTTGTTATTGATTCACTCGATTACATCCATCATTCAACTCTCAACTCACACTGTACAGTGCGTCTAATTATAACGCAACCATTACGAGACTCGTTGTGTGGCATCATTCTTGACATCTGTAAATCTATATACAAAACTGCCTGTGTGTTTTGTTCTGAGTCGGCGGAAAGAACGAGTTTGATATGTTGTAGGGATACATCGAATCCGTGTGGTCGACACGTATTCATATGTCATGAGAATTTATTCCCCTGACTCAGCATAAATTACGAATGCCGTTTTGATTTATTATATACCATCATTTTACGCTTTTTTTTAAAATACTATTAGCTTTATTGTAATAATGAAATTAGAAATGAACTTGGATTTATAAACGTTCGATTCAATGCGTCTACAACTATCTACGCGAGGACGTCAAAGAAGGCACCTAAGTAGTTCGAATCTGGATTGGTGATATGGTAATAAGGGTTGAACAGCTACGTCCAACGCCGTATCGTGCACATAAGATTAAATGGTATGTAATATAAAAAAAATCTTATCAAATACACAAATGATTCAAAAGGCTTCAAATCAACTTCTGGAAAATTTTTACCTTTAACTGTTAAATTATGGGCATAAAATAAAAAGATTTTACTCGCTTTTGTAATGAATCTCTTTATTGATACAAAACAATAAGAACCAACGTGAATTTTAGAGTGAACAATAAAACAACCAGCACCAGAACATGTTTGTTTGTCATCATGTTACTGCACAAGAGCTTCAAACACACTTAGTTTAATGTTTGTCGAAATAAAACATAATATTTTCAACACATATGCAACTTTACACTCAACATTTATACAAAGAACAATTTGTTTCTTTATATTTCAACCTAGCATCTTTACATACGTCATGAAATTAGCACCATACAGTAATCTACAATATAATAAAAAGTACAGATAGTTGTTGTACAATGTAATCATGTGCGATGCTTCGTTTGGTTCCAGAAGTCTTCAATAAAGGAGCTAACCTCTGGGGCAGTAAGGAAAAAACAATAAAAATATCTAAAATTAAGGATAATTTTTTTTTAAATATTTAAAAATAAAGAGAAAAAAATTAAACTGCATACCAGTTTGACCAGTATTAACCTAGAAAATAAGATCTTTAAAAAAAGGACCAAATAGATTCTAAATAAAGTCAAATTAGCAATATATGTAAGCTACAAGTGACATGATCAGAACGCGAATAAACAAAGGGATGTAACTCTGGGTAGAGGAAAAGAAAACTGTCTAGATCGTACCTTGTTTACTGAAATATTTCATACTTTTAGTTCATCTTCTAAAAGACAAATAACATTGATGCGTTTCCATGGGCACATCATCAAAATACAAATAATTATCTGGCGCCCCCCCCCCCTCTCAAATGTTCTTCAGTCGAATAGGAAATAAGTATGTTCCAGACAAATAAATGCAGTTTGTCTTTGAAGTGATGACAATTACTAAGTGAAAACACAGGACAAGAAATCCCTCGATCACTGCGGTGAAACGACCCGTACTAGTAGGAAATTTATGGTTCCAGGCTCCCGATAACTGCAACAATGCTCCAAGAAAGTAAACACTCTGGGAGACATGAAGTGTGCTTGATGGAAATTCTTCAGATTTATAGATGAGATGGGAAATAAAATCACAATAAAATGTTTGTTATTCAGTGTAGTATACACGGGAAAAAGTGCTAAGATCTAGCATCACGTAATTTTTCCACTGGTAAATAAGGGTGATGGCGAAGCATGGCCTTTTGATATAGTCCAGATATCACACTTGGATGTAAAGCTCCCTTGTAAATTTGGTTCCGAAGTAAAAGTTCGTGATTTGCACTGCTGTATAGTGGATGGGTAACCATAGAACCGTATAAAGAAAACAAAGGCAGGTCTCCAGACACGGGAACAGGCAAGGTGGTTGGAATTGGCCGCCAAGGCGAAGACACGTTATGACCGTCATGGACAGCTGGAAATTAAATGGAGTTACGGTTATTTAAGAACTGTTTTTCAACAATTAATAACTGAATACGACTTAAACCAGAATATCTAAAGATACGGTTGGACTGAGCTCAAGTTACGTGGAGATGGAGGTAGCTACAGTTACCTTTTCTCTCAATGTGGAGACTGACGTCATCAGTAAAATAGCAGGGAACTTGTCAGCTAAGGTAACATGAAATAATACGAAAAGTCCGCCACAGGCATTAATATTGAATAAGAACAGTCAGAAATCACACTTGTTGCGAAATGGCTACTGAAAACAAACAAAAAGAATATGACTCTTTTTCTTCTCAGAATATAATTTAGCGTATTGCGGCTGAATGATTTGAAATATATTGGAGACAGAATCTGATAAAGACTTATGGATTTTATTTTAATGGACACTTCTTCCGCGTAATTAAGTTTAGCAATAGCCGCATGGTTTTAAATGGCGATTGGTAATTTTGGTTTTGAGGAGAAACAGTGCCGTTTGTTAATCTTAGGGTCAATGCATGGTTACGGTAAATGCAGCAGATCGTTGAGAAACATGGCTGTAACATAATGCAATGATTACGTATTCGAGGTTCCATCGGTGGTTTAGTCCTTACTCAGTAGCAAAGTTAGTTACTCACGGACATAGATACAGTAATGTGGTGTATAGGAAACCACTGGGTCGAAGAAAGCTGAAGTTCATACAAATCTGAGGACCATGCATATGGACCATATCCATAAAGAATAATGTATCTATCAGCCGAAATCGTATCAAGTAATCTATATATCTGTCTGTCTATCCATCTATCTATCTATCTATCTAGATAGATAGATAGATAGATAGATAGATAGATAGATAGATAGATAGATAGATAGATAGATAAAATCAATAAATAAAATATTCCAATAAATATATTTTCGTGGAATGCAAATGTCGACTCCATCATTAAATTCGGAGACGTCAGGTCAGATAGTAATTACTAGTTGTTTCTCTTGGTGTCACTTCTGTGGGACTGACAAATAATGTATTTTCTCCCTCCCGGAAATGCAACCCTGATAACAATTTATCTCCGGTACAAGAAACAAAGTTCAAGCATGTGGACTCGGAATGACTACCTAGATACACAATGCCCATACATCTCCATTTAAGTGTCTTTTAAATTGTTATATCCTCTTTCCAACATTTATCACTGTGGCGACACGATAATAGCGTATTGATGTAAAATTACCCCGATTTGCGGGGAATATGATCAAAACATCCCGCACTGACACCAGTTACCATCCATTTGTTTTTAACAGACAACGGCTAGCATTATTCGTGATGTGAGTTTGATGGTAGAAACACAATAGGAAAAAAACTGACTCATGAAAGGTGTATTGATGATATGTACCATAGCGCGTGTCCAACACTTGACTTCTCTGTTACCGCACCACCTTAAATCAAATATTAGCGTACCCTGCACACCCGAGAACCAGTCAACCGGAAACCGGAAACAGAACTTTGCTAGATGTTCTCCAGGCTCAAGAAGTGGTGCTGGTTTACCAATACAGTTTGGGATATGACGATGTAAAATGTTAGAGTCAATCAGATTCATCGGAAAAAAATACATGTGCGTTTATAGGTCTCCATTATGATTCTTTATGATGATAGACACTTGGGTAATGGACAACATATCATATTACGAAAATTTTGCACTATTAAACCGGCACCACAATCTTTGTTCCTGTCGCACTAAGCTATTCAATATAGCTATTTTGCCCAGGACTAATGTTAATATCCTTCTGTATCTCATATATTGTGGAATTACTTTTGATGTGTAATATAGTACGATATATAATTCTATACAGAAGAACATGCATACCAAAAATGAGTTTCTCACCCTTCATTTCGCACATTAGGACAAGGAATCAACACAGTATAAAGTGATATTTAACTGCAGCAACCCTCGCTTTAATATGAAGATGCAGCAGTGTTTAAGTTCGAAAAGTTTTTAACCAATATATTACTTTATTATTATTATTATTATTATTATTATTATTATTATTATTATTATTATTTAATAAGTTTTTTTTATGTTTTTCATGTTTCGACTCTGACATATTCTGTATAAAAAAACTCTTTTGTTTCAAGGCTGCTGATAAAAGTCAGATAATTGTTTAGCTGTGTAGTCCTCTACTCCTTCAATAATAATTACCTCTAGCAATATGTTCCTCTCTTTGTTTTAAGGCTTCTTCGTAATCGGGTTCAGAGAACGTGCGAAGTGGCGATCTGGAATAGGAATGTTTCTGAATCAAACCTTCCATTGTCTCTCTGAAAAAAGTAATATTCAAATTTACGTATATTGGACAACTTACTATCGCATTTTCCATGAAATGTTTACGCTGTAGTATTCTTGATTCACGTAATTTGCAATACTATGCAACTCTCTGTTTGTTTCACCTGTATTTTAACTATTTATAATAAAAACTAATACGCCCCAAGTAAAGAATGGAAGATTTTGAGCATATTTTCTTTGTCAATAGAAACTTTTAAGAATACAAAACTTCATTCAATTCTTATTTTGTATAAGGAGATATTAAAATACTTGCCTTTCAAAGTCTGAAAGTCGACTAGAATCTCTGAAACCCTTGGCGAATGGATTGCTATCAATCTTCAACTTCGTTATCTGAGAAGGAAAGCAAATTGATTAGATATCCGCCCACTTTAAGCATTAATGGTGGTTTTCTATACACAAAAGTTTATAAAAATCTGACTCAGGTTAATTCAATTTCGATTCAAACTTAAACAAGCAAAAACAAAACTATACTATACTTTCAGATTAACGTAACATGATAAAACTGAATGTTACAAACTCTTGAATAGAAATGGCATGCCTCCTGCCTGTAATTTTATATATTTTATAAGTGAATGTTTAACAAAACATATTAATTATAGAAATGCGATATCTCTCCAAGTGTAATATCTCGTGCGAATACAAATTGCAAATGCCAAGTCTGATTTTTTTAACCTGACAAGAATTTAGCTTCTTTATTTATGCTCTGATATGTTACTTTGTCGCTAAGATATTCTCAACTTAATTCTGACAGACTTGATATCATCTAAAAAAAAATTTTTTTTTTGATGTCGATTGTTTTAACGTCGGTTATTAGAGAGTTCAAATTTACCAGTTGATTTTGGTAGGCGGTGACTGCGATGAAAATGCATTCTGTAAATGCAAATGTTTTGTATTCTTCCCCTTCCAGAGACGTAACAGGAAGTCTCGTCTCCTCTGAAACTTTGACAATATGAACCCTGGGCTGGTATTTGTGCATGGAATTCAAAATGATCTGGAAATATAAAATGTACATATATATGGTATTTTTATAATTATATCGAATTAATCTATTTAAAAATACGACTAATATTTTAAAACTAATAAAAATGAAATCGTAAAACAGCAGTATAGTGACATTAACTTTTGTTTAGAAATTTAGAACCATATTTGTTAAACCTGATACTGTATCAAATGTCAGTGAAATTCAAAAACACATGCCTCTAAAGCATGTACAAACTTCGGAGCCTTGTCTTACATTGAATTTGGATTATGTACTTCAATCATTTTATGAGGTATAAGACACAAGACAATAATGTATCTGGACTGAGACAAAATATAAAATTAACTTTCTGGAATTCATACGGAATGACATTATATAATTTTATAAATCTGCATTCTCATTTCGTCGTTTGCCTATTCAGAAGACATTTCCCTTACATGTCCGCCTTTGTCCATGACATTGTTGGTAAGTTTCAGCTTCTCAAAAGAAACAGTCTGTTTCTGGAGTTGTTCTCCTGTGAAAGCACCATCCGGATGCATGTAAAGTCTGTGTTTTGGAGGAGGATCCGCCTTTCCTGCCACCAGCCAGCATGACCGGTGGTAGGCATACCGGTAGCGCTTCTTATCTAGGGGAACTATATCCATTAGGACCACATATTTAGAAGTCAGGTCAAGGCCAGAGAATGACACACGTAGGGTGGGGAACATCCTCCTGCAAGAACAAAATTAGAAATAGGATGATATGTTCGATACTCAGGCAGTTGATCAAAGAGTAGCTTGATGCAACAATTCCAGTAGGTTTTTGTTCCACATGAACGCACAAAACACGAGAAGAAAAAACAAACACACAAAAACGAAGAAAAATAAATTGAAAAATAAATTGTATCTCATAAAAAAGTTTGTTCTGCTGAAATGTGAGAAGCCGTCGAATCAGAAGCGGAATTTGAATGCAGACCATAATACTTGGGTGTGTGCTGTTCAATGTATCGTCCGTTTAGGTAGGGTACCTCTAGACCTTGGCCATCGGTACAGGTATACCGATAAAAATTGTAGCCCATGTGACCTACACAATTTACTTAACTTTCGCATGAGCTGAAACTTTAGAAAATCGCAACAAACGTGAAACAAATACATTTTATTATTTGTTTCACGTTCGTTGCGATTTTCAAATACATTTTATTATTGGGGCCCCGAGTGGCCGAGTGGTCTAAAGCGCTCTCCGTTACGGATCACTGCCATCTCACCTCTGTCTACGTAGGTTCGAGTCTCGGATTCGGCCAATGTGGGTATGTGAGAAAGCTTGCCAGTGGCTTCTCGAGGGTAGGTGGTTCTTTCCGGGGATTTCCTGGGTTCTTCCTCCACCATTAATACTGGCCGCCATATATAGCCTATCTTGTGCTGAAAAATGGCGTTAAAACGTACAACATTTTATTATTTAGTCAAGATGGGTAATTGGCGAATAAAGGCCGTAGATGAAGATGGGGTAAAAGCATTTATTGCGTCTACATGTTGACTAAATAGCGGAGATACGCGATAGATGAGCTGTTTGAGCCACTACGACGTCATAATGAGAAGAAAAACCGAAAACTAAATGCATTGTACAATGAATAACATCCATACTGTCTGTGAGATTTAACTTCTGTTTCATAGCAAGGGTAAAACCTAGCCAGTACTATGTACTCGGTTGGAACTCTGTATGGTAGGTTAAACTGTTTAAAACCCTAGACATAAACAAACTATTTTATGCAGACGCGTCAGAGAAGTGCACCTGTCAGCACCTTGAACACGGAATGGGTTAAAGGTCAATTTCCGCTACATTAGAATCAGTGTAAATTTCACTCAAGTTTCTGGCTCGATACGCCTAACAGAACCGGCATGGTCATATCAATGTGAAGTAATAACAATTATTATCGGACTTATTTCACCTCGCACACCGCTATACATCGTGTTTTAACGCCACTATGATAGGGCGATATATATATATATATATATATATATATATATATATATATATATATATATATATATATATATATATATATATATATATATATATATATATATATATATATATATATATATATATATATATATATATATATACGTGTTGCATGCTGTTGCGTGCTTTAGCAATGTAAACAATTGGTTTATTGTTGATAATTGAAATCGGTAAGAGGCTCACGTGGATATGCGACAAATCTAACCCTGATACTGTAATAACTGAAAAAGACTTACGAACAGAGCAAACATTGTTCACGTGGAGGAACTATTGTAAAAGTCATTCATGCTACACATAAAGCCTCGTCAAACCACGTATAAGAATAAAAGTACATAAGTTCTCTCAATCCTGTGGAATCCAATATTCTGCATGTAGACTTGGAAGGAAAAATCTGAGACAAAATGCTGAGCTGACTGTGCTACCGACTAAATGTTTATAAGCCAGATCTCTCGAATAACGCAACTTTGCGCAAGAAAATAATGATGATGAACAATGGCCAATAGCACTGCGGTTTGTGGAGAATTGTACTTGTATATTGTACCTAAAAATGAATTGTTTGAATTAAAAAATAAACAACAAAATATCAAGTAGAAGTTATATCTTTAGGTTCAATTTTTGTTTAAATCAGTCGAAGACCGCTCTGGTGGCCTAAGTGGTTAGAGCGTCCGCCTCGAATGCGGGAGGTCGCGGGTTCTAATCCCGGCCTAGTCATACCAGAGACTTATTTAAAAAAAATGATACTAGCAGCTGCCTTGCCTGGCGCTCAGCATTGAGAGGTTAGTATTAGGACTGGTTGGCCTGGTGTCATGACGATGTGACTGGGTGGGACATGATGCTATGTCTGCGGCATGATGCCCCAGTGCTAGACATAACTAAAATCTAACACACTGAAGACATCGTAACAATATGACTGAAAAACTGTTAAAGCTACGTTAAAAATCCAAATCACACTCACACACATACTTACACACACACACACACACACACACACACACACACACACACACACACACAGCGACCGAAACGCTTCATTTAAAATTTTATTCTTCATATTCTTCTTCTTTCTGTCAGGTTTCAGATCAGCAGCTCCGTATGAAACCCCAACTAGTTAATTTCAAATCCGTGTACAGCCCCAACTAATTTATTTCAACTCCTTTTAAAGCCCCAGCTAGTTCATTTCAACTCCGCGTACAGCCCCAACTAATTTATTTCAACTCTGTGTACAGCCCTAGATATTTGATTTCAATACCTTACTTATGAAGCGCCAACGAGTTTGTTTCAACTTCTTGTGAAGCCCCAACTAGTTCATTTCAACTCCGTGTGAAGCCCCAACTAATTTATTTCAACTCCTTTCGAAGCCCTATATATTTCATTTCAACACCTTATGAAGCGCCAACGAGTTTGTTTCAACTTCTTGTGAAGCCCCAACTAGTTCATTTCAACTCCGTGTACAGCCCCAACTAATTTATTTCAACTCCTTTCGAAGCCCTATATATTTCATTTCAACACCTTATGAAGCCCCAACGAGTTTGTTTCAACTTCTTGTGACGTCCCAACTAATTTGTTTCAACTCCGTGTCAAGCCCCAACTTGTGTCAAAGAAACGTTTAGGGTAAAAATTGTTCTACATTAATAAATATTAATTAAAATATAAGGAGCATCCCTATGAATCAGCCGTTGCAGGTCTGGTCAGGGTTGCCTAAGTTCCTCAAAGTTATCCAGTTCAATGCGGGCCTTGTATTTATCAAAAGCCGTGAAACTAGTCACATTGAGGAGTACACGGTACTGTAACAGATTTCGTATCTGATAACACTTCCCTGCTTATATGATGAATCGGTCTCATAATTGTATCTGATCATTGGCATTGTGTGATTTTTAAAGCCTCTTAATTCTGTCATTTAGTTATCTATTTTGTGATGACACGGCTAATAATACTAGTAACTGACTTGAAAGACTTTGAAGAACAACACAGTAACGAGTTTACCGATCGTCCCGCTTGATATCAAATATGTACACTGTGCACCTGTATATAAAAACACGTATATGACCATAATCGAGATATCAAAGAATATATAGAACTGTCATATATGACTCATAAACTGAATTGCGCATCGTTCCCACCAAAACTTCATGGTATTCATCTAGAAAGACCTAATCGATCTTATAAATCACTGAATCTGCTGACGTGACCAATCTTTGATTGCCTTTTGTCTTGAGGTCTCAGGTCGAAGATTCTTTCAGTGTACCTGCTAAAGCATTGTTGCTACATGCAAGTGATAACGGGATGGTCCTTCCATCAATTGACAATCTTTCAGCTACTATAAATCTAATATGATACCAAGATACTTTATACTGAATACTGTATTAGATTTTTTTACGTGATAGAGGTGATGAATGAAACAATTCAATAGTTATTTCTATTCCTTTGCTTTGTCGGCCGAATATTGGATACTGTTTTCTTGTTGCTGATAACTTTAATCAAATTTTATATTAACTGATGACATTAACTATTGTTTATTGCAAATGTAAACTTCAGTCACGCACGAAAATCATATCACATGATATAAATTAATCATTATTGATGACAGCATTTTCAATACGTTATTCGAAATTCATATCGTATTTCCTTGGAGTATGTGGTGTCCAACTGTTTAGTCGTGAGTATAAACAATCCTCGAAATAATCTCTCAATCTCGTATTTATTTAAAAAGAACTTTATTCGGGTTGTTATAGCAGATATCTTTATAGTTTGTTCATTTGTTTATTATATCCAAGACATTCATATTTTTTTCTTCCGTTTTGCTTTGGGCCATGCATTAATAGTTTTGTTCGTCACTTTTCTAAGTTTGTAATATTGGTGTTCTTATCTGCTGTGCTGATGCAGTGTCGAATTTAATGACGTTTTCTGTAGTTCTTTCAAGTGAAACAAGATCTAGCTAGCTTGTTGTAACCATTTCAAACATGCAATTATCCAATAGGTTACTCTTCTTTGAAAATCTTTTAAAACGTGTAGCAAACACTTAACATCGTTTAAATAATCAATAATAAGAACCAAGTTTACCATTTACACTTCTTCTAATACATGTCTCAGTGTGTGTGCGTGCGTGTGTGTGTGTGTGTGTGTGTGTGTGTGTGTGTGTGTGTGTGTGTGTGAAAGGCGTAGCTAGCGACTTTTTAACCGAAGTAGAAAAGACAATGACGATATAATGTTTTTCGTCAGTAGTTTTGATTCCCCAATTACATTTTTTCTTGGTGTTTTCTTCCTGTTTTTGGATATAATGTTTGCTTCATGCTGCCATTGATTTATGATTTTGAAGGACTAGTTTATGAATTTCATTGTAATTTATTCAGTAGACGTTTGACGACTGGCTTTAGAGAGAATATAGTCTCACTGGTACCGTACATTAGCTGTTTGAAGAACAAGAAAGAAAATAATGAAAGAAAGATTTCGCAACGTATTTGTGTTGCGTTTTGTCCAAACGGTACTTTGGTGTAGTATTACAAATTTGTTGTAGCAGTAATAGTGTGCGTCGAAGCGTACGTAACAGTGAGTTAACATTAAAATGAACACTACAAAGGTTAATTTACCATTAGGCCACGCGATCTGTTTTGTTATATCGGAGCTTGACACTATTGTTGCAATGACCTGTTAAAGACGTACTTATGAGATGGCGATTTCATGATTATTTTCAGGATAAATAAAGTTAAGGAACCTTCAAACATGGAGAATGATAACCCTTCGAGAGCCAAAGAAAAGAGGCATTAGTTAAAAGTTCCAAATGGAAACGAATAGTTACATAGTGGTAACCTTGAACTGGGTATAAAATGCAGGTGGTCGCTAGATTTATCGATGACATTATATTCAAGCTGCAACTTTGGCTGGAAATGTAATATACATTGTTTTGTCGTGGAAATGATGATAGTATGATTTCAGCAAGGTATACCTTCAAACAGAGACGACAAAAAATATTACTTGGAACTCAAAGGACTAATTTCCTGTTTGATTTGCTTGATTATATTGATTAATTGATACCAGAATTCTTTGTGGGAAGGAGATGAGAAGAGTTTGGTCCCAACATCGCGGCGTCAGAACGTCTTCCCCTTTCGCCCTTGCGGAGCAAGGTTGATGGCAGAAAGTTGTAAATCACTTCAACAAGATCACTGACGGACACCGCATTAGCATTAAAGTACCACAAAAGACTCCAACCTCAACATTGACAACTTGGCTTTGGTTGCCTTACTTCTGTGTCAGTCACACAGTGCAGTTTTATTTTTGGATACTAAACTCTGCAATACTTTATTTTGTATAATTTGTTGTTAGTTACATAAACTGTTTTCATTCAAGGTCTTAATTTCGAGGAATAAATGGCGAACATAATATGAGGATTTGGAGGTTATATATATATATATATATATATATATATATATATATATATATATATATATATATATATATATATATATATATATATATATATATATATATATATATATATATATATATATATATATATATATGTGTGTGTGTGTGTGTGTGTGTGTGTGTGTGTGTGTGTGATCACCTAGTAACCTAATAACGACTATGTAGTTTTTTTATTACGTGAATTTAATTTATCTGTGGATGATTGAAAACGAGCGTACCTCCAACTGTGTCAAGCAAGTTCTTTTACAAAAAAAGCAGGAAATTTGTTGTAAAACAAGAACAGAGCATTGGAAGAGAAGTCGAAGACATTAGAGCAAATTAAACTCACCCTCTTTAACAAAACAGTATTGTTTTACAGCTAGTCAAACACTAGTCATATAAATTGGAATAAAGAAACCATTATTTACATACAAAAATATATAACAACTGATGAAGAAAAAAAAGCAAGAGACATGCCGCGCAGTGAATTAAGGAATCTTTTGCTCAAGTTATGAACTCAAACATGCCATAGTGGGGTAAATCTCCATGATGCCACGCGATATCTGAAGTAAGCATACATAGATGACGTCACCATAAGCTGGTCAGTTGTGCTCGAGAGTTAGGTTATGCCTAATTTCATAATATGATAAAGAATAAATCAACATTCTTACCTTCCAGATTTTGTAATAATCATTTCTGTTCCAAGTTCATTAAATTTTGACCATAATTCTTTAGTTTCGAGACGACATTTCACGGCAGTAAGCTCTTTAGAACAAGGTAACGCCAAATCAGCTGTTGATTTCATTGAACGGAAGGCACCATGTGAAACTGAAGGCACTAGATCTTCTGTTACGTTCTCCGAATCCGAATCCGAACCTGTCAAAGAAGAGATGTTTATCATTATTATTATTATTATTATTATTATTATTATTATTATTATTATTATTATTATTATTATTATTATCATTAGCAGTAGTAGTAGGTGTTGTTGCTGTTACTCTTGTTGTTCTTGCTCGTGCTGTTTGTAGTAATATCATTATTATGATAACCATATTGTTCAAAGTAATTTTGTACTTTTTCATTGTTAATGTGTGAGTCCGTTAATTAAAGAGGTACTAACAGTTATATTCTCACATCGATGACTTTGATTTTATGGAGAATTATGCATATATAAACAGAACAAATATTACCTTTCATGTAAATCTTAAATCAGTTTTCTTTTAAATGGAATCAAAGAACTTAGTTGTTTATGCTATACCTGAAATGTTTGATGATATAAAGGAATACTTCAGCAGTACACGCGTAAAAAATAAATAATAAAATAACTACAGATACAAAAATTATTTGACTATATAAATTTATAAATACCCAAATGCCTGAGTGTGTAAAACCGAATTAATTAATATATAAATAAAATACATGAGGCAACACTCAAACATAGGTAAGTACTGTTTACAAAACAGTAATAATCGTTAGATTGAAAGGAAAATAAAACGAGAGAACACAGAAGGAAGAAATGAGTTGAACGATAGAAAGAAAGGAAACGAAACAAAGAGACAAAGAAAAAATCGATATAACGCAGACAGAAAAATAAAGAGCGAAGTTTAAAAAATACAAAAAATGGAAAGACACAATAAAAACTATTGAATGTTATAATATTAAAATATAGCGTTCTTTCTAGTTGGTTATTACACTATCTCAACGTGAATAATTCTTACATTAAGCCATCTTAAAGTGAGACGTCATTTTGCACTTACAACGAGTAATTATATACTATCCATATGACAGAGCTTCATCCATGAAACGCGGACAAAGTATACATTTTAAGAATGTTAAGTAAACCCATGAGTATAAATCGGAATTGAAAAAAAAAACAATAATGCATGTGTCTTCGTATCATGCATAATACATGTTTCCTCATATTCATAATAGACGTGTCCTCAGAATCATAATTCACTTGTCCTCATATCATACATAATACACCTGTCCACATATCATACATAATACACCTGTCCTCGTATAGTACATAATACACCTGTCCTCATATCATATTTTAAGTGAAAACCTTCGGAATAAAAAGGTTTCAACTTGAGTAGTTATAAACAATGAATATTTCAAACAGTTGTTACAAAATTATGAAAGGGTCTCCTTGTGGATATTGATACAAAACAAAATCAATCCATATAATTTAATTTAAAACTTGATTAACTGGCTTTTTGTGTAATTTCCTCATTTAACTTTAATTATTATGTTATTATATAAAGCATATAATAATCTAAATACAAGCAGTTAATCTTTCTTAATTTCTATGCGAATACCTATTGTAAAAAAAGCATATATTGATATCAAACAGCAGAACATTACTAATTCGAAATAGACATATATTTAATTTTTATCAATAATAATAATAATAATAATAGTAATAATGATAATATAAACAATACTACTACTACTACTACTACTACTACTACTACTAATAATAATAATAATAATAAAGATAATAGGCTACCGCAGCAAAGTAATTAGTATTGTGATTATTACTATCATTATCTTAATGTTTTCAGTATTTTTAGATGTCCTAAATATAATTTTGTTTTGGCCATATAAATAAATAAACTGAAATGTGAATTGTGTTCATTTCTATAAGTGAAACATAAATAATTCAACACAAATTATTCTTATGAAAAAAGTTCCAAAATGAAGTTTCTTTAATAAAAGAATAGCTGTTTAAAAAATAGATACAAAATTCCCCTCGTGCAAAGTAGAAACTGTTTATTGTATATCTATAATCATACCTCTGTCCGTCTGTATGTATGTCTGTCTATTTGTCTGTCTGTCTATATGTCTGTCTGTCTGTTTCTCTCTCTCTCTCTCTGTCTCACACACACACACACACACACACACACACACAATCACTGTTTTATTTCTTTCTACATGACCCTTAATCTTTCTTTTCTCATGTTTAATGTTTCTATTTTTAGCATACATTAATATTGTTATTCACGCGTCTGTTTTGACAATTACGTCGTTTTATATATTTGAATAACTATACAATTGGATAATCACCATTGTGCAAATGTTATTCTATGATATGCCTTCGGCTTGACTTTTGTTCTTGTTTACTTCTTAATGGCATTGTGGTGATGCAAATGTTTAAATTGTACGCCAATTTGGAAAGTTAATTATTTCCAAATCAGAGGAGTTGTAACCCTCTAGAGTGAATATTGCAACACAAGTGAACGCAATAAAAGAGAATATATTTGAACATTATTTTGAAACATTTGAATCAAGAGTACATAGTCTCAGTGAAATGATTGCCATATAGAACCTACTATTGAGAAAAGAACATGAGACTAGTTGATGATAAAGCAACGCTTTTTTTGTCTATTTGTCATTCAATGCAAGGACTTTTTAAAAATAAAAAAAATTACTCCTACAATCCTACCTGTCATAGGAATTCATGGAGTTTTATATCTTGCATATTTAACTGACATGTTAATGATGTAAAATTTAAAAACATATCCAAAATTTATATTTTTAAATCAATTTCTCTAAATAACCATATGAAACGTTTTCATTTTTTAAGTTTTCATTATATGTCTGTTCACCAAACGGTCCTCTGTCAGTTTTGTTTGTTTTAAAAATAAAAATAATCAACTCGGATATAAATTTTGCATCTATTATAATGTGATCTACAAAACAATATACTTTACCAAAAGAATACATGTAGTGAAATTAATAACATGAGATTAAGCGAAATCTAACACGTGTCGAGACCGAATTAATTTTCAGATACTTGATCTTCTTTTTATGAGTTTTAATCTACACAAATGTAAACTGTGACTCACAAAACTGTTTTGCTATATTCCAGTCATAGAATAAAACATAAGTTGTTTCTTGTTTGGTATTTTATAAATAATCTAACTTGATTTTCTTTTTCTAAATTGTAATGCCAACCGATTTTCAGTTGCAAATCTTTGTATCAAGAATACCTAGGTCTTGTATAATATATTCCTTTATGTATCAACCATTATGTTTGATCATCGTTCCGATATTTAGTAAATATTAGCCTTTGAACTGTGCAAAACATTTATGACCTAGTGTATTTCTTTCCATAAAAGTACCGTAATAAATAATGGAAACATAGAGGTAATAGTCATTTTAAATTAGTACGTTTTTATCCTAGTTTATTATCTTCCCATAAAAGTACCGTAGTCAATAACGGAAAACGAGAGCTTATAGTCAAGTAATAGTCTTAAAAATTCTACACTACCTTTTAAATGAATGTAATATTTAATAAAACAACGAAGTAGGTGTGAAACTCATAAATCTCATTAAATACATTTAACAAATAAAAACGAACTTCCTATTCTGTGTCCATGCATCCCGTTTAATAATGTATTCTAAAGATTTCCAAGTGATTAATAATGACTGTTGACAAGGACGGTAAAAACTTTGCCAGTAGAATCTGTACAAGCTTCGTAGCAATGATTATACTGTTGTCTATATTGTGTACAATATTGTTATAGCAAGCAAAACCATACACTACTACTGATACTAATGCTACTACTACCACTACTAGTACTGGTATTACTACAGCGACAATGGTAACAATGACGACGATTACGACGAAGAAATGACTACTACTACAATGTGTTATTGTGAATTACTAATCATAATCAATCCAGAATCTTCTTTAATATACTGTAATCTGTCGAGATAATCATACAGATATATGTCTGACGGTGTACTATCAAATTTCAAACAACATCCTTCCAAAGCTATCTAGGTTTTGATGACGCATGATTTCATCAAGATAATACTTTTACATGAAGCAGTAGAATTGTTACAATAATAATCGTCATGCGTATTGTTACAATACTAATCTTCATGCGTATTGTTACAATACTAATCTTCATGCGTATTGTTACAATAATAATCTTCATGCGTATTGTTACAATAATAATCTTCATGCGTATTGTTACAATAATAATCTTCATGCGTATTGTTACAATAATAATCGTCATGCGTATTGTTACAATACTAATCTTCATGCGTATTGTACAGTAATAATCTTCATGCGTATTGTTACAATAATATTCTTCGTGCGTATTATTACAATAATAATCTTCGTGCGTATTGTTACAATAATAATCTTCATGCGTATTGTTACAATAATATTCTTCGTGTGTATTGTTACAATAATAATCGTCATGCGTATTGTTACAATACTAATCTTCTGAGTATTACTACAATAATAATCTTCATGCGTATTATTACAATAATAATCTTCGTGCGTATTGTTACAATAATAATCTTCATGAATATTGTTACAATAGTAATCTCCCTGTGGGTAATACATGCAAATTTCATTTTATTACGGTAGTTCAATTGGTTTTTATAAAAGAGACTACGCTTTTATTCTTAGACCACATATTTAGATGTATCAGTTAATTTCTCATTTAAAGTTTGACTTTGGAAATATCAGGCTTTGTGTTCAAGAAGCTGCTTCAACATGAAGCCTTCAGTCAGACATGAAAACGCAAACAAATCCGTAAATATTTATGAGAACACCTGAAAGCCACAAAAATAGAGAGAATAATGAACCCAGGATAACATTGGTTTCTTGATGATGTTTTCATTTGGTTATGTTAATTTTATTAAATATCAGTGTTCAGTTTGGACTTGCTTCTACAACAAATGAACGTATTTACTTTGATATGAACACATATTTTTATCTAAAGAGATAATTACGTGTAAAAAGAATAGGTAACAAGTTCTAACGTTATTTGTACGTTCCTTTCCGTTGTACTAAACAATCACATTGCGAGTGTAAATAATGTATAATAAATATGAAAAAATGAACGAATGAATATATAGGTCAAAGAAAATACGGGAAAAGTTATGGTAGAAAACATATAGAGGGTGGGTCTGTCTTAATTTGTATATGCCTAACACCTTCCTAAAAATACTAAACATGGAAAATATTATGAATAGATATGTACTTACTGGTTTGACAGATCGAAGAAGCGCTATCCGGTCGACTTGGAGCTGTTCTCTCGCCGATCAAAGCCGCAATGGAAAAGGCAGAGGCTCGAGAAGAAAGTTTTATGTTCACAGGGCTGTTTCTGTTGTTATCGGATTCATTAAGATCCATCCTTGAAATTTAGAATGCACTGTTGTTGATTCGGGTTACAAAGTTCACATAAGAATTGAATATAAAAACTTTTATATAACACTCAAAAATATTACACTCCAGTTGTACTCTTGCATTATAGGTCTCACTTTCTAGTGTGTAACTGGTACTGGTTATCTGTCAACTTAAATCTCATTTGTTGCACTGCAATATTATCCTAGAGAGTGAACGAGCCTTTGTGGGCCATTTATTCATTGAGTTTAACTTTTGGTTAGACCGCAAAGTGAATAAACTGAGACATTATGCAGACAGAATGATCCTATTGGCTGTAGGGGCAAAGGCTATTGTAACACAATATCCTAAAGGCGGAGAGTTCAACCCGTCATTATTCTCGCGCTCTGTGATTGGCTGATTCCGGAAGCTATTCTTGTCATCACCGTTTGCTTCATTCAGCCTCATTAGAAGTCGACATTTGGCGAACTGTTTGCTTAAGGTCAGAGGTTAGATAACTTAAAATGCCAAAGCTATGATAAGGCATTTTGCGACAAGTCTGGCTCGAAATAAACTATTTCTTTATAATAAATGAAACAAACAATGATTAAATTCACACAACGCCCTCACCTCTAAATTGAGCGTGCTTAATAATGTACCTTTCTCTTGGGTCAATCATATTATCAAAATATCCATATCAAAGAGGGAACAATGGAATTTTGATTCGTTTATTTAATAAAATACAGATGAAATTAGGATCTACTCTGGTTTTGATTGGCAAGCTGTCTGCAAAATATGGCGTATAGATATATATAAGCGTGGTTTGTTACAGAAAGTGGTAAGAAAAACGGTTAAAAAATGAATTTGCTCTGGTTTTCAAAAAGTAGAAACAAATGCAACGTCCGTGTGAAAAGTAACAGATGGTCAATTACCTTAAACTGGTAAGATGGAAAATGAATTAATCGAGTTGTGACATGTCTTTGGATTATCCATAATAAATGACCCGAGCATAATTATTTTATCACACAGTCATTATAAATGCAAATGCATGGAAATTTCTATTTAAATAAACTTCATTTTTCTTCACTGTATTTTCTACTTTCATCCACCTTCTTTTATTCTTTCTTTCTTTCTTAATAGAAAAGAAATGAAATTATTTGTATGCTAAAAATGCAAGAAAAAGCAAAACAAATGGGATTAATTCTATTTTACTTTTTAATCATGAATTTGTGAGCAAATTAAAACTTTTATGAGGTTGGATTAACGCTAATACTTTTCAATTAAATTTCAAAGGCATGAAATGATAAATTCGTTTTGTTCTTCCGACAAGATGACTCAACCGACATGGTAATCAAATAGTTTAATCTAGATTAAATAAACTATAATCTCTTTTTTAGCTACCGTAGGCAATTGGTTATGACTCACTGAATACTACAGACAGGTGACTTTTTATACAATGGGCTTCTTGATAGAGAAATGTTGCGGTCTAAACACCTCAGGTTACGATTAAATTCTTCTTCACCCTTTCGTGTCAGTAAGAATTAGGTATAGATGTTTAGAAGAGATAAAACAATCTGAGATATGATCTGCAATTGATGATTCGATCCGTATCGGGGGTTGCCGATTGAGACAACATAACCGTTAATTAACTCCCAGTTTATTTCTCCGTGCAGAAAAAGACAACCTCAATGACCGGGTAAAGTTTTCATCCCTGTTGAATTTGATAGCAGATTTGTGCGATTAGGCGTATATATTTGCATTTTAATATCAACCTTATTAATTCAGACACTACATTGTCACGGAAAGATTCAAGTCTATGCAATGATTTGATTTTTTTATATTTTTTTAAAAAAAATTGGTAATTCCCAAATCTTTAATAACTCGCTTTTACATTAAAAATCAGCATGGCTTAGATGTTCAGTCTCATGTCTATGTAATCGTATATTAAATATTTATAGATAATGTGTTGACAAACTTACAATGTGAACACTTACCCAGTTTTTACTAGTATTACGTAATTAAATCGAATATCAGGAGATACTCAATTTCACCTTGTTCAGTGACTTAGAATATTAAAATGTCATTAAAAAAAATTATGAGACAGAAAGTCACAGTTAATCCACTTTGATTATTAAATGGGTTGAGGGAATAAAAAATGATGAAGTTAAACTGTCAGAAATGACAGACATGGATTAGAAATTTACCTATACAAGATTCATTTTTACAAGGTTTACGTATTCAACGTACACATATACAGGGTTTACCTGTACAGAGTACACCTATACAAAGTTTACTTATACAAAGTACACCTTTACAAGGTTTACCTGTACAAAATACACCTACACAATGTTTACCTATACAAAGTACACCTATGCAAGGTTTACCTGTACAAAATACACCTGTACAATATTTATGTATACAATGTACGCCTATATAAGGTTTACCTATACAAAGTACACCTGTATACAGTTTACCTGTACAAAATACACCTATACAAGATTTGCCTATACAAAGTACACCTATGCAAGGTTTACCAGTACAAAATACACCTGCACAAGGTTTACGTATTCCATGTACACCTTTACAAGGTTTACCTATACAAGGTACACCTATACAAGGCTTAACTCTACACAGTACACCTATACAAGGTTTATCTGTACAAAATACACTTGTACAATGTTTATATATTTAATGTACTCCTATACAAGTTTTACCTAGAGAAAATACATCTGTACAATGTTAAACATATTCATTGTACACCTATACAAGCTTTACGTATTCAATGTACGCATACACAACGTTTACCTATACAAATCGTTCACCTATGCAAATCACACCTATACAAGGTTTACTATGCTAGGTTTTATATTTAGCTTTAAAAAAATTCAGTCATATCGCTACGATGTCTGCAGTGTGGCAGTTTATAGTGATGTCTAGCACTGGGGCATCATGCCGCAGACATGTAACATGATGTCCCACCCAGTCACATTATCCTGACACCAGTCCGACTAGTCCAAACACTAACCTCTTAATGCCGAGCGCCAAGCAAGGCAGCTGTTAGTACAATTTTTGTAAGTCTTTGGTATGACTCGGTTGGGGTTCGCACCCACCAATGTGCAAGGTACTAGAGGATTCAGAATACACTTCCCTTTAACCTAAACGAATACATCTCTGATAAAATTGTCATTCATCATCGATGCTTAATCGACTTAATGGATTGAATAAAGTCACTGTATTAAATGGTTTTATTTCTTTTAACAGAAACGGATCTGAGGCAACTATGATCGTAAGAACCGTCAATCAGTTGAAAAAATATTTATGGAAAAGCCTTTATTTCTATAGGACTGGTTAGGTCTTCTTTTCGTAAGATATGTAAAGTTTACTAAGCAAATAAGAAGAAACAAAAATCATGGAATAGGTACGTGTATGTATGTATGTATGTATGTATGTATGTATGTATGTATCTATGCATGCATGCATGTATGTCTCTCTCTCTCCGTCTCTCTCCCTGTCTCTGTCTATATTATATATATATATATATATATATATATATATATATATATATATATATATATATATATATATATATATATATATATATATATATATATATATATAATAGAGACAGAGACAGGGAGAGAGACGGAGAGAGAGAGACATATATAAAATTCTTCGCAAATTTGATAAATGTCATTTATACAGAAAGCCTGAATTAGATTATACTTTTTACCTGTAAAACAGGGACGTGTAGCCGAAGTCTAGCTTAATGCTAATTTGAGCAAATATTCACAAGTTGACGAAAAACTGTTGTTTTTAAAAAGAAAAATTATGTAAGCAATAGGCCTAATATGATTCAAAGATCTATATTTACTTATGATATGACTTTTATAATTATTTTCACAATTTCTTTTGTGAAAACTTGAATGAATTTTGTTTTGAGAATGCTAATCAAATGAGAACACTGATGGAAGCTTAGAATAGTGTCTTTTATTAACATATATCCTTTATAATCAGGTAAAAAATGTAATCCAAAAGAACAGAAAATGGTTCATAAATAGCGTCCAGTGTAAGCATGTGTCTCTTTAATGGAGTATTCCGCTAAGGCAAGTTGATTGTTACACAAGTTGTATTTGTCTTATACAAAAGATCCTTTCAGTGTATTCCAAACAGTGTCATTGCTTCAATCTACATACACAATAAATTTGACATGTATCAGTTTAAACAAAAATTTAATCCTTATGTTGTAGAATTTAATAATTACTAAATTTTGCACGCAGAAGGTGCTGTATTTTATTAAGAATTGCATTTAAGTAAATTGTCTACTTTTATAATCTGCGTAATTACGTTTGTTACGGGCCTTTAATTAATTCAAATTAATGATCAAATAAATTCTTCGCAGGTATACACGTCTTCGCAAGTAAAATTTACGAAACCTGGCACTTATAAACTTTTTCACTGCCTAGCATGATCCAAGATACATTTGAAAGTAAAACACATTTCACTACAGACGCTACGGACATTCATTTTGAAAGTTAGATGCTTTCAGTGTATTGTTCTTTAATATTATTTTCAGTAAAACGTTTTGTTACATAGAAAGATATTACTTTGCCTTTACGATAATTCAGAAGCGAAATGTAACGTTAGAACTAGTCTGTAATTGTAAAGCTGGCGGGAAATTTCATTCGATTATTATGACGAGTGTCAAGTTATCTATCTGTTTTTATCCGGGAACATCTAGTTGTTGCCGTATTGTGTTGACAAGAAAAGAGCTTCGATTAAGCTGCAGATAAGTCACGTGGCCCTTGTAAATCGTAGCGCCATCTTCTTTGCCTTAGGTCTATCTAGACTACATCTAAATGAAATAAAGTGCGTCTTTTCAGCTCAATGATTGATATGTAATCTTAGGATAAAGAAATGAAATACCAATTTTTCCCTCTAGTTGCCATGCTCGATTAGTTTTGAGGTATTTTTTAAGGAAGACCGATGCTTTTTGTGAAAGTTTTTACAAACAATCGAGATGAATGCGGCAATCTGATAGACTGAGAGAAGCTACAAGTATGTGCAGTATTTTTGCTGAGCAGTCTCTTTGATCTCTTGCAAAAATGTATTGAATGTTGTTGATAATTATTTTTGAAAGACTCAAGATTTTTTACAGTTCTTAGATTGAATTATATGTTTTGTTGCAGTGAATTATATAAAATGATGACATGGAGTTTAATTTTGTTTGGTATGCAAAATTGTGTACAAGAGCCTAAGGTCATTCTTTAATCTCAAGTTATTCCATTTCTGATATTTTGCACATTATCTGAAATATATTACGCTCAAATCTAACATACGAAAAACCTCGGGCAGACGAGTATAATCTTAAACCTGGCGGTGATGATACAAAAAATTGAAAAGGATTTATAATAGTGGCTCTTTACCTTCTGCAACAAATTTAAACCGCTTTCTTTGGTAGTCTCGAGCACTAAGGACTAAACAGATTCATTGGAGACAAGGATGAAGAAAAAGACGATTTGGTTATAGAATCAGCAGCACTACTGAGACCAGCGGCAGCAGCAAAAGCGGTAGCACGAAAGTGAAGCTGACGAAGGAAATGAAAGGCTATAAAGATGGTGTGGAAAGGATGAATTAAATGGCAGACAACGAAAACTCAGTGAACCAGTGATGCAGTGATGATATTAGGAACTGAAATAATCCACTATTGCGCAAATTTGCCCTTCTGTCACTCCTATATATATATATATATATATATATATATATATATATATATATATATATATATATATATATATATATATATATATATATATATATATATATATATATATATATATATATATATATATATATATATATATATATTATTGAAACCTTTCTGTACATGAATGGCCATGTCATTACTGATTTGATGGACATTTTTGGAAATGACATGGTGCTTGAAAGGATAGGCATTACAATTGGCTGAAAGTGTTTGTAACCACCATTTTGAACACAGAGCAAGGATCAGATTCAAGTAAAATGTAGCGTGCATGCTAACCATAAGTTATCTGCAAAAAAGTGAAAGTTCTATTTTAAAACTATTAACTGTCATTTTCAAGGTCTCTTGATTGGGTGAGAGGTAGTGGTAATGTGCAATACGATAGGAACTCAAAGTCAACAAAGTGGTAATTTTAAGTTTTGACAAAGGGAGCTAAAGTCTGGTATTCGATGAAAAGTCTGATTATGATATAGTCGTTTCACACTTTAAAAGGAAATTTCAACACTTTTATACTCATGGTTTAATGACCCTGTAAATCATAAGTCGGGTTAAGTCTCGAAAAGGTCTGGCCCATAATTAGTCGGTAGATATCTCGAATGTGGAAAAACTACATTTTTTCGATCAAGGACAACGAAGTAACTGCTCGTCACATATAAATGCAACTCCTGACATATGCCATTACAGACAAATGAGTCAATTAAAACAGAACAGCCGATAATAAACGATATTTAGAGGGTCATTAGATCTGACACTTTTGTTGCTAATGTGCCACGCCCCATCCCAAAAAGAAGCTTTGTATAAACAAACAAGCAAACAAATTAAAACTTGTTTGAAAAACATAATTTTAATGAAATCAACTTAAACTTTCATTAATCTGCAAAATTAACATGCATCATATTTGTTAATTATTTTCGTTGTTAACAAAATTGTAATACTATTGTACTGTACGCTCTGAAACAGTCTTGATATACCGAAGCTTTCTAGTATTGAGTGCATGATTGTTTTGTTGGAACATAAGTGATAATCATAACGGAAGGCATCGAATCTCGAACCTGACGTTACCTGACTTAAAGTCCTGCAACTTTTTGGGCTCATAACATGTGCTGTAAATTCTATGTGTTAACTACTGTAATATAGTAAGCAATCGTGAGATCTAGAAAAAGCTACGAGAAAAAGCAAAGTTTATAAAAAGTCAGTTGTCTGGATGATGTCAATGACGCATTGACTTTACTTCATGTATAAATGGATCGAGTATTCATCGCCATCACAATATACTTTTTACAAATAGTACTTTTTGCAAATGACTGATAATTCCCAGCTTGACATGCAAATTACATACAGTATATCCATATCTGCAAAACAGCATAGTTCCTGATCAGCCGTTGTATAATGCATACAGAAATTAAAAGATTGTCACACTTACAATGCTAATGTTCATGGGAATATCGTGCGTGTTTTGTATTTGAATACTTCTTCAGAAGGTTTGTATTTCTCTAAATGAAATAAAAAATGTAAAATACCTTCTAAGATTGTCATCATTTTTTAAATTAATGTCGTTGCCACGTTTTCTAGATGAAAACACTTAATATTTCACACGCTTTAATATACTATTTTAATTTTATAACTGAAATTTCCGTAACATTCAATTTATCCTTATTCTAAGTTTTATTTAGTACTTTTTCAAACCATGGTACTTCGCTCATTATTTCTTTAAGATAGATTCTCATATTTATATTTGAAAAACAGCATCACCTTTTTGCTTAAGTTTAGCTATCATACTTTGGGTCCGTAGAAAAGACATACCTTTTCAAGATATTTTAAATTAGACCATTTATTCCAATGATACTGACTTTGTCGCCGAGTTTAATTACAGGATCACAATGACCACTTGAAACTTGCAACACTTGTGTCGTCAACAACGCTCTACCAATTTGCTATTTTCGAATGGCACCTATTGAAATGTTAAATGAAACGTAAAGTAATGAAGACGGGGCACCCGTCCTCTTCAAGACTGTTAACTCGCCATTTAGGTTACATCAAGCCATAAATTTACGATTACTTCGCGAGAACGAAACTATATTTTTTCACACCAAACGGGACGACTTTGCGTCTCTTACTGGTTGTATACACAGTGGGATACAGGTAGCAGAACTTCCGCCTTTTTATGTAAAAAGCAATATATCAAATAGAATGTTGATTGAGCACGGATCACTTTCAGTTTGGGGAACGGAAGAGGAATTTATATTTTTTGTCTCCACGTCTTCGCAGTCTTCAAAACTGGGGTGTTTGAATACCTCTGTTTGGGACAAACAACTTCCGTCTGTAGTCTTTTTAAAATACTTGATCAGCGAGAAATTGCAATTTTCATCGACACGCCCTACCTGATAAATAAATCAATAAAGTATCTTTTAATTCATATTTTATTAAGTTAAGACCTGTTTAAAATAACGCACGGGTCTAATTTCAATTTATCACAGGAAATAGCGAATTCACTAATTACTTTAAAATGGTAACGTTTCGCTAATAATTAACGGGTCGAAAGATGATCGCGATGTTTCAGTCATTGTTTAATTTTTTTTTTAAATATTGTCTTTAGCAACACACTTATGCGCCGCTGAGTACTTACCGTTGAGTATCTCTTTCATACCAGGAGAAGCATAATTGTATTATGGAAAATGAAACTTCCCATTTGCCCTTTAAAAAAAAATTGTTACAGTGTAATCTCTATTCAAATATGACAGCTAACTGTGTATCGACAGAGAAAGATAACTCAAGCTAAGCGTGTCCGGTACAACAGGTTCTGCAGCTATTTCTCACCCGGTTTAAAACTGTTAATTTGCCGTTTATGCCAGCCATTGATTATTAATAAATTTCTGCCTGCGATTCAAACATAAAATACTACTACTACTACTACTACTACTACTAGTACTACTACTACTACTACTACTAATAATATTCAAACATAAAATACTACTACTAGTACTAGTACTACTACTACTACTACTACTACTAATAATAATAATAATAATAATAAAACAAAAGAACAAAATTTGCTGTGAAATCGCGGCCATTTGCATATATCTATCCCAGTCGTGTACATTGAACCGAGTGGGAAATAGACCCAACAAAATGAAAAACATTCAGGAAGCAATTCTGAACATTTTGAATTATAAATAGTTTACTAAATCATCATCATCATTGACTTAGAATTGCCACTGACAATCGATTCTTTCTGTATACACTGATCTCTCTCTCTCTCTCTCTCTCTCTCTCTCTCTCTCTCTCTCTCTCTCTCTCTCTCTCTCAGCTCATTGAAACAGTTTAAAAAAATTCATTGTTTTTAAGAATATTGTTTTATGTTTATTTAAACCAATACAATAATTACAGACTTGCAAATTAGATTAATTTCATATCCGTCGACACAATAGAAAAGTCACATTGAAAATGCAGGTTACTAAGGGCTAGTTAAAGTTCAAGGTACTCATCCAAAGTGTAGGTTACTTAGTGCTAGTTAAAGTTCAAGGTACTCATCCAAAGTGTAGTTTATTAAGTGCTGGTTAAAGTTCAATGTACTCATCCAAACTGTAGGTTACTTAGTGTTGGTTAAAGTTCAATGTACTCATCCAAAGTATAGGTTACTTAGTGTTGGTTAAAGTTCAAGGTACTCATCTAAACTGTAGGTTACTTAGTGTTGGTTAAAGTTCAAGGTACTCATCCAAAGTGTAGGTTACTCAGTGCTAGTTAAAGTTCAAGGTACTCATCCAAAGTGTAGGTTACTTAGTGCTAGTTAAAGTTCAAGGTACTCATCCAAAGTGTAGGTTACTTAGTGCTAGTTAACGTTCAAGGTACTCATCCAAAGTGTAGTTTATTAAGTGCTGGTTAAAGTTCAATGTACTCATCCAAACTGTAGGTTACTTAGTGTTGGTTAAAGTTCAATGTACTCATCCAAAGTGTAGGTTACTCAGTGCTAGTTAAAGTTCAAGGTACTCATCCAAAGTGTAGGTTACTTAGTGCTAGTTAAAGTTAAAGGTACTCATCCAAAGTATAGGTTACTTAGTGCTGGTTAAAGTTCAAGGTACTCATCCAAAGTATAGGTTACTTAGTGCTGGTTAAAGTTCAATGTACTCATCCAAAGTGTAGTTTATTAAGTGCTGGTTAAAGTTCAATGTACTCATCTAAACTGTAGGTTACCTAGTGTTGGTTAAAGTTCAAGGTACTCATCCAAAGTATAGGTTACTTAGTGCTGGTTAAAGTTCAATGCACTCATCCAAAGTATAGGTTACTTAGTGCTGGTTAAAGTTCAAGGTACTCATCCAAAGTGTAGTTTATTAAGTGCTGGTTAAAGTTCAATGTACTCATCTAAACTGTAGGTTACTTAGTGTTGGTTAAAGTTCAAGGTACTCATCCAAAGTATAGGTTATTAAGTGCTAGTTAAAGTTCAGTGTACTCATCCAAACTGTAGGTTACTAAGTGCTAGTTAAAGTTAAAGGTACTCATCCAAAGTGTAGGTTACTTTGTGCTAGTTAAAGTTCAATGTACTCAGCCAAAGTGTGGGTTTCTTAGGGCTAGTTAAAGTTCAGTGTACTCATCCAAAATGTAGGTTACTTAGTGCTAGTTAAAGTTAAAGGTACTCATCCAAAGTGTAGGTTACTTAGTGCTAGTTAACGTTCAAGGTACTCATCCAAAGTGTAGGTTATTAAGTGCTAGTTAAAGTTCAATGTACTCATCCAAACTGTAGGTTACTAAGTGCTAGTTAAAGTTAAAGGTACTCATCCAAAGTGTAGGTTACTTAGTGCTAGTTAAAGTTCAATGTACTCAGCCAAACTGTAGGTTACTAAGTGCTAGTTAAAGTTAAAGGTACTCATCCAAAGTGTAGGTTACTCAGTGCTAGTTAAAGTTCAATGTACTCATCCAAACTGTAGGTTACTAAGTGCTAGTTGAAGTTAAAGGTACTCATCCAAAGTGTAGGTTTCTTAGTGCTAGTTAAAGTTCAATGTACTCAGCCAAACTGTAGGTTACTTAGTGTTAGTTAAAGTTCAAGGTACTCATCCAAAGTGTAGGTTACTCAGTGCTAGTTAAAGTTCAATGTACTCAGCCAAAGTGTGGGTTACGTAGTGCTAGTTAAATTAAAGGTACTCATCCAAAGTGTAGGTAACTTAGTGTTAGTTAAAGTTCAAGGTACTCATCCAAAGTGTAGGTTATTAAGTGTTGGTTAAAGTTCAAGGTACTCATCCAAAGTGTGGGTTACTTAGTGCTTGTTAAAGTTCAAGGTACTCATCCAAAGTGTAGGTTACTTAGTGCTTGTTAAAGTTCAATGTACTCATCCAAAGTGTGGGTTACTCAGTGCTTGTTAAAGTTCAAGGTACTCATCCAAACTGTAGGTTACTTAGTGTTAGTTAAAGTTCAATGTACTCATCCAAAGTGTAGGTTACTCAGTGCTAGTTAAAGTTCAATGTACTCAGCCAAAGTGTGGGTTACTCAGTGCTAGTTAAAGTTCAATGTACTCAGCCAAAGTGTGGGTTACGTAGTGCTAGTTAAATTAAAGGTACTCATCCACAGTGTAGGTAACTTAGTGTTAGTTAAAGTTCAAGGTACTCATCCAAAGTGTAGGTTATTAAGTGCTAGTTAAAGTTCAAGGTACTCATCCAAAGTGTGGGTAACTTAGTGTTAGTTAAAGTTCAATGTACTCATCCAAAGTGTGGGTTACTTAGTGCTTGTTAAAGTTCAAGGTACTCATCCAAAGTGTAGGTTACTTAGTGCTTGTTAAAGTTCAAGGTACTCATCCAAAGTGTAGGTTACTAAGTGTTATTTAAAGTTCAATGTACTCATCTAGTTCATTTCCATCTTACTCAACACTATTATGTATTCCTAATTGCAGGAGGGGGTGGAGGGAGGGGAGCGAGAACACAGAAAGCGGGTACTTTGCTGAAATTGTTTAAACAACTATTTCATTAATAACAAAAAAGTTATATTGATCAGTGAACATGGGCATGTTTTCTGGTTACTTTTATTTCTTTATTACTGACTAATAAATAGAAATTCATCACTTTTGCGTGGTGCTCTACAAATATTCTGAATTCTGATACTTGTTTACATTTGCAACATGCACAATGGAGAAAACGTTGGCATACCTCTATGTTACTTTCATGTACTATGGCTGAGATTTCTGTCCGTATTGTATTATATACACAACAATCCATATTACACGCATCAATCTTACGCCAGAATAAAGGAATTAAAAGTTATTTTAACAATACCTAAGATATACAGGCTCTTTTTAAAATGCCAGGTTAACCAGTGCAGAAAACTGGGGAAGATCTTTTTTACTTTAAAAATCTAACCCTATGCAAGATACGAAACAGTAGAGTCCCAGCATGGGTTTAACGATGATAGGAGCAATTCTCTCTGACTAAAACCCTAATTAAATATGTATTCATACGCCATCGTTAATCACACCGTTTTATATAATCACAGTATTGGAATATCAGATATGCTTTATAAAATAAACATTTCCATATGTATCTAATCTGAATTCAAACAGTCTTTTTAGCAATGTACAATCTGCATATCGCCCTTGCCACAGTACTGAAACTACTCTTCTAAAAATAGTTAATGACATTCTCTCTGCTTTTGATTGCGGAAAGATTACAGTCCTCACCCTCCTTAATTTGTCTGCAGCATTTGACACAATATACCATTATATATTACTTCACCGTCTTCAACATGTATTACTGTGGTTCAAGTCCTACTTGGTCAACAAGACACAAATTGTATCTGCAAATGGAATACACTCCAGCCCAGTTAATCTATGTTGTGGTGTTTCACAGGGGTCTGTTCTTGGACCTGTTCTCTTCATTCTATACACTCAGCCGCTCTCAAGTGTCATAGATCGTCAACCAGTGTCTCACCAATTGTACGCTGACGACACCCAAATATATAAATCTAGCCACCCAACTGAAGTTGATGCTACCATCCAAGGTGTAGAGAGTTGCATTTATGATGTGAAATCATGGATGACATGTAACAAGCTGCAGATGAATGATGATAGAACTGAGGCCATTCTGATCACAACACAAACACTTTCTCAGTCATATCCTTTACCTCAAACAATAAATATCAGTAACACCAACATTAAATTCACATAGTCAGTACGAAACCTAGGTATCACTCTGGACAGTACTCTCACGTTGCACCAACATGTCATGAACATATGCAAGGCTGCATATCTTGAGCTGAGACGCATCAGCTCCATTCGCAAATATCTTTCACTTGATGTTCATTAGTACTTTCAAGACTGGACTATTGTAGCTCAATTATGTCTGGTTCATCTCAATATCTACTTCAGAAACTTCACAAAGTTCAAAACACAGCTGCTCGGATCATACTTAGAGTACCACCATCTGAGCACACCTCTCCGCTGCTCTGTACCCTACACTGGCTATCCATTCGATCCAGAATCAAACACAAAATGTGTTCTCTGTGCTAAGTTTCAATGACGGACTCCAGTCCAACATACCTATCCGACCTTATCCATGTGTATAAACCAGCAAGATACTTACGCTCCTCTTCTGACAATCGTATACACATTATTCCCACTATGAAAACGAAGTCTTATGGACAACGTTCTTTTGCATACAAGGGCCAGGCAACGTGGAATGACTTTCCCACTGAACTTAGACACAAAGACACAGTAATCCCATTCAAGAGTGCTCTTAAAACTCACTTATTTCGACTGCAAGAACAAACTTAAAGACCTAATAATGTTCCCTACCTTAAATATTTACAGCATGTTTTTAGGTTTTCTAATTTCATGGTGTTTGTTGTCTGTAATAATATCATTATAAATGTTTTTTATGTTATAGGTGTTGTCTAATGTTGCAAAGTGCTTAGAGCTTCTAAAGAGATTATGCGCCATACAAAATCCTCATTATTATTATTATTATAATATGTATATATATATATATATATATATATATATATATATATATATATATATATATATATATATATATATATATATATATATATATATATTGAGAGAGAGACAGACAGACAGACAGACAGGCAGGCAGGCAGACAGGTAGGCATCCATCCCTCCATCCATACAGGCATACATACAGACAGAGTACCATACATCAGCATAACCCAGAGGTGGGCAAACTTTCCAGTGCAAGTGCCGCATACACAAATTTACACCTTGTCGAGGGCCGCATAGTTCATTAAGTAAACTAATTAATATTTGAAATAACAAAAACAAAAGGTTTTTCTAAATAACATCTACTTAATTTTCAGTTGTTAATATGTTGTTAATATTTGAAAACTTAAACTTCAAAAGAAGCACATTTATTTGATAAACAGAGTAACATAAACAGAGTCAGTGCGAATGATGACTTATTTCTAGGCCGCATGAAAGCCCTTGGCGGGCCGCATGCGGCAAACGGGCCGTATGCGGCCCGCGGGCCGTAGTTTGCCCACCCCTGGATGCCATAACCTATAGGTCCAAACAGAACATGCGAAATGAAAAATGTAATTGATCTCATCATATGCTTGATCTGTAGCTTTCTAGATGGAGAAACTGAAAGCCAGACAAAAGAATCGATGTTCACATATCTGATCGGATGACAAAGAATCTGTAGAGAAGTCAATTTGCAAAACAATTTTCTTCCCCTGGCCACACATTCAGTGATATAACAATAATTGCATGACAAAGAAGCTGTAGAGAAGTCTAATTGTAGAATACCTTTCTTCCCCTGACCACACATTCAGTGATATAACACTGATTGCAATTGCTCACAAACATGTTGTTTAAACGTGCTTAATTTTTCATAATAAAATAAGTCCAAAAATAATTGTTGTTTTGACGAAATAGTACTATTTGTCATGAATTAATTTGGTATTATTACAAATTTATATTTATGAACATTGAATCCCATGTTTGACGCTTATATCTATATTGGTGGCTGAATGGAATGTTATGATATTCGGGACACATCCAAAGTTTGAAAAACTGCATTTTGAAAGAATAAATGTCATTTTGTTTTTGTTATTTACTAGAGTATGCGATCCCATTAAGTACATGCATTCCTTTGTAAGACCGATACTCATCCTAATATTTCCAGGACAGCAGTTGTTGCCTGTTTAATTTTACGTAATTTATCAAGTAACTTAAATATTTTCTCTTTTGGTGAGTATCTGTGGTTCATGTTTACTGACCCTCACTGATTATTATTTGGCCCGGGTGTTGACATCCGAGTCAGTTTCTCTGCATATTTTGTCAATAGTGTAGCTAGTAGATTGCAAGCGTCACTGTTAGTAATTCTTATTTATATCACACGGATCCTGTGGCCTAGTGGTTAGAATGTCCACCTCGGATGCGGGAGGTCGCGGGTTCAAACCCTGACCGAATCATACCAAAGATTTATAAAAATGGAACTAAGAGCTGCCTCGCTAGGCTCTCAGCATTAAGAGGTTAGTGCTTGAACTGGTCGCCTTGGTGTCGGGATAATGTGACTTGGTGGGACATGATGCTATATGTCTGCAACATGATACCGCAGTGCTAGACATCACTATAAACTGCCGCACGGTAGCGAAATTGTTCAAACTCCAAATCACGCACACCTATTTATATCAACTAAATTTGTCAGCACACTGAATTTTACAGTGTGACAGCCATAGTGTAAACTCAATGACTCCACTTTAGTTATATCTGTGAGATGACAACTTATAAAACACTTAATATATACGTAGCAAATTCATCACTTTCGTTATATCTGTTATACAGCACGTAATATATACGTAGCAAATTCATCACTTTCGTTATATCTATTATACAGCAGCAGGGAAGTCGTACAGACCAGGTGGCTCAGATAAATTTAAGCCTCCCACACAAACTTTATCCGTAGAAGCCTCAGAAAGCAGAAATAACGCCTCCTGCGCAAATTAATCCGCAAAATTTCAACCCAAAGTGCATTTTCAGGCATAAAAAAAACCAGCATTTTTTGGGGGGGGTATTGTAAAATTTGTTTGTTATTGCAAATTCGGACTGCGGATACTAATTTTATTTCACATTAAAACAATATCGTTGAAAATAAGATGAGTCGAAAAGTTAGCACAGTTGGAGAACCTCAATCTGCTAGATTAGCGCGAGAGCAATTAGCGGCATTAAAGAAGTTCATTCCGACAAAACAATTATTTAAGAAAAATGTTCGTGGTTACGAAGATATGCAACATGGAATTTCAGAAACTTCGGCAAAATGGTTGAAGCCAGTGACCGGAACAATTGAACAGGTTGTATATGGCGACGAAAAAGATCCAGATGCCAGAAAACGTGGAATCTTTCCTATGTTGAAAGGTATTGAGGATCAATCACAAACATTACCCGAGCGATTAGCAATAGCAGCAGCGGCGCAACAACTTGCAATTGATGATGGAGGACAACCTGGAGGAAAAAAACCTGGAGGAGGAAAACCTTTAATGATAAAAGGAAAGTTTAATATTGAGAATTTAAGAGAAAATTTTACCGAGGAGGGATGGGATATGATATCGCGACCTCTTTCGGCGTTGTATACTATAGAACAAATTGGTGATTTTGCGGAAAATTATTTTAGCGATCGAAATGAATATTTGACTCCAATAGGAAAAAAAAGATATGGGACTCGTGATAATTGGTATAGCATGGTATATAAAGTTTATACGGGAAAAACACATGTGAGTGTAGTAACGGATCCACGTTACAGAAGATTTTTAGAAGCGGCAAGAGATACACAAAGATTTAATAAGCAAGTGGCGGAAGAAAGAAAACAACAGGAGAAGGAAGAAAAAAATCTAGAGAAAGAAAGAAAACAACAAGAAAGAAAAGAAAAAACTAAAACACGAGGAAGAAAAGTAATACCACAGGAAGATATTCAACCACAGGAGCCAATATTTCAACCAGAGGAATTAGGAGCTAGACCAAAGGAAGATATTCCACCACAGAAAAAAGAAAGAAAATCGAAAAAGAAAAAAGATCAAAGTGATGAACCGATAATTATACCCGAATATAAATCATCACCGGCTATTAGTGTGTTTAAAATTGATCCTAGTGTAACAGCGGATAATTATTTGAATTCAAGAAGATTTTATTTACTTAGCCACTATGATTCAGTAGTTCAAAATGCTGCGGATGATTCTACGGAAAATAAAAGATACTTTTTGCGAAAAGAATTTGATGCTGATAAAATTAAAACTGTTGATTGGTATGCGATAATGTATTTTGGTAGTTTAGGAAAACCAGTAAGATATTCCGATGAAGGTTTTGGGAAATTTATATCGGATGTTGGTAATTACAAAATAGAGTTATCAGAGGGAAAAGCAATAGCAAGAGCAAGAGCAAAAGAATTTTTAGCAACATCTAAAAAGGATATTCCTGCATCAGCATACTCCTACCTCGATCCATTACCTACAGATGTTTCTACTTTATTACAACCTCTTCCTCCTCGTCCCACTCCTCTTTCATTACCTACAGGTAAGGAAAGTTCGCCACCTGAGAGAAGTGGTACTCCTGAAAAGGCTCAACTGGGTAATCTTCTTACTATAAGGGAAAAATATCCTAAACAAGATAGTCCTACAAGGGATTTGCCACCGAAGTCATCGTCGTCAGGGACATCTTCAACGCCGTCAGACGATTTATTTTACGTAACGCCATTACAATCTCCAGAAACAAAAAAAACAGGAAGTGGATATTCAGTTTGTCCCGATAGTGTTGTCAACGATGTATCTCGTCTTGAAGTATTAATCGGAGGAAAGCGAGCCGGAAATAACTCCCGTGAGATAGTCAACGAAGCATCAGATATTTGTCAGCGATTATTCCGTGGTGGTATCATCGATTCTCACATTTACAAGGAGTTTGTCGATGAACTCATCGATTAAATCAACACAATTGAAATAATATGATTATTCATAAACATCAGCGCAGACCTAATCAGGTTCGCATAGTAAACTCTCGATTGCCAGTATACAAATATATTCACGGTAATGGATTCGGCGATATCGTTGGAAGTCTTGTCACGCGAGTAATACCTAAAATTGGACCCGTGATTAAGCAATTTGGGTTGAAAGCGATAGGAAAGATCGGCGAGACTGCCATTTCTGGTATCGGTAATTTGGCCAGTAAAGGCTTCAACGCTATCAAAAATAAAATATTAAGTTTAGTACGTAAAAAGCAACCCGTCAAATTACCCATTACCAGAGAAATGCCACCTGAAGTTAGTAAGGCCATAAATGATGCGGCAAATAAAAAAATAAATGATCTAGCACAGGAAGCTGCTATAACAAATCTAGTGCAGGAAGTTGCTAATATAAATCCAGCACAGAATGTTGCTAATACAAATTTAGCAAATACAAGTTTTGTTTCAGGTAGTGGTCTTCGTTTTAGACGATATTATTAGTAATAAATGTTCGCACAAGTGTCAAATGAAGTATTTGATATGGACGAGCCAGTAGGTAGGGACACATCAGTGCGAGATTTTCAGTATTTCTCGTACGATGTAGTTGAGCCAGATTCAAGAAATCGGAAGGAAATTCAAGTCCACGATACAACAAGATATTTTCTTCCATCTGAGGCGTATATCGAATTTGTTGGTAAAATTGTAAAGGCAGCTGATGGTACCAACTACGATGCGGATTTTGGTGTTGGTTTTGTCAATAATGGTATCATGGCATTATTCAAGAATGCCACTTACATGATTGATGGAAGAGAGATTGAATCAATTACGAACAACGTTGATATAGCAACGACTATCATAGGTCTAGCAAGATACTCGGATGATTTTACCAGATCAGCCGGTCCTAGTATGATGTTTGCCAAGGATAATTCCAACTACCCTGAACATTTACCATTTGATATCGGTATACCGGTAACCGTTGCTGGCCAACCCGCTGATGTTCGTTCAGCGATGATTGCCCCCAATGGCAATTACAATCTTGGATTTGCCATAAGAAAAAATATGTTGAAGGGAGCTGAACGAAAATTCTCCTGTGCAATTCCATTATCTCATATTTTTGGATTTTGCAGACATTTCAGAAAAGTTATTTACGGAGCGAAGCATACGATATCTTTCGTTCGAGATGCCAATGATGACAGAGCCATTTGGAGAGATCCTGGTGATCCTGGTAAAGTTGTCCTTGAAAAAATTACCTTGTGGATGCCAGCAATAGTTCCATCGATGATCATAGAAGAAAAATTATTATCATTTATGAATCAAGGAGGAAAATCCATCATGTCTTGGTTGACAACAATGACTGACTCCAACGAAAATGTTAATTTGGACGGAATATTTACTTGGCGAATTGCGTCACAGCAAGGCTCTTCCGCACCTAGACATATCTTTGTTGCTCTGCAAAGCATGATCAGAGACGATCAATTACATAGTAACATGATATTCGATCGATTAGAGGCAACAAATGTATCGTTGAGAATAAATGGCCAACAGGAGCCATCCGAGGAAATAGCCATCGATTTTGAAAATTATTCTACGGCACGCGCATATCATCGATTACTAAGTTTCATGGGTCGTGATCAAAATATTGATACCGGATTGCAAATATCACAACTAGATTTTAATACTCTCTATCCCATCTATTACTTTTCCCTGGAACATCTCGATTTGGTAAAGCAGTCGGTTGTTGATATTCATTTCAAAGCCAGAATTAACACAGGAGGACCAGCAAGAGCAATCGCGGTTATTCTTAGTGATAGAACGATGATCCTGGAGGGTATCAGTGGTAGAATGAGAGTTATCGACGCACCCGTAGAAAACATGTAATAAATTCTAAATTTAGATTAAGTGATTATTAATATGCCATACGATCACGTCAGCGTAACTCTGACCCCCGGTCAGGTGAAAAAACTTCATGCAGCAACAACAGCACGACGAGGTTTAAGTTTAACCTTAAAAAGTAATCAACTTCACGGTGGACCTAACAAACTATCGTTAACTAAAAATCAACACGGACATTTCACCAGAGCCAGATCAGCAAATACTGGTATTCGCTTGAATCTCTCGATAGGTGCAATCAGAGATATGATCAAAGTAGGTGGTATTTTTCCTTTATTCGCCGCTATTCCAGGATTAATAGCTGCGGCGGCCCCCATGATTGCAAAGGCAGTAGGATTAGGTGCACTCGGTGGGATAAGTACCGCATTAGGAAAAAAGATCGTCGGAGGAAGATATCGCAAAAAAAAGGGAGGGATATTCCCTCTTCTCCCCCTTCTCACAAAATTATTGCAGCCGCAACAAGGATCAGGCCTTTACCTAAGACGACCCCCGTACGGATCCGGTCTAAGTCGAGCCTACCAGCCTCAAATTTAGATTTAATAAGTGAAGCAAAAAAAAAGAAAATAAAATTTTTCAGAGGCGTATTTATGCGAGATCAACTACCGGACAAACCAAATCCTACCGAGACAGGAATAATAAACCTCGATAAAAATTCCGGCCCTGGCACTCACTGGGTTGCTTACGCGATTAATCCTCGCGAAGTTATTTACTTCGACTCATACGGATTAGCACCGCCAAATGAATTTATCAAATATGTGTCAAAACTAAAACTTCCGGTTTGGTATTCAACACTTCCAACACAAACATTAGCAGATCCACCAATATGCGGTCCAGAGTCAATTAACGTCCTTGATGCAATTTCAAAATCATCCAATCCTTATCGCAAAATTTTATTTGAATATACCGTAGATAAATATCATGGTTGACATTTACGGTAGATCTCTCTTCAGAAAAGAAAAAAAAGACGCAGTCGACATCGATACATCAAAGTTTGCAACCAAGAGCGATATTAACAATCTTTTATCGCTGTCAGAGGTGGATCCTGGCGAAGTTGCTGTTTTTCAAAATACCGAAGGGCGATTACAAACTAGCAACGTCAAAATAACTGATATAATCAAGCGAGACGAATACCGCGATCACATTAGTCAATTTACTCGCCAATCGGAGATGGTATTAAAATCTATTGCTGATATCGCCGATATTATAGCAAAGTTACCCCTGAAGGCCGATAAAGCATTACACGACGATCTTCAGGATAGAATGACAAAAAGACTTAACAGGTTAAATAACGACCTTAAAAAACTTGACGATGCTTTAGATAAATTTAGCAAAAAATTTGACGAGAATATAAAAACATCCAGCGATTCTTCCTCCGCCGCAAACGAACTAGCAAATAAGAAAGTCGATCAAGCATCACATGACGATCTCAGCGAGAAAATAAAAAAAATCAACGAGGAAATTACTAATATTCTTGCCGAAATTAACGAAGTAAATATCTCGATGAGTCAGAAAATCGATAAAACATCAATCGACGATCTCAACAAAAAAATAAAAAAAATCAACGAGGAAATTACTAATATTCTTGCCAAAATTAACGAAGTAAATATCTCGATAAGTCAGAAACCATCCACCGACGATCTCAACAAAAAAATCAACGAGGAAATTATTAAACTCGGTAATGTTGTTGTTCCTGAATTTACCAAGGGGATTAACGTGATGCAAGGACAAATAAAATCCATCAACGATGAAATTAACGCGGTACGTGAATTGGCTCGTCAAAAAGTCGATACATCAACGTACGACGGAGAAATTCGAGATTTAAACACGAAACTTCTTGCTGCAACAGCAAAAATTGATCAATCCGACGATAAAACTGGTCACGCCACTGACGTAAAGCAATTAGGTAAGGACATTATCGAAATAACCACAAAAATTAACAATATCAACACAAAAATATCGTCAATGAACCTTGAAAGATTATCGCGAATTTCGATACCAGAGGAAGTAGAAACAAAAAATCTTACCTGCAGTGTGCCATTCGTGTTAAGGACAAAATCCTATATTTGGAGTATTAAAAATGCCACAACCGATTTTAGTCTCACCGTGCCAATTACCGGTATATATCGAATACATATTATCTCTGATACGAAATTTAGAATCCGATCGTGGCATAAAATCCACGAATTTTATCCCTCATCTTTTATTATTTCACTAAAAAAAGATGAGGATACAGTATGCAATCTGGAACCACCAGATAGAACTACCACAGGACCGGTGGATTATTTTGTAATTTTCGAATTTTTGTCGGGATTGGAAGTATTTGGATAAATAATGATTATGCAATTGTTATCGTAGGATACTAATAAATGACCGCATCTGATTACCGTTACAATCAGGCGCGATCATGGCAGGATTCGTTGCGAAAACAACTTGACGATTATCAGATAAAAATAAATAAATACCAGCGCAAATTAGTTATCATTGATGTTGCAGTGTACGCGGTATCGGCCGTGGTCGTCGGCGCAGGAATAATTCTATCCGCGATAACAACAATTGCGCCAATCGTAGCAACAATAATAATATCGTCAACAACAGCAATCGCGGGTGTTCTTAATATCATCGCGAAAAAAATATCCTCGTGCACAAGTGAAAAATTATCATCATATAAAAATAAACTAACTAAAGTTAGTGACGCGTACTCGAAGTTATCATTGTTACTTTCTGAAAGTCTTAATGACGGTATTATATCCGATCTAGAATTTTCTTCAATGATTAGTATTTACTCGGAGATTGAACAAATGAATATTAATAATGTCCGAGTTAGCCCAGATCGTGACAAACACAACACCGCCGACAACAACGTTAATATCGCTAAGTTCAACGAAACCCGAGTTTAGTATTAATTTCTCAACACCAATTAACGTTAACGAAATTGCATTAACACAATTGCGCGTCTACAATAGCTGGCCTAATGTTAGATCGAAATCATTCGGTAATTTGATGCCAAATAATTCACTTGTTTTTGCAAATAAAAATAAACCCGATGGAACACCCGATTGGATCGTCGTTGGTATACCAACCGGTAGTTACGAAATTGATCAGCTGAATAATGAGTTTACTACCAGAATATCAAATTTAACCGGCGATGCTACTCCGGGAATAAAGATATCTTCACATGATCGAACACTATCGTCAATGATAGAAGTGAAATCACCGTACGTGGTAGATATTTACCAATCATCGATCAGGAATATATTAGGTTGGCCCGAGGTCGCACCTCTGATAAAACCAAAGAAATCGGATGTTATTATTCCAGGTTGGTATGATGAAACCCTTCCAGAACTACCGGAACCAAAAAAGGAAGATTTTACAACCGACGAAGGATGGTATGGAGATATCAAACACAAGCCTCTGATCCACAGCGCCATCAATCTCATGAATAACCACAAATTTAACCTAGTAATGTTCGCTTTCACTTTTATTAACGAAAGAATTCTCTCGTGGTTACCTCTTCCTAAAATCCCCCCAGATGTGAAAATCTTCGACGCTACCCACATTAACAGGATAATAGCCCCCATAGACGGTATCTTGGTAAGAAGAACACTAGACGAGTTTATTCAAGAACACGAATTACAATTAAATTTATTGCGCGGATCATTTCATGAATGCATCCTAAATAAATCTGGTTCATGTAGCGAAATTATAAAGCACGTGAAAATTTTAAATCAACTTGTGAATGATATTGAATATTATCATGATATGTTTATTCAGGCGATAATCGACGATATATCAATTGCCGAGTATGTTCTTCCTATTAGCAAATTCGAGTTGATCAAGAACTCGGGTGAGAAACAAAAATTCATGAGAGTATTTGAATTAACCGAGGAAACACTGCCAGATTTCAAATTTCCCAATTCTGATTTTGATGCGATGAGAAAATCCGTCACTGATACCATTGATGATTTATTTCCGAAATTACATGCCGCATGGACCAAAAAAATACATTCAGAATTGATTCTTAAACACAATAACGATCCTGACAAAGGTGGACGACATATATCGCCGGGTATCGTTAATATAACGGAAGTTATCGCGATTTATCTTCACGCGGACGTTGTCGAGGGTAGTTATAATGTTGATGCGTCAGAGTCAAATCAAGCCCATCAGGGTTTTATATTGTATTCATTTTCACCTAGCGCATCTCCTGGTTATTTGATAATCAAGGAGCCAATGAATCCGTTTTACCTGCGATGTCATAATCGATTATTGACAAGAATAAATTTCAAACTAACGGATCAGAAAGGAAATTTACTTGATATACGAGGAGAAACTGTAAGTATCAATCTTTTGGTGAAATCATAGATTTTTAAATCGCAAGTGAGATTTTCCAAATCTGTCTCCGTGGGAAAAATGGGCGAAAAAAATAAATAAAACCCAGGAGAATTTTCAAAAAATTAATCTTTTTTTTTTGTTTTGCGGAGATATTCAATTATTCTTCGTCACTCTCCGAATCAAATATTATTGGTACATAGGAGAATTTGATCCACGAATCAGCATCATAAGAAAATGTTGCGTTATATTTTCCTTCTGCCACAAATTGTACTGATCGTGGTTCAATAAAGAAATGTTTTGCTGCTGCACTCATCGATGTAAACGCGATTTCCTCACCTGTTGCCTGATTCACTGATTTAACAGTCTTCGAATAATTAGGAAATCCACGGTTATTACCAAATCTTGAATTTTCACTCTGGGTTACCGCGCGCAGATTGGAAAGTTTATTGTTAAGTTTATTACCGTCAATGTGGTCGATAACAAGTCCGATCTCTATTGGTCCTTTGTAGCATTCGAACACAAATCTATGATTCGAATAACATTCTGTTCTTTCATTTCTTTTATGGACTGTAAATTTGAGATATCCCGAATTACAAATACTACCAACACGTTTCTTTGTTTTGATGTTTCTGACATTACCATCCTCAGATGCTTCGTAACCTTCGATGATGGGATGCGATTTATACTCGCATGTGATTTTCATTGTGGGAATCGCTGATTTCATTTCCATATATGATATTCTCTTTGTTTAAATCGTAATTTGCTTTGAAACGATTAATATAATCTTCTTCGCATTTTATTACCGAGGAGGATCTTTTCTCATAATATCTTCGTAATTCACGATATTTTTTTCCTCCACAAGAGAAACATAATCTTGTTTTTCCTCGAATACCAACTTGGCAAACTAAACATCGTTGTGGTCCTTTGTTGCCTCGTCGAATTTCGTATATGTGAGCACCACAGTATTCGCCTCTGCAGGATTTATCACATGATTTTGTTGATCCAACTGTTATCCATTTGCATTGCATATTATAATTTAGATATTTGTCTAAAATATAATAATGGATTTATTTGATCTTGATGAGGCAGAATATATCATTCCTGAAGTTGATAGTGCGAAGAAGGAATTTTTTGATGATGGAGCGATTCATGTTTGGTCGACATGGAAAACTAACTTTGTTGATGCTACGATGAATTTGGAGCGAGCGAAAAAGATAATCGAACATATAAAAAACTCACACAAAGAAGAGAGATTTATTTTCGGAATAAAATTTATTGCACAAATGCCCGATGACATTTGGATTATTCGTGATAAACGAGATCCGGTACGCGGCGGTAAGAAAAATGTCATTCTTGATAAAAATTCGAAACCAGGATTGTTATTAGGGATTGATGGTCCTTATTATGCTAGGGCGTATCCTTCTAGTGCTGTTGTTTATGGAATTTATCGGCTGAATAATAATCCTGATGTGAAAAATCTACCTGCGATGAGGGAATCTCCGAAAATAAACTGCGTGGCTGAGCGAGTTATCGAGCATATGAGGAATGCCCGTCGCGGATCTGGTCTGACTCAATTGAGATTGAATAAAATTAATTCATGGGCAAAGACAGTTGCTGATGGCGCATCAATCGATGATGTTGCTGCGTTAAGTAAGAAACTTAAATTTCCTATTACGGTTAAAACACTATCGGGAGAAATATTATATTCATCGCCGTATAATTCTCGAGGAACACCAATCGAAATTGTTGATCATAATTCACATGCGTGGAGTCAGTCGGTAATGATATTCCCGCGAGATCGTGTTGTTAAGTTTTATCCCGTGGAATCCAAAGATAGTTCCGATGCAATGTTTAGGTTTATCAAACTATTAGCCAAGTCCGATCCAATATCGATTTGGTTATTTTCTAGCGAAGAAAGATACGATCAATTTATCTTACCACGCGGAGATATTTACCGAGATGAAATATTACATGAATCGATGAAAAATATCGCGGAGAAGTATTCGTCAAATCCAGATCGATTACTGACAAATTGCTTTACCATTTCGTCTGTTGCTGCTCATGCTGCTAGAGAAAGAAATTCGTGGAAACCTACAAGAAATGAATTTCTCAATGATATTCAACTTAGCTGTATCGAATACGGCCATGGAGGATTATGGAATACCAAATATTATTTCGAGGATATGATTTCCGTTGATATGAGCGCATGCTATCCTGGAAGTTTCCTTGGGTATGGCGATTGTGCAGATTACTTTGCTAAATTCGGTCATCCCACCAACGAGATGACTAGAGTTGCAAATAACGGACCGTTACCCGATTTTGTCATGACCGGATTCGCTCATGTTACTTCATTCGAACTTGCTGAAAATTTGCATAAAATTTGTTATATTTGGTTTGGTCGGCATTTATCTCAGCGAAGATGGGTCCCTACGGTATTGTTGAGATATATGTTGGATTCGTCGATGTTAATATCATTGACGGTAAGTGAAGCAATTATATCGTATAGAAAGCAGACCGAGGTGTGGTTACCCACGGATTGTGAGAACGCGAAAGATATTGGAAGAAAAATAATTGGTAAATTTACTCAAGGAGGATCAGTTGATCATAAACATCGCCACGCTAGGTTATTTATCAATGATGCTGAGATGGATTTTATTATTGCCGATACAGTATCGCGTGGAATATTTTGCAACAGAGAAAATATTATTATTGATGGAGAAAAGTTGGGTACCGTGATCACTTATCTCGATGGAGAATCAGCACAGTATACTCATTTAAGATCATCAATGCTCGCTTATGTGAGTATTAATTTGCTGTCGATGATAAATAAATTTTCTGATATCGCGGTAAGGGTTGCAACGGATTCATTTTATATCGATAAGAAATTCCAGTGTAGGTTGGAGAATTTAATTACCGATGGTTCTTGGGGAACTTGGAGAATAAAAAACGAGGATATTCTAGATTATTGTGAGGACGCGGATGTAGAAGATTGCGATAAATTTCATAAAGATAAATGCGATGAAGTATCAACAGCAGTATCAGTGTTCGATCCAATTTCACGAAACAAATTCGTTTACCTAAATGGTCCTGGCGGCAGTGGTAAAACAACACGAGCAATAAACTTATTTTCAAACTCTGATATGATCGTGTTAACTCCAACTCACAGACTAGCAAGAGAAATAAAACAACGTGGCGTTAATTCTTGTACGTATCATAGTTATTTCAAATATAGTGGTGGATTGTGGGATCCGGCTCGAATGGGAAATAAATATATCAACAAGATTATAATATTTGATGAAATTTGCACGGTAAATTTAGTTGTGTTAAAATTATTCCTAAGTTGGTTGGAAGAGAAAAATACCGCAGTAATAATGTGCGGCGATCACGGCCAACCTGATCCTATTGATGGCGAATCTCCTCATAGATGGCTTAGAAATTTTGTGGATTATTATGAAGAGATTGATGCTGATTATAGATCTAATGATAATTTATTGACTGAGTTTAAAAAAATGATTCGGCTGCAACCTAATAAATTTCAATGTGATGTGATGAGAAAAATAATCGACGAAACTTCGATGGATAATTTTCTAAATTTGTGGCGTCCAGATCATTTGATCGTTGCTAGCAGAAAAATTATTCGTGATAATATTCAAGAAATACTATTTAAGCTTCACTGTGAGAAATTTCCAACGTTGCAGGTGCCGTTGTGTTATAGGCCAACTGATACTAGGAAACAAAATATCAATGTTATTTTGCCATGTGGAGAAGAAAAAATATTAGTTTTAAATGATATTATTTTCGTTGATATTAATCTTGTCAATGATGCGATAAATGCCGAAAAATCACCATGGAAACTCGGATACGCAGCAACGATACATTCATCACAAGGATTAACAGTAGATGGTCAAGTCTGGATTGTCGATGATAGAATTTCCTGGTCAAATTTAGTTTATCTAGCCGTGTCTCGAGTAAGAAAATTATCTCAGTTAGGTAGAATTAAATTTCACATTAACGACGATGGTGGTAATTGAGTATCCTTTGGTATTATTTGTAATTCTTCTTTGGTAAATCCGCGTTGTGGCGCTAGTGAATCTAGAAAATAAATCGCTGGCCTTCCTGATGATCTTGTTACAGCTGATATTTTATGTGTCGTAACACTCCAGTTTGGATCAGTTGCTCTTTTTCTGCCACCCTCGGCTTCTCCTTCCTTATACAAATATCTTACAATAACACTACCTAGCACAGGCGGAATTATGGAACTTCGCTTTAGTGGTATATTTGGTTTTGTAATTGCAGTTGCGGGCTTCATTGATATTGTTCGTGTTACTTCGTTATTTAGTGCGTTAATCACGTGAGGTAATCTTGTTACCCAATCGTGAGATCGTTTATCTTGGATAAATTCTCTCGCGTACTGATATCCGAATAATCGTTCTGCAAGAGTTTTATTGAATCTCTCAACGATAGCTTGATTGTGATGAACACCTACAATACCGCGACGGATTTTAACATTATTCTTTTTCATCAGTGAAGTAACCGCGCCAAGAAATTCTCGACCTGGATCAACCTGGAGAAGCTTCGGCCATGTTAATGGAGATCGTGAATAAATTTCGCTAAACGCCTTAGCAATATCTGTTGCTGTTTTATTCGATAACGGTTCCGCTTCCTTGTATCTGCTAGCAATATCAACAACCGTCAACACGTATTTATATGTGACTCCGTCGACGGTATCGTAAGGAAGAAACATAAGATCAGCCTGATGGACTTCATTAGGGACGCTGACAGAGAAACTCGCATATGATATTTTCTTAGGCGGAGGAAGATAAATTTGCCAGACTGCTTGCCTCGATAGCCACGATTCAGCGACAGATTGCTTTACTTTTGCTGCCTTAGCAAGTTTGGCTATTGCTGATTTTCCTCGCCAAAATCCTCGCGGAGAATAATATATTTGCTCCATTATAAATTACCAGCACCTAGTACTAATTTACCTTTCATTGCTCCTTTTATCAACCAAGTTGCCAATTTCTCTTTGAAATTTTTATCAGGAATAGCATCTATTGCGTGAATTAATTTAATATCAGCGAGATGTCTTTGTTGTAAATCTCCGCTGCGATATGCAAGATCGTGATAGTAGCATGCGTTATCGATAGCGTTTACTGGATCCTCGCCAGGATTTGGTTGATTATTATCGTTAAGTCTTATATCTAGCCTTGTACCAGGTCCGCAGTAATTATATCCTGGTAAATGTTTCTCTCCGGGATATTTCGCCCAGGGAGCTCCAGGCAGATTTGTTAAGGAGGTTGCGATGTCTCCTCCGGTTCTACTTTTTTTTTTACAAATCTAAACTTAATTGTCTTACAAACTTCACATTCTCCCTTAATTGCATTCCTGTTGTTGCGTGTAACGACTTCGATTGGATTTATCGTAGCAGTTCGAGTGCGACACTTAACACAATATGAATCCATAATATTCTAATAACATGAATGTAATTGATTTTTCAGCCACGAAAAAACGCGAGCAAGTAAAGCACACCGAAGCATTACCGAATTCGATAAGAATGATAATTATTGGACCATCTGGTTCTGGAAAAACGCAATTGTTGCTAAATTTGATAATGAGATGGCTAAAATGGGACAAATTGTATTTAGTTGCGCCATCCGTTGATGATCAGCGATGTTATCAAGTACTAAAGGAATTTAGCGATAATACTGAGGATGGCACGATAGAATTTATAACGGATATCAATGAAGCTCCATCAGTGGAAAGTTTAAACGGTGATACTAATAATCTTGTTGTTTTCGACGATGTGATGCTGGATAAGCAAACTAACCCAGCTAGGATATTCTCGCGTGGCCGACACAAGAACACCGATGTGATTTACGTGACGCAGCGATATACGCAAATTCCGAAGGTAATTAGAGATAATTGTAATATTTTATCAGTTTTCAATGGTGTTGATACTCACACGCTGAGAAATATTCATCAAACTTGGTGTAATGGCGATATGGATATAAATAAGTTTAAAAATTTCTTCAGTCACGCTCAGGCAACTCCGCACGGTTTTGTCACGATTAATCTTCATGATCCTCGTAGTAGATATCGAATCGGTCTTGATCAAATTTACTCATAAAATTGCAACCCACCATAATTCATTATGGCACAAACAAATTTTACAATACCCCCCCAAAAAAAATGCTGTTTTTTTTATGTCTGAAAATGCACTTTGGGTTGAAATTTTGCGGATTAATTTGCGCAGGAGGGTTTATTTTTGAAATCTGAGGCTTCTACGGAGAAATGTTTGGTGGGAGGGTTAAATTTATCTGAGCCACCTGGTCTGTACGACTTCCCTGCTGCTATTATACAACACGTAATATATACGTAGCAAATTCATCTGCTATAAGGTACTGATCATTTAATAATTTTCTTCTAGCCAAGATATTTTATATTTTTATTTCAAGAAAATTAATATTGTTCTAATATTAGTTAGAGCGTTCGCATCGGATGCGGGAGGTCGCGGGTTCATAATATGTATGTAATATTGTGTAATTTTGCTAGAAATCAGATATTTTTTTACAGCTATTTCTTTTTAGTAATACCAGGCCTCTGCCACAGAAAATTAAAGTATTGTCCCTAATTAAGTTGCGGTATGCCGTGGTATGTACCGCAGTTTTAAAAGACAAAACCGCGGTACAGTGTAATTCGAAGTACCCCGCTCTCTTCCCAATTCTGTCCTCGTTTGAGTAGTTTACGTACTCATTCATTATTGTGACGTTTCTATGCTTTTAAAATAAGTAACAGAAAAGAGTGAAGACAACAAGCTTTTAAAATTTAACAATAAATTGTTTACCGAGAATACAAAGTAAAAAATAAGATAAAACGAACTTACGGTATTGCGAATTAGATCCAAAAATGATCAAAGAATTAAAGACACAAGTCCTAGTAATAAAAAGTCCTGAATAAAACTCAGTTCAAGCCCCGATGACATCCAAAATTGAAGGCGATGACTTGTCTGTTATGGCCCGAGAAGTGCTGATGTGTCAACAGTCTCTTGTTGAATCACAGAAATATTATTCCAGATTTGAATTCAGTATAAATACCAACGAATGTCCTTATCCAAGAATTTTATCAGAGCAGTTTTGTATTTCCAGAGAAAATAATCTTTTGCATTCAATAATTTGAAGAAAATAAAATTCAGCCCAAACTGGTGGCAGCATAATACAACTTAAAGTGCTAGATATTAAAGCACGACTGGTAAAATCCTCAGTCACAAGATAATATAGTTGCTTGACCTCAGGTCACATTTAGCATTTTCTAAAATCAAACATTACCTAATGGAAAATAACATTCTAGAATGATCTAATGAGCCTTGTTTATTTAAAACACAATAGCCTACAAAATTCAGTTAGGAATTTTATTATTGTCATTCATTTATTTAATATCAATTTTGAATCACAATGTTAGTGTACTTTGAAAATCCTCGTTCAAGTCAACGCTTATAAGTACGATAAGAACATGTAACTGAATTTAAAAGGGCATGTCCAAGGGTATTCTGTCCACCACCATCCCTGCTGCCGTTCTTTATCTCAAATATGCTTCCAAACAAAAGTTGATATTTTTCACCCACCCACCCACCCCACCCAGTCTGCATTCGGGATTCAAAACCTTCGTTGCCATGTACACATCTGCCTCAGACATTCCACATAATCGCCCTCTCTTATTCGGGATAGATGTAGTTCCGATTACAAAGAAAAGTCCACATTACCTGTGAAAATGGATTTCTCGCATTCGCTGCAGACGAAGTTCAGATTACATTGATGACAGCGACGAACGAACGTACGGACGAACTCATATATAGACTGATGCACAAACGGACATTATACATCACGATATAGCCACACACGTGCAAACATAATAATCAGATGCTAATTATCCGTAAATCATTTGCCTGCATTGTCCTTCTGGTTGACGGCTTCGTTGGCATTAAGTGGTTAGAGCGTTCGCCTTGGATGCGGGTTGTTGCGGGTTCGAACCTTGACCGAGTCATACCAAAGACATTTAAAAGTGGTAGTAGCAACAACCTCGCTTTGGCGCTCAGCGTTTAAGAGGTTAATGTTATGACTGGTCAACCTGGTGTCAGGATAATGTGACTGTGTGGGACATGATGCCACATAATGCCCTAGCGTTACATCCCTATAAACTGTCACACTGCAGACATCGTAGCGATATGACTGGAATATTGTTAAAGCTACGTTAAAAATCCAAATCTCTCAAACACACACACACACACACACACACACGCTTTTTCTAAGTGGTGATAATTTAGGTTTTAAATATATCTTTTTGGGGAGGGTGGGGGAATTACATTACCATTAAGCTATAAAAAAAATCCTAAGGTTATTGTCTGTCAGTTATTGCTTTCATCTTGTTTAGTTGGTGTAAGTAGTATGTACTTGGAGAGTTTAAACCACTTAGTAAATTTAAACCAAAATGGGGGCTTAGCTATATTTTATCTTCAATATGTTTTTATTATATGTTAATTTTTGTCTCCGTTAACTCTACATTGTCAGAAGCGTGCAATATTTTACGATATTGCACACCTTCATACTGCACTCACGTCGTGCACGATACGTGTGCCCAATAGTGTATTAGGAACTACTTTGTAAACAAATTATGTACACTCTTCTAGTAGACGCTTTAAGTTTGGTTGATTAAAAGTGTTTCTGAATAAATTAAAGCAGCTGTTTCGTGTACTGCTACATACCAGCTGCTTTGCAATATTCCGCGTTAACTTTTTTGATACAATGTTTCGGATTTAGGATAGCGATATATGCCAGACAGGTCATAATATTGCTGGGTCCCTACAAATAACATGCAAGTGACAAAGCATAAACGTGTCTCGTTAGCTGGTAATAAGAATGGCAGAAAAATATACTTACAGTTTTACATCCTGATGTTTCTCACAATGTACTTTCTTAGTTCTGCTAATCCGAATTACATGAGCCATGTCATGGGTTCCAAAGCTTTATTACACATTTCGAAATTACACTGTAAATTCAACTACATTCCATGTGTAATTACATCCTCCTTACTGCACTCAAAATGAAATGAACATTATATTCCATTGCGTCTGTTTGATAAATACAATTGAATAACTTCATATTTTTCCCACATTATGATTCCAAACATTCGATGACAGAACAGAAACACATTTGCAGATGACAACACGCTGCTCCCTCGCTGCTGAAATCAGATGTACTTCATGTAGAAATGACACAGATAAATCCAGTCCATAATCACGACATTTCGTAGAAATTTACAACAACAAAAAATCTATTCATTCCAGACCAAATGGAAAAGTTGTTGCAATGCGCATTCATTGACAATATGACTCTAAATTTCAATTTTAAGTAGATCAAAACGCCAGTTTCTTTAGAAAGTGATGTCTAGCGCGCGACTAAGTTCAAATTTATTTGGGCGGAGTTATATGTGCATTAAAAATGTTGCTCTTATGTACTGATGAATCTGCGCTTGTGCATTTGCTTTGGAATACGGCATAAATTCGGTTACTTTGTTTCCTGCAGTATAGTTTTGCTTATATAATTAAGCATTAGGAAGAATACGAAAATAAGCATATAATAAAAAGGTTATAGCATTTGTATATGAAAATATGAACTCGTTTTGTCGGATGGATATACTGTACTCCCAAGGTCGTGCAGTATATAAATCAGAAAAACTCGTTCATATTTTCCTATACAAATTCAGTAACCTATAATTATTTTATGACTCAATATATGACAAACAAACAAAACTCCAAATTCATACTACTCAAGCAGACTATGGAGGTTACTATTCAACCTGTTTGAGGGCAGCGAATTTTATAAATAGATGTGATGATGACAAGTGGTCTGGTGGGTTGGTCACCTATTGAATAGTAAGGCTCCGGAGTTTCACCAAAGGCATGTAGTAATGGGTTATGTCATAATTTTTGTTGTGGATGTAGTCCCAATGGTCACAGAAAGTTGAAACAAATCTGAAGTGACACCATTGCCGAAGCCGTTCACACCGGTGACTAAATGCTACACTAGTAGCTGCAATTTCCTTTTCTGCTTTAGATTTCTAGAAACTAATATATTAATCAAGACTAGCACCCGAAAGGATTTCGCTAAAATGTATGATACAGAAAGGTTTGGTGTATGGTGTATGTCACAAGGATGCTTAGTGGCAAGCAGAAATTGTTGAAATGCAAGCATATGCAAAGACAACAATGGATATAAATACATTTTGAGGCTGGCGGATAGTTTTTAAAATGCGCTAGAACTTAACAAGTCTAACCAAAATGGAGATGATATATTGTGTGCCTTTAGAGAATTTTTAAAGTTCGAAAACCTGAAAAGATACAGTATGACGAGAGGGGTCATGTTGAACAACAGGAAAACTTAAAGTTTCCTGAATACATTTCAACTTGAAAAAACTGAATATCTAACAGAAAGGTTTAACATGAATATAAAGATCAGAATATGGAAGCAGTCTACTTTATCTGACAAGATTATTTAATACATTCAGGAGATATACTTTTAAGTCTAAGATCATTAGAAATGCATACGTTGTTGTAATTGTTTTATCATATTCGCAGTTTTTAATATTGTGCCTAAGGCACACGTACAGAACACAATCCAGTTGTAAAAGATATTTATGTTAGACTTTAGCAAATTGTTTTGAAAGGTATTGAGATTTATCGTTATAATGTTGGTTAGTGCCGTTTCTTATATGCAGCGGGAGGTCGTGGGTTCGATCGCCGGCCGAGTCATACCAAAAACTTATAAAACTGGTACTAAGCATTAAAGAGGTTAGTGTTAGGATTGTTCGGCCTGGTGTCAGGATAATGTGACTGGGTGGGACATCATGCTATATGATGTCCCAGTGCTAGACATCACTATAAACTGCCACACTGCAGACATCGTAGCGATATGACTGACAAATTGTTAAGCTACGTTAAAAATCCGAATCTCACACACACACACACACACACATACATACATATATATACTGACCTTTCATGGCACCTTGCCTCCAGAGAAAAGATAATATGTATCAAAAGCCTGTGAAAAGCAAGTCCTCTTCCGTCCCCACTCAAAGTCCTGCTCTAAATACGTGTTTAAATTACAAGTCCAAACTGTCTCTTTTGTACTTGTCCTTTGGCTTTTAGTGAATTTGGTGCCACATTTTTAGGATATATTGAAGAAGCCTCCAAGGTGAAAATTATCTATAATGAAAGTATAAAGCATGATGAAATAGTAACATCAGCTATTAATAAGATGGACCGTACTGACAACACGATAATCAAATATGTTATTGAGGATGATATCAGCCAATCAGATTCATTTTGATCATTCGGTGCAGGAGATATGAAAAGATAAACAAAAATGCAATTTAAATTTAGAAGAAGGAGCACTACAGAGACTCGAGACAAAAAGGTTTTAGTTCTTTTATAACAAAACAAAATAAACAAATACAAACTTTTTTTGAAGGTAGAGACGAAATTGAAAAAAAGCAAGGGATTTTTAAGAAAAACTTGCTGGAGATAAAATCTTGGCAGCAAATGATACAAGTTTAACAGGGAAGAAAAACACAAACAGGGAAGGAGTCTGTGCATTTAGCCAATGTTTGGCGCTTTGAATCGCACCTCTAGAAAGATTGCTTCTATACAACAAGAGAATTAAACTGCGACCGAGGCGTTCGAGAATCGCACAATTACAATTTACGGTCTTTCTGACAAAAGTATATTTTACCAATCCAGTGGAAGAACGAAATGGAAATTTAACCATTTCATTGCAACAACAAAAAAATAAAAAGATTTTTAATTGTTGGGTAATACAAAACTTCCTACGAATTTCCAAACATCATATTCTCATACATAACTCTTTTTTTTTTCTTTCTGGCAGAGTTTACAACCCTGTGATGTACATGAAAAAAGCCTAAGATGGAATGACAGCCAATGGTGACAAGGAAGAAAGTATTGATTTTGAATATTAGAAACACAGCGAAAAAGTAAAATTACTCATTGCATCTTTCCTCCGGAGGTAAATTCTTACAACTCACTATCCCGAGAAGATAACGTAAATCTCATGAATCTGAAAGTTTGTACATTTTTAAAAGGTATATTTTTACACATTTACCTTGACCAAATCAATGACACCAAGAATTATCTCAGTCATATGTATTCTACATTGTTTGAGCTTTTCGCTGTTAAACGTGTTTTAAGGTAACCTTCTAGCCCTGTTACTGGACACTAAAACCCATTAAAGATGCTACATTTCAATTAATATATTGCCCATCCGAGGACGGAAATAAGAAATTAGTAAATAAACAAATAAAAAATTGGGATAAACTAGCTTTAAAAAAAAATTGAACATAAAAATAAAAAAGTATTTACAGAATTGGAATGCCTTGGATAGTTTCGATATAGTGGCCTCTTGTTTGGCAGTCTGGACACGCAGAAAGAAAGACAAATGTGCGTGTTTATGAAAAACGTTTTCAATATGAACGTAAAAGACGAAGATCGAACAGTAATAGATTTCCACGCTGTGCTTATTACGTTTGTTTTCAGCTTAAGAGAAAAGACATGATGACATAAATGCCATATCTCAAAGAGGTCATAGTGACCTAATTATAATCGGTTTAGCGAATGCATGCTGAAACTTGGAAGAAGATTTGTTTTAATACCGTAGAAAAGACGTCGGAGATAATGCAAAGGCAATAAGAGGAAATACATATCTCAATACGTCACTATATTAGTAGTGAATTCAATACCAGTGATAACCAAATTATTGATCTAAAAGACGCAGTAAACTCGAGTTATGAAGATTTTGTACAGTTTCTGAAAAAAAAAAACTTTTGATACAAAAGTATGTAAAACTTCGGAGGGTAATAATATGACGATATTAAAATATGCAGACAAAATGTTGGTAATACGGTAAATGCCATTGAAGAGAGTGGTAAAGAAAGAGCTAACACAAATCCAGATCTACAAAAGCAGACTGAAAACAAAAGAAAGAGAAGGAAAAAAAAACGTAGATGCAAAGGAAATATTTAGACAGAGATTCAATATCTCACCGTCTGTCATACAAGATCCATACACAGTAAAAGAAAGATCAGATGAGAAAATGTTTTCTACGAGTGGAACAGAGGATCAGATGGGATCGGTAACAGTCCAAAACATTTACTAACGATCGAAGAGAGTGTGTGTGTGTGATTTGGATTTTTAACGCAGCTTTAACAATTTGTCAGTCATATCGCTACGATGTCTGCAGCGTGGCAGTTTATAGTGATGTCTAGCAATGGGACATCATGCCACAGTCATGTAGCATGATGTCCCACCCAGTCACATTATCCTGACACCAGGCCGACCAGTCCTAACACTAACCTCTTAATGCTGAGCGCTAAGCGAGGCAGCTGTTAGTACAATTTTTGTAAGTCTTTGATATGACTCGGCCGGGGATCGAATCCACGACCTTCCGCATCGGAGGCGGACGCTAATCGAACAGAGGATAAATAGTAGAGCTGGGTAATACGAAAAAATTTGTACAGCGGTATTTCTGAACGTACCGCAATAAACACCACGGCATACCGCAATTATGTTAAGGAAAGACGATTCAAATGTTCTGGCAGGGGACTGACACTTTTTGTTGTTGTTTAATTTCAGTCTGCCAATAGCTGAAAAAATATCTATAACATTATTTGAAAAAATATGATAATAGTCTTAAGATTAAAGAAAAGAAAATTGTGTTGCCTGCACCTTATAGTTTATGAATTTGCTATATGTATATTAATTGTTGTATACGTTGTGATTTAACAGCTATAGCCGATGCGGGATGATTACACTTACATATAGGTGATACTGTGAAAGACAACGTGCTGACCTTGAGAGATAAACATCGAAGTGTTGATACTGAAGCCTACACTTTTCTAGTTATAATGTTTATATAACCAGGCAGGGAAACTTTGAGTGGGATGCCAACACTCGGGAAAGATATTTATCAGACAGGGCCAGTAAACATAAAACACACTCGACAAACGAGAATGTTTGTAATGGACGTGAGAAATTACGTAAAGTTCCGACAGAAAACAAGTGCGCTTCTGAAAATCGTAGTACGATTCTCAGTCTTACAAAGGAATACATATCCTTAACACATTTTGTTTTTGATACTAAATTTTTCGGAAATTTGGATTTGACAGAAATATGTATCCGAATTTTTTCATTTGGACACTGCGTGAGCATACTTGACACATCTCAAACACGTGATTAAAGGGTCATAAATCTAGTTATATTTGTAATATTCACAATTAACTTGTGGCAGATAAAACCGTTTTGTAAAAAAATGGATAACATTTTCAACTATTTTGACATGAATAATGAAAACACGCTGCTAATATCATTAAAGTCGTAACAAGATTAATCGGGAATTTCCGTACATTCCTTAATGACGGAAGGTACCGGCGTACCGGTACAGTGAACAAGTACCGTGGTACGTACCACCGGAAAAATACCGCGGTAAACCGGTGCACCAATAACATCAAACATATTTAATACACAGTACAGTTAATATTTTAAAAAGTGAAAAGGAATAAATAAAGAAATTTTGTCAGATTAGTGGTACTTTACAATCTTAACTAGAACAATTGCAGAACGATTTCTATAATTAAATCCAACAAATAGACAAAGAGATTGCACCGATAGTAAGTGATTTTAGAACAAGCATTACTGAAATGAACAACAAGATGCAGCTAACTTCAGTACTTGTCACAGTTGCAAACCAGGAATGATTTAAGAGATATAACAGACAGGACAGAAGACGTAAAAAACAAAATTAATTTGAACTGCATTATCATTAGTTATATAACGTTAGATTTTTACATCACAGATCTAAACGAAATGATAAAACTGATAACAAATGTTGGTTCAATCTTAAAAGTAATATGCTAAGATTGGACAACCTAACACAGAAACAAACATAATATTTCAGCTGAGAACTGGCGAATAATATAGGCATTGAACAAAACAGTATAGGCGAAAGAGAGAAACTGATGAAACTTATGTGAAAAGATTTCATTGATTTAGAAAAAAATAGTTTACGACGGAAGCGGCTGCATTCAAAACTTACATAAACAGAAATACTCAAACATTATATTGTAGCACTGATAGAGTTTAAATCAAAATAAACAAAAGAACAGAGATACTAAAGACTGAGTTGGATCTGGAAATGGGTATACTGATATTTTGTTTGATAGAATTAGAAAACTGAAATAAGATAAAAGTAAAAAGAAGCTTTTTGAAGAACATATAAAAACCCAGGTTGTTATGTGTTGATATTTAATTTTTATGTTGATACACCTAAGGTGCAAGCCACTGCCAGTCTGAGAACGGAGGGTACGACAGGTGGCGAAACCACCAGGTGGCTAAGCGTTCTCATACATATTTACCCTTGCGTCGACGATTTATACATCAACCAGTCAGGCCCAAGGGGGGGGGGGGGGCGGCTGTTGCTATAATGCTTAATTAAATTCACATTATTTTAAAGATAAACTTGGTGAAACCCTCATTGTTATAGTCCTTTACAGTGAAAAATAAATAGATTGCCAATGGTTTACAATGTCCAAAGTACACACAACTGATATATTCTTTAATTATATGAATAAATTCTTACATATGTTATTTGAAGGTTCAAAGTTCAATAATGTAGCCCTGAAATAATCGTGCATTGGTTTACTAAGTGAGTCTTTATGCATATATATATATATATATATATATATATATATATATATATATATATATATATATATATATATATATATATATATATATATATATATATATATATAAACCAATGTATCATTATTGTTATTATTATTATTATTATTAAGACGCCGGTAACGATGACAACTATCACGTGTGCAAGTAGCGTGACGCTTTTAGCTGCAAGAGGAGAAAGACTGAAAACATAAACAGTGATAAGGATTCTAAACGAATAAATTTCTACGTCGCTCGTGAAAGACCGAAACATCATCAGTCATCAGGCCAGCGAGAGCGTTGTTAAGGAATTCGAACCTTCTTTATTACATTTAATTAGTTTACTAACCACCTATTGAACTAAGTCATTGGACACAATAGTCCATCATATGCGAAAAGTCTTTCTAAAGACACCCGGGATAGTTGTGCCAACACAAAAGTTTGTAGGACTGACTTATTAGGCGTAAACATGCAAACTGAACAACACTCCGTGTAATGAACTCAGCGCAGTTCAAGACAAAATTGTTACAAATTACATGTGTTAGATTTGTCAGGAGCTAACATTTCTCTATCTGCGGTAGATATCTTTTGATAGCGCCACCTGCAGAAAGTGTCATATTTTCTTCAACTCATACATAAAGATTTCATACTGCTATATTCGCAGATGATGTATGATACACCCTGACAAACGCACGGAAATTCGATATAAGATATCACTGTGGACGATTCATCTGTTCTCCTGTGTGGCCGGAATCGTTAAGCAGATATTACATCCGAAAACTCAGAGCGAACCAGACATACTTAATTCTCATTATTACATGTCAAAGTCTAATTTACCTCTACTGAAACAAATTTATATTTTCGGTTGAGGGAAAATTATTCAGATGACAGGTCGCTGAAGCGTAGACAACTTTGCGTGATACTAATGACTTTATAGTCACGTGCGATAAATAAAATAAAATCTGTAAAATATAACTTTCTTTCACCGTTCATATATTATGGAGACACGTATGAAGAAAAAAAATGTTATCAAAATACATGAACAATCTTTGAATCTCATCACGATATTAACTAATCTTTTCATTTCCGTAGTCACAAGCTCGAGAAGTTTGGTTAAATGTAATAGAAAGGTACTCAGACCGAACTCACTTTATAATTACCTCCCTTTACTAACTTCATTGTACAGTCAGTATTGCTTTTACTCTTTTATCCAATCTATCATCCCTAAGCAGCCACAATTGTTCCATCTCCAAGATGACTGCCAGAGAGATGATGCACTTTGCAGATGGTATGGAAATAATCATCACCCGTGTTTCCGTCTATTCTTGAAATTCGCTTATTGAAAACTAGTATTCGTGCTATTATTTTGACAGAATTCGCGAAGGGATCCCATCAAACAAAGATTAAATATCCGCGATGTTTTTCTTTAAAAATGAAAAATGTTAGAAGTTTAAGAACCGCGAAGTTTGAGAACCACGAAATACTTTGACACCGGGAAACCGATAAATTAATAGTAACGAATGAAAGCATATTTAAAGTTTGTATTCGGTCATGATTTTCAAGAAAGGACCATGGTATCAACTCGTTCTCGAAATATAGACATGCATCTATATGAACACAGACAAACCGAAAATGTTTTCACGAGGTAAACACGATTCAGCAGTATTATATTTGTCGTACTGATCTTATAAGCTTTTGCTGATACGTATGAAACACTAGGGTTTGAACAATATTCACTTTCGACCCTTCTGCCAGAACAATGTTAGTACGCTTGGGACCATTGCCTTTCTCCTATCATCGACTACAGCTTAAACGGAGCATAATTCTTATCTTATTCAATTCTAGCAATTAAGTGGAACAGAAGAATAGAAAGGAAAAGTTAGGTAAATTCAATTCTTTTTGTAATGCACTGATTTTATGAGCACACATTCACATAATATTTGGTAATGTTAAAAGCTACTTTAGTTGTTGTCTTTGTTTTGTTTATTTACTTTCAGCTACGTCACAACTGGTTTGTTTCTTTGGTACATTTGTTGCAAAACCGAATTTTGGATAAGTGATCATTACAGAATGAGAAAGAGAACATGGATCCCATTCATTTAACTAAAAGAAGAAACCATTATATTTATGTAGCGAGTATCATGAGAAGTGATGGCAACATTGCAAGACAAGGAGTGTTTATTATCATTCCGCTGACGACAAAGATGTGAATTTACACCCTTGCTTTTCCCTCTATAATTAAAAGGTTAATGCAATTGATAAATTCCTTCACCAAGGCCGAAAATTCGCCATCCAAATTGGACTACTGATATAGAACCGAGCGGTATCAAATCTCGTTCCCAGAGTTAAAGTGCACTATCAGTCTGTTGAAACCAGCTCGCTGCGATATGAATAGCTTGTTTGCACGTTATCTTCGTGCGCATGACATATTTTATGTTCTGTTTATTACCAAAGACCTTATCCTTCTGTTGAAAAAAAGGATCTTAATACAGTGAACGTAATCTGTTATCCCGTGTAACTCTATACTCAGGATTCTCGTCTTTCAAGACCTTTCACAACGAGTAATTTTCTTCTCTAGACCTTTCGCATAGAGCAAGTTTCTTTTCAACGACTGGAAATAATGTAATAGTTAAGGGAAATAAAGTTTATATGACATTTATTTTAAGAATTAAGGAGGTAGAATTTTTTTATAGCTTTAATATGCATAATTTTCTCTCGGCAAGACAGTATTGCTCATACAAAAGAAAGATAAGCAAAAACATAAAAACAATGAAACAAAAGCATTTCCGTATCCGTATTTTGTGGACAGATGTTAACAGCAGTTTTTTTTCTTCCTTTGTAGTTGAAATAATGTTTTCCAAAATTAAAGAATACCGTCCATGACACTGGTTCTCACTATGAAACTTCCAGCATAATAACATTACTAAAACAAAACTTATTCGTAAATGTTTCAACCCGGTCACTGATTAATAGTTGCTGCCAAATATATTTAATAATGATCAAGCAATCATTGGAATTTGCTTCCCGAATCTCAAGTGCATGCAAAGATAAATAGTAATTTAGCTCTCAGTCAGTTTTTTTTAATCACGATTTATTTTTGTGCAAAATGTTAATTTTAGGATATGGCGAGAAAGGTTACCTACGTGGCATTGCGGATTTTAATAGTACGTTTTAAAAACCATATTTTACTACCGTATTAATACAGGATACGTGTTTGTGAGACCTCTATACTTGTGTAGACCAAAAGGTCTGCTGCAGACTGCAAAACCATCAGGAATGGATAAAGGCTGGGTACCGTGTTTTTCCTTCAACCTACAGATTTATATGCCCGTGTTTGTTTTTTTTTCTTCCTTTAGAATGGTGAAGAGGAATAATCTTTTCCTCCTCTCTTTTTGAGCCTCGCGCATGTTCCTTTAATTTAGACCAAAAAATCTTGTATACTCGGTGGATGGGATGAAATCCTTTTTTTTATGCCTGTATATCATAACTTGCTACATACCATTAAAGTTGAAATACTCCTACCCCACTCCCATTTTAAGATTTAGAAGTAGTGTCGTTGTTTCAGCTAACTAATTGATTAGAATTATCACTAAATCAGCACATGAAAGGCTACAGCGTTGAGATGACAACAAATGATCGTGCCCAGAGATCATGATAAGGTGCAGGTTTCTCTGTGCTGGAGATATACCCGCAACTCACTTAAACATTGAGCCGATGTGGCTCCCTCTTAAATATTTGAAACAAACTACCAGCCTGGTTTTAACCCTGTAACTAGCTACGCTTCGGGGGCCCCGAGTGGCTGAGTGGTCTAAAGCGCTCTCCGTTACGGATCACTGCCATCTCACCTCTGTCTGCGTGGGTTCGAGTCTAGGATTCAGCCAATGTGGGTATATGAGAAAACTTGCCGGTAGCTTCTCGTGGGTCGGTGGTTCTTTCCGGGGTTTTCCCGGGTTCTTCCTCCACCATTAATACTGGACGCCATGCATAGCCTATCATGTGCTGAAAAATGGCGTTAAACCCCACAACAACAACAACAACAGCTACGCTTCGTGCGTAAATTTTATTCTAATCTTGTCAGAGCACAGCTAGTGTTACGTGTAAAGTGTTATGAGGCTAGTGTTCTCGAGAAAGGTAACCCGCGAGAGTAGACAAAATAATTACTTAGATATAAAAACATGTTAAACAAACATGAAGAGAATTCCCCAAAATAAAGGACTCATAGTATTCGTCAGGTAATATTGATACTCGAGAAAACAAAGCAGATGCTATCCGCCATGGTGCGCTTTCTAATCGATCTTTGTAATGTAAAATATGAACCCAAGTTTGATGAAAGGTCATTTTAGTACATTTTTTAATTGTAGCAATATATAAAGTATTATTATTATTATTAGTAGTAGTAGTAGTAGTAGTAGTAATATTGGTAATGGTGGTGGTGGCAGGAGTAATAGTGGTAGTTGTTGAAGTATTGGTATTAGTTGTTGCTGCAGTAGTATTAGTTATTGTTGTTGAAGTAGTAGTAGTAGTAAGAGGCAAAAAAGGAGAAAGAGGGGAATCAGTATCAAGACCTGCCGAGAACACGACATTGTCCAAAGAACTATATGGATATCGTCAATTATTCAGTGTTTTCATTTTGGTAAAGGGATCACCTGTCTCATATTCCTTACACAGACCTAGTTTGTTCTGGTTTTTTTTTCCATGCAGGTTTGTGCAGTGCTCCATTTACTAAAAACAGTAAATAAATATAACAATTTTGTGCAATGTTCCACCTAACCAAATATAACTGTCGATATTTTCAACTTAAGAGCGACTATGCCGGCGTCACTGCTCTCATCCTCTGTCGATGAGCAAAAACAAGGCCACATCTGAGACAGACATACATCAACGAGGGTAAATAAATGTCAGTGTTACATACATTTTGATGGCTTACAGGGGATGAATCAACTTGAAGCTAAGATTCTAGACTGTATAAGCCCAACGTTTCCAAACTCTTCTGTCAGGCTGAAACGTAACACACCTTGCCGCTATAGCACTGATGTTACCCTGCTCAAGTGGCCTGTCCGACACGCGTCAAAACAATAGACTTGCCATGAATTGTTTACGGACGTACTCGTGGGGGAGCGATCTGAGGATGTGCATGCTTTATTTCACTTCTGTTTTATACTATACAGTTTTATCATGGCACCTCCAAAAGGAATATGAATTGTTTTGATGAAATGATGGGACAAAAGATATATATATATATATATATATATATATATATATATATATATATATATATATATATATATATATATATATATATATATATATATATATATATATATATATATATATATATATATATATCAATTATGCTTTACTATGTGCTGCTTGGGCAGATCTTATATTGTTTGGGGTTTGTTTTCGACCTGTAACAAAAAGCTCTTTGAATCGCACGAACAGTTTGAGAGAATATGTTTCCTCAACGGTCAACGGCAATTGCTAAAGTCTGAAGACGGAAGGGGTGTGGGAGGGGGTCCAAGACAGATGGATATTTTGTTATGATATGCAACAGGAAAATTGGGCAACCATTCAGCAAAATTTGACCCGAGTAATCAAGTTTAGTAAACGCGTGGAGCCAGCTCTCATCCATCATGCAAATGTCCTCCTTTCAAATCATGTCCCAGTACCGCAAAGCAGGGTAGAGTAGGGTCAGTGCTTTAAATAAATTCTTCTTATCAGAATACATTCAAAGTACTCGAATCTTACAAATTGCTTTTATTACATTTCAAAACTGTTCCTCTTTTCTTTAAAGATGTTGTGATATTGTTACACGAAGACTAGTGGTTGAAACAATTAAGGCAGCTAATTGCCACTTACTGGAATTCCAATACAATATGTAGAGTAATAAATCTTAAACAAAATGTTCTGGCGTATTGTTCTACTCTTTGGCACGTTTTAACGATCTCGCAACATATACGGTGACCTGTTCTTATGGTAACAGCCAATTGTCTAGAGTTACGGAAACATTTATCGCGATTATCAGATAGGTGGTATCAGTAAGACAAATGTTGCATTTGTGAAGAACACGAACACCTCATATCCGTGCTTATAATCTTAATTCTTTTCTTTAACCACGGAAAAAGTCATCAGGTTTTCCCATCTGACATTTTCACAAGGCTTTGGCAGGAACAAGTGTCTATTAGACTTTACAATTACGGATATGTTCAGAATTGTATCAGGGACTACACTAGAAGCGGTGTTTAGTTTCTAGATGACATGTAAGATAGACCAACCTGTTATTTTCACCAATTATTATTATTTCAACACCTCACATAATATGTGCGTGAATTTGTTAACTGGACTACCGATCACCTCGATAATGACTTGTGTCAAATCGGTTCACGTAAAGTAACATGTTCGAGGTCAATGAATATTTTGGGCACAAGGAAGGAGACCTCAGGTGTGCTTTCTTTGCAGGTGAAAACTCTAAATGTACGCCTGTCAGATAATGAATGGATATTTGTTACGTCGTCTAACAGATCATGTGTACAATTGAGGTCATTTACATGATATTTGAGAATAATAAGAAAATAATTATGTCTCACTTGCATAAATACAGGTAACATGCATGCTGACAGGTGTCAAACTTTGAAATAAATACAATAAATACTATATCTGCTGCAACTCATTCTTTCCTGAATTTATCAACGCTGTTTATTTTAGTTTGGTATTGTATGTGTATATGGTCGGATTGTAACTATTATAAAGGCTGATGCAATGTAAAATGTACATTTGCCGCATTCGAAGGAAAACAAAATTAACGTATATATACCAGTAACGGTTTAAGTTGGGGGCGTGGAGAACACGTGTCCCGGGTCCCCTGGTTATGGCGGCTCATTAATTGCCATGGATAAAAACCAAAGTCTTAATCCGACCCTGATATATACACTCAGTCGAATATCGATAATATGTACAACGAGTGTTGCGACGTCAGCATATCAAGTGAGTCAGATAACGATAACATATACAATAAATGAGATAATGATAAAACCCTTAACTGATCAATTCATTACATCATATAATGCATATGAAACTACTTCCGTGCCATTTTCCCTTCCTTTTCTTCTTTTTCTATTTTCATTTTTCTTACGGGGGGTGGGGCGTGATTTTCTTTGTCGGAAAAAAATCGTTCAACCCATTCCCTTGACTTAGCAATTTTTATATCATCACATTCGGTAGGATTCCATTTGAGTACATTATTGTGAATCAAATTTACGTAATGAGAACCGAAGGAAAAGAAGACACCATCCATGTGTGTGTGTGTGTGTGTGTGCGTGTGTTACATATGTACGATAACGGATTTAATCCATCTATTTTATTAATTAGTTACAAAATATTTTACAAAACAAATAAAAAGGTATTTATGAACACAGGGTGTCGAAATAAAGTCTGCATAATTTCCCTGGCGTTTAAGACAATTTTGTCCTTCAAAGTAAAGTTTCAAAGTATTTATCTCTGTGTGTTCCACAAGTAGCATTATACAGTTCAATAAAAGAAACACTCCGTGACCCTCATTTTTCTGGTTTAAAAAAGCACTCTATCCTTTAATTTCTTGAGTAAATACACCATATTGTTTTCTCTCCGTCTTTCAAGAAGTTTCATTGATTTTATGTCCAAATAGAGTGCCTTATCATTGACAATGTCCACTGTGAAAGGTGGTGCATAAATTAACGTGCGAATTAAATTAAGACATGTACACATTTTCTTTAGGGAATCTTTCTTATAAAGAAAACTTGTTTGTTTGGGTTGTGCATAGGAATCTATCCCTTAAGCCAAAATTAATTTCTCACCAGAGCTATTAGCATTCAGTAGAGGTTTACTCTTCAATGGGATTGCCTATACGTGTGTGTGTGTGTGTGTGTGTGTGTGTGATTCGGATTTTTAACGTAGCTTTAACAATCTTTCAGTCATATCGCTGCGACGTCTGCAGTGTGGCAGTTTATAGCGATGTCTAGCACTGGGGCATCATGCCGCAGACATGTAGCATGATGTCCCACCCAGTCACATTATCCTGACACCTGGCCGACCAGTCCTAACACTAACCTCTTTAATGCTGAGCGCCAAGTGAGGAAGCTGTTAGCATCATTTTGTAAGTCTTTGGTATGACTCGGCCGGGGATCGAACCCACGACCTCCCGCATCCGAGGCGTACGCTCTAACCACTAGGCCACCGGAGTGGTCCTATACGTTGGTAGTCCAATTGTGTCTTATAACGTCTTAACACACAAAGTTAATGTTGAAACTTGTTTTCTTCAATGATTTCGCATTTAAATAGCAGACGCGTGCACTTATATCTTCGTTGTGGATACTTGCATTTTTTCAGAAACATATATGAAGACGTTTATTACCGATTTTATTCATTTATCGGGTTTCTCTGGAGCCAATTGCTGTGGCGTATCACTGGGCACCATTGCCCAAAACTGCATAAAACTGCCAGTAACATAGACGGTCATGCTGCCATTCCATACAAGTATTTTAAACAAAACAAATGTGACAGTTTCAACCACCTAGATAGTGTCATAAGCGCTGAGGTCATGCTTTACAAGCAAGGCTTAGTCTGCTAGCCTTCACGCGCGGGCTTGGCCCATTCCTTCCAGTCAACACATCGTTAACTAGGGCCACTTATGTCCTGAAAACAATCTACTAACATCAGCTATTGGAGATATAAAATACACAATTAAGAAGACATGACTTTGAAATATTTATTCAGTTTTTTCGACCTTCAGTAAATTTGAACTAATAAATATACCAGAAGTTTACAGTAAATCTCAGCGTTCATGAATAAATAGCATCTGAAGTGAAGAGGATTCTTTACCGTAGAATATGTGCCCTAACTTTGGTTTATGTTTACAGTCTTGCTTTCTTCTTCAGAATTTATTGTTCAGTCCATATGTCTCCATAATTGTTGATAAATAATCCTGGAATAAATCTGCTGACATCCCCTTAGAAAATACTGCTGACGCACCTGGGGGAATACTGTTGATGTCATCGTAGTATTTGATCACAGTTTTGGGTAGTGATGGCAAGAAATTGAATTGAATGAAAACACAAATGCATTGAAGCAAAATCTAAATTTTGCATTTATGATTAAACAAAGAGAAAAATAATACTAAATAATTTGTCCTACAATATGCACAAAAATTACTCTCAATCGTACTGTAAAGACAAAATACTGAGTCAGTTTTACTGTAATGACAAAAAATACCCTGTCATTCGTACAGTAATGACAAAATACCGTGTCAGTCGTACTGTAATGAAAAAAATACCCCGTCATTTATAATGTCATTCATACTCTAATGACAAAATACCATGTCATTCGTACTGTAATGACAAAATATCGTGTCATTCGTACTGTATTTACAAATACATTGTAATTCGTATTATAATGACAAAAGACACAGTCAGTGGTACTGTAATGACAAAATACACTGTCATTCGTACTATAATAAAAAAATACCCAGTCAGTCGTACTGTAATGACAAAATACCCAGTCATTCGTTTTTTAATAATAAATACCCTATCAGTCGTACTCTAATGACAAAAGATAATGTCAGGAGTACTGTAATGACATAATACCCCTTCATTCGTACTGTAATGACAAACTGTCTTGTGATTCGTACTGTATTGAAAAATACTCTGTCATTCGTACCGTAATGATAAATACCCTGTCATTCGTAATGTAAGGACACAATATCCTGTCATTCATGCTTTAATGACAAATACCGTGTCACTCGTACTGTAATGACAAATACCCTGTTATTCCTACTGTAATTACAAAATACCCTGTCATTCGTATTGTGTTGAGAAAATACCCTCCCAGTCGTACTGTAATGACAAATACATTGTTATTCGTACTGTAATGACAAATACATTGTCATTCTTACCGTAATGACAAATACCATGTCACTCGTACTGTAATGACAAATACACTGTGATTCGTTCTGTAATGACAAATACCATGTCAGTCGTACTGTAATACCTCGTCAGTCATATTGTAGTGGAGCTCCACATATATTACGTACTTCCGGGAGAGTAACGGATGTAAGGTGAAGTTTTGTTTGCATTTGCAACATGAAAAGTGCAGAGAATGTTGGAATATTTCTCTGCTAATTTCATGTACTTTGGCTGAAATTTATTTACATGTTGTAACTGTAGAAATCGTGCAAGATCTAAGCCCACAGCTGATCAACATGTATGCCACCATGTCCCCATATAATCAGCCTGAACTAGACTAAAGTACAGTAACTTTTGCAGTTATTAAAACAAGGAAAACAAATTTTGTCTGAGCAGGCAATACTAGCATCTGAAAGCGCAATTAATGAATTACAAAATATGAAAGGCAAAAGAAGTTGACGTTTTATTTACAACTTACCTTTGAAGTCTAGTAAGTTAAAATGACAAAGCAAAACAGTTTTTTCATACATGCACATCTGAAGTAAGGCCAAACTGTAAACTCTATAACCCAAATTTAACCCATCAACCATGCATTGAAATAAAGAGAATTCAACGTTCTTTTCACAATAACTAAGACATACAAGATCTTTTTTCTAGATAGCAAGGATAACCAGTAGGGAAACCTGGGGAAATATTTTTCTTTAAACGTTAAAATTTAAACGCTATGCAAGGTACGAAACTTTAGAGTACAACCTGTAATGACCAAAACTCTGTCAATCGTTGGTGTGTTTGTTTTGAGTTTAACGCCATTTCTCAGCGCATGATAAGCCATACATGGCGGCCAGTACAACTGGTGGATGAAAACCACCGAATCACGTGAAGATACTGGCAAATTGTCTCACATATCAACATTGGCCGAGCCAGAGACTGGACCCACGCATCCTGTAATGAAAAATACCATGTCACTCATACTGTAATGACAAATACCATGTCAATTATACTGCAATGACATGCAAGCTGTCAGTCATACTGTAATGACTAATACCATGTCAATCACACTGTAATGACAAGTAGCCTGTCAGTTATACTTTACTGACAAATAACCCGTCAATCATACTGCAATGACAAATAACCTGTCAGTTATAATGCAATGACAAAATAAGCCGTCAGTCATACTTTAATGACAAGCAGCCTGTCAGTCATACTGTAATGACAAATAACCCATCAATCATACTGTAATGACAAGCAAACTGTCGGTCATACTGTAATGACAAATAACCCGTCAATCATACTGCAATGACAAATAACCTGTCAGTTATAATGTAATGACAAATAACCTGTCAATCATACTGTAATGACAAAATAAGCAGTTAGTCATACTTTAATGACAAATAACCTGTCAATCATATTGTAATGACAAATATTATGTCACTCATACTGTAATAATAAATATCCTGTCGGTCATACTGTAATGACAAATAACTTGTCATTCGTAATTCAAATGATACTTTCTTATCTAAAACTGAATACCATCGCTTATATAAAATGATGTACTCAAATAATTATGTGGAACACTATTGCATACATGAAAATATGTACTGAAAAGATTGTGTTGAAAACAACTGCAAACATAAAACTATGCACTGCAGTAGTTGTGTGGAAAACACTAGCAAACATACAACAATGCTATGCAAAAGATGTGTGAAAAACGACTCCTAACATTAAATGATGTACTAAAATAGTCGTGAAAAACGAATGCGTTTTATTTTGATCATATGCATTATCTAATGGGATACACAATCATCGCCACCATCATTAGCATTTGATCGATACTGAATCAATTCGTACTTATTCACACCTATTCGTAGAAAATATGAAAGCTTTCCCATTCTAATATATATATATATATATATATATATATATATATATATATATATATATATATATATATATATATATATATATATATATATATATATATATATATATACTTTTTTAATCAGCATTCGCTTCTCTAATTCAAATAGACTTATTAAATAAGCAGCGTAGGAAAGTTTGTTTCTTTGTGTGGGTTGATGTTGATTTTTTGGAAATGGCAGTATTTTTCATCACAATTTTATCTCAGCTTTGCATGGAAACAATAAAGAATTCACTTTTACAGGCATCCTTATTGTCTTAATGCGCACGTGCCTAACGTTTGCCATCTTTGATGTCAGCATGCCAGCCGTATATTTGATTGAAAATGATATTCAGTTTTTGTTTTCATTCTATAAAGACTCAGATTAAAGAAAATCATTATTCCAATATAGCGTATTATACTCGTCTTAATTGAAATCTCCGTGTGGAAAAAACATGTTTATTTAGGATTCATTAAGTACGTTACTTCAGATTCTAAGGTATGGATCTGATAGTTTTTCTGAGAACACATTCTCTTTGTAACAGTTCTCTTTTGTAATGAACATTGAAGCATACAGTACCATATCGTTGGAGCGGTTTGAGATTGACCGGCCGCTCACTGTTCCTGATTCCTAAACCACTTATATATTCCATGTGACATTTCCCCGCTGAGGATTCTTGTACACCCGTGCGTCTGTGATTGTAACCTGCGTGACTCCACAAGTGAAGTTTCTGCGAGGTGCCCCGGCCTCTTTTGATCTCGAATTTCCTGACTTTAACTGAATGATTTGGGTCGCTAGCGTCCCAGTTTCGTACCGGTGCGCGTATTGGTTGTTTTCCATTTCGACCAACACAGATTCAAATTCTGCTATGCTAATTGTTTTATCTTTGATGGTCATTTTATATAGTTTACTTATTCTGTTGGGATTGTTTTGGGTGACCGCGATAAGTTATGAATAGAAATGTATTCGTGAATATAACCGTAACGAAATTATTTTGCCAGCATCGCCTTAGACACCGGTTGCTACCGATATAGCGCCGACAGCAAATCCAAATGGTGAACCTATGATGGTTGTTGTAGTCACGATTCTAGCAACACTAATTGTCAGCAGTGGCTGACGATTATACACACACGCGCGTACGCGTTTGTATTTGTCGAGTATAACTGTTTTGCGATTTCAACAAGCAGGTGTTGTTCCGCTTTGATTAATTTTTCACGCTGGTAACTTTAAGGGTCTATCGTAGTTCTTTATTAATATTGTCACCATCAAGTACAAATGATTGACACGCTGGCCTTGTTCGGGTACAAGACGCACACGCACTTCTAACCAATTATCCTTTCTACTGGTACAACTGCATACAATCATAGAAAATATCTTCCTAGATAAAAATTTTATCTCCGGCGATTGTGCGTTCTTGGGGCTTGGTGCTATAGAACCATACTTATTACGCCATGCTTGTTGTATAAAACGATTGATCTCGTTTTTGTCCAAGAACTGTTACAAGGACATGTGCATCCTTGCTGAATAGCAATCGAGATCTTTCTTTTCTTACCTTAGTCAATGACGGTGCAACATAATTGACGTAAAATGTAATCGGTGTGGTCTCTGGATGTTTCCACGCCTGATGATGTAGTCTGCGTCCTGGTGTTTTTGCGAGCTAATGCAATGGTTTCAAGCTGGCTTCTAGTTGGTATTACCACACCAGGATAGCCCAAACTGTCGATTTCTATATGATCCTTAGTAAGAGTTCACTTCAGTGCATACAAGAGTTGGTTGATGCCATTTTGAAGCATATATTCGTTGATAAGAGGCACAAAATCACCATTGATATTAGCATCGCCTGTCAGCGGCCCCAGAACATTAATTGTACATTCTGCAACATCATCATCGCGTGGCTGTTCAGAATCTCGTATACAAAATGATAAAACACAGGTGCCAAAGAAGGTTAAGTACCCGGCTGGAAAGATGAAGATGTTCCGTCCTTTAAACTTAAATTCATTTCAGGTAATTGATGATGTTAGTGCTGCATATGTCGACCATTTGTTATAGATTCATATTTCTCCGCTCCCTCTATTGGCATTGTTGCCTCGTTGGATACTGTATCTCTGACTGTTCCCCATTAAGTTACGACACGTTTTGGTGAGGGAACCTTTGTATCCAATCCATGTATTGCTTTCTTGCAGACTTGGAAACATCAATGTATGTTGTTTTTTTTTTGTTTTTTTTTTAAATTCCATGGTCAAATTGGATCCCTTGATTCCTTGGTTCTCAGTTATTTCGGTCAGGTTTTTCGCGATGAAACAATCTGGCTTCAACCGAGTATCCGAATTGTCCACGTTAGACGTTTGCCGTTTTCTAGTTTGATCTTGAAAGATCACAAGCTCGCCAGATCAACGTCAACAGCAACGTACCCCACTGGTTAAATACTTCGTATTTCGTCGGCAGCTCCGCTATCGAGTCTGTAAATGTTATAAGGCATTGCATGTGCTATCAAGTGTACTTTCTAAGTAACTATGTGAAATCAGCAAGTACGCAGGTGAAATATCGACTGTACACAGTACCAGACTGCCTTATTATGACACATCAGGACATTGAAGACGATATATATTCATTCGGAGCATTCTACATTTTTTCAGCACTCTACATGTTTCTACCTGTGATGGGAATTTTATGATTATTTGGGATTTAATCCACAAAACTGTAAGTGTCTCCTGTATTTATAGAGAAATAAATAACTTTTACTCAAATTATTGATTTCACATCCTTAATGTTACATAACTTAAGACCTAGAGTCGTAACAATACTCTCATGTGACATCACATGCAGTTTTCCCTGTTTTTGACTTTATACATAACGTAGTCAATTTGTCCGAATTTGCGCGATATATTTTCCTCGGTTATGTCGATTCTGAGAAAACCATACGGATCTCAGATAATCCGATCGAATATATACCGAAACTCATCCCACGAAACGTCGACATTTCACCAGCTCTAATGAATATTTGCGAAGTCATGCCCGTCAGCCCCACGAACTATCATTAACATGTTGCAGGATCATTTTATGTACTTGTGCGTATTGTTGTGTCAACTAAATCACATCTGTGTTATTGTGTCGGCACGGGACGCCCGCAAGGAAATGTTCTCTCCTAGTACTTGCTGTGACGGTATACCATTCGTGGAAAATTCTTTATCCATATTTAATGATACCGCACCTATGTACCATGAAACACTAACATATCAATATTAAATCGCCTGCTTAAACATTTGGAGAATAGAATCCACTGAAGGCCGCTGTTCCAAGTAAACACATTTGACGACTATCTCAGTGTTGAGCTGTTGATGAAATTTACTATTAGCAACCTTTAGTTTATCCAGGTAATGTGAGTATATCAATGTTTACCGTGGGATATACGCTGGCTTGGTATATAGCTCGACTCGTGGAAAGGCTTGTACGGAAAAATATGAAGACGAACCTCCAAACATACTGAAATCATCTATCCTGAATCTCCTCTGAAGTATTTTTCAAACTTCTCAATGATCTCTGCGTAACCTTTATCGATTTTATCATTGACGTTCTCTGTGTCACAATGGCACCGTCATGAAAATACACCTATGATGTTATAGACAGTACAGAGCCTCGTTCAGTTAAATGACTAGTCAAGGTAAATTAGCAGATCCGTTCCATCCACGTTCTGTAATGTTGATATAATCCTCAGACGCATATGTGTTGGGAGCTTCACAGCGTCATTGCCTGATTTGTACAAAAGTGTGATGATTGCCCGGTATCACCGTTAGATCATGAAAGTGATTATCTAATTTGAATTCTGTAACTTGTATTATCTCAGGGTCATACACAACAGAATCTTTCTAAATTGGTCGTGCAAAACGACGACGGTCTTATTCTTCAGCTACCATGCTTGCAATATCAGCAGGCTTGGCTCGTGGAGAAATCTTATATGCATCTCTGCTGCTATTTCACGAAGATGTGTAACGGTCTGATTCAGCTAGTCCGCGAGTTCAACAGCGTAAGTATTCAGCTTTTCTTGTGCCTCTCGGTATCTGTATTCCACGTTTTTGAGCGGATTCTTTGAATTATTTGACAGTTTCGGGAAGTTGCCTGACAACCGGTCTTGGATCATCTGTGACCCCTAATAATGTAAGTATGTCGGCTTTTCTCACACCACTTGGAATCCTTATTCTACGCTTTAGTGCGGATTGTTTAAACTGATTCACGGTGGGCATGCCTGTATGTAAGGGGAAAAACATCGATACATTGTTAGAGCATGGATTTTACTCTTCCAGGATCAGAAACTACAATGACTCCAATCCTGGAAATTATTTCATTAACTTCGTTGTCTTGTGCCACAAAAACATCGTTGGATTTTGCATTGCTGTATTCACTGCCGTCATCACTGGTTAGTTCGGTATTGTCGTAATTTGTTCGCTTAACCTCAGCAAATTAAACCTTTCTTGCACTATATAAAACAATAACTTTTCACGCTTATATGTTTCGCCTAGTTTTAGTGGTTCTTGTACCAGAACGATCCCTAACTCGACCGATGTATCAAAAGCTCCGATTAAGTATTTGAACAATCATACAACATCTTTTGGACCACTTTGACAAATCCATATGATGCATTTAGGCGAAACGGAAATTTTCTGTGATGATACAAACACACCATTGCTCGGGTAATATAATTCCTAAATTAGTTACGCTAACAAATTCTTTAAACAACATAAGTATCAATCTTGAAATTTTCGACAATGTCTATATACCCGGTGATATTATATAATTTAATATTCACACACCAGATGACAGTCTCCGTTCGGGATGTATTTGTGAACAGTCTTTATGTGAGGATTATAAGCATGCTGCTGTTTTAAGCTGTTTCGCATATTTATTGCGGTCAACCTATGTGCTCTAATCAGTATATATTATGATAGTTTAAATTGGCAATCCCAGATGAGCCTCTTGAGTACCAAATGACATTCTAGAAGGCCTAGAAGTGGTTTCAGACCAAACTACGTACCAAAAAGTATGCTAAGTTCGTAGTTACAACTGACACTAAAAATATAAAGATATCCAACTTTCGTTTCCTGTGCAACCTAAGCTCAATGTTTCTTCAATTGATAAAAATAATTTTCCGCGTGTGTGATTCTAGCCAATTAGGCCACCGAGAACTTTTAACAATGAAAGGGGGGAAAAACATCATATAAAAATGTAACAGCTTTTGGTGATGAACTCTCCTATTAGTAAATGAAAAATAAAGTAAGTACTTTTTAGAATGACTAGCATCGCCTATTAATTTATTTTGTGTACATATCTCGTGTATTGACCCACACATTTTATCAGTGTTAAAGATCACATTCTTTGTCCCATTTTTTTAAATTTTGGTATGATAGTTCTGTATCTTAAATTATCAGTTAGCGTCTATATATATATATATATATATATATATATATATATATATATATATATATATATATATATATATATATATATATATATATATATATATATATATATCCATATGGATACATATGATACACAACAGATAGCCAATAATACTAGTGGTACAAATATCTGCCTGCCAGCTGACGGCAGTTTACTGATCTACGTTAACGTAATACAGGGGCACATCGTGGAAACTTCGTAAGGGGTATCAGATACAATCACAGACGCACGAGTGTACAAAAAGGCGTCAGTGGGGAAAATTCACTGAGACTATCGAATGGGTTTATGGATCGGGAACGATGATCGGCCGAGCAATCTCAAATTACTATAATGATTTTACTTCATGACATAAGTCGAGGCACATTCTATTTCCAACAATTATTTTCCTTTGTACTGCATTTTGCAGCATGACACAACTTGAGGGAGCACTTTCTTTCCAGCAATTCTTTTCCTCTGTACTGCATATTGCAGCATGACACAACTTGAGTCAGCACTTTCCTTCCCACATTTATTTTCCTTTGTACTGCACATTGCAGCATGACACATTTTGAGAGAGCACTTTCTTTCCAACAATTCTTTTCCTTTGTACCGCACATTGCAGCATGACACATCTTGAGGGTGCACTTTCTTTCCAACAATTCTTTTCCTTTGTACTGCACATTGCAGCATGACACAACTTGAGTCAACACTTTCTTTCCCACAATTATTTTCCTTTGTACTGCACATTGCAGCATGACACATCTTGAGTCAACACTTTCTTTCCCACAATTCTTTTCCTTTGTACTGCACATTGCAGCATGACACAACTTGAGTCAACACTTTCTTTCCCACAATTCTTTTCCTTTGTACTGCACATTGCAGCATGACACAACTTGAGTCAACACTTTCTTTCCCACAATTATTTTCCTTTGTACTGCACATTGCAGCATGACACAACTTGAGTCAACACTTTCTTTCCCACAATTCTTTTCCTTTGTACTGCACATTGCAGCATGACACAACTTGAGTCAACACTTTCTTTCCCACAATTATTTTCCTTTGTACTGCACATTGCAGCATGACACATCTTGAGGGAGCATCTTTTTTCCCACAATTCTTTTCCTTTGTACTGCACATTGCAGCATAACACAACGTAAGGGAGCACTTTCTTTTCAACAATTATTTTCCTTTCTACTGCACATTGTAGCACGACACAAATACAGGGCATTCTTTGCAACATTTCGAATCCTTTGTTCCTCACATTGTAAAATGACATTGTTTTCTATATAATCCAGACGAAATGTGACCAAGTGCTTTACCGAAGCACACACTGAGGCAGCCGAACCTGGCTGGACTGGATGGATATCGTACCCTCAACCCTTGGAATACTGAGTCCAACGATCTACCAACTGAGCTACCCCGGCTCCTTTTATCTTAATTTTCTCATTATCATCTTCATGAATGAATGATGAAAATGATAATGATACTGATGCTGGTGAAGATTATGATGATGATGATATTGTTACTGCTGCTCAAGGTGCTGATAATGCGGCTGATGATGATGATCAAAAGGAACATTTGCATAGTTTTTAAGCAATGAGAAAATAAATAAGCTTTCGGTAAATACGTAAAGAAAAAAGTGTATGACTCCAAATGAAATGATTTTTTATGCTTAATAACATTTCCATTAATATGCACGATTAATTAAGAGTGTACTGTGCTCATCAAAAAACTACTATAGCGGACAATGCTATAGGAATCCATTGTGAAGAACAATCGGTTTATTTCATAAATATATACAATAATAAACTATTTCCTATTTAACATGATTGGAATGAATTCAAAATTTGTACAGAAAATATTTCTTAACATTATTAGGAGTTTGAATTAAAAATATACAGTGGTATATTATCATTATTATTATTATTATTATTATTAGTAGTAGTAGTAGTAGTTGTAGTAGCATTAGTAATAGTAGTAGTAGTAGTAGTAGTTGTTGTTGTTGTTGTTGTACCATTATCGCCACACCTTTCCATCACTTTCTCCTGTAATTCAAATACCTTGTTATATTTTAACCCCGTAGCCGAAACTATATCTGGGATATAAGACCTAGAGCCCAATATTATTGCTGCAGGAAACAGGAAAAAATAGAGAAATGTAGTTTATCTAATGTATACATTTTCCACGAAAGACAAGAACGAGTCTATTATAACTATGTATGGAATCACTCAGTCTAATTTTGACTTGTGGAAACCGCTCACAAATTCAGCTCTTTGATTCCTCGTACTGACTTAAAGGATTGCAGACCGCAACCCGCGATAGCGTTGACATTATGATCTCACGTTCGTTGAAAACGTGTTTATCACAAGTAACATTCGCATACGTTACAAATAATTACGTCCTTTTCACCCAGTAATTGTATAGAGTCCTTGTAGGCAATGTTCCCATTTGTTTTGAGTAAATGGAGCTGGCGATAAAAGGGAGTGAGAATCAGCCACTCCCAAAGCCGTATTCAACTTCGTAAGATCAACCATTTATATTCGTATTTTTAACTTTCTAATTATGTTAAATATTACATGAATATGCCACAATTTAAAATAAGATTGCGATGAATAAAATCTAAGTAGAAAACTTAATTGTGTTATGACATTTTGTCTTAGCCTGGTTACCTTGATTTCACCAATCATCATAAATTAGGAGGTGCTTCGATCATTGACCATAGTCAAGTCTGTAAGTTAAAATGTGCTAGTGTAGTGGACCAGGTAGATCAGACTGGTCAATGTAATCTTCAGTCGCATGGGATGGTGGACCAAGTAGATCAGACAGGTAGATCAGACAGGTCAATGCAATTTTCAGTCGAATGAATCTGGTGGACCAGGTAGATCAGAAAGGTAGATCAGACAGGTCAATGTAATCTTCAGTCGCATGAGGGTACTGCAGTCAGATCATTTTCTTGCGAATAAAATACATTTTGTTTCCTTTTGAGAGAAAAAAAATTGATTTCTGAAAAGCGCGTGGTTTGCCTTAAGGTTAACAATTTACATTATCGGACATGGGTGATTCTCGGAAACACATTAATGTATAGATTTGCTAGTATAACACAGACTAATTGGAATTTAATTCATGCTCAATACATTTTTATATCATCCCATATAGTTCAGTACAAAAATAAGTATTACTTCCAAACTTATTCTTTGTTTTATAATTCTCGGTTTTAATTTTAGTATTCAGAAGTGTTGCAACATAAACTTTACTCCCATCCGTCATACTGGGAAACTGAGGAACCACCCTGGTCTCAATCGTCAGATCACAGTTTTTGATGACGTTACTGAAATCGATCTAGAGGGAGTTTTGATCACACTCTAATCCAATTAGGTTAGGTGACCGAACTCGCTGCTTATACTGAGACAACTTGAATAGCGGAACGATTTGAACAACCACAAGCCCTATTGCCCCATCTAAAAAATTTGTACCAGATCTGGCCCTAAATCGTAGTTAAAAATGGAACTTCCGAGAACGCGGTAAAAATCAGCGCAACTCCCATGGTATCGTTGACTTTTACATCGAAACTCATTTTCTTTCGTCAAACATCATTATCAGGGTTATGTACGACACTGAATCTATTATTTGAATTTGATTTCTGTATCATGCATACAATGAAAAATTTCCAAGACAGACAAATCAAGACAAGGAAATGTTCAGGTGTAATAAATTAACTACTTTCTTACGTTGTTTTTTTTTAACACACACATACGAACTTGGAAATTCTACCCTCCCTACATGGAACGAGAGACAAACTCACGGCAGTGAACATTAGAACGTTATTTCTAGATGGTAACCCCAATATAAATATTATTATTATTTGTGCACAATTGAAGGAAAGGAAAAAGTGAACCCTTTAGAGAAAGGTGTAACTTCACTCTTCTTTAACTGCATGTTGTGATGGGTGTAAATAAGAGTACATACGGTAAACCCTGTGTCATCAGTGCTTTTATCATTCGCTGAAACGACATCACGAAAGTTATTTCCATAGACGTTAAACATCCAACGTGATGAAGACCGCAAGTTAGTGATGATTTTCAGCATGCATCAGGATGGGATGATAAAATATCTGTGTATTTCACCAGAGCAGGGCCAATCGATTTTCAGTGATGAATAGTAAAAAAAACAGAGCAGATGCATCAACGGGCGGTGGAGATTAATGTTGCAATTTGTGTACTTCGGTAGCTGAAATGATTTTGAGAAATAGAACTAATCTGTTTTCACGTATTTAACACCAGTTTTGTTCCATACTGAAATAAAAGTTGTGCCAGCAAATAAGCTTGCCAGAATGATTGATTGATTGATTTATTTATTGATTGGTAGATTTATTGATTGATTTATTTAGTTTTCTATTGATTTACATACAGACAGGTTATCAGACAGGTTGGCTGAGTGGGTAATCGATTGATTGATTAAATGATTGTGAGTTAGATGGTTAAGAATAACTATCGAAAGCGCTTAGGCGAGTTAAAAAGCTGGCTTGCACTGTTTTTTGTTAGTTTTAGAAAAATGATCTGGCACAATCCCTGACACGTTCAATTCCTCTAGATGTATTGCCCTTGAAAGGACTGTTATTAGCTATATGTTTGTTCAAAATTTGTTTCTGCCTTTTTCCACAATATGTGTGACAATACAGTGACATTAATGTGAAAATCGAGCTTTCTTTAGTTATTTAAAGTTACTTTTGTCTGTACTTTATGTCTCTTATTTCAGTGAGTGATGGTATTTGTATTTCATTTCAAAACTCTGAGACTCCTGACTAGGCAAATGAAATGTTGCCAAGCAAACAGTTAAATTTCGTGACTTATATAATGACCAAAAAGAGTAACGCATCACTTTGAAGAAAAAATGAATCCAGTAACATAATTAATTTGCTGCGGAATGTTTCTTTTCTATACATGACCAGCTTACCTGTAGAAATGAAAATTACCAATTCTTCCAGGGGAAAAAGAAAGAAAACTTGCAACTGACAATAACTTTATTTTATTATTGACATTTCTTGAAAGTACGAAGTATGAATAACAATGTCGAATTCGAAAGAGTGCTGCTATAACTTTTTGATTCTCCTCTTGATTTTAAATCTATTTCCTTTTTTGGGGGGCAAAATACTCTCGAAACCAAACTCTAGTCATAGAGCACTAGTTCGATATACAGGAAACTAGAGTCCTCCGTAGTTTAAATTAATATAATTGCAATGGCAGTAGCGGGTACAGAAAAGTAACATTTCCATTGGTCAGAATGTTGCCACGTGATCAAAATGAATTGCGTTCATTTCTGTATGAACTGTAAGGGGGGCCCCGAGTGGCCGAGTGGTCTAAAGCGCTCTTCGTTACGGATCACTGCCATCTCACCTCTGTCTGCGGCGGTTCGAGTCTAAGATTCAGCCAATGTGGGTATATGAGAAAGCTTGCCAGTAGCTTCTCGAGGGTCGGTGGTTCTTTCCGGGGTTTTCCCGGGTTCTTCCTCCACCATTAATACTGGCCGCCATGTATAGCCTATCGTGTGCTGAAAAATGGCGTTAAACCCCACAACAACAACAACTGAACTGTAAGGAGAACTACTTTTCCACTTCTTTAAATAGGGTCACGTGTACAGCATAAGATAAACACTGCCAGTGAAGGCAGACATGAAGTAAGCATTAAAGGAAAACAATTCTTAAATATTTATTTTTTTAAAAATTGAAAAAATTTGACTTCCACTGGTTGAACAAATGGTATTATGATTACCTTATTACGATCAAGCAGGACAATCCCAAGTGGTATATATAGCTACGTCACAGAAAAACCCCAAACATGTATTACTACGCTCAATTAAGATTTCTATTTTTTAACGATGCAAACAAAATAACATAACCAATAATTGAAATTTCAATTATAAGAGTTTAACGTTGTTTTTTCTGAGTTTATCGTGGTATAAACTGTCAGTTGCCGAGTCACACAGCTTCCATAACGCCCTTCGGGCGTTATTTGCTGTGTGAATCGGCAAATGACAGTTTATACCACGATAAACTCAGAAAAAACAACGTTAAACTCTTACATAATGCTAATACTTTAAACTTAATAGGTTACAAAAAGCAAACAACTTGGTGCTTGTAGAAGTATTGACACTATTACTTAATCATTAATGTATCCATATCCTTACGATTGCACTCAAATTCCTAAGCTCTTTATTATCGCACACTATTTATATTACTACACCCCTTCCAAGTCAACATTAAAAAAATCTGCAATAATGTTACATTGTCAAATTACTCATTAAGTGACAGATTGTAAATCTGACGATCATAATTATTTTAAAAGTGTGGTTTATTCAATGATTTTAACAGTATGTTTAATTCAATGATTTTAACAGTGTTCTTCATTCAATGATTTTAACATAGTGCTTCATACGTAATTCAACTTCCCTTGCTTCTTTTAAAATATCATTAAAGAAATACCTTCTAGACCAGCTGGAATGACATATTAAAAGCTCTGAATGGAAAACTTTATAATCATATCCATAATTGATATATGCAGATCTTATTCGATATGTATATGTATGTGTGTATATGTATATATGTATGTATGTATGCATGTATGTATGTATGTATGTATGTATGTATATATATATATATATATATATATATATATATATATATATATATATATATATATATGCATGTATGTGTATGTGTATATGTATGTATATGTATGTGTGTTTATGTGTGTGTATGTGTATATGTATATGTGTATATATATGTGTATATGTATATATATGTGTATATGTATTTATATATATATATGTGTGTGTGTGTATGTATATATGTATGTATGTGTATGTGTGTATGTATGTGTGTATATGTATAGATATGTATATATAAATATGTATGCATGTATGTATGTATGTATGTATGTATTATATATATATATATATATATATATATATATATATATATATATATATATAGTAAGTAAGACTTACACTGAAATGTACGTACCTGTGTATTGAATATTGTTCATATTTGTATGTTTCCCAGTATTGCCACACATAGTCATTCATGTCAAATATGTACGAATGAGTGTGCGACGATACATGGTTATGTGCATGGTCTTCTATTATTGTTTTTTTTTTTTATCTTAGCCGATTACAAAAACTGAGGACCACGTGGCAGAAGGGTCAGCCATGACGAAATGTGTTATCTTCGTTAAAGATAGTTTATTATTATTATTATTATTATTATTATTATTATTATTATTATTATTATCATTATTATTCAATGATTTTAACAGTGTGCTTCATTCAGTGACTTGATTGTAATATCGTGCTTTATTTAATGATTTAAATAGTGTGCTTCGTTCAATGATTTCAGCATGTGCTTCACTCATTGATTTTAAGAATGTGCGTCATTAAATAACATTAACAGTGTGCTTCATTCAATGATTTTAGCAGTGTTCTTCATTCAATGATTTTAACAGTGTGCTTCATTCAATGATTTTAACAGTGTGCTTCATTAAATGATATTAACAGTGTGCTTCATTCATTGATTTGAACAGTGTGCTTTATTCATTGATTTGAACAGTGTACTTCATTCATTGATGTTAGCAGTGTGCTTCATTCATTGATTTTAGCAGTGTGCTTTATTCCTTGGAAAATTGTACAAGCTGATAATCAAAAGTGATTTTAGCAGTGTGCTTCATTCATTGATTTTAGCAGTATGCTTCATTCATTTGAAAATGAAAGGTCAGCTGAAAAAGAACATGTAATCGACAATGCGTGATCAGAACCTTCACTAAAGCTGATCGTATTTAATCACTTATAAGTCGACTCAAACGGCAAACTACACAGGCCCACATCTGCTGTCGCAGACCTGGGATGATGCTGTTTCTTAGAAATAGTCAGTAGAACAAAAAGCATGGAACCGGATCTAGCGGCGCATAATGCGACGGCAGATCAATGTCTTTGGTATTTGCAGTTTGACTCGATTTATAAGCTAGTTAAATGGTAATATGGTTTTAGTCAGAAATTTCGCAAAGTGTTATTGAATATTTGTAGTAAAACATGGATCTTATTTGACTTTAGTCCCTTTCTCTATATATTGATGTATATTGTGTGCTCTTTTTCTTATGAAATGGATTTGGTTTTGTTATGTATATTTAATTTGTATTTTTTTGGCTTTTCTTAATGATAATATATTATGCACATTTGTATTTTGTACCTGACTTTCTCTGAAATCAAGGTCATAGTGTACCTGCCTTGTCCAAAATCAAGGTCATAGTGTACCTGACCAGTAACACTTATTTTGCAAAACACGTAATACATAGCTAATATTTTTCTATGAGTCTGGATTAAATGATCTGTATCAATGGAGGCAAAGGTGTTTAATTTGGTCTGGGTCTAGGACATCAGATTTCCACTTGGAAATTCATGAGCTTGTTAACGATTTCGAATGTCTTATAAAGCAAACTGACCTCCATCCTGGTTCTATTCTCGTGTCTTATCTTTTTATATAATGTTATTTAGTGGAAACAATAATTAGTCTTTCCTTAACATATGAAACAGAAGCAGACTCACTGTTGTGTTCTGTTTTTTTATTTGGTTCGATTTATTTAATCAAATTTGTATTTACTGGAATTACAAAGTGCTCAATAATATTATTGGCCTGGAATAATAATTTTGGAATTATTGTGAATTCAGACAAGTACATTTTGGATTATATTATTTTGATAAATCAAAAGACTATTTGTACCTCATCACACTCTAATCCATTGTCACATTAACATGTTCGAGACTACAGGCACATCAACCATTCATTATCTAAATTTATTTGGATTAACCAATGGAATTCAATAGGAACTTTAGAGATTTTGACTTGTGATATAATATTTATGACTATTTGAGATCTAATTCCCAACATTGTAAGTACTGTTTAAATTTTCACTTTGCATTATAGGGAAATAAATTATTTGTTGACTTTTACAACACTTGTTGGTTTTCGCTCTTTTCTGTTACTTAGGTTAAGACGATAGAGTCGTAACAGCTTTAAAGTAATGTTATTTATATTTAATATATTGTGTGTGTTTGACCTTGTCCGTGATTGAGTTTAGACCTACCTGACTTTTGTCATCATATATTTCAAGCATTCATTGGAATTACAAAGTGCACGTGTATTTTTCGGACTAAAACACAACTTCGGGATTATTGTGAATTGATTCAAAGGCATTCTGAATTATAACATGTGATACATCAAGACTATTGGTAAATCAGTACATTCAAATCTATTATTGCATCAGCACATTCAATATTGGAATATATTCGGAACATTATACTTTTTATAATAGAAAATTTATAAATGTTTCAGATGTAATTCACAATACTGTACGTCAATGCTGTCCAACCCGTGGCCCGCGTGCTGATTTTAAATGGCCCGCCAGAGCTAGAGCAGCTATAAAGCCGTTGCTTTTCAGTTTTCTGCTGCGGCCCTCGGCTTCAAGAAAAAAAACATTTTTCAGTCGCCCATGGTGTCAAAAAGGTTGGACGGCACTGCTGTAAGTTTCTCTTCAAATTTCACTTTTTCTTCTAGGGGAATAAAATTATTTGTTGATTTTATTAAATTTGTTTGTTTCGCTTCTTTCTGTATTTAGTTTAAACGCACAGAGTGGTAACACCAAATTCAGTCTAAATTTGCCGGCCATCGATGATTGTTACTCCTTTTCAAGCTCTAATTGGCTTGTTGTATTTTGGCTTGGTAACCACTTTATACATATTGTAACCACCTGATACATTGGTTGATTGGTTGGGCTTGGTACCTAATTGGTCATTTATTAATATCCACTGGAGGCTTATTATATAATACGGGTAAATAATTAACCTTCACCTATTGGATCAGTCTCAGCTTATATTATAGAACACATCTTATATGAAACGAACCGTAGGTTTAGAAACGTGGTCCTTACATTAATCTATGATGGTTATAAAGCTGAATAAAAGTTTTATTTTTTTTTGCCAACTTCTCAGAACGTTTCTGTCTGTTTTGTATCGAGATTTAAGAAAAAGAATATCATATTTCAACTGAACAGACATCTTTCTACGGAAGAAATATCGTTTTGTCGGCGTGATGTAGTTCGGGTAGATTTATTTTATTTATGTTTTAAATCTTCCTTGAATAGATCCATAATTTCAAGTAACAAATACAATGATAGCCGTTCCGCTTTAATCAAGAATTAGGATTATCCCCAAGTTGTGGATTCCGATCTATCTTGTTTCATGCACTGACTGGATTGTATTGAAAATACCGAAGGGAGTTAGGAGTATTAGTGTTGGTTCTTAGGGATGAATTTGTTATGTGTCGCTTTTGAGACATATTTGAAATACCAGTGTAAAGACAAACTACTACAAACTGGTGGTTGTCAACGTGCCAGACTGATCTTGTTCTGCTCTCGAGTCAACATAGACTGGGTAACAAATCTTTAATCGGGCTCATTAAATACGAAATGACAAAACTTAGTTGACGTCCATCAGTTATGTGAAACCGGAACCAGATAACGATATATAGCTGGACCAAATGCGTGTGACAGCAAATGGCTTTTCTTTCAAATTTGGCAACGATTTTATTGCCATTATTGCAAGTCATGGAAACGTGAGTTTACCAATAATTGCTCCATAGGTACGTATGTATTATGTAGTATATCAGCAATCAAATAGTGTAATGCACTCAACTGTTATTTTTATCATCTCTTAAAAACCATAAATGTTGAGATGTTGCTATATTAGGCGGCGTCCAGCAGAAGATATAATAAATTTGAAAGCCTTCCTTTAACTTGGAATGATATGTAAGGTTCCACGTATTCACCTTTTGTTTTGAAATGATCCGGTATAGTGATTGATTTTAAGAAAGTAATTCAATGCTGTGCAAAACCTCGCTGTGACATTAATGGTAATTAATGGCAATTAATGGCAACTAATGGTAGGGTAGCCATATTCAACAAATACTCTTAGCTTACGTTGCGTATAAAAGTGATAAAATATTAATACAAAGTGTTCAAATGAATATATACTATAGTATGTATATTTCTTTTAATTTATATTTGATTTAACTTAATTGTTTGTAAGATTTTTTAAATTATTTTTAATTTCATTACATGTGAAAGTAATGTAATTTTGTTTACTAGAAATTTCATATTTTCCAGAAATTAGTTTGACCTGACTGTTTAGTCGTAAACACCGAACTTTATATCTTTTGCTGACCTAGTTCCTAACTTTGATTGAGAATCAAGTAAAAAGCTCTTTTTAAATTAATTTTTAATGTGTGAATGATAATAGTGCAATCGAGGCTGTACTGGAATACGTGATCTTAGACATGTGAATACCTTCTAAAATGTTCTGGAATGTGATCACGTGACCCTCATACGGGTATCTGTTTTGTGCATTATTTGTCTGTATAACCTTTGTTTGTAGAGAAATAATTTCAGTTGGGCTTTTACCTTGGACACTGGAAAAGTGTTTGTTTGTGACCAGTGTGGTGTTACATCTTAATTTTTATTAAAATTATTTGGATTCTAAAAGATTCATTCTTTTACTTTCAAATATTTAATTGCTCATAAGAAATTCTTGGACAAAAACATTTCTTAAAATTTTATTCGGAAATTCAAACATTGGAATATTGTTTGTGAATCAGCAAAGAACTGTAAACACATCTGATCTATAAACGATATAGCATACGTCATCGCCTTCCATTTTGGACTTTTCGGCGTGACTCGAACTTGAATTCATTAGAACTTTTCATTACTAAGACTTTTTAAAAATTTAATTCGTGGATTATTCTTGGATTATGTTTGGATTTGAGTCTTAAAACAGTAAGTTTTTTGTTTTCATTTTTACAGTGTTTTTCCAGAGAAATAAATTATTTGTTAAGTTTTTCAAAGCTTGTTTTTCCACTCTTTCTTTCGTTACTGTCTATAAGAGCCTAAGCACGTATCATAAGAATTGGGGGCTCGTCCGGGATATTTTAATTTTGCCTAAATATTTCAGAAAACTGCTTTTTGAAATTTGAATTCTCCTAGTTTTTGAAATATTTAGTGAAGTCGGCAAGCTTTTTCTAACATGTCATCAAAATTGGAACTCTTTCTTTCAAATCCTACCCAGTACCAATTAGACCTTTCAAAAAACATGACTTAATTCAACTTGCCAAAAAATATGATCTTTCTGAGGTAAATGCTTCCTAAACAAAGCAAGAAATCGAAATAGTGTGGTCAAGAACTTGGTAGAAAAGAATGTTGTGGATAAAAGTGCTTTGGTTTCGATCATTACGTCTGTGTCAGACTCTGACATAAGGGTAAAGGAAGTATAATTAAAATACAAGATGGAATTGGAGTTGAGGAAGCTGGAACTTGAGAAAGATAAAGAAGAAAAACAAATGCAGATGCAGTCACAACTGGAGAAAGAGAAAGAACAAATGAAATTGGAAAAAGAGAAAGAACAACTGTTTTTACAAAACGAAGAAAAACAAGTACAGTTACAATTTGAGAAAGAGGAGAGAGAGAGAGAGAGAGAGAGAGACAGAGAGAGAGAGAGAAAGCGAGAGAGAGAGAAACAGGAAAGAGAGAAGAAGAAAAAACAAAAGCAAATGTAGTTAGGTAATGAAGCAAAAGAGAAAGAAAGACAAATGCATCTACAAGAAAAACAAATGCAGTTACACTTTGAGAAAGAGGAGAGAGAGAAAGAGACATATGTGGATGCAAAGTAAGAAGGAAGAGAGGGAATATCAATGTAGAATAAAAGAATTAGAGCTGGGAAGTCAAAAGCAAATTCTCACTTCAAATACAAATTTAAGTTTCGATGTTGCAAAGAATATTAGGTTAGTGCCCCCTTTTTAGAGAAAAATATGTAGACAAATATTTTCCTTGTTTTGAAAAAGTTGCTAAATATTTGAAATGGACAAGGGAGCATTGGACAAAATTATTACAATGTGTACTTATTGGTAAAGCTAGTGTCATTTACCGTTCACTGTCGTCGAGACTCGAACTTGAATTCATTAGAACGTTTCAGTACTAGGACTTAAAAAATTTTACTCATGGATTATTCTTGGATTATTTTTGGATTTAATTCTTAAAACCGTAAGTTCTTATTTTTTTCATTTTTAAAGTTTTTTTTTCTCCAGAGAAATAAATTATTTGTTAAATTTTTCAAAGCTTGTTGTTTTGACTCTTTCTTTTGTTTCTGTTTTTCAGAGCCGATATTCGTATCATAAGAACCTGCAGAAGTTAGGTTATTGCGAACACTATTTATATGATTCAGTATAGCTACACTAATACCTTCCAGTATGATTCAATACAGCTACACTAATACTTTCCAGTATGATTCAATACAGCTACACTAATAATTATTACTTTCGATCGCAAATTTAGAATTTTATGAATGAAGATACTGAAATATACTTTGCATTTTGGATCCTTGCCTATCCAAGAAATTCTATTTTATGTCCTTTTAGGCAACAAAGATTTCATATTTCGTTTCTAATATATATATATATATATATATATATATATATATATATATATATATATATATATATATATATATATATATATATATATATATATATATATATATATATATATATATATATATATATATATATATGTGTGTGTGTGTGTGTCTGTGTGTGTGTGCGTGTGTATGGATACAATAAATAAAATACTTTATGTGTATTAATTATTTTTTATTAATTAATTAATTAATTAATTAATCAATTAATTAATTAATTGAAGGATTAAGAAAGAATATATCAATTTCTATTGTAAAAATTTTGAACGTTTTTTTTTTAAGATACAAGTAATCCTGACATCAAGAGCCTGAAAACGTATTGGTTTTTATTATAGTAAGTTATATCCTGAAACAAGGGAATTGTTAGCTCAAACGCTTTACGGCGGCACGAGGGAATTAAATATGGACCTTTTGATGCGGTCCTATCTTCTTAGGCTATGGATTAAATATAAACTCTGTATTTGAAAATTAATATTTTGTCAATAAAATTAAAATCGAGATCTATTTATCAATAAATAGATCTAACAGTACCGATACGAATAAATGTTCGGCTGGCCGATTTGTTTCTCCTATCAACAGTTTGCATACAGATGAAATCATTTGGAATATACGACTAATAATAATGACTCTCCCTAACACCAAAGCGTAATGCATATAAAAAATAGACATGCAATTCCCAAAATCGACAAAAAGATTGTTTTACAGTTACTTGTTTAGGAAACTTGATTTTACTCAGATTCGATCATCTTATGTTATTTATTCGTGGATTAGTGTCGGTGTCTTTCACTGTTTTTTCCATATAATTTCTGTCTCAATCAAGTTAAAATATAATTTCAGACACACAAATATATCCAACTGAATACGAACTCCCAAAACATTCAAGATTTCTGTGTAAAGCTCTCTCCAAACTTTTAGAGCCCACAAATACAAGATTAAGTCAGCCAGTTTGCAAATGTGGAGTATAAACTGCATTTATCATCACAGCTGCGCTGGAATCCGATGTCATTCAACCGTATCTGTGTGTTAATTTTTGTTTTTCTTCGCCGATAGTATTTTGGCGTGTCTAATCACTAGCATCACGTCCTCAATAATCATTAACCAAACATCGAAAAGAAGAATATTCATTATTTGAACCAATTATTTTTTGCAGTTAGGGATAAAATACAACAGTGATTTCATTCTGATCTAGGAGCGAGGAAGTCGATAGTGGCAGGTAATTCTGATCTAAATACATTTACTCATAATACATTATTTCAAAATTCCTTCATTTCCGGGCTATGATTTGTTTATATATGTCCCTGACTACAATATTAACAATTTCATCGATCATTTATGAAATTATTAATACTAAAGGAAGGTTTGTTGTTCTGCCCACTGACCTCCACATAATAGAGACAAGCAATGAAGGATTGTTAAGAAGGACATCGCTCAAAATTTTATGAACTCCACGGTAGCCTGAAGACCAAATGTGATGAAGCACCCAATGGATTGAGCACCAAAGAAGCAAGGGTTCCATTTAAATACATTACCAATAATTCCATCTATCCTTTTCCAAAACCATTAGTATCAATAGAAAGCATGAGGTTTTGCCCACTGACCTCTACAGATGTTGACTAGTGGAATTATGGATTGTCCAAAGGACGTCATCTAAAGCTTTCTGCCTTCAACAGTACCCACCCGAGCAAATGTGATGAAACACCCCATTTACGGACCTATAATTAACCGGCGAAATTTGTAGTTCCTCGAGTTCAAATTGCGGGGTAGAAATTGCAGCTTATATCAAACAGGTGCGCCTATTTGAGACTTTTTGAAGCATTTGTATCAGATTTCTTGCAGTTAACGTTCTCTGGCAGGTCAAATCCACAATCAAATAACATAGATTTTGTGACAATTATACGGTGTCAATGGGTAGACCCCAAGAAAGACTCTAATAACTGCACCTTTTACTAGGGGTGGCCTTAAATTGGTCTTTAGAAAAGGACAATTTTTGTATATGAAACACCACCTCACGATAGGTAGGTGTAATTACTGGACAGATAGGTAAAAAATCAGACAAGGAAAGTCGCATTTCTTTGCTTTTTCTTTGATGTCCAAACATTTCCACGTTACTCCGAGTTCTGAGACCTAATATTGTTTTACTGCATTGTTATTTGTTGCATTATTACTTTTTCTTTCGTTTTCTTGTTCCCCGTTCAAAAGGAATCTATACGTGTTTTCTTTTGAAAATCCAATGAGTTTATCTCGCAATTGTGTTTCAAATATGCATGTAGTTTCACAATGTATGCAACAGGTTTATAATTCGAAAATACAGGATGAAGGAGTAATTATGTTAGCAGTGCTTATTATTCCCAGAGAGAGGGGGGGGGGGAGACAGACAGAGAGGGGGAGGGGATTTAATAAGATGAAACTAAACTACGAATGACTGTAACAATATTTATCATGTAAATTCGTGTATTCAATTTAGTACAATAAATAAATAAATAAATAAATAAATAAATAAATAAATAAATAAACATTACGAGGGAATGGTCCAATGTAAAATATTATCTTGTTTTGTTTAATTTCTTAAATTATCAATTAAAATTGAAGAGGTGGTCGTCTCATGCTTGTTTCGTTTTTTTTGGGAATATAAATGAGAGAGAGAGAGAGAGAGAGAGAGAGAGACTAACAACATCCATAATGTTGTAAATTCATGTAAGCAAAGTAGTTCAACAATATTAAATAAATAAATATTTATTTTGTTACTGTAATATGTAACATATGGGGACATTTCCCTTCTCACTTTGTAAATCAATTTGTCTAGTTAGTTTTATCTTTTAATACCATATATTACAACAACAAACAAATGCCATTATTGTCAAGAGAACAATAACAATACTTTTCAAAGCGTGCAAATTAAAGTATAATACATTCAGCTGTAGTAATGACGTAGAATTCCTGTATTCGATGATTTGACAAAGATATTCCAATTAACCGGTTTCCGCTTTCACAGACTGTATATGTTTAGATGACACATTCTTGATAAGAAATATCTAGCAGCAATAAAAGGAGTTGATAGGGAATGAAGACATCATCAATATGGTGTTAAAAAACCGGTAACAATGCGATCTCTGTGAACTAAATCAATTGTTTATATTAAACTTCTTTTATATTAGACTGCGCCGCATCAAAATTTAGCTAATATGACTAGAGTAAGAAAGAAAAAAAAATATAGTTTTCTGCATCATCATCAACATCATCATCCTCGCGTCCTTCCAAGGTGTATTATAGACTAACACGCTTGTGAAAGACTATCTAAGAGTCTGTGGGTTCTCTCGTCCTGAGGAGCATTACAACGAACACTCCACATGCATAACAATACATTTCGTCACAGTCCATACAAAGGCCGGAGCATAGTAATTGTCTCCTGGCTTACAATTTTTCGACGCTTAGACGAAAGGTTCATGGAACGCATTAGTGGACTACCAGTTCCAGCTGGCGACTCGATTGCAATTTAACATTTGCACTAGAGATGGACCAATTTTTGCGATGGACCAAATTTTGCAAAGGAGCAAGTGATATTTAGTTTAAAAATCAATTTCCATATTCTTGGAAAGTGTTATTAAAATTTGGGTTGTGAAGAAAGTCGCAACGAATTCTGAGCCGTTCCCGTCGTTATTGCTTAAACGAAAATTCACAACGTGTTGATGATGCCTTTGTTTCCTCTAACTTAATCAGAACTTTAGGGTTTGCACAAATTTAAAAAAAAAATCATAATATGAAACCATTCAAGTTCAAACATAAAATCTTTAGCTCTCCAGCGAATCTTTCCATTTAGTAAAAAGTAAATCATCAATTACCTAGAGTATATATATATATATTATATATATATGAAAATCGCGGATGGATTTGGTCAAATTATAGTTTTCCTGGAGGAACAAAAATGAGTACTTGTGTAGACAAGTCAATATTTTAATAATATAATAGTCCATTCAAGTGTGTGTATGTATATCAAGTTTGTATATTTTGAGTTTAGGTTAATCTGTAACTGTGTTTGATTTGTTTAAATGCTTGTAGAAATGTATTCACAAATATCAGTGTAGGTCATTTTGCGTTGTTTCTGATGTATGTTTGTCAGGAAAGATCTTCTGATATGAACATACCCCTTATTTTCCTGCGCATGACGATTTAGGGTTGTGCTATGGAAACAGTCGAGTGGAGTATGTGTTATTTTCACCAGGACTGAATGGACTGGAATTTCGTTTTTCCATCTTTCTTCTATATGTGTGCTTAAAACATTTAGTGGTAGCCTGTTGTCCATCTATTTATCTATTCATCTATATATCCTTCCTTCATCGGTTTAGTTGGATTTGCATATCATAGGCATTGGTCCAAGAATTCTCGGATATCATGACTTACACGGCAATAAACTTGGTATTTTGTGAACTATGTCATGAGTTTTAACCCTGTTTTCTTAAACATGTGAAGTAATAATTTTTCAAGTATGTGGAAAAGATCATTTCGCATATGTTGAACAAAATTATTTTTAACATTGTGTAAAAACAATTCTTAGGTGTGAAGTTTTTTTTACACATATATGTTATTCATTTCGTCTATGTAATTTTTTAAAACTTATTTCAAAAGAAACTTTTCTTAATACTTTAAAAATTCATGTTTTAAATTCTCTTTTACATATTTAATATGAAGTCTTTCCTTTTACATGCGTGAATATTTCAGAAAATGACGCTTTCTTGTTTCAGATATGCTTTGAAAACAACAAGTACACCTTTTAGAAATGAAAATATCGCTCTAGAAGTAGGCCTATTTGTCCTTTGGCTTCTTAACGCCGCTAATTTACCCATGATGCAACGTTCTTTCGGTGTGCAAATCTATCTTATAATGTCAAATAAAGCTGTGAATAATCGTTTACAGGACATGCGCTGTACATGCGGAAATTGTGATTGTCATTTTTTTTTAATAATAAGAAAAAGGAAAATAAACCTTGATATAAAAATGTTTAATGAACAGATTATTGTTTTCTATTTCAAATACAGTTTATGTAATTACGTATCACGGGTGTACTTGAAAGGTCTGATAAACGGCGAATGGTAGTAAAACATACACAAGATGATGATTTTACTGTTGATTGTAATTTAGTAAATCCGGAATTGCAATCGCAAAATTAATCTAATGCACAATGTAATTGTTAAAAGGATATATAATCCTTAAAGTGTATGCTTGTGTGTGTGTGTGTGTGTGTGTGTGTGTGTGCGAGAGAGAGAGAGAATTGCGCAAATGAGTGTATGCGACAGTAGAGCGTAGACACCTTTGTTTATATATTTATAAGCCACACAGTTTGTATGGTTTCGTTAAGATAAGGAAACAATGAGTATCGAAGTGGCGAAGTTGAATTAAACTATAACTATCACCATAATGTGTCGACGTTATACATACGACCAGCTTAAATTTAAATTAATGCTTACGAACAAATTAGAGCATTGTTACGCTAGTGTAAGGGAAGTAACTCAGTTTAGCCAACATGACTATCAAATGGTTCAGCCAAAGTAGTTCAAAATGGTGAAGGGTGCATTGTCGGTATTCGCCTAAGTGTCGCAAAGCTTGGTGTGATGGTGTGACTCAGAATAGAACAACCACAAATGACATTTACAAAATAAGATAATCGTTCGACTTAAATCACCGGCAAATTACCATATAACAGTTTAGCAGGTTTCTTGAAGTAAACAAAGACTAACATTATCTGTCCGCTCAGTACAAAGTAGCCCTTACAAACGACTAACACCATAAAACAGGTATCGTAGTAAATCACCAAATCTGTTCAGATAACTATATATTTTTTATTTTGATGGTCTTTATCGATAAATCTGCTACATAAAAAAGAACTGGACGGTCTTTCACAATTAGAGTTTAAAAAATCATTATCGGGAGCAGATTGTGCCGTCCTACAGTGGTATTGTTCATGCAGTGTATATATAACAAATAAACATATTACTAATTCTTTGGCATATTATAGAATTTGTAATAAATACCACGTTCATATAAAAATATGGCTGTCAGGCATTATGCTTTAGTGGTGTACGTTACTTTCAAAGCTTGTCATCTAGGTTTATTTCTTTTAATCCAAACAGTATTCCTCAGACATCATTGTTCCTCCTTTTACTTTATTTATTTGAATCCAAACAGTATTCCAGAGACATCATTATTCCTCCTGTTGTTTTATTTATTTTAATCCAAACAGAATTCCACAGACAGCATTGTTCCTCCTGTTGCTTTATTTATTTTTAATCCAAACAGGAGTTCATAGACAGCATTATTCCTCATGATGCTTGTTTATTTCTTCTTCTTTTTATACACGTTTAGGTGATACAGACTGGGACTGATCATATACAAATCTTTGATGAGCAATCAGGAATTTATTCCTTCTTTATTTGTACGAAGAGATTAATTTGGGAGGGACTACACACAAATACCATACCCACTTGATACGAACAGCTAAACCTTGTGAGCGACTACCTATTACTACCACACCAATTTGATCAGAATAGCTTGATCTTGTGAAGGACCACGTATGGATATTAAGGGGCCACATTATATAAAAAGATTCACCTTGTGATGTACATGTAATTATCATACCCACACTATAGCAGAAGCTTAAGGCCACATACTGTTTTGTGCTAAATATTTTGTAATTACTGTAGTCTATAGAATAGGAAACATTGTACGATCATTATGGTTATGGTAATCCATTAGCTACGAAAAGGTTTGTACAACTTCATGAAATGAGATCTGAACATCAGAATTACCTGGTGTGAAAGTAGATACTTTGTGTTGATGTACTTGTTTGACTTCATAGTGACGGCAGTGACTGTAAATCATGCTCATAAGAGAGAGAGAGAGAGAGAGAGAGAGAGAGAGAGCATTTATGGGTATTTCTGCTTTGAAATACCCCAATTAAAATAAATAAATAAATAAATAAATGTGTTTTAATGCGTCATTATAGTACTAGTTTACAATATACTTAAAATTGTTTCATATGCCTAAATTTAAAATTCAGACAGTTTGCTTATACATTTAACTTCTTTTGTATTGTAGTAATCAAAGCTGAACTTATCCTTGTCTGAATATTAATTGGAGGTGCAAAAATTTGGGAAATTTAATTTAAATGTAGGTGCATATTGGGAAAGTTGGTCTTTTCTGAATATCAAAATCATGTACAAATTGGGACATTTCGAGTCTTTTTGTATGGTTTATCGGTATTGCAATAATGGTTTGAATTTTTAAATCAACAGCAAGAATGTTCTAGTCGTTTTAACTGATTTGTTCAGATGTTTTCCTAGCAGGATTTTATAAATTCTTTTCGGCAGTCATTCATTTCTGTGATAAACTTGTCTGACTAAAACAATCCCACAGTAACGCCAGCAGTAAATGTAAATAGGACATAATACATATATTATAATCTTTCTTCATTTATAGCTTGTCATTTATGACGAACATTTGGAAGTAGATAGCTAAACATTTGCATTCAAGATCTGGCACACAGCTGGGCAAGCGACTGTTTATTTTTCGCTTTTGCATGACATTACCCCATTATAATACCCTTCGTAATAACGCGGTTCCTGATATGAAGAAGGTATGGATCCAAGTCCGTTATTCAGTAGTAGAATTAGCTGTATAATGTACTTCGTTACAAGACGGTCTAACTTTAAAGTGACACATTTTAATGTCTCCCATGGACCACATCATAACGAGGTTGGATTGTATATGTATTATGTACTTCGTTACAAGCTTTGTAAGATTTAACAAATAATTTAGTTCCCTAGAATACAAAGCGAAAATGAGAAAAAATAACTTACAGTTTTACGAATTAAATCCAAAATAATCCAAGAATTAAAAAAACACAAGTCCTATCAATGAAAAGTTCTAAGTGAATCTCAGTTCAAATTCCGATGAAATTCAAGATGGAAGACGATGACGTCAGTAATAGTGTTGTACTGATGTGTCAACAGTCTTTTGTTGAATCACAGAAAATAATATTCCAGTTTTTAATTCCGTATAAATTCCAGTAAATGCCTTTGTTCAAGAATTATCAGAGCACTTTTGTATTTCCAGAGAAAATAATCACTTGAATTCAATAATTTGAAGAAAAATAAAATTCAGCCCCAAACTAGACAGAACATAAAATAACTTGACATCACAAGTCCTTAGGCACAACTGATAGAATTCTTATCATAAGACCAGTTATAAGACTAACTAAAACGCAAAACTGATTCCCGGATGGGGGTCAAGAGTTCATCCTTCTGGAAAAAATAGAAGTTTCTTTACGTATTAACACGTACCTCACGTCACGTAGTCCATGTATGACCTTGACTCAGCTTAATGATTCTTACTCTAAGAATGAAAAATATCCAGTAAACAATGTTATATTATAATAGCATGTAATGGAATAAAAAATTAAAACAAACAATTAAATTAAATAAACAAATCAGTATAAAAGATGGCGCCACTGACAGTGTTATAATGATGGAGTACTCTATAGTGAACAACGTAGACAAAGATGCTTACGTCTCTAACTCGAAGATTGGCACATATTATCAGGGAACAAAAATCACAAAAGCTTATAGTTGCGACTCCTTTTTGTAACGCAAGCCTTAAACATGCCTGAATAGATGCCATGTACAAGTCTGTTTAACAAGTCATCCATTTAGAAGCTGAACAATATTTTCTTTCTTCCATGTACACAATTATATCATAATGTCTGCTATAGGTAATACAGTTACGTTTGACGTAACAAAAAATAACTCATGGAAGATTTTTTCACGTACGTTGTTTTTATGCGTGGAGTCTCATTTTAATCTAACGCCGAATCGGTGTCGGTTCACTGTTGAAGTTAGTGTAAGCTCATAAAACAAGGCAAGACAAAACCATTGTACTCTTGGCTTTGGAGGGATACTGCAAAGCCAATGGCATAAGATCTACTCAATCCTCCGAATAGTAGAATGCGTCTTTAACAATAAACACTTTTCAATATTTAGCTTTATAGTATCGTGGCTTTTACAAAAAAGGTCAGTGTAAAGGGACAAAAATCAGGTTCTAATCCTTGGAGAAAATTATTAGAGCAAAGTGCTTACCTCCCTTGATTTAAATTCATTCTTTTGATCCCAATTGATCCCAGCGCCGTAGAGAGCAATCACGGACCCTGGGGTAAGAAACATCCGGGCCTCTCCTAGTTCTTGTCCAAACACAATTTTTCTTGTATAAAATTAAAAAGTGTTGTTCGGCCCGGACCCCTTTACGGGCCCAGGGGTCGGGGATATATCCCCGGTTGCCCCCCTCATGTCGGCCCTGTTTTATCCTTGTTAATATTTCATATTATCATCAAAACCATCAGTCTATTAATATTCTCAATACTTTAATTCCTTGTTCAGTAGGAAGCTATGCCCGAAGTATTATCAGTATGAAGTTATGTCCAGAAGTATTATCAGTATGAAACTATGCCCCGAAGTATTATCAGCATGAAGTTATGCCTAGAAGTATTATCAGTATGAATTTATGCCTGGAAGTATTTTCAGTAAGAAACTATTCCCCGAAGTATTATCAGTATGAAATTATGTCTAGAAGTATTATCAGTATGAAGATATGCCCCGAAGAATTATCAGTATGAAACTATGCCTAGAAGTATTATCAGTATGAAACTATGCCTAGAATTATTATCAGTATGAAATTATGACCCGAAATTTTATCAGTATGATGCTATGCCCCGAAGTATTATCGGTATGAAGCTATGTCCAACAGTATTATCAGTATGAATTTATGCCTAGAAGTATTATAAGTATGAAGATATGCCTAGAATTATTATCAGTAAGAAACTATTCCCCGAAGTATTATCAGTATGAAACTATGCCTACAAGTATTATCAGTATGAAACTATGTCTAGAAGTGTTATAAATAGGAAACTATGCCCCAAAGTAATATCAGTATGAAACTATGCACAGAAGTATTATCATTATGCCTAGAAAGATTGTCAGTATAAAGGTATGTCCAGAAGTATTATCAGTATCAATTTATGCCTAGAAGTATTATCAGTAAGAACCTATTCTCCGAAGTATTATCAGTATGAAAATATGCCTAGAAGTATTATCAGTATGAAACTATGTCTAGAAGTATTATTCAGTATGAAACTATTCCCCGAAGTTTTATCAGTATGAAACTATGCACAGAAGTATTATCAGTATGAAATTATGCCTAGAAGTATAATCAGTATGAAGTTATGCCTTGAAGCATATATCAGTATGAAACTATGTCCCGAAGTATTATCAGTATAAAGCTATGCCCCGAAGTAATATCAGTATGAAACTATGCACAGAAGTATTATTAGTATGAAGTTATGCCTAGAAGTAATGCCAATATAAAGCTATGTCCAGAAGTATTATCAGTATGAATTTATGTCTAGAAGTATTATCAGTATGACGTTATGCCAAAAAGTATTATCAGTATGAATGTATGCCTAGAAGTATTATCAGTAAGAAACTATTCCCCAAAGTATTATCAGTATGAAACTATGCCCCGAAGTATTATCAGTATGAAACTATGCCTAGAAGTATTATCAGTATGAAACTATGTCTAGAAGCATTATCAGTATGCAGCTATGCCCCGATGTATTATCAGTATGAAAATATGCACAGAAGTATTATCAGTATGAAGTTATGCCTAGATGTATTATCAGTATGAAGTTATGCCTAGAAGTATTAACATTATGAAACTATGCACAGAAGTATTATCAGTATGAATTTATGCCAAGAAGTATTATCAGTATGAAGTTATGCCTAGAAGTATTAGCAGTATGAATTTATGCCTAGAAGTATTATCAGTATGAAGGCATGCCTAGAAGTATTATCGGTATGAAGGTATGTCTAGAAGTATTATCTTTATGAAACTAGTCCAGAAGTATAATCTGTATAGTACTGTACCTTAAAGTGTTTTAGTATGAAGCTATGTCCAGAAGTAGTATCAGTATTAAACAATGCACAGAAGCATTTCAGTATGAAGCTATGCCCCGAAGTATTTCAGTATGAAGCTATATCCATAAGTATTTCAGTATGAAGATATGTCTCGAAGTATTATCAGTATGAATATATGATGCCCAGAAGTATTATAAAGGAATCGTGACACATATTTTGTTGCCTACGATATTAAAAAAAAATAAGTGAGAAGTTGTGAGTGCAATGTTTGAGATTATATAGGTCACTGTAGATTACACTTTGATCCGTAGTATCAACACATGTAGCCAATAATTGTAACGGTCACTTAGCGTGCGATTATACATCATTTTGCTTAGCCGGAAAATGGTGAGACAAAGATATCACGTGTTGTCGACTTGCATATTCTACACTGACGATTTGTAACGTCATATATTTTCTGCATAAATTGTACTTAGATATGTCTTTGCAATAACTGTATGGCAAAATTGCTATGCTTGTGTTTCCGGTCATGCCCACAACAGCAACATTGAAGGCGTCGACTTTAAAATTTTCGCATGGAGATCATAAAACTTTACCTGTCGATTATGAAACTTGGGCCTGAGTTTAACCAGTCAAAACTGATGTTTTCAAAAGTAATGTCCTATATGATTGGTTAACTCAGAATCGGAATCCCAAATTAAAACGTGTATGTAATATTCCAAATCTGTAATTTCCTATTACAGAGTCACATTTTATCGTTGCTGTTACTAAAACACTTTGCATTTTTGCTATATTACTTGGTGCTAGTCAAATCACTTTGGGTAATTTGAGTGTGCCATTATCATTTATAACAATTGTCTGTGTATACGATACACTACACCTGGAGCATATACATATCAGCATTTCATTTCGCAACGTGTATTGTATCTTTCCACAGAAGGAATATAAAAGTTGTCTTAGATCTAGACTGTGTAACAGTGAAAAAGCCTTTGACATAGTCATTCGTAGAGGCCTTTGGAAAATTATGGCATGATGTCCCATTGCTAGACATTGCCCAGATAAATTTATCGCGATGGTGTGGCAATTCCATGTAGGCATGCTAGCTCGTATTGTGGATGGCGGTGAGTCATTTGAACCCTTCCCAGTCACCAATGGAGTCAAGTACGGCGGTGTGTTGTTCCTAGCTCTCTTTAGCGTGATGTTCTCTGCAAGCTTTCTGATGCCTTCCGTGACTATGACACTGGGATCGACATAAGGTACCGGACTGACGCTAGCTGTTCAATTTGAGAAGCCAAGGCATAGGAAGTGGCTGTTAATGATCTCCATCTTGCTGACACATGTTCCCTGAATGTCAAAGCTTAGTCTGACATGGAATGCAGCATGTAACATTTCTCATCATCTTGTAACAATTCTGGTCTCGTGGTCGCGTATTTTAACTCCGGCCAAGCCATAGCAAAGATTGATAAAATTGGTACTAGCAGCTTCCTCACTTGGCGCTCAGCTTTAAGAAGCTAGTGTTAGGACTTCTGATGTCAGGATAATGTGAATGGGTGGGACATGATCCTACATGTCGGCAGCATGATGCCCCATTGCTAGACATTACTATAAGCTGCCACACTGCAGACATCGTAGCGATATAACTCAAATTGTTAAAGCTACGTTAAAAATAGCACACACACACACACACACACACACACACACACACACACACTTTTGGTCTCATAATCAATATCAAGATGACAGAGGTGATGCACCAACCCGCACCAAGAAAACATTACATAAAGCTTACCATCACAATAAATGGTCTAACATCCATGGCAGTGGACATATCCAACCATCTCGGCAGCACACTGTCAAGTGCTGTCCATATCGACGAGGAAACCAATGCGAGAATTGCTAAAGCAAATGTGGCCTTTGGCAGTCTGCGTTCAAACGTGTGGGAGCGCAGATGTATCAATCGACAAAATAAAGCCATTGTGCTGTTTGCTTGCGAAACCTGGACTATGTACAGACACATTGCTCATGACCGATATAAACATGAACAGCCCGAGGAAACTGATGAGGATAAGATACCTGGACGTGGTGCCAGACACTCAGGTTTTCACATGAGCAGGCATTCCAAGCATTCAGGCCCTGTTGATGATTTAACAGATGAGATGGGCAGGCAACGGGCCAAAATGTCAGAAGAGCGACTACCAAAGATCTGCGGCGAACTGGAGGAGGAAAAGCATTATCGGTGTAGTCAGAAGAAACGCTTCAAAGATTCCATAAGTCATCCTTGACACACTTCAATATTGACCCCGAGTCTTAAGAATATCTCACACATGCTCGCTCAACCTGTCAGTCTCAGCCATACACAAGCTACATACTATGAACTTAGGAGAATTTCAGCGGCAGCTCAGAAGAATGAGGAGAGTACATATCAAAAAAGCAGCACAATCTGTATTGATCAAACAAACTCAAGCTGCGTCTCCTATCAAGTGTTCACAGCACAAATTGCCCTGAGCAACCATCCATGAACTCACAGAAACCAAACTAATCAATGATGTCATAGCCATCTTCGAATTCGAAAGACGAATACCAAAAAGAATATCAATACAGATTCATTTTAACAGAAAATGCTCACCAAAAGTAATTGCTTAATTATATTTTATGGATATTTTTACTTAATTCTCTGTTGATGATATGAAAAGACGTTAAGAGTGATTTTGGTATTTGCTTACTGTCATAAAAAGGAACGTGAAGATCAACCACAAATTATTTTAATCCTTGTTAATGGAGTATTAACTGAACCTGCCAAGCAATGAGTGTCCTCAATAAGTATGTTATTATAATTCCATCCCATTTAAGAAAATTGTAAATCACCCGTGTTAACATAGTTCATATCCAGGCTACTGGGACAAGAAGAGTAATATTACCGGACAGTGGCCATCGTGGAATGAAATTGTTGTTGTTGTGGGGTTTAACGCCATTTTACAGCACAACATAGGCTGTACATGGCGGCCAGTATAACTGGTGGAGGAAAAACCCTGGAAAACCCAGGGAAGAACTACCGACCCACGAGAAGCTACTGGTAAGCTTTCTCACATACCCACCTTAACCGAGCCTGAGCCTTGAACCCACGCAGACAGAGGTGAGATGGCAGTGATCCGTAACTGTGAGCGCTTTAGACCACTCGGCCACTCGGGGCACCCGTGGAATGAGGTAATACGGGAAGTATGTACATGCCATGAAGGATATTAATCATTTGTGGCATTTTTTTTTTACTTAATCTTGGGGGACAATTTACATTTTATGTAAACTTATTTTCCATCAAACTATCCATAGACCAAGTGAAGATGGTCCCCGTGCATCAAAAAATTACTTATGTAAAAAATTGTCAAAATACATGTGTGCGCCATTCAATCAGATATTATGAAAATTATCTATATTCTCTCTAAGAGAGATGATTTTACATGTACCATTTTACATATAATTTACGTTCTGCCATTGTATCCACGATACAAAGATTAATGGCGGTTGATTTCGTCCAAGCGTCAGGCCAGGAACAGGAGTGGCAATTAACTGAAACACGAATAAAGCTCGCCAAAGCTCGAGAATAGATCCCAGATGAACAAACGGACTAAAAGATATGGAGCTCCTCGGAGTTTCGGGCTCCGAGTACAGAGCGCTAAAGAAAACCATTGTACAGGAAACTGACAGTCTCCTGAAGCAAGAGATCCTGGGCCTCGACGCGGAGCTTCTAATGACTCTTTGCAAGCGTATAAATCGCCTCTCAGAAATTACAAAACTTGATAACCAGATCAAGACAGAAGAAAGAAAACAGACCGAAGCGGAATACGAAACGTCGCACCAAGATTTATATTATTCAGCTAAAGGATGAACGCGATCAACGGTTAGAAGCTGTAAGAGATAAACAAGACGCTCTCTGAAGAATAATTTCCCGGATTAGGGAAACTAATAATAAACTTATTCTGTAGGACAGAACAATCTTCAAGTAGCTACAAACACTCTGCCATGAACAGGGTATCACTAGATTTCCACGGCCCAGGGGATCGTTATAATGCATAGTTGTGCTCATGAACACCAACACCATCGCCCATCTTCCCGACACCAGAACCTGACTCAAAGAGTGCAAAAGAATGTGTAATCTGAAACGGCTGTCTTGGATGCTGAAAATGTTCGCAGATCGGGATTTTGCGGCATTGTTCTGTATTATTAGGGTTACTGTGTCATTGTTTATCCAAAACAAGCAGGAAAGTGGTTGTCGGGTTGGCTAAGCATCTTTTGGCACTTGTTATTGTGGTTAAAGTCGCGACTTTTGCTGCCATGTAAGCTCACATTTGCACGCGTAAAATCCAAGAGAGTGCGGGACAGGGTGCACGTCGTCAGGTGGACACAAATCCGAATGAAGTACAGACCACGAATAGTTCTGTTTTGCTGAGATGTGATCTTAGGCTTCATTGATGCCTGCATTTGTGTGGTTCCAGTATGATTCTCATTTGTGCTAGCTGCTTACGCGGGCGTGTCTAATTCAGCCTCTTAGTGCATTATTGTTTGAGGTTGTTGTGCTCTTATTGCTGTTTTAGAGCTACTGGTATATCATGTTGTGCTAAATATCCTTACAGAATTAACATGGACGTTGGTACCTAGATCCATATTCTCGTCCGTTCTGAGAAGAGTGTTGTTGTATCCAACTTACGAGTCAGCTTTAAGCTCCATGACGCTCGGTATCATGTAGACGCCGACAACAAGAACGTAACCTAGTTTGCCTCTATCGTATCTGAGCAATTCCAAGCACTTATTTATCGACGGGGGTAGGGCCGTTAGAAGAAAGAAAGTAAAACGTACTGCAGTTATAATGTAGAACTGGTTCTCTTTTTTATACATGTCTTTGTACCTTTGACAACTTTGATTTTGGTAACATTATTCAGTAGTTGGGATTGAATTTACGCATCAGAGCAGGTGGTCGTTCCAACAAATGTTTATAGTGGCATTGTCTGTTTACGGCTTTCTGCTTCGAATTTGTGGATCATATCGGACGAGGGTGAAAGCGTCAGACGGCTACCATTCTTTAAAATTCACCTACAACCATTCAGCGTTGCAATGTACATACAATCGGCCTTGTTCGCGTTCGCACAAGAATTTTACAAACCCTTCTTTTTTTGCAAAAATCTTTGTAAACCAAACAACCTTTGCTGATCATTATTGAGCCAAATATTTCGGTTTGTGCACCCAAGATTACCCAAACATCACCATCCTGACTTCACAGCCGTTGGTCGTGCACCAGAAGGCAACATTTAGTTCAATTTGCCAAAACACTTCTCAACGTCTATCATTTCAGACTTCCGATTGTTCACAATATTATCGGACGTATCAACAGTATCAATATATATTGGTCTGGGACGAAATACCATCCTGCAAAAAAACACATTGAGCATCAGTTCATGGATTTGCATCCTGTATTTATCATCTCGATTACAGCGGAATTCTTGTTGAAATACCATTTCATATATTAATATATTAACATAAATTAACACGTGCAAACAATGGTTGTCGTAATGGCTAATCCTCTGCTTTGACAGGTGGACCTACAACAGGCGTTGAAGCCATCGCCTTACACGATGGGTATTACAGTATGGATAAGCTCGAAAAAATAATACAGGTTGTCATTCATGTTATGACTGCGGACAACAACCTGGCAACCGGACGATCATTATTACGCTCACTGACCCAAACCATCGGTTCTATCTAGACACTTTTGACCTCATATTTGAATTTCGAATTACCAGTGTTAAGGAGCTCACACACACACACACACACACACAAACACACACACACACACACACACACACACACACACACGGCAGTCAATTGCCCAGCCGTTATCAACATCACGCGGCTTCATGTCCAGATCGATTAAAACGAAACAACAGGAAGAATTATTAATGGTAAAAATGGCAGCGTCTGCTATGGGAACCCACGTCGACGCAGATTAGGTGAAGACAGCATCCAGGAGTTTTCGATACCGATATTAGATGAAAGACACTCGACGGTTAATATGCTGGCGTGCACTATGGCTATTTCAAAAAACGTACTAGTGCAGCTGAAACTACAATCATAATATAAATCTACGTAGTTAAGGCTTCTTTAGTAACCGTGCTGGGCATTGCCCCAGTTTAATGTTACTCCGGAAATCACATCTGTAAACCTTTCGACCGCATGGTACTCAGTGTTAACGCGGCTGTGTATTGCGTAGGCACTCGTGTTGACTTAAAAACCGTTTTCTTGACGGTCAACAATATCACATCGGTAAGCGGAAATACAACAATAAATGCATCTGGGATTTAACGCAAAAGTTTCAAAACATCAGTGGCTTTACCATCCGCAACATTAACAACACTATTACCATCCGGGCGCCGGATTTATTTCATTAACTTCAGTAACCTCCATTGAAATTGTGCCAACGGAACGTTGCTTACGCTTTCAATCTGTCTCATGACAGCAGTAATCAGTCTGTTAATGTTATCTCCCACGAAAGCTTTACAACCAGCTTTGCGATTATGTTTGCCATCGGATTCACCATCCGTCGAGAGGGCTCAATGTTAACGCACAAGCAGTGTGATTTCCTGACAATCTGACCATCTTCGGCTTTTGCAATTAGGACTCACGCTATACTTAGATTAAATGCGATCAAACACCAACAAATAAAGTCATGGAAAAGCAATTGCACATAAAAAAGAAACACGAATCTTTGGCGAAGCTCGCACAAAAAGTGCATGACATATACAAGGAATAAAAACAACAGATGCTAGAGTACCTCCTTAGAGCTGTTTGTTCAGACTCAGGTAGAGTGGAACGAGGATTCAAAGCAGATACATATCGAGCACTGGGCTACCAATAACATCCAAATCCATCCGAAAGGAGTTTCGATTTATTACCCTTTCTCTGTTGGAAAAACAGCTAAATGTGGTGCCATTAGAGACTTTTGGCGCGATTGTAATTACAATGACAAAAATGGCAAAAAGCCTTCGGCAATACCTTTTCCATCTGGGTATATAAGGTCACTCGTCTCATATATTCAGAAAAGACGCTTTCTTCCGCATCATGGAAATAGGACAGAAAAACAAAGTCGGTGAACCTGCGGACAGAGTGTATGGTATTTGTAATTCTTGGTGAGCCTGTTGGCGGGCGTATTGAAGGCCATGCTATTTCCAGATATGATGATATTAAATATACTGACGACTTCTGTGACATGACCGCTGTCTTACCAGTTAGCAAGGAAGACGGATGCGTGTTCTCAGGGGATCTAACCCGGTTTCTTCCCGATAAATTATACGTTAAATGACGCTGTTATAGAGAAATTATAATGTTGATATTGTAATAAATAAGGAGTATGCGCATTTGCTTATAGCCTCCCGTTTTAAGGAATTCTTAGATTTGTGTGATTACTTGTGTGATTGTTGGAATTCGGCACAATTGAAATATTCCTAGCCCGAAATAATTAGCCAATTATTAGGAACAAACGTCACGGAGTGAAGTGTTAGTGAGTTTCCATGATGCCATGGTTCACCAGTAGTGAATTCCAGCCAAACCCGAATGAATGTCCCAGTCGTAAGATAGTCCATATTAAAATCTAGTGGTGTACATTGGTGGTGTGACTGCAAGGGCAGTATTTACGGTAGGAAACCGGTAAATTACACAAAGGAATAAATAAGAAGCGACTTGGCAGGTACCTTTTATGTCGCCATGGGGGCAAATGGGGTGCAGTTATATTGGCGAAATGTGCCTGGAAAGCATACATTGACTGGCCTAAGGTGGCGGAGTTAAAATAATTCCCAGTGTTAGGGGATATTCGTATATTTTGTAAGGCGTGAACGATTGGCGTTACGGAAACATGATGAAGATAAAACATGCAGATGTGCGGTTGGCAGGTTGTTTTATCTGTGGTCTTGCATTAATTAGAGTAAAATTTAGGTATAGAATGGACACGTCGGGCTTTCTAATTTACAACTGAAGTTGTATGGAAGTCTTTGGAAAGTTGGGGTAAACTTATGACTTCTAGCGAGAATCACGCCAGGGTTTGACAACCGCTCGGTGAAGTAAATACCCGTGTGGGTGTAACAATTTAACCAAAATTCTAAACACCTCAAATTTTGCCTGAAAAAATGAAGATCTTATATGCTGAAACCTCCCAGAGGCTAAACAGCGGTGCGCTCAATGAAAAAAGTACACGCGAGTAGTAAACGCGGTGGATGGTGTCGACACCATACTGATGGCTGTATCTCTGGGCACCTCTTTGGACGAGATTCTCATATTATCATCAAATATACAGCCATGAAACATGAAATGCAGTCTACATAGCGCAGGGCATACACTTAATGGAAGTGGCAAAACAAGAGCCTATGTATCGCCGAAGGTCCGAAGTCAATAAGGGGATCGTGAAAACTCTCGCTGAGAATTTATTTCTAAAGGTGTGTATTTCCATTTCTTTGTCTTTTGCTCCGTTTGAAAAGTTAAGCATAGCTTGTGTTCCTTCTTCTAGTTGAAACGATATACTAATATCACATGTGACACAACCGCTACCGTATTGTTAGTCCGCCTTTGCCATGGCCGGTACGATTTTATTCATCCTATAACACAAATGCCTGTCGTTCCAACAGACAATTCAAGCAACTCCCAGTGGCAAAAATGTTGCTGCTGGAACTACAAACACGGAATATTTTATAAATGTATTGGTGCAGAAATGCGAACACAGCCTATTGCATACACTTGTTTTCAACGCTGTTTGCTTTTCAGTGAATTTCAGAGAATGGTAACCGCCTGACGCTTTCTCCCTAGTCCAATATGACCTGCAAATTAGTAGAAAGCTATGGACTGTCAATGCCTCTATCAACGTTTCTTGGAACGACTACCTGCTTTGATGCGTAAATTCCAGTCCCAGCTATGAACAATGTTACCAAAGTCAAAGTTGACAAAGGCACACAGACTTCAGTAAGAAAGCATCGGGGGGACATTTTAATAAGAATACTTTTATCACGTTTTGTTTTTATGCCCTCAGTCATGGAGAGTATCATAAAAGGCCTAGAGAAGAATTCAGCATGTTTTTAGTCTGCCTTGGGTGAAGGCTCGGCTTCCCTAACAACCCCAGTGGGAGGCTGATATGGTGGCACAGTCGGATGGTCCTAAACATCTTGCTTAGGTTTTGGTGCTGGAGAGTGGTCCAAGGGTTATCAAGGTGGTGAACCAGGGATTAATAAAAGAGCTGATCACAAATTGGTTAAAACCATTAATAAACCCTGCCAATTTATTCTTTGGAAGTAAGCCACATGCTCTTCTAGCAGACGAGAAAGCTGTCAGCAGCTTTCCGTTGGTCTGTGGGTCTTTATGGGATTTATTCTGGGTTCTTCTTCCACCAATTATACCGGCCGCCATATATAGCCTATGCTGAGCTCAGAATTGGCGTTACCCCTACCCCAACCCTAAACCTAGCCCCAAAAAACTTCTGCCATTTTCATATAATATTTTGTACGTGTAAACACACGCGCGCTCGCGCGCGCGCGCGCACACACACACACACACACACACACACACATTTGCGTGTGTGTGAATAGGTGAATAAATATTTTTAGAGATTATAAAACACAGTTTTTAGCCGACCTCCAAATAAAGTGTTAAAATTTAAATCAAAGTTTTAATATAAACAACTATAATATTAACAAGTTTAACATTGGTTCACAAAATCTTGTTTGAAAATAAACTATCTGAAGATTTGGAGAGAAGAGGGTTTACAGCAGAACCGCGAGAAAGCCAAATGCCCATCGTTTATAAAGTGGTATATGCGCCCGACCGAACCCGGTGCTAGATCGGAGATTTATAAAGAAATAAAAAATCTAGTATGGTTGACAAAGGACCACTGATGTGCTCATTAAAAAAATCAATGTTAAGGCGAGCACATTTCAAGCCTTGTTTCAATTTACGATGGATCGCTTGACAATATTGTTTCCAAAGAAACTTTTGCAAATATCATGAATTTATTTACCGTTTCGTTTTCGTTTTATAAAATAAAGAACTATCTAACAGCGAAATGTTCGTCTTTTGTCAACACACCTACATATGACAGCAGTTTCTTTCATCTTCGGATTATGATCTTGACCGTGTATTACGTTTTCACATTAGTCTGTTGAAGAAATATGTACTCGCTGTAGAGCATATGGCGGTTGTTAGCATAGCTTTTTCGTTAAAGGAATATGACAAGGTTCAATAATCTTATGTTGTTTCTTTAAGGGCTGGTAGTATGGACTGTTTTCACTTAACTGGATAATGAGTACCAGACACGTGTGGATTAGTGTGATCCAGTGCCGGATTACCCATTAAGCACACTAAGCACGTGCTTTGGGCACCTGCCCAATAGGGGCCCGTAGAAATTTCAAATTATTGTTGATGATAAAATTGTATTAATTATTATATGACCGTTTCGATCTGCATGTACGAATACTTTGATTTGGAATGATGGCAATTTTTCCTTCCTTTTCAGCTTTTAATATTGCAGTTTGTTTTTGTTTAGTTTCACCTTTTCTAGGAGGTGAGGGGCATAATAATATTGTCAGTGCTTCGGCCCCTGGAATGCCTTACTCCGGCACTGGTGTGACCTCATACCGACAGCGATCAACCAACACTCAGCTACGGAATTTTACAGAGATCGTTTGGCCACCCTGCTGTGTGGACATTTTAGACATGCAACTGTTTGTCGCTGGAAAATATATAAAAATTTCATTAAAACGTTTAGCACGATCATTTTCAAATAATAATTTACGACTGAGCATTCACATCGGGAAAAAGTGTTTCCTGGCATCAATTTTAGATTTCCCGGGCTCCGAGTGGCCGAATGGTCTAAAGCGCTCTCCGTTACGGATCACTGCCATCTCACCTCTGTCTGCGTGGGTTCGAGTCTCGGATTCAGCCAATTTGGGTATGTGAGAAAGCTTGCCAGTAGCTTCTCGTGGGTCGGTGATTCTTTCTGGGGTTTTCCCGGGTTCTTCCTCCACCATTAATACTGGCCGCCATGTATAGCCTATCGTGTGCTGAAAAATGGCGTTAAACCCAACAACAACAACCTCTCGGGAAATGGGATTTTTCTATATGTGTGTGTGATTGTGTGTGTGTGTGTGTGTGTGTGATTCTGATGTCGTACAATAATCATAGAGATAACAGCAATTTTATCGAAGTTTTGTGCCCTGTTCATCGAAACAAGTATTTTTATTTTTAGCTTGCGATGAATGTTCTTCAGTTGAAACAAATAGTACCATCATTCATTCATTCATTCATTCATTCATTCATTCATTCAGAATGCTATTTCATCTGTATTTGCATGTATTATCCTTTGTGAAATACTTTGAAGTGCATTGGTTAAGATCGCAGGCAGAGCTTGTCACAGAGAGAAAATTTAAAAATTTAGTTTTTCTAAATATGTTTTTTTTTTTTTTTTTTTTTTTTTTTTTTTTTTTTATAAACTGTTAAACAGACTGGCATTGAAACATTTTCTGTACCAAGGTATGCTGTTCTTTTAAACACGGGCACTTGTAACAATTTGCATTTATAATTCAGGTGTGTATACCGGATGCATGTACTATTTATACAAGTTGTTACATGTGCCATTGATTTGAAATTTGGGTTTCGCTGGAGGTTTTGGACCCCATGCCTGTTCCAAACAGGTTTTGACATCCCATTACAGACATGTGCTTAATTACGAATACCACTGTCACTAAAATGTGATTTAAGCCGAGAATAACCTATAAAAATAAGACAATTAGTATTGTCACTATAATCGTCTTATAACCTTTAATCTCGTGCTTTTAATTCCTGTTGAAAATACATTTACCTATTAATATTTACCCCGTGCTAGACACATAAAAAGGAAATATAACCCCGTTTCATACAGATCTTGAATCCCTTCACTCGACTGTATGAACATTCATATTGCCACTTATATAGTAATTATCCCTCTCACCCGTGCCAGTTAACTTCTTATTTCAAATTCCTGCATTGCATCAGTGACTGAACATTTCAGATTGTCTTTAGTATCTGAAAAAAATCGACAACTTCATGTTGCAAAACACGGAGAACCTGCTATCTCCAGAAGCTCTACTTCCCATTGTTTAATTTGTTTATTTTTTAAATTTTCTTTTGTGGATATCATTGTTACTGGGTATGCTGGCATAAAATGACTAGCAATGATTTTTTCATTTTTGTTTTTATAAAAAAAATTGTTATTATTTTTTTTAATTCTGTAACGACATTTACATTGTGAAACCAAGGAATTATTTCAAATACCTGCATTATTGTTTATTCTCATTTCACCTCGTGGATGATATTTGAAAATATTGAAATTTAGAGGAACGGTTTTCAGGATAATGTAATTCAAATTATTGAAAGATTTGTTATTGTGATACTTCTATCAATTTCCTTATGTATTTCCTACGAATTTGGAATTTGTTTCTTCTATGCAGATAAATTACGAATTTTTATTTTAAAAAATCTGTCTGGTAACCCTGGACTTTGTGCATTATTGTTTTCTATCGTCACACACAGTATGATGCTATTTTTGTCATATATAATTTTGCCTTAATGCCCTCTTGCAACCTGTTTAATATTGGAACTAGTTATTTTAAGCACAGATGTATACAATTTAAGAAAAAACAAAAAATGAATTACCAGCTTATAATCAAGGGGAGTAACTCTAACAACCTACGAATTTCACGTGATTGTCATATGGTGTAGCTAGCTATACTGTTACTTCAAAATGGTCGAAAGCGTTAAGTAGTTTTTACTTCCTTTAACGTTTATAATTTATTTGGATGCAAATCGGTCAACCTAAACTGAAACTCATGGAGAAGGATTGAAACATGATTTAGCATTCAAATGAAATCTACGTCCATCACATAGATATAATTAACATAACTTTCATAGTTTTACCAAATTATTTCTGTACAGTAGCCGTACAATTATCTATAAGCGTTGCTACTGTATAAACTTGGAATACTAGCAACCAAGGCAATCTCTTGTCTGTAACTTTAGGAAAATACATAAACGCATTCTAAGAACATGTAATTAGGTGAGATTTCAAACATTATGGCCGTCCGGGAGGTGAAACTTTGCTTGCTGGGCGTAAGTTGCATAGCTAAAGTCTTGTTTTGTTTGTTTTTGGGTTGTTGTGTGTGTGTGTGTAAGCTGTTGAATTAAGGTCCAGTCTTTAATTATTAAGGCTGCATCCCAGTCTCATTAAAATCGAGTTCTCCGATATTATGGAGATCTGACGGACACTTAATACCATACAATGTTCTGCCGACTTTCATTCACCATCAGATTATAGCTTTCACATCTTTGAAGCGAAAACCACTTAAAACACATTTTTTCTAATTAATAACACTCCATAACACAAATTGCAATGTTTTCTGACAGGTTACCAAAAATAAAAGGAACCGGGGGAATCCCAAAGGTCAGCAGAACATTAACCCTTATCAGTACCTATCAGGTCCACTTATAATTTGGCACATACTCGGATCAGTTGGACATGAGTCGTAGAATATCTCAGATATCATTGTATCAAAGTGCTTTGGATTTGTTTATCACAGTGCTGGCCAACCCATGGCCCGTGGGCCGCATGTGGCCTGCTGGCTGATTTTAAATGGCCCGCCAGAGCTCAAGCAGCTATATATAGTCATTGGTTTTCAGTTTTCTGCTGCAGCTCTCGGCTTAGAGAAAAACATTTTTCAGTGGCCCATGGTGTCAAAAAGGTTGGACAGCACTGGTTTATCACTTAAACTGCCAAATCAACACCTTGGCAAGTAAAGGTCATTAGGTCTAGTTTACAGTTTGTTTCATTTTCGGACAATCAGCAAATGTGTTGGCAACTAAGACATTCCCACACACCATATGGTTTTCGACTGTCTTATGTCAGTGTCAGCTCATCGTATCTTTAGAACAAAATATATGAAGCCTAGGCCTGAAATGTATGTGTGTGTGAATTTGGATTTTTAACTTAGCCTTAACAATTTTTCAGTCATAACACTATGGTGTCTGCTATGTGGCAGTTTGTGTTGATGTCTTGCACTGGGGTATCATGCCGCAGACATGTGGCATCATTTCCCACAGTCGCATTCTCCTGATGCCAGGCCAACCAGTCCAAACACTAAACTCTTAATGCTGAGTACCAAGGGAGGCAGCTGCTGGTACCATTTTTATATGTCTTTGGTATGACTCAGCTTGGGTTCAAAATTGTGACTGCCTGCATCTGAGGTGGATGATGTAACCAGCTAGGCCACTGGAGCAGTCCCTAGACCTGAAATAAATAATAGTGACAACAACTAACTTTTATTATCCTCCAAGACTTATGTGGTGACCTAATCAAATGAAACGTCAACATCTGTCTTTACCAGAAATGCCCATCAGTCAGGTTTTTTCTGGTAGCAAGTCAGTTTGTTGTAATAATTAATATTTTAAAAAAACTGGAATAAAACTGTTGTTGAATGAAATTCTGTTGTATATTTTATTTTAACAAAATACTATTGTTATGAATACATAGTATGGTAGGAAACCAGTAATAATACTATTACTAAATCTGAAACCAAACATTTTCTTGATAGTTAAGTATATCATTATTTTCTTTTTTGTCATGGCTTGTTATATCTCCTTTGGATGTTTTAATATCAAATTCACAAACATATGGCCACGACAATAAATTTAGATAAAAAATTATAGTAGGAACTGTTAGAATTTCAGGATCCCTAATGCACTCACACGTTATGATGTCAGCCAGTGGATAATGGTGTTTCCTCCAGGTTACATTGCAATGGATCTTTACCATGCTGTTTGTCATATGTGCCATGTTATATTTTTACTTGCACCATCCTGTTCGTTACAGGGGCCCCGAGTGGCCAAGTGGTCTAAAGCGCTCACCGTTCCGGATCACTGTCATCTCACCTCTGTCTGCGTGGGTTTGAGTCCAAGGCTCGGCTAGTGTGGGTACGTGGGAAAGCCTGCCAGTAGCTTCTTGTGGGTCGGTGGTTCTTCCCTGGGTTTTCCAGGGTTCTTCCTCCACCAGTTATACTGGCCACCATGTATAGCCTATCTTGTGCTGAAAAATGGCGTTAAACCCTAGAACAACAGAACAACTGTTCGTTACATTGCACAAGGCATTTTTTTTCCTAACTACTTGCCCTTTTTTCAACTGCAAAATTATTATCTGTTGAAAATGAAGTGGAAGAAAACATTATATTAAAATTATTTTAAATAAACATTACAAATTTATTATTTAATTTACTCTCAAGACTGTGGTCGGAAAGTGGAAGGCACAGAAAGTGGGTGGACAAAGCCATTGACATGGTTAATACAACTGCTTTTAGCATTTTGAGAAGCAGGGGTAGGAGGAGAGAGGGAAGTTAGTTATTGGGATGGAGGCTCTAGCCTCTTTCTTGAAAAGTTTTATAATAAATTGTTTCAAATAATCAATTTACAAATGTACTGTCTAATTTAATATCAAATTAAAATATACCCAAGAAAAATATAATTTGATAACATTTAAGATTCATTGTTAACTAGTAATGATCTGCCTGAATTTAATGTGTATAATCTGTCAGTAGACTTTGTTTTCAGAATTGATAGGGTTTATCATTCTTTACACTTAAAGAAATCAGGTTTGATTTGTTTTCTTTTGGGGTAGCAGAGTTTTCAGAGCATCAGACTCATGGTCCAAGGGTTTTGAGATAATCCCAGGTTTGCTACCTCCTCTTGTGAAAAGCACTTCGGTCTCATTTCATCAGCATGATACAGCCAAAAATGTCTTACAAATGCCATTAAACCAAGGAAATACAAATACAAATTGTCTTTTTTTGCAGTAGATCTTGGAGACATTCCTTGTGATTAGGGTAAAAATGTTGCTTTTTGTGTAAAACTTCACTGTTAATAAGCAGAAAAAGTCATGTCACCCTGCATCAATGGACAATTGGAAGTATTTGTGAATCCACTCAGTCATCATGGAATTGAGGAAGTAGATTGTTATTTTGCAAGCAATTAACCTATCACTGTATGTCAGTCAAACTCTTACACGTGCCTTACCAGTGGACTGCTAACCAATACAAATTCAAATGGTTATGACTTCAGTATTTTTCAACCAGTTTTCATAAAATTGTCAGTACACTATACTGTATGCTAATAATTAATACTTATTTTCATTATATATATATATAATATAATTAAGTGGAACTATAGAGACTGATTAGCAAAATAATTTTTTTATTTTTTTCATTCCTATATTTTCACTTGTGAAAAGTATATCCTTATATTTTTTGCATCTGAACATAAGATTTCTCATCATGCTGTGCAATAATTGATTGGCTGTGCCAATGAAAGTTGTTCTTGCAGCAATAAAAATGAGCTAGAACAAATAAACATAAACTGCTTTACATTTCAGACATGTAAATTAAGTATTATTAAAGAAATTTGACCAAATGCCATTTGTGTCTCTCTGAAGTTATCTCCCCTTAAATAAATAAAAAAAAAAGACATTTGCTGTGATGCCTTGCTGAATTGTTTTCAGGTCAGTCAAATAGTTTACAAAATGACAAGAATGTAATTTATTGTGACATATTAGGTCAACTCAATCTTTCTAAAGTCATGTATATTCGTATGATCAGGCTTTGAAAGTGACATAAATTTACCAAAAGGGGGTGGGAGTGAACATGTTGTGCAGAAGAATGAGTTTTTTCTAGTAAACTTTGATTCTGGAGGAAGTTTGGTATGTAATAAAAAGAAAATGTTCTTTTCCTACATTGATACAAGATATACTTCGTCTTGTACCAAAAACAAAATGCTTAAGTATAATATTACTGAATATTAAAAATAATGTTTTTGTTTTTAGGATTCTGGAGTTGGGAAGTCCAGTATTGTCATGCGATTTGTGAAAGACACATTCAAAGAACAACTGGAGAGCACCATAGGGTGAGACAAATAAAACTCATTTGTTCTGCAAAAATATCATGCATGGCCTAGTTGTTGATTGACTCTGTAATTTAAAAAGTTGAGACCATGACTGCTAACATAGTTCACAATAAAATAATTTAAATGTTTGGGAATCTTTTCTTGCGATTCAGATTCGTATATTTGATATGCTTTCAGTGACTATATAAGCATTCTTCAGTTTTAGAGTCATAAAAGGAAATTTTAATTATTTATAATTTGTTTGTTAATACTGCAGAGAGGAGTACCAAGCTGAATTATCATGAAATTATTCAAATAATTGGATATATAAATAATTCCATTGGGTTATATTATTTAAGCAGGCAGTACCAAGCTGAATTATTGTAAATTATTCCAGGAATTGGATATGTAAATAATTCCATTGGATTATATTATTTAAACAGGCAGTACCAAGCTGAATTATTGTAAATTATTCCAGGAATTGGATATGTAAATAATTCCATTGGATTATATTATTTTAAACAGGCAGTACCAAGCTGAATTGTTGTAAATTATTCCAGGAATTTGATATGCAAATAATTCCATTGGATTATATTATTTAAACAGGCAGTACCATGTAGAATTATCATGAAATTATTCCAGGAATTGGATATGTAAATAATTCCATTGGATTATATTATTTTAAACAGGCAGTACCAAGCTGAATTGTTGTAAATTATTCCAGGAATTTGATATGTAAATAATTCCATTGGATTATATTATTTAAACAGGCAGTACCAAGCTGAATTATCATGAAATTATTCAAGGAATTGGATATGTAAATAATTCCATTGGATTATATTATTTTTAACAGTACCAAGCCGTATTATCATGAAACTATTCAAGGATTGGATGTATAAAAAATTTCACTGGATTATTTGAAACATTAATGGACTTTAGTGATATTCTGCTTTGATGGAATTTACTTTGAAGTAAAATCTTTTGGATAATAAAACTGTTTCTTCAATGTTGCTAGCATAGCACATAAGTTTGTCAGAACCTTCATTTGGAATACCTTTGGATCATTTATGGATTACTGTGAAATTGTTAGTACATTGAGGATAATATTGGTTAATAGTCAAGGAACTCATACAATGCTTTGAGTTGTTTTTAATTCTTTCACTTTGTTTGATTTTATATTTTAGGGAAATAGATTGATATTTTGGAAAATTGAATGCTTGTTTGGTTCTATCATGTCATGTTAGATAGTTTAGGTCCTCAGATGTAACATTACCTTTATGTCTCTCTATTCACCTTGATTACCTTATTATAACTGTTACATCAGTACGATCTGATAAAGACAATTGAAATTTTGTAAACATTTCTCATATGATGTACAGTTCCTACCATTTTATGTTGTTACATTGTTTTATCAGTCTTTTGCACTTTGTGAAGTTGAGTGAAAGCCCTGTTGGCACAATTATGCAGAAACTGCTTGACCTAAAGTAGATGAAATTTGGCACATGTAGGTGTAGATGACCTGCTTGGAGTTTTATGCCATTTTAGTTATTTTTAGCTCTGTTGGTCATTGACCAGGAGAGTTTATGAAATTTCCTGTTGTATATCGTCTGTTTATCATCCACTGTGGTTACCATCACAGCTAGATTTCAAACCTTGTTATTGCTATTCTTTCTGGATGGATGGTCATATCAACATGGTATGTTCTCATAAAGACTTCTTATGATGACTGGTTGGTAAAATTGGTGCATATTTGACATCCAGTATTGCCATCTTGGCAGCCATCACGAAAATCTTGTTATTGCTACTTCTCTTAAAAGGAAAAGTCATAGGGACATTTAGATTTTATCCAATGACTTCGAATGGTGTTTATTTCGTAGTAAATGAAAACGATGCCAATCTGACATCCACAATGCCACCATGGCTGCCATCCTGAAAATCTTGTTATTGCTACTCCTCATGGGTTTTTTGCCACAAGACTTATGATATCTCATTGGTGCCAGATGAAACTATTTGTCTTACATCCAATATGACTGACATGTAAAAGAGAAGTGAGAAAGTTATATTGCTTTAATTTTATTTCTGTTACATATCTTCTGTTTCAGGGCCTCATTTATGGCAAAAAAGTTGGTGGTGAATGACAATACTTTCCTATTTCAGATCTGGGATACAGCTGGGCAGGAAAAGGTAAATCTAACAGGAACATGTTTAGTCTCGTTGAGTGTCTTACATGTTGGTATTTTGACATTTTTATTGGTTTCTCTGGGTTTTTTTTAGGTGGAGTTGCTTTTATTATTAGAATTTAGCAAACATCACCTTGCATCCATCATGTGTCATCTGTATTCCGTCCTCAATACTTGATTTGCACACTCTAGAGACTTCACTTCTTGTCATATTTCAATCCGACATGGTGCGTAAGTCTCACCCTGAGTTACTTTCAGCACTTTTTGCAAAGTTTACACCATAATCACTAATTTTTGATCAGACTTTTGTCAGATGTGGTATGTAATCTAATTATCTTAAAGATCTCGGATGAGTTAGATGATTGTTATAGAACTTGTGGAATGCCAAGAGATTAAGTTCTAATAATGTCTCATAGAGACCATGTACAGGTGATGCCGGATTTAAATCATGATACATTCCTGAGCTTATGGCTTAGATTGAAAGTAATTTAAATGCAATAACATGAGCTGCACATGGCACCAGCAGTTGTGTAAACACAAATACAAGGGTGCAGATTAAATGTTATTTGTTTCTTATAAATGAAAGCTGATAAATTGGTATTGGCATAAATCGATCATCACCTGTACACAAGCGATTTTCGTTTCACTGGATGCCTAGGTGAAAAAAAGATTTTGTTTTTGATTGACTATTTTGCTTGCATGTGTGCAGAACGGTAAATATTGGGCCTTAAAAACTTGGGTCTCAAAAATTAGTTTTTTCCTATTGTGTTTTTTAATGTGAGTAGAAAGTTCACATTATTGGTATCATTGTAGAACTACATTAGTCTACTTTTCTGTAATGCCACCCACTTTGGTCTGTTATCAATGATGTTGTAGTTACAGAGCTCAGAAGTAGATTACTGGGGCGCAGAGTAGCAGAGAGGTCTAATGAGCTCACTATTACGGATCATTGCCATTTCACCTCTGTCTGCGTGGGTTCAAGTCTCGGGTGTGTAGCTTGCCACTGTGGCTATGTGAGAAAGCTTGCTAGTAGCTTCTTGTGGGTCGGTGGCTCTTTCCTGGGTTTTCCCGGGTTCTTCCTCCACCATTTATACTGGCCGCCATGTATAGTCTATCTTGTGCTAAAAAATGGCATTAAACCTACAACAAGAACAGGTATTGTACAACCATAAACATGGCACACAGGGTTGATGAGTTAAAAGACTGTTGACAAAAATCATTAACAGGTATGAATAAGTAGTTTTTCAACGGATATGAAAAATGTACAGGTGATAAATAAATACTATCAGTGTGTAGATTGCCATTCATATAGCGACATTGACTTCTACTCCATGACATCCACACAAAAACCATGAATAATCCCAATCCTCCACTTATGATGAATATCTGGGGTATGGTTCCATTCATTTCAATAGTCTCATCATCTAAGTTAAGAAAAAGGACAATATACTGCACATCAACAGATTTGACCAATGACTAGCCTGTCATCCATACAGCGACATTAACTTCAATGATTGATGTATAGTTTGGCATCCATACAGTGACATTGACTTGAATGATTAATGTATAGCTTGTCATCCATACAGCGACATTGACTTGAATGATTGATGTATAGCTTGTCGTCCATACAGTGACATTGACTTGAATGATAGATGTATAGCTTGTCATCCATACATTGACATTGACTTGAATGATAGATGTATAGCTTGTCATCCATACAGCGACATTGACTTGAATGATAGATGAATAGCTTGTCATCCATACAGCGACATTGACTTGAATGATGGATGTATAGCTTATCATCTATACAGCGACATTGACTTGAATGATAGATGAATAGCTTGTCATCCATACAGCGACATTGACTTGAATGATAGTTGTATAGCTTGTCATCCATACAGCAACATTGACTTGAATGATAGATGTGTAGCTTGTCATCCATACAGCGACATTGACTTGAATGATTGATGTATAGCTTGTCATCCATACAGTGACATTGACTTGAATGATAGATGTATAGCTTGTCATCCATACAGAAACACTGACTTGAATGATTGCTGTGTAGCTCAGAGATTGTCCTGTGATTCACCAATGTTGCGAATTGCAGTTTTATTTCCTTGTTGGGGACAAAATATATAGCATCTAGTGATTTTTTGGGTGACAGCCTTTTCGGCTGTTTAATTAGTACATATAATCATGGATTTGGAGTGAAGAAATTCAAAAGGACCATGAAATGAAGCCACAGACTTGGATACACAATGCACTGGAATCTCTCTGTTACATAAACAAATCCTTTGTTCATATTGACAAACCCATTTTTACAGTACATTGTTACATCACAATCCATTTATGTTGACATTTGGCCTGATTACTGTATGCTGTGATACACTCTGTCATGCTACCAGACTATGCCTACAATCGATTGACTTCTGAAGACATGAACAGAAACAGCTACAGTTGATCAGTGGCTAATCCTTCTGTTGTTTTTTTAAATATAACAAAATAGTTTTGCTGAAACTTCAGAGAAAATTGATTACCTTTGAAGGACCGATTGCTGTGTATAAATACAAAGCAAATGGAAAAAATCTTAATCAGAATTATATACTGTCAACAGTGCAACTTTAACATTGGTAAATGTAAGTTAGACATTGCATGTTCATCATCTCATCCTAAGAGTAAGTTAATAAAGTTAACAGCATTTGGATTTAGTGCAAATCCATCGGACAACACAGTCCCTGAACCTGATGTTATACCTAACAGTCCAACATCATCTACATGTAGTGATGGTAGTAATGCTTCAAGTGCAACACCACATCATGATGAACTGGTCAAAAGTTCCCAAAAATTGTTTTTGATCGCTGGAAACTTGGGCATCTGTGGCTGAGATATGATACAAAGTTAAAGCAGATGTTCTGTGATATATGTATCAAGGCACAAGTCATCAGTTCATTTACAGCTGGCTGTGATATTTGAAAAAGGAGCATGTTACCAAACATGAATCCAGGCGGGTAAGTAATATATGATATATTTGCTCATTGATCTTTTACATTTGCAATCAATCCCATGTTACAACTGCAGGGACTTACACTACGCAGTAGGAAATAGCAAAACAAACAAGTTTTGCATAATTGAAAATAATTATTTCTCAAAATACAGGAGTGAAAGAATTAAATTAACTTACAGCATGGTGAATGAATTCCTATTTTCTGAAAGTCCTATCAATCCCAATAGTTCCAAGAAATCAGAATATGCTCCAACAAAAATGCCCCTTCTGTGTTGAAGTTTCAAATGTACAGAAAGAATTAATTTCCAAGGAATTCAAATAGTCGTTGAAATAATTCAGCTAATACTGTACAGTTATTCTAGCATGTCATGCACAAAATAAAGTTTTTCAAAAACCCAAGCCAGGAGATTGAATCCAAAAACGCAGATTGGGACCTACCATTGGAAGTTTTTTGCAGCATATGTAAGCATCATTTTCACTAAATATTCTCTGATTTTTTGGGTCCAGTACACGTGAAATTCCCAAAAAGGACATGCTGTTTCTCCCTGTGGAGTGCATTATTTGCCCCCCCCCATGTGCCCCCATGTCATATTCTATACAATAGCTGAAGGTTAGACTTAAGCCTCTTCGACATACTTAAAAGAAACCGCCTATTCTGCAGTGAGCGAAAGCACTAGCTATTGATTGACAAATAAACCATGTCCTTTTTTGTTATAACTAACAATGCCTAAAATGGGTGTGAATTTATGTTAACAGTTCAAATATTGTCTCAAGCTACCATACATGTGATAACTATTTTCCACATTTTATATCCCAACTTATTTCATTATTGTTAACTAGTATATGCATATAACGCTGTTGACTCAATAACAAATTTTTTCCGAATTGTGGGTTTTTTTTGGGGGGGGGCACATATGCTCTGTGACATGTTTCTTCACTCCTTCTTTTAATTTACTAATGGTAATTAATGCTTATATATGACGTAATGGTGCATTAATGCCAGGTGTTAACTCATGTAAGTTTCATTGGTGGGACTGGAGACACTAGTTTGCTTGTTGAGAAAAATTCTACAGCATTCATTGATCATTCTTGGGATTTAGGAAGCAATTCACTACAAGCAAAGCATATAAAGCATGGCAAAAATAAATTTCTGAACTCCTGGCTGAAGGAGATGTACTTTGTGAAGCTAGCTGTAAAAAAATGGGGGGGGGCAGTGAATTACTGAATGCACAAAATCAATTGTCACATTATACGTCACTTATCTTACATTGCAAAGTATGATCATAGGGTTTTAGTATTAAAATGTCATTAACTAAAGTTCTTTACAAAACTGTTATTTGGAAAATAATATACATAATATAGATTTGCTTAATACCTGCTGTTTGTATTAAAAAATGAGCGTGACACTGTTGTGTAGATGTCCGGAAAGTATATATTTTACATTTGATAATGCATTTTTTTAGGTGACAAGAGTCATACCTATGCACTAACAGTGATGCGGGATGCAAAGACCATGGAAGTAGCTAAGATCGCTGCTATTAGTAAAAGTAAAAATGCCATTATCAGTGCCAGGAGGAACACTTTCTTTACAGCTTACTACAATCGCGATGGATCATCATGTGACATTCTATAACATTTTATTAGTGAAAACAGTCATGTAATGATTTATTTATATTATAGCTGTAATGCTTCTTGTCAATAAAGTAATAACTATCCCATCTTTTTAAATTTTCATTGCCTATTATATTAATAGACTTGGAAAAAGAATCACTACTTGTTCTGGCAACATTTTTTGAAAATTGGTGACAAAATATTGAGGTTGGCAATTGTTTTGGCGACAACCTTTTAAAAGCCAGGACCATCCCTGATAGCTTGTTATCCATACAGCGAATGATTAATGTTTAGCTTGTCATCCATAACGTGACATTGACTTGAATGATTGATGTATAGTTTGTTATCCATAGAGCAACATTGACTTGTATGATTGCTTTATACCTTGTCATCCATAACGAGACATTGACTTGAATGATTGATGTATAGCTTGTCATCCATACATTGACATTGACATTGACTTGAATGATCAATGTATAAATTTTCATCCATATAGTGACATTGACTTGCCATAATACCACTGAACCATGTAATACAGGAGTAACAAAATGTGCTTAAGTACGAGCATGGTGATATATATTAGGCATCATGCACATGAACTGAGGTTGTTACACTGTAAAATCTTTTTGTATGATTACTATGGCATGTAATTATGAATATGATAACCATGTCTATCCATGAATCTGTCTGTAAAAAGATACGGGCACTGGATTATTAAAACCTGAATTGCTTCTCATTGTTTTGCTACATAGAAACATGTAATTAAATTCAACTACAAATGTGTCCATCCTGAAACAAACTATATTCATCTGACATCATGTGGAATAGGTTTGACTTTTTAGAAATTGATAATAAATTCCAAAGCACTCATTGTACTAAGCAATTGAATAACATACAGACAATTGCAAGAAAGAATAATGTTTTACACTTTCACATACCTCTACAGCTGATGATTGGCTTGGTACTTTATGGCACAGCAACACAAATAGGTTGTTTAATGCCAAGACAATATGAATAAAGTGCCTTCCCCAGGGACACACCATGGTAGCTGACTCAACAGGTCTGATAATAGGATTAAAACCTGCACCCTTTTGGTTGTGAGTCTGGCACACCAACCACCAAGCCACCACAGCTCCCTATTGGAGATTACTTCTGTAAAATGGACATCTATCTGTCATGGCTACTATGCATTGCAATAATATACAGAAGAATAATGTCATATGCAATAATATACAGAAGAATAATGCCATATGCAATAATATACAGAATAATAATGCCATATGCAATATTATACAGAAGAATAATGCCATATGCAATATTATTATATGCTTATTTTTTTCCCCGTTAACTTTACATTGTCAGAGTCATTCAATATTACCCGATACTGAATTCGCACGACAGTACACATATAGCATTCACGTGCATAAAGGAACTACTTTCTATTGTAAACAAACAATGGATGCAGACACCAGCACATTTGATTTTGTACGCAAATCATGTACACTCGCGTAAGAGGCTCTTTACATTGTGGTTGTTTAAATTTGTTTCTGAATGAACTAAAATAGATGTTTCGTGGACTGCCACATACCAGCTGCTTTGGCACATTTCGCGTTGATACAATGTTCCAGATTTAGGCTAGCTACATTATATAACAGATGCAAGATAATGTCATTACAAATAACATACAAGTGACAAGTCATATACTTTCTTTTTTAGCTGGTGTCAAGAATGGCAAAATAAAATATACTTACAGTTTTACATCCTGAATTTCCTCAAAATATTTTCTTAATTCTGCAAATCCGAATTGCATGAGCCATGTCATAGGTTTTCAATCTGGATTACACTTTTCGAAATTGCGCTGTAATTTTGATGATAAGTGCATTTGCATCCTCCTTACTGCACTCAAAATGAAATAAGCATTAAATTCCATAGCATCTTTTTGATAATTGCAATTGAAAGACTTCATATTTTTCCCACATTATGATTTCAAACATTCAGTGACAGAAACAGAAACAACATTTGCAGATGTCAACACGCTTCTCCCTAGCTTATTAAATCTCATGTATTTCATGTGGAATCATCACATACAAATCCAGTCAGTAATCACAAAATTTCCTAGAATTGAGAAAAATACCAAAATCTATTCATTCCAGATCAAATGGAAAAGTTGTTGCAATGCACATTCATTCACAATATGACTCCAAATTTCAATTTTAACTAGACATGCCATTTTCTTTCAAAAGTTATGTTGAGTGTGCAACTAAGTTCAGATTTATCTGGGCGGAGTTATGTGCGCAGTAATAATGTTGTTTTTATATATTGATGAATATGCACTTGTGTATTTAATTTGGAATGCGGCATACATTCATTTACGTTGTTTCTTGTAGTGTATCGTTTTTATATAAGTAAACCTTAGGTAGAATAAACAAATGAGCATATAATGAAAAGGTTACTGCCTTTGTATGGGAAAATATGAACTCGTTTTGTAGGAAGGATATACTGCACTCCCAAGGTCATGCAGTATTCCATCCCAAAACTCATTCATATTTTCCCATACAAATGCAGTAACCTATAAATATACAGAAGAATAACGCCATATGTGCTTGTACATGATCAAATCCATGGCCAGAGAACACATGGTATTTGAAACACCTGCACACTGCTGGCACTTTTTACATGCTGCAGTAAGTGAAGAAAATTCACTATTTAGCAGTTGCCAATACAAAAACAAATGCCATGGGTAATGGGATATGCATAAATGAAACTCAAGCTATACTTATGTTCCACTTCACCTGGTCATATGACCTAGTGTATAACATCAACTTGAAGACTTTATTTGTATTGGACTATAATTGCAAGAGATACAAGTAAGCCTGATATTGCATGCCTGGCTACACAAGGAGATGCTGTCCATGCTGTATGTTGTCCTATGCTGTATGTTGTCCATGCTGTATGCTGTTCATGCTGTATGTTTCATGCTTTACATTTCAGTATAGAGCTCTAGCCCCAATGTATTATAGAGGCGCTGAGGCAGCCATTGTTGTGTATGATGTAACAAGGGAGGTAAGTGAAAGTATTTTGTACTCTATTTTCAAAACGAAGTTCACTGCTTTATAAACAAGTTCATTGGTATCTCACAAAGGATAATGGTACCCCTTCTTTAGAAAATCCACATTACTGAAGTGTCATGCAATCTTTCCTTGCATAAGAACTGGTTTTTATACATGTAGGTGGAAGTACATTGCAGTTTTAGATGTTCACACTTGTTGAAAATGTTACATTTCTCTGATCTTAAACTACATAATAGAAAAGAGCAAAAACCAATATGTTTTGTAAAATTCAACAAATAATTTATATCTCTAGAATACAAAGTGAAAATTTAAAAAGAACTTTCAAATCCCAAATTGTTCCAAAAAGTTTTATCACAAGTCAGTAAGTGTAGAGTTTTTCAAATGAATTTTTAAGTGGCATTCTGAATAAATTCCAGTCTTGAATGTACTGATGTACCAGTAGCCTGGAATAGTGTTAATGTATTCACAATGATATAGTCCAAAATATCCTTGCATGAATTTACAATAATCCACAAATTGTGGATTGGTCTGAAATTTTTTAGTGAGTACTTTTGTAATTCCAAAGAATAATTTAAATAAATAAATCCTCTCAAATTAAAACTGAACACAACTAAAAGTCTGATTGCAAATCATTCAAATAAAATCATCAAAAAATCATCCAAATGATGTTTTAATAAACTTTAAATAAACTAAGCAGATTTTGTGACCTAAATAGCATTTAGAGTATGTTATATTCAGAATGTGATTCTCAATAAATACACGTTGGATCTGCTTAACTAATCTTAATTGTGAGTGTGTGAACATTATATTATCAAAACATAAAGAATGTGGATCAGTTTCAGTATAAAAAGCCCAGACACCCATATAGGATGATAGGATCGGCTGAGCTGATTGTAATTGTCAGCTGTGTGTTTTAAGTTTGTAAATTTTTAGTGGCTTGTTTTTACATAAGATGTATGCTGGTATGTTGTTGCTGATTACCTCCAATCCTACCTGGAGAACTGGTTGATTCTTCTCAAAGTGTGTGTGGAACGTGGAGGCTCTATTAATACTGGAATTTCTGACAAAGTGAAGAACCTTTGGTTTTAAAAGGAAAGTCTAAGAGGCTCTTGGACAACTGACACCAGTTACTGTGTCTTTTGGTAATGTGCACAGTAACAGCTCAGTGAGTCTGTTGACATACAGTGCAAGCAAGAAATGGATCTAATAACTTTACAACACTTCAGTGTGATCAGCAACCTTGCACCTGTTCAGTTCTGTGCCATTCCAATATTCTTGATCCTATGTACTTCAGTAGGAACCTCACCGGTGAACAAATTGATGGAATACTGCAGTCATTATCATCTAACCTTGTCAAGCGATCAGACTTTAGTCTTTGCAACGCTGTCAAAATCAGTTGCCAACTTTTATGAGATATTCTTGAAATGTTGGCCTCTAGTTCCAGGGTCAACTGACTGGGAAATATGTCACAGCAATAGGACTTCAACCCGTCCCTGTCGTGAATATTGTGGTCAGTGCCTTAAATTGTAGCACTACAGTTTATTCTGACACTTAAAAAATAATGTGGCCATTAGTCCTGTGAACTTTAGTACTTTGCATTTAAATATTGCCAAAACAAAATTTGGTAGTCCTGACTACTGATTTGTCAACTTCTGATATATATTGCAAATATCCAAGGGCTGTTCCAGTAAAACATGTACCCCCCCCCCAACCCAAGAGCACTTTAAAAAAAACTTATGTAGGATGTTGAGTTAAAACCTATTTCGATTCTGACAGTGGAGGGTTGGTTAGGAAAATCACTTCTGTTGTGGGTTGTGTGAACAAAATGAGAAATCACTGGTGGGGTTCTCAGAAAAAAACAAAAATATATATTTAAAATTGCATCTAACCCCCTGTTAGCAGTCCAGTCTAACTCGTGTGAGTTAAAGGTCAGAAATGATTGCCAGGACATGTGAGAGTGCCAAATTTGTACGAATTCACATCCTCTTAAAGCAGTGATACACTTCCCACAAATTATGTCAAATTCATGAAAATAAAACGTGCTTTGTGCAGTATGCAATTTTTATTCAACTTTTAACTTTTAAAGTGCATGTTGCGATGTAATTCACGCTGTCATTAGAGGTCTTGTAGCACTTGATGCAACATCCAGTTTCAGGTAGGTCACAGGGGCTCATATAGTGCATGTATGACAGGTAAATTGTAAGCAATGATACATGCCCTTGTGAGGAAGGCAAACTTTGAAACAGCTGGATACTTTGGTTTGACACGAATGGCTGTTAAACTAAATTTGATTGGTAAACTTGGCCCTGAAACAAGTATTTTAAGAGATGTAACCTTACAGTGATCATGTATGTTTTTCATATGCTTGTTTCAAAAAAGGGCCACATAGTAAACCAAAATGGCTGAATCGGAACTTAGTTTGACTTCGATGAAGCTTTCAGTCGGCAAATACTAACTTTCATATCATGCATATGTATTACCAAATGAAGTACATGCTCATAATATGTAAAAATTAAATGACATTAAACATAAGGGACTGACTGATCTGTGTAAACGCAATGCAAGATGGATAAAATTTTGTTGTGTTTGTGTTTGGTTATTGCTATTTATATTTTGAGCATGGTGATATTTTCTGCAGACCTTTTGGCAGTTGGCTTCAAACCATCATTTGGTATTTGTATTACACATTGGATTACTATTATCTATTACAGAACATTCTAAAGCAAGGTCTTTAACTAATGATGAAATAGATGAAAAAAGACTGTTGATGTCATTCTGATATATGAATTCTTTACTACACTACTAATCTGTTCATCCTGATTGTTTTCTACCATCTCCTTTAGTTTTACTGGTACTTATACTTTTAAAAAAATGTTAACTTATGTTTTCTACAGGTAAAATGTGCTTAGTTTTGTTGTGAAATCTACAACTATTAATTGACAAGTAACTAATGTAAAAATGGGCCAGCTTAATGTGTGCAGAAATTATCACCATATTACAGAGCTTTGTTAGAAACAACAGAATAGGAGATGTATTTTGCAAAGTTGTAGAACTAGCACTCATAGTCACCACATCGTCCATTTAAATAATATCATTATTTCCTAGCGATATTAATTTCCTGATCTGATGTTGCTCATTTTTTCTTGTGCAATTTTTGCATGTCAAGAATTCTTACAGTATCATTAAACAATAATGTATTCTGCACCAAAATTTAATAGTTTGAGAAGAAATTTATCTTTTAACCCAAAAAATCACTGAAGCTATGAGTTCTGGCATTAAAATCTCCCATTAAAAAAACATTTGAAGTAACTATGATAGTAATTTAGTATGCAGCTGTACTAATTTCACCTTTGGTATATTTATTTCTTGAACGTGATAGAGGAACATAGCTCCAAAATAAACATATCAATTTTACAACCTGTTCATTGACTGTGAATCAAGTAAATAATCCGAGTCCAGCTGAATGGTGGTTAGAAGAGTTATAATTCTTTTTATAGCATCATAATTAGCTTTCAAATACGGAGTAAACATATGCTCTTTCTGCCAACCTGGCCAAGACCCTACCACCACAACATGTGACCGAGCCCAATGACATCACAGTAATGATCACTACACAGCTAGAGATGACATCTCTTCAGTATTATAGAGTCTTAATAGAGTGAAACAGTAAGAAGGAGTGACAGATATATAAGTGTTAGGGAGATATTGAACAATGGCTATTCTCCCCACCCCAACACCTTCTCATAGAAGATCACACACACTCAAACACTTAGATAAAATCCTAAAATCCTGGCATCATCTCTGCATGGGGAGATAACTTGACCAGGTTATTTGAATATAGTGGTCTCTGGTTATCTATCTCATGGTATTTCAATTACTTGAACATCTTACAGTGTGTCCAGTCAGCATGGTCAAAAGAGGCATACAACCGTTGGGAGTTGTTGAAGGACTTGCCTTTACTACAGATATGAAAGAATGAGATAGAATGAGAACTAGATTAGAAATGATTGAAGATAAAATGGAGTATGTATGGGTTTCACTGGCCCAGATTGGTTTATAATGAAAGTAAGATTTTAGTAAAATGAATCTTTTGAGAGCTTGTTCTACTTGTAACTGAAAAAAAGTCAGAGACATTGTTTTATTAGCATAATATCAATCCCTTTGCAGACCTGAGTTTGGAAGACTCAGTATTGAAATCAGCATCTGACTCTTTGGTGTAGTATTGAAAGCACACATTTCAACCTTGTGTAGGTCCAGAAAATGGCATGGCTCTTATGATTTTCTGTACACTGTCATGGATGTGTCTATACTGATACAAATTTGATCATGTGCACTGAGAAATTTTACATTATTGAATTTTAATATCATGGTGTTTGCACAGGTTTACATTGGGAACTGAATTAGAACTGCTAGTTTTGAACTACAGAGTCATGTGCAGAAACATGGAATCCAAGCAGAATACATCCATAAATGTGGAGGTTTTCTATCTTGGAATTTAATCTTCCAGTTGCATTTAACACTGAGATACACGTTCATAAACAATTAGCATAGTAGTAAACGTAGAAAGGTAAACGACAAAGTTAGATACATACCATAAGACAAATAGTATGTGAGGGGACAATATCATAAGAACAGGCTGGAATGGAAAAGTATAATAACAGCAACAATAATGAGTAGAAGTGTGCCTCTTTTTTAATGCATGCAACATTTTTTTCTCAGCTTCAGTAAGAAATTACATCAAAGGGAGGACACGTAACTAAACCAGCATGAATTTAGCTACAGTGCGATCCTGCACTGTGATGACGCAAATTCGGATATAATGCAGTCATGGCATGGCTCTCAAAATTGTGTATATTCATTTGCACATGAGAAAATATTTTTTTTTCAAAGTAAGTGAATTAGTGCATAAAAAATGTATTATCATTTTTGGGAAGAGATCATGCATGAATTTGAATATAATATGATCATGGCATGGATCCTGACATTTTAAATACATGTAAGTGTATTTTTCTCATACCAGGAAGTTTTTGTTTTTTTAAAGTACGAGAATAGTGTGAAATATTTATTGTCATTTTGGGGAATAGTTTGCGTATGAATTTTAATATAATACGATCATGGTGTAGCTTCTGAAATTTAACAATTTCACCAGGTTCTTGAAGTGTTATGCCAAAATAAACATTATCGGAAATGTTACTTATTACTGATCCATGAGTAAAGCCAGTAAGTCGTCTTTGTGATTGTCTTCAATTAATTCTGTATACAATCGTTGCTCAAACAATAGCCAACATGTGTTTCTTCTTTAACTGCATACATAACCAAGCAGCAGACAATCCGGTGGTTGATAAAAGATTTTCACAATTTAATAAACATCAAAAAAGGAAAGCCGCCAACATGTTTGGTGGGCTTGGCAGTGTTATTAGACACAATCAGTTGACCAGTAAATCATGTCCACTTTATTAGCTGGAAATTGAAAGGTATGAAATTGTACATGCGTTCAGCTTAAATTTTTTTATAAAAGTGACATGTGACCATTACATGTGTATGATGTTTGCTTATAAACTTGAAATTTCCTGTGTTTTATAAAAATATTTTACCATTATGGAAAAGCAAGTTCACAAATGCAAGTCGTTCTCTGCACTTTGTGCAATGATTACTATAGTAGTTTTCACACGTTTCTTTCAATATTCACAAAATCTGAAGTAAAAGTTATATGCACACTGAAAGCATGTGTTGATTGTTAATTATTCTTACTGTAGTCGTTCAAACAAATAGGTGTACAAGCATTAATTATTGGAAATTTACAATTGATAAATGTACATGGAAACGCATATGAGAAAATTTTAGCAGTATGAAATTTGTACAGACACCGTTCATAGACCCTGGAACGTAATGAACTGTACATGTGCTTCGTCTTTCTTAACCTAATTTTGCTGTTAATTTTTCCCATGAATTCAGACACACAAAGATCTGTGACAAAATTATTCATTAGTTTAAATATGTATGCAAGTTTTGCAATGGAATTACATGTATTATGGATTAATTGCAAACCCTGACGGTACAATATCAGACGGCATGTAAACGGTGTTAATACTCTGTTCATGCTATATATTAGAAATTGAATTCAGACACAATGATCTGGGACAAAATTATTGAATATTGTAAATCTGTTTGCAATTTTTCAATGGAATTACATGTATCATGGATGGACTGCATACCATGATGGCACGATACTAAACGGTGTTGATACCCTATTCATCATATACATTAGACATGAATACACGTATATGTGCCAGTGAGTTAATCTCTGAAAAAAGTAAAATACTGTAAAACCCCACTTTAATGTGATCCAATTTTTTGGACCCCAATTATCATGTTACAGCGGGGTTCCACTGTACTTCAAAGATGTATTAAATCAATTTTAACCTTCTGTTCTGGTGATTTTATCTGTTCTGGTCTGTTTCTGTCCATTACAGTGATTATATCAGCTGAAACAGTATGTTTGTAAAAAAAAAAAATGCCAAATTTAAATATTGGAAAATCTTTTGGCAGATTATGATTATATTTCTGCCTGAGAAATTTGAATAATTTCATTTCTTGGTTTGTTGATTCTGGTTCTTGCTCAGTTCAAATGCATTAACAGTGATGCATTCTCATTTTGTATGTTAAAATTATTTATTAGACTATGCACATCTCCAGATATCGGTGAATATAGCTTGAATAAGTTATACATATGGTTGGAACAATGGACATTGTTAGAGACACTTTAAGTGAGCTAAAATGTAAACTTTTTGTCAGCATGTGATGCAGGATTATTCAAGACTTCTCCATCTCATATACTTACTAGTGAAAACTCCATTTGTACTGACAGATCATGACTTTTAGGATTACTATGGAAAGGTATAATTGATAATATTCAAAGGTTTACAGAAATTACTATGGTCAAAATTGATAAACTCAGTTTTGCTGTCACAGTGGCAAAAATGATGGATTAGTACCTTTGCTGCTGATGCTTCTATTAATTAGTTGGTTTGTTTGTTTTGGGTTTTAATGCCATGTTTCTGTACATAATAGGCTTTACATGGCAGCCAGTATATTTGGGGGAGGAAGAACCCTGAAAGACTACCAACCCAAATTGGTTGATCAGTAAACTCAAGCTGACAGATGAGATGTACAAGTGATCTGTAAAAGCAAGCACCTTAGAACACTTGGGCACACAGGGCTTCAGTTGATTTGATGTATAAGGTATTGAGAACACCTGAAGTCATTTAGACATGAGACCTCAGTTTTCTGGTAGATCATTATGGGCTTTACACCATTTTCAGAATTCATATATGAAAGCCAGTTTTACTGCTGAAGAAAATCCAAGTACTTTTGAGACACCACATGCCACTTATGTAGAACTACTGACCTTCCACAAGTAACTGGCAGCATTCTCATGTACATGTGGGAGGCAAGTGATTACAAGACAAGCATCTTGTACCACGCTGCCATGAAAGCGACTGAGATCTCTATCACAAGACATGCATCTCATAATCTTATACCACTCTGCCATGAAAGCCCCTCAGACCATGGGTATAAGTCTCATATGAAAGACTAGAAGTGGTGTGTGTGTGTATCGGTGTGTGGCAGTGTGTGATTAGGATTTTTAACATAGCATTAACAGTTTTTCAGTCATATCTCTATGATGCCTGCAGTGTGTCAGTTTTTAGTGATGTCTAGCACTGGGGCATCATACCCAACCTAGTCGCATTATCCTGACACCAGGCTGATCTGTCCTAACACTAACCTCTTAATGCTGAGTGCCTAGCAAGGCAGCTGTTAGTACTTTCTTTATGAGTCTTTGGTATGACTTGACTGGGGTTCGAACCCTCAACCTCACACAAAGGTGGACACTCAAACCTCTAGGCCACTGGAGTGGTCTGACTAGAAGTGGGAGATAGAACCTGTGACAACTGGATTTAAAGCCTAGAATGTTAATGCTAGGCTATTAGTGATGATGATGATGCTGTTGACAATACATTTACCTACAATGACGTTGATTTTACATGTACACTGAAAAAAATTATTCCTTGACTTTAATCCATTTTTTTAAATCTAATTTATGATGTAACAATGTTTGACTTGTTATATTTCTTTTTTGAAATTTATATTAGTCATGCAAAAAGGCATAAAAAAATACATCAGTAACTGAAAATATATTTTTCTTACTAGAAATGATATAGTGTAAAAGTAGGCAGAAATAATGTGACATCATCTCCACAGGCATTAATGTTTGTTTTTATGACAACTTGTGTATTATCAGTTTACTGAATCATTAAATGAAAAAACATTAAATAATAACAAGGAGTCATAGCATCTGTCCACATATTTAAAGCAATACAAGATTTAACTATTATTCTAATAAAATAAAGCATGCCTGGGAACAAAGAAACATTGCAAAACATAGTGATCATTTTTAGTAAACACACAGTTCAGTAAGGATACAAATTCATGATTTATGTAGTAGAATAGAAATTCCTATTATAAAATCTATATACATCTACAATAAATTAGTAGGTATTAAGGGACTGATCAATGACATCTACAGTAAATGAGTAGGTATTAAGGGACTGATTAATGACATCTACAATAAATTAGTAGTTATTAAGGGTATGATCAGTGACATCTACAATACATTAGTAGGTATTAAGGGACTGATTAATGACATCTACATTAAGTTAGTAGGTATTAATGGTCTGATCAAGGACATCTACAATAAATTAGTATCAAGAGTCTGTAGGTATTAATGGTATGATCAATGACATCTACAATAAATTAGTAGGTATTAATGGTATGATCAATGACATCTACAATACATTAGTAGGTATTAAGGGTCTGATCAATGACATCTACAATAAATTAGTATCAAGAGTCTGTAGGTATTAATGGTATGATCAATGACATCTACAATACATTAGTAGGTATTAATGGTCTGATCAAGGACATCTACAATAAATTAGTATCAAGAGTCTGTAGGTATTAATGGTATGATCAATGACATCTACAATAAATTAGTAGGTATTAATGGTATGATCAATGACATCTACAATACATTAGTAGGTATTAAGGGTCTGATCAATGACATCTACAATAAATTAGTAGGTATTAAGGGTCTGATCAATGACATCTACATCAAGTTAGTAGGTATTAAGGGTATGATCAATGACATTTACAATAAATTAGTAAGTATCAAGGGTCTGATAAATGACATCTGCAATAAATTAGTAGGTATTAAGGGTCTGATCAATGACATCTACAATAAATTAGTAGGTATTAAGGGTCTAATCAATGACATATACAATACATTATTAGGTATTAAGGGTCTGATCAATGACATCTACAATATGTTATTAGGTATTAAGGGACTGATCAATGACATCTACAATAAATTAGTAGGTATTAAGGGTCTGATCAATGACATCTACAATAAATTAGTAGGTATTAAGGGTCTGATCAAGGACATATACAATAAATTAGTAAGTATCAAGGGTCTGATCAGTGACATCTACAATAAATTAGTAGGTATTAAGGGTCTGATAAATGACATCTGCAATAAATTAGCAGGTATTAAGGGTCTGATAAATGACATCTACAATAAATTAGTATGTATAAAGGGTCTGATCAATAACATCTACAATAAATTAGTAGGTATTAAGGGTCTGGTAAATGACATCTGCAATACATTAGTAGGTATTAAGGGTCTGATCAGTGACATCTACAATAAATTAGTAGGTATTAAGGGTCTGATCAATGACATCTACAATAAATTAGTAGGTATTAAGGGTATGATCAATGACATCTACAATAAATTAGTAGGTATTAAGGGTCTGATCAATGACATCTACAATAAATTAGTAGGTATTAAGGGTATGATCAATGACATCTACAATAAATTAGTAGATATTAAGGGTATGATCAGTGACATCTACAATAAATTATTAGGTATTAAGGGTATGATCAGTGACATCTACAATAAATTAGTATCAAGGGACTGATCAATGACATCTACAATAAATTAGTAGGTATTAAGGGTCTGATCAAGGACATATACAATAAATTAGTAAGTATCAAGGGTCTGATAAATGACATCTACAATAAATTAGTAGGTATTAAGGGTCTGATAAATGACATCTACAATAAATTAGTATGTATAAAGGGTCTGATCAATAACATCTACAATAAATTAGTAGGTATTAAGGGTCTGATAAATGACATCTGCAATACATTAGTAGGTATTAAGGGTCTGATCAATGACATCTACAATAAATTAGTAGGTATTAAGGGTCTGATCAATGACATCTACAATAAATTAGTAGATATTAAGGGTATGATCAGTGACATCTACAATAAATTAGTAGGTATTATGGGTCTGATAAATGACATCTACAATAAATTAGTAGGCATTAAGGGTATGATCAGTGACATCTACAATACATTAGTAGGTATTAAGGGACTGATCAATGACATCTACATTAAGTTAGTGGGTATTAATGGTCTGATCAAGGACATCTACAATAAATTAGTATTAAGGGACTGATCAATGACATCTACAATAAATTAGTAGGTATTAAGGGTCTGATCAAGGACATATACAATAAATTAGTAAGTATCAAGGGTCTGATAAATGACATCTACAATAAATTAGTAGGTATTAAGGGTCTGATAAATGACATCTACAATAAATTAGTATGTATAAAGGGTCTGATCAATAACATCTACAATAAATTAGTAGGTATTAAGGGTCTGATAAATGACATCTGCAATACATTAGTAGGTATTAAGGGTCTGATCAATGACATCTACAATAAATTAGTAGGTATTAAGGGTCTGATCAATGACATCTACAATAAATTAGTAGATATTAAGGGTATGATCAGTGACATCTACAATAAATTAGTAGGTATTATGGGTCTGATAAATGACATCTACAATAAATTAGTAGGCATTAAGGGTATGATCAGTGACATCTACAATACATTAGTAGGTATTAAGGGACTGATCAATGACATCTACATTAAGTTAGTGGGTATTAATGGTCTGATCAAGGACATCTACAATAAATTAGTATTAAGGGACTGATCAATGACATCTACAATAAATTAGTAGGTATTAAGGGTCTGATCAAGGACATCTACAATAAATTAGTAGGTATTAAGGGTCTGATCAAGGACATATACAATAAATTAGTAGGTATTAAGGGTCTGATCAATGACATCTACAATAAATTAGTAGGTATTAAGGGTCTGATCAATAACATCTACAAATAATAAGCCACCAAGAAAATTCGTGATTTCACAGTATCAGAGACATACATTGCTGACAGACAAACAAACAGAAGGACAAAAGATAGATTATAATGAATGAACACAAATAAAAATATGCAGCAGATTATGTGATCTACAAGAATTCAGTAGATTACCTCCACTCAGTTGTCATTTAAATTGCTTCTGTCCCCAACCTAATATTAAAATTGCTTCTACCGCCCATTAACCCCTTACCAGAATTTATGTTTAAAAAATATGCTTCTGTAGAGGGCAGTGTTTTTCAATTAAAACATATCTGATGGTGGATCATGATTTTTTTAAGTGCTTCTGTTGTGGGTTGGTTGAATTTGAAAGTACCTTCCACTGGGGGGGGGGAGTATAAGTTTTCCTGGAGCAGCCCATAGCATCATAAGTACAGTGTCATGTGAAATGGTAAGGAGGATGAGCAAATAGCTTTGTTAATGATCACATCTTGAGTTACCTCCCTTCTCTCTCTCTCTCTCTCTCTCTCTCTCTCTCTCTCTCTGTCTCTGCAGGGTGCATTCCATCCTTCGTTTCTGTTGGCATCTTAAGTGGTAAGACAGAATGTGAATAAATTCTGCATGCCACAAATCGAACATTATATTTCATTCATAAATCTTGCATACACGACATGTGGTTATTTAGCACATAATCTTTTCTACCTGGTATTGTGCTTAATTCTGAACTCATTGTATCAAGTCATCAAGAAATTGATCTTCACTAAAAGTGAAGGACACATTGCTCATTATTATCATAAATAATTATTGAATTTGCCAACAGAAAAGATTAGCATTCATATATGTACTGATATTAATCATTTGTGTACCTTTTGCAGCCTTCCTTTGATTCTGTCAAAGACTGGGTGAAGGAGTTAAAGAGGAATGGTGTATCTAACATGGTGATAGCTATAGCTGGAAATAAATGTGATCTGGAAGATCTCAGAGAGGTCAATACCAAAGGTAACATCAGTTAAACCACCAGCTTTGCTTCTCTGTCATCTCCACTTAATTTCCCCATGTTAGTACTTACAAGTCATCTCCACTTTATTTTCCCATGTTAATACTTGCAAGTCATTTCGACTTCATTTTCCCAATGTTCCCATGTTAGTACTTACAAGTCATCTTCATTTCATTTTCCCATGTTAATGCTTGCAAGTCATCTCCACTTTATTTTCCCATGTTAGTATTTACAAGTCATCTTTCATTTCCCCATATTAGTACTTGAAAGACATCTCCATTTGCCCATGATAATACTTGCAAATCATCTCCACTTAATTTCCCCATGTTAGTACTTAAAGGTCATCTCCACTTAACTTCCCCATGATAGTACTTGCAAGCCATCTCCACTTCATTTCCCCATGTTAGTACTTGCAAGTCATCTCCACTTCATTTCCCCATGTTAGTACTTGAAAGGCATCTCCATTTGCCCATGATAATACTTGCAAGTAATCTCCACTTAATTTCCCCATGTTAGTACTTGCAAGCTGTCTCCAGTTCATTTCCCCATGTTAGTACTTGCAAGTCATCTTCACTTCATTTCCCTATGTTAGTACTTGCAAGTCATCTCCATTTTATTCCTCCTCTTAGTACTTACAAGTCATCTGTACTTCACTTCCCCATGTTAGTATTTACAAGTCATCTTCATTTCATTTTCACATGTTAGTACTTACAAGTCATCTAGATTTCATTTCCTCATGTTAGTACTTACAAGTCATCTGCATTTTATTTCCCCATGTTAGTACTTGCAGGAGCTATATATTCATGGTTATTGCTTTATTTTTTATAACCTATCTTGTTGCACGTGATTGGCAGAAATGCAGAAGGCAATAACAAAAATTTCCCATAACCGTTGATTTTAAAAAAAAAGTTTATGATTACAAATTCTGAGGCATCAATTTTTGAGTTACAAATGCTGCAGACCACTGGTGCAATATATATCTGCAATATATATCTGAAGTCATATAAATGATATTGGGTACTCTTGCTTAGATAAGACTTCAGGACTAATTCAGAAAGGTTGTGACAACATTGATAATATGTTGCCTCTTGAACCTTTCAGTGAACCTAGAATTTGTTTATGGCACTTGGCAAACCATCATGTTACATTTAATTTTTTTGTCAAGCTCATAACAGTGGAAAGCAAGACATAATGTTCACTTTGTCTGATGTTAAAAGTAGCATCATGGGAAGTTTCTTTTTGTTTAATTATTTCGTCAGTTTTGCCTATTTAGTTATATTTATGGATTTTGTTTTTCCTTGGTAAATCCCAATAAGATGCAAACATCATTCATTCTGTGACAGACTTTCCAAACTCTTTGACCTTGGTGTCAGGTTGGCAAGGTTTTATCTCGTTACTTTTAATGTGAACGATTTTAGTGGTGTATGCTTTTTACATTTAGTTCATGACCAGATTTGTGTTGTACCAACTGTATAATACAGCTGTACCTGGAATCATCTCATGGCCACATTTGTGTTGTACCCACTGTATAATACAGCTGTACCTGGAATCATTTCATGGCCACATTTTGTGTTGTACCCACTGTATAATACAGCTGTACCTGGAATCATCTCATGGCCACATTGGTGTTGTACCCACTGTATAATAAAGATGTACCTGGAAACATCTCGTGGCCACATTTGTGTTGTACACACTGTATAATACAGCTGCACCCAGAATCATCTCATGGCCACATTTGTGTTGTACACACTGTATAATACAGCTGCACCTGGAATCATCTCATGGCCACATTTGTGTTGTACACACTGTATAATACAGCTGCACCTGGAATCATCTCATGGCCACATTTGTGTTGTACGTACTGTATAATACAGCTGCACCTGGAATCATCTCATGGCCACATTTGTGTTGTATGCACTGTATAATACAGCTGCACCTGGAATCATCTCATGGCCACATTTGTGTTGTACCCACTGTGTAATACAGCTGTGCCTGGAAAGCAGCAGAGGGGCTGTACAGACCGAAACTTTTTGCACAATAAACCCCTCCAGGAAACTATTCCTCGATAGAGGGCTTATTTCGACGAAATAAACCCTTCTATTCAGAATACAGGACAAAAAAAAATGTCCCCCGAAAACTCGAAGAGTTTCCAGGGACAAACTCGTTGAGTTTGCACTGACAACTTGGGTTACTTCAATAAATCTGAAACAGTTTCCGTGGCGGGGTCGTTATTGAAAAATCCATGGGTCGGGTCCATCCCCTCTGCTGCTCTGGGAAATGAGTTTCCAAGGAAAAACATTTTTATGTTGCAAATAGTGTATCAAGTCCAATACGGTATCTTGTTCTGGGATCGTGTAAATTTATTGTCACAAATCCGTGAGGTTTTCTTTGAGCATGACTGAAGAAATTTTTAAATTTATTTAAATCCATATCGCCACCACACCAGGTTTGATGAATATTTCTCAGTGTATGTGTATCAACTCCATTGAATATCGCAAGAAGATTACAATTATCCCTGATTACTTTAGGAATTTGTGTATAACGCTGAGTAACATAAATCACATCAGTGTTTTTGTGACGTCCCCGGGAAAATATTCTTGCGGGATTTTTTTGCTTGTCCAACATAACATCATCATACACTACTAGGTTGTTAATTGATTCATCAAGATCCTCGACGCTGGGGGCTTCTTCGATATCAGTGATAAATTCAACAACATCCTCACCGTCTTTACTCAGCGCGCTTGCACTCTCATTAAAATCTTTTATAACGTTATAGCATCGTTGATCATCTACAGATGGAGCTATCAAATACAGTTTATCCCATTTCATCCACTTCATTATCAAGTTCAGCAACAGCTGTGTTTTACCTGAACCGGATGGCCCAATTATAATCGCGCGGATAGAGTTTGGTAGCACTGAATTATGCTTAACTGGCTCTTTCTTTTTTGTCGCAGAAAAATCTGTAATTTCCATTTGTTTATAAAGAATAATAATTATGGATCTATATTGTGTGAAGTGTAAGGCACGAACCCCTACGAATGATCTAACAACCATTACAACAAAAAATAACAGACAAGCACTTTCTGGTAAGTGTACGCGATGTGGCACAAAAAAATTTAGATTTCAAAAAAAAAGCGAGAATTTAGCGGAGGTGACATTGCAGCCAAACTTGGAAAGCTCCCCGGAACTCCCTGGGCAAAGTATCCCGGAGAAAAACATCTCCCAGGATACAATTACTGCGGTCCAGGGACCCGACTAGATATCAGACTTGATGAACAATCTAAACCAAAACCGGGAGAGTATCCGATAAACGCTATCGACGCAGCGTGTCACATACATGATGTTGCTTATCGAAGTAAAGATCTACAAGACAGGCATATCGCGGATGTGAAATTAATTCATGCACTAAGCGCCATAAAAAATAAATCATTTAAGGAGTCACTCGCTAATTGGTTAGTAAGATCAGCGATGAAATCTAAATTAGTATTAGGCGCTGGATAATTAAATAAAAATGCAAGCGATTTATTATTCCCCAATCGGATACTGGAGAGGTAACTCAGCAATTAATAAACTCGCCAACGCGGCATCAGTAACACGCGAGGTTGCCAAAAATTGGCTATCAAAACAAGCAATATGGCAAATCTACTTACCACCACCTCGACAAATCAACTTTGCACATTTTGATGTTAGTGTGCCCAATGAAGTTCATCAGGCTGACATACTATTCCTGCCTCATGATACTGTCCGTAGAAAAATATACAAATACGCGCTAACAGTAGTTGATGTTGCCAGTAGATACAAAGAAGCAGAACCGTTAGCGACTAAAACAGCGTCCGAAGTCGCCTCTGCGTTTAAACGAATTTATCAACGAGGACCTCTAAACTGGCCACGATTATTACAAGTTGATCCTGGCAAGGAATTTCAGGGCGCGGTGTCATCACTGACAAAGCAGCATAACGTTACCATACGACGAGGACATACTGAAATTCATCGGGATCAGGCAATTGTTGAGCGATTTAATAGAACACTCGCTGAGAGATTATTCGGATACCAGTACGCGAGGGAATTCATTTACGATACGAGATCTCGTGAATGGGTTGCAAGACTGCCAAACGTGATAGCCGCACTGAATAATGAAATTACCAGAACAACAAACATGAGACCTGTAAATGCAATCACAAAAAAATATATACCCCGCGTCAGTGAACGCGGACAACAGCAACAAAATGTTTCAACGCAGCCAGGGACGCTAGCGTCCCCACTGCTGGGTAATGTCACCGTTAGGTATTTATACGAACCAGGCGAACTAGAAGGAGGAAAAAAAAGAGCAACCGATCCCACATGGAGTGTTACTACACATAAGATATCCAGCATAACCAGATCAACTGGGAGAAACGCAATCTACAGATTAGATTCGACTGCTCCTCAACGCGGATTTAAACGCGAGCAACTTCAGGTGATTCCCGAGGATACACAATTACCACCCCGATCACTAAAGTGATCCGCACTGAAGTGATTCAATCATTTAAATAACTGCAGCAACACCTCTGCGTCGGTTACACTCAAGACAGGTCAACATCACATTTTCACGTGTATGACCGCGACTGCTATCTATTCTATCTACGGTGAATTGCCTTGGGTCGTTTTTCGAATACTGCCACAGCAATAAACAATTACAACTCGCACAGTGATTATTCTGCTGTTGTTGTAATTGTATTACAAATTCAACATCCAAACTTTGTTTGGGATCAAACTCTCTACCATTTTTTTTGTCGCTCTGTTTGTAACCGGCTAATTTCTTTCTTATTGTGTCATCAGCGATTGAGCTGTCGTTGACAACATCATCTAATACAATTCTTCGTAACTGACCTATCCTTCTTACTCTTGACACGGCTAAATAAACTAAATTTGACCACTCGATGCGATCATCAACAATCCAAACTGTTGTATCTGAAATAGTTAGTCCCTGCGAACTGTGGATGGTCATAGCGTATCCTAGCGTCCACGGGGATTTGCTCATTTTCAGTGCCTGTTCAACAGCATCAACATCAACTGTGACAATATCATTTAATACTAAATTCTGTTTCTCCGGACCCGACGCAGTCAGGCGCCCTGGAATATCAACATCAATATTCTGCAATCGCGTATCAGCTGGTCTATAACACAACGGCACTGGCAACATGGGAAATTTCTTCTGATGTAACTGAAATAACCGCTGCTGAAGTGTGTCCCTGACTATCTTTCTACTTGCCACAATTAAATCACCTGGTTTCCACGTTTCCCAAAAGTCGCTCAGCGAAGTCTCTGGAATTATTTCACGCATTATCTCACACTGGACTTTATTGGTTTGTAGCCTGATCAGTGCCTTAAACTCTTTCAGCGTTTCATCGAGTGCTCTAACATCGTTAGTTATTTCCTCATAATAATCTACAAAAGTTTTCAGCCACTCGTGTGGAGATTCACCTGTAAATGGGGGTGGTTGACCATGATCGCCGCACATCACCACTGCGGTATTTTTCTTTAGCAGCCAATCCAGAAACTGTTTTAATGTATCCAACGGCACAGTGTCTATCTCATCCCAGATGATTTTCTCGGGAATATATTTCGTTCCCATTCGTTCAGGTGTCCACGTGCCGCCGCTGTATTTGAAAAAACTGTGATACGTGCACGCGTTAACATCCCGTTGTCTCATCTCCCTGGCAAGTCTGTGTGTGGGTGTTAGCACAATCATGTCAGAGTTTCTAAATAATTCAATCGCTCGAGTTGTTTTACCAGAACCACCAGGACCGTTCAGATAAACTGTTTTGTGTCTTGTAACAGGATCGTGCACCGGCGGCAACAACGAAGTTGCCCCCGACGAAACCATCGAAGATATTTCTGCGCTGCGATACTCATCCTCGATTTCAACATCAGCCGATTTACAATATCCGTGTAACATTTCATTCTTTATTCTCCACGAGCCCCACGGTGGATCATCCGATATAACATTATCCAACAGCGCTGAGTGTTTTTTATCAATATAAAATGAATCCGTTGCAACTCTCACTGCGGCAACAGGGAATCTATTGATCATCGACAACAAATTTATGGATACATAAGCCAGCATCGAAGATCTCAAATGTATGTACTGAGATGATTCTCCGTCAATATAACTAAAAACAGTCCCTAGTTTTTCCCCGTTTGACAGAAACACATCTTTGCGGTTACAGAACATGTTGTTCGTGGCTGCATCAGCGACAATAAGATCCAATTCAGTCTTGTCCATGATTAATCGACTGTGATGTTGTTTATGATCATACGCTCCACCTTGAGTGAATTTCCCTATTATTCTTCGTCCTAGATCTTTTGCTGTGCTTTCATCATTTCTGAGTTTGCTTTTAAGTACTTCAGGAGCTTTCTTGATGATAGCGTCGATAGAAGTTTCTGGATATTCTCGTGACCAATCTTCGATGACTTCTTCTAACGTAACCGGCGTTGGAGTTGGCAACCAAACTTCGGTTTGACGACAATAACATATAATCGCTTCGCTGACCGTCAGCGACAACAGTATTCGACTGTCAAGCATGTATCGCAATAACACTATCGGTGCCCATCGCTTCTCAACGAAATGTCTGCCAAACCAAACATAACACACAGGATGTAAATCCTTAGCGAATTTAAACGACGACACACAAGCAAATCCGGTCAAGTCAAAATCGGGTAAAACACCGTTGACAGCTACTCTTGTCATGGTATTGCCAGCGTGGCCAAACCGTTTAAAATATTCGCTGCATTCTCCACGCCCAAGGAAACTTCCTGGATAACACGCCGTCATGTCCACGGATATCATACCGCGGTGATCATACTGAGTATTCCACAAACCGCCGTGTCCGTATTCGACACAGCTCTGCTGGATATCAGCAAGAAAACTTTTCGGAGTTGGTCTCCATGAATTTCGTTCCCGGGCTACATGCGCGACAACACCCGGGACAGTAAAACAGTGTGTCAGTAACGTATCAGTGTTGCCAGCATGATATTTTTCTGCGAGTTTTTTCATTTCCTGCTGTAACGCCATTGTTCTGTATATTTCCCCGTTGGGTCTCACAAACTGATCATATTCTCCATCTTCGCTACTTCTGAATAACCACACAGACACTGGATCGGTTTTACTTATCTGATAAATAAAATCAAACATGCTCCCAGAATTGCTTTGCAATTCCGGATAATACTTCACAACACGGTCTTGCGGAAATATCCTAACCGAGTCAGTCCAGGCGTGACTGTTATGATCGATAATAGTTATTGGTGTTCCACGGGAATTGTATTTACACTCATACAATACCTCACCGGTTAACGATGAAACCGTTATAGGAAATTTTAGTAATCGCTCTAGCTCAGCAACATCATTTATTGACGCTCCTTTATCCGCTACTCGTGTCGCCCACGCTGTTATTTTAGTTTGTCTTAGCGGTGTTAGGCCGTTTCCTCGCATTGCATTTTTAAAATGTTCCATTACTCGCTCAGCTACACAATTCAACACCGACACCTTCATCGGTTTGAGTTTATCAACGCGTGGTTTCTTCATCGGATAAATTCCATAAACAACTGCGGTCACAGGATACGCTCTGGCATAATATGGTATATCAATCCCAACAAGTACTCCCGGTTTTGAGTCTTTACTTAACAGAACGGTTTTTCCACGAACGCCTCTGGCATCAAGAACAGGGTCTAGTTTGTCTCTGATAATCCACGTTCCCTCGCCGACTCCAACAATAAATTTTATCTGTACGAAATATCTTCTATCGTCGAGATACCCAATTATGTTACGCGCGATTGTATCGTTCATGGTAGCATCAATGATACGGTCACGAGAAATGCTTTGCATTTCCCGAGAAACGCTCGCGTTTCCGAGGATAATTTTATACGAAGACCACGTGTGTGCGGCACCATCACGACGAAACTCTTCTTTGGCATTCTTGATAACACCAATTACCTCTGCTAACTCTCTTCGTCGTGGATCAGCGGTTAACCGGTCAAGATCGAATCTAGAACCTGATATGGGTTTTATTCTGGATAGTCTTTCAAAACCCATTATTATAATTAAGACAAATATTTAAATAGACAAATATATTATATGATGAACCAATGCAAGTGGATCAAACTAAATTCATCAGCGCCGTGTAGCAAACCCTGCAGAGGCGAATACTGTGGACAACATGCTCAACAGGTCCGCGGTGGGAGTCTAGGACCGATACCGTGTATCAGATGCGGCATTGGAGTACGAGGAAAAACGCAATTATGTTCAGCGTGTGGTGGAAAACGCTATCGAGAACTAAAACGGTATTATGATTAAAAAAATCCAGACTGTGATAACGCTCTCAAATGCGAGCGTGATTACATAAATAAGTTTTCAGACAAATTATGAATTAGACAATGATTTGCTTATAGTATAATGAATCAAGAATTCGTCCGACATCCAACTATTCCAAATTATGAGGCAAACCGAGATGACATAGTGAGAAACTACAGGCTGAGGAAACAAGTTGGTACAGTTGATAATGCTGGTTATTTAAGATTTACTGTTAGGAAAGGGAGGTATTTATGTCATCGTTTCGTCTATGAGGTTTTTAACGGAGAGATCCCTAAAGGCCTTGTCATTGATCATATTAACGGGAACAGACTTGATAACAGTATTGAAAACCTTCAAGCGATCACTCAGAGCAAGAATACCATACGAGGAAGAGTTAAATGTAAAACAGCTATAAGAAGAGCAGTGAAATCTGTGAATGTTGAGACTCGTGAAGAAATAATATTTCAATCAATGAGCGCAGCCGGTAGGTATTTCGGTATTTGTCCACCTTCTGTACAGCATGTCGCAGATGGGATCTACAAAACAGCATTTTCAAAGAAGCTCAAACAGAAGATTTCATTCTGTTATATAACTCTTATCGTTGACACAAACGACGATAACTCCTCCGAGAGTGTGTAACGCTTTGCAGAGTTGTCGTTGCTGGTCAGAGGATTTGCTCCCCCTAAGAAAGCCACCTTGATAAAATATTTTATCGAGTTCATAACATGTAATCATTTATTTACCGTAGAATATATATTTTTTTTACAAACAATATCCTCGTTTTACTGAATATATCCGACTGTTTTGCTCTTCTGTGCTTGTTATATGACCGCGCTTAAGAAAACATACAATTAAAATATTTTAAACAAGTCCCGCCCACTGCTAGAGCGAATTTCCAACTCACAAGTAACAGTTGGGTTATATACGAAATCGCTCCCTAAGACCTTTGGGTCGATCGAAAGTCAGCACGCGCAAGCAAAACCATAAATTTAATCCGCCAATGGCGGGTGTCTTTTGTGCACCATCCAATGGTCGATTCAATGGATGGTTTTGCTCTGCTGCTGACCGTAGAAAATGACCCACCTGTGTATGTTTGTGTCGTCATAGGATAAGGTCTTAGGATAAGTTAGGATAAGATTACATGTTCATTGTGCCTTTACTTGCTGTCATACTCGAATCAGAGGTTAAAGGTTGTCTGTTCTGTACCGTCTCTTAGGATAAGATTACATGTTCATTGTACCTTTGCTTGCTGTGATACTCGAATCAGAGGTAAAGGTTGTCTGTTCTGTACCGTCTCTTAGGATAAGATTACATGTTCATTGTACCTTTGCTTGCTGTGATACTCGAATCAGAGGTAAAGGTTGTTTGTGTTGTCAAATAAATGTTTGCCGGGCCTGCTAGAGAACTCGATCCTAGAAGCCAGGGCTGTCTCGTCTTGTAAATAAATGTGCCTCTGAGTCACTTGGCAGTCAGAGGGGTCCGTCCTTAGGATAAGTTACGTGTTATATGTTTGTCCTTGTCAATTCACTAAACACGTCCTCTTGAGCCTATAGAACGTTATTTGACGATCTAGAGGCTCTTGCAGGGGATAAAGTGTTTCGTGTTACATGTTGTATTGTCATGTCGGAAGCAGTCCTCGTGGGGTTCTAGAACGTTATTTGACGATCTAGGCCCTTGCAGGGGATAAATGTTTCCGACTGTCTCGTTTTGTTTTGGAAAGCTAGCGTTTCTCATGCAAAGTGTTTCTATTAAAAATATAAAAATATATAATAATATGAATCACGAAAATATAAATACCATACTTGTTGAAATTAAAGAATTACAACAGCGAGGTTTTAATATTTTACTAGACACTGAAACAATTATGTCAGATTTTGAATCCTTGAATGAGCTATCACGCTTGGGGAAGAACAATCTCCCTGCTCGTTATAGGTTCATTAAGGGTTTGCAAGATCGTGTTTACAGATCACTTGCCGGGATAACTGAAAATCAGGTATCTGAATTTATTCCACTGTGCCGTGCAGTTGAGAAGATTCGTCTTGGATTGTCACAAGAGTATGAGACTCGAAAATTAATTAGCACCAGGGTGAGACGGTTAAAAGGTTATATAAAGAATCTAGACACGGAAATGCCTTGCATTTCTGACAAAAATACTAGTGTTTCTGACTACGAGGCCGACAAGGAAGTATAAACCGCATAGCGTGTGACTCACAGCACAAAGTGAAAGTAGAACCTGAGAACGCTAGCGCCCCCCCCCCCCCGCTTGGAGTGTAAAGCACATTTCCACGGGTAAAAAAAAAAGTGTATTACTTTTTTTGCCCTTGGAAACTCAAAGAGTTTCTCAAGTGAAGGGCGCTTTCAGATTTTCAGGATTTGCTTAAGCGTTTCAACATCAATACAGGAATGAGAATAGTTCATAATCTGTTCTCGTTGACACCAAACTATGATCATATGATTTTGCTGTAGCTCTGTTAATTGTGACGGAGTTAACAAGAAGTCTTCGTCACCATACACGTCAATAACTATTTTAACGGGGAAATACTGTTCTGGGAATGTCTGTATTTGAAATGCGGTTTTTATTGCCTCGTAAAGAATTTGCTTATCATGAATATGAACTCGTGCATGAATGTACTCGGGTTGATACATTATACACAACCGTTTTTTTTTAAATGCGTGCTAGCACTTTCAACGATAACTTATGCTGGTTTTGATAGGGTATTTGCACGATAAAATGACGAAAATGGATCAGTGCAGAAAAAAAAACTATTATAAATATTATGGATCCCTTGACTTAGGACTTCACCAGTAAGTTTATACTAACAGTCTCGTCACGCAGGTCCAACAAATTCCCCCTCTGGTCGGTGAGTTTGAAATTTATCGTTGACAACCACGGGTTATGACACCGTAGATAGACCGGATTGATTGGTTCTTGCACAATCAGAAAACCAGGGGGGTCTCTTGGTGTGAACGTATACAGGATAAACCCCTGTTGTGCCGTCGTAGTATCTGATGCGCTGTAACTGCCATCGATGACGTCACATACAAGATTGACCGCAATAACATCTGTGATATTTACGATCCCGGGTGAGATGTGTCTGCCATCGGATGCTGTACTGTTGTCGTGCTTGAGAATAACAGGTTGTGGTTTTATTCGTTCGTACGCGGCAAGAATATCTTCGAAAGATTGATCGATGAGATCAGAGACTGATTTTCTCAGCTCGGGCACGTTATATCCAGGAAATTTAAAATCTGAAATATCATTCACTTGAATACCATATTTAATTGCAAAATCTGCTCTGGCTATCTGTCTATAATTATCATCGATATAGTCTTTAAGATCCAGTAAAGCCTGAATTATTCTTAGATTTATAGTTTCCTTGGCCGATGCGAGTTTGTTTAGTTTTTCTATGGTTGTGATAATATTATCACGCGGACTTGTTAAATCAGAAATATAATCTTGGAAATATACTCGCAGGAGTTGTAGCTGTTGTTTATGTACTAGATTGATCGGAATAAATAATTCAGATTCTATATCATCTAGACGGTAAACACGGAGCTCCTGCCCCCCCTTAACATGTGGAGCTTCTATACTCCAAGTATCGGGCATTAAAGTACTTTTTCTTGCTAGTAATTGATCTGCAAGGAGTAAATAATAATTGTACTCGAGGTCGTGTAGTGCTTCTTTATAGGTCATAAAATCCGATTTTTCAGGTTTTGGTGGACGAGGTTTAACCTCGGGGGCCTTTGGCCATCCTAATAATGTTCGGATTGAGCTGTTATAAATATCCACGGCGTATCCTGGCGTTGAGATTTCAATGACCGCAGACAGCGTTGGTTCATGAGCTGTTATAGATATTTTGGCTTCCTTGCCGGTGATTCGTTTTATTTGGCGTTGTATCTCATTATTGATTTCTTCGATCTGATAACTCCCAGTGGGAAGTGTAATTGTATTCCAGTCAAGTTCACCCTGTTCGCCGGAGTCGGCTTTGCTTTTCCCGAACACGAATGAATTATTTGGCTGCAGACCACCAAATGATGCCGACCTAACATTGGGCCAGCTGTGATACACACTGAGCTTTGCTAACGCGATTTCACTCACTGGAATTGGAGTTCGAAAATTAATACCGAATTCTGGTGTCGTCGAGGACACTGAGATCATTGTGGTCCTTACCGGTGTTGTGTTTGTGACTATTTGTTGAAGCAGTTCTATTGACATTATTTATTTGTTTAGTTTTCAAATAGTCATTGTACGCATCTGACATTAGTTTGAATTCAGAATCTGATATCGTAGCGTCGCTACTTTGCACGTCTAACGATGATGATATCAGCGATGATAATTTCTGATATGCGGTCGTGGCTGTATTTAATTTTGTCGTGTAATCGTGTAATTTTGTGTTAGCACATGATGATATTTTTTTTGCTATGATGCCGAAAACTCCAGCTGTTGTTGTGGCCGCGGAAACACAGATCGTGGCGGCGACTGCTGCAGTTACCGGAGTGACCGCTGATAGTATTGCTCCGGCAGATGCAACAACGGCAGATACTGAATAAACCATAATATCCAGCACTGTTATGCGGCGCTTGTATTTTTTTACTTTTTGACTAGTTACTTCGATGACAGTTTTTAACTCAGATTGCCACTCACGGACTTGATTGTATCGATATTGTTGAGCATCTGGCGTCGTTGACATTATTCAATTACGCGGTAACCAATTGAGGCGTTGCAGCGACGAATTCCAAACAAAACCAGTAAGCTGTTGCTGTTAAACTATCGTCCTCGGCTTCAAGCATAAATGTTTCCTCGGTTCCGCTGTTTAGTATTACAGTGCAAACCCCGGAATACTTATCGGTGGAATGTCTCCAAGGATATGTTGTGAAGATTTCAAATTTAGCGGCTGAAAACACAGACAACCTGTAAACACCGGTGGCTGTTGCTGTATATTTGATAGTGTTATTTTGTCGTGACCATGTTGCGAATCCCGATGATACCGTGAATACGATGTTGGTGATATGCCCCGGAGTAACTCCAGTGGGAACTTTAATCAAACTGGTTTTGTTAACGATATCAGGAATACCCGATACGATATCCTGCTGTGTTTGTTTGATCGTGTTAATGTCGGTCTTTACATCAGCGAGTTTTACATCGACGACTGGAGGAGTCCCAAAGAACTTATCCACGACCTCATCAGTTTTTACGAAGTTTCTTCGAAATCTTGTAAACGCGCCCACGTGAACATCATGCTCTGCACGCAGCGTATTTAGTTTACCGTTGACGATGTCCACGTATTGTTTGTTTGACGCATCCTGGTCGGATTCGGGATTCGCTAACGCGGTTATTTTGTTGCCGCTCATGCTGAGTTCGCCTGTCATCGTGTCACCGGCTTTTTTCACACATTTATCAACACCTTTATCAATACTGTCTTTGATGCTTGCGATTGATATATTCGAGTCCTTGATCCGGCCGCCATCACTAAATGCAACGAAGTTATCCTTGGTAGCTCCAAGAACTCTGCGAATTATATCATTCCACTTAATGTTGCTCGTTCTTAGTTTTCCTTGCCTGTCTTGGAAAATAGCAACTTCATCTGGGTCAACTCCAGCTATATTCAAAAGATTATCGACTTCATCTTTGGTCGCATATTTTGAGAGATCAGCATCTGTGCTTGGTTTACCTCCTCGTGTGAAAGGTCTTCTGTAAATATCCACCATTATTCTTATTGCTGTTTTTCAAATGCTAGCATTTCTCGATGCGGTATATTCATACACTACTTTATGAGGAGGAGTTGCTGGATTTCTTGAGATTGCATCAAGAACATTTAAAACCTCCCTCCCACAAATGGGCGGATCAATTAATGTTTGTGTTGGTAACGTCGACTGCCACACTGGAACATTAGAAAATCTGCTGACATACTTGAGAAACTCAACTGGCGGTGCTAAACCGTACGAATCAAAATAGATAATTCCACGTGGATCGATCGCGTAAGCAACCCAGTGAGTTCCCGGACCATCTTTGTTGTCGAGATTGATAATGCCAGTTTCTGGATTATTCGGTCGTTGCGGTAATTGATCTCGCATAAATACGCCTCTGAAATGTTTTACACGCAATTTTTTAACAGCATCGAGTAAATCAAAATTGCTCAACGGCGTTAGAATTTTTTTGGATACCATGATGGTGGAGTTCCTGGTAGTCTTAGACCGCGTCCCTTTTTTTTCTTGTATCCTTTTCCCGTTTCCTTTTTTAGTGCCATTCCAGCTGCAGTTCCAACTGCACCGAGTGCTGCGGCTTTTGCTACGGCTGGTGCTGCCGCGGCAATCAACGCCGGTATTGCTGCGAGAAGAGGAAATATTCCACCGGTTTTAGTCATGTCCTTGATAGCTGCAGCAGAGAAATCAAGTCGGACACCGGTTTTTGCTGTTAGTGCCTTATTAAAATGTTTAAGCTGAGTATTAGTCAACGACAATTTGTTTGGACCACCAGTAATCTGATCTCGTTTTAGTGTTATTGATGTCCCGCACGTGCTTGCGTTCTTTGATTGCAATTTCTTCGTTTGACCGGAAGTCAAGGTGACATTAACATGACTGTATGACATTATATCCTAAGTTTGATTTTAATTGCGTTACATATTCTCGATTGGAGCGTCGATGACCCTCATTCGTCCGCCAACACCTTCAAGCAGCATTGCTTTATCGGAGAGTATGACAGCAATCGCTCTGCAACCACCAGCAGGAACACCTACACGAGCTCGGAAATGTAGGTCGACAACAGATTGTTTAACCAGATCAAGATGTTCCAGCGAAAAGTAATAAATCGGATATAAACTCATAAAGTCTCGCTGTGATATTTGCAGGCCAGTGTCTACATTAAGGTCGCGCCCCATAAATGACATCAGACGATGATACGCGCGTGCGACACGATGATGTTCGAAATCTATTAATATATCCTCAGATGGCTCCTGATGCCCATTTATTCTCAACGAAACTTCAGAAACTCCAAGTGTATCAAATACCATTGGATTTCTTTCCTGGCTATCTGTTCTAGCACGGTATTGAAATGCAATGAAAATATGTCGTGGTGCTGATACTCCTTGTTGCGATGATATATGCCATGTAAACAACCCACCATTATCACCCTGAATAACGTCTGTGGTTGTTGTTTTCCAGGATAGCAGTGATTTACCGCCCGTGTCCATGAAAGACAACAGTCGTTGTTCTTCGGTGATTGACGGAGACAACACTGGCATCCACAACCACAGTTTAGTTAGTATTACCTGACCAGGGGCAACAGCAGCATCTCGCCAGATAGCGTCATTATCATCAGGTTTTCGCACAAGTACAACTGTGTGTTTGGCACCGAATATGACCTTGTGGACATCTCTGCAGAATCCAAAGATGTGAGACAATGGAATCACACCTGAGAACTCTTCATCTCCACTTAACATCGATCTACGTGTTGCAAAACCCAAATTAAAATTTTCGTTCATCGATGCAACTGCGTCACCGGCATTATTCATTGTTACATTCCTGTTCTCGGGGCTGTCGGTTATATCCTTTGCAAACATCATTGATGGTCCGGCTGATCTGGTGTAATCATCCGAGTATCTCGCCAACCCGAGAATTGTTGTGGCAACGTCGACGTTATCATGAATTGTTTCAATTTCTTTTCCATCTATCATGTAAATAGCAGATTTAAATAACGCCATGATGCCGTTGTTAACAAATCCAACTCGGTCGCCGATTCCGTAGTTAGTGTTACCATTCTTTAAAAGCCTACCTTCAACTTCGATGAAGGCCTCAGCGGGCAAGAAGTATCTACTTGTATCCTGGACCTGTAGTTCAATTCTTCCGCGTTGGTTAGGATCACGTGCTTCATAAGAATAATATTGAAAATCACGTACAGAATCATCTTTAAGTACTGGTTTGGACATATCAAACGCGTCATTGGATTTTCGTGCAAACATTATTATTATTTGTGATGATCTAATTAAAATGTTATCGTCACCGGAAACCACTACCAGCTATCAAATTAGCAGTTACACTATCTTGCAACGCTTTGGAGGTAATTCCTGCTGTTGCGATCTCAGCTAATTTCTGATTTACGGCCTTATTTACTATGCTACTAACATTTGCCGGCATAGCTTCAGTGGATGGTAGTTTTACTGGCACCAACCTCTCGACTGGGTTTTTTTTTCGTATCAGCTGTGCTAGTCGATCCTTGATTGATTGAAATGCTTTCCCGGCAAGACTACCAACAGTGCCAATGGCTTTATCCTTGACAACATCAGCGGCTTTCATCGCGAATTGTTTTGCTAACGGTCCAGCTTTCGGAGCGATTCTTGTGACTAAATCCCTAACAACATCACCGACTCCATCTCCGTAAACAACCTCGTATACTGGTAATCGTGAGTTTACTACTCTGACACTTCTTGGTCTGCGAAAAGAATCGTGTAGTATCATTTTATTTAATTATTGTTTATCTAACTGAATTTGCTAGCAAATTTAATTATTAGTCGCTGTGGTAACCGTCTGCGAGTTCATCAATGAGCCCCCGGTAGATGCTGATATCCATGATGCCACGCTGAAATAGTCTCTGACAGATATCTGCGGCTTCATTTATAATTTCCGGAGAATTGTTTCCGGCACGTCTTCCTCCGATGAGAACTTCCAACCGTGATACATCATCGATGATATTATTAGGGCAGGCAATAAAACCGGATCCTAAACCCTCCCCTGTTGATGGTACAATTCTTGGGGATAAAATGTCTTGAGGCAAACTTTCAGAAGATGTTGTTAAGCTAATTATCGGCGACCTAGTTTGTTTGAATTTTTGGCCCCGCGGACTTCCTTCAGATGCAGCCTCGTATTCACTTAACGGAGTTAGGTCAGGATCTATTGCTCTTCGCCGTGAAGGATATTGTTGTCGTTCTGTGTGTTGCAACGGTGATTTTTCTTCTTGAGGTTGCGATGGTGGAATTTCAAGTTTACGTATAGCATCTACAAGTCTATCGTATTTTGTATCGTCCCTGCTGATTTGTTTTTTATTTTCACGTATACGATACGAATATTTGATAAAATTATCATCTGTCATAGAACCGTGTTCTGGGTTTAAAGACACATCTCTTCTAATCAATCCTAACAGTATTGTCTCAGGTAATTTCTCTTCTGGTACATTTTTAAGAAGTTCAATATAATCCGGCGTAAATCTTTTGGCGGGGTCAGTAATTCTCCCTGTTACTCGCTTACCAGCAGGTACTGACACAACAACTTCATCGGGTGGAGGCGGGGGTTTAAGTCCAGCTGAAATATCCTGTAAAATTTTCCTTTGCTCTATTAAAGCCTCTTTGGTAACAGCTGCGGATTTTTCAGTAGCTTTGGTCACGGGTTTAAATAATTCCTCCGTAGTCTCTGCAAAGCCTTCCCGTGCTTGCTGTCTTAGTTGTAATTTTTGTCTGACACTATCACGGACAGGAAGAAATTTCTGAATTGCTTCGAGACGTTCTCGAGCTAATCTAGTTGTATGTGCTTCTCCAATATTTGCCATTATTTATTTGTCAATGATTTAATTCCGCTAACATAAAAATGTTTTTCCTTGGAAACTCATTTCCCAGAGCAGCAGAGGGGATGGACCCGACCCATGGATTTTTCAATAACGACCCCGCCACGGAAACTGTTTCAGATTTATTGAAGTAACCCAAGTTGTCAGTGCAAACTCAACGAGTTTGTCCCTGGAAACTCTTCGAGTTTTCGGGGGACATTTTTTTTGTCCTGTATTCTGAATAGAAGGGTTTATTTCGTCGAAATAAGCCCTCTATCGAGGAATAGTTTCCTGGAGGGGTTTATTGTGCAAAAAGTTTCGGTCTGTACAGCCCCTCTGCTGCTTGGAATCATCTCATGGCCACATTTGTGTTGTACCCACTGTATAATACAGCTGCACCTGGAATCATCTCATGGCCACATTTGTGTTGTACCCACTGTATAATACAGCTGTGCCTGGAATCATCTCATGGCCACATTTGTGTTGTACCCACTGTATAATACAGCTGCACCTGGAATCATCTCATGGCCCCATTTGTGTTGTATGCACTGTATAATACAGCTGCACCTGGAATCATCTCATGGCCACATTTGTGTTGTACCCACTGTATAATACAGCTGCACCCGGAATCATCTCGTGGCCACATTTGTGTTGTATGCACTGTATAACACAGCTGCACCTGGAATCATCTCATGGCCACATTTGTGTTGTACCCACTGTATAATACAGCTGCACCTGGAATCATCTCATGGTCACATTTGTGTTGTACCCACTGTATAATACAGCTGTACCTGGAATCATCTCATGGCCACATTTATGTTGTACCCACTGTGTAATACAGCTGTGCCTGGAATCATCTCATGGCCACATTTGTGTTGTACCCACTGTATAATACAGCTGCACCTGGAATCATCTCATGGCCCCATTTGTGTTGTATGCACTGTATAATACAGCTGCACCTGGAATCATCTCATGGCCACATTTGTGTTGTACCCACTGTATAATACAGCTGCACCCGGAATCATCTCATGGCCACATTTGTGTTGTATGCACTGTATAACACAGCTGCACCTGGAATCATCTCATGGTCACATTTGTGTTGTACCCACTGTATAATACAGCTGCACCTGGAATCATCTCATGGTCACATTTGTGTTGTACCCACTGTATAATACAGCTGTACCTGGAATCATCTCATGGCCACATTTGTGTTGTACCCATTGTATAATACAGCTGTACCTGGAATCATCTCATGGCCACATTTGTGTTGTACCCACTGTATAATACAGCTGTACATGGAATCATGAAACATGCTAAGAGGATGCATCTTGATCAGCACTAGACTCTCATGAATACTGGCCTAGACTCTCATGAATACTGGCCTAGGTTGCATTTACTTGATGACTACAGATTGTTGGGGCTGCCTGTTTATGAACACTTCTCCCTGATTTCAGAAGTAGGTTGGCCATGTTTTATGTGTCACTGACTTGTTTTAATTTTGTGTTTGATGTCATTTCTCAGGCATTGCTTATGATGTAATCTGTTATGACCACACTCATATATCAAAAGAGACTCAACTTGACCTATATTCCATCTTTTAATGGCTTTGGTTCAGTTTTTGTATTTAGCTGAAGAGTTTTTGGCATGTTATATGCATATTATTCTACCAAATATGAAATTTCTTAAGTTGATGCATCTTGACAAGTTCTAGAGCTTTTTATGCTAAGAGATGTCACTGTGATCCATATTTTATGATAAGTGACTTTATTTAAATTTTGTGTTAATGTTCATTTCTTTGGTGATGTTAATGTTCCAGTCATAAATTTGATACACCACTCCCTCGATAACTCGCGCACATCGGGGTCCATAAACATCGACCGCACTATAAGTGAGGCGCGAGTTATCGAGGGACCTATAAAATAAGCCCCAAACCAATAAAGTGATTGACAACATAGCGGAGAAATAAGGGGGGGGAGGCAGATTATACTGTTGAATACTCACTTTATAATCATTCTGAGATTAAATGTTAATAAATATCTCTTCATAACGGTGTACTTTATTATTTCCTCATAGGACAACATTAATTTCAGGATAAATTACAGTATATTGAGGCGATCATCGAAAACATTATTCCACGTGATTTCTGTTCACTTAACATGTGTACCACTTCACACATTGTGTACTACATCACTAATTTTTATGTTGAATTGGATACATTCTAGTTTTATTGTTTGATCCAAATTAGACGATTTTTTATATACAAAAGATCGACTCTTTTCGAGAAACAGTGTCGATCGAACGATAGATAGATAAATATTTTTGAATGTGATAGAAGTAAAATGGAAAACAAAAAAAAAACAAGGGTTGATCAGTACAGACATATTTAATTGGTCTACAAATTTAAAACAACGTAAATTAGAACAAGTTAATACTTGCCATTTGTGCCACGCTTGACAAATATCAATTCCCTTTTTGAAAAAATCAGTTGTTTTTTTTGTGTGTGTTACTCCTTGGTTTCTCTGCTGCTGAGCAAAATCCCTCAGATTTCTCAACTGCATGAGCTTTATGTAGTCAACATTTTGGGTCTCCAGCCACCTTATGGCAGTATCAAAATATTTGATTGCTTCCTGTGCAGAGGGGTGGGGGGTGCAACATCTGCATCTGCATCACTTTCAACACTTGTGTTACTCCAGTTAGAATCGTCTTCTGCTGCAAATTTGTTCGCTATAGAAATAATTATAGTTTCATCTGACATGTATTCGGCTGTGGGGCAATCATTGTCAGCACAAATCCACTCCTCCATATCATCAAGAGAAATGCCCATCTCAGGACCATGAGTCTGTACGAATTTCTCCCAAACAGCCTCGGCATTAATGACATCAGTTTCACTGAAACATTCGAAGTCACTATCATCGTCGTTGTCTCTATTACTGTTTTGCTTTACGTCAAAGGCAGCTCCAAGACCCTTAATCCAGCAGCCGAGGTCTCTTGTAATCGATTTTTTTTAATGCAACAAACACTTCCCCAAGTTGTTGATCAAAACAAAGCCGGCATGTACATGTAATTAGGTTCTCACAGAAGTACTCACGGGTTTCGATGTGACGGTTGATTGACTCTTTTCATGTTTTCAATGAACAGAATATGTTGTGATTATAATGTTTACACTGAAACGGAATTAAAGGATTAGAACGTGACTTTCACACAGGAAGACGTTTAATTGGTGTTTATTTCATTCTCTGTTGCCACCTGTTAGCATTTACCAGAAGTTTTCATTGATCGCTATTTCACCAGACTGTTTATTTACAGTATACTGACAACTATTTATCATAAAAACTTACATAATATATATCTTTAAACAGAGGTCTTGCTAGGATTTTAAAACTGGGTCTTTCTGCCTCTGATTTCAATCACTAAATATCAGTACATTTTCTCACTCGGCCGCTAGTCAAAGCCTTTGAACTAGCCGCCTAGCTGTTGCATCATGTTCTTTTTTTTTTTTAATGTACTCTTATAAAATGGCAACAGTACATCAAAGAGTCTTTCAGTCACTGAATTCTGTCATTGTAAATATCAGCACAGTTAACTGATCAACACATTTTCCCACAAAGCAGGTGGCTGAAACAGGACCGGCAAATCTTTGAATTTTCCCGCGCACCTATTACATGCGTACGGAGGACTCCCGCCTCAGTGATTTTCTGCATCCCAGATCAAAAATTGGCATCCAAATATGCGTAATTAAGCGTTTTCGAGATCTCTGAAATTAATTCTTCTTTAGAACTTGCAAATTTCAAAATATGGATTATATTTTTACGGGCATTAATCACCATTTTCGATGATAAAACGAGCAATGTATCAAGGTTTAATTTATCATTTCTTATCGTAATTTTTTCATGTTCAGCATATTTTAAAGATATATTAAATACATTTTCTCTGGAAAAAATCGGGAGCCAAGACGGACACCGCGTTATAAGCGGGATCGCGAGTTATCCGGGCGCGAGTTATCAAGGGAGCAGTGTAATTGGATGCATTACTGTTACTGCTATGCCCTTAATACCAAAGAAGGGTACTGTGACTTGTGTTTTTGATTACATTTACTCATCTAGACCTATATACATCTTAGCATACTCAGAAGGTCCCTTATGACCAGTGCAGTTGGAAGTTGGAATAAATGTTTATTCCATGGTATACTCAGACATGATTTTTGTCCATTTTAAAGCAGAATTCTGCTTTTCTTCTGACTTGAATCAGATTTTTCTTGATATAGTCCATTTTTTATATCATCTTCGATTCGGTTTTTTTAAAAAACGGTCTGTCCACTCCCTATCTGCAATGACCCTTGTAAATTATTCATTCCATATATTAGTTAGCACATCATTCTCATAAAGAGTATAATGATTGGTCAAAGTTTAAATTCATCCAATGAATCTTCATGTAATGAAAACTGATGGCAATGGAAAGAAGAAGCATGCTTGCAAAACATGGCATCCCAAGTTGTCGTGAGAGATCGTGACACGAAAAGTTTAGATTAAGGTTTAAAAAACGTATGGAAATGGGAATGGCTGGAGCGAAAAGTTGATGGAAATTTAGTTGGTCAGGTTTTATAAGAAAACTGAATGCTAGAGGACTGGCATTTTGTGACCTCTATAATAAAGATCTGAAATATGGTAATCACAGTTGGAAGAGTTTGGAACAGCACCTACAAAATAAGCTGCATATGGAAAAATTGAAGCTCAGAAGGCATCTGGAAAAAGTGCAATTAATTACTATAAGAAGAAAGCTTTCTTGCATGAGAGAACAGATGTAGCCCTCTGTCAGAATATATGCTCTGCACCAGTTTAAAAGGGAAAAGGCTCTCATTGAGAAGGAAAAGAAATGATTGCACATTGAGTAAAAAAAGTGAGTGGGGACAAAAAGGAAGGCTAAAGAAATCTTTGCCAAAGCTGCAAGAAGAGCTCGACTGGCATATCAACAGGTTGTGTCCATTGGAGAAAAAGACAAGTGTATGTATGGGATTATTTGTATATAGTTGATGTACTTGGGTGTTTATTTTACAGATTTGTAATGAAAAGAAAAGTATAATATATTTGCTGCACAAATTGACAAATTATTGTGACCTGATTACGAAGTGAACACCGACATGCACATGAAATATTTTCAGCATCAATAGTATTGGAGAACAAATGCATGTGAAATTATTGAAGTCAAGTTGAACATTTTTGGTAAGTTTATTAGTTTTTCAAATGGTTGTTTTGGTTTATTTTATGATCATAAGTTGCACCAGGAGCAGTTTTTTATGAGTGTAAAATGCGTTTTTGGTCATGGGCCTTAGGCATCCTGGACCCCTGGATCGAGGGCACTGCCCCTTGAGACCCCATTGGGGGAAGATCTCCAAACCCCCCTTTAAAAATTTTCAGCTTTTTTTATGGAAGAGCAAAATCATATCAGTATACTTTCCATATTAATGATTATGCAGTGTATATAGTGATGTTTCCCACAGCAGATTTACAGTGTATTTGTCACTGTGAATGAGGAATTCAATGATTGGACTGCTTGCTGCATGATTGTCTTTGGGGCCTCATCTTTACCAAGATAATTACTGATACATGAACCATGTGCTGCTTACTGTCTCTATCTTTCAACCAGCAATATCTTGCTTCTAGGAGTGGACAGCGATAATAGATTTCCAAGCAGAATTTAACAAATAGTAATTGTTTAAAATTAATTCATAAATGACATTAACCTGTTTATTATCAACTTGTTACCTCTTCTTTGATACGATAGGAAAGAACGTTACTTTCATTGTGTCTTTTATGCCCTGTGATTGAATGTACATCATTGGCTAGGCATGTGGCTAATTTGGTTCTTGGGTGGTTTCATTATGTGTCAGCACAATATTGGTTATTGTTTATAATTTCATATAACATCCATTTATTAAAGGTGATAATACCTCATTACTATGCAACGTTTTATGTTGTTATTTTTCTTTGCTGATGTGTATAAACTGTGTACTTTTGATGCAACAGTCACATCACAGCCCTCATTAACATATTTGTGTTAATGAGCTGCATGTAAAATTTGGATGTGAACTATATTACACTAGTGAAGAGTTCTTTTTACTTTAAAAATAAATATAGGCTGACAAAAATAATCTATGTTGGGGTTTGGACCGAGACAAGGAAATCCCAGTTGCGGTGGTTACATTATATGTCTCTTCACAAGGCTTGCCATGACTGGGATTTCCTTGTCTCTGTCCAAACCCCAACATAGATTCAATATTTGCAGTTGGTTTGGTGAATATATATGGTCTATATGAGTAGTTACTGCATAGGTGTCAACCTCTTGAGACGAAAACCTGTACATCATACCAGTAAAAACCTTACAAAGGCCAAAAAACCTTACATAAAAAATGTATTCATACATTATATAAGATCAACAGTTTTAAAACAACAAATGCCATAAACAAACTAATTTTTTGCATATTTACATACTTATTTACATCTCTGAAGCTTTATTTCATTTTATTCTTTTGATTTTCATTGTGTTGTAACACACACACACATTATTAAATGGAACACATGCTCCCTTTGCACTTTTCAGAATGTAATCAGGGGTTTTAAAGTCTAAGCAGCAGGTGTAAATGTTTATTTTACATGGTAAAAATAAGGTAGTGTGTCTGCATTCAGGGACTTCCTACAATATGTATTTTTTTCATCATAGAAAAAGATCTTTCACTGTCTGCATTGTTGTGTGGCAAGGTAAATAGTCACTGAATAACTAATTTCAGATTTGGGAAGTGGATGCCACCAGTACTAATTGTCTGGCTGATAATATCCATCCAGTAGCTACAAATGCTCTTTTTTCGGTGATTGTCTGTTAATACAGGCACACACGCATCAGGCAGCATGCAATAATCCTCAAACTCATTTTTAAGCGCTTCATGATCCAGGTGTGGTGCAACTCAAAAATGTGTCGCTACTAGTATAAAAAAAGATAATGTGCAAGGTATTTTGAAAAACGAATTTTTAAGGTGTAATATTAGCTTCTTTGGATTTGTCATGGTCTCATTATTACATAATTATATTTTCCCCCATAAACCCGTAGTCCTACAATGCAAGACCTCGACCGGATATTATTTTTGGGGTGGCAAGGTTATTTTGCCCAATGACGGTACTGATTAATTTCGGAATGATGTCAAATTTTAAGGAATATCTCACAAACTTCCCATCCCATATCCACGATTTTCTAAAAAAATTAATGTTTTAGTCAGACTTTACTGACACTGATGTCTTTTTCCTAATAAATTCAAATTCCACACAAGCAAATGAACATGTTTTCACGTTCCGTTGACCTACATTTCAGTTGGATGGAATGCGATGGAAGCCTGGAATACCGAAATTGGTTAAAAGGATCATAAGAATCTTTGAACAAAATGAAGCTATCTAAACACTTTCTTCAGTATTAATATATTTTTATTTGTTTCGTTAAAGAAATATACTTTCACTTAACCCGATTTTGGCATTCCTGGCTTCCATGGCTTTCCAAAGCATATTAGAGTTATCCCCACTTTGATTGCACAGAGCTTATAAAGAATCTGGATCATGCTCGATTTTTAAAAAAAGTAATCCAGACTCCTGGGATTAACAAAAATATTTATAAAAATAAAAAAATACTGTGAATTTTATAAGAAAAAAACACAAACAAAACAATTGTACAGCTGTACACTGATGAAAATGAAAAACCATACAATTTAACGGTAAACTGTACAAGTTGACAGGTATGTTACTGTATTTATCAATTGATCAGCCCACTCCCATTTTTACATAATCTTGGGGGGGGGGGGCTTCGAGTGTTCAAGTAGTCTAAGGCACTGCTCACCTTTACAGATCACTGACCTCTACCTGCATGGGAATGTCTAAGCTTTGCTAATTGGGTTATGTGAGAAAGCTTGCCAGTAGCTTCCATGGGTCATTGGATCTTTCTGTGTTTTCTAAGGTTCTTCCTTCACCAAATATACTGGCTGCAATGTATAGCTTATCATGTGCTGAAAAATGGCATTAAACTCATAAAAACAAACAAGCAAATGTTTGGCAATAAAAAGTAAAGCCCCCCACTTTTTAACAAATATATATGACATCCCCCTCATCTTATCACAGGAGAAATTCTGTACCATATAAAAATGACAGATATATCAGGTTTGACTGTGTTTGCTTAAATGTTGGAACAATATTGTCATTAATTACTTGTTGCTTGGTCAGTATATTTCTTGCTGTATTCATGTGCAAAAGAAATGTGATTGATAGATTTATTTATGAAATGGAGTTTAATGGTGTAACAAAACATGTTATCAGAGTAGAGTGCCTCACCCAGAGACACAGCCATGGCAGACTTACGCAGGTCCCAGCAAAATCTGAATCTTTCAGGTCACAAGTCTGATACTACTCTCTGTGAATTTCTTCTTGTGTTTCAGATGCTCAGGAATATTCAGACAATATTGGTGCAATCTTTACGGAGACCAGTGCACTGACAGCTGTCAATGTTCCAGAATTATTCACTAGCATAGGTTTGTATTTAGATAGTCAAGTTATTTTGGGTTGATACTGGTAGATGGACAACCTAATAGTACTTTTCAACTCCGCACATCACTCTGTGTGTGCATGTTTCTTCAATTTTAATATCTCTTGCTGGACATTTTTGTGGCAGCCATATATTTGTGAAATTTAATATTAAAAACATTCTAAGGAGTTTCAACAAGTTGTGACAAGAAAGAATACATCAGATTATTAACAGTATTGTAAATTTTGTCATTTTCAATTCCAGATTTGCTGTTGCTTTATTCCTAAAATTTATATTTATATTAACATGATTAACTGGTTTCTTCTCCAACTACTTATCTACCAACTACCAACTAAAAATTATTTTTTCTTTTAGAAAACCATGCTTTAGAATTTCACACGACAGCAGTATTTTGTTACACTCTACTTACGGTCTTTGAAAACTAATTATTTCAACAGGTTGACTTATTACCTTGAAAATTACCTAACTGCAAATTAAACAGTTAATTCTGTAGCAAAGTGTTATGAAAGAAAATATTTTTTAAACAATTAATTTTAGAAAGGAAACAAGTGACATAGTGTAGTACTGAAACCAAAGCAGTAGTAAATCTGGAACTATGAACTCTACATGTTCAGGTACATCTACAACTGGGAAAATAATTTGGTCAGATTTACACTTATTAGCACCATTTTTTAATATTTACATAATAAATGTTTTAATGTCCTGTGGTCATTTTCAGGGAAAAGTATCCAGCAAGGGACATAAAAAAAATTAAACACTGATATATGTATGCATGCATGTATGCATGCGTGCGTGCATGTGCGTGCGTGCATGCATGTGTGTGTTCATGATCAGTGCTTTTATATAGAAGACCATCTGATAGTTCACTTACAAAGTGAAGTATTTAACATGAAATAAAATTTAATTGATGCAAAGTTGGATTAGTCAGTTGTGATAAGTTTTTAATTATAATCCAGCTTGTATCACAAAGATCTTCCACCATAAAAGGGCTCCTCTTTATCTGGTGGGACCAATAGCCATGGGGAGCAGGTTACCTTGCTCACTTGTTCAACAGCTTCATAAGGAAGGATATGGTTTCACTGCTTCCACTGGGTTTGTGGGAGGGAATAAGCTGGGAGCCTCTCCACAACATTTGGAGTCTCTTCTCAAGTCAGGTTATCTTGAAACTGTTACACTTTCCTAACAGGACCAGAGATGGTTTTTCTGGGGTAAGGGGATGTATCTCCTTCCATATCTTACCTATTCTCCTGGGTCCCTGGGTGACCGATTGGTTAATGTGCTCATCTTTACCAATCACTGCCAATCACCTCTGTCCACTGAGGTTCGAGTCTCAAGCTCAGTAAATGTGGGTATGTGAGAAAGCTTGCAGGTAACTTACCTTGGGTCGGTGGATCTATCCAGGGTTTTCCCTGGCTTCTTCCTCCACAAGTTATACTGGCCACCCTTTACAGCCTATTTCACTCTAACTGGAACCTAAGTAGGCTGATAACTTTTAGGGGCTTTTTAGCTGAAACATTTTAGCCTGGGAGGGCTGAATTTGGTGAGATAGTAGTAGTTCTCATAAGATACTATGTTTGGGAAAATATTATTGAAGAAACATAATTTATTAGAAAAAAAAGACTAAATTAAAAAATATAATTGAAGAGAATTGCTTCTAAAAATATTAATATTACAAAAGCAGGTTTGATATGTGTGATGCAATGGAGTTTGATATTTGCTTGTACTGACATGTTAATACTGTTCATTATTTATAGCATTTCATATAATCAGTGTCATTACTCCCAAATTTGAAATTTATATATTGTACTTTTAGGTTTTGATTTTAAAAAATAACCCAATATGCTTTTCTTCTAAACTCTTTCAAATTGAATTACCAGGAGTAAAGAAACCAATGGCCAATTAAAATAAAATAGTGAATTATTTTGATAACTGTGAAAGTTATTTGACTCTGTAGACCGCAAAATCAGGCATTATTTTTAGACTTAATTTTTAAAGATCCTGGATAACTTTGGTTATGAGCAAGAGTCTATGCATATTATGTATGCCTTTATCTTTTGAAATTATTTTAATCAAACTTCAGTGGAATAAGTTAAACTCACATATCAAGATTGGGACATTGTTTACATTGGTTGTGTTTTTAAAATACTACAGAAGTCTTTTAAGTGAAATGAGCAGCTGCAAAGTTATTTAGCTGGGTGAATGATGTCAGGCCTACTTTGGCCTCTTGTAAATATAATAAATCATTATACTCAAAAAATTGTATGCTTTTGAAACTTGTGATTGAGAACAAATATCCTATTATTTCCAGCCAAAAAGCTTCCAGACGCAGATGTGTATGAACCAAAAAGACAAGGAAGTCGTGTCCATTTAAGGAAAAATCAACAAGAAGCATCACAGAGGAGGAGCTGTTGTGGAGGAGAAAAATCCTGACTTTTGTGTTGAAAGATAAAGGACTGATTCATTTTCATATTTATTAATTTGAATTTACCACTTGATCTACTAGTTAGCTTTCATTTTTATTCGTGTAATGTTTGTCGTGGATAGTTTATTGACACACTCCGTGCTTATCCCTGTAGTGTCTATCATGGGATAGTCGACTAACAGCCTCCATGCTTATCCATGTAATGTCTTAAGTTAATTGATTGCATCTGTCTTTATCCATGTTATGTCTATTGTGGGATAGTTGATTAACAGCCTCCATACTTATCTATGTAATATTGATAGTTGATGACATCATCTGTCTTTATCCATGTAATGTTTGTTGTGGGATAGTTGATTGACAGCCTCCATGCTTATCCATGTAATGTCAATAGTTGATGACAGTATCTGTTTTTGTCCATGTAATGTCTGTCATGGGATAGTTGACTGACAGCATCCATGCTTATCCGTGTAATGTCTATCATGGGATAGGTGATTGACAGCTTTCATGCTTTTTATGTAATGTCTTATGTTAATTGACAGCATCTGTCTTTATCCATGTAATGTCTATTTTGGGATAGTTGATTGACAGCCTCTATGCTTATCCATGTAATGTCTGTCATGGGATAGTTGATTGAAAGCATCCATGCTTATCCATGTAATGTCTGTCATGGGATAGTTGATTGAAAGCATCCATGCTTATCCTTGTAATGTCTGTCATGAGATAGTTGATTGAAAGCATCCATGCTTATCCATGTAATGCCTGTCATGGGATAGTTGATTGAAAGCATCCATGATTATCCATGTAATGTCTGTCATGGGATAGTTGATTAAAAGCATCTATGCTTATCCATGTAATGTCTGTCATGGGATAGTTGATTGAAAGCATCCATGCTTATCCATATAATGTCTGTCATGGGATAGTTGATTGACAGCATCCATGTAATGTCTGTCATGGGATAGTTGATTGAAAGCATCCATGTTGATGCTTGTAATGTCTGTCACGGGATAGTTGATTGACAGCATCCATGTTGATACATGTAATATCTGTCATGGGATAGTTGATTGACAGCATCCATGTTGACACATGTATGTCTGTCATGGGATAGTTGATTGAAAGCATCCATGCTTATCGATGTAATGTCTGTCGTCGGATAGTTGATTGAAAGCATCCATGTTGATGCTTGTAATGTCTGTCATGGGATAGTTGATTGACAGCATCGATACTTATCCATGTAATGTCTGTCATGGGATAGTTGATTGACAGCATCCATGCTTATTCATGTAATGTCTGTCATGGGATAGTTGATTGACAGCATCCTAGTTGATACATGTAATGTCTGTCATGGGATAGTTGATTGACAGCATCTATGTTGATACATGTAATGTCTGTCATGGGATAGTTGATTGACAGCATCTGTGTTGATACATGTAATGTCTGTCATGGTATAGTTGATTGACAGCATCCATGTCGATACATGTAATGTCTGTCATGGGATAGTTGATTGACAGCATCCATGTTGATACATATCATATCTATCATGGGATAGTTGACAGCATCCATGTTGATACATATAATATCTGTCATGGGATAGTTGATTGACAGCATCCATGTTGATACATGTAATGTCTGTCATGGGATAGTTGATTGACAGCATCTGTGTTGATACATGTAATGTCTGTCATGGTATAGTTGATTGACAGCATCCATGTCGATACATGTAATGTCTGTCATGGGATAGTTGATTGACAGCATCCATGTTGATACATGTAATATCTGTCATGGGATAGTTGATTGAAAGCATCCATGATTATCCATGTAATGTCTGTCATGGGATAGTTGATTAAAAGCATCTATGCTTATCCATGTAATGTCTGTCATGGGATAGTTGATTGAAAGCATCCATGCTTATCCATATAATGTCTGTCATGGGATAGTTGATTGACAGCATCCATGTAATGTCTGTCATGGGATAGTTGATTGACAGCATCCATGTTGATACATGTAATATCTGTCATGGTATAGTTGATTGACAGCATCCATGTTGATACATGTAATGTCTGTCATGGGATAGCTGATTGAAAGAATCCAGGCTTATTCATGTGAGGTCTGTCATGGGATAGTTGATTGACAGCATCCATGTTGATACATGTAATGTCTGTCATGGGATAGCTGATTGAAAGAATCCAGGCTTATTCATGTGAGGTCTGTCATGGGATAGTTGATTGACAGCATCCATGTTGATACATGTAATGTCTGTCATGGGATAGCTGATTGAAAGAATCCAGGCTTATTCATGTGAGGTCTGTCATGGGATAGTTGATTGACAGCATCCATGTTGATACATGTAATGTCTGTCATGGGATAGCTGATTGAAAGAATCCAGGCTTATTCATGTGAGGTCTGTCATGGGATAGTTGATTGACAGCATCCATGTTGATACATGTAATGTCTGTCATGGGATAGTTGATTGACAGCATCCATGTTGATACATGTAATGTCTGTCATGGGATAGTTGATTGACAGCATCCATGCTTATCCAAGAGGTCAATCAGAATTGCAGTATGGTAAAAAGTGACAGCAACATTGGTTGTTCATATCCAACCACTATCATGAATAGTGTTTGAACTTTGCTATGCATTGATTCACATCAGTTTGTAATACGATTATTCAGTGAATTATTCAGATAATTAGCATCAGTAGTATACAGTTAATGGTATGTGTCATAAAGTCAGCTGTCTACACCAGGTCACATTTTGGTGTCAGAACTATTCATCCCTCACTGTAATGAGCCTCAGTAAAACACATTCCTTATTTAATAGATTGATGGTCATGGTTTCATCTTTATTGATTGTTATCTGTTTATCCGTATAATATACCCCAGTAAAAGGCATTCTCATCAATGACACAGGACGTTTATGACTCCCCTGATCATTGTTATAGTGAGTGACCACTGTATAACATACTCCAGTACAAACTGACCTCACCTTTATGACTCCCCTGATCATTTTTATAGTGAATGACAACTGTATAATATACTCCTGTATAAAATGACCTCACTTACATAACTCCCTTGATCAGACCTATAGTGAGTGACCACTGTATAATATACTCCAGTATAAAATGACCTCACATAACTCCCTTGATCAGACATATAGTGAGTGACCACTGTATAATATACTCCAGTATAAAATGACCTCACTTACATAGCTCCCTTGATCAGACCTATTATGACTGTCCACTCTATAATTACTCCAGTATAAAATGACCTCACTTATATAATTCCCTTGATCAGTGTTATAGTGAGTGACCACTGTATAATATACTGTATTTCATGTATTTTTCATACCCTTTCACACAATCCAGTTAATAAAATCATAATTATTTTAATGTATCAAAATTTTTGGTGCATATCATTTTGTATTTGCAAACCCGCTATAACACGCCCCGCTATAATGCGAATTCAGATATAATGGGGTCATGGCATGGCTCCCGAAATTTTGTATATTCATTCGCACATGAAAAAATTGTTTTTGTTCAAAGTACATGAAATAGCGTATACAAAAAAATTATTATCATTATGGGGAGGAGATCGCATATGAATTCCAATTTAATATGATCGTGGCATGGTTCCTGAAATTTTAAATACATGTATGTATATTTTCTCGTACAAGAAATAGTGTGTAAAATGTTTATTATCAATTTGGGGAAGAGTTCACATTAGAATTTTAATATAATATGATCGTGGCATAGCTTCTGAAATTTAACAATATCACCAGGTTCTTGAAGTGTTATGCCAAAATAAACATTATCGGAAATGTTACTTATTACTGGTCCATGAGTAAAGTCAAAGTCGTCTTTGTGATTGTCTTCAATTAATTCTGTATACAATTGTTGCTCAAACAATAGCCAACATGTGTTTCTTCTTTAAATGCATACACATCCAAGCAGCAGACAATGCGATGGTTGATGAAAGATTCTCACAATTTGATAAACATCAAAAAACAAAAGCTGCCAACATGTTTGCTTGGCTTGGCAGTGTTATTAGATGCAATCAGTTCATCAGTAAATAATGTCCGCTTTATTAGCTGGAAATTGAAAGGGTATGAAATTGTACATGCATTCAACTTTAACATTTTTTATAAAAGTGACTCGAGACCATTGCAGGCCTACTGCACTTAGTTCTTGGGTTTTACATGTGTATGGGGTTTTCTTATGAACTCGTTATTAATTTTCTATTTTTTGTAAAAATTATTGAATATTGTAAATCTGTGTGCAATTTTTCAATGGAATTACATGCATTATAGATGAACTGCATGCCACGACGTCACGATAGTAAACGTTGTTGATACCCTATTCATCATACACATTAGACATGAATGCACATATATGTGCCAATGATTTGTTCTCTGAAAAAAGTAAAATGCTGTAAAACCCTGCGTTAACGCGATCCTGATATTAACGCAATCCAATTTTTTTAACCCCAATTATCGCTTTATAGTGGGGTTCCACTATATTAAAAAATTCCTTTAAATTATCAGACATAAAATTTCTACTAAGAATTTTAGGTTTGCAAAAAAAGATTGAAAATACTGTATTGCCATTTTGTTTTTACAAAAATTACTAATTAATTGTTGGTGAGAAAATACAATGATTGATGCATAAGCTCTCTTATTGTCATTACCATATCTACTGGTGTTTATTAACAACAGGACAAAGGTCTTCACAGAACATGTCATCAAATGTTGTTGTTAATTAGTTGTCCTCATTAAGTCTGTCACCATAACAAAACACCACATTTTTTTAAAACGAATTTGGTAGCCCTTTAATGTTTTCTTATCCAACCAAAAATTATATCTCAGTACATGCGAAAGTGAAGACAACAGACCATTGATCAACTAGTCTTAGTGTTTCATTATAGTCTTACAAAAATAAAAATATATAAACCTTGTCATTTTTTATTGTAAACATTAAAAGTCGGGGAACTCTGTTAAATTGATGCGTGTGTGTATGTGTGTGTGTATATATATATATATATATATATATATATATATATATATATATATATATATATATATACACACACACACACACTATCTTTTAAGTTCTGGTACTGTTTTGACTTGGATATAATTAGCATTTTATTGCGAATCTATTCTATGATATACCCTGCTATATTGTTATCTGTACTGGCAAGTTCGAATAACAAATTAATCTCAGCTGTATTACTTCCCAATTTAGCCTTATATGAGTGATCACCATGTTTGGGAAGAGGATCTAGTTAGACTCCTTACATAATATGTATGTTTGAATGCATTTTTAATCAATGTGTTTTTGCTTCCCTGGTCAGTAACTAGTCTAATTGAAGTTCAAGACATATATTTTCATGACTTTAATTAGCAGTGGATGAAAAGAACTACTTGGTATATAAAACAAAAAGCTACATGGGAGGCTGATTCTAGTGTTTACAGTTGGATGATCTGTACTTCCCAGATTTACATTCTCATAAATGATTTATTTTGCATTTTGTTAACATTTTGTTTAAAGTAGGTTTTGGAAACTAATGTAGCTTTTTTCTCTGACTGGGCTTAATATTTATTTGTATATAATATGTTTAATTTGCGTTTTGTCTTTTTCTTGTCATTTGAACCAATTTAATCAACAACTGTAACCTGTGAAAAACAGGTGAGATATAGGGTTGAGTTTTCCAGTGTTGTCATCACTGTCCTTGTCGTTGGCAAAGACAGCATTGTTATAGCACAGTTTTTTCTGATGTGGCTGTATAGTCCTGAACATGTTGGCTGTGTTTGTCTTGAAGGTGTTACTCAGAACACTTGAGGGTACTACTCATCACAAGCAAAAGTAGGTTACAGTGGCTTACTTTTCTCACCAGTGATTGTGTTATGGTTTTGCATTAGCTCAGTTTCTCTTGACACTTTTTATGTTTGGTTATGAAACTTGATGGCTATATTCATCTTATAGGGTGCTATTTATCACGTGCAAAAGTAATTTATGTTGATCTATATTTCATGCTCTGTTGAGCATGTTGCATTTTGGCACTTAGCTGAGTTTCTCATACATTGTTTTATGTATAAACATGAAACTTGATTGTTATTTTCATCTTGGAGAATATTACATACAAAAGTAAGCTTCAAATTTTCTTGGTCTAATAACTTTGCAAGACCTTTGGATTACACCGGTGACAGCAGAGCAGGCAAAACATAGCACTGCATTGATTTCTTTTTTCTTCTAGACTTTTGCTATGCTGATGAAATCAGAGTGGTTCCATATATATGATGCTAAGAGTGCAGGGTAGATCTCATTTACTTGTGCTCTATATAGTTTCAGTACATTTTGAAATAATATTACAGAGTATTGTTTTACATTGAATGGTGTTTTATTTAGCATGCACAATATGGTATGTTTGAAATTAAGCTTTGCCCGCATAGACCGTACTTGATTGAATTTGCTTATGCATTTTGCTACAAGAAGAAATAAAATCTCATCCGTAAAAAAGTTGCTTTTATTACTTCCGTCAATAGCATGAAAAAGAAAAAACCTAGATATATAAAAGAGCGACCTCTCACAAGGAGATATAATGGTAGAAGTATTCAAATTTATTGTCAAGAAAGATGCTTTGTGAGAGGATAAAAATACATCAAAGAAGGTAGGAGTTATTTTGCTGCATTAGCAATTTAAGTGATCCTGCTGTATTTCTATGATTTCTTTACTTTTTAGCTCACTTGGCTATATGGCCATGTGTCCTTGTCATGCAAGCCCTAGTGCATCATCATTCAGCAATGGCTGTTTGAAACTTTTACATAAAACCATGGCCAGTTTTGACTAAATCTGACACAGCATCGTGACATGAAAAGCTTTTAGAATGTATGCTCATGATTTTGATACACTATCAGATATGACCACCATTACTAAAAGCATTAAAAACAGGATTTCTTCTCAAAAACAGCTAAACAGAATTTGATCAGTTGACTGGGGAACACGCTACACAAGGCCGTTATTTAGACAGTAATACATTGCACCCTCCAAAACAAAACTATTGGGCGAGATGTCTTAATTACAGAACTGGATGATCATGAATTTAATTTAAAAGTTTGTATTGAGCATTCATGTGCTCTATCCCGAGTACTGTATTATATTACTCATATTCTTCTTTTAAAGTTTGTAAAACGGTGATGATTTGTCCTTTTTTAAGATCTGACATGTTTTGAAGTTTGCAAGATCCATCTGCGCTAACATTTTCCATCATATAACATCCTCAAATCACCATAAAGAGTATTGCTTATAATCTGGCACCATTTTCTATAAAACCGTACACTGGTCCACTACCTAATTTTATTATGAATGTAAATAAATCTGTGAGGCTAAGTTCAAATTGATGAAACCCAACTGTTTTCTTGGAACTAAAATGGGTCATATACAGTTACTATAAATAGAAAACAAGGAAAATTCTTACACATTAGTGATTTTTTTTTTAAAGCAGATTCACAGATTTATATGAGTGAAAAATTAAAGAGAAGATACTAAAAATGATAAACTCGACTTTTTACTATTTTTTTTATATTTTTTTTTCTTCAAAAGAGCATAATCTATATATTCTGGAGAACATAAAATGTAATTTGTTGAAAAAAAGGTGTTATGATTACTACAAAAGCATAATGGCTGGCATGTATGCATTTAACCCCCAAAATACATATCCAAATTTGCAAACGGCATTTTGTCCAATTCTCTACATGAAAGCAACAAATAGTAGTAATATTTATTATCGTATGGTTTATCTTCTAATTTAATTTGAATCCTTAGTGCACCATCCTTTTGAGATCACATGCAGTATACTTATTCAGCTACACTCAGAAATGAGCACAGTGCATAATTAATGAGCATGACCTCAACAGACAATGTCAAAAATCCTTGAGACCTCTGTTTTGAGAAACCTTGACCTTTTCTGCAAGCTGCAAATCGACTTGGTCAGCAGTTTTTATCACATCATATGGAACTCTTAGGCTGGAGTTTTAATGCGTCATTAATAAATTGTATTGCATCAGGGATGCTCATTTGTGCATTATTGGAAGCCCTGGTTGTAAAACAGTTGTATTTCTCCTGCTTTCTTTTACCCTTATCATATGGGACAAAGGTCAAGGTCACATTGTTTCCTTGAACAAAATCATAAGGCACTCTTTTTACTGCATCCTATCAACAGCACACTTCAGAAACAATCTATTGAACTGAGTGTTTATCATTAATATGTTTTTCATGCTTTGTTGTTTATACAGACAAGTTGTAAACTGACCATTTTCATGCTATGTTGTTTATACAGACAAGTTGTAAACTGACCAATTGCAAAGTTCTTCTTACTTGTCCTATAATAGAAAAATTTGCATGAACTGTAATCAGGTTAACCTAGTTGCCCAGAGTGAAAAAAACTTGAACATGTAATCCAGGTTCAAGGCTGCCTAATTGGCTAAATGTGTTCAAAGTGAGAACAACAAAATAACTGCAACTGGTGACTTCTATTTCACCTATCAATGAACAATAATTGTACAAAATAATACAATACCTAATTCTACCTAATTAAAAAATGCGTATGTAAAATTCTAATATTATATTACACTGCTACAGCAGTACCACCTCTCGATTTTATACAAATAATGCCAATCCACCTTTAAATATGGCCTCCATAAGTAAAAATAGAAACGCTGCCTTTACAATACATAAATATCCTGAAATGACTTCTTCTCCAAAAGTGTTCACTAAAATTTGACCACATTTGCAAGAAATTGTCCTGTCATGAAAACTTTAAGATTTTTACAAAATGATGCCATCAAATAAGGCCACTGTTGCTTACAAAGTCCAGACATTTAAAAGACTTCTCAAAAACCGATCAACTGAACTGGTTAAATTTGACAGAAGGCTTCCTGGTAGAGAGGGATTTCATGCTGAGCCAGCAACAGATATGGACAGCATTACTAAAAGTAGGACCGCTCTGGTGGCCTAGTAGTTAGAGCGTCCGCCTCGGATGTGGGTGGTCTAGGGTTCGATCCCTGGCCGAGACATACCAAAGACTTACAAAAAATGGTACTAACAGCTGCCTTGCTTGGCGCTCAGCATTAAGAGGTTAGTGTTAGGACGGGTTGGCCTGGTGTCAGGATAATGTGATTGGGTGGGACATCATGCTACATGTCTGCAGCATGATGCCCACGTGCTAGACATCACTATAAACTGTGACACTGCAGACATCGTAGTGATATGACTGAAAAATTGTTAAAAGCTACGTTAAAAATCCAAATCACACACACACACACACACACGCTAAAAGTAGGCAAATACTTTTTTCATTGCCATTTAAAATAAGGGAAGTAACCTATAGAGAATACTAATTAGAACCACAGGTTTGGAATTACGCCAAATTTTTCAATATTTGGAAAACAAATTTAATAATTTTAAAATGCAGGATTCATAAAATTCATTAAAACAAGTTGTTAAAATTAGATTAAAGATATAAACTGTAATTTGAAGGTGAACAAAAATATCAAATTTAAATATCACAAGTAAGATTCTAATTAGATGGAATAAATTCCAAGTAAGGTTAGTTGGAGTCTTGTAAATACATTTGCTATATTGTCTTCTATGTCAAGGCAAATCACCTTACTCATATTGGCTTACAAAAACTTACCAAAGCCATTAAGTCACTAAATACATTAAAATTTGAAGTCATTCCTATCTAACATGCCATTAATCACAAAATAATTTAAACATATATTTTGTATCATTATGTTTTGTTTTGTACTTTTAGCTTTTAATTATTAAAAAATGCATAACACAACAGGCTTTTATACCTGAAACACCTCTAAATTTAATTACTTCATTCTAAAATATCTGAACTCTCTAATTTTCATTATGCCGACCCTAAACAATTTTATTTCCTAAAAATAAGGTAATTTTAATAAAAGCATTCGAATTGCAGATATTTTAATATTGTGACTAGACAATTTTTTTTTCATAGGTAGCACTGTTAGAAGATATCACACTCATTACAATGTTGCCTTTTCTCCAAGTATTTTTTTTTTTTTTTGCCTTTTGAACATGAACTAGAAAGCATGGTTTGGTAATGGCTTCTTCTGCATGCCATTCAAAAAGAATGTTTGGTTGAAGTTTACAGTGGGTTATATTTGATGCAAATGATTAGGTAGTCTTTTGATGGTCTTACTTGTGTTAATCTTCTCAATGCTAAATCTGGTGTTAAATTTGTTTTATACACATTTCCACCCTTCTCAATGCTACATCTGGTGTCAAATTTGTTTTACATAAACTTCCAACCTTCTCCGTGATAAAGCTGTATTGGATTTGTTGTACACATTTCACCCCTTCTCAATGATACATCGAAGTTTGGATTTGTTCGCATGCATCTCCACCCTTTTAAAATGTAAATCAGATTTCAGATTTGTTTTACACATATCTCCACCCTTTTCAGTGCTACATCTGATGTTGGGTTGTTTCACATGCATTTCCAGCCTTCTCAGTGCTACATCTGATGTTGGGTTGTTTCACAATGATTTCCAGTCTTCTCAGTGCTACATCTGATGTTGGGTTGTTTCACATGCATTTCCAGTCTTTTCAGTGCTACATCTGATGTTGGGTTGTTTCACATGCATTTCCAGTCTTCTCAGTGCTACATCTGATGTTGGGTTTCACATGCATTTCCAGCCTTCTTCAGATTATGTGAATTGTATATTTGGTTATGTGATAACTTGTCTCATTTTTCTTGTTTAACCAGTATATTGTCTCCAACATTGAAATTTGCACAGGCTAACATGAAAACTAGAAAACTCTGTATCTCTGATATGTTTAATGGAATACTAGCACTTTTAATTGCTTCTGTCTTCTTTGGATCTGGAGTAATTTCATCTTTGTAGATAATGTTTCCAAGGAACTCAGTTTTTGCCTTTGTTGAACTAATATTTCTGTTGCTGATAATTTTTCAAACCTGAGACATTTATGTCTCTTGTGCTGTGAGTCAAGAATGTTATAATGTTACTTAACTTTTAGTTCAGTTTGACGGTAGCCCAAATTTAGATCAAGTTTGGAAACACAGATAAACCATCAAAATCTACTGTTAGATCCTCTATATTTGGTGTGAGGTTTCTCTTGTATTGTACCACTTCATTGGGCACATGCAAATCAATGCAGATTCTGTTTTCATCGTTGCTCTTGGGTTTTGGGATTGGGTGCTACCATGGTTGGATGCTAATATGATTGGAGATAACCATGAAGTTAGTCCATCTACCTTCTCATTAATTTCTAATTTTTCCAGTCTTTTCAGCACTGTTTCACATTTCTGGTTCCTGAGATGGTATATGTTGGTGGGACTGAGTTACAGGGACTACAGTATTATCAGTTTATAGGGACTACAGTATTATCAGTGTAAAGGGACTACAGTATTATCAGTGTATAGGGACTACAGTATTATCAGTGTATAGGGACTACAGTATTATCAGTGTATAGGGACTACAGTATTATCAGTGTTTAGGTGTATCAGAATGTTCTTTAATTTTTCCAATCCCTTTCAAGATATCTGTAAACTTCTTGCACAGTTCTTCATGCTTACTTTTCACTGATTCTTAGAATTATGTGTACCTGCATGCCTGTTTCATAGCTCATTAGATTTCCAAACCTTTCTTTGGTTACGTAGACAGTTGCAGTCATGGTCCTATCATCTGTCTCAATCTTGACCTGAAATTTCCTTCGCTATATACTTTGGTCACTGATCATTAGGCAAAGATGTTTGTGTTCATGTTTTGCAGTTTCGTCTTATGTTTCAGCTGTCTATTCATCAATGACATTAATGCTCAATACTGTGTCAGAACCTCTGCATTCTGACTACTTCTACCATTCTTTGAGGCTGTTTTTGTTGCCAAAGGTGCATTCTTCATCTGAGCTTTTGAATGTACTACCTTGATCTTGTTGGCTTTCTGCTTGATTTATAGATTAGCTAGTCCTAACAGTCATCTGTGTTGATTGATCACCTTGACTATTCTAATTTTCTCCTGGCAAATTTCCTTTATAAATGCCCTGTATTCAATGGTCACCTGCTTTCTTTGGTCAGTGATAAGATGTTTCTTAACCAAACAATGGATTCACCCTACCTTAAGCGGTCACTGGAGTGTATCCACAATGGCATCACAGGAGTTTATCAGCAGTGCTGGTATGCTCCAGTGACCTCTCCAGGTATGTAAATAAAACACTTATTTTGTTTGATGAGCAAGGTATTGTTCTTAGATAAGGCATACCATGTTAATTGATGTTTTCTTCCATGACACAACTTAATCCACATAAATTGTCAAGGGTGATGATCACTTTAAGGGAAGAAGATCAAAGGACAGAATTACCATTGACTTTTATGCCAGTGTGACAGGTATGTTTCATTATCTTAAACTTTTATTGTATCATACTATATTTTATGTATAATTATTTTAAATTGATTTTCTTGGTTTTTCATTATTAGGAGGATGAATCTGTTAATTAGAATTTTTACATTTTGAATTAAAGCTATTTCCGATGGAGAAAAAAAAATTGCATAAGGATATATTGGTATCCCTCACGGTTTATTTGTTACTAACAATAGCTTCTCTTCATTCCATAATCTCACACAAAAGTCGACTGTCTTTTGATCTCAGTGATTTTAGGCAGATTCTTATTTCCTCAGTTGTTCAAAGTGTGAATACCTGTTTTCATGCCTAATTACACCAGCTGGCCCAAAAAGAAAGAAGTTAGTCTTGTGTTTCAAAATCATTGGTAATGTTTTGATGAGAATTAAATTGAATGCTAAAAATTAATCAAAACTTTGATACATGTGACAGTGAATATGAGAGGCAGCGATGATTTAATGTACATAATCAAAAGTGTTAGGCACCAGTTTCGCACTGCTGAAAGAGAATGCCATAAGGCTGAGAGGCTCAGGCTTTCCACCAGCTTCACTATTGAATAGATCGATGAAAATGCCAAGAAGAATGTCACAAACATAGTTCTTGCAGCGAAATCAGCCTACTATGATCGCTGAAAGTTCCAGCCGCAACGAGCTCTTCGAGATTACAAACAAACTAATGTGAAGGAAAAAATGTACACCACTTCCACCAACATTCTTTCTGGCTGCCATTCAGGATATGTTTCCAGATTTCTTCCATGACAAAGCACAAACTATTAGAGATAAGATTTACAACACAATTTTAAATGACTGATCGTCACCATATAGCTGTGATATAAAATTTCAAAGGCATCATTCAACAGCATTTGAACCTGTCTCTATGGATTTGGTACATATAATTGTGATGAACTCAGTCTGGTTCTGATATCACTGTTGCTTGAGTGCTTGGATTCAATATTAACTTCACATTATGATGTTATCAATAGTTTTATCACATCATTTCTCAAAACTGCCATTGTAAAGCCTCTGTTGAAGGAACTAATGCTTGACCATAATGAATTAAACAACTACCCACCTGCTTCTAACCTCCCATTCATGTCAAAATTCTTACAAAACATTGTTCTGTCCCAACTTGTATCTCATCTGTATTCAAATAGTCTTTTTAGCAAAACGTACAGTCCACATATCACCCAGAAAAGACCCTTCTGAGAGTAGTTAATGACTTTCTCTCTGCATTGTATAGATGGAAAGATTACAGTCCTCACCCTCCTTGACTTGTCTGCAGCATTTGACACAATAGATCATAATTTACTTCACCATCTCCAGCATGTATTTGGCATTTACGATACAACCCTACTATAGTTCAAATCCTACTTAGTGAACAGGAAACAATTTGTGTCCTTAAATGGAAATCATTCTAGCCCAGTAGATCTATGCTTTGGTGTTTCACATGGCTCTGTTCTCTGCCCCATTCTGTTCCTTCTGTACACTCCGACACTCTGAACTGTCATAGATCGTCATCCACAGTCTCAACAATTGTATGCCGATGACACCCAGATGTAAAAATCTAGCTGCCCAACTGAAAACACTGATACCACTATCCAATGAGCAGAGAGTTATGTGTCCTAATTCATGGATGACATGTAACAAGCTGCAGAATGATGATAAAACAAGCCATTCTGATCACCACGCAAAGACATTTTCATTCATGACCTTTGCATCAAACAATATTAGCAATACCAACACTAAATTCACACAGTACGAAATCCATGCATCACTCTCAACAGTACTCTTTCATTACACAAACCTGTAAAGAGTATGCAAGGCAGCATATCTGGAGCCGAGACGTATAATCTCCATTTGCAATTTTCTTTCAGTTGATGCCATTAAAACACTTGTGTGTTCCTTAGTACTTTCAAGACTGGACTATTGAACTCACTTCTATCTGGTTTGTCTTAGTATATATTACAAAGATTTCAAAACGTTCAAAATAAAGCTGCTTGGATCAGCCTTAGATTACGAAGAACTGAGCACACACACCCTAGCCCCCATTCTGTAATGCCCACTGGCTACCCATCTGATCCAGATTCAAATACAAAATCTCTTAAGTATGCAACATTTTGTTGACTGGCTCCAGTCCAAAATGCCTATCTGACTTCACCCATGTGTATACCCAATCTAGAACTTATGTTCCTCTTCTGACACTCATATTTTCATTATTCACACTATTAAAATGAAGTCATCTGGACAACTTTCTTTTGCATACCAAGGCCCAGCTACAAGGAATGAATTCATCTTAGACACAAAGACACTAATCGCATTAAAGAGTGATCTTAAAACTCACCAATTTTGACTACAAGGACTGATTTAAAGACATTAATGTTTACTTCCTTAATTATTTTCAGCATGTTTATGTTTTGTAATTTCGTTACATAAGTATATGAGTTTTTTATGTGTTTATCTAATATTGTGAGGCACTTAGAGCTTCTGAAGATTGGGTGCTATAATAAGTCTTTATTATGTATTATTATTATTAACAGTAGTAGTTTTGTTGTTATTATTATTAGTATTTATATTATTATTATTATTATTATTGCAAAAAGAAGTTTATATAACCCATTATTCATAATTTGGTGACTTTGTTGAAATTTTGCACTTAAATTTCATTTCTTTTCCACTATTCATGTTAAAATCATTAAAGTTGATAATTGGATGCATCTACTTGAATTTTGCAAAGAAAGAAGTTCACTGTGACATACATTCTGTTTCACTAGTATTAGTTCACTGTGACATACATTCTGTTTCACTAGTATTAGTTCACTGTGACATACATTCTGTTTCACTAGTATTAGTTCACTGTGACATACATTCTGTTTCACTAGTATTAGTTCACTGTGACATACATTCTGTGTTTCACTAGTATTAGTTCACTGTGACATACATTCTGTGTTTCACTAGTATTAGTTCACTGTGACATCCATTCTATGTTTCACTAGCATTAGTTCATTGTGACATCCATTCTCTGTTTCACTAGCATTAGTTCACTGTGACATACATTCCATGTTTCACTAGCATTAGTTTACTGTGACATCCATTCCATGATTCATAAGGCATTAGTTCACTGTGACATACATTCCATGTTTCACTAGCATTAGTTCACTGTGACATACATTCCATGTTTCACTAGTATTAGTTCACACTGACATACATTCTATCTTTCACTAGTATTAGTTCAGAATATGTGACAACAGTTCATGACAACATATATACACCACAACCAACACAGTTGATTTAAAAGTAGGAGTGTGAGTGTGTGTGTGTGTGTCTGATTTAGATTTGTAATGTAGCTTTAACAATTTTTCAGTCATATTGCTATGATGCCTGGTGTGTATCAGTTTATAGTGATGTCTAGCACTTGGGCATCATGCTGCAGACATGTAGCATGATGTACCACTCAGTCACATTATCCTGACACCAGGCCAACCAGGCCTAACACTAACCTCTTAATGCTGAGCGCCAAGCGAGGCAGCTGTTAGTACCATTTTTAAAGTCTTTGGTATGACTCTTCTGGGGTTCAAACCCACGACCACCCACATCCGAGGTGGATGCTCTAACCACTAGGCCACCAGAGCAGTCTTAAAAGTAGGAAAAGTTATGCTTATTTGATTGTTCACGTTCCATATTAATTATTATACATTCCCTATTGTGTGAGGTTAATCTCAAGGGTTAACTCTGTATTGCAAATGTGAATGAGTAGATATTGAAATAATAGATTGCTTGCATTTAATCTGATGCCTCGGCAGAAGTGGCTAATGAAGGTAATTACTGATGCCTGAAATTCACTTCTAATAATGGTAACTTCATGGTTACTAAAAGACTGTGACTTCCACCCAGTAAATCTGCCTTCAAGGGGTGTAAATAAAATCTGCCCTTTAGCAGAGGACAAACTTTGCCTTCTAGTGGTGGACACAGTCTGTCATGTAGGGGTGGACAATGATAATAGCTTCTAAAGCAGACTTTATCATAATGATTTGAAAGAAACTATATCTTGTTATTAGCAACTCATCATATTACCTATACTATGTTATCTTTTTATGCTTCATGTCTGAGGCCAACATTGTACAAGTCAGCATTGTACAGGCCAATATTGTATAGGCCAACACTGTATAAACCAACATTGTATAGGCCAACATTGTAGGCCAACATTGTATAGGCCAGCACTGTATAAGCCAACATTGTATAGGCCAGTATTTTATAGGCCAGCAATGTATAGGCCAGCATTGCATAGGCAGGCATTGTATAGGCCAACATTGTAGGTCAACATTGTATAGGCCAAGATCACTTTAATTGCAGTTTCATTTCTGCATGATAATTAATGTTTACAATCTTTGCCACATACAACTTAGAGCTTCGTACAGGCGAACTATATAATCTTTGACTAGATTTTGGTTTAAATGCATTCAAACTAAATAATTATGCAAAGTGATATTCGAACTGCTATGAGATATAGAGTAAAGAGAACATTATCACATCTTCTGTTGTGAAAAGTTTATAATATCATCATATTAAAACTTTTGGTCTTGCGTCCTTGTACGTTTAATAATAAGTGTTAATTTAATTCATCGCTCTGACGACTATATCAAAGAAATATATAATAATCATTCTGTAAAGATTTTTCAGATTCATGTATGGTTCTGTTCAGAAATAATTTCGAATTTCAAAAAACGCTTGCCAAAGCCTTCTTAATCAAGGCTGGGAGAACATATTCCAGTGTATGATACAGTTAAATCACTATAACTCGAGGAACAAAATCGCAAGAATTTGTTCCGGTAACAGCACCTTCGCCGCTTTCTCCTTCCTTACCGTATGTTGAGGATTTTAAATAGAGGCATAAAGAAGAATTGGAGAAATTTTTGCAACAGCAGAAAGAAGCAAAACAAGCCTTTCTCATTCAACAGCAACAATGGGAAGAAGAAAAGGCAAGAAGACAACGACAGGAATAAGAAGAAGCAGAGAAGAAACAAGGTCTTGGAAAGAAGGAGAACAGTGAAAGGCAAACGGTCACGGTACTCTTAGACATTTTGGCAGAGTTAAGGAGTCTGAAACAAATGTATTAGACTTCTTTAATACTACCCAAGAGAAAAACACCTTCCCGGGCCAAACACTCCAACCCCATCAATACTCCCACTACCCCTGAGATATCAGCACTAGTGATTTCCACCAAATCATCGACAGTAGCAGGTCAAGAAGTAGGCTTGGCCGTTGAAAAGGGATAAGGCAGTTAAAGCGCATTATCTCCCGTTCCTGAGTTTGTCAAATAAACAAACACTCAACGGTCCTTTTCAAGGGCACCCACCAATCTCGAAAAGAGATTCCTCAACGTTTGCCAAAATCAAATATAGCTCAAATCCCTTTTTTCCCATCCACGAATGTGTGTGTGTGAGAGTGCGTGAGTGAGTGAGTGTAGATCCTCATTATCATAAAAAATCAAAACCAAGAGACATTTACGTTTTTCTTTCTGGTTTATTCTCTGGTACAAATTACAATCAAATTTCACAACACATCAGTTTAAAAAGTTTATCAGCTTCTTCGTTTCTTTTCACTCTCTCCGTTTGAATTTCTTCACTCTCACAGTTTGTTTTCTCCTCTTCTCCTTCCTCGCTTTCTTCTCTTCTTTTCTTCTCTTTCTGGGTTGGTATGGGTTCTTCATCCTTGTCGCAGGGTTCTTCTTCAGTATCGGAAACCCTCTCCTCCTGCTCATGTTGTTTCTTGGATCGGTTCTCTTTGTCTTAGGACAGTCTGAAGACCAATCTCCTTTTTCTTGACAACGATAACAGGTATCTTGACCTTTGTCTCTCTTAACACCCGACTTGTTTTGACGTTGTCGATATACTGACGACCATTGTCTTTTCTTATGACAGAGATAGCAAGCATCTTGACATTTATCTCGAAAAAGAGGGGGAGTAGTCTGCAGGCTAGTCTGAAGAAAGCCTTCGTATGACACATCGCAAAGCTTTGATCTGTGTTGGCTCTTTCATCTTCTGGTAGGATTGAGAGTGAAATGAATACTATGAGGACACTGACCCTTTATATAGGGAAGACACTGACCTTACATTTATATATAGGGGACCAAGGCGTTTAAAATTGAGTCACTTGGCATTTTGCAATCAAGATGAAACTATCGCACCTTTTCATGGAGAAAGGAGAAGACAGTAACGTGACCTATCGCCTTGCACAGTAGCGAAGTCTTGGCTCAAATCCATGCCAGTGACATTGAGAAAACATGAATAAACAAGAATCTACATATGTCACGTCTTCATCCAGACCTAGAGAATCTACGCCGAATCCAAGTTCACCACTACTACTATCACATGAAAATATTACCACATTCGAGAGACGGATAAACGAGTTTAGCTGGCCAGCAGAGTTGACACCTTCCAAAGTCGTCGACAAGATTCAACACGTCCAGCAGTCTAACGACAAGTTTCACATCACCGATGGAAAGTGACACTGTACAGTGCCCACGTTTCTCTTTTCAAAGGAACCGGACGTTAAAAGGTGTTATTGGTGAACAACCTTCGCAGCATCAAGCGCAGCATTGTTCAAATTAACAACACTCAAGACAATATGTGTTTCGACCGTGCCATCGTGGTGGGACAAATTTTTGCTGAGAAGAACGGAAAAGGATAGAAAAGAGCCTGGGAGAACATTCGAAAATCAAACCAAGCCAAACAACGAAGAGAAGCAGAACTCTTGTTATAACAAGCGGGCCTATCCAAAGACACCTTGTGAGATTCCTGAAATACGAAAATTGCAAGACGTCTTAGCTCCAGGCTACACATTGAAAGTGCACCCTCAATAAGTGCGTGGAAAACTTTTTTTTTTCTAGGCAAAGATTCGAAAGACGGAAAATTCACATAAGTCTATCATCACGATGAACATTTTGATACCATTACCAGTATCGCCGGATTCCTCGGATACAGGTATTAATGTGAGAATAGTGATTAAGGTTATAACAATCGAAAGCAACACAAGAAATGCAGATTGAAATTTCCAGCCTGTTTGGCCTCTAAACCCTGTCCTGACGAAGGACAAGAACGTGTGGATTGCCCGGATTGGCAGCTCACTTTTGTCAGCCCTACATGTCACCAATAACATCTGAAGACACAAGGTTCACAGCAGAAAAGTGCTTGCCAACTGATGAGATGGTTTCTATACCTGTGGACAAGTTATACGTACCAATAATGCCAAGGCACACATTTGTCCAGGAAAGAAACGACGCCTCATTTGTCACCAAATCGTCGACTTGGAACACGAATGCTACGTTCAAAAATACCAATCTCAACAGGAGGAGGAGAAGGAGGAGAATGATGACCAGAAGAAAGGGAATTTCACTTTTGTTTTCGATTTCGAATGCATGCAAGAGACCGGCATTCACATTCCTAATTTCTGCGTGGCTCATCGAGCTTGCGAGAAGTGCATCCAAAAATCTATCTATTGCCATTGCCCACACTGTAGCACGATTCCTGGAAGAGATGAAAAAATCTTTCTAGGACCTAACATGCTGTCAGATTTTGCCCGATGGATCTTAGACCCTATCCACGAGACGAGGAGCCAAGAGGACATCGAACATTATTGAGATTGCCATCGCCATGCTACGGTGGTGGTTCACAATGTCTCGGGTTACGATAGACAATTTTTCTGTACGGAACAAAGTACCGAACGTCCTAAGGCGACTTTGAACGGAGCCAAAATATTTCCATGCAAGTGGGACAAGTGGAGCTTAAAGATTCCACGAGTTACTTGACAACCTTTGAGTCGAATGCCTAAAGTGGTTTGAATGACAGAAATGATCAAAGGCTATATACCGCACTTTTCCAATACCGAATCCAATCAACACGCCGTCCTACCATATTGCCTGATGCTCACTATTACGAACCTGACAGCATGCGCACCGAACAACAAGAAGCTTTCTATGCTGTGGAAAAGTTCGAGAATTGTTCATGGAGCACGGAGGGATAGTCCCCTTGAAAAAAGCCTCCACCATTGCCAAAGCATGTCCCTTATTGTGCCTCAAACGATTCATGCCCGAGAAGACGATGGCGTTCATTCGTCTTCAAACGAAGAACTTTGTTAAACGTAGTTACTCGGTCAAAGCCCTAAGCTGGATACATTACATGTGCGACAAGGAATACAAATGGCTCCAACATGCCCGAAATGAAAGCGGCAAAAAGACCCTTGGAAATTATTCGATGGATGGCTGGGACTTAGAAAACCCTAATATCGTATACGAATTTAACGGTTGTTTATTTCACGGATGTCCGACCTGCTACTCTCAACGTGACACCAAAATTCAGCTTTTACGATGTACCACGCAAAACTTGTATGAGGCCACTTGTCAGCGCCACTTAAAGTTAGAGCAGCAAAGATACCAAGTCGTCAAAATGTGGGAACATGAGTACGACCATCGTTTGAAAATATATCCCGAGTTTAAACGCATCATGGAAAGTTATAAGCTGGTGTACCCTCTGAACCAGCGGAATAGTTTGATTGGAGGAAGAACTAATGCCACCTGTGTGCTGTACCACGCCGACGAAGAAAAAAGGAGAAGAAATCAAATACCTAGACGTATGTTCGGTGTATCTTTACGTGTGCAAATATTGTCACTTTCCTCAGTGCATCCACAATTGTTGACGGAACACATTGACGTGGACAACATCCGACAATACGAAGGATTAATCAAATGCAAAGTCTTGCCTCCCACAGACGTGTGCCATCCCCTTTTACCTTAACATTGCAAAAGAAAACAGATGTGTCAATTGTGTCGTACTTGTGCCGAAACGTGCAACCAAGACCAACCTTGTCAGCACACTCAGGAAGAACTAATGCCACCTGTGTGCTGTACCACGCCGACGAAGAAAAAAAAGAGAAGAAATCAAATACCTAGACGTATGTTCGGTGTATCTTTACGTGTGCAAATATTGTCACTTTTCTCAGTGCATCCACAATTGTTGACGGAACACACTGACGTGGACAATATTCGACAATACGAAGGATTAATCAAATGCAAAGTCTTGCCTCCCACAGACGTGTGCCATCCCCTTTTACCTTAACATTGCAAAAGAAAACTGATGTGTCAATTGTGTCGTACTTGTACCGAAACGTGCAAACAAGACCAACCTTGTCATCACACTCAGGAAGAACGGACATTGACAGGAACGTGGATCAGTGTGGAATTATTCAAAGCTCTGGACCGGGGATACCAATTGTTTATAAGTGTACGAAATTTACCACTTTCCCAAGACAGAACAGTACCACAAGGGTGATGAGACTTGAAAAGTCATTTTCGCAGACTACGTGGATGACTTTTTGAAACTGAAACAAGACGCCAGCCGCTATCCTTGCTGCTGCTGTCACTTCCCCATAGACCAAAATAAATTCAAAGAGAAATACTTTGAACAGGAATTCATCACTTTAGATCATATCGATAAAAACGAAGGAAGCCGATAGTTTGCTAAGTGATGTTGACCTTTTTGTTGGGGAAAAAGGCGCAACGATCGTGTTTACCCAAGACGAAGTACTTGTCAGAACTTTTCCGCTAGTTCCAGATGATTCACGACAAAAACCAAATACATGAAACACGTGGACGTCCTTCGTCAAAACTTGATCTTAGTCAATTACGATAAAGAACTTGACTTTGTAGAGGCTGACGAATTTGTAAATGTCATCATTGCGACCTTCGTGACAGCCCATGCTCATTTAAAATTGTACGAAGACTTCCACCAGTTAGGAGATCCTGTGCATTACATTGACAATGACAGTTGCATCCGTATCGATCGCCATAGCTACCGTCACCCTGAAATCGAAGAAGACCGTTTAGAAGCCTGGACGGACCCCGACGTCAAGATTCTAAGTTTTGCCAGTGGTGGTCCTAAAGAATATGGCTACGAATGCCATAACCCACAAGGAGATGTGCGCACCGAGTGTAAGGTGAAAATATTGACTCTAAATCATCGCACCAGTTAAGTGGTAAACTTTTGCGTGTTGAAAGAAGCTTTGCAATCTGGAGAGATCAACATTTTAAAGTGACCACCTACGAACCGCACATGATTGCACGTTTACCCACACATCAAATCCTGAGTCGACCCATGCAAAACTTGTATCAAATCGTGTGTCAGAAGCGAGTGCGGATTCCCAACCACTTCACTTTACCGTAAGGACACGCTGATATTGGCCGTCATATAAAAAGTGGAATCGTCCAAGACCGATAGCTCCTAGTGATTACAAACACCAAGCGAGAAAGATGACTCCTTTCAAACAGACACAATTCAAGTTGTCATTTGCAAGTGAAGTGTGATGCTGTGCCTTGCAATTGCAAGGATGCCGTGCGCTGAGACCTCAGAGATTCAGCAGGATATCATGGGAACTTCGCTATGACTACTACTACTACTACACCTATCATGAAAAGTGATGCTGTGCGTGTCAAACCTGATGGATGCGAAAGCGAAGCCACTGGTTAACTTGGACTCTTTACTTGTTTTGATCCATGCATGTGCAAACTACTTCGTGTTTCACCGTACCCTCATTTAAATGAACCTGTGAAAGAAGAATATTCGTTTCATTGTCTGTGCGTTTATCTGAATACTGTGACTTTGAAAGTCGATTCTAAACGTTCAAAAGGAAGTGGCCTAAATATCTGGGAGGACCTGCCCCCGAAGAACTAACCACAGCTGGATTTGTCTACTTGGGCGAAGGTGATAGAGTCAAGTGCTTCATTTGCGGTGTGTCACTTCACGAGTGGGAGCAGAAAGATTTCGCTTACCTAGAACATGGTTGATGGTCTCCGCACTGTCACTGTCTGCCTTTAGTGGAATCCCAGTAATCTCTTCATGGATACTGTACAAGAGGACATTTATGGTTTGCCTCTAGATTTGACAGAACGCATTTGCCAAGAGTTTGTCAGAATACAAGTGAAACGCAAAGAACAATTGCATCCTGTACGTCACCAATATTTAACCACTGGTTCCTGAATGCCATAAGAGGACTGATTCACTTGAAAGCGTTCCAATGGTCAGATATTGTTAAAATACCGAAGAGCCAGAAGACTTTGGTTGATAGTCATCCTACTTACATGGTAACCATACTACAAAGAATTCCAAAAGGAAGACATAGAGGATTACAAAAATCTTTTACACGAGCAAGTAGAGGAAAATTCTGTGCGATGTGTGGTGTGTGATCTAGTGACTAAATAATTTGGGTACGCCGATGGAGTACGATCAATTCTGTGCAAAAGGTACATCTATTACCTTCGAACGAAAGACATTGCTGTGAATATCTAGTTTAGAAGAGTACATTCAGAATCTAACTCTGGAACTGAGAGAACCTATTTACCAAGAGTTTGTCAAAATACAAGTGAAACGCAAAGAACAGTTGATCCATTACGTCAATTATTTTCTGAACCATAGGTACCTGAATGGTATCAGAGGATTAATTCATTTCAAAGTGTTCAAATGGTCCGATATTGATGTAACATGTGAGATTCATAAAGGTTTGGATGCCATTCATTCTACTTACAATGTGACCATAGTACACCGAATTCCAATGGAAGAGTTAGAGGCTTACAAAAAATCTTTGCAAGAACTAATTAATCTTGGTTCAAGAGGAAACTTCTGTTCGGCGTGTGGTGTGCGAGTTAGTAACTAAATAATTTTGGTACGGAACTGAAATAAAACCGCTTCATTTCAAAAAGTACATTTATTACCTCCCAAAAAAGTGAGTATAAAACTTGCCACCCAGCCACGACCTTTATCAGTCGTCCTACAACAAATTCCATAGAAGTTAGTCAATGACACTATTCAGACTGAGGAGGATTACCAACACGTTTTAAACAGTACCTACCACCAAAACGTGAGAGTGGTTCCTTTAAATGTACACGAGAGACTCATTCTGTTAAAAGACTTGCTCTTTCATCTCGATACTTCACTACCTCTCAGGGAAAAAAATATTTGTCCAATTTTAGCCACTGAGGGTATTTACGAGGCTGTGTGTGTCGCTTGTGACTTACTGGCAAGATGCACATGACTGAAAAAGTCTTGGTATCGAGGCTTGGACGAAATAAGTGGCTGACTATGCCAAAATTTGTGATAATAAAGTCAAACATTTACGGAGAAAGGTAACTTTTAAACCTGTGTTAGGCACAGTACCAGAAGAACCCGACACGAAGGAAAACTACCCCATTCAGGACAGGACTGTCATTGACAATACCATTCCCTAAAGGCCATTCCGGGATAACACCTGTGAGAATGCTAAGTGGTGTAGAGACAATACGAGCATTACCAAGTGTCCCTATGGCACCACACCTTCGTTACCCATGTTCTTCATTAACTTGTGTACATACCACTTTGATCGTTTATTGTGTATTTTATAGAAGTACTTAACCATTTGACTTTTATGCATTTTCGTCTTTCGTGTTCAGTTTTAAAACTTTTGGAATAAACGTGTCCTGAAAAAGAATAAAAACTCTTGTCTCGTCTGTGTTCGTTTCAAAAGTGACATCACCTTCACTATGGCTACCTCTTCTGTCTTTGCTACCTCTTCCTCGAAAAAAAAGCTCATCGCACCATTAGTCACAATGCTCATTACGTGGTCTTGTTTAAAAGCCCTAGAGACAAATCGCAGGTGGATGTGTTAGACAACCAATAAGGAACTCCTTGGCTGACTCATGCGTACGACAATGTCACTCAAAACCCACACGCTTATTTACTCGTGGATTCAAAACCAACTACCCCTGATTATTTGCGATTTCTTACCCATTTGTTTCACAATTGGTGCTAAGACGGATGGCCTAGCGTGTACATGTCCCCGTCGACTTAACAAACTATAAATAACCTTTTTTGATAGAAACAAAGTAGCCTTAACGCAACTGGTAGATCCCCGCATCGACAATCAAACCAAAAACAAATCATTTTGAAACCTGGAGGTAGCCATTCTCTAGGAGGCTAAAAGATCTCAGACGTGTACTTTGGAATCTGCTGTAAGGACGAAACTGACTTGAGTCCGTTACAAACGATGAATGGAATTATATCGCTGGCAAGAACACCCCGAATTTACTTCCTAATCCTCATTTCACCGAGATGTCGCAGTTACAACACGAATTACAATCGTTGATGGATGCAGCGATTTGTCAGAAACGGAAAAATCGTAACGGTACGGTCAAGTGTTACAACGTCTTCAACCCTTTCACCAGAAAGCTTTAGACGAAACAGCTCAACCAACTCTGAACGTTTTAATGGCCCTGATGAAAAGTTCATTACTACCACTACAACGCTCAGTGACCAAGACAGACGAAGCCCCACGGATGCCAGAGGAAGAAAAGGCACGATAAGTCTTTCAAACGACGACAGCGGCTCCCATCCCCAGTAAGATTGCAGCGTCCTTGTTGACCCCTTCCCACAATCCCCAACGAGAAGAACTCAAAGCTTGGGTTAAATAGATGATGTCCACCCCTCCTTTGACAGAAGTGAAAGATAAAGAAGGGTAAACAGAAGTAAAAAAGAGAGCATGGCAAAAGCTATCCCATTACCAGAGAGAGAGAGAGACAGAGAGAGAGACAGAGAGAGTCCTGATGGAGAATTTGTTAGTTCTGAAATTGTATTGTGCTGCCAAAACCCGACTCAGAAGTGTACTTTTACCTCCATTGCAACGATGGTTACAAGATCAAGCCACGAACACCTTACACAAACCCAAATAAGGAAAATTTTCCAGAAATCGCACCCGAGTGGAGGGTAAAGATAATCAATGGCAAGCCGATTTAGCTGATGCATCTCATTTGGCCACCTACAATCGTGACTACAAATATTTGTTTTGTGTCATCGACGTCATTTCCAAATTTGCATGTGTCTTGCCATTGACTTTTAAAATCTAGTACTGAGTAAGTGCGAGCCTTAAAACTGGTATTGATGAAATAAAGTGGTCGTCACCCTCTTCGATGGCAAACCAACAAAGGCATCGAATTTCGGAACCAAGCATTCCAAAAGGAATTGAAGAAACAGCCATGTCTTCACCACCGAGAATCCTTGAACTAAAGCCATCATCGAGGAACGTTTTCAACGCACCTTGAAAGATCGCATGTAAAAATAATTTACGCAGCAACACACTCTCAAGTACCTGGTCAAAGCATACAACCAATCTTACCATCGGAGAGCATCGGATGCGTCACCCCAAGAAGTGACTCGCGATAAAGATGTGACCATTTTAGAGCGCCTGTTTGGTACGTCCCCGACTGCATCTGTCCCCAGGAAAGGTGAAGTGGTGACGACGGGTGATAGGGTGCACATTGACAAAACCAAACGCAGTTTCGACAAAGGTTGCTTAACCAACTGAACCACCGAATTGTTTCGTGTCACTGGACGATTGCTTTGCCGTCATCCTTCCGTCACAAACTGGAAAGCACGAACGGGAATATGTTAAAAGGAACTTTCAACTTTCCCGAGTTACAACGCATCACCAAACAAAAAGACGAACTGTATGACATCGAAAGCATTCTCGATCAAAGAACTCGTAAACGAAGTGTCAAAGAAGTCAAAGTACGTTGGAAAGGATATCTTCCCAGTTTTCGATTCATGGATAGACAATAAAAAGAAGTGACCATCATGCCCTTCAGCACATCCTCAAAAACAACAGCGACCACTCCTCCGAGTTCTTCTCTGCATGAGCTACAAAAGCAACCCTTGTGGGTGTGGTGTGGAGAACGTTTCCTAAAAACGAAAATCGTCTTTTTCTGTCAAATCTTTGTGGTGTATTGTGTCATCGGTGTCACCATTGCCAATTTGAATTCACAACAAGGAGACAAATAATTGTGTATTATTTTACAGAGCAGTATATCGGTTACCTTCTATCCAATTCTTCTCTGAAATACTCTAACGGTAACAACGGGAGCCTTGCGTTCAACACCTCGAAAATCTCTTGATGTACAGTAAAGACGCCAAGAGCACTCATCCGGATGCTTGAGTAGTATGGAAACCTGATACAGCATGCGAGGACAAATTCAACGACACCGTTCTGACAGCAGATGAGGATCCTCACAAAGTGGGCTTTAACGACCGTGATACGGAATTGTATATATTTATCATTTATTTTTTATTTGGATTAAATACATGTACTCGGGTTTCGTTTATTTTTGTGTACAGCGTTACCCCAGGATGATTTATGTATATCGTATATTATTTCATAAATGGCGGGTTCGGTTCATCCCATGCTACAGAAGCCAAGTGCTTACGATGGGAAAACCAATATACCTAGAGCGCACAGGGAGTGTATATCTAAATGGACAGAGTATAAATTGCCTAATCGTATAGTAAAACATCACATTACGAAGTCTTTTCAGTGAACAGTCGACTTTATGACGCGTGATCTCTAGCTGTAAAGGTATGTGAATTAAATATTATTTTCCTACTTGTATTATAGGATATGCATTGATTTACTATTACATTTATCTTGTACTTCAAACAATTCCGACTTGTGTCATATAATGCAATGTTATAGTCTGTTTTCAAGTTTATCTGTGTGCAACTTAACAGAACGATTATATTTGCAGTAATGTCGTATTTATTAAGGAAGAGAAGGTGTTACATTAAGTACTATAAGATTCTTGTAAGACACAGGTTCACTTCTGAACCTGCTTATCACCTTGCACAGTAGTCCTGATAATAGTATTTGTTTAAAAAATAATCAAGTTTACAGTACATGACGTCATTACGTGCTATTATTATACATAACCGTATCATTTGTAGTACACGGATTTGGATATTATATTTTCAGCTGAACGATTGGTGATTGATTGATGGCCGGTGACTGGTGAATGTTGAGTGAAGTGCTGAAGGAGTGAAGGAAGGAATGAGTGATAGTTATGCTGTATCTCCGTGTATGCACCGTATTGTCGTTATTGATTAGCCGTTGTGCTAATTTGGGTTGTGTTATACCAGTGTGCTGGTGTTGAGAATGACGTTGGCCCGGAAGTAGATACAGGTCATCTGGACCAACGGGTCTGCAAAGAACAAGAGATTTTAAGGATCTTTGGGCAGACCAGGAGGGGTAGACTGTTCGTGGTGGCTCCTTAACCATTCGACAGAGCGTTGGGGCTGTGAAGACCTTTTGGATTTGTTCGAATCTGCAAGCTATATGTCCCAATGTTCCATATTATATTTCACTATTTGAGTGAAAACGCATCATGTTTGATTATTTTGAGTGAAATATATTATTTTCATGTGGATATTGTCAATGTTTACGTATTATCACTTTTTCCATTCTTCCTATGGACTCACTTTGACTCATTAATCATTGTATCTTTTTCTATTTAAGTTTTTTTTTCTTCCTATCATTACCCATTTCATTTAAATCGCAATATTATCTGGTTTGTTCATAGTTTGTTAAATATCAAATATTTGGATTTTTTCGCGCACGAATCAAACAGTTGTTGAAATTGAATAATTCATAAAAAATACATTGTATTTTTGTCACCATCAAAAGTGTTCTGTTATAATCCGACCCCAACCCGGTTATCTTGCTACAGACTCTTGAAAGAAAATCCTGCAAGGACGTAGTTTATAACTGAAACATTGTTTGCATTTGAATATGTGGTTGCAAGAGAAGCGTTTACTAAATGGAGTGGATGTCCGCCTGAAACTGAATCTAAGCAGTACCATTTTCCACTTGATGGCTCATGCCACCGAGTAAAAACAATTATCCAAGAAGCCAGACCTAAAGTAGGAAACTACATCAGTCACACGTTGAGCAGAACGACGAACAAGTATCCGATACGACGCGTGGAAGCGGAAACCTTCACTATTACCGCTGGACTCCGATCCAAGATCGAAGACCATCTGTTCCCAGGACAGTTATCCAAACGTTTAATCGTAGGTATCATCAGCAACGAAGCCCTCAACGGATCCATCATTGCCAATCCTTTAAAATTTAAGCACTACAGAGTGTCCAAGATCGAAGTCAGTCGAGATAGTAAGACCTTGTGTATCAGACCCTTCGAACCCAAGTTTGCCGAGAAGAATTACTTGAGATCGTACATGTCCGTGTACGAAGCTACGGGACAGTTAGGGACCAACACCAGCCACGGCATTTCGTACGACGATTAAGCAGGAGGTTATGCTGTGTGAGCTTTTGATTTCACTCCTGACCAAGGCAGCGACGAGGGACATTTCCACCCTATACAATCTAGCCAACTTCGTGTGGAACTTCAGTTTGCAGAATATCTAGCTTAGATGATGAACGTTATCTTGTATTTGACAATAATCTAGAAGTCAGAAGTTTGAAGGAAGTGATTCTAGACTATTAGAAGCTCTTGAAGACTCTTATCCATCTTTGAACAGTGAAGTCTCTTTGGAAATGGAATGCGAGGATATCTTGGAAGCATAATTACTCACCTTAAACGATAAAGACGAAGAGGACATGGTGATGTCCAGATGGCCAGAACAAGAACAACGTTTAGTCTCCTGCTTTGCTAATCACCTGTCAGAAAAATTACAGTGTTGAAAAAGAAATATTGCCATGAATGTCTAAACGAGCATGGTAAATGCCTAATGGTGAGTCAAGAAGAAAAGGTGGACGAATATTCTGGATGAAGCTTGGGGTCTCATCTCGGAAGAAGCACTACCACCAACCATACAAACTACAGTATATTGCAGCCAGCCAAGCAGACTCGACTAGCAAGAAGCGTCTCAGCAGCCCGCCTAGCATCCCTCCAATCAGTTCGACCAGCGCTGAGGTCTACCGCCTCTTCAAGCTAAATTTCATTTAGGGAAGGAAATTCAAAAAGATACCATTAGTAATCTCGACATAAAACCTTCCGGTAATTACTTGTGCTGTTTGGAAATCATTCTCTCTCTCTCTCATCTTTTAAAATTAACAAACACCCACACCCCGAATCCAAATTACTAAGACCAGTCCCACAACTATTCTGTAATATACCTTCTGACCTCCTTACAACTCAAACTTATTGGCCTCATGTATATATTTAAGCACATATTTAAATAAAATATCCATTATAAAGCAATTTTTAATAATCAGAATTTCAATCTCTGACCTATTTACCAAAATTCAAAATTTGGCGCCATTTTTTTCAAAAATGTCACAAATATCTGGATCCCGAGTGAAGCTGAATTCAATTAGGCATAATATCAGGAAAACAAACAACATTCTAACTTTGGCAAACAAAATGCAACAATTCCCGGATCAAAATCTCCTGCCTCACACCACTTAACTAAAAGCAATGACAATAGAAACATAGCCCTCCCAAATATCAACAGCAATAGTCCCCTCACCTTTCACTCCCTAATGGGGCATTTATTTTTTATCTAGCCTCACTGTTTGTGTACTTGTTCAACGCACACTGGACGTGGTTTCCAACATACCACTTGACGATCCCTTTATTACAATTTCAGGACGAGGAAAGCCTCTGGGACAGGAGGAGCCTAATAAAACCCTCCCGATGATCCTTCTTTTACAAAACACTCCGGGAATATCCAACAGCCTGTGTACATCAACCAATGCCACACCCCAAACAGCCATAATAACACCAAGCAGTCTAGATACACTAAATCTATTTCCTAACAGGAAAACCCCATCCAAATTATTTCTTGTAACAATACATTGGCATCCATATGAGGAGCTATTCCTGAATTAATCCCTTACCACTGTTGGACCTTCAAGCAACAACTTCAACAAAAGAAGAACAAACAGTTGTAACCCCAATCTCTCCATCCCCACTTTTCAACCCAATTCAATATCCTATCCCTTACCCATGACCTGTTCCAGCCTCATCATCATATCCAATCCCCAATCCCATACCCACCTCAATGTATATCCCCATTACCCCCTTCACCCTCATTCCTAACCTCTCACTCATCCCAATGTCCTACCCAACAATCCATTACAGTGTCAGACGATTCATGTATTCCACTACTAAAGTTATTTGTGGCAAGGAAAAAGACAAAACAAGAGGCTTCCATATCACTACCATCGCTAATTAGGACTCCAAAGGAAACAACCAAAGTTGCCAAAGAAAACACCTCAAAAGAGGTAATACACCTAAGCCAAACGCCAGAACCATCAAAGAAATTAGGATTGAAGACTTACTTGAGGCAGAAGCAGAATAAATTAGCATACTCATGCACGCATTATCACCCCCTAGAAAGAAAAAATCCACCGAACAAAAATCATACCGAGGCAAAGGAAGAACACCTGCAAACAGACGATTGAAAGCAAACAAAGACCAAGACATAAGAAGCCAAGAAATAAAACATAAAGATGAACGTTCCTAAACAAGAACGATAACATCTAAACCTCAAGAAACCCAACCAATTACTGAAATCATAGAGAAGGAAAAGAAAAACGCTCATATTCATAATCGGAACTTGCATAATACCAAAACAAGAGGATTCAAGGAATAAATCCACAGAAACGAGAACAAGAGAGGATACCATAGTAAAGAACATACACTCTTTATCAGCTGTGGCAACTCAAAAGCCATAAACGTAAGCACCAAAAGCATTGAGTTGGTCTTTACTAGCACCCACTCAGCTGCCTTTGAAATCATAATACCAAAAACTCACTACGTAATAGTGAGATGCAGCACCTTTAAACAGGTAGCTCAATATATGTAAATTCAACATATTGGACCAACTAAAATATATGTAACAAGGCACAATGCATTGAAATCAGACTCAAGTATCCTGAAGAAACAGCAGCAAGAAATACCAAGGAGCGAAGAAGAAGAAACCACAACTAGCCAAACAGAGCCAGCCAAACGCAGTGTTGCCTTTAAAAAGGTCACGATGCATTATAATAAGTATTACTCCCTGAGCAACGAGCAACACGGAGATCGCCCATGATCAGATAACTCAAGGAGCTGATATCTCCAAGGCATACAGACTGCGGATCAACCTTGGTTTCATGTCTTAGGCAATTCTGCTAGAATTTACTACAACCCCCTCCCCCACTTATTGGTCTTCTTTGATGGCCTACCCTCTTGAAGAGTAAATCAGCAAACCACGCTTCTGTAATAGCTGCAAATGATAGGGCCCACCACGAAAACAAATGCAAAGTTAAGCAAAACTGACACTTGTGGCGGGAGCCACAGTAATAAGTGTACATTTCAGGGCCAAAAATGTGCAAATTGCCATGAATCCCACCACCCCACCTCGAACTTCTGCCCTTATACCAGGAGGGAAAAGGAAATAATTCGTCTTGTGGTGGAACAAAACCTAACCTACCTAAGAGCCAAATCAATGACCCCACTTCAAAACACTCAGCATAACGAGAAAACAGCACCCCCTATTCAATTAACCAAAGAAATAACCCTCATATATCATATCAGCTGAAAAGTGCCCACCCCCACCACCCCAAAATGGATTAGTGAACAAGCTAAGCACTATCAATAATAAAGCAATGCCAATAGTCCCACACAATCTAACTCAAATTCACTAATCACCAAACAGTCTGTATACACACTGCCAAGCTATGAACCCTCTAGCAAGACAAGTAAGAAAACAATAAACAATGCAGATAATAAAGGAACATACAATGCAGGAAACCTATCCCAATAACAAGCAATCAAACTAACTTGGAAGCCTTCTCAAATACCACTATAATTTCTTACTTCAGGTATTTATTGGCGGATATGACAGCCCTCATCCAAACTGCCCACATACCATGCATCCCCTTTTTTCAAACTACTCGATGATTTGTTGGAAAAACCACCTTTGTTTCATCCAATATAATTCCGGAACAAAACCAATTAAATAACTTATGAAAATCAAAATGGATAAAACTAAGAAAAACTGTCTAATAATCTGACAAAGGAATAGGCAGGAACTAAATATGAACAAACAAGAAAAACTTATCAAATCTAACAATACCAAACAAAAACCAGATATTAGTTGCGTTCAAGAAACTCTACTACATCAGAACTACGAATACTTACCAAAATTCCCCGGCTACTCGACCAGTAAATTCGTTATGAGGGATAACGAAAAACGGGGGTGGGGTGGGCTAGCTATCTTTGTCAGTAACTCACTCCTGTTTGCAGGTGTTTTTCCTTTGCCTCGGTATGCTTTTTGTTCGGTGGATTTTTTCCAGATACAACCTTTTGACATCAGTCCAACCCTCAGACTGACGAAGGATACACAATAACCATTGAGTACAACTCTTTATTCATCCACACAAGTCAGCTGACAATAGAAAGTTTCAATATTTACGACCAGGGAAGAACACTCAGTTTCCCCCTAAGCTATGACTAAATATGACTTCCAAAGTAGCTGAGCTGAACGAAGCCCACGTCAACTTACATCGTGTTAGGCAAAACCTGGTGCACAAGCCAGAAGAAATAATGTCAGATGCTGAAAGTGGCACAAGACCTGATAGAAAAGGTTCTCAGAGAAGAAATTAAAAAGGAGCAAGAAGAGTGGATAGAGAAATACCTACAGCTACAGCAGCAACACCAACAGCAGGAGTCAGAAAGAGGCTTTGTGGACGGCAGAGTGGACACCAAGGAGTTCTCCTTCTCCTTCCGAAGAAGCAGGCCGTATCCTGTCGGAACGCCTGCTGAGAGACAGGGACGTAATCCCAGGTTTTAAGAGAGATTAGCAAAACTTGTAACAAAAAATAGCCCCTTTCAGGACTACCCCAGAATCTCTAGAAAGCAATACTACTCTATTGCTACATTTTTCTGTATTGGTGTATTTGTATGTTAGTGTCATTGTAAGTCAAGGGATATAAGTGTGTCTATAAACACTTGGTTTCCCTGGCTTGTAGGATAGTGTGTGTTTGTTTGTTTTACGATTATATGTATGGATGATAATAAAGGGTGTTTGTATGAATAAGTGGAAGTGTATGTTTCTTCTAGGTCTACACTTTGCATGTTTTGGTTGTAGTGTGTATAATGTTAGTTTTTGTATAAGGGGATGTTTTCCTTCACGTCCGTGCTTCAGAAATATATAGCGAAGTGTTCGTCAGTCTGGTTACCATTTTTTCACTCCAGATGTACATGTACCTGGAATATTCCCGTGGCCTCCTGGACGAGCTAGGCTTGAAAAAGAGGGGGAGAAGAAAAAGAAATAAAGGGAGAAGGAAAGAAGAAAGCAAGTTTGCCTCAACTGATGATAAGAGAAACGTGTGAGGTGAAGCCTGCTGTGAGGACACCGTCACTTCCACAACGCCAACCACCACCAACACTACCGGCACCGAGACCCACTGTCCCTCAGATTGAGAATTGGTATAAAGAGTTGGAGAGGCAGCGGCGTACGTGAGAGCCTCAGCGAGACCACATCATCCACAGGTCTGGAATAAAAGGATGAGTGAACAAGTCTTCACTATCCCTCAAACTGAGGAATGGAATAATAAAGCCACTCAAACCCTATCTACGCTCCCAACAACAATAGTCAATTCGGAAAACGACTGGAGTTGGCGTTGCGTGTGTGGTTCCCGACCTAGGAGGGGCAGGCATTAACCAGGTGACTCTGGAGTTCACAAAAACAGCCTTTCTCAGGGCTAATCAGATCTCTAGAAAAGAGAGCCTGATCAAGTTTCCAATAATATTAGTGTTTATTGGTTGTGTGTGCGGTCTTTCTCTTAACAAAACAATCGTCCCTACACTAATGAGTGTTTGTTTCGTGTGAAAGTGGAGTAGTGTGACTTTAAACACTAACTCCTTTGTTGATGTAATAGTGTGTGTGTGTATGTGTGTGTGTCTCTCCCTTAACAAAAGCCATTGTCCCTACACTAAAGAATGTTTGTTATGTGTGAATGTAGAGTAGTATGACTATAAACATGGTATCCCTTTGCTGGTGTGATAGTGTGTGTCTTTGTTAGGATTGGCAATTGTACGTGATTGTTTCTGTATGTCTTTTTTGAAGAGAAAAATCTTTTCTTCTCCACCCTGTATTGGTAGGAAGTCATTTATTGGTAATAGTGTATTGGATTGCAAAGGAAAATATGTATAAAAAAGTTTGTTTTAGGTTATCATTATTATCTCTTTGGGTTGTTTGACATGTGATATGTGTAGTTTGTGTAAGGGGATGTTTTCTTTCACGTCTGTGCTTGAGGTATATAAAGTGTAGCGTTCGCCATTTGCGCCATTCGACATTGAATAAACCAAGATGGTTACCAACAACCTAGAAAAAATGCAGAAGTTACTAGAGGTGGTGAATGATTTAGAGATGGTAGAAGAAATGATAGTAAGGGTGGATTATGGATGTTGTAACCCACACAGGGTCAAGATGGAGATCAATAATTTGAGGAAAGCAAAAGAAAGATTAAAGGAAATGATAAAACAAGAAAAAGAGGAAAGGGAGGACAAAGAGAGGTTATTATAACAAAATGATGAAAGAAGAAGAAAATTAGAAGAGAAGAAAGAGGAGAAGTAGGAGGACAAAGACGAGAAAAAGAAGAAGAAAAAATGTCGTGGCGAAGATAAGGTGCTGGCGGAGAAGGGAAGAGAGAAAGTAGAGGAAACCCCAAGGCCCTTTTCAGGGCCACTCATATGTCTCCAAAAGATGTCTATTCTCTTTTGCCTAAATTTTTTATTGTTGACTGCATAGTTGTTTGTCTGTATTTCTCTGTTATGTCTTGTCACTTGTCTCGAGACAGACCCACTCTGTTGCATTAACTTACTTTGTCCCTCGACAGACTCTCTACCATGTCCCATTGTACCTAGACAGTCCCATGTTAAATTACATAGTTGTTTGTCTGTATTTCTCTGTTATGTCTTGTCACTTGTCTCGAGACAGACCCACTCTGTTGCATTAACTTACTTTGTCCCTCGACAGACTCTCTACCATGTCCCATTGTACCTAGACAGTCCCATGTTAAATTACCATTGTCCCTAGACAGGCCCACCCATATAAAAAACCACTTTGTCCCCCAAGTGCTTCGACCCTGAGCAATGAAGAGGCCTTTATAGCGACAAGATTTACAGCGATGATAGGAAAATACAATACAGGTAAGGTGACGTCACATTACTGAAGATTGGTAACAATGTAGCAAGGGGCTAACCTCAATAGGGACCAAAGAGCGAGAAAAAACCTAGAACGTTTTGGCGGGACAGAGACATAGGTAACACATACAACAGACACTATACTAACACAACCAACTATACAACCGATAAAATGTTTTAGGCAAGAAAGCAAATCTTTTCGAGGCATGTGAGTTGCCCTTAAAAGGGCCCTTGGGTTCTTATTCTATTTTTTCAAGTTCTTCCACCATCTCCTCACTTTCTCAATAGTTCTTTTCTTCTTCTTCTTCTTTTCCGTCTCTGGAATCCAGTCAGGATGTCCCATCAATCTAATTTTATTCCTGTATCTTCATCCAGTTTTCATTCAGTCTTTCAAATTCCTCCTTTTTCTCTCTGTTTTCTTTGTCCTTTCTTTCTTTCAGGATAGTGACAAAGTCTATGATACCTTGATACTTCCATTCCTTTTCAAGTCTTTCCACCACATAGGCTGCATCCATGATTCAGTACCAACAGTACCTGAATTTGTTGAACAACTCTATTGCCTTTTTCTTTTATTTATTGTTGAATTGCGCAAAGGACGAACGCTTTGATTTTATATTTGTCAAGCACGGACGTGAAAGAAAACATCCTTACACTCACTTCACATATTATCTGCTATCCACACACGAGAAGGAGAAAAACAAGCCCAAATTATGCTATCAAAACCACAATTTATGCTATCCAGACACGGGAAGAAGAAAAAACAAACCAAATATATACTATCAACAAAGAGGTGAGGTGCAAAAACAAACCAAATATACTATCCACACACAAGAAGGAGAAAAACAAACCCAAATTATACTATCAAAGGCCACAATATATACTATTCCCACAAACGTACGCGAACGCTTACAAACCCCAAAAATCTACTATCCACACAAACGTATGCACACTAATACAAACACACACTCTATTATCCACACAAATGTATGTGTACTTATGCAAACACACTTTACTATTCACTCAAATGTACGTATCATACAATCACACACACACAAACACACACAATGACATCAGTAAAGGAGTGAGTGTTTATAATAACACTACTCCACATTCACACAAATTGGCAACTTGAATCGTGCCTCTTTTCTAGAGCATTGGTTAACCCTGACAAGGGCTGTTTTTTAAACTTCAGATGCAGCTCTTAATGTGTACACCTTCCAGGTCGTGTCCCCCACATAAATCTCTTACTTCAGTCCTGCTTCCAGTTCAGTCTGACTTGTGAGCGCAGAGGCCGCTTGATTGGCTTCAGCACCGCAATCTTCCGTTTGTGGGATTCTGAATAGTTCTTCTTGCCCCCTCCTCGTATTCCACACCCGTGGATGATATGGTCTATTACGTCCAGCTGACGCAACACCTCCTCCCAGTTTTCGGTCTTGGGGACCGCGGACCTGTGTTGGTGGTAGTGGTTGTGGATGAGGTAGTGGCTGCATTGGTGGTATTTGTGGTTTTGCCAGAGGTTTCGCCTCACACACAGACCTAATCATAAGGTGAGGTAAGATCCTTTCTTCCTTCTCTATCTTCTTTCTCTTTTCCTATTTCTTAAGCCTAGTTTCCTCCTCTATTGTCTCCATGGTCGGCTCATCTAGAAGCCGCCTGGCATGGTCCAGGTGCATCTGAAGTTTAATCACTTTAGCGATTATGTTGCTCATCTTCTTTAGTTGATGCGTCAACGATGGGTAGACAGGCTATCTATCTATCTATCTATCTATCTATCTATCTATCTATCTATCTATATATATATATATATATATATATATATATATATATATATATATATATATATATATATATATATATATATATATATATATATATATATATATATATATATATATATATATATATATATATATATATATATATATATATATATATATATATATATATATATATATATATATTGGATTATAGAGCCTTGCTCTCTTCCCAGCATGTACCTCTGATTTATACTTACATGGTAGGCTACTTAATTGCTCCTTGGGGAAGGAATAAGAGCCACATTCCCCAGGCATTTATGTGCTCAAGGAGCACTTTTTAATTGAAGCCGTCAGGCAGTGGGACTAATAGAGGTGCCAAGTGTCTGAAGGGGGGGGGGTTGAAGGCGAGTGGGAATGGACCCAGCACACATTCAATTTATTCAGTTGGTACTACACAGCATCAATAGGTGTGTATGAGTAGAAATGTATCCATCACACACTCATACGTATTGTACTGAATTTTTAGCAGCACTAAGGGCGTGTACTGCACGCTAATTGTTTTTTTTTTATGTCCGGCCGTGTCAAGGGACGAGAGGGTGGAAAGGGTGGATCCATGGTCATAGGTCGAAGCTCCTAGACTCCATTGTATTGAGTCTAAATTGTCGTCCTACACAATTTGGAATGAAAAACTCTGTGTTGTTGTTAAGTTAGAGTTTTGCTAAAGAGAGGTACCTTAGGTGACAGTTTTTAGTAAATTTTGCGAACATGTGTGGCTGGTTCTGGAATTTTGAGACCAACTTGTATGTTTAAGTTTTAGGGTCCTACGTGTCTGAATTTTTGTGGTGTTATTTACAGCCTTGTGCTGCTGGGCCTGGTGGTTTTGGTGTTTAGACCAATTTTATAGGAGCTAATTTGGGGCTTACTTTCCAAAGGTTATTTATTTGTTTGCCACTTGGTATGGTAGACCCTGATGGTCTTAGGTGTTGAACCACCTTATATGCTCTAATTTAGGGACCGAAAAATGCTCGTGCTATAGACATTACTGTCACCTTCTGCTAGAGTGTCATATTCTCAGAGATATTAATGGTGTTAACGTACGTGCGGGGCTTTCATGTAGGATTTAGAGAAAGAAGGTAAAGGAGTGGTTAAATAGATGGTATAAGGGAGAAGTAAGTGTAGAAAGGTAAAACAATTTGTCTTACCTATTTATGTTCCTAGTTGCACATTATTTATAAGGTGTTATTTTAATGTCAGGCTAAATACATTTTGTTAAGGCAGATACCTTTGCCGAGTTTTCGGGTCTCAACGACGTGTCAAAGGCATCTGGTCTTATTTGTGTCCTAATTTTTGTTTTGTTAGTCTGTCTCCTACTTCTAATGAATTGTGTGGAATTAATTTACTTATTTAGTGATATATTTAATTGTTTTACTTTCCTAGCTTTATTAGTTTTTTAAGACCTACGTCTTTGCCGGGTTTTCGGGTCTCTGGTGGGACATTTCAAAGGCGTCAGGTCTTATTTGGTTCCCTCGTACTTCGGATGGTTTAATATTATGATTTGTATTATCCCTTACTCATGTGTGAAGTTGGTGATATGATATTATTTAAGTTCATAGTTAACCTTTGCTAAGTATTCGGGTCACTTATGACCTTTCAAGGGTGTCAATGGCTTTATTTGTTTCCTACTTATCATTCTGTAGTTTTTATATTTTATTTTGTAGCCCAGATTCATGTAGAAAGTTTATTATATTTATATATGTGGGGTTTAGGTTGGGGTTGGTATTCATTAAAAATCTGAGTATGTGACCGGGAGTCCAATCTTATTTAGCTCCATTTTTAGTTGTGGTTTTTTTTTCCTTCTTTAGGTTTTGGCAGGTGTGGAATATATGTGTTAGGTCTTGAAACCCGTCAGTAGTAGCAATTTGGGATGTGGGGTTGAGGTCCTATGTACTGCCCAAAGCTGCTGGCCAATTTAGTTTTTCCGCAGTAGAATTCTAGTCATGGATTTTTTTTTATAACAGAGTTGTTAATTTTGGATGGTTTATTATTCATGTTAATGTCTTTTAGGATGGAATATAGTTTCCTACCTTTGGTGTTTTGGTTTCAGCATTCCTGTCTTTTGCTATATATAGAGATTTTCGTTATACTTTGAAGTTCACTGACACTGTAATTGATGGTTATATGAGTTGGTTCTTTTAGTTTTTGTTTCGCTATTTGGTCAGCTAATTAATTTTCTTGAATGTCGACGTGGGATGGTATCCACATGAATTCGATTTGTTGTTTGTTGTTATATAATTCTTTGATTGATAAATATGTTTGCCTGAGGAAATTTTCTCTTGATTTAGTATTATTGTTTAGTATAGATGAAATGACGAACAGCGAGTAACTTATTATCACTGCTTTAGGTATGTTGTTGTCCTTAATCCACCTGAGGGCTTCTAGGATGGCACAGAATTCTGCTGTGTTAAAAGAGCAATGATTATGTAGCCTTTTCCCCATTTTAATGTTCAGTTCAGACATTACTACTGCTGCTGCTGTTCGGGGGGTGGGGGGTGGCTCTGATATTTTGGACCCATCAGTGTATATTTCAACCTAATTAGGACATTTTGTCATAATTTCCGTTGTGATAATTGTTTTACGTTTGTGTTCCTTGTCCTTTTTTATTGCCACATCCCCTGATTTGTGTTATATTAGTCCATGGTACTGTGTCATAGTTTGTTGCTATTTCGGCCTGATAATCGTCAATTGGTAGTCATTTAATCAATTGGTGTATACGTTTTCCTGCAGGGATGGTAGACACTCGTTTAGTATTGAATGCCTTGTTGCATTTATTAATGGCTATACGGGTGGGGTGGTGGTGTTAGGGTGGATAGTTACTATAGCTGCATACCTTAGAGTTAACTCCTGCCTTCTTAGGTGTAGGGGCGGTTCTCCACTTAGTATTTGGAGTTCAGCTAGGGATACGGACGGCAGAACGCAGGTGCATGTGATCAGCGCTTTTCGTTGTATCAGATCTAAAAAAAAAGATGTGTCTATGTGGTGCCGAATTACATATTTGACACCCGTGATCCAGTTTGGACCTTATTAATGCCCTGTACAGTGGTAAGAGTACTTCATGATTAGATCCCCATGTGGTCCCTTTAAGGTTTTTTAATAGGTTTATGTCTTTATTGCATCTGTTTACTAGGTCGTTTATGTGATGTTCCCAGTCAAGTTGTTCGTCATAATACATGCCCAGGAATCGTGCTACTTTTACGAATTTATTAATTTTATTTTTAATGGTAAACTTGGGGTACTTAAATTTTTAACTACTTTTGGTTGTAAAAAGGACCGCAATAGTTGTTTCATGTTTAAATCCCCATTTATCTGTCCATCTCCCTATATTATTTAAAGAATCTTGGATTTCATTGATGACTTTGTGACTTGTAGGGTTTCTTGCCATAGTCCACTGTCGTCCGCAAATTGTGACATTTCAACTAGGTTTGAAGTTAGATTTTGATCTAACCATAACGTTAAAGAGTGTGGGGTCTGAGTACGCTCCCTTGTGGGGTACCATTTTCGAGTGAGCATATATCAGAGCAAGTGTCCCTAACTCTAGTTATAATTTTGCGGTCAGTTAAGAAGTTCTGGATGAAACTGAACAATCGTCCAGTGATTCCGAAGTGGTTTAGTTTGGTTAATAAGCCCTTTGTCCAAATGAGGTATAAGGCCTTTTCTAAGTCTATGAATAATGCAATTAGGTTTCTATCTTTCGTTTGGAGTTAAATGCTATTTTAGTTGCTGCTTCCAATCGTGGAAGTTGGTCCGTAGTTGACCTTTTGTTTCTAAATCCGCATTGGTCTTCGGATATTAAGTAATTACTTTCCAAGTGATATTTAAGTAGCTTGTTTATTATTGTTTCCATAACTTTGCAAATATTGTTAGTCAGGGAGATGGGTCTGTAAGACTTTATGTCATTAGGGTCCTTACCTTGTTTAGCGATTGAAGTTAATCTGGCATGTTTCCATTTATCACATAGTCTCCCTACAGCCCAGATCTTGCTAAGCAGCTTTATTATAGTGTACGTAATGTTTTCAGGCAAGTTTTTATATATAATATAGCCTTTTAGGCCTTCCTTTGGCGATGTTTCCTTTTTTATCCCAATGCTTTCTCCCATTCATATAATGTTATTTCGTTATTTACATTGGATTGTTTAGGGTCTAGATCTTTAAAAAAAGGGTGTTTGTGTGGGTTTTTCCCGCCTTATCTCTGTGTTGTGCTGGGGTGTGGTTTAGGTTGCTAATCATAGCTGAAAAATGGTTGGTTGGCTAGTTTTTTCTGATTTTTCCTTATTTGTGAGTGCACCTGCTATTTTGGGAGTGGTATTAACTGTTTTTCATCTAATTGATCTCATCTTATCCCAAACTTGCTTAGAGCTGGTCTTAGTATTGAGTTTTGAGCAGTATTTTTCTTTAGCCTCCTTGATTGTATTTTTTAAGATCCTTTCCTTTTCCTTATAATTTGTAAAGTCTATTGAGTTTATTGATCGTTTAATATTTCTTTATGAGCCTGCTTGCATAGGTGGTTCTACCAGGGTAATGTTTGTGTACCACTGGTTTTAGGTATGTTGGTAGTTGTTGCTATTTGTATAGTATTAATTATGTTTTCATAAAAAAAAAATATTTATATCCTCATTTTCGAAACTTATAGTGTTTATTTGTGTTAGTTGTTCCCTAAATGTTTCCCAATCAGCACTGTCGTATTTCGATCGTGGGTGATTTTTGATGGGGTTATGTTGAACTGCCATGTGCAGAGTGATACTGATTGGAAAGTGGTCACTGCCAAGCGAGTCAGTCTGATCCACTCTCCAGTCTATCATCTGTGCAAATTTTGGCGAGCATATTGTTAGGTTGATGGCAGAGAGAGTTCTATCCACCGGGTTGAAAAGTGTTTTTGTCCCATCATTAAGGATGGTCAGATTGGCTTCGGCAGCCCATGCCTCAACCAACCTGCTTCTTTTGTTTGTCCTACTAACCCACCACACAGCTCGCTGTGAGCATTAAAGTCTCCGCAGATGGGTAACCAGGCTGACGAGCGTTACCCTTTATAAAACAGCCCTGTCACCAAACCTTACATTGCCCATATCATTACCCAAAGAAACATGGAACGCGCGGATATAAAAGAATCACTAACGCACATTTTTACTTACAAACTCTAACTACTATCAAACACTGACTAGTTGACAAGATACGGAAAAGAAGTGCTTTTATACATATTTCTAACACAGTCAAACAAACAAAGTGCTTAAAGACACACTTCTATTTTGTAACTTAATAAGATACCATTGGCAACTGAATTAGTATCTCTTTTCTAGAGTATTGCGTAGCCCTGAAAATGGCTGGTTTTTGTGGACGAGGAATTATGGCAATATTTTATTGTCTATGATTTTATTGTCCATTCTTCCTCTTCTTTCTTGATTTCCTCTCTGAAAAGCTCTTTTATCGGGTCTTCGGTCATTTTCAACATTCTAACATTCTCTATCTCTTCAGGCTTAGGTATCAGGCTTTCCCTGACAGGATGTCAGCTTCGTCCAGCTTGGCTAGTCTAGAGCACATCTTCATAGGAGGATGAGTCAATAATGGGTGGTCAGACTGGAGACTGACTCGTTTTATACAGTTCAAGCGCGGACGCGATAGAAAATATCCCTACAGTGTTTAGAGTCGGTACACTTTGATAGTTTAATTTGAGGGTGAGGGATAGGGAGAAGTCAAAGAGCATGGTTTATCATAAAAATTGCAAACAAACGACAGACACATTTTTGTTCAAAACACAACATTTTTATTCAAATAACTAACCCAGCAATGTACATTACTTCAAACAATCAAAAAAACATTTTTCAAATAACACAATATTTTGGACAAGGATGACAATGTTGTGAAGTCAAGCTAGACTTCCACTGATGGAAGTCATTGGGCCATTGATTTACACTAAGTTTCCTAGCTAGAGATAAACAATAACCATAATGGTCACAAAACCAACGATCTACTTTGTAATCCTTCTTGAAGAGTGTCGATTAAAATAAGTCACTAAATGTTCTAAAGAATATCCAAGTCTGTGTTGATGAAGAAAATAAACACACTATTGTCCACACACCATGGAATATGTGCCATGTAATTTCACATTATTGAATCGAGTTGTCTGGGCATTACTTCTCATTAAGTCAATGCTGTCGTCTTCCAAAGGTGGCAATCCATACGAATCCAAATTCTCCACACAACCTTCGTTAGGAAAGTAGACGGCTACCCAGTGGGTTCCTGGGAATGACTATCGTTCGTGTTGATGACATAAGCTTGATCGTCTTGAGGATTGCGATGAGGCAGCTCATCTATAGCACACACAACATGATTCCAAGAAGCAGTGTCCGAACTGTGGTTCAATAGATACAAAAGTTCCCAGGTATCCATTTTTTGTGTTGTTTTCTTGTTTTTCTTGTTGTTGTTGTTTCTTTATAGCTAATGATAAGTCATCAATTCAATCCTGACTTTTTCCTTGAAAATCTCTGTCATGTAACCGTTTCTTCGTTGCGGCTTTGCACTCTGAGCCAAGGAAACTTAGATGTGATGGATCTCTAGAGACATCAATAGAGGAGAGGAACGAGCATGCAAGTCTTTATACCGCTGATGCAACACGGCTTCTTCCGAGATGAGAGTCCAAGCTTCGTAAAGATGCTCGTCCCAGTTTTCTTCTTGACTCAGCATCAGACATTTATCGTGTTGAATTTGACTGGGATGATCGTTTTGACATCCATAGCAATCTTTCTTTATCAATTTCGTAATTTATTCTGTCATGTGTTTGGCAAAACGGGAGACTAAATGTTGTTCTTGTTATGGCCATCTGGACTTCATCACTATGTCCTTTTCGTCGTTCCTTTGGGTTTTCTGTTTCCACGGTATCCTCCAATCCATTTCCAAAGATTCTCCACTATTCAAAGAGGGATTACAGTCTTCCATAGCTTCTAATAGTCTATGATGACTTCTCATAAACGTCGAATGGGTTTGTGTAACGTGTACGTGGCTTGTTCTTGTAAACATCGTTGCTCTTGAGGTAAACGGAGAATTTTCAGACGAGTTTTGGCAACACGATACAATTTCTGAACTCCTCCGTAACCTGCCGGAAATGGATGGATCGTAGTAAATGCTGGCTAACACCTTCTCATTTTTTAAGAAGTCACCACTCTTCGCTGATGCTACTATGGATGCGGCGAAATTGTGGTTTGGAAACGGCTTAGAATAGAAGTCGAAGGTAGTGTTGGTGGTGGTGGAGGTAGTAATGGAATTGCTTTGGTCTTCTTTTCTTTTTCACTTCTGGTTTTCCTTCTTTCTTTTTCACTTGTGTTGATGGAGGAGTGGACATCATCTTTTTAACCCAAGCTTTCAGTTTGTCTCGTTGGGGAGCGGGGAAAGGGGTCAACAATGACGCTGCAATCTTGCTAGGAATGGGAGCTGCTGATGGTGTTTGAAAGATATCTCGTGCCTCTTCTTCCTCAGGCATTCGTATGGCTGCGTCTGTCTTGACCGCTGGGTGTGGGGTGGTGATGATGGTGATGGACTTTCCATCAAGACCTTAACATCTTTCAGAGAGGGCAGAGCTGTTTCGTCTAAGGCTTTCTGGTGAAAGAGTTGCAGTCGTTGAAAGAGTTGACCTTACTTTTGCTATATTTCTGTTTCTGACAAATCGTTGCGATCCATCGACGATTGCGATTCGTGTTGTAACTGGCACATCTCGGTCAAATTCGGATTGGGTGGCAAATGCGGGGTCCATTGTTCTTGCCATCGATCGTATGCTATCCATCGTTTGTAAGGCACTAAAGTCAGTTTTCGTCCTTCCATCAGATTTCAAGGGTCACGTCTGAGAGGTTTTGGACTTCAGAGGCCACTTTTATCTTATTGGTCCTTTTTATCTTGCTCCCATGAGTCCTCCCAGCATTGTTCCCAATGATCCTTCCAGCAAGGGTCCTAACAACAGAGCAACATATTCTTCTTTTGACGAATGGGTATTTTCTTTTGAACAATTTGACGAAGAACGTGACGATGTTTAGCTGAGGATCTTTTCTGCTGTTTAGACAAATTATCATGCCTTTCAAGACGTTCAAACAACATTTTTACACGGTATCGATGACGTCTTTGGAGGTGGTTTGAATGAGGTTTTTTAGCATGGGTGGAGAAGCTATGGGCAGGACGGACAACATGTCCCCATGTTTGACTAAACGAGGAATCAGTTCTTTCCTTTTCATTCCTTTTAGGTTAGAAGAGGAATGATTTCTGGGGGGGTGTGTGATATCTTTGGGTGTTTAGTAGCACAAAAACACTGATTTACATTCTTTGCCTCAGGTCTATTTTTAATTTGGAACGAGTTGTCACTGATTGTCTTTATGTCCTATCAACTTGATGACAGGCATCACGCGTCGTGGAGGTTTTCGCAACGGACTAAATCGGAACAGTTCTTGCTTGGACAAATCAAGTAAACTCTGTAACGTGCCCGATTTCTCTTGGACTTTGATTTTGTGAGCAGGTACTTTGTGAGCAGCTGACACTGCAGCTAAAGAGGACGAGGGTATCACCGCTGGAGAGAAGTTTTTGAAGACGCGGGTTTCCATTGTTTCATCAAATGAGGAAGAAAGGGTTTCAAATTGGGTTTGAGAGGCATCACCAACAACGGAGAAGTGGAAGAACCTGAGGCTACTGGAGACACAGTCGCCGCCCCTGCAGGTCATGATTTGCGAATGTAAGGTCGCGTCCTGGCCAGAGTATCTCTCATGCGAGTAGAGGCTGTTGGGCTTTTTTGTTTTTTTGTTGTCGGGGGAGGGGACTTTTCGTTTTATTTTTCTGTGGAGTTTTCATTTTCTGGGGATGTGACCTAATCTTGACACCATTGTTTTGTTTTCTTTTTTGGGGTTTGTATGTCTTTTTTTGGGGGGGAAGGGGGGCTTTTTTCTTATGGAGAACTTTCGGGGAATTAGGATCCCATTTTAAGAGGGAGCGAATGATGACACCTCTTAAAGAACCGCTAACTCCAGGTTTCAAAACGATTGGCTTTTTGGTTTGTGTAATGGAGGGGGGAGAATTGTCCCTGGTGGGTGTCCCGCCCAATTTTGGTTTTCGTTATCTAGGGGTTGACCGCCCTCGATGTTATTGCCCGGTTCGAGTAAATATAAATATAAGTGGTGAAACTTATAGGTGAAATAGATAGAGATTTAATCAATTACATAAAAACACTGTGAAAATTTATTACAGCAGGAATGTACTCTGCTTTTAGAAATTTAACTTTCACCGAAATACAAAGAAAACACAAATAGATTTAAATACTGATAGATTTAGTTCATCATAGGATCGAGTGAACAATCGAAGTCAACGTCTTGTACGATTGCATAACCTGCTCGTCCTCAGTTTGTCTTGCTTCCTCTGTAGCTGTTCAGACCCTTGGATCTCAGGATGATGCTTTCCACCATCCGTCTCAGGATACTCTCAGAATACGTTTCAGAAATTAATACGTCTCAGGATAATACGTCCCAGGAGCTATTTTCTCGCTTTTAAATAAATATAAATAGAGACAACCTAAATTTCCCTTTATTTATGAAACAGTTAATTCTTCGTTATTCTCACTCGTTATCAGATTCTACTATCAGTGCTAAACAGACGCTAAGGCTCTCAATCGACTCCACATGTTCTATAATGATCCTAGTTAGTCAAATGGCTAATTCGTTACGCCTTGACCTTACACATTAACACATACGCGAGGCCTGGGGTTCTGAGCCAGCCTCAATTTACACAGCGAATAAATAGGATACATCACATCAATCAATTACTAAATCATTTCAGTCAATACACACTTATTCTTAATCATACGTGGAATCTTCTAAATTCGGCGAATTCTCACGGATTCTCGTAATCAAATTAACTAATGTAATATATTAAATTTTAGAACATAATTCTTATGTAAACAAGACGACAAATTCAAACAATTCGTCAACCTTATCTAAAGAAGATTAATGTACGACTTCCTATGCATAAACTCAACACAGTCATACTTCATGAAGCAAATTATTACACGAATGTAGAAAAAAGATTCATGCAGATACAATTAAATAACTTCAGCAAAGCATTATATATGGCATCAACAAATTACATGGAATTGTCACACTACATTTGCTTTCAACGTTCCTCCCTCTAATCGGTAAATTAGTTCGTCGGTTCCTTTCGACAATAGTCCCTTTGGACAACAGTTCTTTTACAGGGAATTTCTTGCAAATCTCCCGGAGCCTACTCTGGTTTCTCACGTAGAAAAGCTTAGACTGATTAGAATTTCCGATGTGACAATTTTAAAAGCTAGAAAATTTTGTGTGGGAAACACGCCCCTTATTCAACATAACCAATCAGAATCAGATATCTCTGCAGCCTTTTTCCAGAGGCGACAAAGTCAGGGTCAGCTTGACCTGGTAGTTTGAGTAACAGAGGTTCTGCGATCTCTCAGTTGTGACAGCTTTACCATGAAAATGAAGTTGTCCGTGTCCCTAATAGTGCGTCTGGCTGCTGTATAAACAAATGTTTAATTAGGAACAAAATTCTCCCTCTAAAGGACATTACCGTACACGGTTGTATGGCGATATGATACGCGCCTGTCTCAGTAAATCTAATTAATGGTTCTCTGGTCTCAACTAATGTATTCTTGTTAGATCGACATAAAATTTGCCACTTCACACTTTGAGTGTGAGATGCGGCGATCGGCCACTTTCGTCAAGGTTAATTTGTTTCTCGCAAAAAAGCGTTTGGTTTGATGTGGAATGTGAATGATCCCTTGCAGTAATTGGTGTGCTGTCACCGTAAACCATGGTAAGACTTCTCTGAGACTGGCTTCTAAGACACGAGCACGAATTTATTAATATTTTTCGCAACTGATGCCATACAAGTCTCAGATCAATTTGACGGGAAGATGAAACTGAAGAGACATCATGTTGACACTTTGTGAGACAGATCTAAAGTGTCCGAGGTTACTTATAGATTTTTTATTAAATAGATACATGGATACGAAATCACAAATAATTGAGGTGGGTGGGTTTTAAATCCATGAGTAAATAGGCGTGTGGGGTTGGAGTAGCATCGTCGGACGCATGAGTCAGCTAAGGCGTTCCCAACTGTTGGGCTAAGACGTGAACTTGCGATTTATCTCTAGGGCTTTTAAACAAGACCACGAAATGAGCATTGAGACTGGTGGTACGATGGGCTTTACTTTGTTGAAACAAATTTTGGGTAATGTAAATGACACTGGCATTACGATGATGACCTCTGCGTGTAAACCACCGTTTAATTTCTTCTCGTCTTCTCCTAACATGTCGTCGAAAATAACCAGATGGGTTTAACTGGGTTAGACACGGTTCCGTTGTCTTCGTTTGGTATGCCTTCCAGAAACACGATGGAATCGCCTTGACGTTCTCGCAATAGGCTGTGCGCCGATTACCATTCTTTGTAACATCGCAGGATTCGTTGAGGTAGACGATCGATCAAATGATATTTATGTTCGATCAAACGTTTGACAAATTCGGTTTTGCCTGAACCACTAGGTCCAGAAATTAACGTGTTAAAGGGATGGCGAAAATACAAGGCCTCCCAACTGGCACGATCCAAGTGTTCGTCTATGACTTTGAAAGTGGAGGAAGAGAGCGCAGAGACACCAGATATAGCCATTGTGTAGGGAATGTCACATTTGACACGAAGACAGACAACACCAGAGTTTTTACACTTTTTCAGGACACGTTCATTATAAGATAAAATGGAACAACGCGAAAGACAAAAATACTTAAAAGCCAAATGGTTAAGTACAACGATAAAATGGTATGGTTTGAACTTGGAGTTCGCAGTGGATCTCTCATTCAATTATTGTTGTGTCGAGGTCATCCTTCTTGTTTGTGACTGTTCTCTTGGAACCATTTTTTTATACTGGCATGTTCGTACGGTAAAGTGAAGTGATTGGGAAGTCCAACTCGCTTCTGGTCCACAATTTGATACACTTTTTCCAAAGGCAGATTTGGTGTGTGGGTAAACATAAAATCTTATGCGGTTCGTATGTGGTTACTTTAAAGTTTCCATCCTGTCCAGACTGCAACTTTCAGGACACCAAAGTTCACCATTCGACTGGTGTGATAACTGGGAGTGAATCCTTTCACTTTACACTCCGTGTGCGCTTCTCCTTGTGGGTCCCGGTATTCGTAGCCGTTGTTTTTTAGGACCGCCCCTAGCAAAACTTAGAATCTTGTCGTCGGAGTGCTCGTCTGTCCAGGATTCTAAACGGTCTTCTTCGATGTCAGGGTGACGTTGACCCAGGCGATCGATGTAGATGCAACTGTCCGTGTCAAACTACAGGACGCGATCTCTTAACAGTTCTAAAGCTTCGTACAATTTTAAGCGGGGATGATCTGTCACGTAGGCCGCAATGATGACATTTGCAAATTCGTCGGCTTCTAGAAAGCCCAGTTCTTCTTCGTAATTGTCTGAGATCAAATCCTCTCGAACGACGTCCACGTGTTTCATGTATTTGGTTTTGTCGTGAATCATCTGAAAGTAACGGGAAGGTTCTCTCAAATACTCCGTCTTCGGTAAACACGGTCGTTTTGACATTTTGTTTCAGTTTCAAAAAAGCATCCACGTAGTCCGTAAAAATGCATTTCTGAGTCTCGTCGACCTTGTGGTATTGTTCTTGGCAAAGTGGTACATTTCGTACACTTCTAACAGTTGGTATCCCAGGACCAAAGCTTTAAACAATTCCACGCTGACCCACGCTCCCTTCTTCCTGAGTGTGATGACCAGGTTGGTCGTTGTTGCAAGTTTCGGCACAAGTACGGCACAAGGGAAACATCAGATTTCCTTGGCAATGGTAAGGTCAGTCGGGATGGTACAAGTTTGTCGGAGGCAAGACTTTGCACTTGACCAATCCTTCGTATTTTCGAATGTTGCCAGGTGTTCTGTCAGCAGTTGCGGGTCCTCTTGGTAAAGCGACACTATTTGCACACGTATGGATACAGGGAACATACGTCCAGGTATTTCATTTCTTCTCCTTTCCCTTCGTCAGCGTGGTACAGCAAACAGGTGGCATTCGTCCGTCATCCGTACAAACTGTTCCGCGGGTTCAGTAGGTACACCAGCTTGTAACTTTCGACGATGCGTTTAAACTCGGGATCGGTTTTCAAACGGTGATCGTACTCGTGTTCCCACATTTCCACTACTTGGTATCCTTGCTGTTCTAACTTCAAACGCCGCTGACAAGTGGCTTTGTACAAGTCTTTTATTGTCCGATGTAAAAACTGATTTTAAGTACCACCTTGAGGGTAACAAAGGGGACATTCGTGAAAAAGCAGCCGTTCAACTCGTACACGATCTGAGGGTTTGCTAAGTCTCAGCAGGGCAATGTACTCGTTATCGTCCTTCGTCCATACAGGGTTGAGAGGCCAAACATCCTGAGCATTTCGATCCACAATGTTTGTGTTTCTCCCGAGTGTTATAGTCATAGTCACATTTCTCACAGTAATAACTGTTTCCCAGGAATGCAGTGATACTGGTAATGACATCGAAATGTTCATCGTTATGATAGACGTGAATGTATTTTCTGTCTTTTAAATCTTTGCTTCGAAACAATAGAGGTCCGCGCATTTCTTAAGGGCGCACTTTCAATGTGTAGCGTGGATACAGGACGTCTTGCAAGTATTGCATTTCAGGAATGCCACAGGTTGTGTCATTGGACAGCCCTGCTTACTGTAACAGGAGTTCTGCTTCTCTTCGCTGTTTGTCTCGGTTCGATTTTTGAATTGTTTGCCAGGCTCTTCTCAATTCTTGCGTGTCGTTCTTGTCGGTATACGTTCGTCCCACCACGATGGCACGGGATAAATACATATGGTCTTGAGGATTGTTAATTTGAACGAGGCTACGCTTGATGCTAAGAAGGTTGTCCACCAGTAACACCTTTTTGTGTTGTCCGGTTCCTTGGGGAATAGAAACGTGGGTCATGAACAATGTAGCTTTTCCATCAGTGATGTGAAATTTGTCTTTGGATTGTTGCACAAAACTCGATGCAAACGGGGGACTTCAAACTGTCGTGATGAATGGAAAGTCTCAAGCGATCGTCTTCTTTGGCTTGACACTGCTGTTTCAGTGTGGTTAACAAAGAATCCGACACCTCAGTGATAAACCCTTCTGCTTTCTGCAGCGGTACGTGCGACTTTAAATCTTTAAACTTCACTGTGTACGTGTAAGCCGTGGTTCTAAATTGTCTAGAGGAGCGCTTTTCCGTCTCTCGAATGTGGAAATCCTTTTCAGGGTTTACTAATGGTGGTGAACTTTGGCTGAGTGTAGACTCTCTGGGTTGGGATTCTGGCTCACTCATGTCATCTTCAAAATCACTGGCATGGATTTGTGCCAAAACGTCAGCTACTGTACGGGGCGACAACTCACGTTCCTGTCTCTTACTTTCTTCTTCTTTCCACATGACATGATGCGATCGTTTCATCTTAACTGAAAAAGTCATATGACCACATTTTAAACGTCATGGGTCCCGTATATCATGTCAGACCAGTGTATATATAAATGGTTAATGTCTTCCCTTCCAGTAGTCATTTCACAAACTTGTGAAAGTGGAGAAATTAAAAAAACAGAGACAGTGAATAAAGACACAGAAGAAATCTATAAACTTTCTAAAGTGTTTTGTTGTGATATTGAATTGTAAAATTAGGACCAGAATAGACCTTGCAGAAAACGAAAGTGTCCCATGGTTTTGAATTTTTAGAATGAGAACACTCACGCACTCACTCACAAACACACGCACACACACATACACAAACACGCACGCACACACACGCACACACACACACACACACACGTACATCATGGGTAAATAAGGATTTTGAGTTTTAATTGATTTTGGCAATTGAAATAATTTCTCTTTTCGAGAGAAGTGGGTGGCAATGAAAAGGACCGTTGGGTATTTGTTTGTTTCACAAAAAAGGTCAGGAACGTAACGTAATCAGTTGTAACTGCCTTAAGCCTTTGCCACGTCCAAGGCCTACTCCTGGACTGTCTCCTGTCTGTTATGATTTGGTAGAAATCACTAGGGGTGGTATCGCAGGCGTAGTAACAGGGTTGGGTTGTTTGGATCGGGAAGGTCTTTTTCTCTTTGGTTGCATTAAAGAAGTCTGATACATTTGTTTCAGACTCGTTAACTCAGTCACTAATTATCTGCGTGATGGAAATACAAACCACATATTAATTCAACATGTAAATCATCTCATCTCAAAACGCGGTCATTGCAAACAATTATCATATTGCTCCTAATCTGTACTGGATGGAATTCGATTACTGGAACATTGCTGCAGTCATTAGGGTAAACTGGTCGTGCGTGGGACAGTTCCTTACTGGCTTTACAATAAATCAAATAACTGCCGGGCCTGCTGTCTAATAAATAAATATAAGTCGAGAATATTTTAGTATGTCCTAGCGACTTGACAAATTAACTTTTCTTTATTTAGAAATGTACTTCTTCATTCAAAAAATCTAAAATGCATAATTTCCAAGTATTATATTATATTATATTATATTATATTATATTATATTATATTATATTATATACCACTGCGGTGGCTTAGTGGGCGCTCAACATTAAAAGGTTGTGTTAAGACGGGTTGGTCTGATGTCAGGAGTATGTGACTGGTGGGACGTTATGCTACGTGTAAGCGGCATGATGCCACAGTGCTAGACATCACTATAAACTGCCACACTGCAGACATTCTAGCGATATGACTGAACAATTGTTAAAGCTACGTTAAAAATCCATATCACACACATTATATTATACTATGTTAGATTATATTATATTACATTATATTTCGAGAGAGTTTGAGAACCATCACCCTGTATCAACATGCCAAATTTTTATACCACTTTATATTTACTTAACGTTAATTGGTTCACAAAAACTGAAGAAAAAAATTCATTCTCACCCTCGGTACAAGTCGATATCTATCTAGTTACGGTGTTCAAATGCATCAGTAAAAATTGTAACATAACATTCCAGAAATTTACATCCGCCTTAGACATGCGCTTGCTATTGATTTAGCAATATACATACACACCATTGTTCACCAGACAACGATTCAGTATTATCAAATAAAATGACATTTCTTGTCACCCCTTGTAAATCATTGTCAACCCAAGGTTCATCTTTGGAGTGACAATGCACACCATAACTCTCTTTCACTTTCTCAGCAATGAAAGATTTATAAAATGTCATAGACATATTTCCTCCTTATTTATCACGTTTACTCAGCTTACACAGTCATTTCATAATTTAGGACCACATTCAGTTATATGTACATGTTGTTTCTTTATTGAAAAGAATAGAAAGCTATTTTTTTTTTTATTCGTGAAAGATGGGCAGAGTTAGCTAACGACGAAATACCATCTCCACTTCCAAATGTTCAAATGTTTGGCATGAACATGTGGTTTTGATTGAATATCGTTCTGAAAGTTTGAAGTACATGACAATGGTCAAGGACTACATGATACACAAAAACATTGTTACACATCTCCTGCATGATGCACGCGTATTTTTGCATTTCAGATATTTGTGCCACTTTCACCACAAGAAGGGAGTTAACAATTTTCAATAGAGAGCGAACAAGGAAGATAAAGAAATATGCTTGTCATCATCATCATCATCATCTTCTTCTTCTTCTTCTTCTTCATCTTCTTTGTCGTCGTCGTTGTCTCAAAAATTGTGAAAGTATTGTGACATAACACGATAATCGCATATGTGCATAAAAATATCGCTTAAGTGCATCGAAATATGCAGCTGAAGTCTTTTTAGGTATTAAATAGAATAAGATGGAATATATATATATATATATATATATATATATATATATATATATATATATATATATATATATGCAATAAACTGACAACGAACAGTGCGAAACTATTATCTAATTAGCCTGAGCGCTTTCGACTCTTTAATGAGTCTTTTTCAATGTCAAATACAAAACAGAGACAAGACAAATAAAACAGAAAAAATGGTTATATTTGCAAAACTTTCCATGGTCGTTTCTACAGGAATTAAAAATTTAACTTTAATTAAAGAGTCGAAAGCGTTCACCCTAGTTAAATACTAGGTTCGCACTGTTCATTGTCAGTTTATTGCATTTATTTTAATCAATCCTTGACACACGTGATCTCTTGCTGGGTCCAGTGCACTTGAAATGATTGTTATGCGCCATATGATTTGTATTCTTTATATATATATAATGTTTTATGTAATGTAGCGGGGACGACAGTTTCAGGAAGGCGATACAAGCTTCATGCTGTCACCCTTACGGTATACATAGTCCATGATTATACAACTGATACAGTTGACATTTGCACTACATATATCTTGATAGAATCTCGCTGGCTTGTGCAATGACGACGATTAAAACTGCACAACTTGATGAATTGGACCTGACAAGGTCATTTATCTTCATACGTGCCAGTCATACTTCAACATGTGTCGACACATGGACCACCGAAAAATGCTATATATGCCAAACGTAGGGGACATCACGTAATTATTTCCACACCGATAACTTGTCTAACATTATAATCTTACATACGCAACCTTGTTGACTGTCATCGTGTTCGTAAATTTAAATGGTCAAAACCTTAGTCATATTTTTTAAAAATTTCTAATGAAACCATTTGTAGAAAATGAGTTTATTTATACCTATTAAAAGATGGGTAATTGTCAAGAATATACAACTTTTTTTTACATGACCTTCATTTTACATGACCTTCATTTTACATGACCTGCTTTACATGACCTGCATTTTACATGACCTGCTTTGCCAATGAGTTCGTATGATTATGACTGCATTGTCGCCGAGTTGGTGTGATTATGACTTCCATTGACAATGAATTCAAATGAGCATTACATCCATTGTCAATGCGTTCATTTGATTAAGACTGCATTGCCAATGAGTCGGTGTAAGACCTGCACTGAGTTCGTACGAGTATGACCTGTATTGCCATTGAGTTGGTTTGAGTATGACCTACATTGCCATTGAGTTGGTGTGACTATGACCTCCATTGCCATTGAGTTGGTGCGATTATCACCTGAAATGCCACTGAGTTGGTGTGATTATGACCTGTAATGCCAACAAGATGGTATGATTATTACCGGCAATGCCAGTGAATTTGTGTGTATATGACCTGCGTTTCGATATTTCCGCATCTTTTTCTGATATATACACATGTTCCGTTATGTCCGCAAGTTTTCATTCTGATATGGCCACGTGTTCCACTATATTCGCAACATTTAATTCCTGTATGTCCGCGTGTTGAATTACATCTACCTTTATGGTTTCATACGTCCGCACGTACGTTAGGTCTCGTAATTTTTCGTTTGTCTAAATATATTTTCCGTTGCCGAGAGTAGCAGTCTTAATACACATATTTTACTGATACACATACAAACATATTATCACGCACACAAAAGGTAGGATTGTTTATATTCACATTATACCCACAGACATGCTATGACACTCAGGTAGGGGCTTAAGTTTTATTTATTTTTTTGGTGAATAAACATGAACATACGAAGAAAAACAGACAGATTGATTGGCAATGATTGAATACATGGAATGAATGAAGGGAACATTTTCAATGAATGAGGGCTGTTTATGTTTTCAGTTTTTCTTAGAATTCGGCCTAACTGAAACTCAAGCATAATTTAAATTTTTGTAATACAGTTTATCTCTAAAACCAGTTCACTTACAGCAATTTTATTTAAACATTATTCAGTATTACGTTAGGAAATTTTTCATTCATCAGCTTGTTACAAACATTAAAAATTTATGAACTGCTGCTCGAAAATATTGCTGTTGAGACTGGAGTTCAGCTTCTCAAATGAAATCTAATTACGCGTCAATTATATTTAGTACTGAATGTTTTGTCGATTTTGCCACCCTACACCGACTTAGTCTCGTTTTCTAAGTGTTAAATCTGTCGTCCTAGATTTCGTAAGTTGAGAGAAATGGTGCTGTTCAATTGTAGGGTTGCATTTGCAATGGAGAGAAGACTGATAAAGAAGCAAAACAAACAGACATTCAGGCAATGAGACAGAGAGTCCATTTGCCTTCTTTGTATAATTTTTTCTTCACTGACTTGGGTTCTTTTCAGTAAATAAATATCCTAATAGGAATCAAAGATCAAGGACTGCATTGATTAAGTAAATACACACCATATTTTCCACACACAGTTGGGAATCATCTCCGATTTTCGTCCATCATTTCTTGGATACAGATGGTACTAATCTGCCAGCATTAGCATTACGTTTATTGTCCTACGAGTGAAACTTAATGTTTGGCGACAGCGATGTTCGATGTACCAATTCTTTGGCAGCAACGTTTGTTTAAAACGAATATTTAGGGTCAAGTGAGACAGATTTTTGCTTTTTATTTAGGCAGTTGATTACAATTTGTAGCCAAATCTAGTTTTTGTACACTGACTAACCTTTATTTATCTAATGTCTTTTTTCAGTGTTTCATACATCGTTTATCACATGCTAAATGCAAATTTCACCTATAACTGTTGAGATCGTAGTTATTTTGCTGCATTGTTAAACTTAAGGAAGAATTTGGAGTGCTGAAATTAAGATGTTTCTTGTAATGTACCAACATTTTCTTCAGCCAGGTTTTTTCCTGTCTAGGTGACAATGTTGTTATCAAGCAGATTTGTGTTTTTATTAGTCAGATGGGGGTGGGGTGGGGTGGGGGGTCCATAATTTGTACAAACCAGTATGGCATATTTTATAGCCCGCCGTGCTCTCATGGAAGAGAAATACCTCACAAAAGATTGCCAAGTGTAAAATAAAAACTAAACCCTCCTTTACAAATAAGCTATCTTTGCCTGATATCGAATTCATACAAAACACAAATCAAGATAAAGAGACGCTTAATTGTATGTATATATTTTCCTGAATAAGAATCACAATAAAATTTCAAAACATATCACATAAGTCCATTTAACCATCTCATTTTACTTTCTTTTAAAATTTCTTTACTGGCGTGGGTTCTTCTTCTGCGCCAGCACATTGTTCTAATAGGAATCCAATACTGTGTTAATAACGTTCGTTCACGCAATTTTATCCACACACTGGTGTCAATCTGATCCGTGTAAATTGCACATCACTATATTGCGTAGATACAGTTGTTCTACCGTATTACTTCTAATTTCCAATCGCAAATGTAATTCTCAGCTACAGTTCTATCATGTTCATATAAATGTTACGGAATGGAGATTATATAATCACTGATTCTAGCTAACCAGCATGCAAAGCATGTATGCCACAGGTTAAATTACTAGCGCAACACACCAGTCAACTCAATACTGGATAGTCGAAGTTATGAATTGCACATATCAAACAGGATGGAAAAAGAAAAATCATAGGATTAACATTATGGGTCTCTAAGACTTCAAACAGGAAATGCAATATTAAAACTACACCTACTAGCAGTACGTCAGTTTGGAGCAGCCAATACTAATTTCATCATCCAAACAATCTGTAAACTGCTATCCAATACCAAGTTACTTACTTTCCAAAGCCCTACATTTACTATCCGATAAATACTCCGCTATCTACTATCGAACCCCAACAACATACCATCAACATGCCGTCTGGAGTGATTTACTATCCACCACCCAATGATCCACTATCCAACACGCCGCTTGGAGTGACCATCACCTAGTCATCTAGTCTCCATAACGCAGTTATCTACTATTTAGCACGAGGAACCTATTACCCCATACCCACATTATACAATCAACAAGCCGTTTAGAATGATTATCACACATTTGTTCACTGTCCAAGACTTCAAGAGCAGTGCCAACCACTGCCACTACTACCTGCTTTTTCCTTTATTGACTTTCTGGCTGCATCGACAATCAAATTTTAATTTTATTGAACTGAACCAAACCGCTCATTTGCTATACCTATTATCTTCTTTCAGGGATAGTCAAACGTCTTAAAAATGTAATTCCTGTATAATTCTATCCTCTCTAATCTAATAAACTGATATTTGTTGAAAGCGGTATTAAAGGAATCTTGGAAATTCGTGGTTATAATTTAATTGTTAGCTTGTCTTAAGCTTTTCTTTTTTCTCTTATTGTTTTACGAAGACTAGGCAAAGCTGGCATCTCCTCTTTTAAGACTTTGGTATTTTTTGTGTTAAGTAAATTGTATCATTTATCATAGTACTAGGTTTCAATTTATCATATCAGTGCAAATTTTACTTATGATCGAATCGTGATGCCTCTAGTTACATCTTTTTCACATACGCAAATAATTCATTTTTGTTTGTATTTTTGTTGATTCTTCCGTTACGTTATCCCTTGTTTCGACATTCCATCCACTCAAAATGGTTATTTGTACCACAATCGCAACATCTTTTAATTTTTACTAAAGAAAATATATTACATATGAGCATCGCACGTAATTATGTTAGTTATAAATTATTTTTATTATCACCCATTTAAAGGAAGAATAATCATCACTTTTCCATTTTACTTTCTATCGATTCTATGGTCTTACATTTTTTAAAATAAAATTCAGCAAAAAACTCTTTCCCTAGAATACAAAGTGAAAATGTAGAAAAGAACTTACAGTATTGTGAATTAAATTCCAAATAGTATTGAAAGTTCCATTACAATTCAAAATGTATAAAACTCCAATTTAATTCCAGCGGTGATCAGAATAAATTCCAATATTGAATGTGTTGATGTACATGTAGTCTCTAATATGTTAATGTGTCAGTAGCCTGGAATGTGGTGATGTACTACAGTCTTCTTATGTATCACAATAATGGTAATCCAAAAATTATCCTCTCTGAATTCACTATAATTCCAAATTAATGTTGCAGTCCAAGAATATTATTGATAAGCACGTTGTATTTGCAGTAAATAACAATTTGAATAAATAAATCCACCCAGATTAAAAACTGAACAAAACCATAAGACTGATTCTGCTTCAAGATGTTATAGCAATAATGAGTAATGTCTGAAGTAAACAACATAGTATAAAAAGCTAATAATAGAACCCAGATCTAGGTCAGACTTCCCTCTTAAACATTCAAAGTTATCAACAGGTTTAGCGATTTCCAAGTGGAAAACGATACACTAGACTCAGATTCGAATAAACATTTAATTCCAAATATAATGATCTGACTACTTAATGCACAATTATAGAGAATTTTTTAAAAGGTTTTCTGCCGTTTCAAAATAAATGTCCCTGGTCGGGTATAAAGTGGACTTTATTTTGTACTTGGTCTAGTACAAAATAGAAATGTACATAACATATAATCATTAAGTGAAGTCAACAAATAATACGAATTAATATGCATAAACAACTGCAGATTTAATACCATTATATGTTTCGTTTTCATATTTTTTTTTCTACTTTAAACACGTCCTCTTTCCTCAATTTTCTGTACCTGTAAGTCTTCATCTTTAAATACGATTGGGTTCCCTAAAATAACTTGACTTGTTTTACCATATCTATTCTGTCAAATTAAGTAGGTGGCCAGTTGCAAATATATATATTTATGTTGAAATCCTAAATGTCTGATCTATGGCATATTCTTGGCGTTCCATATGTATCAGTTTTTAGATAACCAAAACATGGTATTATATACCTTAGATATACTTTTGGATCACTAGCAATAATTGCCATATAAAATTAGATATGATAATTATTAGTTTATCCTTCAGTAAAGTTTGGCGATTCATCTGCCTATTTTCTAGTTTCATTCTGAATAAAATTTACCTGTCTATTTTGGAGGGATGCTATTTTTGTCGCATAAAGTGGAACATTATTCAATATTTTCTTTTTGTTTAACCATTTCATTGAAAAATTCTTCCCGTGTTCAAACTATATCGTTTCTAGTCTTCGCTTTTGCAAAATTTCTATATATGTGTTAAATATCTCACCTGCCTTTTATTTTCAAATTTCTTCGTTCAAGCATATTTTGATAATGCATTTATCACTGTTTAAATATAATTATACCCTCCGTTTTACTTTTCAAATGATAGCATATCAACATTATATTATTTCCATCGGTCAAAGAAATTATTAGTATTGCTCAGTTTAAACAGAAATCACGTTTAGCTGATTGTATAAAGTATAGGTCGACTGTTTGTTGAAACATTCTTTCATTTTAGAGTATTTTATTTCGTTTTGTCCTGTTGATTGCGCTCACAACCTTGACTGATATTTGTGCTTGCAACTGGACCTTCTGGCTCGAAATACAAATATCTCAAATGCTCTTTCTTCAAATTATATTTACATTGGAATCTATTTTAATTTTAACTACAATTTCAAGGCAACAGTGTCAATATCAGAAAGTAGCTTTTGTTTATAATCATAGTCGAAAAAAATATTAATGAAGAAATCAGCAAAGAGCACATCATTCTGTAAAATCCCACCATATCGCTATAAGGTAGAAATTATTTAGGCAGTAACACTATTTACCATCTTTGTTCCACTGGATGAAAATTGCAAATTAGAGAATTAATAGGAATGACTCTCTTGTAGCTAGGTAGATTCAAGTAAAGCTGAATCCATCTAATTTGCATGTTTATTCCTGCTGATGAAAATGCAAATTAGCGTACGTTTGCGAATGATGCTCTTACAAGAACAGAATTACACTAATTTACCTATTGTTTTCAGCGGAATATCAATGTAAATCATACGAATGACGGCAGATGCACGTAGACTTAAGTCATCGATTATTGCACGATTCTTTCATTGTGAAAAAATGCAATTTATCATCATACATAACATAAAAAAAACATTTTTAACCACTCGAGTTCGATGTATTTAACTCCAAACTGAAATTACATCAGTAGCATAAAAACACAACATTTAAAAACAGAGCTATTATTGTCCCTTCCATTTTTTAATTTAATATTCCACTCACTCATTCTGAACATGCTCATTGCTTTGTACATATTGTCATGTTATAGAAGCATGTCCAAATTCTACCTGAAATATGCAAACACAATTTTATTTGTAAAATATCTAAGTTTTATGCGGCGTAACACGATCACACCATCACAACTATTATGTAGCCTAACATGATCACTACATTACACCTATTATGTAGCCTAACATGATCACACATGATCACTACATTATACCTATTATGTAGCCTAACATGATCACTACATTACAGCTATTATGTGGCCTAACATGATCACTACATTATACCTATTATGTAGCCTAACATGATCACTATATTGCAGCTATTATGTAGCCTAACATGATCAATACATTACAGCTAGTAAATAACCTCACCTCTCTCCACAGAAGAATTTGGACATAAATGGGTCTCTTAACTGACAGAAATTTATCCAGCCACAGGTGATCTTTGCGCAGTGTATATGGGATGCAAATCCGACTAAAAAATAAATTTGTTTACGTCTTCTGTGCAGTCTATTGTTCTAGTCAAATACTGCAAATATCCAGTCACAAATGCATTGCAGTAAATGTGGGAATTTCTGCATCCATTAATCCTATTGCACATGAAAATCGCAAGAATGTAATGTTTTGTTTTGAAAGGGACATTCTAGGGTCATCTTGTACTCTAGGCCTACTGTGTATTTTATCTAACAATGTGGCATCACATCGCATTGATCATTCTGTTTTGAAAAATGATTTTGACGTTATGAAATGTTCTGTTTATTCGGATGGAAGCTTTTTCTTTCAGTTATAGTTTGTAAAATAGTACAATCTATTTTTACTAGCTCAACTTTGTTTGGAACTATATTTTATGCACAACAAATGAAAGGTGCGCCGTATGTCAGAATGAACGAAATTATTCCTTTTTCTTTCTATCTAAATATTTTCCACTGATATAAAAACTATCTGATAAAAATAATCTCAAAATGGGTAATGATATTATATTATCGCCAAGGCTCGCAAAAGTTGGACATTATTCAACTCGTTTCATAAATTAAATATATCATTACCCATTTGAGATCCTCTATTTATGTAGCGTAACATGATCACTACCTTACAGCAATTATGTAGCGTAACATGATCACAATATTACAGCAATTATTTAGCGTAACATGATCACAACATTACGCCTATTATGTAGCGTAGCATGATCACTACATTATAGCTATTATGTAGCTTATTATGATCACTACATTAAGGTTATGATAATGCGTATTACGATCACAACATTACAGCTGTTATGTAGCGTAACATGATCACTACATTACAGTTATTATATAGCGTTACATAATCACTACATTACAGTTATTACATAGCGTAACATGATCACTGCATTACACCTATTATGTAGCGTAACATGATCACAACATTACAGCTATTATGTAGCCTAACATGATCACAACATTGCATCTATTATGTAGCGTAACATGATTACTACATTACAGTTATTACGTAGCGTAACACGATCACTACATTACAACTGTTATGTAGAATAACATGACCACTACATTACAGCAACTATGTGAATAACATGACCACTACATTACAGCAATTATGTAGAATAACATGATCACAACATTACAGCTATTATGTAGCCTAACATGATCACTACATTACAGCTATTATTTAGCCTATTATGATCACTACATTACACTGGACAACAAATTTTTACAAAAGTCATGTTACTGAAATAAAATTAGTCAATTCTTATCAATTTTTATGTGCTGAACACGAATATGACAGTCAAATTGCAAAATTGGCTTAGTTTTTTTGTAATCTGCAAGAAATTAATGTTTACATAACGAAATGCATTCCAATAGTAAAAGGTCAACTGTAATAGCCTACCTATAAAAAATCAAGTCATTGACTACATCTTAGATTTCTTCGCCTGTCTCTTGTACAGCTGTTCGGGAGCATCTCTGAGGAGTGTCCAGCAGTAGTCAGCCAGCATTGTAGTGGACCATTTTCCCTGGTATCTTTGTTCCATTGTTGCGATATCTTGATGAAAACGTTCGCCGTGTTCATCACTAACAATACCACAGTTGCTAGGAAAGAAATCCAAATGGGAATGAAGGAAGTGAATCTTTAGAGACATATTGCAGCCAAGTTTCTTATACTTCATCAACATGTCTTCTACTAGTTCCTTATAGTTTTCTGCCCTAACATTTCCGAGGAAGTTTGTAGAAACTAGGCGAAAAGCATTCCATGCTTGTTTCGCGTCACCTTCCAGCAAGTTGTTGAACCGGTCATCTTTGAAAAGCTCTCGAATCTGAGGACCCACAAAAACTCCCTCTTTAATCTTTACTTCGCTGAGTCGAGGGAATTTTTCATGCAGGTATCGGAATGCTGGCAAAGTCCGGTCAATGGCTTTCACGAAGTTCTTCATCAAACCTAGTTTGATGTGAAGGGGTGGTAGCAAGATTTTCTGAGCCTCAACCAGAGCTGGGTGTTGGATATTCTTCTCTCCAATGGCTACATTCTGCCTGTGAGTCCATTCCTTCCTCATGTAGTGCATTTCCCTTGCTCGGCTATCCCACTCGCATAAGAAACACATGTATTTTGTATATCCTTGCTGCAGTCCCATTAAAAGGGCAACTACCTTCAAATCACCACAGAGGTGCCAGCTGTACTTGTTATACTCAATGGAATTCAGTAGCTGCCTTAAGTTATCGTATGTCTCTTTCATGTGGACAGCATACGCTACTGGAATAGATGGAAGAATGTTTCCATTGTGCAAAAGCACAGCCTTGAGACTCAGTTTCGAAGAGTCCACAAATAGTCTCCATTCTTGTGGGTCATGAGTGATTTTTAAAGCATTCATGAGGCCCTCAATATCGGAACAGAATATCAGATTACTTTCCTTTCTGAAGAAAGGCTCCAATTGCTGGTGGCGCTTTCGATATGCAGTAATTGTGACATCTTCTTCTAGAAGATTCCATTGTTGGAGTCTTGATCCTAGCAATTCTGCCTTGTTCTTTGATAAGTCCAAATCACGAATCAGGTCATTTAGTTTTTCCTGTGTTATTCTGTGTGGGGTTGATGATGCACCACAGTGAAAATCTGGATCACTGCATGCTGATGGACCAGGAGAAGAACAGGTCGACTCACCTTTGTCTTCGTTAGATGAATCAAGAGAATATTCTGCTGGAGGTTCTGGAATAGGAAGTCCCTCACCATGGGGAACTGGTCTCAATGCAGACGGAATGTTTGGGTAGACTATTCTCGACTTCTTTCGCTTCGTTATTCCGCCGGAAAGAGGAGGAACCAAGCAGAAGTAACAGTCATTTAGGTGGTTGCTTGGCTCTCTCCACACCACTGGGACTGCAAACGGCATTGATGACCTTTTGCAATTCAACCACTGTGAAAGCTGTGTTGTACATGTAGCACAGCATATATGCGGAGCCCAAGGCTTGTCTTGGTCACCAACCTTGCATCCGAAGTAAAGATGATATGCCTTCTTCACTTGAGAATTGATACTTTTCTTCTGGTTGGCAAATGTCACTTCCCCACAAATATAGCAAAAATTGTCCGCGGTATTAACACACTTTCGAGGCATTACTGTTCTTTATTGTACGTAAATGGATAAAATAATAAGTTTTATGTAACAGTAGCTTGAACTGTCTCGCACAACGTCTAAAATATTTTAAATGCTGAACCTATCTGATTGGGCTTTATATAGTACACTGCTTACGTCAGCTTCAGCAGCCGCCTGGCATTAGTATAATAGGCCTACACATGTATAGTACACTGCTGACGTCAACTTACTTCAGCAGCCGCATGGCATTAGTATTGCATTGCATCAGAAAATGATGCAATCAACTGTGGATGATGCGAGCATGATGGTATTATGCAATGTTAGATCATTATTCCGGATGTTGCTGCAGTCCTACTGGAGAAATTTACACAGTGAAACATAGAAAATGAGGTATATGAATATCTTCAAAACGAGAGCCAATACAAATTTTTCACGGTTATATTCGTGTTCGGCACACCAAAATACTACAGATTAGGGCCTTTTCAAGTCAGTAATGATTTCACTGTTGACCAGTGTTATTAGAGTTAGTTTTTTGCGTAACAGGATCACAACATTACAGCTATTATGTAGCCTAACCTGATTACCACATTACAGTTATTATATAGCGTAACATGATCAATACATTAAAGCTATTATGTAACGTACCACGTTCACTACATTACACGAGATTACTAACAAGCTAATGCCAAGGAACAAATCAACACCACTCCAGTCGACCTTCCGGACATGTTTGCAAATTTCTTCCGTGACAAAGTACAAACCATTAGAGATAAGCTTGACACCACAATTTCAATTGACTCGTCGTCACCATACAGTTGGGATACAGAATTTGAGCGGCAACCATTAGCAGCATTTGAACCTGTCTCTATGGATTTCATACGTACAATCGTGATGAAGAGTGCACCAAATCCATGTGAACTTTATCCAATTCCAACATCACTGTTGTTTGAGTGATTAGATCCAGTATTGCCTTCACTAACTGATGTTATTAATACCTCTCTCTCATCCGGGGAATTCCCATCATTTTTCAAAACCGCCATTGTAAGGCTCTGCTGAAGAAACCATCACTAGACCATAACGATTTAAAGAACAACCACCCAATTTCTAATCTCCCATACATATCAAAAATCTTAGAAAAGGTTGTTCTATCCCAGCTTGTATCTCATCTAAATTCAAACAGTCTTTTTAGCAATGTACAATCTGCATATCGCCCTTGCCACAGTACTGAAACTACTCTTCTAAAAGTAGTTAATGACATTCTCTCTGCGTTGGATAGCGGAAAGATTACAGTCCTCACCTTCCTTGATTTGTCTGCAGCATTTGACACAATAGACCATGATATATTACTTCACCGTCTCCAGCATGTATTTGGCATTCATGATACAGCCTTACTGTGGTTCAAGTCCTACTTGGTCAACAGGACACAAATTGTATCTGCAAATGGAATACACTCTAGCCCAGTTGATATATGTTGTGGTGTTACACAGGGGTCTGGTCTTGGACCTGTTCTCTTCATTCTGTACACTCACTCGCTCTCAAGTGTCATAGATCATCATCCAGTGTCACACCAATTGTACGCTGATGACACCCAAATATACAAATCTAGCCACCCAGCTGAAGTTGATGCTACCATCCAAGGTGTAGAGAGGTGCATTTCTGATGTGAAATCATGGACGACATGTAACAATCTGCAGATGAATGATGATAAAACTGAGGCCATTCTGATCACAACACAAAGACTTTCTCATTCACATCCTTTACCTCAAACAATAAATATCAGCAACGCAACATTAAATTCACACAATCAGTACGAAACCTAGGTGTTACTCTGGACAGTACTTTCACACTGCACCAACATGTCATGAACATATGCAAAGCTGCATATCTTGAGCTGAGACGCGTCAGCTCTATTCGAAAATATCTTTCAGTTGATGCCACTAAAACACTTGCGTGTTCATTAGTACTTTCAAGACTGGACTATTGTAACTCAATTCTGTCTGGTTCATCTCAATATCTACTCCAAAAACTTCAAAAAGTTCAAAACACAGCTGCTCGGATCATACTTAGAGTACCACGATCTGAGCACACCTCCCTGCTGCTCTGTACCCTACACTGGCTATCCATTCGATCCAGAATCAAACACAAAATTTGTTCTCTGTGCTACATTTCACTGTCGAACTCTAGTCCAACATACCTATCCGACCTCACCCATGTGTACACACCAGCAAGATACTTACGCTCCTCTTCTGACAATCGTATACTCATTATTCCCACCATGAAAACAAAGTCATATGGACAGCGTTCTTTTGCATACCAGGGCCCAGCAACGTGGAATGAATTGCCCACTGAACTTATACACAAAGACACAGTGATCACATTCAAGAGGGCTCTCAAAACTCACTTATTTCGACTGCAAGAACAAACTTAAAGACATAATAATGTTTCCTACCTGAAATATACTCAGCATGTTTTTTTTTAATGTTTATCTAATTTCATGGTGTTTGTTTTTGTAAAAATATTATTATATGTTTTTTGTCTTATAGGTGTTGTCTAATATTGTAAAGCGCTTAGAGCTTCTAAAGATTAGGCGCTATACAAAGTCCTCGTTATTATTATTACCTATTATGTATCGTAATACGAACATTAAATTACAAGGCTCGACTTGGACATGATTTAGTAATGTAAATATATTGCCGAGAAAAGATGCACAGCTTATAATTGTTTTATTTTAAATCTGAGCTACATTATAACTTGTAACTATGTTTCATATATAAACTAAACATAAATCGCTCCGGTGGCCTAGTGGTTAGAACGTCCGCCTCGGAAGCGGGAGGTCGTGGGTTCGATCCCCGGCCGAGTCATACCAAAGACTTACAAAAATGGTACTAACAGCCACCTCGCTTGTCGCTCAACATTGAGAGGTTAGTGTTAGGACTGGTCAGCCTGGTGTCAGGATAATGAGACTGGGTGGGACATCATGCTACATATCTGCGGCATTATGCCCCAGTGCTAGACATCGCAATAAACTGCCACACTGCAGACATCGGAGCGATATGACTGAAAATTTTTTAAAGCTGCGTTAAAAATCCAAATCACACACAAGGTGTTTGTGATATATATATATATATATATATATATATATATATATATATATATATATATATATATATATATATATATATATATATATATATATATATATATATATATATATATTCACTTTTGATGGTGGGGGAAGAATGATGAATTTTAATCATTGTTTTTTTTAATGTTGAAGAATATGGCTAAAGTTGAGGCGAACATGTATTTAAGCTACTATTGATGATGATAAATTACTTTATGATGTATTCCAGAAACAATCGCAGTGCTGAATACCGGACATATAAGAATGATTATCGTTCTGTTTTGTGTCGAGCTAAACAATATTTCCATTAAGCTTAATATAGATTGACTGTCATTATGACAATTGGAACTCCGAACTGGGAAGAAAATTATTTGGAAATATTCAAATTGAAAAGACATGAGATTAAATGCGTAATACTTGAACCGAATAATAAAATGTAAACTAGAAGTTGTCGAACCATGAGCAAATGAATCCATCGTTTGTCTATCTGTTTTTTTTTTTCGTATAAAGAATCACAAAATGTGTAAAGCTGTGATTTATTTTCTGTCAGTGACGTTATTGTTACATACAAAGGGTGCGCAAAAATTAACTCCAGTACCTATTTAGAATGAATCAACCCTGAAGAAAACAATGTTTTTACTGATTGTTTTTCATGTTACAGCTTCGGCAAGTTGGGCAAAGGTGAACGTGAGCAGAGTTAGTAATTAGAATTAAAAATTGCATCAAGTGGATCGTATTTCACACTGAAATACATTATTCTATGCAAAGTGTTTGTACACAATATATGTTTTACAAAGTCGATTACGGACACCCCCTGTGCACGATTACGGACAAGGTTTTAAAAATCACCGTAGGCATGATTATGGACAATGGGAATTTAACATGGAATCTATACATTATGTATATTGGGCCTGTTTACGGGCAAGGGAAAATTGGGTCTGTAATGCGTCTGACGTCACGGTACGGGAGATTGGTAATGTTGCAACAATGGAGGAACAGGTGAGCTGACGTCACAAGAGCTGGTGTGCAGGTATGCACCGGGCTGACCTCAATCGGGAATAAAGAGTGGGACTTAGATTTATATAACACATACAACACACAACATACAGTCACAAACACTTATACAACTGACTACAAAAATTATAGGCAAAATGCAACTCTTTTTGAGGCATATGAGTGGCCCTAAAACGGACCTTTGGGTTCTTAGATTTTCTCAAGTTGTTCCACCAGCTCCTCACTTTCCCAATGATTCCTTTTTTCATCTACTTCTTTTCCGTCTCTTGCATCCAGTCAGAATATCCCATGCCCCTCAATTTTTCCTGTACCTTCATCCAGTTTTGATTCAGTTTGTCAAAGTCATCTTTCTTCTTTCTGTTGTCTTGTTCCTTTCTCTCCTTTGTTCAGTTATCTTTAATCTTCTTCACCTCATCTTCCAGTACTTTTCTCATCATTTCCTCTGCTTTCTTGAGCTGGTCCAGTCCCCACTTTACATAGGACCTCTCTGTCCAATACAATGTATCTTCTAGAAAGCACCTGACTTTGATTACATTATCAAGGGCCTCTTTCAAGCTTCCCACTCTCACATATTCTGTTGAAATAAATTTTCTTAATTTCTTCACTTCTTCCTCTATCATACCTTCTACCAGCTCTTTTGCTACTTTTAGGCTGGTCACAAAGTCTAGGCTGCCTGGGAACTTCTATTCCTTATTAAGCCTTTCCACCACATAAGTGACATCCATCATCCAGAAATAACTGTGTCTCAAATTGTTAAATAAATCTGAGGTTGCTATCATCTTTTTCTTTGGTTATTCAATGTTGAATGGCGCAAATGACGGACGCTTGAGTTTATATTTGTCAAGCACGTACGTGAAGGAAAACATCCCTTACACTCACTTCTCATATTATCTACTATCCACACATGGGAAGAAAAAAGACCAAATCACAAATATACTATCCACACAAGGGAAGAAGCAAAAAAGGGCGTTTTTTTCAAAACCACTGTTTCCTAGTTCATCTCATACTTTACACCTGGGTATTTTGTGGCCAGCGTGCTTGGAGCTCCAACTCTCAATCCCGATCCTCTGTACGAGGTACCGTGAACACTGGCGGTGTTTTCTTTCTTGATATTGGCCTGACATGACAAATTGGTGTCATCAGGATGATTATATCTTTCTCCTTCTCCTTCTCTTCTTTCTTCTTTTTTTCCCTTCCAACTTCATATCTTCATTCTCCTCCATAGTTTTCTCCTCTAGGATATGCCTGGTACTCTCCAGATGTCATTGAAGCTCAACTAATTTCGTTAGTCTGCTGCTAATTCTTCGTAGTTGACTAATCAACAAGGGTAGCCAGACTGACGAGTGTTTTTTTCTTCTTCGAACTTACTAACATACCATTGTCAATTGAATTAGTATCTCTTTTATAGAGCATTGGGTAGCCCTGAAAAGGGCTGTTTTTTGTGGACGAGGAGCTATGGCAATCTTTTATTGTCTAAGATTGCGTCCCCGTCTGGCAGCAGGCTTTCTCACAGGATAGGGTCGGCTTCTTCGGAAAGAAAAGGAGAACTCTTTAGTGTCTACACGGCAGTCGACAAAACCTCTGTCTGGTTCCTGCTGATCGATCTCTCTCTCTCTCTCTCTATCTATCTCTTTCTCTCTCTGCTGCTTCTGAGGTCTGTACTTCTCCGTCCATTCTTGTTTCTCCTTCTTGATTTCCTCTCTGAAGAGCTGTTATATCAGATCTTCAGCTGCTTTTAACATTCTGACATTCTCTATCTATGCAGGCTTCGGTATCAGGCTTTGCCTGACACGATGCAAATTCACGTAAGCTTCGTTTAACTTGGCTAGTATTGAGCACATTTTTATCGGAGGATGAGTCAACAATGGATGGTCAGACTTACTTAGTTGGATTAAAGTGATTTTCGCTCCAATGGAGCATGTATCACTGTTTTATGCACGCACAGCGTACTATTTAATTACTCCTGGGGTAAGGAAGGAGAGCCACATCCAACAGGCTTTTATGTGTTCATGGAACACTTATTAATTAGGTCGAGGTACTATTTAGTTCCTAGCGATCTGGATGTATGGCCGAAGTGAGTGCGATTGGACCCAGCACGCACTCATTGCTTAGGTTGCATTGCTTTGCAGATTGAGACGAGTGGGATTGGACCCAATGGGGGCGTGCACTGCACGCGTGATGTTTGATGTCCGGTCGTGGCAGAGGAGGAAGAGGCTTATGGATAGGGAGGCGGTTCATGGCACAGCTTCAGCGTTTCTGAGCTCCGGGGATTAGTTTCTAAAATGGTCAGACTGGAGACTACCCCCCTTTGTATGGTTCAAGCACAGACGCAATAGAAAACATCCCTACACTGTATAGAGATTGATTTGTGGGTTAGAGAGAAGTCAAAGAGCATCGTTCATGATACAAATGGCAAACAAACAACAGTCTCATTTTTTTCAAAACGCAACATTTTTATTCAAATAACTAACAACCAACAATTAACAAATTTTTAAATTAACAAGTCAATAAACAACAAACATTTTTTTCAAATAACAATCTATTTTGGACAAGTTTTACAACGTTGTGAACTAAAGTTCGACTTCCACTGTTGGAAGTCATTGGGCCATTGATGTACACTACGTTTCCTAGCTAAAGATTAAAGATAACCATAATGTTCATAAAACCATCGATCTACTTTGTCATCGTTTATAGATGATTGACGATCACAATAAGTCACTAAATGTTCTAAAGAATATCCAAGACTGCGTTGATGAAGAAAATACACACACTATTGTCCACACAACATGGAATCTGTGCCTTGTAATTTCACATTATTGAATCGTGTTGTCTGAGCATTTCTTCTCATAAAGGCGATGATATCGTCTTCCAAAGGGGGTAATCCATACTAATCAAAATACTCCACACAACCATCACGGAGAAAGTAGACGGATACCCAATGGGTTCCTGGGAGATAACTGTCGTCCGTGTTGATGACATAAGATTGATGATCTTGATGTCTGAAATGAGGTAGTTCATCTTTAGCACACACGACAGGATTCAAAGAAGCAGTGTACGAACAGTGGTTCAAAAGGTAATAAAGTTCCCAGGTATCCATTTTTGTGTTGTTTTTCTTCACAGGTAATGATAAGTGATCAATTCAATCATGACTTTCTCTTTGAAAATGTCTAAGTAACCGTTTCTTCGTTTTGTCTTTGCACTCTGAGCCAAAAGAGCTTCGACGCGATAGCTCCCTAGTTATTAATGGAGGAAAGGAATGTTCACGCAAGTCTTTATACCACTGATACAACATGTCTTCTTCCAATATGTGACTCCAAGCTTCGTCCAGGTACTCGTCCAATTTTTCTTCTTGACTCAGCATCAGACATTTATCGTGTTGAATTCGACTGGGATGATCGTTTTGACATCTATAGCAATCTTTCTTGATCAATCCTCTAATGTTTTCTGCCAGGTGTTTGGAAAAACAGGAGACTAAATGTTGTTCTTGTTCTGGCCATCTGGAATATGTTCTTTTCGTCTTTGTCTTGCGGTTCTGTTTGCACGGTATCCTTCAATTTCATTTCCATTGATTCTCCACTATTCAAATACGGAAAACAGTCTTCCATAGTTTCTAATAGTCTAGAATGACTTCTTTCAAACTGTTTATTTCTATGGTATTGTCGAATTCGGCATACAGGATGACGTCCACCGTGTGGTCTGAAGTTCCACACAAATTTGACCTGATTTTATAGGTGGAAATGTCCCTCGTCGCTGCCTTGGTCTGGATGAAATAAAAAGCACACAAAGCATAGCCTCCTGCAATATCTTCGTACGTAATACCATGGCTGGTGTTGGTACCTAACTGTCCAGTGGCTTCGTACAGAGACAAATACGATCTCAAGTAGTTCTTCTTGGCGAAGTTAGGTACGAAAGGTCTGGTACACAAGGTCTTGCCATCGCGAATGACTTCAATCTTGGACACGTTGTCATGTTTAATCTCGAAAGGATTGGCAGTAACGACTGCGTTGAAGGCTACATTGCTCACCATACCAATGATTAAACGTTTGGGTATCTGTCATTGGAAGAGATGATCTTCGACCATTGATCGCTGTCCAGCGGGATTGGTAACAGTATTCACTTCCACCCGTCGTATCGGATACTTGGCGATCGTTCTGCTCAAAGTGTGACTAATGTCGTTTCCCACTTTAGGTAACACTTCCACACGTCGTACATAGAGTCGGGCTCCTTGGACGATTCAGTCTCAGGCAGACATCCACGCCGCTCAGCAAATACTTTTCTTGCAACCACATGTCCAAACACAAATGATCCATCGATTCTAAACTACTTCCTTGCAGGATTTTCTTTCGACGGTCATTAAAGCCCACATTTTGAGGATCGCCATCTTCTAATGACAATTCTGTGTCGCTGAACTTGTTCTCACCAGCTGTGTCAGGTTTCCATACCACGTAAGCATCCAGATGAGTGTTCTTGGTCTCTGTTCCGTACGTCAAGAGATTTTCCCAGTAAGCTCGCTAAGGGTAAGTATCCATGCTGCTGCTGACCAGTTTGTTATTCAAGTACAAATCCACTGAGCTGAATACAGAATGCATAAAATTGTTGACGGGAGCTACTCTAGCTTCGGCTCCTGGAGGGGTGTTGTCGATCTTTTTCACCTGGACTTTCAAGTACAAGTACAAGTTACTGCTATTCAGATCGATGAAGTCATTGGGCTTCCTTTCATTTCAAACTCGATGGGAGCTGAGTCTTTGAAAGAGGAGACGGGATGAAATTCGACCCACTGAGATTCTTGCATTGTCATCATGGTGGGTGGCATGGCAAACAGATCTAGTTCCGACTTGGAACAGGCGCAAGACTCTCGTTGCATCATTTTTTTGTCTCTATAATTTAATAATCAAAAACGTCCAAGTCCCGGATATTTCTTCTTTTCTTAGTCTTTCTAGTGCGAAGGCTTCTGAAGGGGTGTTTTCTTCGTCGTCTCTTTCTGCCTTGTCCTTGCTGTGGCGTAAGGGAAGCAGGAATGCCTGACTAGTCAGCATTTATGGCATTTATAGGCGTTTCTCGTCGACCCAAAATGTCTTTGTCCGTTTGCGGCAAGACATTTTTGCCTGCTCTGAAGAATGCTTCTCTAGGATTTTGTTTGTCGATGATGAAATTTTGGAGAAATTCGCTGCCTTGCGTCAACACGGTATCTTTCAAAGCGTGCAATTCTCGTGTCACAGTTAGATTCATCACGGGGGTCACTGAACGAAAGGCTGATTTCAGCATATCTCCTACACCATGTCGTCGCTGTCGAACGACGCCTCGGTACACTGGATACATGACTTACGTTAGAGATTCTTTTTTCGAAAATGGAGTTTCACCGTGACTTTCCTTTCGGTAAATGGAATATGTTGTCCCAGATCTCCTTTCAAAGCAATGTTGACAGTGTGAATATACGACTTGCTGACGGGTAAATAGTGAGGAATTACAAATTCGCGGTGAACGTCATAGGTGTTTACACCTTCCTCGTCAGTGTTCGTGGTAGGAATGACACATAGTAACGGTACGGCGGTGTGTCCCACCACGTTGTACTCCACCGCAACGGAATACACAAAGATCAAATTCAGTCTTTGGTTCAGTTATACAAATTTCAAGCTGTTGTCCATGACTGGCATTTCTCTTATGTTCTTGACATACTTGATCATTTTGAGGTCCCCTCCCAAACTGTCATACAATTCAGAGCAAAATCTAATACCTATTCTTTTTTCCTCACTTTCAAATTTCATCCGTAGGCGACGAGCCACTTTATGGTACTCGATGGTGAACGTTTGTTTAGTTTGGTCAGAACTTTGTCAAATGCTGCATTGAATTTGTCAGCAGCCGTGTCCACCAGATGTTGACCACTAAAATAATGTACTGAGCTAATTTTAAACTGATAGATGTACAATGTAGGAACAATATCAGGTACTGGTCGATTCGCAATGAATTTTTGTTGTTGTTTAGTGGTAATCATGGTTTCTTGAACTGTTTCGTCCAGAACTTCGACCTCAAAAGTATTTTGAGTTTCAGTGATGTTTTTGATTTGTGTAGAGTGAATGATTTCCAGGAAAACCACTTGCCAATCGGCTTCGTGATCTAAATGGATGGCCAGAGGTAATTTGGCCGTGTAACAGCACAAAGTGTTATTGGGAAACACTTCCATGGAACTGTCACTGGGTAAGGTTAAGTACAATTGATTTTAGTTCATAATTCCAGATCTCTGCTGCTCTCTTAGGGGTCACTGGAAGTCAGAAGAGTGTCTCCGCCCAAAATGTGGTTGTTGTTGGAGGGGGACTGAGGCTGGACGCAAGATACCCGTTGTTCACGTTCGAGGAGTATTTCAGGGAAGGATTGGGAAAAGGTAACCGATGCAACTGCTCAATAAAATGGTCCACAATTGTTTGTCTACTTGTTGCAAAATCAAATTGGCAATGGCCGCACCGATGACACAATAAACCACAAAGATTTGGCAGAAAAATACGATTTGCGTTTTAGGCATACGTTCTCCACACCACACCTACGAGGGTTGCTTTTGTAGATCTTGCAGAGAAGAACTGGGTGAAGGAGTGGTCACTGCAGTGTTAGCGGTAGCTGAGGCTGTGTGGAAGGGCATGGTGGTCACTTCTTTTTATACTCGATGACTTGCGAAGCGCCGATCCAAGAATCAAAACTGGGAGGATATCCTATCCAACGCACTTCGACTTCTTTGACACGTCGTTTTCCCACTTTACGGGTTCCTCGTTAAAGAATGCTTTCGATATCGTACAAATCGTCCTGTTTTTCGGTCACGCGTTGTAAATCGGGCAAGTAAAACGTTCATTTTAACACTACCCCGTTCATGTCTTCCAATTTATAGACGGCAGGATGACATATATGCACTCTTCCAGTAATACGAAACAATTCGGTGGTCCAGCTGGGTAAGTAACCTTTGTCAAAAGTGCGTTTGGTTTTGCTAATGCGCACCCAATCTCCTACTGCCAAAACTCCACTTTTCTTGGGAACAGCCACCGTCAGGTACGTACCAAACAGGCGCTCGAAAACGGTCACTTCGTTGTCGGAAGTCACTTCTTGGGGGGTACGTCCAATGCCTCGATGGTTAGATTGGTTGTTCGCTTGAACCAGGTTGGGTAAAATTCCACATGAGTTCTTCCAAAGTGCGTTGAAAATGTTCCACGATGCTGGCTTTGGTTTCGGGAATCTCAGTCGTGAAAAAATGAATGTCTCGTTTCTTTAGTTCTTTTGGAAAGCTTGGTTAAAAAATTTGGTGCCTTTGTCAGCTTGCCATCGAAGAGAGTGACGATCGATTTGTTTCAACACCAGTTGGAGGGCTCGCACTAACTCACTGCTCGATTTGGAAGTCAATGGCAAGACCGAGGCAAATTCGGAAAAGACATCGACGACACAAAACAAATATTTCTAGCCACGATTGTAGGTGGTCAAATGAGAGACATCGGCTAAATCGGCTTGCCATTGATGATCGATGCTCTTCAGTCGGTGTGATTTCTGGACAATTTTCGTCGAATTGGTTTGTGTAAAGTGTAGGTGGTTTGTTCTTGTAACCATCGTTGCACTTGAGGTAAACGGAGACTTTTCAGACGGGTTTTGGTAGCACGATACAATTTCTGAACTTCGTAACCTGCAGGATGGGATGGATCGTAGTAAATGTTGGCTAACACCTTCTCCGTTTTTTAATAAGTCACCCACTCTTCGCTGATGCTACAATGAACGGGGCAAACGGGTGGTTTGTCCGATGGGGCACGGGAGTATAATTCGAAGGTTGTGGTGGTGGAGGTGGTAATGGAATGACATTGGTCTTCTTTTCTTTTTTCACTTCTGGTTTCCCTTCATTCTTTCTCACTTCTGTCGAAGGAGGAGTGGACATCATCTTTTTAACCCAAGCTTTCATTTTTTCTCTTTGGGGTGTGGGGGAAGGTGTCAACAGGGACGCTGAAATCTTACTAGGAATGGGAGCTGCTGACGGTGTTTGATAGACGTCTCATACCTCTTCGTCCTCAGGCTTTCGAGGGGCTGCATCTGTCTTGGCTGATGAGCGTGGTGGTGGTGGCAGTGATGGTGGTGGACTTTTCATCAAGGCCTTAAAATCTTTCAGAGTGGGCAGAGCTGTTTCGTCTAAAGCTTTCTGGCGAAAAAGTTGTAGTCTTTGCAAGAGTTGACCGTATTTTTGCGATTGTTCTGTTTCGGATAAATCGTGGCGATCCATCATTGCCATCAATTCGTGTTGTAACTGGGACATCTCGGTCAAATTTGGATTCGGAGGCAAAAGTGGGGTTCGTTGTTCTTGCCAACGATTGTATTCCAGCCATCCTTTGTAAGGCACTAAAGCCGGTGTTCGTCCTTCTATTCGATTTCAAGGGTCACATCTGAGATTTTTGGACTCCAAAGGTGCCTTTTATCTTGCTCCCACGAGTCATCCAAGCATGGTTCCCAATACTCCTTTCAGTAGGGGTCCTAACAACAGAGGCAAAATTCCTCCGCGTTGTACCAACATCTTCCTCTTTCGACGAATGGGTATTTTCTTTTGAACCATTTGGCGAATAACGTGACGATGTTAGGCTAAGCATTGTTTCTGGTATTTAGACAAAGGTATCGTGCCTTTCATGACGTTCAAACAACATTCGCACACGGTAACGATGCTTTGCCTCAGGTCTTTTTTATACTGGAGCTAAAGAGGAGGAGGGTGTAACCGCTGGAGGAGAAGATTTTGGAGACGTGGGTTTCCATTGTTTCGTCAAGTTAGGGAGAACGGGGGTCAAATTGGGTTGGGCTGGCATCCACAACAACAGAGAAGTGGAAGAACCTGAGGCTACTGGGGACGTGGTCAACGTCGCTGCAGGTCATGGTTTGCGAAAGTAAGGTTGCGGGCTGGCCGAAGTGTCTCTCTTGTGGGTAGAAGCTGTTTTCTGTGGGATTTTTTTCTGGGGGCTTTTCTTTTTTGGGGTTGTAACCTGGCCTTACCACCGTTGCTCTTTTTATTCTTTGGGCTTCGTTTGGCTTTTTTAGGAGTGTTTTTTTTTTCTTGGGGAGACCTTTGGGGGCATTATGATCCCATTTTAAGAGAGAGCGAATGATGGCACCTCCTAGAGAACCTCTCTCTCCAGGTTTCAAAATGATTTGCTTTTTAGTTTGAGTTTTTAGTTTGAGTGTCGATGCGGGGATCAGCCAGTTGTGTCATGGCTACTTTGTTTCTCGCACAAAAACGCGTTTGGTTTGATGAAGAATGTGAATGAAGCCTTGCAGTAATTGATGTGCTGTCACCGTAAACCATCGTAAGACTTTTTTGAGACTGGCTTCTATGACATGAGCACGTATTTGTGGATTGATACCGTACAGGGCACGAATCAATTTGACGGGAAAATGAGACTGAAGGAACGTCATGTTGACGATGTGTGAGACAGGCCCAATGTGTCCGAGGTTTTTATAGATATTTTTTTTGTTAAGTCGATGACAGGAACGTGTACAGGACAGACCCACCGTCTTGACACCAGTGTTAAAACAGATGGGTACAAAATCGCAAATAATCGGGTGTAGTGGGTCTCAAATCTACGAGTAAATAGGCGTATGGGGTTTGAGTGACATACTCGTACGCATGAGTCAGCCAAGGTGTTCCTAAATGCTTGGCTAAGACTTGCACTTGCGATTTATCTCTAGTGCTTTTAAACAAGACCACTTAATGAGCATTCACACTGAGGGTGCGATGGGCTTTACTTTGTTGAAGCAAATTTTGAGTAATGTAAAAATCACTGGCATTGCGATGATGCTTTTTGCGCGTAAACAACATTTTAATTTCTTCTTCGTCTTCTCCTAACATGTCGTCGAAAATGTCCAGATGGGTTTGACTGGGGTCAGACACGATAATGTCGTCTTCACTAAGAATGCCTTCCACAAACACGATGGAATCGCCTTGAGTTTCTCGCAAGAGCTGTACTCCGACTGCCACTCTTTTTAACACCACACGATCGATCAAATGATGTTTATGTTCGATCAAACGTTTGACAAATTCGGCTTAGCCTGAACCGCTAGGCCCGGCAATTATCATGTTAATGGGATGGCGAACATACAATGCCTCAAAATTGGCACGATCTAAGTGTTCATCGATGACTTTGAAAGAGGAGAAAGAGGGAGTAGAGACAGCAGAGGTAGCCATAGTGCAAGGAATGTCATTTTTGACACGAAGACAGACAAGACAAGAGTTTTTATACTTTTTTCAGGACACGTGTATTGCAAGTTAAAATGGAACAACACGAAATACAAAAATAAATAAAAGCCAAATTGTTAAGCACAACGATAAAATACACATCAAAACGATCAAAATGGAATATAAACAAGTCTATGTACAACATGTTTTTGGTAACCACGATGTCCTCGGGACAGTGTGTAATGTTCTTACAGGCTCTACATGGGGTAGTGTCACACAGGTGTCTTCCCGGAATGGTCTTTCAGGAATGTCCATAACAGTCCTGTCCTAAAGGGAGTGATTGTCCTCGGTGACGGGTTCTTCTGGTACTGTCACTAGCACAGGTTTAAAAGTGACTTTCTTCCCTGAACGTTTGAATGGAGGATCACAACTCTTGAGCATAATGGGTCACTTCTTTGGTCCAAGCCTTGAAACCCCAATTTGTCCAGTCACGTACATCTGTCCAATGAGGGTGTAAGTCGCAAGCTACACACACATCGTCATAGACATCTTCGGTACCTAAAAGTTGACAAATCTTTTTTCCCGTAGAGGTCGAGAAGCATCCAGATGAAAACGCAGGGTTTTGAGCAGAATGAGTCTCTCGTGGACATTTAAAGGGACTACTTTCATGTTTTATTTGGTGGCAAGTACTGTTCGTAAAGAGTCCACAGGGAATCGACTGGTAAACAAAATCCGAGAAAGCAAGTCAATAAGACACGCACCACACGTCGACCCCAATTCAATGGACACAATTCTCGCAATAAGTGTTGGTACTCTTCCACTGTCTGAATAGTGTCGTTGCTTTCCTTCCAAGGAATTTGTTGTATCACTTATAATAAAGTTGTGGCACGGTAGCCCGTTTTATACCCTCTTTTGTCGGAGGTAATAAGTGTACTTTCTGCACAGAGATGACCGTATGCTCGGAGATGATCCAGTGACGAATATAAATTGTTTAGTTACTAGTTCACACACTACATATCGCATAGAATTTTCTCAAAAGTCAAAATTCAATAACGTAAAAGATTTTGGTATTCCTCTAACTCTTCCTCTGGACCTCGTTGTAGTATGACCAACATGTAACAAGTAGAATGAGTAGGCACCAAAGTCTTCTGGTCCTTGTCCAGTTGAACAATGTCATACCACTGCAACAGTTTCATATGAATCAGTCCTCTTATAGCATTCTGGTACCAGTGGTTTAAGAATCAGTGACGTAACGGATGCAATTGTTCTTTTGCGTTTCACTTGTATTTTGACCAGCTCTCGGTAAATGCGTTCTCTCAAATCCACAGGCAAATCACGAATGTTGTCTTGTGAAGTATCCATGATCATGTCAGTCAGTATTATTTTATTTAAAATCTTCTCCTAGAGCGAAAGTAATGAACATAGTGAGTAATTTCTGACCACTGTCATTCAGGGTAACGGTCAAGAATGTCAATAAAAACTTCTGATGTAAACGGTCTAAAGCGGAATAATAGGGTGAACGCACACTGGATCCAGAAAAATCTGATCAATTTGTTGACTTCTTTGACTTTCCTCTTGTGAATTTCTCGACACAAAAGTTCTACAGTCACCCATTGAGATTTAGCTCTGGCAAGTCTCTGCCAGACTTCCTTGTAGATCTTTTCTTGCAGTTCGTTTGGTAATGATTGAATATTGTTTTTTTTAATGGGGCCTAAATACTGGTCTCGGTGGTGTCAAACGTTTGACTCCTAATCAATTTGGTTTCTTAAACGACATGGTATGTCACTTCAAAGACTAGGTCCAACTGAAGGTAGGTAGTGACAATTCGGAGACCACCGAGCATGTTCCAGGTATGCTCAATCTTATTGTTCCCATTGGTGAAGTGACACACCAAAACTGAAGCACTTGACTTTATCCCCTTTGCCCAAGTAGAAAACTTCGGCTCTGGCTAATTCTTTGGGGGTAGGTCCTCCTAGATATTTAGGTCTATTTCCTTGGAACGTTTGGAATCGACTTTCAAAGTCGCAGTATTCAGGCAAACGCACAGGGAATGAATACTCGTCTTTCACTTGTTCGTTTCGATGAGGAAAGGGTGATATCAGCAGGAGTTTGCTCAGTGTTGGATGACATCCGAAGGGTGGTAGTGAATGGTATAAAATGATAGTTAACATCAACCATGAAAACCAGTAAAGAGTCCACGATAACAAATGGCATCACTTTTGTATTCGTCAGGATTTACACGCACAGCATCACTTTCTATAGTAGGTGTAGTGGTAGTAGTAGTAGTCATCCTTTTTTACTGCATCGCTGTCATCGCAATGCACATCATATCATTCGCACAATGAACTATAGATCTTGGACGTTGTCCCTTTTTATACTAACCGTAATGAAGTCTGGAGCTTGTACATCTTTCCTTTTTTATGTCTAGTTTTGGAAGTCTTCCTTTTTTCTCCTTTTTTTCTTCCTGGACAACAGTACCATCTTTTCTAAGGTACCGTCATAAATGTACCGCAGTGTGATAGGTGGAAAGGTCATAGAAAGATAAGGACAGTGTGGAGACCATCGAATATATTCTAGAATAGCTGAACCTTTATAGATACATTGATCCATTCGCAACTTCAGGCCACAACTGAAACACTGAATTTCGCATCCCAATTGAGTGTCAGGTCCCAAGTAGACAAATCCTGTTCTAGCTAAAACATTTGAAGTAGGTAATCCTTTCCTATCCGTGGGCCATTTTTGAAACGTTTCCAATCGATGGGCACAATCACAATAGTCAGGCAAGAAGACAGGAAAATGGTAATGACTGAACTCGGAGTTCTCATTGGGTCTCTCACTCGATTCTTGCTGTGGCGAAGTCATCCTTCTTGTTGGTGACTATCCTCTTGCAACCATTTTTTTCATACCAACATGTCCATAAGGTAAAGTGAAGAGATTGGGAAGACGAACTCGCTTCTGGTACACCATTTGATACAGCTTTTCCAAGGGTCGACTGACGATTTGGTGAGTGGGTAAACGTACAGTCTTGTGCGGTTCGTTGGTGGTCACTTTAAAGTTTCCATCCTCTCCAGACTGTAAGGCTTCTTTCAATACCTCAAATTTCATCACTTGACTGGTGCGATAATTGAGAGTCAATCCTTGCACTTCACACTCCGTGTGCACTTCTCCTTGTTTGTCTTGGTAATCGTAGACATAATGTTTAGGACCACCACTAGCAAAACTTAGAATCTTGCCGTCCAGGCTTCTAAAAGGTCTCCTCTGAATTTAGGGTAACAGTGACCCAGGCGATCGTTGTACATGCAACTTTCGACGATGCGTTTAAACTCGGGATCGGTTTTCAAAGGGTGATCGTACTCATGTTCCCACATTTCAACCACTTTGTATCCTTGCTGTTCAAACTTCAACCGCCGTTGACAAGTGGCCTCGTGCAAATCTTCCATGGTCGTTGTAAAAATGATTTTTGGTGTCACGTTGAGGGTAGCAAAGGGGATATCCATGAAATGAGCATCCGTTAAACTCGTACACGATCTTGGGGTTTTCTAAGACCCAGCTACCCACTGAATACGTTCTGATGGTCTTTTCGCCTCCCCCGTTGCGGGAATGTTGGATCCATTTGTCTTTCTTGTTGCACAAGTAATGTAGCCAGTGTAGAGCTTTGACCGAATATTGACGTTTGGCAAAATTGGTCGTTTGAGGGCTAATGACAGCCAGGGTGTTTTATTCGCATGAATAGTTGGCGGTACACTAAGGAACACGCTTTGGCAATTGTGCAGTCTTCTTACAAAGGATTGATGCCTCCGTGTTCCATTAATAATTCTCGAAATTTTCCACAGCAACGCCGTAATATGTCGTCGTCCGATCGACAATGCTTTATCATTTATTCTTGAAAGTCAAAAGGGTTCGAGCCGTGAGTCTGGTACCAAACTTCTCGTTGTTCGGTGCGCATGTTGTCGGGGTCGTAGTAGTAAGCCTCAGACAAATGGGGTAAACTGCGTGTTGATTGGCTACGGTATTGAAAATGTGCGGAAAATAGCCTTTGGCCATTTCTGTCATTCCAAACGTTATAGGAATTCGACGCAATGGCATGGTCAAGTAAGTGTCTCTTGGTTTTCATTTTTATAATTATAAGGACCTACACTCACACACTCACTCACTCACACATCATGGGGTTAAAAAGGGATTTTGAGTTTTAATCGATATTGGCAATTGAAATACTATCTCTTTTCGAAAGAAGTAGGTGGCCCTGAAAAGGACCGTTGGGTATTTGTTTGTTTGTTTTTTTGAAAAATCCGGAACGGGACGTAATATGCTTTAACTGCCTTTAGCTTTTGCCACGGCCAAGGTCTACTTCTGGACTGGCTCCTCTCAATGATGATTTGGTAGAAATCACTAGGGGTGGTCTTTATCACTTGGATCGTAATAAAGAAATCTGATACATTTGTTTCAGACTCCTTAACTCTTCTAAAATGTCTAAGAGTACAGTCACCGTTTGATTTTCACTGTCCTCCTTCTCTCTTAGATCTTGTTTCTTATCTACTGCTACTGCTTCTTCCTGGCGTTCCCTTCTTACCTCTTCTTTTTCTCGCTGTTGCTGTTGAAGGATAAAACCTTGTTCTGCTTCCTTCTGCTGTTGTAAAAATTTCTCCAATTCTTCTTTCTGTCTCTTTAAATTCATCGACGTGTGGTAAAGAAGGAGAAGGTGACGGAGGTACTGATACCGGAACAAATTCTTGAGATGAAAGAAAATCGACTCAATCCTAATTAAAATCGTTCTCTTCTGGAAGTTAGCCTGTGTTGATTTTGGTATACCATCGCTTCTCGTTTCCACGCCCGGTGCACCCCAATTCATTGTCTTCTTTGTTTCCGTCATGTTTGAAAACTGTGTCGCATGGATTGACCTCGCACAGACGCTAGCACATCTATATAGGGAATGTGATGTCACAGTCCGCTCTCTTCGGATTGGAAGACCGACTCCGTGTTGTGACTGAATTTTGTAACGCGTGTTTGGATTGGTGAATAAACTCAATCCGTTTCAATCCGCCCTTCCCCTATAAATAACCACAATTTACTGCATTCCCTTCACCTGTTCTCGTCACAAGATGTGGACAAACGTAGAATCATATACTCTCGTATCGTCAATGTCGTTCCTTACGGACTTACCCATGTATCTGAAATCATCATGGACAATTATCAGGATCACCGATACGAGCGTTTGGAAAAGAAGAATGTATGTGGAGAGACAAGGCTGTTTGAAGCCAGTCCTTATCTACGGACCAGAAGTCAGACGAAGTTTGAGGAAGAGACGAAGATCCGTGAGATGCCCTCTCTGTTAACGGTATGGTGCTGACAAAATACCAAATGCAACATTGTTACCAATCTCCCTTACCGTGACGTCAGGCGCTATACAGACCCAACTTTCCCTTGTCCGTAAACAGGCCCAATATACATAATATACAGATTCCATGTGAAATTCCCATTGTCCATAATCGTGCCCAGGGTGATTTTCAAAACCTTGTCCGTATTCGTGCGGGGGGGGGCCGGGCGTCCATAATGTATTTTCCCATTGTCCGTAAACAGCCCCACTATACTACTCGTATTATTTTTGTGTAATATATATTATTTAACTATAATAAACAAACTGTACAAAACACACACACATGTAGAGAAGAAACAAGTACAGGATTCAAATGTTTCCAAGATCAACAAGGATACAAAAGCCATCAATATTTCTCATTATGTCTACAAAGAAAATGTTGATGTTGAAAAATTCTTCATAGCAGAAGGCACCACAAAACCGGTAGTTTAATATCTGTGCCAAATTTTCTCAAAAACTGACAAATTTAACTAACACTTTTCAAAAGGTTGAAATATAATATATAAATTCGAAATTCAGCCAATTTCTTTACTTAGTGGTTCGCCAAAAATCGTGAAATCTTTATTATATTTAAAATAATTGATAGATATCCTCCATGTATGAGACAATAATCATGTAAATTTAATGTTTACTCATTCATGTGGAACTATCCTGACATATAATTGGCACAATGGTAATTGGCGTGTGAAATTTATCTTGTCATATGCAAAAGACAACTTATTTACCTGTGTTTGTTCATTTTGTGGGGAATCACTGCATACATTTGCGTCATATGTTATTTGATTTACATTGTTATTATTCATATGCAATAGGTTTTATTTAAATGGCATGCGGTTTGAATTCGCTTGATATATTGTTGAATTTACAGGCAACATTTTTCATTCTTGTGCATAAAATGCCCTTCAGATGTAAAATCTTGCATGTAATAAAACTTAGTTCCTTTTGTATTCTGTGTTACTGCCTATTACTGGTATGCCAGATTGTTATGGGCGAAATAGAATTCTGGGATATAACAACTCACTAACATAAATAATCTCTTTTGTTGTAGATGAACAAAAATAAAACGAAAAGATAAAACACACACCAAGAGAACAAAATGTTATCCGCTTTAATAAAACCCTTTTCCAGATAAATAAGATGTATTACAATTACGTGACTTTAATATAAAAGAATGGAAACTCATGCAAACAAATGGAAAAATATAGCATTCAAAGTTGAATAATCGTTAATGCAGTTAAATGAAGTATCTGGCTCATTTCAAAGGGCACATTTTTCATATGAATAACTATTCAACCAATTTAACCAATTACATTTCAGAAAAATCGCACAAGAAATATTAAAAATTAATTATTAATTTTCAAAATGAAACACTAATATTAAATTTGCAACGTTTGACGCGCCATTAACTGGTTGAGTGGTGGTGATGACAAGGGTTGTTGACTGAAAAACAGGGAACTAATAATCCACCTGTGTACAGTTTATTTTATTTTCACGAACATGCAACCGATTTCGACGATGCCATTCGCATTATACCTTTATTTGTATTATTAGTAGATTGAGTAGCAAGGAGTAGGGACATTATACTGTTATGACGGGGAGGGGGTGCAGTGACCCCTCTGACTCTGAGCAGGTAATAGGCAGGTAATATGTTAAAATGCTATGCTCCCTATGCTGTTGTTGGTGTTCGAGGTTTGGTGGTTTGTTTTTTATGTTGGGTCGGGTGGGATCATAACCAATCTCCACTGGCTATTGTCATCCTTTTTGCGATTACTATTGCGCGGACACGATGTGGGAGATTTGTCCCACTTGTGCAGGTCCCAGAATATGAATTTTTTTTTAAATATAGGCATTTCGGTGCAACTTTCTGACTAAGCTGTTTGCTGTTTTCCGGAGAGAATGGCTTCTAGTGGTAAATACAGGAAGATTAGATACGATAGTCTTGCTTAAGATGAAATAGATGAATAGTTCGATTTACTGTACAATTTACAAAATACGTTAAAAGGAAACAAGTACTAAAAATTCAATTCAAGTGTGTTGATTATCCCCACCCAGAGTGCCTGTTCCATCTTACATCATCGGATCGCTCTGTAATTTACAGTAAATTCTTTGTAGCTGTAATGGTTGGATTAATATGTTTAAGTAATTACGTTCACCGGAAATCAGGCTAAAGGTATATGGAACCAATTAATCGCGGATATGCTTTCGTCAGGTGACTATACAAATCTTCAATCTGTATCATTTCAAACCGCACCCTAAATTACCGACATGAACAACGACAGACTGATGGATGATTACAAAGGTACAAAACAATCTTTCAAAAAATATCGTGTACATCGGAAAACAAATTCATGTACATGATGCATTATGCAGACTTAAAGTTTGACGTTTATTTAGAATTTAAACTGAGTAACATATACGAAGTAATTTGTTGAACAGCAACCTCGTTTGAAGACCTACATTAAACTGAATAATAGTTTTAAGGAAGAAAAGATAACAACAATTTCGAGAAGGGCATTTATTATTTAAAATAATTAAAAGCCCTGTATTGAGTAAAACAGATGGAGAACTTGAGAAAAAGAACAACAGCTGAAATATGAACAGACGAAGATAATCAAAAACGATAGATCATTCGCCAGTTAAACAGGTCTTCAACATGATTAGTGCAAGTCAGTCTCAGAAAAGCACAAAAATATCACAATGACCAAACCAATATATGCTGGATTTACAGCACTGAAACTAAACAAATGGCTGAAACACAAATTTAATAAAATCGCGTTGAAACAAAAGTGTTGTTCAGGACCGGATTAAGAGGGTCACAGGGGGCTCAAACCCAGAGTTCGCCTTAATCACGGGGGCCCCATGGTTTCCGTGGATAAAATGACATATATTGAAATAAACCATATATAGGTCTAAAGAGTCTAATACTTAGCTTAATATAGATACAATATTTTTACACATATAATGGACAGTAGAACGATTGCTTTTAGTGTGTATCTGTAGAGATGTAAGCCCCCCACCCCACCCCCAGGCCTCCCCCGCTCCCAAAGCCTTAATCCTGCAGTAATACATTCATGGATTGTTACTGCTAATAACTGACACAGATCCATTTTACTTTCATGTCGTGAAAGAAAACGTCAACAGCGATTTGAAAGAGAATATGAATGTTTAGGACATTAGTGACTACCCTCAAGGACAATGAATTTGGTTTACCTCCAATAAATTAAAGGGCGTCCGACAACTACGATGATGAACTAAACGGAAACGAGTTAGAGAGTTTTGTGTGTTAGAATCAAAACTCGATCAATTCAAGACGGACATAGAAGAATTTAAAGTCTATAAAGGCGTATTAATAAACGCATGATTTAAAAGCAAACTGAAATTTGGTATGTAAAAGGCTGGCTTATTTCATCACAAGGAAAATGATTGGAGAATTAATTAAATGACCACGTATAGTCACTTGATGTGTAGCATTAAAATGAATAGAATAGCCTTGTCTCTGTATGACAGCAAGAGCTTTCGGTTGATAATGTTAACAAATTACTTATACGACACGTCGGCATGCAGAAATTAATGTGTACTTAAGGATTGAAAAAGGAAACTCAAGTGATATTAAAACATTTTGCCTTTTTGTCTGCTCAAAGTAAGTATCTTGCAGATTCTTCTAGTTGCAAGACGTTTTTGTATTTACCGTTCATTAGCGTTGTCGTACATCACACAATGCAGAATTGTTTTTTTTTCTTCTCCAAACGTGTTTGAATCACTTTTGAAACGAAGACAATATTGCTTTCAAGAGATATTTCTCCGATCAATATATACATGACTGACACTATTTAAGTTATATGGAATACGTACATTACAGTCAGACAGTAGAAGTCTACAGCTTTTCCATCTTTGTCTTTGATGTTGATATTCAGTCTGCTGATTTTATGCCTTTGTAATTGTGCACAACAGAGAATTACACTTTTTGAAACAAAAACTGTATTAAACACACAAAAAAAAACAATTGAGCAATGTTTTTTATTTATTTAAGAAAAATACAAATTTCTAGTTTAATTCTAAAAAAGAGGGTCATAGGAAATACTAACCATTTATTGTGTATTTCTTTCAATACACTGTGCACTTGTGACTCGAAGCGAGTGTAACTTTTGAGTTGTTTCATACATTCTACATTATTATGTATATTTAACTTGTATTATTTGTTGTTTTTTCTTAATAATTATAGGTTATATACATTTTTAGATTGTATGTAACCTTGTCCGAAATCAAATTCACTATGTACCTAACCAGGAACATTTATTTTGTAAACAACAGAACACATAGCTACAATGTTCTCTATGAGTGTGGATTAAATATACAAATCGTTGTTAATGTAAGCGTGTTTATCTGAATTTAAGTTAAAACTGTAGTCTTGATTTTGAATCCTCCATGACGTGGAAGAGTATTTTCAGAAAATGTTAATTACAACCTAGTTCAAGTAGATGATTATATAATCTTGTCTATCAAAAATTACTCGTTCGTGTCTTAACATCCTGGAGCAAAATCGGTCTTATTGTTGTGTTGTCTTTTTCTTTTGGTTGGATTTATTTACTCAAAATAGTACTCACTGGAATTACAAAGTGTTCAATAATGTTCTTGGACAGAGACATTAATTTGTCATTATGGTGCCAGAGAAGTACATTTGGGATTATGTTAGTCTGATGCATCTAAAGACTGTAGACACATCATCACAATCCAGGCCACTGGGACATTACCATATTTGAGACTACATGCACATCAACAATTTCAGTGTCAGAACTTATGAAATACAACTGAAATTCAACTGGAATTTTATACATTTAGACTTATGATAGAACTTGTGCGATGATTTAGAAAGTTTAAAGATGAGTCTGTGCGTGATTATCAATTTTATTCTCATGACGGACGACTACCAAATCAACAGGGAAGAATTGAATTACAAGTCCATGATACAAGTAGATACTTTTTACCCGCTGAGGCTTTTACTGAGGTAGAAGGTGAAATTATTTAAAAAATACAGATGATACTGAGTATGCAGATGATTCCGTTATTGGTTTTGTAAACAAAGGCATCATGGCATTGTTTGATAGCGCTACCTATATGATTGATGGATGAAACATCGAGACAATTCAGAAAGATGTTGACGTTGCTACACCAATAATAGGATTGGCAAGATACTCTGACGATTATACAAGATCAGTAGTTCCTACAATGATGTTTGCGAAGGACAATTCTGATTCATCCGTTATCAAACAGTATGATATGAGACGGCCAAGAAATTTTGCCGGAAACGCTGACGCTGATGTGGCGCGGATGGTTCATGGTGCTAATGAAAATTTCAACTTAGGATTTGTTGAAAGGGCGTCGTAGAAATTTTTCATGCGCAATTATATTATCTCATCTATTTGGATTTTGCAGAAATGTTAGAAAAGCTATCTTTGGAGCTAAACACACAGTTGCTCTTGTGAGAAAGGGTGACGACAACGGCGCTATCTGGAGACCTGCTGGTGATGCTGCTAAAGTAATAATAACAAAACTTTCGTTGTGGATGCCGGTAATGACTCCAACGATCGCAGAACAGCGACTATTATCTTTTTTGGACACAGGCGGTTGTCCTGGTTGACAACAGCCACAGACAGTAATCAAACTGATATTAACGGTCAATTTACATGGCACATAGCATCGCAGCAAAGTGTTTCTGCACCACGACATATATTTGTTGCTTTTCAGAATTATGAACCAGTAAACTCACAAACTCGCTCTCATATGATATTTGACAAACTGGGTGTTACCGAGGTTTCTTTACGGATAAACGGACAACAAGAACCAACAGAACACATACTACTGAATTATGAACAAAATCATATGGCATGTGCATACCATCGATTAATGACGTTTATGGGACGTGATCAAAACGCATATACTGGTTTACAAATATCACAGTTAGATTTTGGAAATCTGTATCCGATTTATTACTTTTCGCTAGAGCATCTTGATTTATCCAAACAATCTGTCGTTGATATACACTTGGGAGCCAGTGTGAATACAGGTGGTGGTGTTAATTACAGAACAATCGCGGTTATACTCAGTGACAAAGCAGTGTTGTGTTAAATAGCGGAACTGAAGAAACATTTAAACTGGAAGCAGATGATAAGAAATTAACCGCAACATCTTGCTGATGGTGTCTGGAATTTGTTGCTGAAACGTCTCAACTGGTTACTGTGTAAGGTATAATGGAAGGTCAGAAATTTAAATATGATCAAGTACAAGAATGGCAATCAGAGTTAAAACCATCATTGACAAGTGTACTGCGAAAGTAAAAAAAATAATACCGAAGACGTATAGTTGCCATCGATGTTGTAGTACACTCGGTATCTACACTAGTTGCGTCCAGCGGTGTGGTATTATCAGCGCTGACCCCGCTAACGGTATCAGCAGCAACAATATCTGTTTCATCAGCAGCAGCAATTGCTGGGGTTTTTAGTATTATCGCGAAAAAGATATCCACGTACACGAGTAAAAATTGTACGATTATATTACGCGGTTACACGCGGAAACAAACGCGTACTCGAAATTATCGTGGCTGATATCATACAGCCTCGACGACACAACGATATCAGATTCCAAATTTGCCATAATAGTTAAGATATAAAATGAAATAATTGATTTAGAAAACTACCATTTCAAAAATGACGGTTTAAATAATGACCGAACTACTTCAGCAGATAGCCGCAAATACAAGTCTGCGGAAAACCACAATGATAACAGTAAACCCCACCAACCCTGAATTCAGTATTAATTTTCCATCTGCGATTTCAGTAAAAGAAATAGCCCTTGCGCAGTTGCGAGTATACTACAGTTGGCCAAATATCCTGTCAAATCATTCGGTGGATTACAATCAAATAATTCGCTGGTGTTTGCAAATAAAAAAAAACCAGATGGAACCCCCGACTGGAACGTTGTTTGAATACTAACCGGAAGTTATCAAATCGAACAGGACTGCACAATCTCCCATGAAACTTCTAGATTGTCAAATAACGTTCTAGTAAGTTCAAGAAGATATAGTTACAGTAAACCTTAATTTTAAGGACGGCACAACACATATAGTATTTACAGTAAGGACAGCACAACAAATATAGTATTTACAGTAAGGACGACACAACACATAGTATTTACAGTAAGGTATTTACAGTATTTACAGTAAGGACGGCACAACACGTATAGGACGGTACAGAAGGACACGGGGTCATTTTCTACTCTCAAAAGATTTTGCACACCCTCCCCAAAATCAACTCGTGGAGAGTGCAAAAGGCATTCGCCACGTGTTGACATGGCGGGAAGGTGTGTTTGTCCGTTGAGTGTCGATGGGGAAAACCCCAAGTAATAAAACAGGTCCTACAGTATATAAGCTGACTGATACTTGGAAATTCAAAGATGGCTCACGCGATAGGCGTGACTTGTTTGTTGTTTATATTCTTAATTATAATCGCAGACAAACATGTAGATGAACCAGAAAACCGGACGGATTCAGTAAAACAAATATATTGTCTCTGAAAAAAATATAATTTATCCCAATAATCGATTACACCTACCCGTAATGACAGTCCTTGATAAAAATCTACGGGAAGTAATATTATAAAACAGCGGAGATAACTGTTAGGGCATGAAATAGAACTTCCCTGAAATCTGATGCCAGACTGATTGTTGAGATAAACCATAGTTATTTTACTTCCGTTATTGTCGAACCGTTAACACAAACAATTTATTTCTTACAGGTATTCTGAAATCAAGGACAGATAAAAAAAATAAAGATACTGACTAAACAAGGAAAGAATGATAATTTCCCTTTGAGTCTATTTCAGCATGTACATTTATGATACATTGAGAAACTGTAATAGCCCAGATAAGCGGCATATTGATTTATTGCAATGTGTATACAACTTTCGAGAATGCGATAATGAAACTAGGAGGCGGTTAATCAGTACAGGAAACAACGATAACTCTATCAACCTAGTTACATATCCGAGGTAGAGTTATCTATCTTCATTGCCTGTATCTAAAACATAAGAAATTGAGATCCGCTGATCATATCTATGAGAAAAGGCCGATCTGGTTATTTTATCTGCAACACGTTCTACCCCCGTGGATTGATACCGAAATACTTGCCAGCTGCATTCATTGACTGAAATATTATTTCGTTACCGGTCTCTGTATTGAAAGCTTTGATAGCTCTCCTTCCAATAGTCTTAAATCGACCAGTACCCCCACGTGTAGAATTTTCACACTGTGTAATAGCTTGAAGGTTCTGTAAAGAATTTTTTTTTATCCGACTCGATATGATCGATCACAAGACCATCTTTGCTCACCTCGTAAAAATCCTCGAATACAAACCTATGATTGTAATACCTCTTTCCTCCAGCGTCAAACATTAAATAACCGTCGTTATTGAAAGCACCAACTGGCCTTTTCAACCGACAGTTCTGATTACACCATCACGAGATGCTTCATAATTCTTGCTGATAGGATGGTCTGACAAATTCTTTTTGCTCCATTTATATATAATATTATTTGTCTAAATTATAACTTACCTTCAGATCTAGCATTATAACCTTATCAATAACAGGGTTGTTATTCTTTTATCATACTACTACTACTACTACTACTACTACTACTACTACTACTAATAATAATAATAATAATAATAATAATAATAATAATAATAATGATAATGAGGACTTTGTATATAGGCTAATCTTTAGAAGCTCTAAGCGCTTTACAACATTAGACAACACCTAGAAGATAAAAATCATATAATGATATGATTATAAAAACAAATATCACGAAATTAGAAAACATTTATAAAAAAAAACACGCTGAGAATATTTAAGGTAGGAAACATTATTAGGTCTTTAAGATTGTTCTTGCAGTCGAAATAAGTGAGTTTTGAGAGCCCTCTTGAATGTGATCACTGTGTCTTTGTGTCGAAGTTCAGTGGGCAATTCATTCCACGTTGCTGGGCCCAGGCTTGCAAAAGAACGCTGTCCATATGACTTTGTTTTCATAGTGGGAATAATGAGTATACGATTGTCAGAAGAGGAGCATAAGTATCTTGCTGGTGAGTACACATGGGTGAGGTCGGATAGGTATGTTGGACTAGAGTCCGACAGTGAAATGTAGCACAGAGAACAAATTGTGTGTTTGATTCTGGATCGAATGGATAGCCAGTGTAGGGTACAGAGCAGCGGGGAGGTGTGCTCAGATCGTGGTACTCTAAGTATGATCCGAGCAGCTGTGTTTTGAACTTTTTGACGTTTCTGGAGTAGATATTGAGATGAACCAGACAGAATTGAGTTACAATAGGCCAGTCTTGAAAGTACTAATGAACACATAAGTGTTTTAGTGGCGTCAACTGAAATATATTTGCGAACTGAGCTGATCCGTCTCAGCTCAAGATATGCAGCCTTGCATATGTTCATGACATGTTGGTGCAATGTGAGTACTGTCCAGAGTAACACCTAGGTTTCGTACTGATTGTGTGAATTTAATGTTGGTGTTGCTGATATTTATTGTTTGAGGTAAATGATGTGAATGAGAAAGTCTTTGTAATGTGATCAGAATGGCTTCAGTTTTATCATCATTCATCTGCAGCTTGTTACATGTCGTCCATGATTTCACATCAGAAATGCACCTCTCTACACCTTGGATGGTAGCATCAACTTCAGCTGGGTGGCTAGATTTGTAAATTTGGGTATCATCAACGTTCAATTGGTGTGACACTGGATGATGATCTATGACACTTGAGAGCGACTGAGTGTATATAATGAAGAGAACAGGCCCAAGAACAGACCGCTGTGGAACACCACAACATAGATCAACTGGGCTAGAGTGTATTCCATTTGCAGACACAATTTGTGTCCTGTTGATCAAGTAGGACTTGAACCACAGTAAGGCTGTATCATGAATGCCAAATACATGCTGGAGACGGTGAAGTAATATATCATGGTCTATTGTGTCAAATGCTGCAGACAAATCAAGGAGGGTGAGGACTGTAATCTTTCCGCTGTCCAACGCAGAAAGAATGTCATTAACTACTTTTAGAAGAGTAGTTTCAGTACTGTGGCAAGGGCGATATGCAGATTGTACATTACTAGAAAGACTGTTTGAATTTAGATGAGATACAAGCCGGGACAGAACAACCTTTTCTAAGATTTTTTTATATGAATGGGAGATTAGAAACTATGCGGTAGTTCTTTAAATCGTTATGGTATAGTGCTAGTCTCTTCAGCAGAGGCTTTACAATGGCTATTTTGAAAAATGATGGGAATTCCCCGGATGAGAGAGAGATAGTAATAACATCAGTTAGTGAAGGCAATACTGGATCTAAGCACTCAAGCAGCAGTGATGTTGGAATTGGATAAAGCTCACATGAATATGGTGCACTCTTCATCACGATTGTGGGTACGAAATCCATAGAGACAGGTTCAAATGATGCTAATGGTTGCCGCTCAAAGTGTATATCCCTACTGTATGGTGACGACGAGTCAAATGAAATTGTGGTGTCAAGATTATCTCTAATGGCTTGTACTTTGTCACCGAAGAAATTTGCAAACATGTCCGGAAGGTCGACTGGAGAGAAGGTAGTTTGAAGTGGTGTAGATTTGTTCCTTGACATTAGATGGTTAGTAATCTCGAAGAGCTCTTTGCAGCTGAAACTTTCCATGATCTTAGTAGTGTAGTGGGCTGATTAATAACGTTTTTGTTCTCTATATCTTTTACCAGTATAACTCGCACACAGCTGCGTTTTCCCTCTAACTCCAAGACCACATCTTAAACACCGTTGTGGACCAAGACTCCCCTCCTTACACTTTGCAAATGTTGACAGCAGAATTCATTTACGCAGGATTTGTTACAAGGAGTTGAAGACCCTACCATCAACCACTTGCACTGATTTCTTATTTGAGTCATTATATATATAATATTTATTATTTAAATACTTGCCTGAAATATGATATGGAAGAGTTTGAGAGATTATCTCTAATCCAGCACTGGGTAAGTTCTTATCCTGAAACCAGATTTGATCTTGACAGATTAACTCCTGAACCGGATAGCCTAGCTAATCCGACGATTAATCTGATTTCTTATATCATGGCTGCTAAAAAATAATTTCGTGACGATGGAGCATCACACACTTGGTCGACATTCGGTATTGAGAGCAGGAACAATGATGATGAATTGTGTATTAAAAAAACTTTCTAAAATTTACTATGATCGAGAGATAAAGATTCTTGGTTATCTCGACAATCAAAGATATTTTATCAGAATAAAGTTTATTGAGTTGATTCCAGCGTGGTTTGTTCGTGACAAACGTGTTCCTGTCCGTGTTGGTGATAAAATCCTTTTGTTAAGTAAAAAATTCGGGTGGGGAATGCTGGCTAGAATTGACAGGGAATATAGAGCTCAGTTGGGTAAAAGATACGCGATTGTTTATGGACTTTATCGGCTAAATGATAACGAATATTTTATATAAGATTTGACAGTGCGAGCTGTTTAGGAGCATCTGTAGATTGCGGGTTTACGAACTCATTAATCCAATATTTTTTACTTGATAATTATACTAGCATCAATATTACACTGATTTCTTATTTGAGTCATCATATATATAATATTTTTTATTTAAATATTTGCCTAAAATATAATATGGAAGAGTTTGAGAGATTATCTACAATCCAGCCTTGGAAAACTTCCAGATTTGATCTTGGCAGAATGACTCCTAACTTGCGGAGGCGAACTCTGACTGATCCTACGATTAAGCTGATTAATATTATCAGGGATGCTAAAAAGAATTCCGTGATGATGGGGTATCTCACACGTGGTCGACATTCAAAATTATACGTGACACCAAAGGTGTCGACGAAGTCATTGATGCTACAATGAACGATACGCAGGCGAAAACAATTTTCGATAATATCAACGAAGAGAAATAATTTTTCAGAATAACGTTTATTGTATTATCAGAAGAAACAGATTATGATGGGTGGATTATCCGTGACAAACGTGACCCTGTCCTTGCTAATGGAAAAACCGCTGTGTTAAGTACAAATTCCAAGCCAGGAATGCTGACTGGTATTAACAGGCCATATTCTATAACCGCGGTTATTTATCTAATTTATCAGCTAAATGATAACACCGACATTAATGATCTTGCCCAAAATGACATTTTCCAAGCTGAATTGTGTAGCGGAACGAGTAATCGAACATTTTAGAAACGCGATGCATGGAAATGGGTTAATGAATCTACGACGTGAAAAAATAAACAAATGGGCTGAATCGGTTAAGGATACCGGAGCTACAATAAATGATGTTGCCGAGTAGGAAGTAAATTAAAATTTCCAATAAAAGTAAAAACGTTAGCCAGAGAGATTTTATATGAATCAAAGAATAAGTCGAAGGGAGCTCCAATTGAAATTATTGATCATAATGAGCACGCGTGGACCATCGCAGTCACAATATTTCCACGAGATCGAACTGTAAGATTTTACCCAGACTCTGGAAGAAACATGTTTGATTTTGATTCACGAAATAAGTAAAAATGATCATGTGTCAGTATGGTTATTTAAAAGTTCAGATGATGAAAAATATGATCAATTTGTACAACCTAACGGCGAAATATATCGTAAAGAATTTCTGCATGAAGAAATGAAAAATCTTGCGCAGAAATTTTCATCAGAGAATACTGAGCAATTACTAAATAATTGTTTTACAGTTACATCTGTTGCAGCTCACTTTACAAGAGAGAAAAATTCGTGGAAGCCAACACGATTTAATTTCTCGAAGACGTGCAACTAAGTTGCTGTGAATACGGACACGGTGGATTGTGGAATACCAAGTATGACCACAACGACGTTACCTCGGTTGATATGGTCACATGTTATCCGGGAAGATTTCTTGAATTGTTTTTTTTTTTCTGGATATTTTATAAGATTTAGACATACCACAAACGAGATGACAAGTGTACCACTACCTGATTTTGAACTAACCGGATTCACTCGTATTGTATCATTCGAGTTTCCTAAGGGTCTTCATCCGATCTGTTACGTTTGGTTTGGTAGACACTTTTCAGAAAAACGCTGGGCACCAATAGTTTTATTACGATATATCATTGGTTGTAAAATATTAATATCGTTGATTGTAAGTGAGGCAATTATCTCATATCGGAAGCAGACCGAAGTTTGTTTACCACCACCTGATGACGATAAAACCGCAAAGGATCTCGTAGAAGAATAATCGGTAAATTTACTGGGGGGGGGGGGGCATATGATCAAACGACATTATGCACGATTAATTCTAGATGATGCTGATTATGATTTTATAATCGCTGATGCAACAGCAACAGCGAGAAATATATTTGCAAGTCGAGAAAACGCTAACTTATCTGACGGAACACGGTTAGGTACAATTGTTGGTTATATTGATGGCGAGTCTCCTCAGTTTATTCATTTAAGATCCTCGATGCTCGCTTATGTTTCTATAAATTTATTATCGATGATAAATAGATTCCCTGACACTGTAGTCAGAGTTGCAACGGATTCGTTTTATATCGATAAAAAAAATTCAGAATTACTGATTCGTTTTACAAGTACTGATCATGGGGCAAATGGAGAATAAAAGAAGAAATGTTATATAATTATTCTGAATCCGCAGATGTTGAGATCAAGGATATTTTGTACAGCAATCAGATATCATAATTATCGTCTGCGGCATCTGTGTATGATCCAGTATCCAGACACAAGACGGTCTATCTAAACGGACCAGGGGAGTTCTGGTAAGACGACTCGAGTGATCGAATTATTTCGACATAATTCAGATGATATGGTTGTTTTAACACCTACACACAGACTCGCAAGAGAAATGAAACAACGAGGAGTGAAATCATGTACTTATCACAGTTTTGTTTTTCGATACAAGGGTGTCATATGGACATATATTCTTAAAAACATTATTTGGGATGAGATATGTACAGTATCTAAAGATACATTAAAATTGTTTCTCGATTGGTTATTATTGAAAAATACAGCTGAGATAATGTGCGGCGATCGCCGTCACCCACCTACGTTTGTTGAGTTATCTCCACATGATTGGCTAAAGAATTTTGTAGATTATTACGAGGAGATAACTGATGATCATTAATCAGACTAAAACCGAATAAAATTCAGTGTGAAATAACTCGTAAAATAATTTCAGAAACTTCAATGAACGACTTTCTACAAGTGTGGAGACCAAATGATTTGATAGCGGCAAGTAGAAATATAGTTCGTGATACACTTCAACAGCGGTTATTTGAAAAGCATAAAGAAAGGTTTTCAGATCTACATTTACCATTGTGTTATAGACCAGTTGATACACGACGACAGAATATCGACGATGATATACCATGACAGACCGAGAAACAGAATCTCGTATTGAATGATGTTTTGGTTGATGCCAGCGTTGTTGATGATGCACTACACGCTGATAAATCCCCGTGGACGTTAGGATACGCAATGACAATTCACTCATCTCAGGGGTTAACCATCTCTGATACTCGAGTTTGGATTGTGGACGATCGTGTCGAGTGGTCAAACTTAGTTTATCTCGCAGTGTCTCGAGTCAGAAGAATATTTCAGCTGCGAAGAATTGTCATAGACGTTACAGAAACCATCAATAATGTTATTGACAGCGATATAGTAAGAAAAAAAATTAGTCGGTTATAAACAAAGTGAGAAAAAAAATACGCGACTTTTACCTAGATGTTGAATTTGTCATAGTGCTAAAACAGCAGCAGAGTAATCATTGTGCGAGCTGTAATTGTGTAATGTGGTGGCAGTACTCGAGTAATAATCCAAGACAATTTACCATAGATAGAAAAGATAGTAGTCGCGCGCTTGTGATCGCGTTAATAGGTTTCATGTTAGTTGTTCGAGTAATTTCATTATTTAACGCAGATGTCACATTTGGTAATCTTGCGACCCACTCGCGAGATCTAGTATCTTCAATTATTTCCTTCGCGTATTGATATCCAAATAACCGCTCAGCAAGTGTTCGATTAAATCGCTCAACAATTGCCTGATCGCGGTGAAGTGCAGTATGTCTTCTTCGTATTTTGACATTATGTTGCTTCATTAGCGATGATACTGCGCCCTGAAATTCTTTGCCAGGATCAACCTGTAGCAGATGTGGCCATCGTAGACTACCACGTCGATAAATTCGTTTAAACACAGAAGCTACTTTAACAGCTGTCTTTAACGCGTATTTGTACGTTACTCGACGTCTTCCAGTTTTGATAGTATCATGTGGTAGAAATAAAATATCAGCCTGATGAACTTCATTAGGGACGCTGACATCAAAAAGCGCGTACTGTATAGTTTTAGGCGGTGGTAGGTAAATTTGCCATATTGCCTGTCGGGCTAACCCTTTTCAGCAGTAAAACGTTTGACACATGCCGCCGAAGCGAGTTTACTAATTGCTGCTCTACCTTTCCAGTATCCTCTTGGGGAATAATAAATCGACTCCATTATTTCAATAATCGGATGATAAATTACCAGCATAGGAAACTCCGTTTCCCAATACAAGCTTACTCTTCATTGCAGATCTCACCAACCACTTAGCTAATGATTCTTTGAAAGATTTTTTTTATGGAATTTAGCGCGTGAATTAATTTCACATCTGCTATGTGCCTATGCTGCAGATATTTACTTTTATAAGCTACATCATGAGCAAGACACGCTTTATCAATATCAGTTATTGGATATTCACCTGGTTTTGGTTGGTTTTGGTTATCAAGTATGATATCAAGTCGAGTTCCAGGGCCACATTAATTATATCCTGGAAGGTATTTTTCTCCTGGGTATTTCCCCCACGGAGTTCCTGGTAGTTTGGCTAACTGGGCGGCAATATCACCTGCTCTTTTTTAAAATATTGTTTGGATCAGAAATAAACTTAAATTTCTTTGTACCGCATCGTTCACACTTACCTGAAACTGCTGACCTGCTATATTTTGTTGTAATAGTTGTCAGTGTACTTGCTGGGGTACGCGTCCTGCATTTCACACACTATAAATCAAGATTATATATTATATTTCTATAACATGATTGTAATTGGTTTCTCAGCAACAAGAAAACATGAGTCGGTTAAACATCATGCAGCGTTACCAAATTATATCCGAATGATTATAATTGGAACGTCCAGGTCTGGTAAGACGCAACTGCTGCTTAATTTGATAATGAGGTGATTGAAATGGGATAAATTATATTTAGTTGCTCCGTCTGTAGATGACCAGCGATGTTATGATGTACTGAAAGACTTTAATGAAAACGCAAAGCTGCTGGAAGAACGCGATGATGATGTTATTGAATTTATCACTGACATTAATGAAGCACCGTCTGTAGATGATATTGACGGATTTATTAATAATTTAGTTGTATACGATGATGTAATGCTGGATATGGAATCAAATCCAGCTAGAATATTTTCTAAAGGTAGGCATAGACGTGATTTATGTTACTCAGCGGTATACACAAATACCTAAAGTAATTACGGATAATTGTAATATTGTAGCTGTGTTTAACGGAGTTGATACGCACACTTTACGAAATATTCATCAGACTTGGTGTAGCGGTGATATGGATATAATTAAGTTTAGAAATTTACTTAGTCAGGCTCAGTTATCCCCGCATGGTTTTATAACAATACACTTACATGACCCACGGTCACGATATCGAATCGGTCTTGATAAAAAATTTTAATTAATAGCAGCAGAGAGGGTGAAATCTCCTACTCGGCACTCGATTGATAAATCCTTTTTCGCTAGACTTTCCAAGGACGTTCATTTCGAACCTTTTCTTTGCGATATCCATGAATGCTTATTTATTGAAATAGAGAGTGAGTCAGTTAGAGGAAGTTCGCCCTCTCTGCTGCTCGGGATAACATGGAAATGCTATTGGAGAACAAGAGGAAATCATGTCTTAAATGGGTTCATAGGTGGCACATGAGACTAGTAGCATAGGGACAAACAGCCACAAGTACAGAGTTCGTTTTGTTCAAAATCTAATATACAGGTGTAAATCGACACCATTTAATATTGAGAAAATAAAATATTTCATCCCTTAATCAATAGGCGTCACCCAACGACCCTGCCGCTCCTTCTCCCTATGGGTTCTGACCGACACGATCAATTAAATATGCCGTGCACACATTAAGGCGTCGATCGGGTGCTTAGCACCAAATCGACTAATAATTGAAAAGTATAGTAAGCAGACGTACATGACCGAAAGGTTGCTCACATCCATCATCATCATCATCATCATCATCATCATGTCTGCCCACCCATTGTCAACTCGACACATAAGACGAGAATGAGCAAAAATGACATGATCTGAGCACATCTAGAGTATGTTTGTGCCACCTGAATAAACTCAAGGATCTCAGTCAAAACATAAAAATGTTCCAGGGGACCATTATGCATTTAAAAATGTTAATTCAACAGGTCGACACTGGAGGAAGAAGTGATAAAGGACAAGAAAAAGTGAGAGAAAGAAGAAGTGCCACAGACGCCTACCTGCTGTGCTGTCAAACCCATGGTAAACCTTCCCAACAACGGAGAAGAAGTTCGGTCTCTCAGACTGAAATGATACAGACATGCATATACTTTTTAAATCCAAGTCATGTAAGAAGTAAACAGCCAGTCCATTTGTTGATTATCCTATTTGCGTAAAGAAGAATGATAACAGTCCAACATTCTGGAAGCTTAGGAAAGTCATCAGTTTAATGGAGAGAGTGTAGTACCTAGGCCTGATAGTCAAATGGGCTGTTAACCCAATAAACAACGTGACCGAAAGGAGTTCACAAGCCTTACAACAGCCAAGATGATCGTAAGAGAGGTAACCGAAGATGACATTTCTAAGATAAACGCGACGATGAGGGTGCAGGAAAAATCAGAAGACTGGTTCTCCAGATTGAATGTCAGAGTCCTCCTGGAGACGAGCCTATGTTTTAGCTGGTGGTCTTCGTCAATACATTGAGAAAGCAAAATGCAAAGAGTGGTTTGATGTGCTGCCCGTGGTACCAAACCAGCGAGGTGTATCACACAGTGATAGAAGTAGCAGGAAACAAATAACCCTTTCCAGGGCCACCAGTTGTAGAAAAATAAAACACCTTTTTTCAGAAAGATACAAATAATATTTGCCCAAATATTGTCTATTACGTTTTGGGTTGGTATGTGTTTGGATATGTCTACGTTGTAGACAACAAAGACTTACAACGCATATTACCGTTTTTGTTGGTGTGTGTGTCTATATAACCTGTCGACCCTTTCTACTCTTGATAAGTTTAAGATTACATTTTTCCATTCCATTGTCCTAATTAACACTTTTGTCCAAATAAACACTTTTTCCCTATAAAACCATTCCCATCTTAAACTAGTGGACTCGTGTACCATGGGATAATATTAATTCTTGTATGTCCCCCAATAGCCACAAATTACTACTGACAAACACTCATATACACACACACACACACACACACACACACACACACATATATATATATATATATATATATATATATATATATATATATATATATATATATATATATATATAGAGAGAGAGAGAGAGAGAGAGAGAGAGAGAGAGAGAGAGAGAGAGAATTACAATAGTAAAGTCTATAAAGTACTAAGAAACACACAAGTGTTTTAGTAGCATCGAGGGAAAGAAACTTTCGAATTGAGCTACTGCGTCTCAGCTCCAGATTTGCAGCCATGCATAAGTTAATAACATGCTAGTTGAGAGACTGGTGTTAAGAATGAAACCTAGGATTCGAATTAATTTTGTGAATTTAATGTTGGTGTTGCTGCCAGTTTTTGTTTGAGGTTCGTGATAGGAATGAGATAGTCTTAGAACTGTGGTCGGAATGGTTTCATTTTTATCGTCCTTGATCTACAGCATGTTGCATGTCATCCATGACTTCATTTTCAGAGCTGTACCTATCATTGTCTTGGATGGTAGCAACAATTTCACATGGCTAAATATATTCATACATTTGGGTGTCATCCGCGTGCACTTGGCGAGATATCAGATGACGATCTGAGTGTATAGAATGATGAGAACGAGTGCAAGAAACTATCTGTGCAACAAACAAAACAATTTAGATGAACTGGGCTAGAATGTTTCCATTTACGGACCTAAGATGTATCCTTTCCTCAATGTATGACGTGAACCACAGTAAGACTGTATCATGAATGACAAATACATGCTGTAGACGGTGAAGTAATATATCATGGTTTATTGTGTCCAAACCTACAGATAAGTCAAGGAGGGTCATTAACTTCTTTCAAAGGGCAGTTTCAGTACTATGGCGAGGGCAATATGCTGACTGTAAATTACTTAAAAGGCTATTTCAATTCAGATGAGATGCAAAGTTGAAAATCAGTTGTTGTTTTTTTTTCTCATATTTTGTACGTAATGGGGGGTTAGAGACAGGGCATTCATTTTTAAATCGTTTGGGTCAATAGCAGTTTTGAAAAATGATGGAAATTTACCGGATGACAAAGAAGTATTAATAACATCGGTTAGTGAAGGCAACCTTGAATCTAAGCACTCAAGCAGCAGTGGTGTTTGAATCGGATCTAGTTCACACGACTATCTAATGCACTTCATGATTGAATGTAAGAAATCCACAGATACAAACTCAAATGTTGTTAAAGTTTGCCTTTGAAATTCTGTATCATAACTGTGTGGTGGCGAAGAGTTTACTGAAATTATTATTATTATTATTATTATTATTATTATTATTATTATTATTATTATTATTTTATTATTATTATTATTGTTCTTGTTGTTACTGTTATAATAATAATAATAATAATAATAATAATAATAATTATTATTATTATTATTATTATTATTATTATTATTATTATTCTTAGTAGTAGTAGCAGTAGCAGCAGCAGATGCAACAGTATTTGAAACCTGCTGAGAAAGACCTATGTAATTCTTTTTATTTTTCTTTATTTTGTTATATTCTTTATTATTTATCTTTATTCTTTGTCCAATTTATCTAATTATTTAAATCCAAAGAAGAAAATATTTCATAAACCATTCCCATAAATAAATATCATGCCTCGACCATTCTCGATTTTGTTTTTGTTTCCTTATATGTAGTGTTCCTGCCTTGACCTTTGAACGTTTTTCTTTTTAGCAATAGCTGAGGTTCTTGTTTCAAGTAATTGTTAATAAAGAATTGCGTTCAAGGTACATAGACCTGAACTATTGTATTGTGGGTCAACCAAACATCAACAGACCCCATAAATGATGGGCTTGGGGTTGGGGAATTTTAGTAGTATAGTGGGGCACCATAGCGATAATTGGAAAATACATTACAGATCCCCGCTTGGGCAACTCTAGCGACAAGACTTTTCATATCACACTGGGGAATTCTAGCGACAAGGGAAATTTAACATGGGGAATATTGGGCCTGTATAGCGACAAGGGAAAGTGGATTTGTTGTATAGGGACTATAGTAATGGAGCAGGTGAGATGACCTCACTATATTGGAGATTGGTAACAATGTAGCAAGGGCTGACCACAATTGGGCGGAACACTGGCAACAATGTTGCAAGTGGCTGATCTGAATACGTGCTGCCGTAGGGAGAGACAAATGCAGTAGAGATATAGACATATATAACATAAAGACATAGACTGATGAACATCAATATAACCCACAAACAACCATACCACCAACTGAAATAATTAGGCAAGAAAGCAAATATTTTCGAGGCATATGAATGGTCCTTAAAAAGGGCCTTTGGGTTTCTTATATTTTCACACAAACCCAAAATATACTATCAACCCAAATGTACGCGGACGCATACAAACCCCAAACATGCTATCCACACAAACGTGCGCGAACTAATACAAACACACAAATACACACAAATACCACAGAGGGAAGAATTAAATAAAAACCCAAATATACTATCCACACAAAAGGGAAGGGTATAAAACCCAATATCTACTCTAAAAAATACCCCAATATTTACTATAAAAAACAATACTATCCACACAAACGTACGCGCACGCATACAAACACACACTTTATTATTCACACAAAAGTAAGCTCACGCAAACAAACATACATTCTACTATTCAGAAAGAAGGGAAGGGTAAAAAAAAAATAATAAAAAAAATCTACCATCAAAAATACCCCAATATTTACTATATAAAAAAACCAAACCTATCTATACAAACGTACGCGCACTCATACAAACACACACTCTACTATGCATGCAAAAGTACGCGAACGCATCTCCCAGGCCGGGCACCACAGATAAATCGACGGCTCCAATCGTTGTTCCAATTGATTTGAGTGGTTGGAAGCGCAGAAGGGGGATGATTGGCCTCATCATCCCAGTTTTAACTTTGTGGAATAGTGAAGACTTCCCTCCTTCTCCTATGCCACACCCATGGATGATGAGGCTGTGGTGCTGGTAGTGGCTGTGGTGCTAGTACTGGTTGTAGTGGTTTTTGTGGCTGTTGTGGCTGTGACTGTGGCCGACGTGGTACGGGTTGTGGAGGCGTCCTCACTTCAGGCTTGACATCACAAAGAGGCCTTAGCATAAGGTGAGGCACGATTATTTTCTCCTTCTCTCTCTTCTTTTTTCGTCTCCTCCTCCTCCTCTTCAATTCTTGCGCTTTCCTGGATTGCCTCCATGGCCAGCTTGTCCAGGAGATGCCTGGCATACTCCAGGTGCATTGGAGTTCTAAGATTTTGAAATCCTGCTCATCTTGAATGTTGACGAATCAACGATGGTAGCCAGACTGACGAACGCTTTCGCTTTATATTTGTAAAATGCGGACGTGAAGGAAAACATCACACTGATACCAGAACTTATAAGACCTATAGCATTACGAAAGCAAATATGGAAAGCACGGTCTAAAAGAAACACTCACTCGCATTTTTACTTACAAACACTAACTACAAACAAAAATACACAGACTATTTGTGACAAGCTACGGAAATGAAGAGCTTATAGACACACTTCCATATTTTTACATAAAACAAAGAAACGAAGTGCTTATAGACACACTTCTATCTTTTACCTTACTTACATACTATTGGCAATTGAATTAGTATGTCTTTCTAGAGTACTGGGTAGCCCTGAAAAGGTTTGTTTTGTGGACGGGTATTATGGCAATCTTTAAACGCTCTTCTATCAGGTCTATATGGTCACTTTCAACATTCTGACATTCTCTATCAACTGAGGCTTGTGTATCATGATTTTCCTGAACACGATGTAAATTCACGTAAGCTTCGTTCAGCTTGGTTAGTCTTGAACACATCTTGATAGGAGGATGAGTCAACAATGGTTCGCTTTATATGGTTCAAGCGCGGACGTGATATATAACATCACTGCGATTTTTTTGTGGGTCGGATCGCTATAATTGTTGATTTATGTTGAGGGATAGAGAGAAGTCAAAGAGCATGTAAAATGATAAAAATTGAAAACAAACGACAGACACATTTTTCATAACACAACATTTTTTATTTTTAAAAAAATAAAAACCAACAATTAACCATTAAACAATCCAACAAAGAAACAAAGATTTTTGAAACAAATAACCTTTTTTTAGCAAGGTTGACAACGTTGTGAAGTGAAGTGAGATTTCCACTAATGGACGTCATTTGGTCACTGATGTACACTACGTTTCCTAGCTAAAGACAAAAGATAGCCATAATAGTCACAAAACCATCGATATAATTTTGTCATCATTTCTAGAAGATGGACGATCAAAGTAAGTCACCAAATGTTATAAAGAATACCCAAGACTGCGTTGATGAAGAAAACAAACATAACATTATCCACACATCATGGAATCTGTGCCTTGTAATTTCACATTATTGAATCGTGTCGTCTGGGATTTTTTTCTCATAAAGTCGATGATCTCGTCTTCTAAAGGTGGCCATCCATACGAATCAAAATACTCCACACAACCCTCTTTACTGAAGTAGACGACTGCCCAGTGGGTTCCTGGGAGATGACTGTCGTTCGCGTTGATGACATAAGCTTGATGGTCATGAGGTTTACGATGAGGCAGTTCATCTTTAGCACATACCACTGGATTTCATGAAGCAGTGTACGAAATGTGGTTCAAAAGTTAATAAAATTCCCAGGTGTCCATTTTTGCGTTGCTTTGTTTTTCTGGCTTTTTTCACAGGTAATAATAAGTCATCAATTCAATCCTGAATTCACCTTGAAAATCTCTGACATGCAACCGTTTCTTCGCTTCGTCTCTGCACTCTGGGCCAAGAGAGCTTCGATGTGATGTATCTCTAGAGTCATCAATAGAGGAGAGGAAAGATCACCCAAGTCTTTATACCACTGATGCAACACCACGTATTCAGAGTTGAGACCCCATTCGTCCTCCAGATGCTCGTCCAATTTTTCTTCTTGACTCATCATCAGGCATTTGTTGAATTTGACTGGGATGATCGTTTTGACATCCATGACAATCTTTCTTGATCAATTCCGTACTTTTATTCTACCAGGTGTTTGACAAAGCAGGAAACTAAATGTTGTTCTGGTTCTGGCCATCTGGATCTCATCACCACGTCCTCTCCGTCTAAGTCCTGGAGTTCTCCTTCCACGGTATCCTCCCATTCCGGTTTCATAGATTCTCCACCATTCAAAGAGGGATAAGTGTCTTCCATAATTTCTAATAATCTAGAATGACTTCTCTCAAACTGTTGATTTATATCATATTGTCGAATTCGGCATACAAGATGACGTTCACCGTGTTGTTTATTGGTATTGGCTTTGAAAACTGAAGTTCCACAGGAATTTGGAATTTTAAAGGGTGGAACTGTCCCTCGTAGCTGCCTTGGTGTGGATTGAAATCAAAGACTCACAAAGTGTAACCTTCTGCATAATCCTCGTAACCAATGCCGTGACTGGTGTTTGTTTATAACTGTCGCGTGGATTCGTACAGGTACAAGTACAATCTCACGTAATTCTTCTGCTCGTCACTAAAGTCAGGTTTGAAACTCCTGGTACACAAGGTTTTGCCATCTCGACTGCCTTCGATCTTGGACGCGTTGTAGTGCTGAAACTCAAAAGGATTTTCCTTGAATGCTCCACTGAAGACTATATTTTTGACGATACCAATTATCAAACGTTTGAGTAACTGTCCTTGGAACAAATGATCATCGATTATCGATTGATGTTCAGCGGGAATGGTACATTTTTTAGCTTCTACGCGTCGTATCGGATGCTTGGCGGTCGTTTTGTTAAAAGTGTGACTGATGTCGTTTCCCATTTTAGGTAACACTTCCACACGTCGTACCTATAGTATGGCTTCACGAATGACTGTTTTGTAATAGGCAGTCTCAGATATCAAATGGAAAGCGGCTCTGCTATGATTCAGTCTCAGGTGGATATCCACTCCGTTCAGCAAATACTTCTCTTGCAACCACCTGTCTAAATGCAAAACGATCCATCAGTTCTAAAATTCTGTTGGGTCATTTGATTTTGTTTCGTCGACTGTTGAATCCAACATTGTGGTTTGGTTCTTTATCTATAATCAAATCGGTATCGTTGAATTTGCCTGCTGTGTCAGATTTCCATACCATATGAGCATCCAGATGAGTGTTCTTGACTTCTTTTCCGTACGTCAAGAGATTTTCCAGGTACACTTGGTAAGAGTAAGTGTCCGTGATGCTACTGACCAGTTTGATTTCCTTCCATGGATTCTGTTGTATCACAAGTAATAAAGGTCGTGGCATGGTAGTCTGTTTTTGTACTCTCTTTTTCGGAAGCAATAAGTGTACTTTCTGCACAGAGATGATCGTACCCCAGTAGCGAATCTAAATGGGTCAGTCACTACCATGCACATCACACGCCGATCAGTTTCCTCTTGAACTAAGTTTTACATTGTGTAAAGGATTTTGGTAACCCTATAAAAATAGTCAATCTCTTCATCCATCATTTTGTGTCTTGAATTTTTTTTAAATCACACACTGACGCCATGTAATATCGGGTTAAATGGGTTTTGGAGTGTCTGCGTCGGTGTGGGTGTGGGTGTTTGGTAGAGTTGGTCATTGTAGCTGAGGGATAATATGCTTTCAAAAAAATATCTTCTTCACTCTGTGTCGATAGTATATGATGGGCTATTTTCTTCACTCTTTGTTGATAATACATATAATGGGTTATTTCTTCACTCTGGGTGGTTAGTATATAATGGTTTGTATGCGTTCGCGCACGTTGTGTGGATATTATAATTGGGTTTGTTTTTTCTTCTTTTCGTGTGCGGATAGTATATTTGGGGTTTGTATGTGTGCGCGTACGTTGTGTGTATATATTCGGGTTTGATTTTTCTTCTTCTCTCTGTGAAGTTTTAAATCGTGCGCGTACGTTTGTGTGGATAGTAGATATTAGGTTTTTGGATAGTAAATATTGGAGTATTTTTTATAGTAGATATTGTGGTCTTTTTACCTTTCCCTTATGTGGTGATAGTGGAGTGTGTGTTTGTATGCGTGCGCGTACGTTTGTGTGGATAATATATTTTCTTTTATTCTTCCCGTGTGTGGATAATATATTTGGGGTTCGTATGCGTGTGCGTACGTTGTGTGGATAGTATGTTTGGGTTTGTTTTTTCTTCTTCCCTCTGTGGTGTTTGTGTGTGTGTGTGTGTGTGTGTGTGTGTGTGTGCGCTCGCGTATGTTTGTGTGGTGGTAGATATTGTGGGGTTTTTTTTTCTTCTTCTCGTGTGTGGATAGTAGATTTCGGGGATTGTGGATAGTATATAATAGCTTTCTCTTCTTCCCCTGTGTGGATAGTATATTTGTAATTGTGTGAAAAGTAGATATTGGGATTTGTATGCATTTGCCTACGTTTGTGTGGATTGTAGATAATATGTGAAGTGAGTGTAAGGGCTGTTTTCCTTCACATCTTTGCCTGACAAACATAAAGTCAAGCGATTGTTCTCCTTCTAACTTGTATATAAAAGCATATAGTAAATATAAGACAACAACTTAATAACATCACAATTAGAATATTAAAAGATATTTAGGATACTAGCATCTATCCTCTTATCACAAGAGTGACTGCAGGTCAAGAAAAATAGCACAAAAATATCTTTTCAACATTTACAAATAGCAGAAGAAAATGGGGAACTTCTGCCTAAGTCCTATTTCTTAGGGCTTCTAACATCACCTCCTATTAAGGGGTGACTTTTGGTTCCCAATTTGGCTAGGTAACCTCTTTTGATAATATCTCTAACATGAAATCCTAATTTGATCCGTTTGGAACCCACCGTCAAAAAATGTTTTACTCTCATACTACCGATACTAATATTACATATGTCATTTTGACTTTGCTGATTGGTATGTACACTTTGTACACAAGATTCCAACTTTTATTAGTTATTTTAGGAAAATTATATGACTTCAAACACTGGGTCAATTGTACTGGTGGCTAACACACTATTGGCTTTTTTTAATTATCCATTAGTAAATGGACTGAATTCAATCAAGTATGAGCTGGCGTTTTTTGGGGAGTACACAACATCCATGTCAGGTTTGCCGAGTTCCTTGCCTACTTGCCTCATTCGGACATCGTAAAGTGGCGGAGATGTGGAACAATTTCCACCGGCCTAAGCACAGGTGTCCCGATGTGACGCCATAGTCGCCGACCAATTGCGACTGGTGCTACATTCTGCTTCGGTTGACACCTGCTCTACCTTGCTGCGGTGGTACAATCTTAAATTTTTTAATGCATGAGTGTGTGTTGGGTTCTAGTCCCACTCGTGCACTTAGCGTTTCACTCACGTTGTTAGGGTATTTCAGGCCTGCTGGCTTAATAAAATATTTCTCCTTATAACACAGTAATGCGTGGGGGACGTGGCACCATTCCGTCCCCGGCGATTAACGAAATAGCCTGTATTGGGTAGTAACCAGACGCGCATGTCTTTAGTGGGCGCAAGCGTCTATAATTGAAATTAGTAGTAGCATTCGCGCCATTGATTCGAGCAGTGGACAGGGAGGAAGCAAGACCGGCATACCAGGAGCGGTGACTGAGCGGGAAAAGCAGAAAAAACGTGCAGCAGGAACACAAAAGAAAGAATGTATCCATAGCATTAAATAATTACCAGAAGAGTAACATAACTATGCTCGAGTACGAACTTTCACTAAATGCTGCCGATAGATAGAGAATTCACCGAAACTGACACATAGAGACGGAAGGAAGCAGTCTACACGAGGCAATCCACGGAAATAGAGGGCAGCAAGTGGAAGACGCACCACCAGAACCATGTCTGCTAGCCGGTGAAGACCAATATTAGTTGTACCGAAGAAAAATGCGGCGCCACAGGAGTTTAACAGGACGGCGTACCACTAGGTCGGCTTCTGTAAAAGGGAGGTGTAATTCCATGGACGCCACCGGAAAAAAACAAGATATGGAAGCCGTCTTATACCGGAGCAGCTAACAAATTTTCCGGTAGACGCCTGCACCATAATAGCAGTCACTGAAAAGACCATGGGATAAAAAGATTGCTACTATTACCTAAATGTACATGGTTTTCGTTTGGCTGAAAATCGTTTTTGATAATATCTATTTAATATCCTAATTTGACCTGTTTCATTCCCCCATCAAAGTTCACATTCTCTTATTTTTCACTATGCGTGATACAAACTTTTTATTAGTCATTTAGACTATACTGATTGGCATTTAATTAGTTTATTGAATGTACACTTTGTACACTATATCCTAACTTTATCAATAGACCATTTTTAATTTTTTTTGGACATAATTGATTTGAACAATTGCACAGTTGGCTAACACATTATTGGTATTTTTCATTGTTCAATAGAATAACTGGACTAGATTTGAAATAAATACGAGCTGGCATTTTTGGGCGTCACGACATCCATGGCCCGCTTGCAGAGTTCCTTGCCGCTCCTGCCTCTCTCGGACACTCGTACTCGTACATGGACGAAGATGTAGAACAATTTCCACCCGTCTAAAGCTTGGTGTTCCCATGTGACGTCATAGTGGCGATCAATCGCTACTGGCATCACATACTGCCTTGGTTGACACCCCTGCTCAGTTGTGGCAGACTGAAATTCATTTTTGAACATGAGTGCGTGTTGGGTTCATTCCCACTCATGACGGCCCTTCAGTCAGGTCGTTAGGGACTTGTTAGTCCTAAGACCTGATGGCCTAATTAAATAGTGTTCTAGAACATACATGCCTGGGGGATGAGGCACTAATTCCTTCCCCCAGGAGTAATTAAACAGCCTGCCGTGCTGGCATACATCGTCGTACATGCCCTAGCGGGCGAACACGAAGTTAATTCAATATAGATAGAAGAAGGCAAGTAATAACTTGGACAAAATGAACAAGCTGCAAGAAGTGGTTGATGATTTTGGGATGGTGGAGGAAATGTTGGTGAGATTGGATGATGGTTATGACTATACTCATCACCGTTTCGAAATGGAGACAAATAATATAAGGAAGGCAAAGGAAAGGTTAAGAGAAATAATATAGGAGGAAAAAGAAGAAAAGGAGGATGAAGAGAATAGAAGAAGAATGTGGGAGTGGAATGAAGAACAAAAAACGAAAAGGAAGAGGAAAATAAAAGGGGTAGGAAGAGGCTGAGGAAAATGAGAAAAGGAAGAGGAAAAGAATTAGAAGAAGACAAATAGTTTAGAGCAGAAAATAAGAAACTGGTGGAGGAATATAGGAAATTAGAAGAAGAAAAACAGGGCCACTCATATGCCTCGAAAAGACTTGCTTTCTTGCCTAATTTTTTTTGTCGGTCGTATAGTTGTTTGTATGATAGATTGATGCTCATCAATCTCTGTCTATGTGTTATATATGTCTATTTCTCTACTGTATTTGTCTCTACATAGGGTAGCGCACATTCAGGTCAGCCACTTGCAACATTGTTGCCAGTGTTCCGCCCAATTGAGGTCAGCCCCTGGCTACATTGTTACCAATCTCCAATATCGTGACGTCACATCACCTGTTCCATTCCTTTTGTCCTTATACAACAACTCCACTTTCCCTTGTCGCTATAACAGGCCCAATATTCCCCATGTTAAATTTCCCTTGTCGCTAGAATTGCCCAGGCGATCTGAAAAGTCTTGTCGCTAGAGTTGCCTAAGGGAGGGGGGACTGTAATGTATTTTCCCATTGTCGCTAGGGTACCTCACTATACTACTAATATTTCTGAATTTGGACTAGTTAAGTTAGCAATAACTGAGTACATCGTCTGCTGAACCGGATGAATGTTAATAAAGGAAGCTATATCTAGGTCAATTTCATTTGTTATGTCTGAAACTTATAGTTTAACTGATTTAATTTCGCTTGATTATGTTATTCCCCGGTCGTTTCTACATCATTCTGTCAGTAATGCCTTAGCGGTAATCTTTCATCGTTGAACACACATGACATCGTATATAATACATCAAACATTTCAATGTATTTCGTGTATTTATTCTACAGTATTGCCTGAGGAAAGAAGAATTCCCTAAAAATGATGGAATTAATCAGATACACTACTTTCATATTTTATAAAATGTTCTGGTTATTGTGAGGCTTATAAGTGAGACCAGTGCTAAAAGAAATATGTCACAGGTGAAATGAAGTGAGATTCCGACTCCTTATAGTGTTTTGATTATCGTTATCTAGAAGATGATTGTCCACGGTGTTATTCCTCGCATCTAGTAATTAATAACATACGATATGAAATTACCGGATGGAATAACAGAGGTCTTAGAAGAGATTTAGAGTTACAAAATTTATGCGAATTTAATTAGCTGTTCTGTTGCATCCATCAAACAAATTTCACCATATAATCGAGTGACTGAACGGAAAATATCTGCAAAATGTTTCACCATTAAAATAACGTTACAAAAGATGGTTCTATATTCATAGAGATATAGTCCTATCTATAACAATACGCACTTAGCAAAGTATATATCTTTCTTATATTGGTGGGGAGGGGGCGTCGAAGGAAATATAAATATGTTTGTTATATCTTATGTGATTAAATAAAGGTGATTGCACTGACTAGTAACCCTTATCTATACAATTGTATTTCCTTAAACTGATATTTTCCTAAAGCTCCCATGGTACAGGATTCAGACCAAATATGTTTTGTTATATATTCAAATTTATATAGCATACGTAAAGTCAAAGAGTCAAAGTCACAGATTTTCTCTTTGTAATAAAATTAGGTGTGCCAGTATTTAGAAATAGGACCAAAATATTTCATAACCTGTTTAGAAAGATCTCCATACTTACATTGATGATGCAGCCTTTGTCATGATTGCGACGAAAAGGGTGGCGGTATGTGTCAGGTGACATGACTCTAGAGGGTGGCGATATGTGAATATGTCTGGTGACATGACTCTAGAATTATTTTTCTTTCCCATGTTGCCTCGTGCAACAGTTTGATACAGTCTTCCCTTTACTGGTCCCTTAGGGAAGAAAGTAGGCTTCTACTGAATGTAATTTGATAACTGCGTGGTTATTGATTATGTATGTTATTTTCAAAAGATGTTTCTTTGCAGTGTACACTGCATTAATTGACTAATGCAAGAGGTATTGTTTCAGATTAATTCCTCTAGAAATAAATAAGACTTACCCATGTATCCTCAGGGCATGTTTTGATGTACTTTTCTCCACGACATGTTTCGTCAGTAAATATAGTAGCTGGGTATTTTTCCGAGGGGAGGGGGATATTCCGGGTCTTGGGGGCTAGAGATTTGCAGAACTGAGTTTGATGACCATTAATGCTACATTGCCCTTGTGTAACATTATAAAAAGTATGAAACATCATGCCACATGATCCCACCAGTTAATCCGTGTATAGTTCAGTTTAAAATGGAAAACAGTGACGGACACATAGACAGGCTGACAACTTCAGTAACAAACTGAAATAACATAGCGTAGTATAACCATGAAAACCAAATAAGAAAAATCTTTAAAATCCTACTTTATTTCCGGAGGATATAATGAACATTGTGCATGAAACTGTTTGGGAGAACTCAATGCAAACTTGTATTTCCGTAAGATATAAAGAACAGTGCATGAAACTGTTCCGGAAAGAACTCCATGCACACCTGGTGTAGAAATACAATTTTGCTATCCACTACCAGATTTTTGGAAAGGAGCAGTAATGTTCAACATAGATAGAATACATAGTGATCATACGATACTTAGAAAAAAAAGATCCTGAACACGCAGTATTGGGTGTTTTTATCATTTCTTCAAACCAGTACAATAATAACCATTTTTCTGAAACTAGATTTGCTTATTTCATTAGATACTATGTGATTCCCATTCATAGACAGCGCATATTTTCTTTCATCTCTTGTAAGATTACAAAATGTAAAGTTTAAAAAATGTAAAAATCCAAGAATAGCAAAAAGCCGGGAGTTTTGTGCAGCTCGTGGTTTTTACAGTTTTAAAACTATAGTTTTTAATTGCACTATATAGCCATTATTTTACTAAGATTCCAGTGATATTGCACAAATGTTTACCTACATAAATACACACACATACATACATACATGCATACATACAAAGATACATACATACATACATACATACATACATACATACATACATACATACAATGCATATTTATATGTCTATTTTTGTCATTCCTTGGTACATTATTTTGTCAAATGTTTGTAATTTTTATTGAGGGCTGTAAATTGTACAGATTAACTTGAGTTAGATTGTGCCTATGTGACTAGGGTCTGTTTTAGAAATATTAAGAGAATAAAATTACATAGGATCCACGAATAGATGATTACGTATGTGCTGACATTTACTAATAATAATCCAAATAATAAGGGGAATTTATGATAGGGTGGGCATTACAACATCAGTAGAAATTTAACATGGGGAATGGCATTACAACATCAGTGGAAATTTATCATGGGGATAGGCATTACAACATCAGTGGAAATTTAACATGATGAAGGGCATTGCGGTGTCAAGGGGAATTTAACATAGAGTGGGCATTACAACATCATTGGAAATTTAACATGGGGAAGGGCATTATCGCGTCAAGGGGAAATTAACATGGAGTGGGCATTACAACATCATTGGAAATTCAACATGGAAGGGTCACTACAGAATCAAGAGGAATTTAACATGGAAGAGTCTATCGGGGAACAAGGGGGAATTTTTAACAGGGAATGGGTTTATAGGGAAGAAGGATTGATGGGATCAAGTATGGTTTATGGGTTAAAGGGGAATTGGTAAGGATTTTAAGTTGGAGTTGAAAACACACACACATATAGACTTTTTACTGCATTGATTGACGGTACTGTAGTCTGGAGACGATGAGAGATAGAGAGAGAGAGAGAGAGAGAGAGAGAGAGAGAGAGAGAGACATTCAGGGTAATATTTTCTTTTCTGAAACGTAGGGCACCATTATTGGTTATGTTATTGTTTCATTTGTTTTGCTGTGAGAGTGTATAATACAGTGCAGTTATACTCGAGTCATTGTTAAAAAGTTGTTTGCTTGTTTGTTTTGTTTATTTGCTTCTTTTGGGGGAGGGGTTTGTTGTTTCTGAGAACGGTAGATCGAATTTTAGAAATTGTTTGATTGACACATTGTTACTAAAATATGAGAAAGCATGTATTGACTCTACAGTGAGAGTGCGGAATAGGATCGGATGTACGGATCATATTTTTATACTGTAATGGTGAGGGGATATAGTTTAGTGTGCTTTTATTTTCTACTTCGGAGAACGGTAGATCGAATGCTGGAAAATTTGTTCCACCACACATTGCAGTGAAGAAATACGATACCTCACATGCACAATTCAGCTCAAGATTTATATTTAGCTACGGAAGGAAAATCGTTCTACCAAGTTTTTTAAGATTACAAGTGATTGAAAAAATTACAAAAGAAACGTGACAGTTCTTGTGACTACTGACCAAATGTTTGGGAGAAGTAGCTTAAACTGCATCAGATACCATTTGGATTTCCATAGAAATCATTTTATAAGAAACTCTGTCTGTGTGTGTGTGTGTGTGTGTGTGTGTGTGTGCGTGCCTGCGTGCGTGCGTGTGTGTGTGTGTGTGTGTGTGTGTGATGCTTGTGGAAAATATAACTGACGTTACGACGGATAGAGAGTGAGTGAGACAGAAAATGTTACTCATACTTAAAAGATATCACGACACTTACGTTTTTAATGGCATATTTTCCTTATGAAATTTCCAAAACAAACATCACACTTCGAAAATCACAATTTCATTGGGAAACATCCACTATCTTCAGTAAAATATCACTAAAGTGAACTGAAGACATAGTCCACTAAAATCTTTCTTTCAAAAACATTGATACAAAGTTCTCACAAAATAGTATATCCAAACATTCATATTGGATGGTCTAGATGGTGCGGTGGATATTATGTTTGTGAGTTTTTATCTCCTTCCTATTCATTATGCCCTTATCGTTTGATAATTGTTTTGGGAACACTAGACAAGACATTTCGGATAGTGTGTATGGATTGTTGGATATTATATTGTGAGATTGCATCTCCTAAGTCATTCTGCCCTTAAAATCTGACACGGATGTACGGATTGTTAGCTAGCACGTTTGTGGGATTTCATCTTTCGAACTCGACACTAGCACAAGGCATTTTGGATAGTGTGCATGTATATAGTGCAGGGGTGTTGGATGGTAGAGGTGATGTATTGGAAAGTATTTTTGTTGCATTAGTTTGTTTTAAAACCTTCCTCGTTAGATCTGAGAGTTGGTGTGTGGAGACTACACCAGACTGTGTTTGGGGTTTGGGAGGGCATAGGTACGTTTGGATAGGATATTTGTGCAATATTAAAGAATATCCATATCTTCTAATAGTTGCTGTGTATTTGTAGATTCTACACAAGGATCTTGAGAGAATGTGTTTCGGACTTTGGATGGTAAAAGTGGTGTGATGGAAAGTATGTTTGTGCAATTTCATCTCCTTCAGTTACATTACAACAGTTTCATCTGATGACTGATGTGGGATTTTAGACCCGACACATTACGTTTTTGATAGTGTGTTTGGGGTCCTGGATAGTATAGTTGGTGTGCTGGATAGTATGTTTTTGAGATTTCATTTCCTTTTTTAAACCCTAACCATTTCTTCTGATAGTAAGTGTGGGAATTAGACAAGGACTTTTGGATAGTGTGTATTGGGTATTGGATGGTATTGGTGATGCGACAGATAAAATGTTTGTGCGATTTGATCTTCTTCATTTACAACACCCGTTTAATTTGATAGTTGTCGCGGGATTTTAGGCTCTACAAGAGACATTTTAGATAGTGTTTTTATGACTTGTTGGATGGTATAGTTACTGTGGTGGATAGTATATCTCTGTGATTTAATTTACTTCTGATAAAAGTTTAACTTAAAAAAAAAGTTGTATCTCTGAACACAAAACGTTTGAAGTAATTGGATGTGATCGCATTTTAGATGGCGAGTTTCGAGTTGGTTTTATACTTTTTTTTATAAAGGTAAATTGTGCAGTGATTTGGATAAATATCTGATTGAAGAAAATTATATTTGCACAGGAAGATCGTTTTACTGTTAAACTTTCGGAGAAGCTGTGTGGAAAAATATCTTACTTGCGAGACACTAAATTACCATGTGATATTACCATTTATGGATCAGCATCATTTATGATTAATTAACTGAATATCAGCAACTATAATCCAATAAAAGCTAATGTGATTGATTACCGGTCCAAGTCAAACACATAAATTGATAATATTTTTTATCAGAGAAATATAATGTGAAATATATAAAATGTTCCATGGTGTACGTGGGAAATATATAAACTATTTTGGAGAATATGTCATTACGAACATTGTAAATTACATTTGCTCGAATATCGAATTGCTACAGTTGGCATCGGAGTCAAATCATGTAATCAACTTGGCCGGCCATGTTCGTGAGTATTTTTGCGCAAGCCGTCAAGGATTAGCTGGACCTGTGATTGCACAAACATCTGTGACATGTGCACAAATACATGCGATTGGACAAACAGCTGGCGCTGTTGATAAAACACCAGATGATGTTGAAATAAAACCGACACAGAAGTAAATGTGATAATAGCTAGAATTTAATCAATTTATGTTTCTGATTTTAGTAGAGTACAACAATTAAATCAAGTTATTAACTGATTTTTCAATTAGAGAACGAGTTTCCTTGTATAAGCATGTCGACTGTGTATCAGCTAAAATAAATTATAGAACATCATTGGATACGAATACCAAGCCATATGCGAAAAGCTGGCATACTTGAATTATAGTGACATATTGATGCAATGGATCAGCTTTTGTTCCAGATAATTCACCACCTTTGCAACTGCAAACAAAAACAATTTGTGAGTGAGTGTAATATACGAATGCCAAAAGGTTAAAGAAAAATTGACACACTTGCATCATTATGTGTGTCTGAGGATGAACAAAATAATCATCTGGAAGAACAGACCGTCTTCGTATTGCATCTGCCACTGCTAACGAAGTTTGTAAGCATGTACGTTAACAAGAACGTCGTTCCATTTGATATGTTCTATTGCTATTGAGGCCGCTGTAAAAGTACATTAATTACAAGTACCTGAATTTAAGTTTCATTGACGCAGTGATTAAATGGAAATTGCGCGGCAATTACCACAGACACATACAAAGCAGGCAAAGACACTCGATAACTGTTATAATATGATTCCAACAATTATAACGCAGTTAGTCGCGGAAAGCATGGAATTAAAATTACAAAACTGTGGATTCCCAACGTTGCTTGTACAATCATTAACGAAATTACACCAAAGCCATCAATAATGAAACCGACAAAGGAATTGAAAAGATTCTCAACGCGTCGGAAAAAATACACCATTTATGGATTAGGGTGGGATCTTGACAGATGTGGACAGATCTAGTTACATATTTCACATATCAACCGTTTCGAGGATCCAGTTATATTCCAACGCCAAAATGTATTCCACCACGGTTCGTGTTAAATGTAAAAATTGTTGGTGACAGATGCGTTGAATGGATAATTTTGTCAGTGTCATATCCTGCTGGTGATAATCAATACCAGTCTCGAAATACCGACAGCACCAGGATGAACTTAATTTTGGTGATGGAGAATTTCCTGTTCAGGCTACTAAGGCCACACTGAAGAAATATAATACACTTAACCCAGGTATCGCTGTTAATGTGCTTACTTGGGATAATAGCTTTTACCTACTTGCACTATCCCCACATGGACAAAGCGAATGGATCTAGATTTATTTATTATTGCCGAGTAATATGATTGGATCGTGATCCTTATTTCAATATGTATGGCTAAAGAATCTTGCCCGGTCGCTTAACCAACACAGCAAGTTCGAAGGTAAATAATTTATATACAGACATTGCATGCATGTATTTAGCACTCAACAGTTTCTCAGTGACCATAACTTTTTTGGTCGGGTCAGTCATAAACCACATCGACCAATATTGCAACAATCATGCAAAATATTATGAATCTGGAAATAGAGCAGTTCTATTCGTCAGCATACATGATCATGACCAGTGATAATATTCGTGAGTTTTCTGCAACCACTCATTGTTGGATCTGTGTTTGTCCTTTCCATGGAACTGAATGTTGGAACGAAACTTCTCGAGTTCCTGATCACTTTCACATCACTGGCACGTGCAGAGGATTTGTACACAACGCATATAATTTACAAATACGAATTTACTCAAATAAAACCAAAGTTCTTGTAGTGTTTCATAATTTACGTGGGTATATTGACCGTTTAATGATGCAAGCAGTAACATCAGTGTCAAAGGCACCAATAAGCGCTATTCCCAACAAGACTGGAAAACTACATGACGTTGGTAAATTCAAAAACGAATACTTGGGTAAACCAATCGAGGAATGTGATGGACTTCGACCTAAATTGTACTCGGTTGTGATTGGAACTGGCAAGAACATTACAATGTGTTCGACGAGTTATTGTGCAAAGGGATTTCATGCATGATATATGTGTGGAATGTCTTCAAGATCGACGTCAATTTTCCCACACGGTCTCCGAAACATCACATGATTGAATACCGAATCAATGGGCCATACCGGGTAGGTATAATACGGAGTTAACACCTTCTAGCTCTCTAGGTGCATACCAAATATCTAAAACAATTATTTCTGAGTGGTTCTAACGGTTGTGATTTTGAAATTAGTTTTTTAATTACCAAGACAGGATTTTTGTCGAATCGCAATAATTTGTTTTACTCCGATTGCATGAGTGATTATAGTATTCAATTCTGCTATGATAAGTGAATACTTGTTACTCATTCATGAGGTCACTGAGGCCTCATTCATAATTCCTGCAAGTATTGGTGTCCGAATAATAGTTCTAAAATAATGTCCAGCTTCTTGTATCCATGTTTGTTTGTTGGCATCAACATAAGTCACTTGTAATGGCCACCAAAAAGAATCCTGGTTTTCATAACTTATTTGATGATCAATCTTAGGAGTCATTCTCGGACACACGGTCTCGCAATCGCATTTAAGTCATGGATAAGATCCAGGGCTGCATGTTGACGTTCATTGATATTTTTTGATGCCTTATGAACAATTTCATATCGATAACATGCATCATCAACATGTTTTACGGGTGCTTCACCAGTCTTTGTTTGGTTTTAGCATCATGTTGTATATCAAACCGTGTACCAGGCCCACTGCAATTGTATCCAGGTATTTGTTTACCAGCATATTTACCACGTAGTGCTTTTGGTAATTTTGTTAATGTGTCAGCAACATCAACGCAGACTATTCTTTTATTAAACGAGTGTTTGCTTCCACAATAGAAATAAGAGTTCCTACGAACGTGAACTTGTTTGCTCTAAAACGAACACATGTTCCCGAGATTGCGGTTCGTCCATTACGTGTTTGAACTCGCGTTGGATTTACAAGACGTGTTTTTGTGCGGTATCGCACACAACATGAAGACATTATTATGAAACACAATAATTTTATTATATATTGTATTATTCAATGACATCACGAAAAATGAAATTCAACGTGATTGATTTCTCGGCACAGGTAGCACCTGAACCACCCAAGCTTAGTTGTAATGGAATCAATTTAGTGCTTCCAAACTCATTGTTACTACAGAATCAGGAAAACCTCAACTGTTCTTGAATACGATTTTAATATGGTTAACATGGGATTGATTGTACGTGATTGCGCCGTCAAAGCGTCCACCATGAGGAAAGCGTCACTGAGTGACAACGCCATCACCACTGATTTAATTTCCACAACTGAAGAAGCACCTGTTATTGATGATTTTGATGCAAATGAAAATAATCTTGCAGAGTACAACGATGTGATACTTGAAAACCAAAAAGGATAAAGAGTTTTACAATCAGGAAAAATTAAACGCGGCGAGATTTGAAAAATATTTGCACCACTGAATAAACCGACAAAAGATCGTAACAATGACCGCGGCACTATTGAGCAAACAAGCAAAAGTTGCTGAAACCACTGCAGCGATGATTGGAACACGACAACAACCTGGTCCAATTAGGAAGGCACAATTGCGATTAGCACAAATGCAAAAACCATCAGGGGAAAGACAAGAGTACGTTGGAGAGGCATTTGCATCATTTCCACAACAAAAACAACCTGAGTATGATCAAAATTGGAAACATTAGTTCAAAGATTAAATGTTGTGGGATAAAAGCAATATTTGATATTCCCCTCGATTTCGCCGCTAATGTACTTGACCCAAGACGATTAAAAGAGTATATGTTGGAGACCGAAATATCACCAGATACTCGATCGGGCTACATCAAAAAGTAATACGACGGATGGGTATTCAAGGAGTGGTCTTGATTAAAAAAATTATACATTATCCTAATGATTTTCAGAAAGTTATAGATCTCTATAGAACCAAAGGTGCAGACAGGACCAAATCATTATGGGATACTTTTAAGCTAACATACAGAACATTCTTTCAAACAATATATGGAGTTGAACGGGATACCACAAAGAAGAGGGCGTACATCCTGCAAAAGAAAAATATTTTTTCCAATCAGAAGAGAAAGCATTCAGAAGGGGAAGCTCTCTCATTGGTTGTGCACGCAAACATAAAACCAAAATGACATAACAAAAAAGAGTCCAATATGTGTCAATGGATGAATGGATCGATTAGAAACAATTTTGTTAGTCAATTCGTGCGTGCAACAACACACCAGATGTCATTAATGAGGCCAGATCGATTTGTCAGCGACTGCGAACCACTGGCATCAACAGTAGAACAGATCGTTCGTTCAAGCATTATACTGTTGAAGACATCAATGACGTATCTTACGAAACCGATTATGAGTTCTTTGGTGATTGGAAAAGCTTCCTCTTTTGCGAGAAATTTATGCTGCGATGCAACAGGTTTGTGTAAGTACAACAAAGAGAGCGTTACCTAGATGATTACAATCTCATCAACGAAACCCGATTCTAAAGTGACTTTTACTACACATTTTATCCTTGGCAAATAGCGCACATTCTAAATTGCATTAGCGTCATTGAGAGTTTATTACAGTTGAACTAATATTCGATCACAACTGTTAAGTTGTCTTGACTCGAATAAGTTATTTTTCCGCATACAGTGGCGCCACCTGTGAAAATATTTAACTTTCCTAAGACATGGAATCGATCAATTTAGAAATTCGACGAGGAAGCTCATGGCTGACCAGCGAAGACGTATAAACGTACACATTCTCAGCCGTGTCATCTCTATCCATGGGGCTGACATCAAACGGTCCTCAATGAGATCACTGTTAGGATGGCCCGACGACATTCCAGATGATAAACGATTTTAACACATGGACTATCATATTTCGCCAGACATTGTCAGAATTACCTCAGCGATGCAGATCAATTTATCCTGCTACGCCATCAGTAGCAACTATGAAGGTGGATCTTAGACGACCGGCGTAGGTGTAGAAGGCATATTGTTTCGGTTTTCATCAACAGTGGAACCGGGTGATTTAAAATCTAGTATTCCCATGAGTATCTTTCATGTCATAATAATTGGGTGACGTATATTCATTTTACCTTTGTGGATCAGGTTGAGCCCATTGTAGGTCTTTGCAGTGAAACGTTGACGATACAACTGTGCGTTAAAAATCGACATGATATTTAATATTATGACAGCAATAAGTGGATATGTAATACAAGTGCGTGTTGTAGATGCCGTACGTGGATTGCACACAGGCACACCAAAGATGCTCGCGAGTTTGGCTTCATGCGCTGTACCAATCGCTAAACATTGCGAGTCATTAATAGCATCAAAAATGTTCTGCGGATCTGTTCAAAAATCTTTGATTGCGAGCGGTTTGATCCATTCTAGATCGACTATAACTATAGGTGACTCGAGCACCATCGAAGTCGGTTAAGCTACCGTTCACAGAAACAATGCAAGCTGCGGTTAGTAAAATTATCAATGAAGCCGTCCAACAACAACTGTCAGATTTTAAAGCCTGCAAATTTGGCAATGGCTATGGATTTGGACGGCCAACTGTAACTCAGAGGTTTTAAACAAATATAGTTTTAGTATTACTAATATCTGATTAGAATCCCTGAGGAGACACAAATAGAATTACAAGTGCAGGGGACGTGAAGCATCCTGTAAATTGAGGGAAAACTTTTACAAGACGATAATACCGATTACCCCTCCAATGCCCAATTGGGACTTCTTAACAATGGTATCATGGCGTTGTTCAACAATGCACATTATTCCATTGATTAAAGGAAATCGAATCCGTTCTTGAAATGTTGACATTGCCTCGACGATTCTTGGACTCGTTAGATACAGAGGTGATTAAGCGCTATCAGATGTTCCATCAATGATGTTTATGAAGGACTCATCTAATAATGAAGATCACAGACAGTGTAAATGTCAACTTATACGTTTTTACTTTACGAACCCACAACCTGCTGTTATGGAAGTCAGACCTCCTGCCGCCGCCCCTATGATGTCTAGCGCCAATGTTAACTCTGGATTTTGTACAGCGTCCAGTACAAGTCATTGAGGATTTCGTGTGCAATATATAGGCTTAGTAAAATTGTTCGCATGGTTAATTTTGTAGCCAAACATACGATCATATTATTTTTTAAGAACAACGTCAAGGCTGCAGTTTGGCGTACAGGACATAACCATTGTCTAGTTGAGTTGGCAACTTTGGCATTGTCGATGGCTATGCTAACCACTTCACCGAATACAGAATCGCGTTTGTTATCGTTTTTGCAATCTGGAACATCATCAACGGTAATTGTTTCTCGTACATTCCACAGATGAGCACCTACAAAGTAATAGTAAGGGACACGTTGCATAGTAAATAAGTACCCAACATGGTCTTCCCGCACCAAATCACGTGTTTGTGGCTTTTCAACTTACAGATCGATATAATAGTCAACACCAAAGTCAAATGCAATTTGATGACTTAGCAGTTATGGATGTTTCTTTCCGGTTAAAGAGTAATAAGAAACCTACTGACGAAATTTGCCTTGACTACACAGATGACAATCATGTCGCACGTGCATATAACAATCTGTGGTTGTGTATGGACCGACATAAAAACGCTTTTTTCAAATTTCCCAATACTATTTTCGTGAATTCTGCCGATTGATAACCTTGCATTGTAAGATGTCTAGTTGGTGCGACAGTTTGTTGTCGACATGTATTGTCATGTAATGCGGCTGGAGCCACTGGTCATCGATTTTATGCTGTTATTCTGTTTGTCAAGACTTTGTTGTGATAGAATGTGGGTCATTGATGAGCTTGTGGAAAAATTAATAATTGCACTTCGTATGGTTTTAAATGATAATGTCCTATCATAAAGGCCGGTTTTAGTCAAAATGAGCAAGGAAAAGAAAAAAAAAGCAAAACAAAAAACAAGCGTGGGGGTCACATTGAAACATTCTTTAACTTAAATTAACTGAAAATTGTTCCAGTGTGGATGACACCATCAAAACGTAATCAGATAAATGCTACCATACGAAATAACACCTCGGTGACATTAAAATTATCCAAATCAGAGGTGATGCCATTGCAAAAGACTGGTGGAATATTTTCATCCCTCGCAACGATTCTAGCGTTGTTAGCAGGATCGTCTCCAGTGTTTGCAAAAGCAGCTGCGTTAAGGGCGGTCGGAACAGTGAGAGAAATAGCTTCGAAATAGGCTACTTTGGTCGTATACCAAAAGAAAAAGAAAGAGCTTCGATTACCAGGAAAAAATCGTCGAATACCACCAGGCAGATGCCTTTAATTACCCGGTACAACACACGGAAGACCATATCGTCAACCATTCTTGATTTACTCGCGATAACATTAATATCAGGGGTGTACAGTCCTCGGCCCGCGGGCCTGATCTGTCCATGTTCAGTCCTGCCCTCATGGCAAATTAAAACAACTCAGAAATCTGGACCGTGAACAGTAATTATGTTAAAGAAATTAGTGTTTAAGGCCCTCGAGTGGTCTTCGAAAATGCAATATGACCCTTGGCCGTAAAAGGTTGTGCATCCCTGATCAATATAATACAAAAGGTCTATTAATATGTACAGACGATTCTCAGTCGGGCGTGGTGCTGATGTGAATCTGAACAGGATTTCTTCCAAGGCGGAATGGACCTAGTTTACCAGTCATGTTGCTGTTTTGATATCGACCCTGGTGAGCTTGCGATATTCCAAGATCGAAATGGTAAACTTGAAACGCCTAACATCGACATTCGAGATCTTATTGACAGACTCAAAAGAACTGGTGCAAAGAATCTGGCTGATTTCATTGGAAACGGAAGGTAAATATTCTGGCGTTTATCGAAGACTATGTTGATACTGCCATTGACGGGATGAAACAATACATAGAAAAACAGATAAATTAATACGGCTACTTAAATGCTTTTGGTGTTTCCGTTTAAAATTATATTTATCAGTACATCTAAGTAATGAAATGTAACATCAGAGGTGATTTTGTTCCACTTGTCGAGGAATTACAGCGTTAGAGTGGTGTTACCAGACCCTGATGTATACTCAAATACAATCTTGTTAAGCGTTAAACCATCCTAATCTACCAATACCTACTTGAAGTCGGCTGCGAGTAATCGCATTAGCATTGAAAACGCCCAATCGTTCAATGCACCATCCGATGCGAAAACACTTCGCGATTGTTTCTACAACGACGAATTGGAATCCGTTGCATTATCCACCCCACTTACCTTATCCAAAGAATATTTTACACAAACACTGAGTCAGTTAGACAAAATAGATCTCGACTGTTGTTCACCATTGATGGATTTGTTCCGGTAACAAATTTTGGACGACGACAAGTACGATCGTGTCAGACATCATTATTTAGTCGTGTAATCGGTATGGGTTTACAAGACAAGGGTGCTAGAAACCCAGAACACACAATTTCCGGAAATTTCAATATTTTCCGAGCAGATATTTAATATCATTGCATGACAGTTTCGCCAGTATAAAATGGTAATTGGTTAGTAATGTGCGTACTTGTTGATCCTGATCGAGGTCGGCCTGCCAAGCAATTGTACTACACAGTTACTCTATTAATATAAGAACTATGATGGGCCCTCGATGGTACTGACGTGAAAAATAATGGAAGCGGAACTGTAATCACCAAAAGAACCGCGCTACTTGCAAAATATAAATGTGCAAGTCGTTTTGCTAATTTAATTTGTGGAATCTCCGCGGCAGCAACTGTTGCACTGGATGTGGCTGGAATCACGTTAACAACAACTATAATTTGTGCACCAATCCGAAATGTTGTTGGACCTATATTGAAAGCATCCGTTGTTGTTGATGGTGCTGATGAAATAATTTCGATACGGTTAAATTCACGAATACTTGTCTATTCACAACTGCTTACAGCTGCACATTGTAGCCTCGATACAATTAGTACACTGTATTCGGTGGCTTTTAAAATAATTAGCATGGCCGAGTTCGATACTATGTTGGAGGCAATGGAAAATCACGGAAAACCCAGAGCACAGATAACATAAAGTATAGTAGCAGATTTACAGACAACAAAACTTGAGTGAAAAGTCCGCTATCTGTAGAGTTTTAGGTGTAGGGACTTAAATTAAGTAAGAAAATAAAGTAAAGCCAACAGCCATTCAATTTTCCAAAATATAAATTTATTTCTCTAAAATATAAAATCAAAATGAAAGAATTTAAAATAACTTATAATGTATGAATTCCTCGAATAATACCCTTAATTGAACTACCAATTTCACCTTAATTGGGAAAATATCCAATGGTATTCCGAATGAATGTATGTGCTTATATGCTAACGCGCTAGCACCTCTCAAGAAACACAGTTCTAAACTTAAAACGCTTTATTTCAAGATAAATTTCACCAACGTTGAATAATTCCACATGATCTGAAGAAAAATATTTGAAAGTCCTTTAATAATTTCACATAATCCACAAGGTAGTGTCTGTTTTAGAATAAAAGTTTCCCACTCTGTCAGTCAAGCAAACAAATTACAAATAAATTACTATTCTCTCTCTCTCTCTCTCTTTCTCTTTCTGTCTCTCTGTCTCTGTCTCTCTCTCTCTCTCTCTCTCTCTCTCTCTTACAAAACTAGCAAATAACTTGAAATATCATACTGTGGTGTTTTAATTCTCTTATACAGTTTCTATAAGCGCATCAAATCAACAAAACTTGAATGGCATAAAATATTCTCCAACTTTTAAATTATTAAATTCTGAAATAATTGACAATAAGTGCTGGCCTTCTCTAATTATTCCGCTTATCAACAACTAGGTCGTACATGATATCTCTACAGACCAGACGTACAATTAGGGTCACGTTATGGTCGCGTGACCTCCATTCATACTTAGACGGAAATACTTGTTGATATGACCTTAGCAATCAGCCTTGATTTATGAATGAAATTTTACACGCATTGGGATTGTACTTTTATGTAATACAAGACAGCCAATGTTCATTTTGGTATAATTCAGTACAAATATGACAATTTTTACGTATATTTGATTTAATTTATATTTGATTTAATTTAATTGTTTGTAAGTTTTAAAATCGTTTATATTTTTAATTTCTTTACATGTCAATGTAATGTAATTTTGCATACTAGGAATTCGATATTTTCCAGAAAATTCACTTAAACCTAAATCTTTTCATAAATACCTAATAATAGAAACACTGTTTCTATTTTTGACTTAGACAAGTAAACTACTTTTTTAAAATGTTATTCTCGGAGTACAATGATTGGTTTGTATCAAGTCATACTGGGAGGACGTCATTTTATATGTATTTCACAAATCTCGGTTTTACGAAATTGCGCAGTATTCAGGTTTTATACCGATGTCTATAGAGAAATTAATTAGTTTGGGCTTTTACCTTTACATTGTAAAGTGTTTGTTTGAGACCAGTTTGGAGCTAACATGTTAATTTTTATTCAAATTATTTGGATTCTAAAAGATTAATTATTGTTCCTGTAAATATTTGAGTGCTCATACAGAATTCATGGACAAAGACATTTCTCTGAATTTTATTCGGAAAATCAATCGCCTGAATATTATTGTTTGTGAATCAACAAAGAACTGTAAACAACAGCACAATACTGATTACAGTATACGTCATCGCCTACCATTTTGGATTTTTCGTCGGAACTAGAACTCAAATCTTATCAGAAGATTTCATTAATAGGACCTCGAAAATTTAATTCGTGGATTATTCTTGGTTTATTTTTGGATTTGATTCTTAAAACCGTAAGTTCTTTTTTTCTTCATTTTTGCAATGTTTTTCCAGACAAATAAATTGTTTGTTATATTTTTCAAAGCTTGTTGTTTTCAAGCTTTCTTTTGTTACTGTTTATTAGAGCCTAAACACGTAACATAAAACAATATATATTTCGTTATTTTGAACGTATATTTTGACATTTTTCGTACGTTTTAGCAAAATCCCATCTCTTTCTTACGCTGTAGTGGAAGGTTATCGACGCGGTTTGTTTTACATCAGATCAGTTTGGATGTTTTTAAATGACGTCATTTACCTGGCATTTCAATTTATTCTCGAGAGTTTTAAGATGCACTCGCTTTTATCATAATATATAATTTAAACAATGTCTTATCCCTTTTCACTGATGTCATATTCACATTGACTCAGGCAATTAGGCCCAATTACACTGTCATCCTTGAGAGAATGAAGCGTGAAACAACGTATTTGCAGACAATAAACAATAGGGATGACCTAACTACTAAAGGTGATAATTTCCTTTTTCACAGTTCCTCCACGATTAATTGTTCAATGGTTTATGATTCATTTGAATACATTTTTTGCTAATTTCTTTAAAAGTATATAACCCTTGTATGAAATGCATTTGAACAAATATGATTAATGAAATTATTGTTCTGCTTGTTTTACTTTTTAAAACATGTAGAAAAAATACAATGTAGTCGCCTGTGCTAATCGGTATCAACCATAATGTTAGGACTAGAAATAAGTCATTGTACTATATAACACACTGATAGGTCTTTCAATTTAGGTCATTATTTATGTTGTGCACAAATAATCAGATCAAAGTTTTCTAAGTATCTTCTTTGTCTGTTCTGGCGATATTTAATTTATTTGTAATCAAGCAATTAGTCTGTGGTCCATTAATATTATCTTTTCCATTTTGGAAATTTTATTCTTTAATCTGAATAGTTTAATAATTTTATATTCAATTTTTGAACGTTCTCTATAGGCCCGAATCTTACATGTGCTACTAGAGTCAATGATCACACAATTACACAAAACTAAGTCACAGGCGTATGAAACTTACAACTCTAGAGTTATTTAAAATTAGTACAAAATCACCCCTTCCATTATATCCCCACACCAGGAATTGAATCAAATTTCTAAATCTGTTGGCAGAATCTGCGTCTATCGGGATATGATGCGTTCAGCATAAGCGGAGTTGAAGAATGCAACGAATTTCAATACGGACATACGAATAGGCGTATTTTTCACAACATCCCTGCCATTCTTTGAAAGCATTGTGATAATATAAAAGATTGTGTCTTATATAAAATTACGTAAAAGTGGGGGTGGGTGTGTTGTGGGTAAATGTGTGATTTGGATTTTAGCTTTAACAGTTTATCAGTCATACGATGTCTGCAGTGTGGCAGTTTATAGTAATGTCTAGTACTGGGACATCATGCCGCTAACATGTAGCATGATGTCCCACCCAGTCAAGTAATCCTGATACCAGGCCAAAAAGTCCTAATACTAACCTCTTAATACTGAGCACCTAGCGAGGCAGCTATTAGTACCACTTTTATAAATCTTTTTTAGGACTCGACCGGAGTTATAACCCGCGACCTCCCGCATCCGAGACAGCCGCTTTAACCACCAGGCCACCGGAGCTGTGGTAAATTCGTGGAACACATTCGAAGAATTTAAATTCTTCAGTTAAGAATGAAACGTTTGTGTAAATTTGTCTGTCTGTCTATCTGTCTGTCTGTTTGTCTGTCTGTCTGTCTGTCTGTCTGTCTGTATGTATGTATGTATGCATGTATGTATGTATGTATGTATGTATGTATGTATGTATGTATGTATGTATGTATGTGTCACGTTTGCTCAGCCCCAGTTAGTAATTCGTGTATAAACTAAGGTATTATTACAAGCCATGGTTTGATGTCTAAACGTTGTCGCAGGGTATAGTTAATCTCTTACGCAAGGTTACCGTGACCAGAGAGAAGACCCGACGTCTTGAATCGGCACAGGCGTTAGATCGAGCGACTTCCCACCTATGTGTTACAGCTTAGTCCTAAGATCAGAGGAACCCGCGCGGGAACGGGGCGTGTTCTAAATCCGTCCCTGCGTGGACAGACAGCGAGAAGGACAGTGTCCGCTAAGTTTGACTGGATCGGGTCACAACGACCCCAATCGGAATTGTGATAACAATTTTGATCCAAATTATACCTTCTAACTAGCAAGCGAAAATTTAGTCTCGCCTAGGAAGATTGCTGAGCAATATAGGGCTATTCCGAGTTAGCGTAGGGAGGAGATTCTACGTAAAGGTCAGTAAATTATTTGCTCGATTGTTGCATAACAGTACGGCATTTTAATTGTAATTATGTGTAGTATGTATATTTAATTACATGATTGTTTATTACGTAGAATTACCTTTGTAGTGTTCATTTACAATCGTATTTGAGTAGTATGTAGAGAATTGTGTAGGTTGTTAGCTTGTGGTGAGAATTAATTTTGTCATTCGCTAATAGGTTATTTCGTAGTAAACTAGTGCCATTATTCGTGTGATATGTTAGAATTTACACATGTAGAATTGTGATTTTAGAAAATGATTGAAGTGTGTAAGGTTAGTTAATATGGATGTATGGATATATCAGAACATGGATATTTGAATATTTGTGTACTTTGTATGAGTTGTAATGTAAAGAAATGTGTCTGATTGCTGTGATATTGTTTAGTATAACGGGATTAGGAATATGTACTGACGTGACGCAATTTATTGATGTATGTATGAGCAGTAATTGATACCGTGCTTTATTACGACGTTGTTTTACCATACAAGTATGTATGAGTATTTCGATGTGAATAGATGTGTAACCGAAGACATTTAATAGCCGTTATCTGATAATAGGCTGTGTGTAGTAGTGTGAGATGAAAGTGCTAAGGAAAATATTATTCCGTCCTTGTGTTTTCAAAGAAAGATTTTTGGGAACAACTTCCGGTTCAGTTAAGTCCCGAGTCTCTGAGAGGGGAGGCGGAAGTAAGACTAGCAGAGCAGTCGGAGTTGACAAATCTAGTCGGTGGAGAGAGTCGAGGAGGAGGAGGAAAGGAGGCGAGTAGGAGATATTGGAGAAGAATGAGGAGTTTAGAGAATGTCGAGGAGGAGAACGAATTTGGAGAAAGTCGGGAGGAATAGGAGAAGGAATTAGATGAATAGGAGAGAAGAATACACCGATGAGTATCATACAAGGACAGGTGTAAAGCTGTCTCACACTATTAATCAAATGATGCAATAGGCTATCACAGTGTGGAGAAGAAGGAGAGTACTTGGGGAATTTAACCGTCGACATTGCTGACTGGGTGCTCGAAGCTTTACATCTATCTTTCACTAATTTAACTTCCAACCAAAATCGAGTCTGGGTGGGACTTCCATAATAATTGAAATATAGTATTGGGAGCACCCCACTCCAACCAAAACACAACTACCACAGTGGTGGCATAACAACCCGTCACGACGCAGTATATATGTATGTATGTATGTATGTATGTATGTATGTATGTATGTACGTACGTACGTACGAATGTATGTATGTATGTATGTATGTATGTATGTATGTATTTATGTATGTGTGTATGTTTTGTCTTGACTGCTCTGAAGATTATAATTTCTCAAATTTTGAATGTCTAGACAATTATGAGCCGACATATTGTTCACGTTAAAGTTATTCTTTGATTTTCTCTCTAGAAGTTTACAGATGTTGTTAAACTTGTGCCACCTACTTTATGGTTCATAAAAGAGCTCTTCGAAGGAATGTTAATACACGTGTTACTCAGTAGATTCGACAGTACAAAGACAATACGGGATTGGCTACCACCCAAGATTAATTTGTCATTATATGCATGGGACTATATTCGCTGGTACCTGGCCTCTACTGGCTAGACAATATCAGTGAACGGTGATTAGTAAAATACACTTTTCCTGTACCTAAAAATCATTACTTTCATCATCTGTCAAGATGTTGCAGGCTGTATGTATGTATATGTATGTATGTAAGACTTTCTTTCCTCCTAATCAGAAATTGCATCAAATTAATTGAATTCAGGATAATACAAGATCATGAAAAACAACAGAGAATCAAAGTGACAAAAATGAAAGAGTAGTAGCCTACTGTGTCTGCTAATTTATTGACAAAATGAGACATCTCAATACCTGCAATCATACACATATGTAGTCAGATCTAACTAGCATTTGTCTTAGCATGGTACTGATCTTGTTTGAACATTTGCTTGATTATCCTAATTAGATAACGAATGTCAGTACGTCTATATTATTACATGACTAACATTTACTTTGAAATATTGAAGAAAAAGAAATGGGACATTTTTACAAGTCATAACAATATGAGTATTTCTTTCTACATGAAAATGTATGCATGTATATATTTTGCATGCATGTGTACGTGCATGCGTATGACTGACTTGCTGACTGACTGTTTTCATTACCTCTTCAGCAAAGACTACATCAGATTAAATAAAACACGGATAATACAAGATCATGAAACAATAAAGAACCGAGGATACCAGAGAAATACTTCATCACCGGAAACATATTAATACATATGATCATATAATCTTTAGGAAATTTTGGAGCTACATTTACGTGACATAATATGGACCCAAGTATTTTTACATATTGACCTGGAATTGCCACAGCGAATGGCAGTGCACCAAGCATATATTGTTACATGATTAACAATAACTTTGGAATATCAACGACACCGATTTATTTATGTGTGTTTTGGAATATGTTTGAGAATTATGCTACAGTTCTAAAGCTGGCAAAGAATAACTTAAATAAATTATCAGTATCTAGTCCGACAAAATAAAATGAAGGACATAAAATTGGAAACTGTATACAAATGGTAACAACACGTGTCTTTCTTACTACAAGACAAGTGTATGTATGTATGTATGTATGTATGTATATATATATATATATATATATATATATATATATATATATATATATATATATATATATATGCATAGTTCTAAGTCCTTTGGTTCTATAGTTATGTACACAACCTCAGCTTGCAAAATTCTAAATCTAGTTTTATTGTTATGCATACCAACCTAACTGCATAGTTTTAAGTCCTTTGGTTCTATAGTTATGTACACAACCTCAGCGTGCAAGGTTCTAAATCTAGTTTTATTGTTATGCATGCCAACCTAACTGGATAGTTTTAAGTCCTTAAGTTCTATAGTTTTTTAAACCAACCTCTCGATTCACACTTTTACGCATTGCCGGATTACTCATTAAGCAAACTTAGCAGGTGCTTAGGGTACCAGCCCATCAGTGGCACCAGAAAACAATTAAAATTAATTGTTGATGATAAAATGGAATGAATTGTATGTGACCATTTCGATCTGCATGTACAAGTATTTTGATTTTGGAATTGTGGCAATATATTTTCCCACCATTTTAGGTTTTGATATTAGTTTGTTTTTTATATTTCATATGGGGGGTGGGGCACCATAATATGTTCAGTGCTTAGGGCCCTGCACCTCCTTAGTCACTGGTTCTAAGTCTTACAGTAGCTATGTACACTAACACTAACGTGCAGAGTTCTACGTCCATTGGTTCCATAGATATAAATACACACTTCACCGTGCATAGCACTGTCTTTTAGTTCTATAGTTTTGTACATCATCCTCACCGTGAATAGTTCTAAGTCTTTTGGTTCTATAAATATGTACCACAACCTCACTGTGCATAGCTCTGTCTTTTAGTTCTATAGTTTTGTACGCCATCCTCACCGTGCATAGTTCTAAGTGCTTATGTTCTATAGTTTTGTACACTAACATTACCGTGCATAGTTCTAAGTGCTTTTGTTCTATAGTTTTGTACACTAACATTACCGTGCATAGTTCTAAGCCCCTTTGTTCTATAGTTTTATACACCATCCTCACCATGCATAGTTCTCAGTCTTTTCGAAATCACCTATCTGTTTGTTCATCACGATATTTCCTAATCGCGTCTTGTGCTTGACATGTTGTGTATCAATCATCAGTTGTGACAACAGTCATAAATCACACCTCCTCATCCTGACTGGTCCTAACATCAATCATCAACATAAAGAACTATGTGCATGCTCACAATCACACCAACGCTCGCAATCGTCCTGTGAAATAACACACCGGCCCCAAAGCCGTATAATCTGTACGTCATGCATGTATGTATGTTTGGACTAGTAGATATTTCTATATCTATCCTTCTAGCATTTCCATTTAACCCGTAATTTAGGAACTTCACATCTGCCTACCTCTCTTTAAATATAAGCTGACCACAAACTATCCTTTATATCCTTAGAATTATTATATCTTTATAAGGCTAAATATTAGACAATTAAGACCCGAGTTGCTTAAACACGTGTAAATTTTATCCACAACAATGGGGGGGGGGGGGCATGAAGGGGGTACCTGTATCATGAGAAAATGTGATACTGGCATTTAGTTTTTGTACTGATATCACATTATGCTCCATTTATTATGGAGAGTCGTAATATTTCAACACAATTATAGGATTTCTTCAATTCTAGAAATGAAGGCATCTTTTTCACCACGTAATAAAAACAATATAATATAATCTGACTACACAAGAGTTATTTGTTGAAACTCAATCAGGAGTGTATGCTCATGCAAGAATCATAGTTGAGGACATCAGTTTTAAGACAAATCGATACAAAGGAAAAATCAGTTTCGTTCATTACTGACTGGTCAGTGGACGGATAATACTTATATATATATATATATATATATATATATATATATATATATATATATATATATATATATATATATATATATATATATATATATATATATATATATACTGTACATACATGAAACACTGTAAACTATGCATCGTATAAGACTGGAAAATAGATTGAAGAAGATATAGAACAGTTTCACAAAATAAGATATATTAAGACTGCATTTGCGTAAGTAGTTAAAAATAGAAGACCTGGAATATACAATCACCAAAATACTTGGACATTGGGGAATTACCAAGAAATCACTTTTTAAATTTCAAAAAATACTAATTATAGTAATAAAATCATATCAAACTCGGAAATTAATACGACAGATATCTTAGAAAAAGAAAACACTTGCACACCACGTTATATGATATAAAATAGTGTTTTACAGAAGTGGGAACTTGAATGGAACAAAATGAACATAATCGTATTAATAATACATGACATAGTTTGGAAGATGAAATTGCTTATTAAGAATTAGCAAAGGTAGTTAAAGATATGAATAATAATGATAACATTCCATGTCTGGTTGGATTTACCGTAGAATATCTTAAATTTTGAGGGAAAGATTTAGCGATATTTATATTGAGTTCAAAAAGATTTTGCATATACACAATAACCATTTGTTATTTATATTTAATCTGCATTGTCTGTTGCTTTTGTATTATTTGTCTTATTTCATTCTACTTATTCTAATCAGGGTGACAAACGATTATCACTTGTCATAGAACAGGAAAACGTTCCTGAGATCTGTTTGTTTTAGTGAAATTGAAGCCACATAAGTACTTGTTTGTTATTTTGTTAATGGGGTCCTTATAAGAAAATGGAGAGTACCTGAGGCACATGCTGGTGACGAGTTGTCGGCGAACTATCAAACTGGAGTTCCAAAGTCGTATAGACAGGACATTCTTAGGCTGGCCCATGTAACTCCTTTGTCTTGTCATTTAGGGGTTAATAAGACTTATCACAAGATCTTGAAAACACTGTAGTTCTTATAACACCAGTCAAATGGTAGGAAAACTCAATATCAGAGATACCAAAACTCAGCTACAACCTCTTCCTGCATTTGACAAACCATTTAGCAATATAATTGTAGACTGTGTCGATCCCTTACCTAAGACCAAGCTAGGCAACCAATACTTGCTGAACATAACGTACAAGATTCCCAAGGGAAATACATGTGATGTGTACTACAACTAAAACAATAGGCAAAGCTTTGATAATTTATTTTTTTTTATTTATTTTTTTGTTGTTATTTGCTTTGTTTTTATTACTCGATTTGGCCCTCCCAAATCTATCCAGTCTGATAAAGGGTTAAATTTGATGTCTGCAGTTTTCCAGCAAGTTATGCATGAATTAGGCATCCAACAATTGATGTCTTCGATTTATCACCTGAAAGCCAAGTTGTTTTAGAAAGATTTCATCAAACTTTGGAAAATATGATTCGATCATATTATTTTGATACTGGAAAAGATAGGGACGAAGGTGTTCATTTACTCTTGTTTGCTGTTAGGGAATAAGTTCAAGAATCTTTAAGATGCAGCCCTTTTGATTTCGTTTTGGATATAATGTGCCTGGATATCTGAAGTTATTAAAAGAGAAACGTCTTTGAAATGAAGATACAGAAATTAACCTTCTCAATTATGTTTATAATTTTAAATACAATTTGTCCAAGGATTGTGAGGTTGCAAGAACTAATCTGCACTCGACTCAGTCAAATGTGAATGGAGAAACCTTTGCAGTCTGGTGATAGAGTTCTATCTCTCTTGCTCATTCTTCAAAGTTTTCTTCAGATTAGATACATTGGTCGTTACAAAGTTAAAAAGAAATGAGTGAGTTGAGTTACAGTATTAGTATACCTGAGATGTAAATATATTGATGGAGTACAATGGAGGTAAAGGAATATAATGGAGGTAAAGGAGTACAATGGAGGTAAAGGGATATCAATGCAGGTAAACCTGTTTATCTAAGTCTGAGTTTAGGACATCAGTTTTCCACTTGGAAATTCTTAACTTGTTGACAACATTGAATGTTTTATAAACGAAACTGGTCTACATTCTGACTCTATTATTGTGTCTTAGCTCATTATATTATATATCGAAATTATAGTGAATTCAGACATGAACATTTTTGGTTTATATGATTGTTATACATCCAAAAAATGTTAACAGATCGCCACAATCAAGACCATTGATACATTAGCACGTTGGAGACTACATTCAACTCAAGACATTCAGTATTGGAACTTATTTAGAATCCGATTCGAATTCATTTCAACGGTTTCACGGTGCCACTGTACGAAAGACATCTTCCTCGTTGTCGTATTGTTCCTCCATTCATAGGACGGTGAGTTACAACTCAGTAGCAAATCGTGTTCGAAAATGTAGTTTCACCGTGACGTTTCCTTTAAAAACATATTTCATCCGAGATCTCCTTTTGCACAAATGTTCTCACTGTCATAATAAGATTTACGGACAGGAAGGTAATTAGGATGCACTAATTCTCCACCAACGTGAAGAGTAGCTTATTTTTTATATTAAGTACTTAATGAAGAATCCACTTAAATGACTCGGCAATGGAGCAAATGTGGTTTACAACACGTTGTACTAAATAACATTGGAGTACACAAAGATCAAATTGAATTGTTCGTTCAGTTCAATAGGGTATCGAACATTCTTAAGGAACTTGTTGTTGATGATGTCTTTTGCTGGAGTGATACATGTTCTTCTACCAATCTGTGGAAAATTGGATGGACTCTTACTCACAGAAAACACGATTTAGACGATGAGAGGCTGGATGGTACTTGATCAGTACACATTGTTTGGCTTTCCCAAGTACCTAGCTAATGGATAGACGTGCCCAATGGCATCAACGAGATGGTCGATCATTAAAATAATAATCTGCAGGAAATCTCATGTCATGGACATTCAGTCAGGGATTGAATGCTGCTAATGTTTTAGGTTTGTAATAGCAGAATACATTTTGTTCAAATGTTCATGTTTTTGTTCTTTAAGTATTTTCTACGACAAAAATGGTTTCATCTGTGACAATGTTCAAGACTTGAGTGGGATAAATAGATTTCTACCAAAGTCAGGTACATATGAGCTTCTTGGTTCAGATGATGTACATGAGTTAAATATGCCTTGACACAATACAGTGTGTTGTTGGGAACACATCCGGAAACTGTTAGTGGGTAAAATTAAATAATACTGAATATTTATAGTTAAATAGTTATAGTTTGCTGAGGTGAAAATATGACATTTCCAACAGATGAAAAAGGTTGCTGTGACTTTAATTCTTCTAGTTGTGGATACTGCCGATGTCGTTGTCGCTGCTACTGTCTGTATATTTCAGCGATGAATTGGGAAGAAGATAATCAATGCGATTGATGAGTAAAATAATCCTTTTTTGCTTATCCCTTGTTGCAAACTTAAACTACTAGTAACAGCTCCAATCCCACAATGCACCACAAAGATCAGACATAGAAGACGATTTAACTTTTGTTGGACATGGTCTCCACACAATACCCACAGTTGTTATTTTTCTTTTACAGTTCCGGAAATGATGAAGTGGTTGAAGGAGACACGGACAAATTCATGAAATCTGCTTTTATGTTCAGTAAGCTACCAAGCTGCCATGTAGGAATCGGATCTAGATTGATATCATTTCCAGCGGACTTTGACTTCTTTTTGACGACTTTTCCCACTTGAAGTGCCCTGGTCTCAAAAATATTTTCAATATTGTGCACGTTATCGATCTTATTTGTCACTTGTGGTAACTCCAGCTAGTAAAGTATTTTCTTTATTCTCGGTTCATATTTTCCAATTTAACGTCCATCATCTAGTCTGTGACCTTTTTAAAGTCTTACATTTCATATTTGGGACTTACATGTATCTGAGATATTGAAGAAGATAGAATCAGCTCTCAACAGTTGGAAATAGAGAAAAACATATACCCTGCATGGAAGCATTACCATAATTTAAATCTTTAGATTTATCTGAATTTACACTAATATTTCAAACTCTTCTTGATCCATACAATGAAACTCTTCTTGATCCATACAGTGAAAAGTAACAAAAGTTTATTTACTTTTATTTCAAGATTATAAATATGGAGATCTGAAAATGGCAAAACTAAAGATCGATATATTTTAATGCATAAAATATATTAATGTTGGGAAAACCTATTCAACATAAAAATAAACTTATGTCTTTATTGTGTATTGATTTTAAGGATATGTTTTAATTTTGGATAACATTTTAAATCTCTTTTTGATTAAAAATCTTAACAACAAAATAGGATGATTCAGATCTGTCTGGGTCAGAAACGTTTTGCATCAATAGACTAGCTTGAGAAAGGAATCCATGATAATATTGATTCGGTTATAATATAATGGTTCCTTTAATTAATAGTTGAATTAACTAATATGCATGGTCTGAAATGAACATTCCTAAATTATAATCATTGATAAGGAAAATGAATAACTATTGGATAAAATTGACTGAAAATGAAAAGGGTGACAATTAAGAATATAAAATTGTGGTGATTATAATGTACATTAATCATATATTTCACAGAATAAGAATGGATGCATATTTTTATGATTATAGTGTCATGTTATGTATATCTATATTATGTACATTATTTTCATAATAATAATAATGTTTGTACGGGTCATTTAGTTAATGAAAATTTAATGATAATATCCAAAGAATGGGTTTGTACTGTACGATAAGTCAAATGCGTTAATTGATTCATTCATAAGTTCCGAGGCTGAGGCGAGAAATAAGTAAAAGTAAACATCACGTGATCCGACAAATACGTGATTTCTAGTTAAGGATACTGGTCTAATTTCTTGATTAGCTAGTGTAAACAGCGTGACCCTTGTTTACATGCAAAGTGAATTCGAAATTAAAAGATGATTCATTCAAAGCCGCGTATTGCATTCTCGCTATTGCGTATTATGTATTCGAGAATTAATACACGTAAATAAGCATTCTTAGTAGTACTATCAATCTTAGAAGGGTTATAATGAGAGGAATAAATATTTTATTTAAATTAATCATTCGTTAAAATTGCAATGATCTAACATTCATTTAAAGACTGTTTGGATATATGATAGCTGTACGGAATTACCATGAATTCATTTAAAGACTATTTGGGATTATATCTTAGTGATTTTTTTCTCTACTGTTGACACATCAGTACGTTACTGAATATCATTCAGAATACCCTTAGAACTAATTCTGATTACTCACAGTTATTGGAATTGATAGAGCATTTAGGATTTTATGATATCATTAACCATGTTTTAAGTTATTTTTAATTCCTTCAGTTTGTGCTCTTTTATTTTTTGGTGGGGGGATAATATTTTTGATTACACAAAACTTTGTTTTGCTCTTTCTTGCTATGTAGTTTAAGACCATGGAGTAGTAACAGCCGGAAAAAACAATACGAGTCTACACCAGAAATGGAATAAAGTGTTTGAAAATATAAACTCATTTAAACAATACGAGTCTACACCAGAAATGGAATAAAGAGTTTGAAAATATAAACTCATTTAAACAATACGAGTCTACACCAGAAATGGAATAGAGAATTTGAAAATATATACTCATTTAATATGCTTCATTAATTTACTCCCATTCGTGACAAGAACTTGAGAGAGATTTTTTTCTTCAGATATTAGTAGCATGAAGTGATGGGTGATATGGCGGTAACTGATATCAAACAGCCATTACGCTAGCAACGGTATACAAGTTACGCCAATAGAAGTTATGCGTAATAACAACTGTTGTGGCGGTATGACGGTGTCTGGGAATATAATGTGTTTGGCTACTATGATAGTTGCGAACTTTATCTAAATGATGGCCACCACCCACTCCTACAAACGGATATATTAAGGTGAGATTTAAAGTGGACAGAGTGATATGGACCAACACTTGATGACCATCAACGCTTACCTTGATGATGTAAGGCCCCTTAGGCCTTCTTTAACTTAACAATAAAAGGTCACGCGCCTAACTTGAAAGATAGACCGAGACTAAATGAAACATGCAACATACCAAAACTGAAACGGAATTTAGCAGAGACTAAAATGAAAACGGGTTTTAAAAATAATAACTTAAAAATTAACTGTTACTAGAAAATACCTATGATAATTGGAATATAGCTCTGCTACAAATTTTTTTAAAGTAATCTTTTAACAAACATAGAGAAAGAACTTAAAATTTAAAAATCAAATTATAACTGAAATTTAATTTCATTTTCTGCTAAATATTTAAAAGACCGGATTTTTTTCATGAGAGTGTGAATTATTTTGAATTAATGTTAGTGTAACGATGTTTCCTCTTGGTAAAGAGGGGTGGTTCATTAGAATCGGCTATCGTTATCTATAGGATGACCTCCCTCGATTTTATTGCCCGGTGTGAGTGGATAGATAGAACATCAACAGAGAACTGAGCATAACTATTAACAACAAATGAGGCAATATGAGCCTCCTTCAGACAAGAGAATAACAATCTAATCAATGACATAAACTAATAGTGTCAGATTCAATTCAAACAAATTTACGTTACAGAATTTCAATAGCAGTGTTCAATTATTGATTCATTTCATCATGGTAATGAGAGTGGTGAAACAAGCACAATGTCCACGCCTGATTTGCATCATCTATCGTCGCTTTCTGTCTTCGTTTCATTGTATCCCACGTCTTCCCATCTTCACGTGTATAAGTTTGATCCTTTGTGATCCTTCTATCCTAACCGCTCGATATCTTATTCGGACTTCCGTCTTTCGGATTGTCCCAGACTGTTCTAGGGAGCTGTTTCCATTATTGCTGTTCTTTCCAACCTGTCTTTGCCTATAAGACGGCCACCTGGTCCCCTTACTTGTCTTAACGAGGAAGAACTACTCTTTAGTTTCCCCGGAGTCAAACGAGTCTCGCTCCTTTTGCAGGAAAAATCTCGAACTGAGGAAATTCGCCCAAAGTGGTTACTTTAAATTCAACATTTCTTCCAAGGTTTACGCCGTAAGTTAAACTGACCAATCGTAATCAGACGTTCCTAATTGTTTCCCAAGATAATTTTTACTTCCGTCAGATTTCGACACCTTAGTGAATCTGAGAAATACGACACATAACCAACTTCGTTTTATATAATGACTATTCGCAGTTACGTTCCATTTGGCGAATATGGTCGGCACCTTAATGTTAACTTTCCCATGACGGATTTGCGATGTCATGGGTCAATTCCAGATTAGCCGCATATGCTGGCCTCTCCTTCTCCCAAGAAATTTAACAATTGACATTGGAAAAGGTCGAAGTAATCATTCACATAAAACCTTGCTGGCCTGAGTGTACCAAAATTTTAATGAACAATGTATTCAAATTTAAAGGTTCAATACTTATTCAAAATTCGACACATTATAGTTAGCATCCGGATTACCTAGTTTCTAGAAACTATATATTACTTATTACTGACGATAGGAAATATTATAGTATGTATGTATGTATGTATGTATGTATGTATGTATGTATGTATGTATGTATGTATGTATGTATGTACGTACGTACGTACGTACGTATGTATGCATGCATGCATGCATGCATGTATGTATGTATGTATGTGTAAAGTGTCGAATTTTGAATTGAATTGGACTTTGAAGTTGAATGCGTTGATCATTTACACAGAAAAGTCTTTGTGAAGGGTCACTTCGACATTTCTTCTTTTCTTCCCCCATGTCAGTACTTAAACTTGAAAGGCTAGAATGTGTGACTCATAGAGATTGTCCTGGGCATTGCTATGCTGTCCTGAGAAAGTAAACATTTGAGCTACCAACCATAACCGCTTGATTGGAACCCATGTAAAATTTTCGTTTCAAAGTGAAAATGTATTTCACCAAATCTATGCTGTCCGAGAGCTTGACGGAAGACATTATTATCTTGGGATAATTTAGGAACTGCTGCTTACGATTGGTCAGAGTAAATTAAGGCGTACACTTTGAAAATAAGGTAAATTTAAAGTGACGACTTTAGCCGAAATTCTTTTGTCTTAAAATTTCCTGCGAGAGGAAGTGGCTCGGATGACGACTAAAAAGAATAGTGCTTTCCTCGTTGAACAAGAAAAGGGGACCAGGTGGCTGTCTTGTAAGAAAAGACAGGGTTTATTGATAGGACGCACCATTTCTGAAAGAGAACAGCATCAAGGAACAGATTTCTGGAGAAGCGGGACAGTCCGAAGACGGAAGTCCAAAGAAAAATGAGTGACGAGTTCAGATTAAAGGACTAGGAAGCCAGGAAGTGGTGATGCAGTCAGTCGTGGACATTGCGCTCTTTTCACCACTCGTTATGATGAAGAAATTATTCCAAACTAGATACTGCTATTAAATTATGTTGACATAATTTAGAGTGAATTGGACTTGCCGCTATTAATTTGTTTGATTATTTTTTATTTATTTTTTTCTTGTCTAAGGTGGCTCGTATTATATTATTTCTTCCCAATATTCTTGCCCAGTTCTCTGTTGAAATTCTGTCGCCCACTCCAACCGGGCTATAATATCGAGGGAAGTCGTCCTCTAGATAACGCGAGCCATCATTCAGTTAACCACCACTCTTATTAAGAGGCGGCTTTACAGTATGTATGTATGTATGTATGTATGTATGTATGTATGTATGTATGTATGTATGTAGTCTTACCAATACAACATTGTAAGGAGACAAAGGAAAATAATAAATAAATGCTAAAATGATATAAACTTCTTACCTTTGACAGTTTTTTCACCTTATCTGTGTCGACTGCACTGTGCTAATATATTTCCTTGGACACTAACAATTTGTAATAATCATTTTATCAGGCGTTCACCTAACTTATGAAAACACGTGTTTAAATATATTTGACCTGAAACGAGTACCACTATATTAATTTCCGTTCCGAATTTGGTTTTCATTTAGCTTTAGTAATCACGCATTACACATTGGCATATATTATAACGATTCCAATTCTTATCTGAATAGCGTTTCTTTTCAAATTACAATTCAGTAATTAAATGACAGGTTGTGTATTTGCATACATTTAGTCCCGTTGTCATTAATCCACTTTCGAGAGAAATGAAATAGTGTGCTATTAACCTCAAAAATATGTTAAATATGTGGACTTCAAAGACTCTGCAACATGGCAGACTTACTAAAACCTGTAATGTCTTGAATGTCAAATATGTTCGGTTTAATATTAACTGCCATCTTACAACTTGACCACAGCTGACAAAAAGAGTGCACACTGGTCAAGATTGGGGAGGGTCAATCGGACGAATTGGACAAAGAAATGTGTCTCTGTGTTTCTTTTCATAACATTGCTAGATTTATTAATTATTTGTTTCATTATGGGATGTGGTCAGTTTCGGGAAGAGATTTCTTAAATCTGGTAATTAGTCAATTATTAGGAGCAGATGTCATAATGTACAATATTCTCCAGACTTTATGGTAAGCATGGATAGGTTTCGTAAAATGGGCATTCTCTAATTTCTTAACATAAGAAATTCTCTGCATATTCTAACTATCAAGTGTTTGGAATAATTATGTAAATTAAGTGTATGGGTCATGTATCGCAGTACGAGGCATAAAATACAAGTCCGCGGCTTGGCAAAGCGCAATTATAAATCAAACGAGTGCAAAGCAAGAAAAACAATGCAAGTATGAAATTATAGTGTGGAGAATGCGCTGTCGTCAGTTGATTAGATGGAAAAAATTATTTTTTTTATTAGCACATTTAAGAAACCTTCATTTTAACAGCGACTGTTGTCGTGAGGTCCTTGGAAATAATGGAAACATCAATTCGAGCCATGCTCAAGCAACTGTTCGACATTGTTTATCTGGATCCGTAAATAGATGCTGTTACACCCCATGCATGTATGTATACCGAATCATGTATCGTTATTGCAGAAGAGGATATTGTCTACCCTGGCAAAGTTCATTTCCACCTTTAACTGCCAAAGTGAGAGAAATTAACTAGATCAAGTTAATTTTATCGGGTGCATTTGATCAGCCAAATCGATCAGCTGTCTGAAGTATCCAAAATTTCGATCTACATTTGCCACAATATTGAATTCAACTTTGTCAGATGGCCCTTAATTGTTAGGTCAACTGACACCCAAGTGACGTTATATATAGATTTCGAAATGGTAATGATGAATTTAATAATTTCCAGCTTTTGCAGGCATTGGCGAGCAAAGATGGATATTTTTCAACAAGTTTTATACGTTTAATTTTATTCTTTACCCATCTGAAATTTTGTTTATCGAATAGATTTTATTTTATTTGAGAAATAAAGAAGAAATAATTGTGTTCATTCTGATATGTATTCCTTTTGTTTGTTGCGCGTAATAAATTAGTCCCAAATGCTAACTGAATTAACAATGAACACTTCTTAACCACTAAAATGTAAAACCGGATTCATTTTTGTTTTGGCAATTTAAAATTCAAAGAGCAAATGTCTTACAAAATCAATAGAACATTTAACACATACACTATCGTATCTAAACAATAGATATCCGACGGAAACTCCTTTACAGTCACATAGTTGACTCGTGTTAGGTTACAAGATCCATGCAGTAAATATCGATTTTCGATGAGAATGTTTACAATGTTTCCATCGAAAGTGTGTCAGTTTCCCTACTTAGACTTCCAGTTGTTAGATATTTATGTGGAAGGATGGTTACTGGATGCAAACAATCCATTTTAATGTATGTGTGACCGGATATTTGTATTATTTTATTTGGAAGACTACTGGAGATGCGGACAGCAAACTTTCATTTAGAGTAGGAATTTCGTCACGTAATAAGAAACATTAGCTCATAGGAAATATTCTTCTGTCTAAAAATGTGGTAGTTGGAAAACTTTCTATCTTTTCGAGATTTATTCAGAATTTTATTTATTAGAGCTTGTGTATGAAATTATATGGTTATTTGGTATTTAATTTTCAATACCGCAAATTCTTTTTTACTTTTTTAATTAAATTTTATCTAAATAGTGGCCAACTCCTAAATTATTTATTGCATCTTGCAAAGCTCGCTGTTTTTCACTCTTTTCTGTTACTTATTTGAACAGCATAGACTCCTTACAGAAAATTGTGGTCTCTTCCGGTTTATGAATCTCTCTAAAATATTTAAGAAATCTTAGTTTTAGAAGTTTAAATTCACCTTGTTTTGAAATGTTCTGAGTCTCAGTTATTATTTCACATTTTAGTAAGCTATAGTGAAACCCACAATATTTAGAATTACATCCAAAGTGGAGAACTTTATTTCAAATCCTACCGAGGAACATATAGACTACTTGAAAAAGGATCACTTATTCGAGCTTGCCAGAAAATATTATCTTTTTATGGCAAATGTCTATTTAACGAAGCAAAAAATAAAAACTATTTTGGTCCAGTAGTTGGTGGTAAAGAATTTTTTGTTAAAAGTGCTTTGGGTTGGATTATTATTAATTTTGTATCAGAGTCTTGCATAAACGTAAAGTAATTGAAAATAAAATACAAGATGGAATTTGAGCTGAGCATCAGAAAGAGAAAGGGGATAAACAGTGAAATTGGAGATTTAGGAGAGAGAGACAAATGCAGTAACAGAAGGAAGAAATACACATGCAATTGGAGGAAGAGAAGAGAGAGACAAATACAGTTACATAAAATAGAAAAACAAAAGCAGTTGGAGAAAAGGATAGAAAAACACAAATACAAATGCAGGAACAGAAAGAAGAAAGACAAGTGCAATTAGAGAAAGAGGAAAGAGAGATAAAAAATAAAATGGCAGATGCAGAGAGAATGAAAAGGAAGAATGGGACGTTCAATTGAGATCAAACGCATTAGATCTGGCAATAAAATGCTAAGCCCCATTTTACATACAACTTCAGATTTTGATGTTACCAAGAATATTAGGTGAGTACCTCCTTTTAACGAAAAAGAAATAGATATATATTTTCCTCATTTAAAAACAACTTTCTGAAAATTTAAAATGGCTTAGAGAGCATTGGGCTCTGTTATCACAAAGTGCACTTTTTGGCAAAGCTCGTGACATCTTCACTTCTCTGATCTGGTTAAGGAATGCATCTTGAAACGTTATGAGTTGGTACCTGAAGCTTATCGAGAAAAGTTTAGGAGCTATAAAAAAGAAACTGTACAAATTCAAGTTGAATTAGAGAAAAAGAGAAGTTATTTGATAGGTGGTGCTTAGCCAAGAAAGTTGGTCAAGATTATGAGAATAGGGTTGGAACTTCAGAAAAATATGTTCGTACAGCTGGCGAGTATTCCTTAGCTCATAAACTTTATTTTGTCAGTAAGTCTTCCACTCAGCAGTCTTCTGGTAAAAAACCCAAACAGTTCAACCTAATACGAGCACTTCCAAATTTCAGACATGCACAACTTTTAGAAATCAAGTTTCTGATAAGATTGATCAGAAGTCCTATCTCTTCCTACGTGTACCTATCGCAAAAGGAAACGGCACGGTATTCATGATTGCTACAGATTAAAACATAAGCAACATAATAAGCAGCAGATCAATTCCAACTGCACTTATTATAAGAGGTCAAGATCACGGTCATCTATTGAAAGCAATACTGTTGTTGGGTCAAACAATCCCTACTCTGAATTTATTATGGAAATGTCTGAACCATTCATGGCGAAGGGTTCTATATCACCCATGAGTCCCTATCCCTATTACAATTTTTAGGGACACAGTGGTTTCTCAGTGTCTTTTATTAACAGGTACTTTGCCTTTTTCTTAGAAGACTTCTTCTAATGAGAGTGTTCTTTGTCAGGAAGTAGAGCACGGCTTTGTTGGTGTCCTCACCATAGTGTAAAGTTGTCATCAGACTTACTTTCAACAACGAAGACAGTTGGAACAGTAGAGTCTTTACCCATCCTGGTTATTCATTTATTAATAGGCAATGATCTAGATGGAAGTAAGGATGTGGTTAATCAACTTGCAACTGGCAAACCTTGTTTGGGTCAGACAATAGAGCATATTGAGAGAAAAAAATCCCTAATTTATACCCAGCTTGTGCAAGGTGCAGTTATTAGAGATATGAAAAGGAAAGCACATGATAATAATTTGCTCAGGAAATTATTCCTTTAACTGACACATGTATTGGTCAGGCTTTTGATGAAATCCCTTTCTTTCTCCTCATTTGGATCAATCAAAAGGAATTAATCACATTGATCCTCTTTTAACTACTCATTCTTTTATTCTAGTCAGGGTGACAAACGACAATCATATGTCGTCCAGCAGGACAAGATCCTGATATATCCTGTTGGTTTCAGACGAATATTAGAGAAATTGAAGCCACAGAAGTAATTGTATGTTACTTTATTAAATATGGGGTCTTTATGAGAAAATGGAGACCGCCTGAGACACCTGCTGGTAACGAGTTGTCCGTGAACTATCATATTGTAGTTCCAACGTCGTATAGATAGGTAATTCTTCGTTTGGCCCATAAAACTAGTTGGGCTGGTTATTTAGAGATAAATAGGACTTATCGCAAGATCTTGAATCACTTCTATTGGCCAAACTGTAGATACTGTAGATCGTGTAACACTTGTCAAATGGTATGAAAACCCAATCAGACGATAGCTAGGATCATCTACACCCTACAATCTACTGCATTTGATTCTCCATTTAGCAGAATAATGGTAAATTGTTTTGGTCCCTTACCTATGACCAAGTCATGCAACCAATACTTGCTGGTCATATGGTGTGCGTCCACAAGATTCCCAGAAGCAATTTCTTTTTGAGGAATATTAACTAAAATAATAGTAAAACCTTTGATAAAGTTTTTAAAAAAAATCAAATTGTCCCTGTCACATATTCCCAATCTGAGCGGGGGTTACATTTTATGTCTGGATTTATTCAGCATGTTATGCATGAACTAAACATCCAATATTTGAAGTCGAATGCGAAATTAAGGTACGAGAGAACTGCGATGTAGATAACTTTTCAGTTATATATCTTTGCTCATTCTTCAAAATTTTCTTCAGATCATGTTGTATGGTCCTTGCAGAGTTATGAAGAAAGTGAGTGAGTTAAATTGCCATATTATTACTCCTGGGATGTAAATGTATTAAAGGGGTATGTTGATAGTCAGGTTAAACATGCAATCAGTGTAATTGTACCTGTCCCAGCATGCAATCGGACTGTAGTGACGTTGAAGCAAATCATCATCGGAATTCAGAAACTATGAATAATCTGGACTAGAAAAATTCACATCTGCAGGAACAAGAAAAGAATGAACTAAAACAGCTGTTACTTGAATATGAACAATTTCAAGAGGTTCCTACAAGAGCAAACAATCTACCATGACGTTGAAATTTTAGATCCACACCTGTGGAACCCTCTCAAACAGGAATGTTTGAACAAATGAAATTGAGTATTTGCTTAGAATGATTTCATAGAAAAGAGTAAAAATACCCGGATATCATGTATGCTTGTACCGAAACAAGTTAATACTTTCCGTATGTGCCCTGCCTATATAAAATTGAACAGTGTGACTAAAATAGATTTATTTCCAATGCCATAAATCGATGAATGCATGTATAAAATTGGAAATAAAAAGTATGTCACCAAATTTGAACTTTTGAGTGTGTGAGTGTGTGTGAATGAATTTGGAATTTTAACGTAGCTTTATCAATTTTCAAACATAACACTACGATGCCTGCAGTGTGGCAGTTTACAGTGATGTCTAGCACTAAGGCAACATGCCGCAGACATGTAGCATGATGTCTTACCTAGGTACATTATCCTGACACCAGGTCGACCAGTCGTAGCACTAAGATCTTAATGCTGCACGCCTAACGAGGCAGCTGTAATATCATTTGTATAAGTCTTTGGTATAACTCGGCCGGGTTGAAATTTTGAAAAGATTTTGGCACATTCCACTGACCGAAAAGGGCGAATGAAATTTCGGCATTCATTACAACAGATGGACTTTATCAAAATAAAGTGACAGCGATTGGGATGAAAGGTTAGCCATGTAATTTTACAAGCTTAATAAGCATGATTACAGCTGGTATTGATAATTTCAACATCTACAACGACACCCGGAAAGGTCAATAAGAGACAATTCGAAAATTCTTTCTAGGATATATTTTGGGACATGAACAAGTTAAACCTGTAGATGTTAAGGTCAAGGCTGTCTTTGAATTTCCTGTGCCTATCAGTAAAAAGCAACTGATGCGATGTTTGGATATGATGGGGTACTATCGGAAAGTTTGTTCTAATTGTTCTATGATTGCTGAACCGTGACGAATTCTTTGAGTAAGAAAACCAAGTTTCCTTGGTTTGACAAATTTTATGAGGTTTTTGATAAGTTAAAGCCCACGCTTAAGAATGTCCTTTCAGCTCCAAATTTCAGTCAATCATTTAAAATATAATGCTGATGCACGTGATGTTAAGATTGGTGCACTATTGGTTCAAGAAGACAAAAACGGTGTAGATCATCCAGTTTGCTATTTTTCAAAGATATCAAATAGGCACGAAAGAAATTATTCCACAATTGGGAAGGAATGTTTAGCTTTTGTATTGGCACGGCAACACTTTGAAATCTATATTATTCCGATTATTCTTCATATTGATCACAGTCCCCTTACATTCATTGGCAACATGACAAAACTATTATTAAGGTCGAGTTCAGTGTTGCAGGAATACAATATTGACATCAGGCGCGTCAAGGGAAAGGACAATGTAATAGCAGATGCAATTTGAACAATTTGATAGCAGATGCACTTTCCCGTGTATATAATTGTTAATTTATTTCATGTATACTTTGTGTCATTCATAAGATTTCATCTTGTGTAATTTTTATCGCATGTAAACTTGACTAATACATAAGAAAAGCTGTATTGCATAAATCTTTCGTTTTCGTTATGACACGAAGTGTCACTCATATTTAATTTGAATCGCTTGTTGGGTATTTATTCAGTAGAAATTTTTATTAAACAACTTTTTCTCTGAATGAGGATTAACTTTGGGTTGGGTTTCATCTGGATTTCCACTAAAGTATTTGGAACTTTATCTATTGGAACTTGTGTCTGTAATTCTATGATTATATGGGATTTAATTCACAATACCATAAGTTCCAATTTTACATTTTCGCTTTGTATTCTAGAAAAATAAATTTATTTGTGGAATTAGAATAGACTCGTAACAAAGAGGGCATTTAAACTCCGCTTGTCATAGGCTGGCGTCCATGTAACAGGTTCCCCCATCCTCTGTCCATTGACCGATTCTCATACGTTTGCCTGTAACCAACCCCTTTGGGGAAATTAGCCATATTCCAGCAAACGTAACCAGCCAAACCGAGGTTAGCTACTTCGCTCGGGGGTACTTAAAATAGAGCTTTGGTGCCCCTCGTTTTCGAGTTAGCGCAAAACCGACTGACCTATGCCAAGCTTGTAACCTGATTAAATACAGTATTTACTAACATACTTAGAACTAATGTCACAAATGTCGATTTTAATCTGATTGGCTAAATGCCCTTACTCAATGGCATCCAAATCAGTGTCAGCTTCTGTTTTTAATGGTTTTAAAATATTTCAGTCATATAAATGAAAGCAATATGAGTTGGGTTCTCCATCTCAGGTACTAACCTAGCTCTACCTGTAAACATGTATCATAATATATAAGGTAAGGTGAGAGACAGATAGGCAGAGACAAAGATTAATACCGGACCAGATTTGACTAAAAGTATTTCTTAACGTTCCAGAAAACAGGTATCATAAAATTATATTTTCCTGAATAGTTATTAATGAAGGCGAACGTGAGAGAATTATTCTGACTTCGATGGGAGTTTTATAATTTTTTGGCTGTTAGAAAAAGTAATCCTGATTTGTTAACTTTAATGAGGAGGTGTGTTTCCCAGACGAAATTCAAGATTTTAAAGTAATTTTAAAGTAATCTCCCTCGCAAAAGTAGTCAAAGTTTCTAAGGCAAGCCAAACTTTTAACTCCGGAAATGACAGTATGTTTCGTTAGACCGTCCAGGGGACGTGCATCGGAAAGCTAAGGAAACGGAAAGATAGAGAGATTCAGCTGCATGGTAAGCGCTTGTCTCAGTAAAGCACAAGGTTAGTGTCGATTGCACATAGTAAGTATCTAATTATTTGTTGATTTATTTATTCTAAATCCATGCTTCAATCGTCCTTGAGTTACTTTTGTGCATGCATTTGGGCTCAAATATTATATGACTCATGTATGATATGAATGAGTTTGGATTTAGTTGTTTAGTAAATAATAGAAATAATGTAGTATAGGAATCGCATGCATCATTGTGACACGCATTGTTAGAATTAATGTACTTGTCCCGAAGGTTATAGGAATCATGGATCCTAAAGATTTCATGCATTTCTTAAATGATTTGCATCATCTAAGCTGGGAGTTGACTCTTCTATGTCTGGAAATTTATGTCAATGAATCGTTAATTAGCAAAGTAACATAGTTAGGACAAGAAGTGAAGTCCACTAATTCATTTGTGTAATTACGTTGTGAATTATGTTCAACCGGGAATCGATGGTATTTGCATTAGGAAAGCGTGTCGACCTACAGTGCATCAAGTAGTTCATAACCACAGCGGGGTGTAAGGGTTATCAAAGAGGTCTAATTATGTTCAGGTTAGGAATGAGCAGAGTGGCGGGAAAAAAGACATAAATTCACGTTAAAAGTTGTGAGTGTGCATTAGGTTCCGTTGAATTGTAATAAGACAATATCCGACGTAAAAAAAATGGGAATATTGTCTGATCACATGAAAAGAAAAAGCTGACACTATTTAGGATGGGTATTATATTTTTATTTGAAACAAAATATATTCATGCCTGTTCTACACAGTGGAATAGAGCAAAGTCTACGAGCAAGACGATTGAGAGAGAGAGAGAGAGAGAGAGAGAGAGGGGAAGGGAACCAAACTACAGGTTTTGTCGACCTATCACCAACACTCGCTCTGTCGGTATAAAAGAACGGCAAATTGCATTAGCATAAATGTTGTAACTATTTTTAAGACCAAGTGAATCATGCAAACGTCATGTTGAATTTCAGCTTGTTTATGAAATTTATAAAATTGTAATATTTTACATACGGGGGCAAGTGTTTTTCTATTTTATATCTCTGCTCAGATCTCTGTCATTCCATCCATGAATTTCATATTTTATTGTATTATTTACTCGATTCGGTATATATATATATATATATATATATATATATATATATATATATATATATATATATATATATATATATATATATATATATATCTTTAGTGTCTCTGTACATATTTTCATGAGACTGAAATGTTGAGGAATTTGGATGACAAATGAAAACCCGGATAAAGCATCAGAACTATTTATTTTAGATAAACAAAATATTTTATTCGACATTGTCTCCATGTTCTAATGATAATTATATTTCATATAAGCATTTAACAATTTAGTTCGTTGTTGTCACAATCTAAAATCATATATATGAGACAAAATCAGTTGCATAGTTTTATCAGAGTTTTACATAATCTGCATAGAGTAATGCATCAAACACATAAGGCAATGCATATAAGACATGTATTCACTGCATACAAGACAATATGCTTATTAAGTATTCAAATCCAGTATGAAATAGGACAAGATACTATTAAAAAATACTCTGAGCAAAATAAGTACGGGGTCTGATTTGGAGCATGGATATTCCGTCAAAGACAGACAAATGGAAACTGTAATGCCTCGCATATTTGAAGAACGAAATTTATTGGAAACAGTACAACTTTGCGACATTTGATCTGCCCAATTCATGAAGTAGATGTAATTTTCAGAACATAGATCAATAATATGAAAATGTCAATTAGATTCTAGAATTCCTTGTCATGGAATAAATTAAAAATTACTATGTTAAAAAAATCAAATGCGACCGGCAATGAACAATAAACTCAGGTTTGTTTCAAGTCATATTTAATGCATAAAACTAAACATGGCCATAACTGTTTTCCCTAGTATATACCAACTGTGAATAATAATGTGGATTCAATTCTGATGTTGCATTATGCACTGGTAGATCTCTGTCGGTAATAGTACTTACTATTTCCAGTGAACAGTGTTAAATCTGATGATCTGGGTAATTCCCGACAGATTTGGAAAAGGTCGTTTGCATATGGGTTAACGGTGTATTCCCTGTAGATCTGGAAAAGGGCGTGAACGGTGTATTCCCTACAGATCTGGAAAAGGGCGTTTTGCATGTGGGCGAACGGTGTAATCTCTGCAAATCTGGACCCGAGTCTTTGGATGTGGGTTAACTGTGCGAACCCTACAAATCTGGATAATGGAGTTTGCCTGTGGGTGCGCTCTCGCTGTAAGAGGGTTATTCACCGTACACAACAGTTGCTGAACCACCAAAGCACGTCCCAGACATACAACGTTTAAGTTTCTAATTTTGTTTTTTGCTTTTTATCAGAAAGTCTGCCAAGAAAAAAAAAAAAAAAAATAACGTCAAAAGTCAATAAGCACACGTAGACACCGTCTTTCCTAAACGTACACTTCAGCTTTAATATCCTTACAACAAGACATAGAAAAGAAAAAGAAAAAAAAATTACATGCATGAATATGCATGGGATATATTAACTTAATTTCAATACACATACATAAATACGAACACAAAAACGGTCTCATTCACGCACACGCAAACACGTATCGACGCCAAATATGTGCCTGCTCTCACACACATGCACGCGTTAGCACATTTTTACATATGTTATATGTATAATAACCCATTGAACAATATTTTGAAAGTGAAATATGACAAATAAACTGAAAAGGAATTAAATAATCATATTTTCTCTCCAAATAGTGTTATAGGATTGCAAGAGAATGGTTTAATAATCAGACTTTCAAAAACATGGGACTTGGGAGTAAACTTTTGATAAATTAAGATTATACTACCAGTCAAGTCAAACTTTTGATAAATTAAGATTATACTACCAGTCAAATCAAACTTTTGATAAATTAAGATTATACTACCAGTCAAATCAAACTTTTGATAAATTAAGATTATACTACCAGTCAAATCAAACTTTTGATAAATTAAGATTATACAGTCAAGTCAAACTTTTGATAAATTAAGATTATACTACCAGTCAAATCAAACTTTTGATAAATTAAGATTATACTACCAGTCAAATCAAACTTTTGATAAATTAAGACTATACTACCAGTCAAATCAAACTTTTGATAAATTAAGATTATACTACCAGTCAAATCAAACTTTTGATAAATTAAGATTATACTACCAGTCAAGTCAAACTTTTGATAAATTAAGATTATACTACCAGTCAAGTCAAACTTTTGATAAATTAAGATTATACTACCAGTCAAATCAAACTTTTGATAAATTAAGATTATACTACCAGTCAAGTCAAACTTTTGATAAATTAAGATTATACTACCAGTCAAGTCAAACTTTTGATAAATTAAGATTATACTACCAGTCAAATCAAACTTTTGATAAATTAAGATTATACTACCAGTCAAATCAAACTTTTGATAAATTAAGATTATACTACCAGTCAAATCAAACTTTTGATAAATTAAGATTATACAGTCAAGTCAAACTTTTGATAAATTAAGATTATACTACCAGTCAAATCAAACTTTTGATAAATTAAGATTATACTACCAGTCAAATCAAACTTTTGATAAATTAAGATTATACTGCCAGTCAAATCAAACTTTTGATAAATTAAGATTATACTGCCAGTCAAATCAAACTTTTGATAAATTAAGATTATACTACCAGTCAAATCAAACTTTTGATAAATTAAGATTATACTACCAGTCAAGTCAAACTTTTGATAAATTAAGATTATACTACCAGTCAAGTCAAACTTTTGATAAATTAAGATTATACTACCAGTCAAATCAAACTTTTGATAAAATAAGATTATACTACCAGTCAAATCAAACTCGAGCTCTATTTATATGAGTAGATCTGATGGGCGCTGATACAAATGTTGACCTTTTAATTCGCCAATCAAAATAAAAACTTTTTTACATTGATAACCGTCGTTTTTGAACGTCTCATTGCACAACAGACACAAACTTCAATGCTTTATATAATAGGCTACTAAAATTAAATAGATCTTGAGTTTTAAAGGTTATCAGGACGTGGGTTTTCTGTTATTGCCTGATAGGAGTACGTTGAGATGACTGAATGTCAGGTCTACGTTATGTTGGAGATCTCGATGTTAATGAGACAGATCACAAGACAGACAATATATTATTACTGAAAGATAATCTATTAAATAACTGAGCGATTTTTGACGAATGATACAAACGTGTCTCGATACCTACACTGTCTTTTATACACATCATGGACAAATCAGACACAAGATATTTGCGATGATATGGTGAACTCAGGTTCATGTATTGGGAAACAGAATTCCCGCAATTGGACAATAATAGTCATTTCTTAAAGTGTCCCCATTTCAGTCGAAGGCAAAGCGATTTTATATAATGATAACATTTCTGACCTTGCAACACACGTCCCTAATCGCAAGCAGCGATAACCCAGACGTAACGTCGCATAATGCACCGCCAGGTAAAGGTACAAACAAGAAAGAATCTAGACCCTGTCCTGAAGATACCAAAACTCTTTGCCTGCGTTTGAGATAGAGTTCCACTATCAACCAATCAGAAACTACTTTTCAAAAGTAACGTCATTGTGACTGGTCGAACTAAAATCTCAAGGTCAAACTAAAATTTGAGAGGTTTATGATTTCAAGACCAGATCTGCTACAGTCCAAGCTGTTTGCATTATTGCGAGGAAACTGGTCTGTTGAGGCATTATGAGGATTCGCGTGTTTGTCGAGACATTGGACCGCAGATATGTGATATCGCACGGAGAAGGGGGCGCATTAAATACTCGTATGCACAACATTAGTTTGTCCCAATGGTGTTTGCCAAGTTTTTATTTACTTATCGTATTTTTTGTGTTTTTATATGATCTATCTGATTGTTTTTGCTGGTGTTTTATTTCTTCTTCAAAATTAATAATTCATTATAATTTCAAAATATAATTGGCGCTTTATGGTCGAAATAGTTTTTGGCTCAGTAAGTGCTTTTCATTTAAGAGTGCGTTTGATATGTATGGCATTATTTCAGCAGTATTACATTAAAAATGCATCATTTACTGCATACGTCTGGAGAATATTGGATATGCTATGTTAGCCGATGGTAGTCAGTACACGTGAGGTATCTTTGCTTCGAAAAAAAGGGGGAATGATAACAAATATGAAACAATTAAGATTTCAGTTGAATCAAGTTACTCTTTTCATTCAGGTTTTCAAGACAAGATGCAAATCTGAAGACCAACCATACAAATCAGGATATACCTGTTTTCTTTGGCAACATGTAATTTTTACAAAGTTGGTGCTAAAAATAAAGACATACAACAAGCGGTAAGGTTTGTAGGCACAAGAGCAGAGTGCTAAGTTGAAATCAGAATTGTTTTGTCCATGCCATATTTTATGCTAGAAAATGATGAAACCGATGACTGTAACATTGAATTGTTATAAATGAGCACAATAATTGAATCCAGCACTCGTCTGGATTAAATCAAAATTTCCATATTTTTAGAATGAAGGCTAGTACATTTAATGCATTTTTTTTAGGAATTGTCTTGAATAGAAGCAACTTATTCTGCAAATGTTTTGCTAAAATTCCAAATGATGATTACAAACACTCAAGATTTATGTTATAGCCAGCCCTAAACAATCTGAGAAAAAAAATGTGCTCGTGGTACACGGGTTACTCGCCACAATTCCTAAACTGTTCTAATAGCAAACCTTAGGTAGGAAAAACCGACGGACTAACAAGGGTAACACTATATGCCCCTTCCAATGTCGAAGTGGAGCATAATACACAACCCCTGTTAAATTCTCCAGGCGGAAAACAAAACTTGGGTGCAATAAGTGGCTAACAATTTTTACAGTAGTCTAAACAGCTACATTGAGAGAAACGGATAAAAAGCCCTAAGCTAAGGTAGAATTTTGTATTGTTAAAATAACTCACTCAACTCGTCTATCGACTATCAGAGTCATTTCATCGTTTTCCCATATAAATTGATAGATATGATATCCATACCATCCAGGTCTTACTGTAGTTATATGTTTACATCTTACCGAACTGTGAAGAGTGTAGACACATATCTCTCGTGGAAAATGAGCCATCGATGCATACGTTTTGCGTTGTACTTACTTCTTTTGAGTGACCAGGAATGGCCTGGAGTTTTAGTGTAATATGCATCAATAAATATGAGTATGCACTTTTCGCAGTTGGTGCGCTTCAAACTGCTCCCCATGGTCGAAGGTAAACAACGCCACTGCCCTCACAGACCTTGTAATTCCTGGGTCAGCCTTCTTTTTGAGTAGTCATCCCGGTCACTTTTTGCGCTCAATTTTCATTTTAACAAAATAAGAAAAATTAACAACTGTAGCGCTCGAGTTTCCGCCTCAAGGGTTGTTGTTGTTGTTGTTGTTGTTGTGGGGTTTAACGCCATTTTTCAACACACGATAGGCTATACATGGCGGCCAATATTAATGGTGGAGGAAGAACCCGGGAAAACCCCTGAAAGAACCACCGACCCACGAGAAGCTACTGGAAAGCTTTCTCACATACCCACATTGCCTGAATCCGAGACTCGAACCGCCGCAGACAGAGGTGAGATGGCAGTGATCCGTAACGGAGAGCGCTTTAGACCACTCGACCACTTGGGGCCCCTCGCCTCAAGGGTTGAAAAGTTTTTAACTTTCGTTGCTTGTTGCAATAACGTTAAAGGACTCACGGTACTAATTCAGTGCCCATAGTAAACCTATGCAAACACCATGATATCAAAAATTCAATAACTTAAAATTTTTGAGTGCTCATGATCAAACTTATATTTATCAGTATAGATGAAACCTGGATGTTAGCTTCTGTCTAGAGGAACGGATATGAGCCGCGGCATTTTCTGGACCTGCATGTGTTTGAAACATGTGCTTTCAATTCCGCACCAAAGAGTTAGGTGCTAATTTTAGTAATGAGTGTTCCAAACTCAAGACTGTTAAAGGACTGAAATTCCATCAATAAAACAATTTCTTTATTTTTGTCACTTACAACTAGGATAAGCTGTCAAAAGATTCTTTTTCCTACAACATAACTTACATTATTAACCAATCCTGGTCAACCTAACCCATATATACTCCATTTTCGGTTCACCCATTTCCAGGCTGGTTCCCATTTTTCCATACCATTAGTACCGTGTGTCCTAAAATTGAGGTACAAGCAAGTATATGCGTTTCAATAAGAAAGCAGAGGAAATCAAGATATGGTGGTGGTGGAGTTCGGAGAGAAGTGAAAAGGTCACATGGGGAGCAGTTTGAATGCGCTTTAAATGTGGATAAAGACGATACCATTTCCAACATGGAATATAGCGTTCAAATATTGTTCGTACTTCGAAATAAATATTATCCTGTTCTACACTCTATAAAATAATTTGACAACTCTCTGCATATATTTTGGAGATAACTTAGGAGTTTATCTAGAAGATTTTAGCGGTTGACATCAGATATACCAAAATGTCTAATCTATACCAAAAATATAACACTGAACCACGGGCTTACAAAGTTTTTGCATCTACCGTTAATTTAGTTTGTGCTTGCCAAAATGTGGATTTTTTATTATTTGGTTCATTACGTACATTTTTTGGTTTCTGTTATGTCTTATACAACAAGCAATATCTGTCAAATAACCTATGTTCCGTCCAAAATGGCACATTTTATTGAAAACATTGTATAAGACTGTTCACTAAAATTTCAATGCCTTTATTAGAATTTTGGCTTTTTGTTTCCTCTTACTGAAGGCGTTAAAATGTCACAGAAGTATAAATGTAATTTGTAACGCGCCATTCAATTATTTTTGTTTTGGCATCTATTATCATGTACTTTTGCAAATACCAGATTCTCCGAAATCGAAATCCTAGTTCAATAATACTTATTTCCAAAATTATGAATTTAGAAATCGTGTCCTTAAATGTCTCACAAGGAAATATCTGAGGATCTTTGAGACTTTGAATTAAAGCATGTCAACTCATATATCTTAAATCTTGTAATTTGATTTGGAATTTTGTTTAACATGGCGCATAAGGGCACGGTAGAACCCCTATTATTTCAACAGACAACCCGCTTGTAAAAGTAGATTATATCAAAGGAAAAGATTGAAAGCAAGAAATATTTTGGTTTTATCCAGCAAAGAAGCCAGGGAAAGTCCATTGTGACCGTGCAAACATTCCGGGACCGCTGCTCATTATTAAAGGCATACATCGTTGTCTTGTCCAGTCACATCGAAGATATGGGGATCCGCATGTGTTTGAGTTCATTATGCATGCAGGTCTACTTTCACATCTATAGATTCGTTGAGTAAATATGTTATTTATTCCATCTATAACCAGTAACCGTCCAAGTCCCATAGCAGCTAGAGGCTGGTGAGCCTGTTCGCCTACAATACGGGGAAAATCTCTTGCTGGATCTACTCCGCTCAAGCGCTGTAGATTTCTGAATTCCTCCCAGACACAATCGATGAATGCATGGTGGATGTAGAAAAGAGGATCGTATGAAGCACTTTCTATGCGGCTCATCTGTTCACCAACATAGACGTGCACGTCGTTGTGTAATTCTTCGAGGTTAGAACTCTCTGGTGCATTTGGGTTCGAGATATCAGCAATAAGTCGTCTGGAAAATATGGCTGTGAGATCACCAGGATTCATCAAACGTCTAGAGTTTCCAACATCCCTGGCCAGTTGTCCGTAGCCTACAGTTGACCAATATGAGAAAGGGCCAGTCACTACTTGACCTGATGCAGAGCCCATGAAAAGAGGTGAAAACAAGATGGACTGCCTGGGATCAGGTAAAGCTTCCTCAAGTGTGTTGTCCCAGTAGGGAATGGTTACATTGGCAATTTTTTCTCGAAGAGCATTTTCGCACCTGCAAAGGCAAAGAAAAGTCGAGACGAAAATCTTTCAGTATCATGTGTTTTAATTGAATAAATATCGTACATCAGACAATTAGTTTTAATAAGTGTTTTAACTTAGTATTTCCTCTATGTATGCAAGCATCTGAATAAGATTGATCAACAAAGGCACAGAGTGCTTGCACTGTGATCAACCTTTCGGGGGTGGGTGGGTGAGCAGTACCTAAATGCATTAGCATCCTTCATTTATATCATTTAACCAGGTTTTGCGTGTTTTCTGTACTTTTTTATTTAGTTTTAGACAAATATTACAGTTTCGCAGAGACGTTTTCTTTCTTTTTGTATTCCGTTTATTTCTATCCTTTATCACTGACAAGTGAATATTTAATATTGTACACCTCGCCATAAAACTTAATTCTTAGGAGATGCCTGCTAGATAAAATATTTTTTAAATCAATGCATTACGATGCGGTAATGATAACATAGAAAATAATGATTCGAAATTTATAGATGTTCAACAAAATTTAAATCACTGAGAGAAAGAAAGAGAGATACAGCTGGCCGACAAAGTAGTGAGAGTGGTGGATAGAGGCGATCATACAAACACACATCAGACAAACCAATTACACTATTTGTGCTTACAGCAATAAAATTTCATTTCAGCTGAATGACAGACAGACTGATGCACGGACAAGACATATTCACGATGGACAGGAAGGAGATAATGATAATGATAAAGATACAAAGAGAGTGGGGAATAAAAAATATTAAGCGAGATTTACAGAACGAGGTAGACTCTGTGCCATCCAAGGAAATTGGGCCCTCCATGAGCTGCTTCGGCTGTATTCATATGGTGAAGAGAAGCTAATGCATCGAACTTGTTAGGCGGTACGCTCTGCAATTGGATGCAAAATACTTTGAATGTCAGTTTTGATAATAGCTCTAAGAAGGTTCAATTTCATTGCATAAATACACGCTGAATATTAACTTCAATTACAGTTTCAGATACAATAAATTTTCTCTGCATGAAAAGGTCAGCATGTTCGCGGGTTTCAATGAGACGTACAAATCTAAAACAAAAAAAGTACGTTGTAACAAATACGACTACCCAATATAGTGCACATATTTTGTTTTCAATAGACACTATTATACTTAAACAAATTTTGTACACTTACAATTACGACGCTGAATCATAACAATACATGTACTAATTTGCTTAAATAAAAATATCTGAATATTTTGTCTCTATGTAAGTCAAATGTAAAATTGAAATGCTACAGCTGCATACAAATGGAAGGGTCTGCACGACATAAACTAGCAAAGATGAAACTCAGCGTGTGGAGTCGTAAGATAAAGAAGCACACAAAAATGAATGTGTACGAATTTGAGAGAAAACATTAAATTACCATAAGAGTGTTAAGCTTCGTCACGTTTTGGGGAATACAAAATATAAATAAACCTAGAAAATTAGCTTCAATTGTAATTTCAATTAATTATGTGTTGAAAAATAGATAGCTATTAAAATGCCTGGAATAAAGGTTTTCATGAGGGATGGTGCAATAAATAACTTCCCATACTAAACATATAAATCGTCCCTCCTCCTTTTTATACATTATACATCTATGGAATTTCGCACAAGCGCCAAGTATAAAAAATGACCAACTACTTATGCAGCTTTAGCCTCCTAAAGAGAAAATGACTGATTAGATCTATGATGGATTGTCTAATTTAAATAAAAAAATGTAAATGTGATCAATTAAGTGTTGAAGTTTTGGCGTTTTAGTTGTCTATTCGATGCATCATAACGAGGATGTTACATATCAACACAAGAAAACGCCGTTCCTAGAAATGTTGATTTTCTCTGTCAGCTCATACAAACTGACTATAAAATGTGCCCATTCCTATATTTTATTTCTTAAAAACAAAACGCTTTTCATGACTATCTTCGAACAGACAGTGACGGATCACAAATATTCTTTAAATGGTGTTTGTACTTGAATCATGGAAATGAATGGGAGGTTCTCTGAATGATAATAAATAAATATTCGTATCTATTCTTTTTTTTTAAAAATATACGATACTGGAGAAGATACACACACACATACATACATACATACATACATACATACATACATACATACATAAGTTGGACAGAACAATCGCGTATATTTGAGAAGCAGTCAAAATTACTTTAGCGTGACATAAGTCAATATTTTCGTGATGCCATCATTTAATTTGTGTATTCTTTCATTTATTTATTAGTTCATAAATGTATTAATTCATATTCATTTATTCATTCGTATATTTATATATGTAATCATTGATCATTGAAGCAAATAATAAATATAAATTAATTAACTTAAAAGTGCCATACCGTATCCATTTTTAAAAGTCTCATTGCGTGATGAAAGTTGTTCCTTTCTATATCTGTCAACATCCGGTACTCTTTTCGAACCCGCAGTTCACCTTCGGGCGGTAGATAAAATAGCGAGTTCAGCCACCTAAGAAAACTGGGGTCTAGGGACCGATTGGAGGTAACTTGGGCCTGCAGGTCAGAGTAGGGGATGACAGCAAACAGAAGGATCAGGAAAACGGCGATCGATGGCATTTTCTGAAGAAAAAAATGCATGAGATGAAATTTAACATTTTCCAAGCTAGACAAATCAATAAGAAACATTTTTAGGTTTTGCTTTGTTGCCAAATAAATTGTATGTCTCCTCTTAGACCGGCGTTGGATCATTATTAAGCTAGAGAACATTGGTGCCCCAGTAAATTTGTGGTCGAACCTTAATTATTTTCCTTTTCGCCATTAGGCATGGTTCAATACGACCTTTTCCGACACACCTTTGCCTTTTACCACATAAGTCTCCGAATTATGTCGCACAATTTCCGCGGAAACTGATGGTAAATCGAATAGGAGTTGATCAACTTTTACAGTCTAACAAACAATGCAGTTATGAACAGAGAATGTAGTCATATGTAAATGAGTGGTTCACTGTTGCTAGTGTCCAAGACTGAAATGGGACGCTCATCTGCAGGTGTATTGTCCAAATAGGAACCAGCATAAAATAGACTTTAGTCAGAGGTAACATTTAGCAGCTAGTGTTCAATATTAGTGTCCGATATACTATTGTATTAGAAGTACAATTGTGTATTTGGGTCTGGGACAAGGCTACTGGAATTCCCTTACAATTTACATGGTACCTGTCATGTCCAGGTTATATGTTATAATTTTAGTAACATACTTTCTAATAATAACTAATATTTTATTTTGTAACATTAAGAACCTTTAAGAAGGTTGTTTTTCATTAGGTTATGTTTTGTTTAGCAAATGTTAATTGTGAGCTGAGGCCAAGTAGAGGACTACATAATCTTGTCACTGGAAAGATTATTCACCCGTGCTGAATATCTAACATAATCAATTTGTATTATTCTTGTGTCCTAAACTTCATTTGGGCTGGAAATTTGTCCTTCAAATTGTTCAATTCAAATGAATTTTCTCTGGAAATACATAGTTCTCATTGAGAAAAAACATTTTTGGACAGAGACATTCGCTGCTATTTATAGTGAATTCAAACCAAGCAGAGACAGAACCACCTATCGAACTTCAAGCCAAGGTTCAGATATTTTAATCCTATCTACACCTTGGCGTATCGAGCAGATATTTCTATGATTCGGCTCTGCGAATTTCGCTGGATGCGGCAGTAAGCCAACGCATCCAATTAAAATTAAGTTGTTCAAATTTGAACACTGTTCCTACATGATCGAGGCAAGGGGAGTACACAGCTTGAGTGGACTCATAAATAAGGAATTGTGGACTGCCGGTTCACCTTTGTGCAAATACATTTCACTCAAACATGCAATGGCTTCTCTCTTGCACTTAGTCATATTTTCGATGTTAAGCTTACAAAGTATCCTTCTGAAGTCAATTGCCTCCACTATTTCCAGCCGATGTACAATGCACCGCTGTTATACGCTATTGATTAATTAACATTTTATACTAAGGGAGGCAACGCACGAAATCCAGTAGATGTCGCTATGACATAGCACAAAAATATCTATTCGATCCAACAAGTTAATACGAATAACCTATCGGAAACCTGGCTAGGGAAGATGCCTAGCCAATGGTGCAGCAATACATGTAAATTACAATTTTTAAAAAATGGGTGAAAATGTTGAAACTTGTACAGTTTTAATTTGTAAAAAGTATATTGTGGCAATCCTGAAGATGTCGAAAGAGGTCACGTTCAGTCTGGCAGTGATTATGTAACGCTCTCACGTAGTGAACGATAGCAGTTGTTAAGCAAATCATTGCAAGTTGCAATTAATTGCTGTTTGAATGGCACGTTAGTCAAGTCACTGATCCATCATTTAGCACATCTGAACTGCATACACCAAGTCCGATACCAAAACGGTGAAGTGCATAAAGATCAGGAATGTTATATGATTGTTGTGGTCATGTACATTTAGTTTTGATAACTGGCATCATCCAGGCTAGTACTAAAGTTGCACAGATAGCATTTGATAACCATGCAATATTTGTAATATGTCTACTGTTCGCATGTAAATGCTTATGATAATAAACTATTGAATTGAATTGATTATAACATTTGTATTAGAATCCAGAATGATTTAGCAACAGGGTGTCTAACATATGAATAAACGACTTTCACGTAAAGGTATGCTGTCCAACCCGCGGCCCGCAGGCTGATTTTAAATGGCCCGCCAGAGCTCGAGCAGCTATATAGTCGTTGCTTTTCAGTTTTCTGCTGCGGCATTCGGCTTCCAGAAAAACATTTTTCAGTGGCACATGGTGTCAAAAAGGTTGGACAGCACTGACGTAAAGAATGTGTTTTTAGTGTGCTCTGACTGTGTAACTAGCTTAGATCCTGATACACGTCGGTCAATCAGATTTTAGTCCTGTGACGTAACTTTAAATTTTTTGGCCGCCGGCAAAAAATCGGAAACGTCTCCCCAGTCTATGTTATTGAGATTTTGGGTCCCCTTCTGCATTATTCTGCTACTATTTTGACTCATGAAAAAGAAACAGCATCACAGACCTAAACGATTCCACAGAAAACGTCATAAACAACGGTGCTGACTGTATAAGCCGTTAATGTTGAGGTCGACGTCGCTTGAACGTCATTTCTATTCTTTAGTGATGACTGTAGGCAAAAATGTGGAGATATTTTCTAAGACAGCGCAAGGTCACCGAGCTGAAGCACTTAAATGTTCGATTATATGCGTCATGTTCAGCAACCTCTTTCGAAAGCATGCTCAAATCAAGAAAAATCCATTCTGCAAGTTTGTAGCAGACTGCAGCTTGTAGTTTCATTGGAGTTATCCAAGCTGCAAGGGGATCTAACTCACGGTGAGAACATAAAACCTTAGGCGCCGTCTCCCCTCAAAAATAACAAATATAGCATTATAAAATCTGGATGTTGGTGCAGGCAGCTACAACAAAAATGGAAACAAGAATGGCGTAAAGAGTTGAGATGTTCACCAATGAAATTCAAGGTAATTTGGACTCCATTATCATTGATTCGTGTCACTCTGGCCAGATACTCCTGTTGCCATCATGTCAGAAAGTGAAATTAAATTAAATATAGAACCACTAATAATTCAAAGTCACGACAGAAAGATAAACGGTGATAAAGAGTTTGATAAAGACAGCAAGGATGGAGGAGACAAAGAGAAGAAAAAACTAGACATATGTATAATTGGGCCTGATATATTTGTCTCTGAATGTTTTGTTGTCACTTTTAAGGATTACAAACCCTTGTGCATAGCTTAGATACATGTAATTACAATTTCCAAACATAAAGAATCTATTAACCTATATTACAATGTGATATCTTAACCAGAACCTCTCTGTACTAGTACTTTATTGACTAAGAGTTTAGTAAAACGATGGCAAAGCATCAGTATTTCTTGATAACTAAAATGAGTTCAAAAGAAGTAAAACTGAGTTTAATACTAAATTTGTTCATTGCTTTTATGTACATTTTCGCACCTCAAAATACCGAGAGCAAATCAATAGGTAGTGAATCGAGAGAAGAAAACAGATGAAGGTCAGATATTATTTCTGCCACACTTGTACATTCAAAATAGTAGAATAGTACATACAAATGTTTTCTGTTTAACGTCGATATCTAGGCTACCTTATTTCAAGTTCATTTACCGATATTTCCGTGCAACAGTTTAACCATTTTGGCATCTGCATATTTCGTCACATTATGATATAATAGCGCGATAGCAGAGTCCACACTGGAGTCGATCAAATTCGAACCCCGGTGTTCTATAAAAGTTTCTAGCAAACACCTGACAATGAGAAAGATTAAAACTGTCTAAAGTTTAAAAACGTGCCTGAAAGTTTCACGTATGCGAATGTAATAATGGCACATTAAAATAAATTCTACCTCACAATGTTATAGAAAACGTTTTTACTAAGAAATTTATCGTCTATAAGAGTATAGTGTGCTTAATTTCAAGTGTGCCAGGATACTGATGAACAGCTATAAGAGCCAAAAAGACCGAACTATTTTTAGTAGTAACGTGTACCGGAAGCTTCATTTACTATTCACGTTGTGTTTTTAACCTAAAGGGAAAATGGCTCTGAACTAGTTTTTCCCCAAGCAACAATATCTCTGAGAAAGGTTAAAAATTACTCTAGGAGTAAATGTTCTCCCAGGGGAAGAAAGATTTAGGAGGGAAATGTTGGTTCACTGGCACCAACAAACTTATGAAACATTCAACAATATGCATGTGGTAGACGTTTATCAGAAACTATCAATATACGTTCAAGTAGACCCTTCTTTTATTTTTTGCATGTTTCAGGGAAAATAAAAGAGATCTCAAGATCATAATGGGTGATTTCAAAGCCAAAGTAGGCTCCGACAACGCATAAAAAGAAATGACCATGGGAATGCTCGGGCTTGGAACCATGAATGAAAATGGAGAACGTTTCACCGACTTATGCGACTTCATTGACATTGTCATAAGAGACACTGATTTTCCCATCAAACTCAATCCACAAAGCAACATGGCTTTCTCCATATGGGAAAGGAGAAATTCAGATTAACCGCTTGACCAGTGGCTACAAGTGGAGAGAAGCCTCCTAGATATAAGGGTTAAAAGAAAAGCAGATGAAGCATCTGATCACAACGTTGTAGTGGACGTTAATTGGGCATACGCTGAGAAAACCGACAAATAACACCGCTAAGCCGACACTAGAGTGGAACCGCCAAAGCAAGAGAAAGAATGGAGACCAAGGAAGACATGGCGTAAATCTGTCTAAGAAGACATCGTGAATGCCAGAACAACATGAACCGAACTGAAGAGAACATCCCAAAACCGGGTCCTCTGACGAGGTGTAGTCGAGGCCCAATGATTCCAAGGGGGCTGCTGGACCTATGAAGATACGTCGGATGTCTTAAAGGATGAATAATGTTAAAGTTAGTTTGTAACAAAGCTAATTCATGCGTATTTAACCGTATCTCATGTACTACACGGCTCAGTCACTATGGCTTTGGCTGTGTTTGATGGTGATTGGTAGAACTCTGAGGGCTTTTCTTGTAGCTCGGAAGCTGTAGCTCGGAGGAATGTGTTGGTGTACTCGCAGTAAGGGATCAAAGCTTCTGGAACAGCGGGTCTGCAGGAAATAAAGAGACTCTCAAGGGATCCTTTGGCAGACTGGGCATTGGCATGCCTAGTGGCTCCTGAACCGTTAGATGAGGGACTTGGAATCGGAAATACATTGTGATCGCCAATTGGACGTCATAATCCATTTGTGATCAGTATTATTCAATATCACTATTTTGGTGAAATCAAATAATTCAATATCGTTATACGTACATCTAACTTGCTGATGAACATTTCTCACCACATTGTGCATATATTTGTATAAATTCTATGCACTGACCTCCATAAAAGACTGATCTATATATATCAATTATATTTGTTTACACGTTCCATGCATTGTTTATTGTTTTGATTACAAGTTGAAGTTCCGTGTTCTGATTACTTCCATTCTGGAACGATATCATTTCCCTCTATGAGTTTTTGACTCGGTGAGCATCATTTTGTTAATTCCATTTTGGACTTTATGTGCACGAGTTTGGTGTCAGATTCATTCGTCGTTCAATTACATTGTAAATAAACATCTAATTCACGAACAAAATTGCAGCATCGTCGCTAAATCTAATCCTCTTCAGGCTTGATCTTATTTTACTATTTTTATCAAAGTACCTTTCCCTGACATCTGTGATGATATATGTAGTACCTATAGTTTTATTTTGATTGATCAAAAACATCACTGTCGAGTCTGTCAAACGGGTCATATTTTTATCATAATTTGTCATTCAAACCTCTCAGCATTTTTATGCCAGTATTTTTACTTTTCCTTTTTGTTGTCGGGGAAAGGTTGTTGCCTATTAGAAATTTCTTTGAAGAGATGGGATTTGTCTTCAAATTAGATCAACACACATATGATGTGCCTGTCATTTTGGTCTTTGTCAGTGCTCATGACAAAATTAAAAAAGAAAGAAAGAATGTAGCCTCACCCTAACTGTTTTATGACACTCTGTGCATATTTTATCAAATGAGCTCGGACCTGGATTGGATTGTGTGCTTTGTATTGACAAGAACTCGTATATTTTTATTTAAAAAACGACAAAACAATCTCGTAATATATTTGATCTAAGAAAAAAAGCTAGTCCTAAACATTTCACATATGAAGGGCTAACAACACCTGCAAATACACCATAAACTTTATCATCCACAAAGATCTATGGCAATAATCACTTGCAGTTTCCAATTTTCAAAATAGGTGATCAAACCAACTCTAGGGTGTAATGTCTCGGGCGGGGAGTACAGGACTCGCGGTATTAATTCAGTTCCCATGGTAGACCTATGCAAACACCATGATATTAACAATTCAATAACTTGCTCATGCTCATGATCAAACCTATATTTATCAGTATAGATGAAACCTGGATGCCAGCTTCTGTGTAGAGGAACGGATATGAGCCGCGGCATTTTCTGGACCTGCATGTGTTTGAAACATCTGCTTTCAATTCCGCACCAAAGAGTCAGGTGCAAATTTTAGCAATGAGTGTTCCAAACTCAAGATTGTTAAAAGACTGAAATTCCATCAATAAAACAATGTCTCTGGGGTTTTTTTTCACTTACAACTAGGATAAGCTCTCAAAAGATTCTTTTTCATAAAAAGAATAACTTACATTATTAACCAATCCTGATCAGCCAAACCCATGTATACTCTATTTTATGTTCACCCATTTCCAGGCTGGTTCCCATTTTTCCATATAATTAGTACCGTGTGTCCTATAGGGCTGTTTTGAAAAAGAATTTAGGTTCGAGGACGGAAAGAAAGGATATCTGACAAAAGAAATCTTAAAAAGTACATTCCTTACAAAAGAAAAGAGGAATGTCCTCCAAAACGATTTTAAAATTCATTTGCAAGTAATTCTGTTTGCTTTATTTGCGTGTTGGTGCTGTTCAGATACTCATCATACAGAATGGGAAGGGGAGTGTCGGAGATAGAGACAAACAAACATAAATCCTTTGAAAGTTCGACGATGGTGGTGTGTCCCTTTAAAGGACTGCCTGTTTGGCATAGCTAGAGGTCGAGAGATTTCCTCGCAGATAAACTTAATAGGGCTCAAGCTGCAGAGGTCCGAGGAGGAATCTTAAACATACTTTATAAAACACAAAACTATACTTGAGCGACCATGACTATCATAGTTTGAAATATATGTAATATCATATCTATTCTAGGTCGAAAAAAGTTTTTCAATAAATTATTTTTAGTACAAAGTAGGGTACGTGTTGATTTTTTGTTGTTCCTATTGTTATTCTGCTGTAAATTAGGAAATTTGATTTGCCTTTTATTATAGTCAAGTACAATATTTCATCAAATCACAATGACGAGTACGTTTATTAAGTGTGGTTAACCACAGACTAGATCTGTCCTGGTGCTTCTAAATATCACCCAAGGCATCAACTGACTTTATACTTAAGCACATTATTGGCTATATCATGAATGGGAGTTAAGGGTCTTTCCCAAGGACACCCGATACAGCCAAACCTGGCATTCTCCTTTGGTATCGAACTTGCGATCATCGAACTACGATTCCAAGGCTACCGACGGAGCTACCGCGGCCTCTTCAGGAAGAAAGAGCGATGACCTTATCTGTCTTACTCCAGCCATTAAAATCAATTAATTAATGCCTTGTGGTACAGCAATGACAATCATCAACCGTAGCTTAAATTTAACAATATATAATGATAGGCCGTTATTAAGATGAATATATGAAGTTCGTTGAACCACTAAAGCATATAGTAATCGACATGAAGTAGAGGCCATATCAAGCATAAAAATTAAAGGTCATTTGACATACTAATAGAGAGAAAACAGAAGACAGTGATCTAGTAGCATCAGACTGTGCATCAGAGACAACAGAGACAATGACGCAGTAATTTTCACATTGTGCATTAGAGACGACATAGATGATGATCTAGTAGTATCACATTGTGCATGAGAGAGAACAGAGACAATTATCTAGTAGTATTACACTGTGCATTAGAGAGAACAGAGACAATGATCTAGTAGTATTACACTGTGCATCATAGACAACAGAGACAATGATCTAGTAGTATTACACTGTGCATTAGAGAAAACAGAGACAATGATCTAGTAGTATTACACTGTGCATGAGAGAGAACAGAGACAATTATCTAGTAGTATTACACTGTGCATTAGAGAGAACAGAGACAATGATCTAGTAGTATTACACTGTGCATCATAGACAACAGAGACAATGATCTAGTAGTAGTACACTGTGCATTAGAGAAAACAGAGACAATGATCTAGTACTATTACACTGTGCATGAGAGAGAACAGAGACAATTATCTAGTAGTATCACACTGTGCATGAGAGAGAACAGAGACAATGATCTAGTAGTATTACACTGTGCATTAGAGAAAACAGAGACAATGATCTAGTAGTATTACACTGTGCATTAGAGAAAACAGAGACAATGATCTAGTAGTATTACACTGTGCATTAGAGAGAACAGAGACAATTATCTAGTAGTATTACACTGTGCATGAGAGAGAACAGAGACAATTATCTAGTAGTATCACACTGTGCATGAGAGAGAACAGAGACAATGATCTAGTAGTATTACACTGTGCATCATAGACAACAGAGACAATGATCTAGTAGTATTACACTGTGCATTAGAGAAAACAGAGACAATGATCTAGTAGTATTACACTGTGCATTAGAGACAACAGAAGACAATGATCTAGTAGTATTACACTGTGCATGAGAGAGAACAGAGACAATTATCTAGTAGTATTACACTGTGCATGAGAGAGAACAGAGACAATGATCTAGTAGTATTACACTGTGCATCATAGACAACAGAGACAATGATCTAGTAGTATTACACTGTGCATTAGAGAAAACAGAGACAATGATCTAGTAGTATTACACTGTGCATGAGAGAGAACAGAGACAATTATCTAGTAGTATTACACTGTGCATTAGAGAGAACAGAGACAATGATCTAGTAGTATTACACTGTGCATCATAGACAACAGAGACAATGATCTAGTAGTAGTACACTGTGCATTAGAGAAAACAGAGACAATGATCTAGTAGTATTACACTGTGCATGAGAGAGAACAGAGACAATTATCTAGTAGTATCACACTGTGCATGAGAGAGAACAGAGACAATGATCTAGTAGTATTACACTGTGCATTAGAGAAAACAGAGACAATGATCTAGTAGTATTACACTGTGCATTAGAGAAAACAGAGACAATGATCTAGTAGTATTACACTGTGCATTAGAGAGAACAGAGACAATTATCTAGTAGTATTACACTGTGCATGAGAGAGAACAGAGACAATTATCTAGTAGTATCACACTGTGCATGAGAGAGAACAGAGACAATGATCTAGTAGTATTACACTGTGCATCATAGACAACAGAGACAATGATCTAGTAGTATTACACTGTGCATTAGAGAAAACAGAGACAATGATCTAGTAGTATTACACTGTGCATTAGAGACAACAGAAGACAATGATCTAGTAGTATTACACTGTGCATGAGAGAGAACAGAGACAATTATCTAGTAGTATCACACTGTGCATGAGAGAGAACAGAGACAATGATCTAGTAGTATTACACTGTGCATCATAGACAACAGAGACAATGATCTAGTAGTATTACACTGTGCATTAGAGAAAACAGAGACAATGATCTAGTAGTATTACACTGTGCATTAGAGAAAACAGAGACAATGATCTAGTAGTATTACACTGTGCATTAGAGACAACAGAAGACAATGATCTAGTAGTACCACAATGTGCTTCAGAGAGAACTGTGACGATGATAATGTCATCAGGAAAATTGTGAGAAAGTGGTATTGCATACTATTACCATGCAAATCTTGACAAATAAAGTATTTATTTATTTGACACATGATAAAGTGCTATTTTCGAAGCATATGTTACAATAAATCCATCGTGTGATTCATGGATGACGTTCGTTTCCAACTCTACCATTTAGAAATGATTGATCATATGGCGAAGGAAAATAAATTAAGCAAAAATCGAAAAACAAAATTCTTTTTCTTCTTGAAAAGCCGGGGACAAAAAAACAAGTTCATTATTTAGAGTAAATAGGTCTGCCATGTGTAAGATTCTTCATCAATCAGTTCAGCACTGAGCCTAATTAATTCTTCAGCAATCTTTAACATGGTAAAAAATGAACATTTGTTTAGAACTATTTAGGGTCATTTGCACTTTAATTTATAAACTGCATGCCCATTTTACATATATATTTAAAATGCGTTTTTCTAGAATCCTTGCTGCTGATGTGCATTTATTGAACTCGAACTTTTGAGGTAGAACGTACAACAAATATAGACGGTATTTTAGATGTATATTTCATAGGTATACATAACTTTCAAATTTCTACAAGTAACCCTTCTTATGTGAAAAAGAAATGTTGTTGACCTGACCTTTCAAACTTTTTAATCTATTTTTAATTCTTGGTAAACGTTTCAGCATATTTACAGAAAGATGGGCTGGTAAGAAAGGAAAGATGGGGTTAAGTAATGAGTGGAATTTGCTGATGATGCATAATTTCTCGAAGCTTGTATTAACACATACTCTCTCTCTCTCTCTCTCTCTCTCTCTCTCTCTCTCTCTCTCTCTCTCTCTCTCTCTCTCTCCCATGCCATAGCCTACAAATTTGACAGCAGCTTATAACCTTTGATATTGTTACATAGCGCGTTCCATTATACTGCTGTAAGAGTAAAAGTAGAAACATTTCGAGACAAGATTATGTTCAATTCATGTGCAAAGGTGCCTGACCTCTCGATTAAGCAGTAATATGATGTGTACACCGACGACAATTATAGATGATTCACCCTCGTTTCTTTGTTCATTCAGATTGTTCAAGATAACAAAGGTGGTGGTAATAATGTTATGCGCAAGCACGAACATTACATCTGTACAGAGATAATGTTTTAAACGCAAACTGCAGTCAGTGAGCTCTATCATGGATCTATTTTTCTAAATTTGGCATCGGTGCTATGGACACGAAAAACAAGACAAAGTGTAGACAACATCTTGTTCAAAGACAAACCTACTTTTCAAATACATTTGAAGTTGTACATAATCTGAACTCAGATAGCTGTTGCTATTTCTAGAGATAAATTTGCTCTGGGAATGCGGCACCTTAACAAACATTGTAATTAGCCCCAGTACCATCGTAAAGATCAGACAATACTGGCGAAAATCCGGCTCGTCAACCGGGAAGTGCGGGATGAGCGCCATATGTAAAGCTCGCTATGAGTGCTTTTTCGTCCAGCACAAAATGTGCGACGGCCTTATTAAGCCAAAGGAAGCCTAATTGTTTTGTAATTTATCATTCGGTTTTTATAAATGATGGACTTAGGACTAATCTAGTCTGGTCTTTTCAAGACAGTCATCACTTTATTTTGTAGATACTAGATGGCGCCAGTGAATCAAAGAATTTCAAGACTGGGTCTGTATTTGAGTTTGTTTGTTGCTGTTATTGATTAATTTTGGAGGGGTAGGGATTTTACAAGATTAATATGTGGTTTAGTTTGACGCGGTAAAACTCCACAACGAAAGAACTCGTTCGTCCACCTACACATCCTCATGTAGTTGGTGAAACATGTTTGAAAATATTTCTATTTAAAAATAGACACGGCAATAACTTATTACATCTAAATATTAGACTCGGCTTTAAAGGTACTAATATAATCTACGTTGATCTTGCACCGAGACAAGGAAATCCCAGTCAAGGGTTTACGTTATTTGTCTCCACTTGAGGGGGTGGGGGGAAAGACATATAATGTAACCCCGTGACTGGATTTCCTTGTCTCGGTACAAACTCCAACGTAGATTCTTTTTCTCACCCAATAACTACCTTTAAAGTAATAATGAACTGCTCACTTGTTCAATATAGTTCACGCGCAAATGTTTACATGCGGTGCATTAATACAAATATGTTAATAAGGACTGTGGCGTGACCATGTCATCCAAAGTACACAGTTTTTATGCGTGAGCCAAAAAAATATCAACATAAAACGTTGCATAGTATTGAGGTATTATTACATTTTATATATGGATGTTATATGAAATTAACAACAAAGAGTTAATATTTATTATAAGAAAATGTTTCATTTTCATCAGTTCCAATTTAGAAAATTAATTTTAAATAATGAAACGATACTGGGCCCACGCCTCTGTTGTAGTGTATAGGCTATTATTATAACGAAAAGTTACATTTAGCATGTGTCCGTGCTTGGGTTATTCACGGGTAATTATTGATTTGTGTCACTATCGTATATAACTTTCGCTTTCTTTGGATAAGGTGAAACTGTGACATATTTGTGGTGTCCTTAATAGTGATTGTAAAATTACCCCCGTGTATAAAAGACCCTATAAATACGGAACCTAGCGGATAATAATGTGCTAAATTTTCAAGTTCACGGATTCTTTGAGAAAACAAATTCTATCTTGGATATATGGCAAGTGATACAGTGAAATTTGCTTGTGGATTAATGTGTTGATGGATAAATGATTCCTTCTGGCTGGTAAGTGCATTATTTATAATTAAATAGTGTAGGCATATTTTTGATTCAAATGGGGTACAATGGAGACGCTTAACAAAATTAGAATATAGCATGTTTGACATAACACATTTCTGGATGTTACTAAGTTTTCCGTAGTTGTTAAGAGAGTTGGGAGGCTATGCATTGTATAGGTTTATAGTCTATGTGCAGGGATCAGTGATTTCATAGTTCATTTCACACAGCATCGAGAATTTTATCCTATATGTAGCACAGTCAATTTTCAGGTCAGCGTCATTAAATGCAGCTAACAGTATATAATTTGTTTCAAAAACGAAGTAATTAAAACTAGTTATGTAGCTTTACTACATTTAATGACGCTGACCTGAAAATGTACTGAGCTAGGCCTGCATATAGGATAAAATTGACTTTGCTGTGTGGAACGAACTAGCATAACACCAAAAAGTTCGACATCGTATACGTGTGTCTTTGTCTCTCTCGAAATGCTTTTGTATGGTGTGTTCTCATAGATGGATTGACCTTAAGTTACTATGTTTTTGTTATATATTTTGTTGTTATTGTTTGATTTTAGAACAACTACGTCAGGCACAGCAGAAGACAACAAGGTCTAATATGACTAGACTGAGATAAGAAAAGTGAGTTATGCAAAACAGCTAGATTTCTGTCACATGGGTGAGAATAATGAGGGCTGTGCTACAAATGAAAATCAGTTAATTATAAAACAATATTAAAAATAGACAAATCAGATCAGAATTCAAAACTTAATTACCCCTAACTTGCAAGGAGATCATTAAGATGTACAACTTTGGAAAATTCCGCTTATGTTACAAGAGGAATGCTTCCGATGGCATTATTTTCAAGTGATGCACAGAATTCTTGATCTTGTTTTAGACTGTCAAAGTACCCATAACCATGCGCACAAACACATTGCGCCAAAATCAGTGACATCGATGTCGTTTTTGTAACTATTAAAAATTGGGGTTGACATGAGTAAAACTCAATTAATCTATTTTGCAAAACATATTCAGCTGTTGACATAATATCTGACAGTGTTGCCTTATAACAATATACATGGGTACGTTCAACAGTAGGCCACTTGTCACTTAGTAAAATCATGGTTTAAATTGTCGGCAGGCTTTGTGTTTTTTATAATCAAAAATCTATTTAAAAAGAAATAAACTTCAAGCAAGCACGAGAATACCTGCAGAAAAAGTGTTGTTTTTTCAGCCTCTTTTTTTAATAGTCATACCTTTCCCGACATGGCGATATTAGCGAGTACATCCCGGACAATGTCAGCCACAAACTTGTCCTACAGTAAGTTAGATGTTATACGAATAACCTTGAGGCATGCAACATCTAAATTAAGCACATAGTTTACAATCAGTGTCGTTGCTATTTTTTACTAAGTCTTTTTATATAATTATCAAATAAAAAAAAGCACAATTGTCATCTAGCTTTCATATCCCACTATGAATGACATTTATTCCGTTAGACGTTTAAACCTTGATACACGTGCGTACTTTTAAAGCTATTACATGAAAGAGTGTTACTGAAGTCATGCATTACACAATTATCTTTGAACAATAATGATACGTATGGACAGACATAAAGGTTGATGACCAAACTGGAAAGTCATTTTAGACCAGAGTACAAAATGGTCTAACAAGAGCATGTCTTTCAGACAATCTAAACATTACAAGCGAAATGATATTACTATGCAACAATGTCGAGACAATTGGGACATATGTTTAAGGAAAAATATTAATAATTACAATAAAATGAGGTTTCACGTAGTTGGCAAAATCGATCGAAGATTGCTAAATTTACAAATGTACTTCTAGTATTCAAGATATACTTATATTCACATCGTATATTAAAAAGTTACATTTTATATTTATTCTGAGCACGGTGACGTATTAATTTGTTTTGTATTTAGAAAAAAGAATAATTTATATAATTCCAAATAGTTCAATAAAAGTGATCATAATAAATATGTAACCTTCATATATAATTTCTGCAGAAATAAAACAAAGATAATTAATTCTGGATTATGTTTGGCAGATACATAGACGCAGCAGACGACACGATCAATCAAGTTTAAGATATACCCATAAATAAAGTTTAGCCATGTTTATGCTGTGTGTCAGTCAATTGCCTTATTTACACTGAAAACGATAATACATAAAAAATCAAGATAGACTTATTTTTAAACATCTTCTTGCCTCTCCCTCGTAATCACATTCAATAAGTGCTTTAGTATTGTTTAGAGAATGCGTAACTTTAATTATCCGGAAGTAAATGTGTATAAAACACAATGCATACATGTCTATTTTATTGGTTGTTTATTATATTAGATATATCAAAACTGTTCCGATCCATCACACTTATGTAAATAACTGTCCCTAGAGCGACTCTTTGCAACACTGAAAGAAAGAGAGATGACAACTTATAATTGGGAATATGGCCACAAGAAATCAGCAGAAAAAGGAGGTATACAAAATGACTGTTCATTGAAAATAAATTTTGAACTCGAAACGTATTAAGACATTCTTGAGAAATAAACGTTTACTGAATAAAGATAAACCATGTGACAATTACAATTAAAATAATCATTTTCATGTAGCTAGTAACATAAGAAAGGCCTTTACCTAAACTGTAAAACAATTTTTTTTAAAAGATACTAACTCCAACAATCTTTAAGACCACTATGGTTTGCCATTATTTTGCATCCTCTTGTTCAAGTAGCAGAAAGGTGAGAAACTTGGTTTTGTTACTCACATGCTACATAACCAAGAGATTATATATATGTGTATGTATGTATGTATGTATGTATGTATGTATGTATGTATAGTTACAGATAAACTGATTCAACTGTATGTTAGTATCCAACTTACTCATTTGAGATGTATATCTTATTTGGGGATGAAAATGGTTGAGGCCGGCGTAAACTGGTGTAGGATACAATGTCGAATATCACGTGATTGTCTGCTAAATCTGGCATATATTAACCGCATCCATGTATGGTCTCTGACATTTATTAATATTGATAGCCATTGTGATCACGCAAGTGGAGAACGGAATTTACGTCATCGATAACAACAAAACAGAGACAAATGACACCAGCTGGTTTACGTTGATTGTAAATCTTGTCACAGTTTCAATGACAAGTGCAGTATATACGTGTTCTGCAAACGTCCGATCTTTCAAGCATCCATGTGTGAAACGTCGGCCTTGCCGTGACGCCGGAGGGTGGAAAATGAAGGCGTGAAAAAAGGCTGTAAAATCCTGCGCAAGTGATACCGGTCTGAAATCCATTTCCTGAATGAGACTGGACTGAATGACGGGCCAATTTAACAGGCTCAAGCTGAGAAATATGATGTTTTCTAGAATCAGCTTTTAAACCTTTCCTTAAATTATCAAACTTCTAGTTTAATATACACATTGACAAGCATTTAGCAACATTATCAAGTAATATCACTGATTCATTTTAAGGAATAAAATTTAAAATGGCTTCCTCTACAACGCATTTGAGTTTGTTTGTTTATTTGTTTGTTTGCTTGGTTTTGTTTTAGGGGATTTTATTCCGCAGAAATGGCTGAGATGTTCCTGTTGCTATGCTGCTGTCTTTCCTACATTGTTAGACGTCCACCATGATATACCTATCACTGCCGTATTTCCTAGTCTTACATTGTAAGATGTCCACCATGATATACCTATCACTGCCGTCTTTCCAAGTCTTGCATTGTTAGACGTCCACCATGATATACATATCACTGCCGTCTTTCCAAGTCTTACATTGTAAGATGTCCACCATGATATACCTATCACTGCCCTATTTCCAAGTCTTACATTGTTAGACGTCCACCATGATATACCTATCACTGCCGTCTTTCCAAGTCTTGCATTGTTAGACGCCCACCATGATATACATATCACTGCCGTCTTTCCAAATCTTACATTGTAAGATGTCCACCATGATATACCTATCACCGCCGTCTTTCCAAATCTTACATTGTAAGATGTCCACCATGATATACCTATCACTGCCGTCTTTCCAAGTCTTACATTGTTAGACGTCCACCATGATATACCTATCACTGCTGTATTTCCTAGTCTTACATTGTAAGATGTCCACCATGATATACCTATCACTGCCGTATTTCCTAGTCTTACATTGTAAGAAGTCCACCATGATATACCTATCACTGCCGTACTTCCTAGTCTTACATTGTAAGATGTCCACCATGATATACCTATCACTGCCGTATTTTCTAGTCTTACATTGTAAGATGTCCACCATGATATACCTATCACTGCCGTACTTCCTAGTCTTACATTGTTAGATGTCCACCATGATATACCTATCACTGCCGTCTTTCCAAGTCTTACATTGTAAGATGTCCACCATGATATACATATCACTGCCGTATTTCCTAGTCTTACATTGTTAGACGTCCACCATGATATACCTATCACTGCCGTATTTCCTAGTCTTACATTGTTAGACGTCCGCCATGATATACATATCACTGCCGTATTTCCTAGTCTTACATTGTAAGATGTCCACCATGATATACCTATCACTGCCGTCTTTCCTAGTCTTACATTGTAAGATGTCCACCTTGATATACCTATCACTGCCGTCTTTCCTAGTCTTACATTGTTGGACGTCCACCATGATATACCTATCACTGCCGTCTTTCCAAGTCTTACATTGTTAGACGTCCACCATGATATGCCTATCACTGCCGTATTTCCTAGTCTTACATTGTTAGACGTCCACCATGATATACCTATCACTGCCGTATTTCCTAGTCTTACATTGTTGGACGTCCACCATGATATGCCTATCACTGCAGTATTTCCTAGTCTTACATTGTAAGATGTCCACCATGATATACCTATCACTGCCGTCTTTCCAAGTCTTACATTGTTAGACGTCCACCATGATATACCTATCACTGCCGTATTTCCTAGTCTTACATTATAAGATGTCCACCATGATATACCTATCACTGCCGTCTTTCCAAGTCTTACATTGTAAGATGTCCACCATGATATACCTATCACTGCCGTATTTCCTAGTCTTACATTGTAAGATGTCCACCATGATATACCTATCACTGCCGTCTTTCCTAGTCTTACATTGTAAGATGTCCACCATGATATACATATCACTGCCGTCTTTCCAAGTCTTACATTGTAAGATGTCCACCATGATATTTATTTTGTTTTGCCTTACTTCCAAATTAAACGGCACCGTGTAGCGCGTTCCCAGTCGAGTGACATGGAACTACAGACCAAAGTATCAGGAATATGTACTTCAAGACAAATAGCAAAAATGTCAGGACATTCAATCACAAGTTTCTGGAATGGTGTCCTTATACATCCACCGGCCCATTCGTCACCTTTTATTTGATCCAAATTCATCAATCAGTCACAGAATAACCGATGCTCAAAGATCGGCTTTCTGTCAAGCTATCAATCTAGTTATAAAACGTGACTATACTTTTGCAACGGCAATATACAGAGTTCATTGTTGTCATTATTATTATTATTATTATTATTATTATTATTATTATTGCTGTTGTTGTTGTTGCTGTTACTATTACTACTAGTATTACTACTACTTTTGCTTATACTGCTGCTGTTACTACCTCTACTACTTCGTTGTCCCGCAAACGTATTTATAATCAACATGGCTATAGGGCAATCGCCAAGGCACCATTTTATTACACCTGCACCAGACAGACGGACAGTGACGTAGTTACATACATGTAAACAAAGACATCTACAGTACGTGTTCTATAGATATTACATGTGCAAGGGAACACATACTTTGCATTATAAATCAGTGGTATAGGTGTTAACTATGCCTAGACCGGCGATTCTTTTTCATGTTTAGATAGTGGTGCTCTGAGTATGTGTGAGCGCGCGCGCGCTTGTGTGTGTGTGTGTGTGTGTGTGTGTGTGTGTGTGTGATTTGGATTTTTAACGTAGCTTTAGCAATTTTTCAGTCATATCGCTATGATGTCTGCAATGTGGCAGTTTATAGTGACATCTGCAGTGTGGCAGTTAATAGTGATGTCTAGCACTGGGGCATCATGGCGCAGACATGTAGCATGATGTCCCATCCAGTCACATTATCCTGACACCAGGCCGACTAGTCCTAACACTTATCTCATAACGCTGAACGCCTAGCGAGGCAGCTGTTAGCATCATATTTGTAAGTCTTTGGTATGACTCGGTCCATGTTCGAACCCACGACCTCCAGCTTCCGAGGCAGACGCTCTAACCACTAGGCCACCGGAGCTATGTAAATCTCGAACCATAGAAACCAACATATTGTACCCAATATAAAACAGAAACGCTTAAGGGACAGAGTCGATGACGCTGTGCATGTAAAACTTCATTACATGGGAGCATTTAGCGCAAAAGGGATTGATATGGCAAGTTGTTGGTAGTTTAAGTAACTATACGAAAATGCAGCAGAACATGTTAGATTGTGTAGAACTACAAAGTTACGATTCGTCGAAGCCTAATGGCGTCTCATACGGCCGGGGTTCTATCGACTTTTCATAGTTTGAAGCGAGCGAATGTGCATGACTCCAAGGAACTGACTCCAATATATTGCAAGAGAACTTCACAGAAGACGTAAGATATGGATCGATCAACTTGAGAAAGCGAGGAAATGAATCTTGAATTACAGGAATGGACAAAACCAGACTCGAACCACGATATTCCGAACCTAAGTCTACAGTTCTTTCTACTGAGTTGCATTAACTAACTTTGACAGAAAGATAACCCTCATTATTTCAATGTTTTAATGATGGTAATCATGCTCCTTTTCATTGACATATCATAACCTTCGAGCAAAAGCTTAAAGCCAATCATTAGCAGTATATGATATCATGGTCATCGAGCAAAAGTTTAAAACCAATCATTAGCAGTATATGACATCATGGTCATCGAGCAAAAGCTTAAAGCCAATCATTAGCAATATATGATATCATGGTCATCGAGCAAAAGCTTAAAGCCAATCATTAGCAGTATATGACATCATGGTCATCGCGCAAAAAGCTTAAAGCCAATCATTAGCAGTACATGACATTATGGTCAGCGAGCAAAAAGCTTAAAGCCAATCATTAGCAGTACATGACATTATGGTCAGCGAGCAAAAGCTTAAAGCCAATCATTAGCAGTATATGACATCATGGTCATCGAGATAAAAGCTTAAAGCCAATCATTAGCAGTATATGATATCATGGTCATCGAGCAAAAGCTTAAAGCCAATCATTAGCAGTATATGACATCATGATCATCACGCAAAACGCTTAAAGCCAATCATTAGCAGTATATGACATCTTGGTCATCGAGCAAAAGCTTAAAGCCAATCATTAGCAGTATATGACATCATGGTCATCGAGCAAAAGCTTAAAGCCAATCATTAGCAGTATATGATATCATGGTCATCGAGCAAAAGCTTAAAGCCAATCATTAGCAGTATATGACATCATGATCATCGCGCAAAACGCTTAAAGCCAATCATTAGCAGTATATGACATCTTGGTCATCGAGCAAAAGCTTAAAGCCAATCATTAGCAATATATGATATCATGGTCATCGAGCAAAAGCTTAAAGCCAATCATTAGCAGTATATGACGTCATGGCCATCGAGCAAAAGCTTAAAGCCAATCATTAGCAGTATATGACATCATGGTCATCGAGCAAAAGCTTAAAGCCAATCATTAGTAGTATATGACATCATGGTCATCGAGCAAAAGCTTAAAGCCAATCATTAGCAGTATATGATATCATGGTCATCGAGCAAAAAGCTTAAAGCCAATCATTAGCAGTATATGACATCATGGTCATCGAGCAAAAGCTTAAAGCCAATCATTAGCAGTATATGACATCATGGTCATCGCGCAAAAAGCTTAAAGCCAATCATTAGCAGTATATGACATCATGGTCATCGCGCAAAAACCTTAAAGCCAATCATTAGCAGTATATGACATCATGGTCATCGAGCAAAAGCTTAAAGCCAATCATTAGCAGTATATGATATCATGGTCATCGAGCAAAAAGCTTAAAGCCAATTATTAGCAGTATATGACATCATGATCATCGCGCAAAAAGCTTAAAGCCAATCATTAGCAGTATATGACATCTTGGTCATCGAGCAAAAGCTTAAAGCCAATCATTAGCAGTATATGACGTCATGGTCATCGCGCAAAAACCTTAAAGCCAATCATTAGCAGTATATGATATCATGGTCATCGAGCAAAAAGCTTAAAGCCAATCATTAGCAGTATATGACATCATGGTCATCGAGCAAAAGCTTAAAGCCAATCATTAGCAGTAGATGAATGTAAGTAGTATGCATACTAAAATTATAGAATATCAGTCAAATAAAAGTATGCAGTATCTTTAGAATTATTCATATCATGTACAGGCCTAACAATGCAAATCTTTTATGTAGATGTGTATGCATACTGTGACTATTAGATGCGAATAAGTGTGCACTTGTCTATTAGATGCAAATGTGTGTGTACTTGTCTATTAGATGCAAATGTGTACTTGTCTATTAGATTCAAATGTGTACTTGTCTATTAGATGCAAATGAGTTGTACTTGTCTATTAGATGCAAATGTGTACTTGTCTATTAGATGCAAATTTGTACTGGGACTATTAGATGCAAATGTGTACTGGGACCATTAGATGCAAATGTGTACTGGGACATTTAGAAGCGAATGTGTACTGGGACTGTTAGATACAAATATGTACTGGGACAATTAGATGCTAATGTGTACTGGGACTATTAGATACTAATGTGTAATGGGACTATTAGATCCAAATATGTACTGGGATAATTAGATGATAATGTGTACTGGAACTATTAGATGCAGATGTATACTGGGACTATTAGATGCAGATGTGTACTGGGACTATTAGATGCAGATGTGCACTGGGACTATTAGATGCTAATGTGTACTGGGACTATTAGATGCAGATGTGCACTGGGACAATTAGATGTAAATGTGTACTGGGACAATTAGATGCTAATGTGTAAATGCTCTGACTATAAGGTAATGACTCTGGTCAGACTCATCATCATCTTGTTTTTATCTACACGTAATGACTTGTAAGCGAAGTAATATTGAGGACTGAATGACTAACGTATACTGTGAACGTGGGATTATTTACATTTCTTCAGTCAATTGCAAAGCATAGTACATGTAGATGCGCATATTACCTGTACATGTGTAAACGATGTCCATAGTACCTGTATATGTGTATACTATTCGCATGGTACCTGTACATGTGCATAGTACATGTACACGTGCATAATACATGTACAGGTACATAGTGCCTGTAGATCTGAAAAGTACCTGTATGTGTGAATAGTATATTTGATGTGAATAGTACCTGTACATGTGAATAGTACCTGTACATGTGAATAGTATCTGTACATGTGAATAGTACCTGTACATGTGAATAGTACCTGTACATGTGAATAGTACCTGTACATGTGAATAGTATCTGTACATGTGAATAGTACCTGTACATGTGAATAGTACCAGTACCTGTACATGTGAATAGTACCTGTACATGTGAATAGTACCTGTACATGTGAATAGTACCTGTACATGTGAATAGTACCTGTACATGTGAATAGTATCTGTAGATTTGAATAGTTCCTGTAGATGTGAGTAGTATCTTTGATGTGAATAGTACCTGTAATGTGAATGGTACCTTTGATATGAATAGTACATGTAGATCTGAAAAGTACCTGTATATGTGAATAGTATATTTGATGTGAATAGTACCTGTACATGTGAGTAGTATCTGTAGATTTGAATAGTTCCTGTAAATGCGAGTATTATCTGTAGATACTAGTAGTTCCTGTATGTGAATAGTACCTGTACATGTGAATAGTATCTATTTTATGTGAATAGTATCTTTAGATGTGAATGGTATCTGTAGATATGAATATTATCTTAGATGTGAATAGTATATGTACATATGAATATTATCTTTGATGTGAATGTCATCTGTAGATGTGAATATTATCGGTACATGTGAATAGTATCTATACATGTGAATAACATCTGTAGATGTCAATAGTATCTTTGATGTGAATAGTACCTGTACATGTAAATATTATCTGTACATGTAAATAGTATCTGTACATGTAAATAGTATCTGTACACGTGAATAGTATCTGTACATGTAAATAGTATCTGTACATGTAAATATTATCTGTACATGTAAATATTATCTGTACATGTAAATAGTATCTGTACATGTAAATATTATCTGTACATGTAAATATTATCTGTACATGTAAATAGTATCTGTACATGTAAATATTATCTGTACATGTAAATATTATCTGTACATGTAAATAGTATCTGTACATGTAAATATTATCTGTACATGTAAATATTATCTGTACATGTAAATAGTATCTGTACATGTAAATATTATCTGTACACGTGAATAGTATCTGTAAATGTCAATAGTATCGTTAGATGTGCACAACTCTGTTGCAGTTATCCACTCGGAAGTAACAAAAGGCAATGCATAGTTCAGAACTATAAATAGCTTAACTATGTCACTAAGAGGGCAGACCTTCAAATGTACTAGTTTTAGACGTGATGATAATTTAAGTGGCATATTGAAAATTCTTGATCCTGAGACAGTTTACAAAATTTCTCAATAAAGGATTCTTGTCAGATTTATTTTTTTAAATCCTGCTCGGGATATATGGATGAATACAATGCATTGATTTGTTGTTAAAGAACGATGGAAGGGAATGGATTGCTGGAGATAATGAATGCATAAATGGATAAATAGTTAATGTTAGAAACAGAAACATACATACATACATATACATACATACATACATACATTCATACATACATACATACATACATACATACATACATACATACATACATACATACATACATACATACATAATTAACTATGAAAGAAAATTAAACATGCAAAAATAAATAGATTAGTAAGGGTTTCAAAGCTTTTCTTAATCATTGGCAACACCTGTATTTAAAAACGATACCCAAACATATGCGTAGACAATCTTCGAATAACAAGAAATAACGCCAGGACAATAAAGTTATCACCGGTTAATTGTGTTTCTACAGATTGATGAAGGTACGGCATCGAAGGCAGATCATGGAGAACATATTACTGATATATAAAGGACATGTGCATTTAATGCAAAATCAGAATCATGGGATAGAAGCTTGTAGAATTGTTGTTGATAAATGAAAGCAAATGTGGTTTCCTTTTAAAGTCTTGCATTTAAACGATAGTATTTCCTTACAATACTGTATGAATCGGCATCCAAACAAAATAAAGCACAAATTGTAATCACACGAAATGTTGTTGTTGTTGTTGTTGCTGTTGTTCTAGGGTTTAACGCCATTTTTCAGCACAAGATAGGCTATACATGGCGACCAGTATAATTGGTGGAGGAAGAACCCTGGAAAACCCCGGGAAGAACCACCGACCCACGAGAAGCTGCTGGCAGGCTTTCTCACGTACCCACGCTAGCCGAGCCTGAGACTCGAACTCACGCAGACAGAGGTGAGATGGCAGTGATCCGTAACGGACAGGTTGCCTCACAGAACACAGAACTAGACAGATTTGTCACTCTGGTCTTTGCAGTGTCCGATTGTATAACATATTTCAAACATTGCATAACACTGGGTGGTGTTATAACATACATGCTATGAAACCTTTGATGTTTTCAGTCAGTCTTATGTTTATTACCAGCATTAATTCATAGACTTCACGCCGTCGACTCTTGTCATAAAAAGCTTAATCAAGTGGACTCTTTATATTAATTTTGCTTATTATCATGCACACTGTAAGACACATAATACACTAGTATTGATGCTAGTAAAAGTCTGAAGACAAAAAAAAATTCTAGCCACTCTAAATTGCTCTTGTTTGCACGTCATCTTCCCTCGCACCTTTATACGGCTGTTTTCATAGTCACCCTCCCTTGTCAAAGACACCTTCCGCGCAAAATAAACTTAGAAAGTTTTATTAGAAGGTTTGCTTTGGTATCATAAATATGATACAGGTAGTTGGGGGACCAAGACCGAATACTTTCTCTCCATTCACATTTTCGTACATTATAGTGACATTCCCAACTTCTAGCTTTAATATACTCCAAAAACTGCGTTCAAAATTATTTTTGTCACAAAGAATGAAATGTGTGGCTTGTTTAGCCGTTTACACCGGAGAAATTACAATAGTTGTAATTATTTAAACGTAAAACCTTGACAGCGGAGACACTGGACTGTAGGAACCTTTATTTATGACAGGTCCTTACTTATCATTCATAACTGCTTGAGGAATGCAAGCCCAATTAGTATTCCGACTTGGAACACCAATGTGATATTTTTTGAATTTGATAGGAGATTCCTAAAACGCAAATGCTGTAAAATAGTGTTCCAGAAAACCTTCATTCCTTAATCTTCAATATATTACTTTACAAATTTTACGTGCGCATGTTCTGCTTCATACTGTGCGTGACAGTGATTATTTTATACCGAAAGCGGAAAATATATTTATGATTCGTCTTTCGCAGTAAACGAGAAGTGGGTGCTGGTTTATTGTATTATTACATGATCATATCGGTTTTCCCTTGTTTGACATGATCATATCGGTCTTCCGCAGTTTGACATGTACAGTCGTTGACGTCAACCATTCTAAGCACTGGAAGATAAGTTCTGTACCGAGTATCTGGTCATGTAAGAATAACAATCAAACTCGGTTTGCTGTACACACAAGCTTTCCAAAGCACCCGGATTATCAAACTCGGAATGCTGTTTTCACACGTTTTCCAGAGTAGTTGGATGATCAACACGGTTTGCTGTACGGACACATTCTCCAGAGTACTTGGATGATCAAACACGGTTTGCTGTTCACACACGTTTTCCAGAACACTCGGATGATCAAACACGGTTTGCTGTTCACACACGTTTTCCAGAGTACTCGGATGATCAAACACGGTTTGCTGTTCACACACGTTTTCCAGAGTAATCGGATGATCAAACACGGTTTGCTGTTCACACACGTTTTCAGAGCACCCGGATGATCAAACACGGTTTGCTGTACGGACACATTCTCCAGAGTACTTGGATGATCAAACACGGTTTGCTGTTCACACACGTTTTCCAGAACACTCGGATGATCAAACACGGTTTGCTGTTCACACACGTTTTCCAGAGTACTCGGATGATCAAACACGGTTTGCTGTTCACACACGTTTTCCAGAGTAATCGGATGATCAAACACGGTTTGCTGTTCACACACGTTTTCCAGAACACTCGGATGATCAAACACGGTTTGCTGTTCACACACGTTTTCCAGAGTACTCAGATGATCAAACACGGTTTGCTGTTCACACACGTTTTCAGAGCACCCGGATGATCAAACACGGTTTGCTGTATGGGCACATTCTCCAGAGTACTCGGATGATCAAACGTGGTTTGCTGTTCACACACGTTTTCTAGAGCACTCGGATGATCAAATACGGTTTGCTGTGTACAAAGGAATTTAAGTCTATTGCGAGATTCAAGCTGTATTCCTCTCGAATTTGTGATGTTGTTTTCAAATAATATTCTTCGTACTTTTTTATTCGTGTCAGTAAAACGGTATTGTTGTGTGTGTGTGTAAGCTCACTTCATAGAATTATTGTGTGTGTATGTTCACCCCATAGAAATAATGCGTTTGTACGCTCACCCCATAGAATTGCATGATAAATTAGTTTTGGTTTTCTAAAATCTTTTAGTGTATCTGAATTATGTATCAAGTATGCAAACGAAAAACAGAAAGAATCAAAACAACATAACTTGGTGTTGGTTTCTTCGGAGAATGAAAATTATCGTGTAGAAGATTTATACAATGATACAAGCGATATTTGGTTTGTCAACATGGTAGGGATTCGAAGTTCCCCTCAGCGAACCGTGTACGATATCTGTATTCCAGCTTTTATAATGGATCATAGGGCTTAAGTAATAGAACTTAATCTAGCAAAAGATATAGATCTTCTACCCGTAAATTGTTTCTTTCAAATGTAAAAAAAACCAAAAAACAATAGTTTAAAATATGGGTGGATCCTGAATTCTTCTTCATTCCTAACTAAAGTCTTTATTGAAGTCAAATGCCGGTTACTTCTCCTTGCAAGTTTGAATTTGTAAACATGTTCCAACACAAGATTTAGAAACCTATCAATTGGACCATTACGAACTTAAGACCAAACCTGTCTATAAAAAGAATCAGATACGAAACAGAGCTTTCAGGTGTCAATCCGTATATACCCCAAAATCAGTTGTCAAATTAGCACAGCTCACGATGTGACTAAATATATGTTATATCTTTGTAATGTTTCTAACTTTTCTATTTTTGTATTCTGAAACAGATTAGATTTGTGTCCCAGACTGACATATTATAAAGATGCACTTTGTGTGAATTTATTAAAGTCACTCCTAATTACCGTAAAAGGCGAGCTGCTTTGTCATTTATTAACAGTAGGTTAATTTTTGCAAATGTCGGCGAGTTACCTAAATTACAAACATTGCCTTACATGAGCAACGTATGTTCCATGGTACTAAAAACCTAATTATATGACAGAGAAGCAGCAGTAAAAAAAGCAATTAAAGAAAAATACGAGTCATTTTCTTCGTCTTCGCAGTCATATCAAGCCATGACAATCTTATTCAATATTTAAGAAAGCATGAAATTTCCAAGAGGATCCTTAAATTAGGGATACAAATACTTGTTGGAATATACAATAATCCCTGTCCTAACGAACACCTGACTTTAATGGACAGCGGCACGATTTGGAAAACGCATCAAGTGTTTAAAAATATTATGTACAAAACAGAACCACTTGTGTAAATCGAACTTTAATGGGACCAAAACTTTTTTTTTATTTTAATGAAGGACTGGTTTAAAGATGTTTAATTATTACTTGCGACCAGTCCACACACGACGAACGTCTACAGAAGAGTCGGTTCGGAGAAATTTCAGCGTTTAAAGTTTTAATATGCTGACAGTTGTAAAGGAACGACTAATTCAATGCTCTGCCACGGAGTGGCTTTTTCGTATTTGTATTGGAAGAGAACATATATTGGAGAATTGTGCAGCATTGTGGCTGTTTTTTAGGTGTGTGTGTGTGTGTGTGTGTGTTCGTTTGTGTGCGTGTGCGTGTGTGTGTATGATATTGAAGTCACCAAAAAGTATGACACTTAACCAAATCACCGACTGTTGATACGATTTTGTCAAAAGGCTATTAAAGTATTAGAGGAAAGGCTTCGTTCGCTGTTGTTTCATATGCTTGAAACATATATCGAAACGCTGAAGCTTTCTAAATTCCATTTCCACATATATATTCAGAACTAGAGAGCCATCATAAATTATTCCGAATCACGCCATCGTTATGCCTCTTAGTCATATCCTTCTATTTTGGGCTTCTTATTTCTCTTTTCAAGATCAGACTTGGTCTATGTAATTTCATCAGCCACATGTGCTGGCCATACTGCCTGGAATTGGTACAAATCACACACTGATTGTGAAAGAGCGGATTTTTTAGTATTTGTTGACACAGTGCCTTGATAGATTTAGGGCAATAACTTGCGTAATTCCATCCGGAACTAAGTGGTGTGAAATATTACTTACGGACCTATTATTCCATTTTCGGGAGAAGGTGGGGGCTGGGATTTTCCTTCAAGCTATAGGTGGCCACAAGGGGGGGGGGGACAGAGCGGTTTGTCGGGACACCAGAGGTCCTGAGGTACCAAAACCCCTCTGGGCATTCGTGGTCGCCCCGAGCGCCAATAACCCTTAGTACGCCACTGGTTGACCAGAAATTTTTCTTCTTTTAAAACCCTAATACCAAGCAAAATTAAATGTTAAAAATGGTCGGTCCCTTATTTCGTACCATTACAGGAAAGATAAATTGCTCGCTTGTTTACATTAACTTCATAATAATTGTATTGAAATAACGTTTCGTGGGCAAGCAAATCAAAACGTGTTTTGATGTTCTACAATCAAGTCATGTATTGACCAATTAATCTAATTTTATATTATTATTAAATATAAAGTCGAAGTTTTGAACAGGATGATGCATTAAATACAGTTAATTCGAAACCTGTTGATAATATTTCAATAAACCTCATTTTAGGATTTGACCCAATAATACACGCCCTTTATCCATTTGCAAATTTGGAAATGACGGCCCAGAAGACACCTGTCCCAAGTTTGATTAGTGCGCATGGATAAATTCACTGACATACGAAGTAGACAAATACATTACTGTGGGCTCGGTACTGAAGGTTATTGGATTTGATGTGTCTTTTTGCTCGGCGTATAACGCCACTATATTACGGTCGAGGTGTTGGACCTTTTAATACAGCGCGGTTCATATAAAAAAAAAAATATCGACTGTTATTTTAAAGACTGTGACACTTTTCCTGACTTTATCGTTGTTGGTTTTTTTACTGATATTTTTTCGGGGGGGGGGGGTACCTAAACATACTTGGCGCTATATAGCCTGGAGTGTGCTGATGTTTCTTTAAACTATATATATGATTACATATTGTGCTACTTCACTTTTATCTGATCTAGTTCTAGAGACCATCATTTGCAAATGAACGTTCGGTTAATAAACTTGCGGTCATCTACCAAGGCCACGCCATTTTTTCTAGTCAACCATGATTAATTTATCTACGGGGCCCCGAGTGGCCGAGTGGTCTAAAGCGCTCTTCGTTACGGATCACTGCCATCTCACCTCTGTCTGCGGCGGTTCGAGTCTCGGATTCGGCCAATGTGGGTATGTGAGAAAGCTTGCCAGTAGCTTCTCGTGGGTCGGTGGTTCTTTCCGGGGTTTTCCCGGATTCTTCCTCCACCATTATTACTGGCCGCCATGTATAGCCTATCATGTGCTGAAAAATGGCGTTAAAGCCCACAACAACAACAACATTAATTTATCTACGATTTAGACCATGGGCATCGGCACATAACGTCAAAACATGGTTTTGCCTACATCCGTAAAACTTACTAGCTGACCACTACATACTGCCCCCTCCCCCATCCCCAATCCTGCGGTGCGGGCACCCCTGATTCAGACTTTGTAACAGTGGTTAACCTTGAACACAGACGGTGATCATTAATTAAGTCACCAGTGAGAATATATAAATCCACCAGACGACAGCATATTAGCTAATGCGGCACTTTGCATCAGAAGTGTACATGACACATGGCATGACATGCGATTGACATTCTGTATGATGTGTGATGCTTCGCATACAGAATATTAACACTTTGTAGGCACGTAACAAAGATTGCGTCATAAAAAGGACTTGGACATAAAACTAAGTGGGGATGTGAGGGGCTTTGTGGACAAAAAGCTCGATAGCAGTATGTAGCGAATTTCACTTTTACACGTTGATATCAATTGTTTGTGTTGAAAGTTACATTTAATTTGGCCAGTTTTTTTTCATTTGAACTGTTGAATTACACAGTGATGGTTAAATTTCAATGACGTGTGTGGAGAATGGCGCTTGTACTGAAGTCAACATTTTGCTAAAAAATAGACCATGCCATCACTGTGCCCGGCTGTCGCCATATTGTTTTCGGACAAAGCACATAGAGATGCTTAGAAACACGTGGTAATTCACGACATATAGGCAAAAATAAAGTTTGTTTTTTTTTTTTGCTCTTCCCTCACTTTGTAATATTTTGATATATTCTACTATAATATATGAGTGTGTACAGTAATAACTTTGTACTTTATATTTCTTTGTCATCCTTTTGTATTGTTTTTAAATCTACGTTAAGTAAAGTTGTTGTATGTACATATTAAAGGAATGTGTGTGTGTGTGTGTGTCCCAAATGAATCTGTTGAAAACAATAATAAAAGAAATAGTCACTTTCCTACATACATCCCTCTCTATTTATATGTTAAAACATGAATCATATGTAAGAATACTTTATTGACATTTTTAAGGGGGGGGGGGAGAGGCTGGCAGTTCTCTTGGAATTTTCATCTCAAAATATTCAGGGTATATCTATCGGTGATGAAATGTAAGCAATTTGTGTATTATACTGTTCTAGAAGATTCATCAAATTTGATTATATGATTTATACAGTCTGCAGGCTTTAGCACCACTGTAACAAAATATTGGAATGCACATCTATATTCAGATGAACAAATTTAATGCCTGGTACGTGGTTTTCAGTGAAAACAGAAATAGGAATAATAACACAGAAAAGAAGAATGAACGTCATTACGCCGGTTCGCCTTGTCCGAATGGCTATTTTTTGAAGATGATATCACTGCTTGTGACGTTTCAAAGAGGTAAAAAGTACAAGTGCTATTCCAATTTCCTATGTTAAACCAATTGTTCGTGTTGAAAGTTATATACGTTGAATTACACAGCGGTGGTTGAAAGTTCCATTTCCCATGTAGAGAAATCTGCATTAAGTATGCACAACATTACATTATTTGTATTCCTACTTTTGCTCTTGAATCTGTTTTTTTTTTACGTGATGTGGATTACGTCACATGTATTTTCGTACGTATGTCGTGGGATGAAAATATGACGCATGTTAGGGCGACAACTCACCCCTTCCCCAATAAATAAGGTAGCCAATGTCTTGCATTATGTTTATAACTTTATTCTCATGAGAGGCTGCTTGATAGATTGTGACTTTAGTTTATCAGTTTCTCAGACATAATTCTATACAATTTTATATACAAATGCATCGCGGTGAGTACCACAAATATATACCAAAGTAGGTCACTGTGATCATGTTTTTACCTTTCAATGCATTACTACATTTTCAATTTCGGGTCTATGTTAGTGGGAAGCGATATATAGCATCCACTTTTCCGATGGCGATCTTGTCAACAGTTAAGGTAACTCTTACAGTTTTTGATTTGCATTTCCTCAACACTTTACAGATTCTCGTCATAATAGGCATGAATATTTGTGTAAATCAAGACAAATTATTATATAATATGCTTGTTTGCCCCTTTTACCTTGAAGTCAAGGTGACAGAAAATTCGCATCAAGGCTTTGGTTGTTTTGTTGCTCTTGTTTTCATTTGCTAATGTTTCTTAGACTCCTTAATAGTTTCTCATCAAGCGATTTGAAGCTAAGACAATTTTTTCGGCGACGTGTTGCTGACATTCGAGACCAGGTCATAGTTATATAAATTTTACAATAAGGTTTTGGTTAAGGTTTTCTATTTACATATAATTCCCTATCACATTGATAGAGCTGTTAGTTCTTGGAATGATTTATTACGAAGCTAAGGTCATTCATTTGTTGGCATGCGCACTTGGCCCTTTGACCTTTAGGGCCATCAACACAGAAAATTTGCTGGAAGTTTTAGTTGAAGTTGTTTTCGTATTGTTTATATTTCCTACACCCCTTCATAGGTTTCCTTCACACTTGGGTTTATCATTACGAAGCTAAGACTATTTTGCAACAGACATTCTCACTTCATTCATCTGTGGGTTACATTTAGATAGAAAATTTGAATTAAGGTTTTGGTCAAATGTTTTTTATTTCCATAAAACTATGATGGAACGTGTTCACAATTTTGTATAAATGTATTAATTGTGGTTTCAAATTGCATACCCTGGACATATTGTGTTTAGTTCAATGTCTCAATGATTACATGTATAATAAATACTATACTTGGTGTTTATGTTTTTGGCAAATGCAACACAATATTACTAAACATCACATTTTTGTGAAAGGTTGTAGCAAAGTTGTCGCAAATACATTCGTGCGCTACAGTGGTGTATACCAAAACAAGTGCACAAGAGTAACGCATTTTTGTCTTACTTTAGAAAACTTTCCTCCTAGCCATGTTAGGATGCTTTAATTTGCCCTCGCCTGGCCGTTTCTTTTTAAATCTCCACCAGACCCTCTTGCCGTTCTGCCAGATCTTTTCCCCAATAATTTGCAAAATTCCCTTTTCATTTCACACCAAAGTAAACAGACACACATGTGATCAGTTCAACATTTTTTAAATCGTAAAGCAACAATACATCTGTCTCTAAAGATTAGATTATTCGTTATGAAGTACATCACCGCAGATTAACATCTCCTGGTGATGCATACATTAATCAATAAACTTGTAAGTAACTCTATGTGAGAAATTCGTCTACTATAATAAATTAGTTGAAATATTCTACCAATTAAGGTTACAATAATGCACTTATGTGGGGAATGTAAAGTATGTATGGATAAAAGGAGAGAGAGAGAGAGAGAGAGAGAGAGAGAGAGAGCAAAATATCGGTCTTAAATGTTTTATTAGATACTTAATAGGTGCATTGTCAATGTCATGTCCCTTCATCTATCCACATAAAAGAGGTCTTTGTTTATTGGAACAGACTGCTCTCCATAATATGTTCTCATTCTGACATGCATCTAAGAATAGATGATTAATGTGGCTATCTTCCTTGCAACTAAATATTAAACATCGGATTTCTTTTAGAATTTTGTAGCTATTGCCATTATAGATTTCCTCATTTTACAAAAATCCTCGACTTTGAAAGGGAACTTTCAACACAGATAGTTTAATTCAAAACAAAAGAATAAGAATATTCAACATTAAACGCTGAAATTTCAAACACGTGAATTTAATTTAAGAGCTAAAATCTAAAAATTCAAATTTAAATCTTACTTTCATAACGTTAATTTTATACAACATTTGAAGTGGAAGTTCTTGACATATGACATGGACAGTTTAACCGCTGATGTTACCCCAAAAGTCAGTAGCTTTTATTGATAGGCACTGGGGATTCAGTCTTGACCTCATCTTCTACAGGTTTAACTTGCCCGTGTCCATCAATATGCCCTAAAGATGTAACACAACTCACTTTTACCTAATTAATTGTCAAATTTGCAACAATGGGTCGATCATCGAATTTCAGAATTGTTTCCAAGTGATCTTTCCAGGTATCATTGTAGTTGATCACATTATCAATCTACACGTCACAATATCTAGACTAGATGTAAGTATGTTCATTAAACGCTGGAATGTTAACGGAGAATTTTTCTCACCAAAGGGCAATTCTTTATATTGACAAAGTCCATCTGGAGTTGCAGATGCCGAGATTTCTTATGTTCGTTTGAGTAGAATTTGCCAGATTCCAATTTTGTCGATGCAGTCATCAATGGACATGAATCTGTTTTGGTGATGCTGTTAACATTTCAATAGTCAGTACACATGCGGAATATATTATCTGGTTTATACACAAGAATACATGGTGAACTCCGATTACTTTTATTTGTTTTTATAAAATCATTCTCCAGCAAATACTGAATATCTTTGTTCAAAAATCCCTGTTTGATACGAATCGTTCTGTAGAGATGCTTTATTACTGGTGTAGAATCCACAATCTCAACATCATGATAGACTTTCTTGTAGAAGCATCAGGAAAGCAAGTGCTCATATTCACATCATAGTTGTTTTAGTTCAGTATTTGGGACAGGTACCACTAAACGGATTGAATGATTAACTTGACTATCTCTATGAAGATACATTTTTAACATATTTATAACACAAATTTGACTCTGTTTCCGCATTCCATAAGTATTAATGATGCAATTTAAGTTATTTACGTCTCTTCAATTCTGTAAGGACCATTAAATTTAACCTCACGAGGATTTCGAGGTATAAACAAGACAGTCAGAACTCAATCAACAGGTTGAAAATTTCTTTCCTTTGTGTTATTGTCGTGTCTTATTTTCATTATTGAGTATAAAGTTTAACTCTTGCTACTTCACAAGTGTTTAACAACTTATATTTGAAATCAGAGGCATAACCAAGAAGATTCATCTTGGAATCTTCATTTGAAAGAAGTTTATATTGTAATAACTTCAATGGTCCACGGACAGGATGTCCAAAAACGAGTTAAAAGGACAAAACTCGAATGATCCTTGAACTGAATCAAGGGCAGCAAACAACAGCAAATGAATAATCTCTTCCCAATCTTATCCTGTATTAAAGCAACATGGCTTAATCACAGTCTTAAAAGATTTATGAAATCCTTCCAAAGCCCTTTGGCTTTCAGGGTTAAAGACAGAAGATTTGTACTGTTTGGTGTGGGATACCCCCACTGCATTTTCGTCTAGACGGGGATAGCAAACATGTAGTGATAAGCTATTACGTTTTTCGGACTTTCTAATGTAAAACCATCTTGAAGTGGGGAGACTTTCAATCAACAATCAATTCCTGTCAAACTTTACTTATAAATTTGTCATTACTTTGGGATGTATAAAGCTGAATGGTATTGCATATTTCCTACTGATTTTTTCGGTATTCCTTTTTGAGAGTATCAGTTTACCTGTCTTGTGTAATACTGTGCGATGATTTCCAGCAGGCAACAGCTGGCGACAGTGCTGTTGGTCGCAGAGAAAGAAAGAACTGAGTATTTAGCAAGGCTGATTGGCATTATGGAATTATTAACAATTGTTTCTTATAACACACGGGTCAGATTCGATAAGACTTTGGTGATTGTCACTATATATTGTATACAAATTCAAATAGAACCAGCTTCAACATTTCTCATCCAATTTCCCTGGAAACATTGCCACCTAATTACAATTCTTATCACGACCTGTGAGGACTGTTACTTTGAGAAAATACGTGATCGTCGTATAACATGAATATTAACTAGTAGGCGTGGCTATCTACCAAAACTAGATTCTGATGACATTGAAAATAAATTAAATTCTGAGTAAATGTTAACTGTGTAATAAGCTTTAATCTAAAGCGCGCCGATGATTAAATTATAAATGATAGGTATAAACAGCGATTTACCCATACATTTTATTGATAAAACATGCGGTCTGAGATCGAACTGTCCACATCTGCCACTGCTGAAGTAAATTTGACATTAACCAACCGACCTTCCGATTGCTATCGATTGCAATGTAAATACCTCTCCACATTCTATATACAGTGACGGTTTTGTGATTTTGCCTCCATTAGGCACTGTCAAAGCTCACCCCCAACCCAGTACAAGGCCTTAAACCATATCCTTTTTTAACCAATATTTAATTATAGCTTTTTCTCTTTTAAAAAAAAAAATTAAATACATTTTTAACAAAGCCAGATTTTATATTTTAAAATTTGCCATACCCTGAATTATGCCTCCCAAGGCAGCTCCTGTGCCGCCACAAACCAGTCACTGTTTATGTAGAGTATCATAGAGAAGTTCTAAATTACCTAAACTTTACCAGTCAAACCTCCGAACATTACAGAACATTAGTAATTTGACTCACTGATGAGAAATTAATCTTTGAAGCAAAGTTACACGCTCACAAATTCAGTCATGTAATGATGGTATAGTGCCAATATAGCTATTTTTAGCTCAGAACGTTCGACGCACCGTTTAAATGTCATGGATAAATCACCGCTTATACGATTCATTTATACCTTGTTTAGAGTCTGTTTTATTTTTCAGTTTAACCGAATCAACCAATCGCAGAGTATTGATACCATACAAATATGTTTGAATGCCAAAAGAATTCGTGGCTTACTTTGCATAAAAGTGTATTACCATGTAAAATTTTAAATAAAGTCTAATTTGTTTCTGTGTCAGCAGAATCAACCAGAGATAACCACGCCTACTAATTAATATTCATGTTATACAGCAATCTTGTTTTACACATTCATACCAGACAGCTTGCTCGAATGTCAAAGGTAAAAAGACAATGATGGCAAGACCAAATATGCTAAAGTCTTACTTTACTTCTTAAGGATGTTTTATAATCAGCTTCAACAATGAAACCCTTAAAAATAAAATAAAATAAAAAATGTAAAGTTCATATTTATCTATTTATATCCAAATGCATGCAAATAGATATATTAGATAGAGAGCGCAGGCGGTTGTCTCGAAAGAAAGTCTATATATTGGTAACATTTACACATTCGTAAAGGTCAAACCTAAAAGTTTGGCCCGTATTTCAAATCCTGAGCTAATTAGATTTGTAAATGCATTTGGCCAGGACATTAATTTGGTTTGTTCTTTCCTGCGACATGCACACGAAATAATTTCATCTGGACCTAATCGTATTTGTAAATTGCTGACTGAAGTACATGTGTAGATGTTTAATGTTTCGTCATAGTTTGATCTGTACAAAAATGACACGCAAACAGAGATCAGATACATAGGTTATAGAACCTAATTTCAGCATGCAAAACATGTGAGTCCAGATGTAAATTTGAGTCTGATATTTCTGATATTTTAAACGTGACTATAATTCAAAGTGATTCAAATATAAGTTAATAACCGACCTATCTAAGACAATAAATGCTGATTTTTTCTCCAAGTCTGTCCGATTGAGTTAGATAAATGATGACAAAACTGCATAGCAAAAAGGAAACATCATATATATATATATATATATATATATATATATATATATATATATATATATATATATATATATATATATATATATGGGGTTGTAATGTCTTTTTATAAATGGATGTGTTCTTCAATCCCTCTCCTACTCACAAAGCCAAAACTGAAAGATATGTGGATTCCCGAATAATTACAAAAATATGCAGATACTAGACAATTTATGAATGAATCAGCCTGAAAGGTCACTTCGGTAAACCGTCTGCGTTTATCCAAACGATATGCAATTAATTTTCGGCGCGTTACCCCCCCCCCCCAACTTGAGATATCGTTTTCAGCGAGGGAAAACAAATGAATTATATATAAAACTTTTTTTTTCGCTTTTGAATTTAATTACATTTTCTTTTTTTTTATTTCTTTCTTTCCTTATTTCCAGTTTTGAATGAAGGAAAAAGTAATCTAATATATAGAAATCAAAATATGTTTTCAAAGGATAAATATTTATATTTTGGTTCATTAATATTTACGTAATTTAAGAAACAAAAGAGTATTAAAGTCTTGAATCCTGTCATAAATGCTTTACATGCAGATTGCATGATTTCAGAATGGTAGACAAATTTGTCACTGTTATGACCAAGAAACTTTGACCAAAGCATGCATAGATTAAAGAGAAGAAAATATTGACTCATATTAAGAATGTTTATTTTTATATTCCCCATTGTTGCCATTCCCCGTGTTCGTACATTTCTTTTCCATGATGGCCGCTAGTTGCGTTGTTATCAACCGCTCCGAAACAGATGACGTTATAGAAAAGGAAAGCAAAACGTGGTACTCATAAATCAACCGTCACGGAGCAATTGTCTACAGTATAGTTTTGAATTTCAGCACCGATATAATGATGATTCAAAGTGCAAATGAACTTTTAATAAAACTTACACTGTTTACAAATTATTCCGTGATTTCACAATAATGTCCCTGAAACTGATACTGCGAGTATATATATAGCGAGTTTTTCTTGCATTCTGCATTCACATTTCATAACCGGTTGGGTAATACTTCCAAAGAATCACGGTTTTGTAAACTGCTGTGTCCAAATTCGTATCGAATGGATGACCAGGAACTAAATGGATTTCTCGCAAATATCCAAACATACTTGACAGGTGTCTTACTTAAATTAATGCAGCTTTCGCCAAATAAAGCCATGTCAGCAAGATCTTAGTTTCCTGGTAATATCTTCCTGAATATCAGAGGCCAAACCTTTCATCGATTTTATCCACTGGCGAAACCCAAGCTTATCATATATGTATGTATGTATGTATGTATGTATGTATGTATGTATATATATATATATATATATATATATATATATATATATATATATATATATATATATATATATATATATATATATATATATATATATATATATATATTATTTTGACACGATTTTATAATACTCTTTGGTATATTTGACTTCTTATGCGAATTAGACTTATTATTATTAATGAGTCCTCAATGTATTATAGCTTGCATGAATTGATGTCTTTGTCTTCATTATCTCAGTATTCAATCCCTGCCACTACAAAGTCATCAGAATCGCTTTTGTTGCTTTGACGGAGACATATAAGGGTCATACGGTTACCGCATTTCCTCGTGGAAAAAACAACTCTTTATCTGCAAACAGCTTAGAGGCAGATCTGCCGGCGCGTGATGCAATCTTAGATTATAGATATACAATGCGTATGCGTTGAACACCATAATTTTGAATTACGAAAAGGTGTAAGTTGTTAGAATTGTCTATACTGCTCATAAACAGCATGGCCGTCGTTCGATTGTTTATATCATGGGGCGAAATTTGGAAACTGGGCTCCACTCATGTGTCCTCAATATCATAAGTTACGTGCGTACTAACATTTTTTAATTTCCTAGTCACCACAGACCATATGCAGACAATATACACATTTCTTATAAGAAAAATGAAAACAGGTTATAAGATTTTAAACAACGTACTTCACAATGGACGAATTTCAATTTATAACAATAGAATTCATCTAACCGACCACATGCCGGTATATTGAAGAACGTTTGTTTGGTGATTTACGGCACAGCATCGGCGAGAAGGTTATTTGGTGCTGATGCATTCAGACTAAAGTGCCTTTCCTCCAACCTATGCTAATCATATGGTAAGATTCAAATTCGTTCTCTTTCGGTCACGAGTCTGGTACACGAAGCACCGAGCCACCGTGGTTCTGCCTCCATCTGTCGCCTCCTACGACATGCATACAACACGATTACAAGGGCACTTTCATAGGTGTGTAAAAATTTGATTATCTAGTGATGATATTTGGGCACATTCACGAGAAACTAGGAACTCAATCTCTAACCTTCACCCTGAAATAAGAATTCCCATAATGTATACTTTTATAGCACAAAGAATGATTTAAAATAAATGCAAACTACAAAAATAAAAAGTGAAAACCTGTAAAACCTGTCAGTTATACGACTTTGAACCTGATAAAATAACTCCAGAGTACATAAATTTACTGTCCACAAGATGGGTATCGTCTCCTCATATTAATCTCCTGCTCGACCCATTCCATTCCATTCTAACAGAGCTGACAGTTATTTTTTTCGGTCCTCAGTGTAATGAAAATTGAAAATAAACAAGGTAGTTTTCCCTTTCCGTACACGGAGAACACTCCTGTCGTAAATTTCAATTTATGTCATTGTTTTGGCTGGTCGAGGCTACGGCCAGCAATGCGAACGTTCAGACAAGCAGTTCACCTTACTTGGCTCCAAGGCAGGAACGGAAGTGTCTGGTCATTAGTCGCATAGAATACCTGGCCTTAAGTTGCAGAACATGTAGATATGAATCCTGGCCTATGTAGTGCACATGTCTGACATCCTTTGATGTATATATGTATCCACATTAACAAAACTGAAAAAGGTTTTGCTCAGGTAAGAAGGGCATAAAGTGTTTGAACCTGCAATTGTCAAAGCTCTTCTCCTTTGTCGTACAGATATCATCCTATATGAACAAGTTAAATCATCAGATAGACCCCTCCTCCCCGTGCCAAGGACCTTTTCTGAACGATCTAAAATTGAACCATTTTACGTTTACTATGTACATATGAGCATAGACAATCTGCGACATGGACAATCAGACAAACGGGTGATATTTCTCGCGACATTTTAACAACTTCATTAACTACGCTATTACAACTGAAGCATTAACAACATCTGATTTTCGAAAGAAAAGTTTTAAACTTAGTGACACAGAAGCAGACAGTTACAGTATTGAAAATGTTACTGACAACAAAGACCTTATGTTAATGATACTGAAACTTCAATGAGTTGTAGTCCAGCAAGCCAAATGTTTCCATTTTGGAGTGAAAGACCGAGACTTTCTTCTTGAGCAAGACACAGTCGTTTCCGGAAAATAGTCGCATATAATTCAATACTGACTGCTCATTTTGATTCTAATTTCAACAGCATATTTTTTTATACTTCAATATACCAAAAATGTACATCAATATTTATTTTGTAAAACGTATACATCCAGTAGTGAAGTGGAATTGTGTGTATGAAAATTCGTTTGAATTTTGTAAGTGTAAGGAAGGTGTTGAATAAACATTTCCCATCACGAAACAGATGCTCTATCTACAGTAATTAATTAGTTACTGTCGCTGGAGGTAATTAAAAGTCAAGAATGAAAACAAAAACGTACATTGTGATAAATATCGTCTGCAGGATCAAATACATAAATGTCACTAAATATACCTTTAAAATAAATCACGTTATAAACTGATGTTAAACAGGACTTACCAAGCGAAGAATAGTTCACGTAAAATTCCTTCTTTTATCACCGTTAATTTCTCGGCTGCAAAATTAGTCCTTGCAACACTGACACGACATGTCTATCTCTCTTGGTGAACTCTCGCCGAGTGTGATTGTCAAACTCGCTCGGGACAGCTCGGGAATGGTCTCGAAACGGAGATAGCCGAAGCTGTACGTCAACCGATCTGTCATGTTTTTGACACATCTTGCACGCTTGATGGGTACGCGATTTATTACGGCATTCATTATTGCACCCAAACTTTGACGTTTGACTATTAACACTTTGCATCTATTTATTATGTTTAAACCGGCAAAATACATGTATGAAGCATTCGACTTAAGAAAGGCTCAATTATAGTTTATATTTCATATATATGTATGAAATCTGTCATATTGCGAATTCGTTACAAACATCTATTCTCATTCTTTGAGGAAACCTCAGTAGCTAAGATGGTAGTGTGTGGAACTCCTAACTGAACAAGGGTCGAGGGTTTTATACCCTCCTCACTCTCATACAGGCCAGCCTGGGTCCGTTGCAAGGGTGTGTGTGTGTGTGTGTGTGTGTGTGTGTGTGTGTGTGTGTGTGATGAGGATATTTAACGTAGCTTTAACAATTTTTCAGTTATATCGCTAAGTTTATAGTGATGACTAGCACTGGGGCATCATGCCGCAGACATGTAGCATGATGTCCCACCCAATCACAATATCCTGACACCAGGCCAACCAGTCCTAACACTAACTTCTTAATGCTAAGCGCCTTGCGAGGCAGCTGTTAGTACTATTTTTACAAGTCTTTGGTATGACTCGGCCGGGGTTCGAACCCACGACCTCCCGCTTCCAAGACAGACGCTCTAACCACTAGGCCACCGGAGCGGTGAAAGGCGTTTATCTCCTATTTCCTTGGCATCATGTAGCCATAAATGTGTTAAAAGGGCCGTTAAAATAAAAAATAAAAAATAAAAAAAAATCTTTGCTAAGTTCGACCTCACTTAATATTTCAGATATCGAGCACAGTATATGCAATCCGTTACAATCATGTAGCTTGGATTTAGATGTTTCACTCATCACGTGCTATATATTTGAATATTTTTCATTTATATCTCTATTTGTTTCGTATTTTTCTTCATTCTAATTGTATAATTCGAGTCCGAATAAAGTTTATATCCTTATAGGTTCTTTAATTTTATCTGGTCTTCCTGTTTACATTAATATTTATAATGCGTACATATAAAAATACGGACATATATGTAACAGACACAAAATGGCATTAAGTCCTTATGGCGTTCCCAGGATTGTCATTGAAAGTCATAAAAATATATATGGAAACACACATCAACATTACCATTGCTATCTACATGTATGTAAGTCCATAAATAACCATTAATCCATCCACACACCAATCAATTTATCTTTATATGACGTTTATCATGCAGATGGAAAGACATATAAAGCGACACACCAATGAAGTAATGATAAGGTAACCTCGCCAGCCAAAGTCATAAAGTTAGTATTTCTCCAAAATAAAACCAGGTATTAATATTTTCATCATGTCGACAGAACATGAGTATTATACAGCATACACTAGTGTATGTATGTATGTATGTACGTATGTATGTATGTATGTATGTATGTATGTATGTATGTATGTATGTATGTATGTATGTATGTATGTATGTGTGTGTATGTATGTATGTATGTTTGTATGTATGTATGTATGTATGTATGTGTGTATGTATGTATGTATGTTTGTATGTATGTATGTATGTATGTATGTATGTATGTGTGTATGTATGTATGTATGTATGTATGTGTGTGTGTATGTATGTATGTATGTATGTGTGTGTATGTATGTATGTATGTATGTGTGTGTGTGTATGTATGTATGTATGTATGTATGTATGTATGTATGTATGTGTGTGTGTGTATGTATGTATGTATGTATGTATGTATGTGTGTGTATGTATGTATGTATGTATGTGTGTGTATGTATGTATGTATGTATGTATGTGTGTGTATGTATGTATGTATGTATGTGTGTATGTATGTATGCATGTTTGTATGTATGTATGTATGTATGTGTGTGTATGTATGTATGCATGTATGTATGTATGTATGTATGTATGTTTGTATGCATGTATGTATGTATGCATGTATGTATGTATGTATGTATGTATGTATGTGTGTGTGTGTATGTATGTATGTATGTATGTATGTGTGTGTGTGTATGTATGTATGTATGTATGTATGTATGTGTGTATGTATGTATGTATGTATGTATGTTTGTATGTATGTATGTATGTATGATGCAATTATGTGTGTGTATGTATGTGTGTATGTATGTATGTATGTATGTATGTATGTATATATGATGCAATTATGTGTGTGTATGTATGTGTGTATGTATGTATGTATGTATGTATGTGTGTATGATGCAATTATGTGTGTGTATGTATGTGTGTATGTATGTATGCATGTATGCTTGTATGTATGTATGCATGTATGTATGTATGTATGATGCAATTATGTGTGTATGTATGTGTGTATGTATGTATGTATGTGTGTGTGTATGTGTGTGTGTATGTATGTATGTATGTATGTACATGGTTTAATGGTACATCAGCACAAACGTGGCTATATAGTTATGAGCAAAAGCCAGGTTTTAAAAATGTAACTTTAACAAATTTGAATACAAAAATTAGGAAAATCCCTTCCAAATAATCGTAAACCTGTAGTCCTTAAAGAAACAGGATCAAAAGGTAAAAACTAAAACCAACAAACAAAGCAAAACAAATTAAAAGGTATATAAAGCACACAAAATATGTTAAAATGTATAATTACATACCCATTTAATCTTTCATGCGTGATCTGGCGTTCGGTATAGCTGTCTAGTACGTTATTTCCGCAACACACACAGATTCGAACTACTTACGTGCCTTCTTCGGCGTCCGGGCTTATATATTTTTAGACGCAGTGAAACGAATTTCATTTATACAATGAAGCTAAAAATAATTACATAGTGTAAAATGGGGTATATAATAAATGCAAGATCACACTTGGGAAATAACTCGTTTATTATGGCTAATAAAATACGTTTCGGCCTGACGGTCTAGACAAATCCATACGCAGTATCAAACTCGTTCTTTCTGCCGACTCAAAACAAAAAATGGATGCAGTTTTTGTATTCAAGTCCTACAAACATAATGTCAGAGTTGAACTTTTTAAACTGCATACCTTTAAAAAGTTAAAGAATTTCTTTGATGGCACATCATCAAAAAGCTTCTAATTTTAATTCAGGTCATGAAACAAATAAAAAAGTAATTCCTTACAGAATCTGAGTCGGCTGACCGGTTTTAAACGGAGATTGAGTGTAAGAACCCTAATCGCATGGGTATTTCCAGCTTTGAAGTATCACAATGCCTTCCTTCAAATGGTAAAACTTGGGTAAATCATTAGACAATATCTATTTTGTCGACAAAAATTCGACATTCATAGTTAAATGTTGTTTTATTCATACAAACTGACCGATATTACACGTTTAAATATCTTCATAAACGAATATCGTTGTTAGAAAATCTTTGGATGATTTAGATTTTTAAAGTAGCTTTATCAATTTTTTAGTTATATCGCTACGATGTCTGCATTGTGACAATTTATAGTGATGTCTAGCACTGTGGCATCATGCCGCAGACATGTATCATCATGTTCCACCCAGTCATATTATCCTGACACCAGAACGACCAGTCCGAACACTAATTTCTCAATGCTGAGCGCCAAGCGGGGCAGCTGTTAGTACCATTTTTATAAGTCTTTGGTATGACTCATCCGGGTTCGAACCTGCGGCCTCCCGCATCCGAGGCGACGCTCTAACCACTAGGCCACCGGAGCGAAGAGGTAGACTTTCTAATACGAACGTTCTTCATGAACAAAACGTACGTCATAATAAACGGATGATCTCTTAGGACCAATATACACGTAATAATAAAAAGAGCCAATTCAAATTGAAGTCTTCGCTGTACATCATGATATATGTAATAAAGGATGATACACAAATCTTTTATGCAATAATCAGTGACAAAAGTAAACACACAAGATTCTAAAAGTAAAGATCTACAAATGTAAAAATAAAGAATTGCATATAACTGAAGAAAGAATTACCCTTCAAGGCTTCCAATACATGTAAAAATAAGATACTACAACTAAATGTTAAGATGGTAAACTTCTGTTAAATATATTTTGATAAAGTTACACCATCTCTCTCTCTCTCTCTCTCTCTCTCTCTCTCTCTCTCTCTCTCTCTCTCTCTCTGAAACATGGGTGACAAAATACGCTGCATATGAGTATTTTTACATCTATCAAGTCGATCTGACCCTAGTCTGAACTCAAACCTATGTACACGTGTTATGTATTGGTCACATTCCGCTGTTACCATTAATACCGATGACAATCCGTTTGCTCTCTCTCTCTCTCTCTCTCTCTCTCTCTCTCAACGTGCCCTGAAATCGTTACAATGATTAACGGCAAGGATGTCCAATAGAGGGCATCATTTATTTTATTTTACATATAATAGAGTACACGTACTTTCGTAATATTGATTAAAACAAATTATTGTAAGAAAAAGCCGTTATTTGAGAATCGAAATTGCCAGCACAACATGCGGTTACAGCAATTCAGATTTCATTGAAAATGAGGTTCATTTTCTGTTTGTCTCAATATTTATTTTAAATTCCTATTGAATGCTAGTTTGTGTTATGTTGTTGGTAGTGTTTTGCTTTCTCCACAAGCTGAATGCCAAAGAAGAAAAAATGCCTAAATTAATGAATTTAATGAATTGTGGACTTGGAAAGCTATAAATCCATTTTCACAGAAGAACTTAGCTTCAAACACCTAATTTTTTTCGTGGATAAGTAAGCAACTATTCGTAACTTATTTAGTTATTATCGAGTTATCATCAACAGACATGTGTATGTAATTTTCAGCTGTGTTACTACTGCGTATTTGTGAATTAATTAAGTTCTGTTAGTGTCTAACAGGACATAAGGCACATAGATGCACTTCCAAAGAGTGGGGGAAAAGTATGTGCTTGTAATGTATTTCCTGATTTTACCCTACCCACCCCATCCCCACCCCCCACCCCCCCCCCAAAAAAAACAAGAAAAATTGGTATGGTTACTGAGGGTATGATTATATGGTCTTCAAATAAATAACAGAAACAGCGAAAACTAACAAGTTTTGTAACATTCAACAAATAATATATTTCCCTAGAATACAAAGTGAAAATTTATAAAGACCTTATTGTGCAATAAAAATCCCAAACAGTCCGAACAGTTCTGTTACGAGTCCAAACGTATGAGTTCCAATAGAATTCCAGTGGTATTCCAAACATATTGCAATATTGAATTTGTTGATATATCTGTAGTCTCGAATGTGTCAATGGTTTGATAGTATAGCGATGTGATAAATGTCCTTGTCTGAATTATTGTTATTCCAAAGTAATGTTTCAGTCCAAGAATAGTATTGAGCACTTTGTAATTCCAATGAATAACAATTTGAATAAATAAATACATCCTAATTAGAAACTGAACACAACAATAAGACTGATTATACTTCATCTTTTAATGCAAGAATGAATAAACAAGATTATATGACACTCTACTTGATCTAGGTCGCAATTACCATTTTCTGATAATACCATGTCAACTAATACGAAATTTCCATTCTGGAAGTTTCCAAGGTGGTCATAATCAAAACTGTATATTTAACTCAGATTGAAATATATATGCATGCAGAATGGGTGGTTCCGGATAGATCCAAGAACCAATGTCTTTTTCGTACCGCTTAAGACTATGTTTACAGAGTGGATAGCTCTATAGTTCCAAGACCTGATCCGGGGAGCTGAGAAGCAGACTAGGAAAAAAAAATGTAGTTGAATTGAAAAACACTTTAATCCTCAAAAAGAATTTGTTTCTTTGCGCAATCGTTTTATAGTTTGGTAGGAGCATCTCGCGACGGTCCAACCACCTTTCATGAGCTGTCCTTCTGGAAATGTATTATAGCTGGACTTGAAATACATTATACGAGAATAATACAGAAGGTTGAGCAAATAGTCATTCTCGTGTACTCTGTCACCTTTTCAGTCATCCTAAGGTACTCGACTCTATTACTAAATTTATTTTTAGAAATTATTTGAAGATAAATATTTATATCTATCTAAATTTAATTCCTTTCTTATGAATCTGACATTAGCTGATACGCAAACGATAAAAGCAATGATAATTGTGACGAATCAGCTTGTTTATGTAACAAAAATGCATGATATCAATCAACATATTTCATCTTTGTCAAGTTGTATTAGCTTAAACATTCATTACCACAATTTTATGTAGACAATACGCTTCAAAACGAATTACAGTCCCTAATATGTTAATTTACTTCCTAATTTGCGGAAAAGTAATTTATCAAGTTTTTTATGGGAACGATATTTTCTATTTCGTGCTTTTTTGCTTAGTTTAAACTTATTTTAATAAATTAAATGAACCTTAGTGGGATTGACGAAAGTGTTTTGTTTTCAGCAAAATCCACAGATACATCTTAAGAGAAATGAGAGAAAAAAATATTGATAGATGAAGGCGACGGGCAGACCCTTGCGCAATACTGAATGACGTAATACAGAGACTCATCATTAACTTCGGTACGTACATAAACGGATCGGTTGGTATTAGAGTAAATTTGTTAGAAAAAAGGGTGGATGGGTTTGTAAGGCGGCAGTTACTGCCATTCGTGGGAAGGTGGAAGGAAAGTAGGTTGGTACAGAGATAGAAAGAGACAGACAGAAAGACAAAATTCAGTTAAGCATATTTTTCGTGTATGTTGCTTTAGAAATAATTGTTGAAAGTAGTCCTTTCAAACTTATTCATACTTTTGTGAGGGGGTAACATTTTTTTATAATTTGAACAGAGTTTTATAAACTCACATATTCAAACTACTGATCCTGATCAAGGGACAAAAATTAATAAACTGTATATTTAATTTTAGTTATCATTTAAATTGGGGGAAAAAAAACATTTTCAAACTAACAATCAAATTCTGAAACACAAAAACAATTTTATTAGCATGAACTGAATTGTATGAGCCAACGATTCCAAATTGCTGATCATGCTAAATGGACAAACAGGATTAAACTATATAATTAATTTTGTCTTAGTCATTGATTCAGTCATCTATCAAAGTCCTGAAGATGATATTTTATAGTCTTCCTTGGTATCTCGCTAACTTGCGTCAGATCACCTCAGCGTCATATGTCATCTCGACGTGTCCGTTGCCAATCCTACACCTTGTTTGCTACTATGAGAAACCTCCTTGTCATAAATATAACCCAATTAATGCACCATATCAAACCACATCTAACATCTTTGTTGTGGCCCTCAGTTGAACAATTTTCGATATGTGCTTGAGTTCATCGTTCATTGTTTGACAAACATGCCCGAACAACCCAGTGCATAGGTTCCGTTCGGAAGTGTTCTCCAGGGTATGGATGAGTTTGGGACCAGCTTCTCCCTGATAAAATAAGATCGCCGTAAAGTTGATAGGCTTTGGTTTTAATCAGGTCTTACTATCCGGTAGCAAAGATAGTTCATGCGGGATAATCATCTATACAGTACTAAGATAACTGAAAGTTCAACCTTCAAAGAACTCTTCAGCATTACAAACAAGTTAATGTCAGAAACTAATGTACCCGTCCTTTAACGACCTTTTCTGCGGTAGACCTTTCATATTTGTTCGGACATTTATTTTGTGATAAAGTGCAGGCTATCAGTGATCAATTTGACATATAGTTTCAATGGACTCGTCCTCACGAGACGGTTTTCATACAGAATTTCTAAAGTTTCCTTTAATAGCATTTACGTGTGTGACTGAGTTTATACGTACAGTCCGGATGAAGAGTGCCCCAAAGTCAGGAGTATTTGATCCGATTCCTACGTCACTGAGTGCGTAGATTCTATTTCGGTTTCACTAACTGATGTTGTTAATACATCTCTCACAATTAGGGTATTCCTATCATTGTTAAAATCTGTCATTGTAAAGCCTCTGTTGAAGAGCCCAACGTTTGACCGTAACGATTTAGAAACTACTGCTCTGTTTCGAACATCCCGTATATGTTAAAAATTTTAGAAAAAGATGTTATGTCCTAATTTGTAACTCATCTGAATTTAAATAGTCATTTTTGTAAATTTTATTCAGCATAATGGCCTTGTCTCAGCACCGGAGATGCACATCTGATCGTAGTTAATGACCTTCTCTCTGCTTTGGATTATGGACATATTTCAGTTCTAGCCTTCTTCCGCAGCGTTTGATACAATAGATCATGCTATATGACTTTGATATTACTTTATCTTCTCTATTATGTATTTGGTATTCGGGATGCAGTCTTACTATGACTGAAGTGATACTTTAGTAGATATAACACAAATCGTATTCGTAACAGGAAATCAGTCAAACCCGGTTTAATCTTTGTTTTGGCGTTCTAAATCGTTTTGTTCTCCGACCAGTTCTCTTCATTCTACATTCAACCAATTTCAAGTGTCAAAAATCGCCATCCAGTGTCTCACCAAAAGAATGTTGATAACACTCAAATACACAAATGAAGTAACCCAACTGAAGATGCAATCCGAAGCGTTGGAAAAGTGCATTGCCAATTTGAAGTCATAGATGACATGCGACATGCTGCAGATGAAAGATGATAAAACTGGAGCCATTCTGATCACACCACAAAGACTTTCTTATTCCTATCTTTAACCACAAACAATAAGTATAAGCAATACCAACATTAAATTCGCAGTCAGGATGAATACCCTCTCAATGCAGCAAAATGTCATTAACATATACAAGGTTTCATATCTGGAACTAAGACATATCTGTTCCAGATATGCAAATTTTGTTCAGTTGATGCCACCAAAACACTTGTGTACCCCGTAGTACTTTTTAGACATGATCATTGAAATATCTTCTATCTGGCTCGTCTCAATACCGTTTACAGAAACTATAAAAAGTTCAAAACACAACTTCTAGGATAGTCCTTAGGGTACCCAGAACCTAACATTCATCTCATTTGGCTACCCGTTCGTTCCAGAATCAAACACAAAATCTTGCAATTTGCTACGTTTCGTTCACTGCCAATATTCCGAAATACCTATCTGACCTCACCTATGTCTACGCCCTTCTAGATGTTATACTATTCTTCGGACACTTGTCTATTCATTAGTTCCACTGCTAAAACCAATTCTCATTATTTCCACTGCTAAAACCAAGTCCAACAGGCCATATCAGGGTTCAGCTACCTGGATCAAGGTGTCTTACTTAGAAACAATGACACCATGAACTCATCTGAGCGCTTTAACAACTCTCCTATTTCAAGGGCAAGAAAAGATGTAATAAGGTTTATTTACCCGTAATTATTTGCAGCGTGCATTGTTTGTCGCTCCATTGCGTCGTTTTTTCTCTGTATTATTATTATTATTATTATTATCAATCAGCATCTTCATCAATGTAAAATAATTTATATACTATGAATTTAGCATTGTATTGGTCAGTGATTTCCTCATTGATCTGGGTACTGGACATTTGGTAGAAAATAAATGAACTTTATATTTCATTTTGTCGTGCTCAATTTTCTGTGTCAAGTTAAAAATTATAAAACAATATATTTAATTTGTATTGAGCTAAGGTAATGTAAATGTAAAGTAATGTGAAAAATTATTTAACATAATAATTTTGACCAAGGATTCTTCATTGATCCATAATCATATTCTGAACTGCAAAGGATTCTTCAATGGTCGAGTTCCTGGATCACTCATCTATTACATTAAACGTTTCATGAAAATGTTTAGGGAAGGAGCAATATGGTACAGTATTTTAAGACACAAAGGCAAAACAACCCATGTCCATATATAAATAAATGTCTGTTGGTTCGAAATTGGAGTCCAAAACATATTTACCTATGTTAAATACAAAACAAAACACAAACAAATTAACTCGGAGAAACTTGTATTAATAAAGTTCCAACAAAACGAGAGGACGCTGTTGAACAAACTTGTCACAATGGTTTTGTCAGTCATAGCTAAAAATTTATTTGACAAAATTTTTGCAAAAGGAAACAAGTGTCACCAAAATAACTGTAATATTTCACGATAACGTATTTGGTTTTTTTTTTTATCTGCTAAGTGGTGAAAACAAACGAACTAACAAAAATCCACTCAGATATAAAAAAAAATTCAAAACAAGAATACTTCAAAAACTTTGGATGTACCTGAACAATTAGAGGAAAAATTCGATAACATACCAAATAAGGAGAGGATTTCAAAGATTAAACCAACTACGCAATCTAATTTCATCAATCATTGGTCTTTGAGTGAGTTAGATTGTATATTGACCCATATGATGGGCAAATTCACTAGTTCACAGACCATACAATGCACAGATTATTCCCAAGGTACGATCTTGTTTCCTGTATATGTGGTGTTCACGAGGAAACTTTTACCAACGAAATATCTTCTTTCCGATTATTATATTGGTATCAAGAGGAAAACAACGTTCGAATTGGTGTAGAGCTCGTTCACAGTCCATTTAACCTCATTTGAGGAAATTTATGTCAAGCCATGCAAATTGATTTTATAATGATTCTGGAAAGGGCAAGCCTGTTTATTTACAACAGCCTGATTTACAAATTCGGTTTTACACAAAACAAACATATAGTACGTCGATTAATGGACTTCATGAAATTCTAACCTATCATATGGATTAACCCCTCCTTGTAAAGATTATACCGCGTGTATGTGGGGCGACTGCAAAATGAATAGGAATCTAATTAAATAATCTCATGTTTCTGATGGCACAAAGACGCAATCGATGCAAATTGTTTGTCATTGTAAACGTGAAGTTTCAAGCAGAACACCCCGTTACCATGCTCACTTGCTTGCGTTAAGTGTTGGCATCGGCGCTCGACTATGCAGACCATGTGGATCTGTATACATGTATTAAAGACTTTCCAAGATGAAATATGTCGTCGACACTATCATGGGGAAAAAAAGTGTGTTGTCAATGTTGACACCGTCGAAAAAGACAGATAAGTAATAAAAATCTAGGACCGAAGCGATTCATGTTTCTGGTGCCGCGGTTAACCAGCTCAGTTACGTATTACACTTATATTACCTGCGGCCGCTGATGAAAAGACGGCTGCCGCATCTAAGCTGTTATCGCCACTCATTCTCTAGCATATAGTAGTGAAAAATCTAAGTCCCGAGTTTAAGTAGCACAAGGGTACTGGTGATTTCGAAAATTACCAAGCCATCATTCCAAAAGCGTAAAAACAAGGCAGAGACGCTAGAAGCTTTTATCAAACATATTCTAACTCCAGGGTTTATTGCACTGCTAGCAGTGACGCCCACTTATATCGTTTGATGCATTATACGCAAAATCATGTCGGTAACATAAAGCGCGTTTACGAATCCTTTTCATTAGAATATTTGCTCCACGGTACCTAGAGGCGTTTCTTTAACTCAACGGCTGTATCACCGGCAAGTTTTCTTTAGACCATGGGCGTCATCTGAAAGGTTTGAAATCAGAGGTCTCCACAAAATGTAAATTTGACACCGGACACAAGTATCAGTGATTCCGGCCCGGCCATTACGTGTTTGAACCCGAGATGGATTTGAAGTATGTGTTTTTGTGCGGCATTGCATACACTATTAAGAAATGCGGACATTTTATGCAACAATTGGCATCTAACATGTCGTCTGCGCAAAGGGTTCCGTCACACAAACTCGGTTTGTGCACTGATAATTAATCCTGCCCTATCTGGGAAAGTTCAACTAAAGTTGAAGCGGATGATGGTATGGTTAAAGTGGGATAAGTTGTACGTAATGTCGCCATCGGCAGATGATCCGATGTCTTATAGCATACTCAGAGCTTTCGAGCAGGAGCGTTCGTGTCAGGTATCCGATGAATCGTTGACGGTAATCCAGTTCTTTTCCAATATCGATGAAGCCCATCTTTGACGACTTTGACCAACGTGTGAATAATACTTTCGTGTTACTTGAGGTGATGTTTGACCGACAAGACAACAAAGCAAGAATATTTTCTGGTGGCCAGCACAAATATTCATACGTTATTTATATGGATCAACGCTACAAGCACGCGCCTAATATGTTCCGGGATAACTTCAATATGTTGAAGGTATTTGGCGGAGCTGATGTGCACGGCCTCGCAAACAGTCATTAAGCCTGGTGTGCTGTCGACTGTTCGTGAGACGAGTTTCAGAATATGTTGCTACAGTTAAATTGGACCAGTGTAGTAATCCTCACAGTTCACTTGACTAGAGGACAGTATAAGTATGGCACTGGTTTGGACACGAATTTGTAAAGCAATTTAGCGACAACTCTAAATATATACAATGTCACTGTTCGATAAAATTCATCCTCAACAGATGAAGATATTTTACATGCAGACATCAGTTTTTATTTTCGATAGCATTTATGGAACTGTAAACTGATTTGACTGACTCCGGTATGTTTGAATATTGCAATACCGGAACGATACACCACAACCAGCAGTGGGCAATCGTACTGCCTAACTCAACTCATTTTATCTCAGCGAGTGCTTTAGGAATTTCGGTGTCAACTGGCGCATAAATGCACAAGGTGCTGTACTTTATTTTTGTATTATATGAAGTCCCTCAAATTAGAAGCTGGCGCTATTTCTTTAAAACTAGAAGCTTTGACATTAGAGCTGGAGTCATCCAATGTACTCCTTGGCCTACAAAAGAAGCATTGTATCGACACCTGTACCTAATGTCACCTTTATGGAGAAATATAATGTGATATGGGCTTTTCTTGCGTACATATAATATACTTCTATTTATCAGTTTTTCATATCCTGTAAGGTTTTGTACCTTTCTCTCTCTAATATTTCAATTTATTTTCCACTGATATCTCTACACAGATATAACAATTTAAAAACTGTTTTGTACTGGCTTTGCCAAAATTCATCATCCATCCTTATCAGGTTTTCTATGTCGCATTTGTAACACCTTACAACTGATTGTATCACTTATTGTATCATTTATTTCGGTGTTTATTTTCTTTTGGTCGTTCTTTTCATTTCCAATAGATGTAAACATAATAGTTCTAAACAAAGGAAAACGGATCTCGTAAATTTCTGTATCTAAACGCTGCTTTTCACTTGATTCATACGGTATCAAACGTCTTACTAAAACAACAAATTTTGATTACTTTTCTGGTAATTGCACGTGACTGAATGTCTTATGGATGAATTTGCATTTTTAAAACTTTCATCCAGAAAAACACATAACTGGGTGTATAAAGGTTCGAACGGTTTATATAGCTATATATTGAATAAAAATATTGACGAATCTTAAGTGTCTTTATGGACGCCTCAATATTTATGAGATTTTTTAATTGCGCATTTCTACAAATTCTCATGGACCAGCTTTGAAGTCTTTAACGTTTCATTTGTTAGTCAACTTACTGAGATGTGGTTTGATATAATTTATTGGTTTTAGATGTTATCTCTTTTAATTTTTTGTGTAATTTAATTGATTAGCTTATAAAGATTTTGTGCAGATTGCAGCCGCTATTGGATATCCTAAATACGTCCTCGTTAATCATTTAAAACGCGAAAAATTGATCCAAAGAATATTTTACCTTTGATTGATTGGTTGCAGGTGTTATCTACAAGGCAAAGGACATCCTCGTGCAAATTGACTTTATAAAGTTCACCAAATCTTCGAAATATACTTTAAACTAAGTCGCAAATAAATATGGGAATTTTCCCAGATCCAATGCATAAAGCATTTGTTCACACTGCACTGCTTAACATTTCTGTCAGGCGCGTCGGAGCTGATTTCAATACTGTCATCATTGGAAGTATTCTGTAAAACCCCATTTTTCGAATATTATTCATTGACACAACTAGCTTTTTACCAGACATTTAAATATTGGCGAAGAAATAGACACTGTCTCTAGATACTGACAACTTTGCCTACATTTTAAAATCATTAAGTAGTTGTCTCACCTCTGTGAAACTGTTAACTTAATATATAGTTTAGATTTGTGCCATTGTATTTATGATATGTGCAACATTTCAAATTATTATTATTTTCTGTTCGCTTTGGTATTTGTCTTTATTGTCTCAATAGTATAGTAATTGTTTAATTTGTTGTGGAATACCCCCAAGACTGACTGGTATAGTACTTTTTTTAAAAAGCAATATCTTACAGTCTGAACGGTCCAGTGAGTTTTTAATATTATTTTAATATTCTTGTATTTCCTATACGAGGTGGAGATAACAAAAATTGTGAAGCATCTAGTGACGTAAAATTTTACTTATATTGTGGTGTTTTCATATCCATTTTTGAGTATTATAAAACGATGTGTTATCAAGTAAGTTTTAATTTTGATTTAAGTGTTCTAGTATCTCTATGTTAGATGCCTTAAAGGCAATCCACAAATATTTAAATAGTCTGTTATAGGCAATTTGTATACTATAGTATCTCGTGTTGGATGATGTTTGGTCTTTACATCTGAGAGATTCAGTTTACAAGAGATGAGAAGAAAAACTTACTGCTGGCTGAGCGTTTACAACATTTTTAAAATCGTACGTTCCTTATATACTTTTTCAAAAATCAGTGGACACGTTCATGTATAATCAAGCGCTTAATGATTTTATAGTTTTCAATATATCAATTTGAATTAACCACTCAGCAAAGAGGAGCTTAAAAATTGATAAAATATATATATATGCATTGCTTTTCACAATTGCAGAGTATCATGACACCATATTTATTGATTCTAAAATAATTTTTCACAAAACAAACACTATTAAAATGCTTAAGATCCCACATAAACTTGAACAAATGACATTCATTTTGGATAATGCATCAACTTAAATCAGCACTTTTCATAACGACGTCGCAGACAACCACCGTATCTCTCGCTTATAGGTCGAGTCCACCTGTAAACTGCACAGTTTGTTAGGAGTAAACAGCAAAACAAATACCACAGACCCTGATCTGTCCGAAGATTATATAACTCTTAGAACAATGCACATCCCAATGTCTTTAGTAACCTTTCATCCATATATATATATATATATATATATATATATATATATATATATATATATATATATATATATATATATATATATATATATATATATATATATATATATATATATATATATATATGTGTGTGTGTGTGTGTGTGTGTGTGTGTGTGTGTGTGTGTGTTGTAAAGCTCTGTCCTGACTACATTAAATGTACACGAATACGAAGTTGTCAATGTGCAATAAATATTCAAACTCATATAGGAAGGTTGTCCGAATCTGGAAACAGATTAATCAGTCAGAACAAGAACCATTAGTTAGCACTTTTTATCACAGAATAGAAATGTCCACGGCAGTCAGAATTCATCATTATAGTGTCATAATCAAGTAATTATCTCACTTGCACGCCTGATTTGGACATTGATAGAAGAGTATGGAAATGTGACCCCAAAGGAAGATGAAAGTAGAAGATATGTTACCGTCACAAAAGGAAAACATATTATACAGCTAAAACTCGAACCCTGATATTTTTAAACACCTCGCATTCAATTTATGACTGTGAACTTTAATACAGTCTGACTTTTTAATAATAATAATGATAATAATAATAATAATAATAATAATAATAATAACAATGAGGACTTTGTATAGCGCCTAATCTTTAGAAGCTCTAAGCGCATTACAACATTAAACAACACCTATAAGATAAAAAAAACATATATAATGATATGATTACAAAAACAAACACCATGAAATTAGAAAACATAAAAAACATGCTGAAAATATTTAAGGTAGGAAACATTATTAGGTCTTTAAGTTTGTTCTTGCAGTCGAAATAAGTGAGTTTTGAGAGCACTCTTGAATGGGATCAATGTGTCTTTGTGTATAAGTTCAGTGGGCAATTCATTCCACGTTGCTGGGCCCTGGTATGCAAAAGAACGCTGTCCATATGACTTCATTTTCATAGTGGGAATAATAAGTATACGACTGTCAGAAGAGGAGCGTAAGTATCTTGCTGGTTTGTACAGATGGGTAAGGTCGGATAGGTATGTTGGACTGGAGTCCTAATCATGATCCGAGCAGCTGTGTTTTGAACTTGTTGAAGTTTCTGGTGTAGATATTGAGATGAACCAGACAAAATTGAACTACAATAGTCCAGTCTTGAAAGTACTAATGAACACACGAGTGTTTTAGTGGTATCAACTGAAAGATATCTGCGAATGGAACTGATGCGTCTCATCTCAAGATATGCAGCCTTGCATATGTTCATGACATGTTGGTGCAATGTGAGAGTAGTGTCCAGAGTAACACCTAGGTTTCGTACTGATTGTGTGAATTTAATGTTGACGTTGCTAATATTTATTGTTTGAGGTAAAGGATGTGAATGAGAAAGTCTTTGTGTTGTGATCAGAATGGCCTCTGTTTTATTATCATTCATCTGCAGCTTGTTACATGTCATGCATGATTTTACATCAGAAACGCACCTCTCTACACCTTGGATGGTAGCATCAACTTCAGTTGGGTGGCTAGATTTGTATATTTGGGTGTCATCAGCGTACAATTGGTGAGACACTGGATGATGATCTATGACACTTGAGAGCGGTTGAGTGTTTAGAATGAAGAGAACTGGTCCAACAATGGCTGTCTCCGGCATGTAAAAAAATGTCTCTAACAACTCTTGTGTGCTTGACTGAGGTTTGTTAATCTGACGAGGTTGTTGTTCAGGACCTTGAAGAAATGGATATTTAAAACAGGTCATAGACGATCCATCAAAATTATTTCAAAACCAGTGTATATTTATATCTTTTGTTACTGTTTTTTTATTTTACACTTGCATTTCAATAATAGCCTCAATACAATTTCATGCATATGACCAGGTTGATTTGAGGAAAACTAGTTTTTTATGACTTCCGTGACGTAAGTAGAACATTTATGTGGTCCAAACCACAGGACTGTCATGTAGAGTGTGAACCTGAAAATATTAGCAGCTGTCAAAATTGATCCCTCGGTCTAGAGTGTAGAATGGATTAGTGCTTATGTTATCAAAAAGCTAAGTGACCCTTAAACCTACATCTACACACAAATGCCGTACAAACATTATCCAGATTTTAAGCTACACGTAATCCTTTTAAAAATTGTAAATGTGGAAATATTATATGAGGCAAACATATATTATCTTCATTTACTGAGACAGTTATAAATATTGGCATAAAATGAATCTAACATGAAGTACGGCTTATGACTACGACTTATTTATATGCCGAACAGGGGAAGATCGTTATTGATCTGAGAGACATACACACAGAGAAACAGTCATATAAAGAAAGAAGAAAAGAGAGCTTATGTCTGCTGAAATACGATATTATTTATATGTGTGAATGATTTTCGAATAAAAGTGCCAGCAGCTTTATGACTTCTGCAATCAAATATATCAATAGTGAAGTCTGTCGATAATTATCGCAAGACTCAGATTCTATATCGGTCAATCAACTATCGCATAACTTGGATTCCAGATCTGTCAGTCAACTATCATATAACGTAGATTCCACATATGTCAATAAACTATCGCATGACATTAATTCCAGTGAATAGCTGACCAATACAATAAACCGTTAGGTGTAAATCACAAAGACTAAATCTTGCTGTAATATCGCTTAGACTAAATAATGACGTATGTAATTCAGACTGAATCATGGCATAATAGAGGTTCTCAGATTTGTAATGATTTGATATTGAATTTATGAAACAAATTGAATATATCCAGCCAGTGAACAAAAATTGACATTATTGAACGAGGTTCATAAATTTATTATTAAATCATTACACATTTTAGATTTTGTTATCACATAGTTTTTATTTTCAATGTAAATAGTCTTGAAAGAAGGAAGAAGAAATAATTTTGTTTATTCTGCCTCAATTGATGCATCTTTCATTCGCTACGCGTAAACAAATACTCCCATATGCTTGTTAAATTATTAATCGCAATTCTATAACCAGTAACATTTAGAAGTAGATTTCTTTACAAATTATAATTCAAAGAGCAACTGTCCTTCCAGTTCAATAAAACAGTTGACACAGATCGTATTTTTTTCACATTGGATCTATGATGAAAACCCAAGCACGGCATGATGTTCACTCGTGTTCGGTTAGACGAGCCATACAGTATATATCAATTAGAATATTTGCAATGTTTCCACCTAAAGTGTATTAATCCACTACTAAGAATTCCAGTTGTTAAATATTCATGCGAAGGGATGATTACTGGATGCAGAAATTCAAGATTTGATGTATTTGCGACCGGATATTAGCATTATTTAATTTAAATAGTACTGTAGACATAAAGACAACTTTTTATAACGTTGCCATAGCGTTATTGGTCCCGTATACATTTGTGTCATAACGTTAAAAGTCCTGCACAATTTTTTGCCATGACGTTATAAGTCCGTTATACATTTGTGACATTTGTAACGTTATAAATCCTCTGCACATATTTTCAATAACGCTATATTTTGCTAAAACGATCTATGTCTTGTACAAATTCCTAAAGAAAACGCTGAGTTTTAAAGAATAGTTATGATGTTGAATAGGCGCTGTAATATCTATTTTTTTTGTTATTAATTATAAAACAACTATACACTTCATACATCATCTGCATAAATCAAAAGGAATAATAAATTGAAATTGCTGAATAATCCATCCAATCTGCAAAGAAAGTTTCTGACAAGTAAAATCAGAAGGAATTATGAGTCGTAAATGCCAAATAGTACACCAAATTTCCTTGAAAGTTTTCAACACGTGCTGCTTGTCTAAAATGGTACATTTGCTTCGTTTTGTTCAGAAAATGAATTTTTATTTAATTCATTGAATTACAATCAATGATATATATTGTAAAGCTAGATTATTAAACAAAAATAATTAATATAAATTGTCGTTAAATAGTTTCGTATATATTTATTCAAGTCAAATACACCTTTGACCGAATGCAAAGTGTCACAAGAAGAATGCAAATGCACCATCAGTACCAAAATATACGGATAGCTACACTGAATATGAAAATCAATTGTACGACATTTTTCATAGTGACATACTGAAAAGGGATCAACCACTGTGCTATACCAGATGTCTATAATTATAAATATGAAGGAAATTAAAAAAAAAGAAACACAAAAAAGACGATGTCATGTCATTCAATTATTCTGAGAAAATTCCGCCCCTCCCCCTCGAATACTTCATGATTTTCTCAAACATTAGGGTGGACCATTTCCAAAACTTTACGAATTTCAGAAAATGTGTCTTAAGTAAACCCTATTCACAATTTTATTTTTAAAAATCAGATTTAATGAATAGATTGATGGCGTTTCCATTATTTTAACATAGTTCCACTTGGTCTCAGAAGGGATGCCCCATTCTTTTAACATTATCTTCACATGCTTTCGGGAGGTACGTCCAATTCTTTAGACAAAATTCCACCTGCTTTCAGAGTGGACGCCCCACTTTTGGTTAGAATATCTTTGAATACTGTAAATGTGACTATTATATTTTTGTGAGAGACACTTTATTCATGGACCAACAGGAATTCTTGTGATTTGAGATAATTAATAAGATCACAATGTCATGCAGGTCATACCGTATTGTATGGTGTCATGCGATTTAAATGGCATTTTCACTCTACTAACAAATTAGCAATAAATCATACCATAACAAAATTATAGACCTTTATTTGGGTAAATATCAACTTTTAGCATCAGGTAAATTGATCATGATGGCCTTGGATTCGCATCGGTAAATATGAGATTTGCTAATGCATAAAACATCACCTACTAGGATGTGTACACCACCTAGCTAGTATAGGTATCAAGGATGAAAAATTTTAATTTTAGAATTAAGAAAATGAAAGATGAAAGTAGGGGACAATTAAAAAAAAATTGCATGGTATTTTCATTGCAGTTTTCGCTAATTGATTACAACTAAACTTGCATCCTAATTTACTTACTGATTAATGTAAGTGAATTATGTCTATAGTGTGCTATAAATAAATAATAATTACTATCCAGTGTCTCTTTAAAAAATTTCTTCATTTCCTTAGACATTTTCCACCGAACACTGACATAGCCTTTTACATCGTTAATCACATTGCATTAATTATGTTTGCTTCCTTCTTAATCAATCACATGAAAACAACAGGAGTAGGAAATGCAGATTAAAAATAACCATGATTAACCACAAGGTTTATACCAGTTCCTTGTAGATAATGTTAATATTTAGATACAGTCATTTCTATATTTAACCTAGGATTTCAAAACATAAAAAATAATCATGCATCATTAATTATTTTTTCCGAGCCAGAATAATTTTTTCGTGGTTGCTTTAGATTCATTTTTAAAGTCTCATATGTACGAACACTCTAATCAACAACATTTTTATATAGCCGTGTGAAACAAATTGCAAATTCCATACGTTATGTTTATTATCTTTGTTCAGTGGATAGGTGCTTAATCTTTTGGTGCAAAGAAAAAAAAAGAAGTAAACAAACAAAAACAAACAACAAGATCTAAAACTCGCATTATGTCATTAAATAACTTATACGTACATTCATTGAAATTAAAAAATATGTAATGTTTGCCATGAAAGATGCTAAACTATCGAAATATGTCTCAGTGCTGAAGAATTCTCTCAAGGAATCCTAACTGTAATCTTACACTTTGTGTTATAATAGGAGGCGCACATTACATCTATGAAGGTTTGATGCTGCCCGGCTTTTAAAAAAAATCTAGATACAAGCTCATTTAAACAACAGTAAATCTCGTTTGAATGAGTTTGTCCTTCTTTAAAAGAATTGAACTCTCGCTTCAACGATTTTACTCCTCTTTTATAAACTCATTTCAACGAGTGTGGCTATCTTTTGAACGACCTTATCTATCGCTTTAAAGAGTTTGAAAGCTCGTTTTAAGGAGCCTCCAACTTGTTTAATCGAGGCATGTCTATTTTAAACAACTTTAAACCTTTCTAGAATGAAATTGGGCATCGTTCAGGCATCAAGTCTATGAATTCAGGATATTCCATAAAACTAAGGTCATTTGAACGAGTTTATCAACGAGTTTATTAACGAGTTTAAAAGTCTTTCAAGGAGTATATAACTAATTTGAACGAATTGTTCGGGTGTTTGAACCAATTTCGAACTTGTCTGAGTGCATTAAATCTCGCTTCAGTGAATTAAATCTCGTCTGTAGAACTTTTCTTTCACTAAAGTTTTTTAAATCTTCCAAATGAGATTTGAAGCTGCTCAAGGATGCTCTTAACTTGATGAAACTGTATAACTTGTCAAAGAAGTTTAAAAAGATCGTTTAGTCAAAATTTAAGACGGTTTAAACGATCTCAGCTTTTTAAACACTATTTACAAACTCGTTAACACTACATTTTCCTCAATGTCCAAGATGACTTCTGTAGAAATCAATGGAAAATATTTCAGACATCCAAATGACAATTCAATCCTTTGCAGTCTAACCTCTGTCGTGGAGGGCATGGTAGTGGTATCCGAAGGAGGAGATGTATGAGTGAGAAATCGGGACATCCTCTATCCAGTACCTTGCATATATCACATACATGCAGACAGACAGAAAGACACACAGACAGACAGAAAGACGGACTGACAGACATATATATATATATATATATATATATATATATATATATATATATATATATATATATATATACATACATACATACATACCAGAGCTGTCTTAAGATGAGAATATTTATTATATGCTGTGCTTTTGTACTTATATGATGTACAAACTTCATTATATGCTGTGCATTTGTACTTATATGATGTGCAAACTTCATTTTATGCTGTGCATTTGTACTTATATGATGTGCAAACTTCATTATATGCTGTGCAAACTTCATTATATGCTGTGCAAACTTCATTATATGCTGTGCAAACTTCATTATATGCTGTGCAAACTTCATTATATGCTATGCTTTTGTACTTATATGATGTGCAAGCTTCATTATATGCTGTGCATTTGTACTTATATGATGTGCAAACTTCTTTATATGCCGTGCAAACTTCATTATATGATGTGCTTTTGTACTTATATGATGTGCAAACTTCATTATATGCTGTGCTTTCTTCCTTATATGATGTGCAAACTGCTTTATACGAAACTTCATTATAATGAGATGGCCGATAGCTGCCGCCAGAATACAACATCAAAGTAACATGAATCTGTCATCAAATTGTTATTAGCAAGTGTGAATTTCATTCATGTCAAAATTAATTGCTTTTAGACTCCCTGCTAACTGTCCAGCTAGAATGCCTCTATTTCAGTTCCCTGTGTTTGAAAGCTAGCTTTAAATATGGGGGTTCTATATTGTGTTGTGCATAATAGATTATAGGTGATATTTTGTACCAAAATAAGATTAGCTGACTGTTATTGTGATGTGTTTGATTGACAGGCACTCCAAATACATGGTCTGAATAGTGTTGTGATTTTTTTATTACAAGAATACTTTGCTTTATCTTGAAATATAATCAAGAATTCCAAGGAGAAGAAATGATAAGAATTATATATTATTTGTATTCAGTATTTTGTAATATCACATATTCAGTGTATCACATACCTACACATACTAATGTGAGCCTCAGTTACACACACACACACACACACACATATATATATATATATATATATATATATATATATATATATATATATATATATATATATATATATATATATATATATATATATATATAATTGTAGAAATTACATAGCTTTATACCACAGTAATTTTTTTTCTGTTTATCGTATCAGTTAAGTTTAAGTTCAATAACAGTTCAATAGCAATAAGTTCAATAACAACGCTCTCTTCAAAATCAATTTTGACAATATGTTTTATTTACATATCATCAATAGGAAAATAGATATCAAGTTCGTTAACTGGATGGGGAGGTAACATTTAATATCACCGTGGTATATTATGTTACACATTTGTATTAGGGACTATAGTTCATGAATCAGGCAGCCAGTCACATCTTGGTTATTGGTTTGGACGTTTTTTGTGGATTTATCACAAGTTGTCAGCACACAATAGGCTATACATGGCAGCTAGTATGGCAATCGTTTTAGACCACTAGGTCTCTCGTGTTCCCTGGTTTCGATGTCCCAGCCTTAAGTACTGGATGTTTGTAAATTTTTACTGGTATAATCATTTAAAGTTTCTTTATTGTCAACATATAAGTACAATGTTTCTTGGTATTTGTGATATCCAGGGAGTGATATGAATAGGTAAGAATTTTAGAGTTTAGAATATAATTGTTTTGCCTTATTGAGTGAAGAGAGATGTGTTAAGATATAGGCAAGTCCACAAATGTAATATTTGTATAATCATAAATGGGGTAAGAGCGAGAGGGAATTATATCAAACCGGAAATATTACTAATGTACAGCATATTTATTTTTATTTGCATTACAGAAGGAAATAATGTTTCAAACAAAATTTATTTCGACAGCATACTTTTTTACTTGTCATGCGTACACACAAATCATTATATCACACACACACACACACACACACACACACACAGGACCGGATTATCCATATTGCAAAATGGGCAACATGGCCAGGGCCCCCTAGGCTCAAGGGGCCCTGTATAGTATCGTCTGATTTCACAGGCAGTATAGTTAATAGTACTGTAACCATATATATGGACAAGGCAGGATAGCTATGGGCCCCTATGTTGGCTGTGCCCAGGGTCCCCAAAGGCCTTAATCCGGTCCGGTATATATAAATTACAATACAAAATAACAGATACTGATTATGCACCCATGTATATTGCAGTAGCATAAAATAGTTATTACATATTTGGTAGAGTGCTATATTTTATATTTCAACCTGTTCTCATTTCTTAGGCATTTATGAGAACTTGGCTGAGAACACTGACAGGGGTCTCCTTTCTCTTCTATTCACCTACTGGTCATCATTATTTTAGCTTGAATTTTAAATAAAGCAATGATTGTTTACACATCTGAAACAGAATGTTACGTCTGCTCACTTGGAAATAAAAATCAGAAAATACATTTTAAGAAGTCTCATCATTTCAAATTATTTGATTCATGAAATTCATTTGAAATGAGCAACATACATGCTTAGAATTGGAAACAAATTTCTTTGTAGCCTTAAGGACTAGTAGAGTGAGAAATTTACTTGTCCTGCTGATCTTTCAATACTTCACTAGTCCTTCACACAACATACTGTCAGACAGGTATCAAGAGAACTAGCCATTGAACTGTTGAAATTATGTAAATTACTAGTCGGACAGAAAATGTACTAGTCTTGGACTAGACGACTACAAGTAATTTCGACGCCTGTGAATATATATATATATATATATATATATATATATATATATATATATATATATATATATATATATATATATATATATATATATATATATATATATATATATATATATATAATGTGTAATGTCATCTTGTTGCTGAACTGCAATCAAACTAGTAAATGAATACTACTTATGCATATTTTCAAAACCTTTAATTGGGAGCAATGATTTTTTTTGTCTTCAAAAGGTTTATTATATGTGCATAATTTCCTTTCTTGTCTTCAAGTTATTAAAGAAAAGATGAGCTTTTGGGATGGCATATTGTCTGTCCATTAGTATATTTTTTATCACCACTTATCGTAATCTAATTTGGAGGATTATCATGAAACTTTATGCACACATGTTCATTCTTTGGTCTACTCGGTTGTAAACTAAGCTGGTGTTACTCCGACATTTAATATGGCTACCACAGCAGGCATCTTGAAATCTTGTTATTACTGCTAGTTAATGGAACTGAATGAATGATAAAAAAAAATTGAAGTCGCCTATGCATCGGGTGCTTTTGCGACTGGTTAAGTCTCGAATGTCGAGATTCTGAACTGTATGAATGGTACCACTACAGTTCCGTGTTTATGTGTGAGTGTCACACTTCTTAATTGATCTGTCTGGACGAGGCAAAAGTGGAAAGAAAGTTAGGATAGACCCTCAACACCAAACAAACAATTTCCAATCTGCCAACTAATAAGAGCGTTTTATTAAATTCAATTAGCATTTCCAATAATAGTTAACACCAAGTATTCCCAGCTAAAAGAATTAAGTTACTGTGAATTCAGCCCTCAATTACATTTATTCAATCTTGGTTGCATATTACAAGTTAAATTTCTACAAGAGTATTAAACTACCAATCAAATTTGAGTTAATATATCGAACCTTGCAAGTTGCAAATCCAGCCAAAGAATTCAACCTCCAATCAGATGCAGCCTTACATAGTATGTTTGAGTTAGCTCAAGGTCTCACAGGATAGTTTCGTATTTTGACACCCCCCCCTAATTTTTAAGGTAGAAAGCATGAACCTAATTATCACAAGCCTAGCATTTATAAATTCATACATAAGCTAGATCTATAATGTGGTTTAGATTTACTTTGAGTTAGGCTTGAAAACAAGTTGGCATGTTGGTGACTGCCTGTCACAGTTAGATGAGCATTGGAGATCAAATGCGTAACTTGGGCTGCAAATGAGCTGCCGACTTGACTTACGTATTTATGTTACCTCCCCATCCAATTAACGAACTTGATATTTATTTTCCTATTGATGATATGTAAATAAAACAAATTGTCAAAATTGATTTTGAAGAGAGCATTGTTATTGAACTTATTGCTATTGAACTGTTATTGAACTTAAACTTAACTGATACTATAAACAGAATATTTTTACTGTGGTATAAAGCTATGTAATTTCTACAATTATATATATATATATATATATATATATATATATATATATATATATATATATATATATATATCAAACTGAGGCTCACATTAGTATGTGTAGGTATGTGATACACTGAATATGTGATATTACAAAATACCGAATACAAATAATATAGAATTCTTATCATTTTTTCCTCTTGAAATTCTTGATTATATTACATGCTCCGTGTCTTCAAGATAAAGCTAAGTATTCTTGTAAAAAAAAATCACAACACTATTTAGACAATGTATTTGGAGTGCATGTCAATCAAACACATCATAATAACAGTCAGCTAATCTTATTTTGGTACAAAATATCACCTACAATCTATTATGCACAATACAATATAGAAATAACTTAACATACAAGAGAAGAACAGATTTTGAAAATTCTACTATCGAATCAATATAGATCGAGTTAAGTTTCCTCAGTAGCAAATCACTCTATATCTGCTCAGCACACCGACCCCCAAACTCCCTCTCCTCATGGACTGACCAATTTGAACACGAGTTAGAGGCTGCTTTATCTTCCAACAATGAAGTAATTATCATGGGAGACTTTAATATTGACCTCATCTCTGATACTAACACTAAATGGCTACATATGATACGACTGCACGACCTTACACAGGTAATATATGCTCCAACAAGAGTAACAGCCTGTACTTCTACTCTGATCGACCACATCTATACTATCCATCCAACCAATCTCTACGAGATAAACGTACCATATTTCCCTATTAGTGATCACTATCCTATATGTGCAACTCGTAAGCAACAGAGCGCAAAGAAAAACAACTTACACTCTTACATGCAGTACAGATGTTTCAAAAACTTTTCTGAAAATGAATTTCTCTCCGAACTATCACAAAACATTAACGCAATATATTTCCCTAACATAGACCCAGATTATGACTTGTCTAACTGGAATCACTGTTTTCTTACTATCCTAAATAAACATGCCCCCATTCAATCAAAACAATCAGAATGGTATACTAATGAAATCACAGAGGCACAACGCAAACGAAACTACTACCATAAACATAAAGACTTCACAAACTATCGTTTATGGCGAAACAAAGTCAAATCAATCATTGTAAAACACAAACGCTCCTTTTTCAAAGAAGCCATCACATCAAAGTCCGATAACAGATCCATCTGGAATCACTTACGAAATCTAACTTCAACAAAACCTGCGCCTCTAGCTCCATGTGAAATTATAGTCGATGGCACTAAATATACCGAAGAGCTCGATATTGCAAACCAGCTGAACCATTTTTTTACTAATATCTCCCAAATGCTTGAAAAGTCTAAGAATACAGAGCCTAATTTAGACAAACTTACTGAATTCGTGGAATTCACCCCAAAACTCTGAAAATGTCGGCCCATCCAACTATCGACCCATATCTGTTCTATCCGTACTTTCAAAAATTATGGAAAAACATGTCAGCAAGCATATTTTCAGATATCTTGACAAGTACCAACTCCTCCATAGATCACAATCAGGTTTTCGAAAGAATCATTCATGTCAGACTGCAATGACAAAACTTATAGACCAATGGCTACTAGCAGTAGCATCAGGTGAACTTACTGGTGCAATCTTCATTGATTTTAAAAAAGCATTTGATTTGGTTGACCATTCGGTGCTCATTAAAAAACTTTCAGCCTACAAGTTTTCTCCAAACTCAGTTACCTGGTTCACGTCGTATCTCACAAACAGACACCAGGTTGTTTGCACGGGTAAACAAATATCCGAACCAAGTCATATATTAAGTGGTGTTCCTCAAGGATCTATATTAATATTAAGGCCTCTTCTTTTTCTACTATTTATCAATGACTTAGCCTTGTATCCAGCGCACGCTAACACAGATCTTTTCTCTGACGATTCGACATTGCATTTATCTGATAAATCTCTAGACTCCATTAAAAATAAACTTCAAACCGACCTCAACAATATATCAGTTTGGTGTCATCAAAACAAAATGCATATTAACATCTCTAAAACGAAATGTATGACAATTGGAACAAGGCAGCGTCTATCTACTAACATGGATTTACTTCTAACTCAAAATGGCTTAGACGTATCTATTGTCAAAAATAACAAAACTTCTTGGTATCTACATTGATCAACACCTCAGCTGGAATGCGCATATCGATCACTTATGTGCAATGGTAGTCAAAAGAATAACTCTATTAAAATTGCTTTCAAAATTTCTACCTCCACAATCACCTGAAATTTATTTTTCGGGTTATATACTACCACTGATAGATTACGGCTGTACCATATGGGGAAACACATCAAATTATAATCTATCCAGAACTGATAGACTCCAGAAAAGGGCAGCCCGAATAATACTGAAACTTCCTGTTATGACTCCCTCAAATGTTTTGTTTTCACGTCTGAAATGGCTACCTATACAAAAACGTTTTATTTATTTTAATGGAATCAAGACTTACAAGTCTTTAAACGGTCTTTCTCCAGATTATATCTCTAACATAATTTAACTAAGATCATCAAATACTGAGCGTAATCTCCGATCGACGACAAAAAATGATCTCCAGATTCCTTGGTCGAAAACCAGACGACAAACAACGATCTCCAGATTCCTAGGTCGAAAACCAATCATTACAAAAGCTCATTTTCTGTATCAGCACCTGCTGTATGGAATTCCTTACCAATGAGGATACGTAATTCAACATCCCTTGCTTCTTTTAAATTATCATTAAAGAAATTCTTTCTAGACCAGCTGGAATGATATATTAAAAGCTCTGAATAGAAAACTTTAAAATCATATCCATAATTGATATATATTTGTATGTTTCCCAGTATAGTCACACATAGTCATTCATGTCAAATATGTACGAATGAGTGTGCGACGATACATGGTTATGTGCATGAACCTCTATTTTTATTATTTTATTACAAAAACTGAGGACCATATGGCAGATAGGTCAGCTATGACCAAATGTGTTATCCTCGTTAAAGATAGTTTATTATCATTATTATTATTATTATTATTTTATTATTAAATCCCATATTTAAAGCTAACTTTCAAACACAGGGAACTGAAATAGGGGCATTCTAGCTGGACAGTTAGCTGGGAGTCTAAAAGCAATTAATTTTGACATGAATGAAATTCACACTTGCTAATAACAAGTTGATGACAGATTCGTGTTACTTTGATGTTGTATTCTGGCGGCAGCTATCGGCCATCTTATTATAATGAAGTTTCGTATAAAGAAGTTTGCACATCATATAAGGAAGAAAGCACAGCATATAATGAAGTTTGCACATCATATAAGTACAAAAGCACAGCATATAATGAAGTTTGCACAGCATATAATGAAGTTTGCACATCATATAAGTACAAATGCACAGCATATAATGAAGTTTGCACATCATATAAGTACAAATGCACAGCATATAAAGAAGTTTGCACATCATATAAGTACAAAAACACAGCATATAATAAATATTCTCATCTTAAGACAGCTCTGGCGTTCCATATATATATATATATATATATATATATATATATATATATATATATATATATATATATATATCGACTAAGACTGTTGATGGATTGTATACGTCAAATTAGGCGGTTAAAGAGAAACTTTCACATATGTGGTGCAACTCACACACATATGTATGATTCTCTGATTCTCTGAAAGTGACCAAATTACAAAGACTGATACACAAACATAGTACAGATAAATGCAAAATATAATAGTTGCAGATAGCATACTTTTTGAAAATATCATCCTACCTGTAACTATCAAAATCCAGCTCTTGCAAAGATAACAAATTCTGTCCACGCTGTTCAAAACAAATTCTGGAAACTCTGCTCAAAATCAATTCTGTCCACGATGTTCAAAAAATGTTTTGTCCACGATATGATCATTGACTCAACTTCCTAAAGTACGTAAAGTCCGGCTTGTTTTTAAACGAATGACAGTACGTAACACTCCCATTGAACGATGTCATCAGTGACTGATCGATTTGTGGTTTACATTTAAAACATTTGTCGAGATAAAAATTTCAATGCAATTACATCAATGGAAAGAAAACATCTTTAAATATTGGGCCTCACATAATTTCAATTCAAAATATAGATAGATTCGATCCGAGGATTGGACAATGTATATAAATTTTCAGTTCTTATCGTTTTAGTGATCGCCGATTTCATCGCATACTTTTAGCGATCTAAAATTAAATGACAGTACAAAATACAGTTGGTGTAAAGCCTCATGGATATTTACATGATATAAAGCGGAGGAAATATCTGAGAAAGAAATCAACAAATTCAGGATGTGAAAAACCAGTCAATCGAGGTTCGATATATTTGTACAGGTAAAACCCATTGGACTTAGCAAAACTTACTTCCTAATTGCCGCTGATGGCTTTTATTACTAAAAGTCGGATATGAATCTAAACTATAATGCTAAGACAATTGAAAGGGGAATATATGGCCTTGGATGGATGTGGGATTGGGTTCAATTGCCGTGTTCTAGGAAAGTGTGGCAACAGTTGGACACATTTCTTTCTGCAAGATCGGTTTCGCCTGGTTTTGTGAGGTTTAACGCCATTTTTAGCACAGGATAGGCTATACATGGTGGCCAGTATATTTGGTAGAGGAATACCCAGCGAAGAAGCAACGACCCTTGAAGCTACCGGCAAGCTTTCTCACATAACCTAAGGTGGTCGAGCCGAGACTCGAACTCAGGCGGACGAAGGTGAGATGTGTGAGTGAACTGTACAGGCGAGCGCATTAGATCATTCAGCAATCTGGGTCACCCTTCTGCGAAACAGCAATTGGTTTGGAGGAGTTTAACTCCATTTTCATGCATATGAAAGCCTGTACAGTTATGTACAGTTAGGCGAACAGTTATGTTATGTGTGAGTATCATGAAATGCCTTAGACCACACAGCATCCAGTTGACCCGGTAAACAGATGAAAGAAGAGCAAGACTGAACCAGTTTATAAGGTCTTGTTTAATCAGCATCTAAGATGGAAACAGAACAAGCATTGTACAGGCCGTTTCGACATCATCCAAAACTGTTAATGGAGCTTTGCACTTTAGGACAGCAATGTTACAACTCAAACGAAGATATGACAGAATTCCAGTACTATATATAAAGGTCAAACATGACATTAGCCTATGTTGTTGCTGGTAACGGTATGCTCTTTTTACCGGGCGACATCGTTCTGAAAATAGGTAGTTCGTTGGACACAGCAACATTGGACAGAAATTCAAAGATCGATGGTTGGCAATATCAGATTAGACATGGTGAAGAACGTGGTTCCAATCTGTAATAGTACGAGATCAATAATTATAAGTACCTAATATGCAATGAGGAGAGATTATTATTTTCCTCATGCACAACGATATATCGAATATTACCACAATAGGTGAGGCAGGAATGCCACGAAATGAAGCAGTGTATAGTGTTTAGGGTTGCCAGTGTGAATACTGTTAGCAAATAGCTCAGTGTGATGACCTATGTCAAATCTGAAACAAAAGTAATATCAGCGTCTCCTGTTTGAATGTATGAAGTTTAAAAAATAACTTAAATTATCCTAAATTTAATCATTTCATTAACAAATTTAAAAGCATTTCTCTTGTTGACACCAAACTGTCATAATGGAATGTAGTTTGTTTTGAAAATCATGAGATCAAGGGATTGAAACTTGGACACAGTATCAAACGTATCATGGATGGCATGCCTTTGCTTATAAGAAAATAAGTTAGCAAATTCATAAAACTGATATCGAACAGTTCTGAATATATATTTGGTTTAAAGTTTCAAAAGCATTGCTAAAAATAGAAAGCTGGTTTCATATTTGGAATTGTTTATATAACTCTAGAGCGTTCAAAATATTCTTTAGTAGATGCTTTTAATGACAGTGAAGATGGGCTACCGACTAGACTTCTTAAAACTCAGCATGAATTCTAGCTCTTTGATTGGAACAGCTGGACTTCAGATAGTGATGATTTTATTACATTATCAACCAATATCGACAACACTGATAATCTTGATCAAATCTTGTTTGATTATCACCTTCAGTGATAAAGGCATCACTATGAAAAGACATATCTGTGATGGAAAGATTCCAAATAACTACGGCAATTGTTAAAACTTTGTATTAATTGGAATATGTGTATAGCCAACTCAACGTCAAACTGATAGGCAAATAAACAAGTTGAGAAGGAGTGTCAAAAGGGTTTTGCCGTTTTTTTTTTTTTTTTGGTTTCTTTTTGCCTTTTTGGTCCCAATAGTCGCCACAGCTTCTATCCGCCATGGCATGGCAAGCAATCGATATACATGTGCAATCCGTGGATGATTAATTCATGAAAGTGACCAAACGCAGACACGTTCTTGAGACTGTGTATGGTATCATTATACAGCGTTTACTATCAGCAGTGCTGCATCGATCAATACTTCCTGCTATACATGATACACAACGTAATATATAAGCAAGTCATAACTCGATGAAGATATAATCAATGTCCGATATTTTAAGCGTGCCAAAAACTTCTGAATGAGTAAGATATTTTAATTTAATTTATTAACATATTTTTCGACGCTCTTACCATTCTAAGCAAAATTAATAATGCTACAATCTGCACCGAGCTGTAACTAAATATGTTTTGCTAATATCGAAAAATACATGGAATATGTCTAGTAATCACTCTGTCGAAATATCCGGTTGCTCTAAAGTTATTATTTCTCGACTACGTGTACTGGCCATTACAAGGGACCATGTGTGAATATGCATACTAATTTTGTTGAAAAAGTACTTTAAAATCGAGATTTCTTCGATATTAGCTCACTGTGGGGGTGATTATTTATGTGCTTTCTAAAAAAAAGTCTTAACTTGAAATACTAGAATGTTCATTTACTAACTTAACACAGACAGTGGCAGTGAAAGCTAAATGGTCGTGCTGGCAAATACATCATTGCTGGTTCGAGTCCACGTTTCAGAGAAAAATATTCTTGAATACGTTGGAGACTACCAAGTATGATCTGGTGAATGGGAAAAGTGAAAGTCAATTTGAAACTGTAAAGTCGACGTCAGTAACGGATACGTGGCACATATACTTGGCAAAACAGGGTAACAATAACGATTTGTATCTTTGTACAGATGTGTCTTTGCTCGTGACAAGTTAGATCCTGCACATTACTTCTCATCAGCAGGAATTGCTTGGGATTTATTGTTGTCCAAAACCAAAATCGAGTTTTAATTGCACACCGATATTGATCAGCATCAGTTTATTGAGTGTTCACTTCGTGGTGGGATTTATATGGCTAGTCACAGGTATGCGAGTGCAAACAACCCAAACGTGGATGGTTATGGCACCGCTAACAGTTATAACAAATAACCTTTATGGTTGGGTAATGATGCAACCATTGCCGGTTGGTGGGTTTAACTGAATTGATCCCACACACACTGACGTGCAAAAACACATAAAAGATTACAACATTAACAGTCGCCACGGATACTTCTTTGTAGTTGATGTTAGAATACTCTGAACATTTACTCGGTGTAAGCAACGATTATCCTTTAACGCCAGGACGTTTTGTGTGTGCAACGCACGTCTTTTGACCAGTATCAGTGCACAATGGTCGATACATCCAGACGCAAATAAACTGAATGCACCAAACTAGTAACACGTCGTAGGACGAAACATAATCCACCTACGAAACGTCCAGCTGTATTGGGAATGCATGTAACCAAGATCGATGGAGGGCTTGAATTTCGCCAGCATGCTTGGATGGCACCGTATATACAAATATTAAAATGGGAACTAGAACAAATGCGAAACAAGTGGCACCGCTAACGGGAACAGAAGAAGAACCGGGTCCAGTTCGTAAGATAGCTAAGCACACCAAGGATATAAAAAAGGCACACAAGCAACTGCAAAAAATATTACACACTGCCAGAGATGGATGTTGAAGTCGAAAATGTAAGAGACTTTGAAGAGCGAGCCATCAAAGAATTACTTCCACCACTACCCAGGTACCATTTTCAACGTTGCTCACAAAACAAATACATTATAATGAAGAGCATGATCAGTGGATCTTTGAAGCAGGTGCTGGTCTGATAGAAGCTCCACCCCAACTGGAAAGATTTAGCGATCAAATAACAATCAAAGAATAAAACATGTCTATGGATCAAGTGGGTGTACAGAGAACTTACTGGGTCTAACAAAGCTTCTGGTGAGTTGTTTGAGTCTTATAAATAATTACACACCTGTTTTGGCTAAAGCCGGAAAAGATATCGAAGCAAAGTATATGATGAATCGTTTTATAATACTTATGCACAGGAAAGAATCAGCCTCTAGTGTTGTACAATTGAAACTGGGACAGAAGAATATTCGGATCAAGCAGCCCAATCTCAACCGAAATCACATACGCCTCCACCAATAAAAATTATACAGAGAAAATATTCAAAGCACTAGAAGAACAACCAGCACTTGAAATGCGCCCAATGTAAGAATAATCAGAATGGACAAACAAGTAAAAAGCGTAGGAAAACAACACGTACTATAAATTACACTCACAAAGAAAGACCTAGGTGGACTATGTGACGCTAACGACCTTTGATCAATTGGAAACACTTGTGTGATCCGTTCGTGTGTGCAACAGTGCAGCAGTAGTCATCAATGAAGCCGCGTAGCTTTGTCGACAGGTGCTCACCAATGATGATATGGGCAGAAATACATATCGTGCGCTGATGCATGCACTTGTTGAAGATATCAATAATGTATACGACGAACGAAGTTCGTTCACCGATGATGAATTCTGAAAATTTATATGCTCTGTGCTACGTGAAATCTATGCTGTGACGTAATATGTTGTTGTAAATACGCACATAGCTTTACCTCAGTGATTACTCATTGTGTTTTCAGAAGACACTGGCACCACCTAGGATAATATTGAGCATCTCTCAGGCGCGTATGACATGGAATCGATCAATGAAGAAATTCTAGGAAGAATCATATTAGTGACCACAAGAGGCTCTAAGATTTATGCACGTGTCAATGAACCCACGCTCAATTCTGTCATAGCCATCGGATCTCCTGATATTGAACGATCCTCAGTAAGATCAGTTTAGGTTTTCTTGATGATATTTCAGATGACAAAAGAATTTTGCGGAACACACCTGACATTGCCAGAATTACCTCAACGACACATATCACTTTAACGTATGGTGCTGTCAGTGTTTTTTATGAAAGCATATCAGAAAAGACAGGCGTGGCACTTTAGGGTTATATGCTATTGGGTTTTCAACAACTGTGGAAGCGTGTGATATGACATCGATTATACTCGCGGCACCTGTGTATCTGCCATGTCATAGTAAGCGGTTGATACAAGTTCGTTTTATCCTTATGGATCAAGACGGACACTTCGTAGATCTGCATGATAAAACATTGTAGATACAGCTGTACATTCGAGATAAACATGACATTTAATTATACGGGAAAACCCGTTATAAAGCGATCCTCCAAAGAATAAAATCGCGATATAAGCGGGATCTCGTTAACGCATATTTCGAAAAACTTCCCCATAGAAAATGTGCATTGAAATTTCAATGTCATTAGTTTTACCTCTTGATCATATATCGTTTGGTTTGTTCGCCGAGTTTCATCAGACATTAAACATACTTCAGTTTTGAATTGTATACATGCCAATATGACGGAAAGGGTACACGCTGAAGTTAAGGCGACATTAAACACAGTGCTGAGATTCAAAATCTGCTAGTCTTATAATCATAGGCTTTTCCTAGAGCGTGTATTAAGGATGTTAAAAAGAGAGGTCGCCTTAAATGGAGTCGTGCTGCCATCGCGTTATAAGCGGAATTGCATTATAACGAGTTTTACCTATAATAATGAAATTCGTGAGTTTACGTGTGAATCCCATGAGCGAGAAAACTCGTTTACGCGGCATCTAACGGAAATGGCTGTTGTTCCTACGTTATTCACACGCGCACCAAAAGTGTTCGGGTCTTTGACGTCTCGCTCTGCACCAATCTCTAAGAAAGTTGCAATACGATTTGTTGATAGCATCAAAAGTGATTTTATGGATCAGATGAAACAAATGGGATCAACTACGGTGATTAGTCACGCGAACACCACGAAAAGCGGTTATACTACAATCAACAGAAACTATACCGTCTGAGGTTGGTAAATTCATTGTTAAGTTGACTTGGATGGCAAACCGCCACGCAAAGGTATTAGACAAAAGATAATAATTTATAGACCATGGTACAATACTGAATCTGCGATTAACATGGATGCGTCTGTGTTAGTGGATCGAAGCAAAACAGATTTTCAGTATTACTCATATCCGACCAGAGACCCTATGTAATTACAAATATAATTGCAAGTGCAAGACACGTCTAAGGGTTTCCTTTCATGTGAAGTATTTTTGGAAATTGAACGAAAACTGATACAGACCCATGATGCCCAAAACATCACCAATGCCCAAGTTGGCGTTGTTTAACATTACACATTATTCCATCAATGGAAAGGAAATCAAATTAATTATTGACAAGGTCGACGTAGCTCCGACAATTATTTCAATTGCCAAATACACCGATGATTACATGTGAACAGCTGGACCATCAAAGATGGTTGTCAAAGATTCAACAAACAATGCGTATCATAGACGGTACACAATCCTTGTTGTTCATACTGATTCTTTTGATCCGCACGCCGCTACTCATTCATTGTGTTGACAAGTACCGACGTGACTTTTAGCCTTGGATTTTTTAGTACTTCGTTAAGTTTTTCGTGTGCAATTCCACTCATTCATATATTTGGTTTTCACGGAGATGTTCGCAAGGTTATGTTTGGAGATCAACGCCGTCAACTTATTTCGTAAGAACAACGCCAAAGATGTAATTTTGGCGTACAGGTGGCGCTGCTGGTAAAGTTGAGTTGTCATCATTAATTTTTTAGATGTCTGTGCTGACCCTTTCCCTGACTACATCATCACGTTTGTTATCGTCAACGCTGTCGTTTAATCCTCACATACCATAGACGCACACCCAGCAACTGATATTGTGGGACAGTTTAATTGAGAAATAGGTACCCAGCATGGTGGTGCTGCACCAAAACATGTGTTTGTGGCTCTTCAAAATGTAAATCGAGATAATAGTCAAGAGCATGGTAATATCCTGTTTGACGCCTTAGGAGTGAATACGTTTCTTTGCGTTTAAATGGTCACCATGAACCTTCTGAAGAAATTGGGTTGACTATGCAGAAGTCGTTCTTCTTATTGCACGTGCATATCACAATATGTTGTCTTATATGGACTGGCATCAAAAACAGCGCCGATGTATTGCTCTTCACAGGAACATTTGCAGTTCGTTAGGCAATCGGTTGTTTGATATGTATATTCCTGCACAGGTAGCTCCCGATGGAGGTACCAGTTACAGATGTTATGATGTGACATTTTCTGTCAGTACTTTGTTGTATGAGGGTGCGGGTGGCATTCCTAATGAGGGTTCTCGATGCACCTTTGGAAAATTCATAGAATTCATAGTTTAACCTGTTATGCATTTAAACAATGTCCTATCACGAAGTGAAGGTCGGCCTTATTGAAAATCAGCTGGAAAAATTGACCGGAAATGCACATATATGGGGTTGGCCCAAACACAACTCGCTCAGCTTAATGCAGCCAAACATAACAATACCTCAGTAAAATTAAAATTATTCAAATCTGAGGTGACACATGCAAAATATTGGTGAAATATTTCCATTCCTGGCAGCCATTCCGGCATTGTTAGCAGCATCGGCTCCAGCGGTTGCAAAAGCTACAGCGTTAGGGGCCGTCGGAACTGCATCAGAAATGAGTCTGATGAAGGCGGTTGGTGGTCGTATAAAAAACGGAAAGGCCTTCGATAACTAGTAGCAAGTCTTCGCATACCATCTGAAAGAGATCTTTGATTACCCGGTGAAAAAAACGGAAGATCATGTCTTTGACCAATCTTTATTTACTCGCCAAGGACACGTGAAACCGATATTGTCAACCTGGATTTGACAACAGTCCCTGGCACTCACTGGGTTGCATCTGTGGTGACACCTCAACATCGTTTGTATTTTGACTCCTATAGACTTGTACCACCAATTAAAATTGTCAATTACTTAATCAGGCACTTGAAACAACTACTGTTTTATTTTGTTATACCATTACAAAGACGATTGGATGTACCAAATAGTGGTCATCGTTTTGTTGAAGTATTGTGTGCACCCGAGCGTTTATTAACCCCTTAAGCACTTAATGATTTCACTTTGAAGTATGTTTAATATTGGAGTACGAGCATTTTGTTATGGCGAGCCTTTTTAAGGAAATCTTAGAGTTTTGTCATTATTTGTTCGATTATTGGAACTCGGTCATTCATAAACCTGCAATACGTAGCCAGTTACAAAGCCAACGTCATATAGTGAAGTGTAAGTGAATTTCCATGATGGCATGATTTACGTTTGATGAGCTGAGGTCAAAGCCGCATTAGTATCCCTGTCGTTCCATAGTCCCTATTAAAATCTAATGGTGTAGATGGGTTGTGCAATCGCAAATGCAGTGTTTATGGTTGGGGACTAGTAAATTACACAATGGAATAAACAAGATGGGACTCAGCAGATACCGTTTATGCTGCCATGGTAGCAAATGTGATGCAAATTTACAGGTTAAATGTGGTCCGAAACCATGATTCGACTGGCCTAATGGGGCATGGTAAAAATAGTACCTTTTGTTTGGGGAAGTGATATAGTTTTACGGCGTAAAAGTCTGACGGTACGGAAAGTAGATGAAGAGAAATCATGCATATGTGCGGTTGATAGACAATTGGAAGGTTGTGAAATATGTGGACTTGCATTGATTAAAGTAAAAAAAAAGTTATATAGCATGGACACGCTGGGCTTTCTAATTTACAACAGAAGTTGTATGGAAGTCTTTGAAAATTTGGGGTAAACTTATAACTTCTAGTGGAATCGCGAAAGCCTTTGACACCGCTCGGTCAAGCAAATACCTCCAACTTGCAACAATATTATTCAAATGTCAAAAATATTCTGTTAAAGAACTACAGAGAAGAAGAAGGCAAACAGGTGGTAGAGCAAATGATAGATAAAATCAAAGCCGAACTTGAGTTTTAGAAGTATGAGAGTTATCAGTACGCTTGATTATAAAACAGTAGTAATGACAATTACGATTTTGCTTGGGCCATTTCGTTTTCGTGGATTATTGATTCTAATCATCCACTTGTTGCACAGTATATAGTTTGCTTGCCAGTCATGGGGGATATAGACTGTGGCGACTGTCGGGGCTCAAATGGACAAAAAAGGCAAAACCCGGGTAATGACACTACTGCAGGTGTAAGTGTAATAGACTATTTATGTATTTAGAATCTCTTTCTTTCAGTAGGATTAAGTATATTTTCTAGATCTGTTGTAAATAAAGATCGCTACTATATTGACTATAAATACCCATGTAATAATGACTATAAAGTCTCCTTCTATAATGGCCCTAAAGCCCCTTGTTATAAAGACACGCAAGCCCCTGCAATAATGACTCTAAATCCCATTGCTATAATGACTCTAAACCACCCTGCTATAAAGACTCTAAATCCCCCTGATATGATGACTCTAAAGCATTTTGCTATAAATCCTCTAAGGACACTTGCTATAAATACTCTAAAGACCCCTGTTATAATGACTCTAAATCCCACTACTATAAAGACTCTAAAATCCCCTGATATGATGACTCTAAAGCCCCTTGCTATAAAGACTCTAAAAATCCCTGATATGATGTCTCTCAAGCCCCTTTCTATAAAGACTCTAAAGATCCCTGATATTATGACTATAAAGCCCCTTGCTATAAAGACTCTAAAGCCCCCTGATATGATGACTCTAAAGCCCCTTGCTATGAAGACTCTAAAGCCCCCTGATCTGGTGACTCAAAAGCCCCTTGCTATGAAGACTTTAAAGCCACCTGGTATGATGCCTATAAAGCCCCTTGCTATAAAGACTCTAAAGACGCCTGATATGATGACTCTAAGCCCCCTGCTATAAAGACCCTAAAGCCCCCTGCTATTATGACTCTAACGCCCCTTGCTATAAAGACTTTAAAGACCCCTGATATGGTGACTCTAAAGAACCTTGCTATAAAGACTATAAGGACCCCTGATATGATGACTCTAAAGCCTCTTGCTATAAAGACTCCAAAGACTCCTGCTATTATGACTCTAAAGCCCCTTCTGTAAAGACTTTAAAGACCCCTGATATGATAACTCTAAAGAACCTTGCTATAAAGACTCTAAGGACTCCTAATATGATGACTCTAAAACCTAAAGCCCATTACTATATGGACTCTAAAGACCCTGATATGATGACTCTAAAGCCTCTTGCTATAAAGACTTTAAAGCCTCCTGATATGATGACTCTAAAGACCCTTGCTATAACGACTCTAAAGCCCCCTGATATGATGACTCTAAAGCCCCCTTGCTGTAAAGACTTTAAAGCCCCCTGCTATAAAGACTCTAAAGACCCCTGATATGATGACTATAAAGCCCCTTGCGATAAAGACTCTAGCCCTCTGCTACTGCTATTATGACTCTAAAGCCCTTTGCTATAAAGACTCTGAAAACACCTGATGTGATGACTCTAAAGCCCCATTCTATGTGGACTACTAAACGAGAATGCACAGTTTCGTAACCATATGAAATTACTGGAAACGTGCTCCATCAGTTTCATTTACATAACCGTTATTATGTGACATTAAGATATGCATAATTGGAATCCACTGAAAATAGCCATATCAACCGGAATAGTAGTGTTTTGGTAGCAGACAAGGGTACACATCAAGCTGATAATTTTTCTCCTTAGCTATACCATATCTTTGAACTGTTGAAAAGGTTAATTAATTCTGGCACAGGCTTATAATTTTTAATGCTTGATGTGCGATATTGGCAGGTGATATGCTCCTTATGTCAAAATCAGGTGTGGGTAATTTATTAGGCATATGTTATGGGTACTCTCAAAAAATACAGTACTCAGAAAAGACAACTTATATTTAACACTACTATGTCATATTCCTAATACAGAAAAAAATGTTATCTTAAATTTAGGGTATTACAGTATTACAGATACCCATTATATATATATATATATATATATATATATATATATATATATATATATATATATATATATATATATATATATATATATATATATATATATATATATATATATATATATATATATATATATATATGCTGTGTGTGCATGTGTGTGTGTGTGAAATTAATAGTCAGGACTTTAAAAAAGTATCAGCTTCCTCGATCGCTTTTACCTTGCATCAACTTAGGTGCGACTGAAAATGAAATTTGTCATCTGTCTAAAAATAATGTACAAAATTATATTGCAGCCCTGCAGGCCCTGAATGTTTATGAGACATAGTATGATCTAACACTCAGTACGTATAAGATCTATAAAGGTCTCGTGATTTTTGTGTCAAATATATAGCCTACGGGGCTTTTATAAGTAAATGAGGTATACTGCTGGAGTGCATTTGCTTAGAGTGAATTACTTATAAGCGTGTATTGATCATATAAAATGTATTTTATTGGATAATTTTATAGACTCTATTTAAACAGTAAGAAATTTTGGTGTGTCTCTTCAGTGATAATGATTTAGTTTATATTTACATGTTGAGAAACACTAGTTATAATCCAAATATATCGTTGTGTGTGTGTATATATATATATATATATATATATATATATATATATATATATATATATATATATATATATATATATTCTTCACTTGTGGCCTGTGACTGAAGATGTTGTTGTTGTTGCTGCTGTGGATACAAAACATATGCTTTTCGCTAACTCCATGAGTTCATGTTCCATCCTTGTCTTTTTAATAGTCCATGATCACATCCCTCAAACTGTTGATTTCCCAAGTACTTGTGAAATTCCACATACAAGGTTTCGTTGACTGTGTTAGCCAGAGCGACCGCAAACTGAATTTCCTCACGAAGTTGACCTGATTATATTGGGTGGAAATACCAGTTCTTCGCTCCCTTGGTCTGGAATAAAGTCAAATACCTACAAGGCATATTCTCCTGCATAATCATCTTACAAAATAACATGGCTGCTATTGGTATCTAACTTTCCTTGGCTTTAAACAGTACAATGTAAGATCTCAAGTAATTTCTTCTGGACAAAGATTCAGAGAGTTTAGTACACAACATCTGGCCATCTCGGGTGACTTCTATCTTGAACATGATGAAGTGTTGGGATTCGAAAATGTTTTGAGCAAATGCCGCATTACCAACGATGATAAAGAGCAAAACGTTTGGTTGCTATTCTTGAAAAAAAATCATCTTCAATCTTGGATCAGAGGCTTTCGTGAAGGTTTTAACTTCCGCTTGTAGTATCAGATACTTGGCTGTTGTTCTGTTCAGAGTTTGAATGATGTCGTTTCCTACTTTAGGTAAAACTTCTGCACGGGGCATGGAAAGTCAAGCTTCTTCGCTGTTTATTTTGTACTCATGAGCATTAGTCATCAAATAAAACACTGAACTACTTCGATGTTTATTTTGTACTCATGAGCATTAGTCATCAAATAAAACACTTAACTACTTCGATGTTTATTTTGTACTCATGAGCATTAGTCATCAAATAAAACACTGAACTACTTCGATGTTTATTTTGTACTCATGAGCATTAGTCATCAAATAAAACACTTAACTACTTCGCTGTTTATTTTGTACTCATGAGCATTAGTCATCAAATAAAACACTGAACTACTTCGATGTTTATTTTGTACTCATGAGCATTAGTCATCAAATAAAACACTTAACTACTTCGCTGTTTATTTTGTACTCATGAGCATTAGTCATCAAATAAAACACTGAACTACTTCGATGTTTATTTTGTACTCATGAGCATTAGTCATCAAATAAAACACTTAACTACTTCGATGTTTATTTTGTACTCATGAGCATTAGGTATCAAATAAAACATTTAACTACTTCGATGTTTATTTTGTACTCATGAGCATTAGTCGACAAATAAAACACTTAACTACTTCGATGTTTATTTTGTACTCATGAGCATTAGTCATCAAATAAAACACTTAACTACTTCGATGTTTATTTTGTACTCATGAGCATTAGTCGAGAAATAAAACACTTAACTACTTCGATGTTTATTTTGTACTCATGAGCATTAGTCATCAAATAAAACACTTAACTACTTCGATTCAGAATCAGGCGTACATTCAACAAATACTTGTCCTGCAACCACGTGTCCAAACTTTTCCTGCAACCACGTGTTCAAATGCCAACGATACACCAGTTCTAAATTGCGACCATGTTTGGTTTTCTTTCGGCCGTCTTTAAATCCAAAACGGGGAGCATCGTTAGCTTCTGGCAACTCTGCCTTGTTGAAAAATCCAAGGTGTCAAGCTTCCATATCACGGAGGCATCCAATTGTGTGTTCACGGTTTCTTTTCACTGCGTCAAGAGATTATACAGATTAAGGTTAGTTTCCGGCTGTTCAAGACCAATGTTTAAAAAATCCAAATCAACTTCGCTGAACAAGAAATGCTTAAAACTTTTCAAAGAAGCTGTTCTGGCCTCTTCGACTGAATTCCTGTTGTATGCTTTGAGAACTTTTACTTTAGGGATAAGTAACTGTTGTTCAGATCGATGCAACCTTAGGTCTGTCCATTGATTTCAAATTCGATAGATGCTGAGATGGACGAAGTTTACACAGGCTAAAAGTGTACTCATTGGGATCCCTGCATTGGCACCATCATCTGTGGCATGTGAAACAGGTCGAGTTCTGAACTGTAACATTCGCAAGAATCTTGAAGCAGTATCTTCAGTTAATAATAAAATCGGCCAATTCCCTGAACACTCTTCGTCTTTTCTTTTTATTTCTGAACGTACCTTTCATATCTAGATGATTTCACTGTGTGTTTTTATACTGCCTTATACTTGCTGTGACTTAGAGGAGGTATTAATACCTTGGTCAAAAGTGTAAAGCTAATTTATAATGGTGTCTCGACGCCCAGTAAGAACTTTTCTAGTTTGAAACATCATAGCTTTTCATGCTTTCATGAAGGATTCATTAGGATTTTGTTGACGAGTATGCTTTTGGAAAAATTCTTTTCCTTTTGTCAAAACTTCGTTTTTTATAGCAGGCCATCCTCGAGTCACCATCGACGTTGAGATGGGCATTAATGTACGAAAAGCTGATTTTAACAGTTCTACTAAACTATATCATCGTTCTTGAGAGACTCCTTGGTACAAAGGTTGCACCTATCACATTTCACTAGAAAATTGTTTCGGAAAATGTAGTTTCACCGTGACATTTCCCTTCGAGAATAGAATATTTTGTCCAAGATCTCCCTGTATTCTAATATCCTCACTATCAAAATACTAAATACAGGAAGATAATGCTTGGTGAACGTGAGATCTGTTTCCGCTTTCACTGTAGAAGCTATGGCATAATCCACTTTGAAAGGAATGAACCTCAGCAACAAGAGCAGCTATGTCTCTCACGATGTTGTTCTCAATGTCATCCAAATACATAAACGGATTTAGTCCTTCGTTCCATACGAAAGGATAGCGGAAATGCTTGTAGGATTAATCTTTTTGTGAATGTCTTTCATGCGAGCGTGAAATCAGTATCTACCCAAAATAGAATACAAACTAGCAAAAATAATAGCCATAATTTTGAAGTCAGATAAATACATTGTAAGACCATGGATAGTTATATAACACACTAGAAATACACTTTGGAGAGCTTTTGCAAGTGCTTTTCCAATCTGAATGTTGAAAATAACTGGTTTCGATGAGATGTTACACACTGAAATGATATCCTCCATGAATGCTCATGGCATAGGTATTTATTTGAGGACGGGATGACGATGTTTATTTGTGAGTTTTAATAGTAATAGACAGGATCATACAAAGGGGAGGAAGATAAGTAGTCTGAAACACATCTCTTGTGTGTTCTTTTTTTTCTTCTTCCATCCTTATGGCTGTTTCTGCCATAGTCTTCGTTGCTTTCTGATTTTCTTCTCTTTTCGTGACTTTCTTGTCATCTCTTGGAGTTGGTATAGCTATCTTGTCTAAAACTTTCTAGTGAAACAATTGGAGACTTTGTTGAAAGTCTGTACCCTTGCGAATGTTCTAATTCTCAAACATCTTTTTGATCCGGAGTGCATAGATACACCGGAACGCACCGAAACGCCAGAACGCAATAAAAACACCGAAACGCACTTCAGTCATATCGTATATACCAGAGCGTATGTTGGTTATGTATGTATAATTCATATCTGTGACATTTAATATTTGTTATGTAATAAATTAATATCTACTTTTTTCTGTAAGTGATGCAATATCAAATTAAAAAGAAGCTGGAAACAGCGTGTATTGCAATTTATACATGAGTTTAATGCTTCAGCTATTAATAATAAACACAAATTAATATCGATTTTTTTAAAGTTGATTATTATATTGTGGTTATTAGTAATTACATTTTTCTTATTATCTTAAATTCCGGAATGTGTGAGATTTACACAACCCAGCCGGTGAAACAGCTATATAGTTTAAGTGTAACTATCATGAATTATGCGCGATAATGGTCTAAAAGCAAAGAAACATTCGTGAATGGCGTGTCAAATCATTTCCGTCTTTCTGTTACCGTTTATTTTAAAAACATATTATGCTATTAGAAGAAGAGTATGGGATACTGGATAGTGGCAGAAATGGGTTTGATACACAAAGATAATTTTTGAAACATATTACAAAAAGTATTTGTTTAAAATAACACACAAATGCTTAAAACGTATTATAAAAATAAGGCGAGTCTGAAGTGCCAACTCGGCTAATACATAAGATTAAATAGAGCAACAACAGAAATAGATACATCCCAAGTTATATCTATTAAACTGATAAGACTTTGGCCTCAGGATACAACCTCACGAACAAAGCACACACACACACACACACACACACACACACATATATATATATATATATATATATATATATATATATATATATATATATATATATATATATATATATATATATATATATATATATATATATATATATATATATTTGTTCCTTACAGTATATTAAATAATTAACACGTTGCCGTACTATATAGTCCAATGGTCAATTATCAGTTACAGGGTCGTCTTACTGCAGTCTCACATGCCAAATGTGGCCCGTGCGAATCTTTTGTGTCTCGCGCTCATAAAAAGTTAGTTCTATAATTATTATGTAAATCAGCATGCATGAGAAATTTGTACATGATCAAAACTATGTATTTAAAAAATGGGGGCATTTAAAGATATCAACTTATTATCAATTAAACAGTTGATTTGCGGCGTATACGGTTTTGAAAACCAATTTGAAAATAGCGAGCTGATTCAAACAAATTAATAGTAGATATAGGTTTATACACAGGATCGCAGAAATACCATGCGACAATAAGTTCGTTTGTTGCAATATAGCATATCTAAAATTATGCTATTTGTTTGTCTTATTCTTTTTATTTGTTGTTTCAGTGTCGTGATAAACTCACCATCGAGATCAAATTCGCGATAATTCTTTTTTCACACTGCTGATAACTAATTTTTTCCTTACTATATCATCGCCGTTGCTAGCAATGGTTTCCAGAGTCATTGCGCAGTCCATGATAATCCTCCGCAGCTGAGATATTCTTCTGACTCGAGACACTGCCAAATAAACTAAATTTGACTATTCGATACCATCATCGACAATCCAAATATTAGTACCCGCAATAGTTAATCCCTGTGATGAATGAATCGTTATAGCATATCATAGAGTGCATGGAGATTTATCCATCGTTAACATGTACTCAACAACATCAACAGGAACCATAACAATATCATTTAGTACAAGATTTTGTTTGTCGTTAATTCCAGGAATTTCAACATCGATATTTTGCCTTCGTGTATATGTTGGTCGATAACAGAATGGTGGAGGTACATTTGAACATTTTTCTTCATGCAACAAAAATACTTGTTTTTGAAGTGTATCACGAACTATTTCCATGCTTGCAACTATCAAATCATTTGGTCTATTATTTAACATTGAATTTTATCTGACTGCAGTCTGATTAATTTTTTTAAACTCTTTTAGCGAATCATCAAGCGCATAATAACAGCCGTATTTCTCGTCAACAACCAATCAAGAAACCTTTTCAATACATTTAAAGACACCGTGCATATTTCAACCCAAATAATAATTTGAGGAATGTATTTTTTGCCCATTCGTTCATGAGGCCATGGATATCCTTTCCATCTAAAGAAGCTGTGATAAGTATGAGATTTCACCCCACGCTCGCTCATCTCACTGGCGAATCAATGTGTAGGCCTCAAAACAACGATATCAAAATTCAGAAATAATTCAGTCGCACGCCTTGTTTTACCAGAACCACAATACCCGTTAAGATAAACAGTTTTTGTTTCTCTAGCTACGGGATCGTACACCGACGGTTCTGATGAAAATAATGACATTTTATTATTCTTGTGGTATATATCCTTAGATTCAATGTCGGCTGATTCAGAATATCTAAGTTTCTTTTCTCGCTTTATTCTGCATTCGCCCCATGATGCATCGATACCAATCTTTAATAAATCCGCATGTTTTTATTCGCATAAAATGAGTCTGTGGCAACTCTAACCGCGGTATCTAGAAATATGTTTATCGTCGATAATAAATGTATCGAAACATACGCTAACATTAAAGATCTTAAATGAATAAACTGCGTTGAGTCAACATCCGATAAGTAAGCATTATTCCGGCTTATAAATGTGCCCTTTTATGTTGTATCAGCAATTATAAAATTTAGTTCAGCATCGTCGATGATTAATCTTATGCAATATCGTTCATGATCGCATGAACTACCCTGAGTAAATTTACCAATTTTTTTCTGCCGAGATCCATTGCAATTTTGTCTTCATATTCAATTTCATCGGGATTACCCTCAAAGATTATATCAAGAATAGTTTTCTCAGCCTCCCCTGATATCGTCAGCGGGTTTTGGTAACCATACTTGTCTATGCGGACGATACGATATTATTGCATTACTGAGCGCCAATGATTTAAAAAGTTAAACATCAAAACATATATCGTAACAACACTATTGGAGCCCAACCCTTTTCTGACAAATGACGACCAAACCAAACATGCACAATCGGGTGAAGATTTTCCGTAAACGAAAACGATTCAATACATGCAAATCTAGTTCAATTAAAATCTGGTAAATATCCATTTATCGCAACTCTGTTCATTTCGTGTGTTGGATGTCCAAATCTCTTAATATTTTTAGAACACTCTCCCATTCCAACAAAACGTCCGGGATAACATGCAACCATATCAACGAAGGTAACATCCCTGTAATTGTATTTAGTATTCCACAATCCTTCATGCCCGTATTCGCAGCACGTTCGCTGCACATCTACAAGAAATTCCGATCTTGTCGGTTTCCATGAATTTTTCTCCTGAGCAAAGTGAGCAGCAACTGACGGAATGTAAAACAATTACTAAGTAAACATTGGACATCATCGGTGTATTTCGACGCAAGATATTTAATTTCCGAGTGGAGAAATGCGAATTCAGGATCAGATAGACGCTTAAACAGTTTATTATACTTGTTATCGTCTAACACGAAGACCACTTCCTGCTATTAGACTTGCAGTTACATTTTTTTCTTTTTGTGACAGGGGTACACCAGCCAATTCTGCAAGTTTTTTATTTGCAGCTTGGTTTATCATTTTACTAACATTTGCAAGCATAAATTCGGTGGGGGCAATTTTACTGGCTGAGGTTTTACTGGAGGTGGTCTGTGTATTAATTGTGTTAGTCTATCTTTCATCGCTGAGAATGCTTTCCTAGCAACATCACCAGCAGCACCATTATCTTTATCACGAACAACGTCAATAGATTTCATTCCCAGTTACGTTGCAATCGGTATTGCTTTTGGGGCTATCCTTCTGAATAGACCCTGAACAACATCACCAAGTCCATCACCGTAGATCGCTTCATACGTAGGTAATCGCCAATTTATCACCCTGACCATTACAGGTCCAGGTTGAGCATTATGTATGATCATCTTATTTTCTTGTTCCTGATCTACTTGCATACCCTCAATCACTACGGTAATAACCACCAACGATTTCATCAATAAGGGACCGATAAACTTTGATATCCATGATACCTCCTGTAAATAATCTCTGACAAATAGCAACTGCTTCATTAATGATTCCTGGTGAATTATTGCGGGCTCGTCTTCCGCCAATCAGAATTTTGTCTATCAACATCAGCAAAGATATTATTGGGGCAAAGTTTATCGGTCAACGGAAGCGTTTTTTCTTTTTCTTTTTGCACTGCTAGTGACAAGACCTTTCCCGCATTTTTTGCCTGGTTGTTGTAATACTGGCTGTAGTTGCTGTAACCGTGCAAGATAGTTATCTATTCTATTCCATTGATAAATGCAATATATTTTGTATCATTATTTCGGGCCTGATCAACTCCGTAATGTATGCGATCTATTCATTTGTACCATTTTTCAGGATCTATAGTATCATCAACATACTCAGGCCTCAATTTTGTTTCCTTCAAGCAAGCCTTTGCGCGGCAAACACATTTAATTCTCTCAGACTGTCATTTTTTATGAAGGCAATACTCTACGGTAAATTTATTATTCACTTCAGTTCTCTCTCTTGCTGGTTCTGGTTTTGGTTCTAGTGCTGGTATAAGATCCCTTACATCAGCTTCTTCAGAAGGAAGCTGTTCAATATTAATAAGAATTTCTTGTGTTTGTGTTTGTGGTTCAGCCGCAGCTATTTCACCTGGAAGTTCTCTTAGAATCATTTTTTAAAGTTCTTTCTGCTATTTTTCCAGTCGCTGCTCTAACGTGGGAAGAAGACCCCTGTATCCTTCGTAACCGATTTAAATAACTGTTCTGCACCTTCTATAAATTTCACCTCAGTCTTCTGACGCTCTTGTAATTTTTGCTTGACAGAATCTCGAACGGAGAGATATTTTTTAATTGCATCTAGTCACTGTCGAGCTAGTTTAGTTATGCGAAATTCCATGTTCAGCGTTATTATTGATATAATAATGATTTAACTAAGCCATCTGACTGCTGCGTTCTTTTACACACACACGGTTACAACCCAAGTAAATATATTTGACACAAAAAAATAACCCGGTTAGAAGTCTCGGTGACGCTTGTATTTTTTCACCTCCGTAAGAAGCTTTATTATGGTCTGAACCTTTTGTCTGTTCATCCTCTCTGTAGAGGTCTCGGTTTAGCGTTATTGATGCTCGTATTTTCATTTTCGTAGGAAGCTTTATTTTTAAAAATGGACTGCTCCATACAATGGTATGTTCACCCACTCTGCTGCTTCGCTGCTCTAAATAGTGTTTCTTTCTTTCTCTTTTTAGTTTATATCTCTGAGGTTGGAATAATAATTTTATTAATTTGTGGATAAAACGATAATATAAAGCTGTCATAAAAGAAAAACAGCGTGTACTTTTTCTTCTTATTATTATCATTGAACAATCGATATGGAAAATGTAACTACTATGAATCACAAGCCAAAAAAACGTTGTTATGTTATAAATTCCAAAATAAATATGGTAATGATTTGACATGCCATTTTTGCATGTATCTTGGTATTTAGATCATTAAAATAATGGTCCGCGCATAATTCTTGATAGTTAAACTTACACTGTACGGCTATTTAAATTGCTGATTTTTACAAAGTTAATACATCCCGGTATTATTAATAAATCATTACTAATATGTATTTATTAGTAATAGAATAAGCATTAAACTTATGTAAAAATTGTATTAGACACTATTAATAGTAAATGTTTCTTCTTTCAAAAAATGTCGCAAATTTCACAATTTCCTGCTATGGTATATACGATATTGCGTTTCGGTATTTTCATTGCGTTCCGGCATTTCGGTGCGTTCCGGCGTTTTGGTGCGTTTCGGTTTTTCTATGCACCGTCAACGATTGTAATTATTGGTGTAAGTATGACATCTTGGGGAGATTAGCAGTAGGATGTTCATGGAGTGTTCGTTGTTCGCACCAACGATGGAGTTCTAGCCATCACTTGCATAGTCCTAAAGTGAATTTTCTCCTTCCATTTTATCCAGTAATCACTCTTAGCAAAGGAGCAGTCAAAATGGTCCTAAAAGCATGGGTAGAAATCCTCTTCCTTCAACGAGTATTTTGTTGTTTCGACTGAGTGGCATTTTCTTTTCCACCCTTTGCAAAAAAGGTGACGATGCTTTCCTAACCACTGTTTCTGTATCTTTGAACACAGACACCAATCCTTTGAAAACATTCAAACACCATTCGCACACAATGATTTTTGGGGTGCTTGTTGAATTATTTGCTTTCTCGCCGGAGCATTGGATTTAGTCAGTACTAACAAAACATCACAACGTTACAAGGTTTGGCTGGAAGAAGGTTTCTTTGGCCGTGGTCTATGAGGATGGTGTGCACTTGGTGACATCTTTGTTTCAAGGGTCAATACTGATTGAATATTAGCGAATACTTCTTCCCTATCTATACTGGAATTCGTCTCCACTGATTGTTCTATCAACTTAAGTATAGAGACCACTTGACAATGAAAAGTTTACTAGATACGAAATTGTGCCAATTCTTGTTTTGATAAATTAAGAAAACTTTGTAACACACCTATTCCGTCTTGTACTATTGAAGTTGGAGTTGCCATTTTTTGGCTGCAGCAGCTAGAGTAGTAGAAGAAGCAGTCGTTATCGCCTGAAGAGTATATTTTCATTTAGAAAAGGGTTTCCTTTTATCAGAAAAGTAGAATTTCATTTAGAACATGGTTTCGGTTTATCAGCAAAATAGAACAAAACTGATATTAAATAAAGTTAGCAGTTTGGGAAACGAGAATGAGTATGTGGCAGGAGCATATGTCTTCGAGCGATGTTTTCTTGAGTATATGCGAGTAATAGCGGCAGTACCTCCTTTTCTTGCATGAGAATTTGTCTTGGGGCTTTTCTTGGCCCTTTTGTTTTTCTTTTCGCTATAGTATGTACTTATTAAAATACCACCTGTCTTCTTTATGATTGGCTGTCTTTTAGGTGATTTCACAATTTTAGCTTTGACATTGATTTTCAAAATAAAAAAATGACTCCTTCTAAAGATCCACTTACACTATATTTCGCTTTGATTTCTTTTGGGAATTTTTGTTTTAATATCGATACTTGGATAAGCGAGCTGTGACAGAACTATGTTATGTTTCATTTTACGAAACACTTGTAAAGAAGTCATGTTAAATACAGTAAGAAATAAAAGAAGACAGTGGATTTGTTTTTAGGTTTTCGACGGAAGAAAACAAGGAAAGTGACGTTTAAAATGACATGACTTTCTTGATACCATTCGTGAAAAACCTTTGCATGAAATCTCAAATAATCGGGAGTGGTAGGTTTTAAATCGATGAGTAAATACGCGTATGTGGCGTAGTCATATGCATAATTTAGATATGGTGTTCCTAACTGCTTGACTAACACTTAAGAGTTGTTTCTTGGACTTTTAAACAGTACCATATTATGTGCATTGAGACGGATTTTGCGATGAGCTTTTCCTTGTTTGAAATAAAATTGAGTAATATATTATACTGGCATTATGATGACGTATTTTCCGTGTCAAATAAAGATTAATTTCATCTTTGTCTTCTCCTGACATGCGATGGAATCTAATGTCACACACGATCACATCACCTCCGTGATAAATTCCTTATACAAACGAAAGAAATTCTCTCTGACTTTCTTGGAATCTCGTGTAATACGATTTCCACCATTTGTAACACCACACAATACGTTGTTGAGGACAAAAAACATTTCTGAGTTCCCCTCGATCACACGTGTGACATCTTCGGTTCAATCTGAACTACTTAGTTTAGTAAACAACATATTAAAGAGATGGAGAAGATAATGTACATCTCAATTTTGAGGAAATAAATTTTCTTCACTCACTCTGAAATTGGAGGATTCATCCTTAACATCTGTGTTCAGAATTCTGAGAATCTATCATCGACACCAGACATTTTATACACCGTTAGTTTCTTCATGTCATGGTAGAGTAAAGCCCCCAGAATACATACATTTCAAACTGAGTGTAGAAATAAAAACACGTAAATACACAAGGAACAAAACACTCCGTTTACAGATAGGTCACCAGTTAAAATCAGGAAATTTGGTTCCAATTTTTTCCATAATTGCTGAATACCTGACCAAAGTATTGAGTAAGAAAACCACATTTCAATGGTCTGTATAATGTGAAGAGGTTTTTCATAAGTTAAATGCATTACTTAAGAGTGCACCACTTCTTTCATCTTCACATTTTAGTCAGTCTTTCAAAATGTCTGTTGATGCAAGTGATATTGGCGTTGCTACAGTATTGCTTTAAGAAAATATAAATTGTGTAGATCATCCAGTGTGCTATTTAAAAAAAAAATTAAATAAGCACCAGAGAAATTATTCCACAATCAAGAAGAATTTTTGGGTTTTAATATTGACTTCACAACACTTTGACTCGCATATAGTAGTGGATTTAAAGGGGATATCTCTGCCAAAACCATATTTTGTACTTGGACGACATCATGAGTCTTACCCCATCATATCCACCCTATGTTAGTCTAAACGAAATACGAAAACAACTTTGTTGACGCAACAGTGTCGATTTTATTTTCGATTACCTAACAGGAGGACCTATCATTCAATCATCATCGTCGTCTGACAAAATAGGGTTTGGCTGAGATACGCCCCTTTATACCCACTACTGTGGTTTTTACTTGAATCGCTAGTGATTTATATTTATATTTCATACACAGTTAGAGTGCTTTGCATTCCACTGTACCTAACATTCACATACAACTTACTGTAATAACCAATCTAAAAAATTCACCTTGAGCAAATAAATACTATCAGACATTTTATATCCTAACGCAAATGTATAGATTCCATCAGATCAGTATGTTTAATTTTTATCATCAAACTTACAAAGACCAGATTTTATAATAGCATCAGTCTCAATTTTATGACAATTTGATCTTACTGACATCATCTCTACATAAGCTATATAATTATTGAATCCTATCACCTTACCGACTACATTTTTTTATTCCCTTAGCCTGTTTCTTAACTTTGTTATCAGCTAATTTTAGACAGTACGTTTTACTACACGTTCCGATAAACTCAACGATAGGAACAAAATTTGTCTCATTCTTACATTTTCCTATTACTTTTTTATTATTATTGCAGTGAAATCAGCTGTTGTTTTAGATAATCTGAAAGATCATACAGTTCTCTGTTATCATAAAGCTCTTAATAAATATCATCTGCATCAAGCCACTTAATCATAACGAAGTCGTAATTAAAATGTTACATTGGCCACTTTAATGTCTCAAGTACTGCATACCGACATAAACTGGCTTATTCAATTTGAGATTTATCTTTCTTCATTAAATGGCAACTAGATGTTGATTATATATTTTCATACTAACAAAATCATCAGATGCTGCACGTTAATTACGATGTTCAAAGTTACTGACGATCTCAATATTGACTCGCTTTCTGATATTTGCCATGCTCTTGCCAAATACGCTGTTATTCATGAGCTTGATAAAGTTTGTTTTCGATTTCAGTTTTTGCAAAAGCTTCTCGGCTAGTATTAATCTCGATACGAAATTTCATCCAACATGACTGATTACATCTTAAAACTCATTATTATTATCAGACTATGAGCAAGTGCTTGTTTCAGATTTTTGTAATGCCAAACGTATTTCCGTTTGTCAAGAAGACTAAGAACTAGGTTGTGAACAACAGATTGTTTGAGATAGATCTACCCTGCGAATAATATCTCTTTTTATCATATAATAAACTGTAGTCAATCAGCATCGATTCTGGACAAAAATGGATAATCATTATGCTTATCATGCAGCTAAACATGATATTCAAAATCAACTTCAATAAAATACCTAATACCATCCAGTGTAGCTTTATTAGTTCCACAATACAGATTATTCGCATCTAGATAGGTTTTAAAACTTGATAATGCTGTCTTATCGTCGTTGTGTAAATATGTATTATTTGCCCTGGCATATTTTTTTTGTTAAGACACTTATTCCGCCTCGGATTCCACATTCTATTAAGTTGAACATGTCAGGGTCTGCTAACAACTCCGGTTTTATTTTGCTATGTTTCAGTAATGCACTCCAACTTTGTCAGGGTGCCGAACAGTACCAAGCTGGGTCGAGTCCATAGTTATTAGCGCTGACATCTCTAACATTTTTAAATATATCTGCAAGCAACAGCATACCTGTGACAACATACAAGTCATTATGATCACCGAAATTTTTAAAGTCGAAGAGGCCCAAATCGATCGAGCATAAGCATGATCATCACACTCTCAAGATTTGACTAAGAATAAAACTAACCTTTGTCAGATAGACTGGTTTCATCAGATCTGCTCCAATCATCAAGATATTCGTAGGAAAATTTCCTTTTGGTGTCAATAAACTGTCAGCAGTTTCACCGAAACGTTCAGTCAAATTATCAAACTTACCGCAGCCTTTGACTAGCTCGTCTGGTGATGCTGCCATAAACTTAAAACTATCAATAAATCTTATCTTGCCTTGTGTCACTGTCATATACTTTTCTGTGTTATTAGGAATACGCCTTATTTTATCGTTGTTATTAATATTAAGACGATTTCTTATATCTGTATTGCCGAACGCTTCAACGATGTTATGAAAATCATATCCTCTGAAATTGTGAAAGACAACAGGAACGAAATCTGGTGAGGTATATATTAAATTACATTTGTTATGTGCTGGACCGCGATACTTTACAGTTATATGACAGTGATCTTTTGCACGGTCAGATCCTAGCGCCACCTTACAAATATGGCATGTTTCTGCTGTGGCAAAATCGGCTTCTCGTTTTGTTCTTTGAGGTTTCATTTTATTTTTGTCTTAGCGAGTAACATCAGAACAAAATCAGTTTCGTTGATAAGGTTTCTTAGAAACCAAACAGTAGGATTTGCATCACGATAAATCTTTATAGATTTTGATAGACGTTTATCAGCAGCACAAACAACTTTATACGCTACACCGCAAGGAATATGTTCTTGAATTTTTCTTGTGGAAGATTTCTCAGGGTTATCTTCTACACCTAGCACTGGAAGTAAAATAGGCTCGAAATCGGCTTATATTATAAAATGCATTTCATCTTATGCCTGTGGTTTGCAAATTGTAATATTTTTTCATCTTCGCCTGGCATAGATATCTTCTGTACGCTAGAGCAATATTCGACAACCAGAAACGATAAACAGTCATGCAACCACTTATGCTTATTATACTGACCTCCGGCTAGCCCCTTTAAGTTCTTCATCCACGCGCAATGATTTTAATTAAACAATAAATTTACTGTTGTTTCTGATGTTCGATGGCTGATATTTCTGAGATATACATTTTGTTCATCATCGACACCAAATACATGAATAAATCATGATAACAGGAATTTATTTTGTTTCTCAAATTTTGGAATTTTATCTTCAGAAACAGGACAATCAATCGCATTAAAGTTTAGATTGTTAAGATAACCAGTTTAATTTGATACTCAATAAGGATTATCTCGTGCAGGTAATAACCTGATAATACAGCCCACTGAACACCTACGTTATCGCCATAATTTTGTATATTAATAGAACATTTCGAGATTTTTATTTTAGTTGGCAGCTCGACATACGAGCCACCTCGCAGTGGATTATATTTCATTGTGTGAAATAGTACCTCTGTTATTTTATCAAATTTTCAGCCCGATCCTAGTGCTGTGGACTCATCTATTTTTTTTCTTCATATTTCCTGAAATATTTCATCTGACACCGACATTAAATCTGTCCTTGTTAGAATTCGATGAGATCTAGACGTAATAAAAGGATCCGCAAATTCCTTGCGTTGCTGAGCAACAAGCTGCCCTGACGTAGTCGTCTGATTGACAAGCTATGCTCAGCTTTCTGTTGTGATCCCTGAGATATATATCTAGCTTAGAAAACTGACATACTGACATGGAACTGCATTATAATATTTAGACCCTTGTGCTTGGTAAGCTCGGATTTAACTGTTGGCCGAAGCAGATAATATAAATTTGTGGCAGAGAAATTTGCTTGCAAACGCTTATTATCAAATCTTCAGCTGTTAACGAAAACATCAAATGCAGTTGCAATTTTGTTTTGGATTGATAGCTTTCTGTCGAGAACAAGCTTTTCTTTGCGATATCGGTCATTTTCAGCAAAATATATCTACTGCTTAATATTTATCTAATAGTAGATATGAAAATGTCATTTAAAGATTTGAAAACACAATACTATAAGATGGGCAAAATTACTCTTAGTGGATTTATACCGACGGTTAGTGAGCAGGTGATATTCTACATTCGTCAGAAGTACAACTACTATGCAAGAAATATGCTTGGATCGGTGATTAATCTTAAATCTAAAGCTTCTTTTGTGATTATAGCTCCAGCGGGTTATGAAATTCGAGTAAAATCGGAGGATTCTGCTGAACATACCACGCTATTTATCAAGGACTTTATTTATATTCTGTTTTGTGATAATGTTCTAACTATGATGCGAGTCTATCATGTGAATGATCAGGTAAACGGCAATAATAACAGCAACTTGTCATTGCAGGACGAGTTTTAAGATCATCCTGTCTACGATTTTTACGAGGCCAAAGACAGGAATTTTCAGAAATGTTAAAACAATGAAAGTTGGTGGAAATATTGGTAAATTTGGTTATTTACGTGTAGGTGTTAGAGGAAGTAATGCTAAATTACTTAGTATTGTCATAGGTTCGTGTTTGAGATTTTTCCTAGATCTGTCTCAGGTGGTTTGGTAATAGATCATCTCAACAACATCAGACTTGATAACCATCTTCAGAACCTTGATCTTTTACTTCCAAAGAAAACACTAGACGAGATAATGCTGCAAATATTAATATCGGAAATCCTAGATCCGTTGTGTCAATTATCACTATCACAGGTGAAGAAATGTTTTTTACAGGTGAAGAAATGTTTTTTTACATCAGTTTCAAAGTATTTTAACATTGACTCAAGGTCGGTAAAATGTGTTGCAGATGGCATCAATTAAACTGCCTTTTTAAGAACAACGTTTAATAAAATCTTTCGTTACGAATCACCTGTTATTTAAAATATTGGCTACCTCGCTGTTTGACAAGCAGCACTTGACATATTTATTTAACGTTTCTTTGTTTATATTCGACTAGTATCTTTCCATGTCGAAGTATATGATCAAGTTCTATACTGCTGAGCATGATCATTGTTTTTTCTTGTTCTGCTTCAAAGCGAGCTACCACGTTGTTGTCACTGCGGAACATATGTCTTACAGCCTATTCTAGCTGGTGGGGATTCACAATATTAGCTCGGGTAACGAATCTGTCCATATTATAAAATTAACACCAAAAATTGCAGTTTATTCATAGATCAATTTTCATAATATTTTTTAGATCTTTCCTTGTCAAACAACAGTGAGCCCAACACTATATCATATCTTACAAATATTTTTGTATATTTCTCAAGTTCTTATACCTCAGAATCTGTCAGTAACATGCTAAACGCCGAATAAGGATCGTATTGAACGATGATAAGTTTCACAAATTTTTCTTCTGTTTTTTCATTATTCATAAACAATTTAACAGCGTCAAATAAAAGGTTACTTTTAAGATTTTAATTTTGACGATACTTCTTATTTCATCTGACATTTTATTACAGTAAATTAGATTAAAATCTTAGGTATAAGAGATATCCCAAACAAATTGTTTGTTCCCGAAATGATTTTTCGATCTTTACTTTGATATCGATTCTGATGCAGCGCATCAGCGTCTAAATACTGCAGCACATCAAGATTTGAAGAATATGAGTTTTTACACTGCGAATTTGATCCAGGAATGTATATATTTCCTGTCGTTTAGGGTAAAGCTGACGAACCACGTATAGTACCTCAAGACCAACGCGTTTATATCGCAGAAAAATCACGCTATAATGTAACATATCACCTCGCTGTAAAGATTAAAAGTTTAATTTACTGTCTCTGAACATCAAATAATCTGGGAATTGTTAAAGCCATTTATGAATCTTAGACAGTTAGAAGTTAATGGCCGTAGAAAAATATATAATTAGATTTTCTGTTTGTTAAGACTTTTAACTTGATAGAAGAGTGCACAGTAACAACAACACGAGGACAATATTTTATATCATTGTGCAGGCCAATGAAATGTAAGTATGTTCTTTTGAAATACGAAAAGATTTATAGTGACTGGATCGGATAGAGAGCGATCTGGTTAAAGATTTTTTATTTCACTAGTTGGTATCCAGCTATTAAAACTGTCATAACCTCTAAATTTAACCAAACTTCACTTACCTTTTCTAGCTTTCACTCGCTCGATGAGGAATACATTCTGATCTGTCCGCTTTAGTTCCTGTTCGTAGAAACTTCGAATAATTTCCTCTCCTAATGAATCTTTCAGCTTATACGTCACAGGAATATTCTGTTAAAATTGTATCCACAACTTCCTCCGACCGATTCGGACTGAATCCATTCGAATGTTTTTTCACTAGTGAAATTTTAACTCAATCACACACGCTAAACTTGTGTCTTCGATATATATTCTCATTCGCCAGCACTAGATTATTAAAAGCTTCGTTTGGCGACATTCAAAGTGGCTTTATTTTTTTGGGGGGGGCGTGTGTTTAGTGTTATGATTTTTTGACAAACGCTTTGGCGGATCATCAACATACCTTTTAGTGTTTTTTGGCTGTGAGTCGTTTGTAAATCTTCTCTTTTAGCGTGCAATTAAATCTCTCTCGAAGATAATTTTCCCTTCATTTCCGGTGATGTATTTGTTGATGTAATTTTGTTGATTATAATCTTTCAACGCGTTAGTTACGTTTTTCATGTTTTGTCTGTGAGAGGCATACTAAACGCGTATTAACTAAAATATCAACTACGTTCATCAGGTATCTTTTGTTGTCATTGTACTTTGAAATATTTGTCATATCAGCAAGAGTCATTGACCATATGCCATCAACTGCATTTGTTATAATCATTCGTCGAGGAAACCTTTTTTTTAGGTCTGCGAAGTTGATACACTAGCATCTCCAATGCAAGACCGCTCTGCGGTCCATTGTAATAACGTACATTTTAAAGTCGCGACTGAGGTATGAGGTGCTTGCGTCTTACTAAGTCCGAGTTTATATTTTGCTCCAACTATACCGTGAACTAGCTTACGATCAATTTGCTCTGTTATTCCTTTGGGTTTCATATTACTTAGCTAATCAAGCATAATATGGTCGCAACAGGATTTATCATTTTCGTTGTCAAAGTAACACATGTCATGCCGCATTGCAATTTCATCGACCTAATTGTACGACTCTTCTCCAGGGATTGGGTTGTCATTTTCATCAAGTTGTTTATCGAGCGGATTCCAAGGCCCTGTATAACGATGACGTGACAGGGTCCATCCATGGCTAGGTTTTGGTAATTTTTCAATCAACTTGTGAATATCTAAGCCAGATCCGATTACAGGTCGCTGATTACAACTCTGACAATAAGTTACTATTTTATTTTGCTCTGTACAGAGATCGTAGTCAGCATTACATTCTCAAGATTTTCTCGAAAATTGGCTTTGCATTTTTGTTGTAATTCAATCATCGACTAAAATAACATCAGCGATTGTTGGCATTTCCTGTTCTGCATGCAACAGTGAGTCACATTTAAGAAACATGCTCTTTTTCGCGCCACAGGCAGCACAGATACTTTTTCAGCATTAGTCTATTATTGCTAGTTGTTTCCATGGTTTCGTTCGTATTTTCCGTTTTACTTCTGACCTTCAGACAAAACGTAGTCATTTTTATATTTGCTTGTTAGATCGAATTCATTTTTGTCGTTTTCCATGCTTGGTTTAGGTGTAAATTGTAATATAAATTTCCGAAAATCACCCAGTCCGCTAGCGGACTCTGTCATTTGTTTGCTAAACATAACGCAGTAATATCCACAAACTGCAGTTCAAACTGGCTGAAGCTGATAAGACGATTTTTTATGCTTGGACGATAGCACGTACTGTTTGATGACATCACTTGGTGGCAGCCCAAAGAAATCAAAATAGTTGTTTTTGTAAAGTACTACCCAATGCTAGCCAGATCCGTCGTTGAAATTTTGAATATTATTAAACAACTTTTTATGATTTGTCGGTAGAGAGCTTTGCTCTCCGTGTTTGGATTATAACTCGCCTTTAGGAAATACTCTTTGAAATGCGTTGATATCTCTCAGTAAATCTAAGATCTCAAAGTTGCTCAACGTTGACGCTTTCAGCGTCTGGTACCGGGTAGCATTAGTCCTCTCCCACGTCCTATCACCAATAGATTGGAAAGTACAATCCCTATGAATCCACCTTGGACTGCTTTCCGGTTCGTCTTTGAGGTTTTCTTTTTTTTTATAGTTATTTTACGTTTCCCTGCTGTTTTTCGTTTGCCAGGCATTTTTGTATTTATAATCGTTAGACAAAATCACTAGATTACTAACTGGTTGATTCCATCGCCGGTGAACCGGACACAGCCTTCGAATCAGCAGCTATCCCAAATGTTCTAAGACCTAGCAGTAATTTTGGTCGTACCGTTTTGCAATATTTGCTAGTGCAGGTCCTAGAAAACCACCACTTATTTCTTTACTTCCAGACATTGCAGTAACTTGCGCTTCTGATAAATTTAAGATCATTGGCTTGCGCGGTTGCATTTTATTGACTTGCTCCTGTTTTGGCGTCATTTGCTGGCAGAACACCAGCACTCGGGGTTATGAAGTCTATCTTCAACGAACAGGCCTGGTCCAAGGGTAAGGCGAAAGGGGCAACCTCCTTTGGCCGCGCATTTTCTGAAAAACAACTCCGCAGTGCAATTTGTTTTCTTGGGGGCCCCGCTCTTTGCTTGCTGACTTGGGCTCCGCATGCTGCCTTGGGCCATGCACATCCTAGGGCCGGGCCTGTCAGCGAAATAGACTGTCGTTTAATGATAGCGTGTGTTTGTTTTTTAACTTGTCCAAACGATAAGTTTGTTTCATGTAAAATATAATCATCGTATTTTATTTTCCTTTTTCTTGATAAATTGTATTGCTCATATTTATACGCCATGTGCTAACACTTGATATTTATGCCTAGACAGTCAATCTGCACTTGGTAGAATCTATCGTTAAGAATCTATCAAATACAATTAGCGCATAAGCGTAATGTGCTTCATCTGGAATTTGTCCAAGAGTCAATATACAATCAATATCACAAGTATTTCGTCGTTTCATTTTGTTATACAAACTTGTCTGATAAAATTGACTTTGGGGATATAGCTCACTGTGGTTAGTTAACTGATTGATCGCAGATGCAGATAATATGTTACAATTTCGTTATTGAGATCGAGCTGTTGACCTGATTGATGAGTCAGTGTCATTGCGATAGACAATATTTGATTTTCGACACTAACAGGATAGTAGATTATCTGTCTTAGATTTACTTGCATTAGCGATCTTGGTGGTACATCAGGAGAAAACTATAAATATTTTGTCCTTGGCTACCTCGTGCTGAGTACGATCCAGTTGCAATGGAGAAGTTTAATAAAATCGTATTTACATTTGTGACGTTGACAACTGATTCACTATCATACTGTATTAATACAACTATTGCAGATCCATAGTGTTGTTTATTAAATCGGAATAATGATCCGATTGTGTCTTGGCTTCTGAGATCGATGAACAAGTTTTTTTAAAGTGTTTTTCTTTACTGTAATGTGTTATATTTTGTAATGAGCTCAAAGTTATCCGATGAAATACCACTTCTGCCAGCAGTTATAAGATATTTTATCATTTGTTGAGATCTATAACGTCATAGGCGCCTTGTTTTATCGTAACAGATGCTGGTTTTCACATTTGCCAGTGAGTGCCAAGCACTAGCTGATACTAGTCATATTTCGTATTGATTTGTGGATGATTGCGTCCCTGGGCTAAGTTTGATTAGTGGATTATAAATAACAGAGAAGTTTGCATTGTCCGCCGAAGTCTGTGACGAATCAAGCTGGATCTCCCTCTTGCTTTATAATTTGTTCAGCAACTTTGTTTTTGCTCCTCTTCAAGAAAAACTTCGTAGACCTTTCTCTTACATATTTTGACATCTTCTGCTTATATCGCAGAAATATTTGGCTGTTTGCCAAGAACAGCTTCGATCACTGGATTAAAATGTCTAGCAGTTTCTTTTGCGGTTTCCTGTAGTCCCCTACGTTCATGTTTGACTTTGTTCTCGAATGCAGCCTCGTTGCAACAAATTGCTTTAGAATCTCTATTCGTTTTGCGTTCATTTTTTGTTTTATTTATTTTTAGACAAATTTTAAATTTCGACTGTTAGACTAATATTCAGATGTTTCCATTACATTAATTTTCACAGACCAAAAACTTGTCTATACCACATCTGAACATACGATATCGATCAATATTAAGTTATAGCCGACAGGTGGAAAGGTGACCGGAAACATCAACATGAGTATAAAAAAGTAAATCATGAGACTGAATACCACCCGATTACATAAATAACTCGCAAGCTATGCACAACTTTGTGGGTTGATAATAACAAGTTGCCACTAGCTGGTGGGACGATGGCTGAAAATGTTGATCTGGGCGGGAAATTAATATATCATGCTTAGCTCGATAACATAACGCTGACCAAAAACGATTCTGTAACAAAGGTCAAGTTTGTCAAGCGACAATATGGTTGGAAACCTGGACATGGGATTGATGAAGATAACAATACAGCACTTCCATCAGCAACATCAGATGTAAAAAATGAAAATGACCACGACGATATGATAGCAGGAAATATTACATTACGAGTAGAAAAATCCGGTTATACGATTTTAGGTTTGTAAAACATGAGCTCGAATAAACCAACAACGACTTATAATCCAGAAGCCCCATTTGATCTTACAAGTAAATGTACGTAGACGATGAGATAAGTGCAGGATCAGCTAGTACAATTACTGACGCAGATGCCACTTATCTAAAATAAATCCGGATGAACAGTTACAGGTGCGATCGAAATGTCTGTTATAAGATAACTTTTACGTATGTGCCTGCTTCTACAACCGATCTTACCAATAAACAGTGCATGGATAGTACTACCAATTCGCTAGCGATTGGTGGTATAATAAAACGAGTTAGAAATAGTGTCGGTCACATTACACATCTCTGTGATGGAGTTAATAATCGCTTAACTTTTGTTGCAACAGCGTCAAGTTATTATTCGGAAAATAAGCCAGATTATTCGTTTCCTTTTAACAGCCCTCTATCTGACGAATTAGAGTCGGTCACAGACTGAGAACTAATTTTTTTATTAAAGTACAGTATCTAACGGCCTCTGCTATATGGAAATTTCAACTACAATATCGAATAAATTCTAATTTTGGAAAAGCTTATAACTTTTAATTACGAAGAACGAATGGCAATTCAAACTGCACTTTGCTGAGTAGTTGATTGGCTGGTGATTTTGATAATTCTCAGCAATTTTTTTCTGAAAAAGCACAAACAAGTACTTGTATTTCCGGAATTATTTTTTAAGAGCCCATGGTAACTATCCAGGTCTATCCATGTTTCAGATATATAGACTCGATGACCTAGTATAGGTCTGGTGTGCTAGCACGATGTGATTTAATGTGATTATAATATATAATGTATGTTGATTCCCCCATCGATCGGGTCGCAAAAGAGTTTTATAATTTTATACTAAACCCGAAAACAGCGATCGAAATAGCTGATGTTTATCAGCTGGACCCTGAAAGTGTTGAGGATGCAAGAGAGGTGAATATAATTGCTCGAATGACAGAATTTACTTTACGTTCCCCAGGTTTAACTGAGAACAGCAGTAACTTTGCCAGATACTTATATATATATATATATATATATATATATATATATATATATATATATATATATATATATATATATATATATATATATATATATATATATATATATATATATATATATATATATATACAATTTAATTGCTTGTTTGTTAGTTTTAATTTTTATTTCATTGCATGTTATTGTAAAGTAATATTGTATGTTGGACTTGACCTTGTCCAAAATTAAGTTCATATCTGCTTGTCCTGATCGACCTTTTTTATTTCATTTATGTAAACAACTAATAATAGCTTCATTATTATCTATGTGTATGAGCTTATTATCAGGATTATTATTCAGGTAAACAAGAAGCATTACATATGCTGATTTGGGTCGGGGTTTTCGAAATTCCTAAGTCAGTTTTATAGGTTATTGTGTTGTATATAGACAAGGCTCATTAGATCATTATAGAAGGTTATTTTCCATTCGGTAATGGTTGTTTTTAGAAAAAGCTAATTGTGTCTGGATGTCAAGCAGAGAACTATATAATCTTGTGACCGTGAAGATGTTACCAGTCTAACACCTTCAAGCTGTATTATGTTGTGACCAGTTTGGGCTGATTTTTATTTTTTTTCACATTATTATATTCAAGAGATGTTTTTTTCTGGAAATACAAAATAGCTCTGATAAAATTCTTGGATAAAAACTTTCATTGAAATTTATACTGAATTCAGACCTGTAATAATATTTATGTGATTCAGCATGATACTTTTGATACAGTAGCACTTCGTAGGCTATGACAGATATAATTCGCAAATACTGTCGAGTAAATGAGTGCTAGGAACGAAGACTAAAAGTTGAAAAATATTTGATAAATACACTGCTTGAGCTAAATAAAGAAAATATGTTGACGATCGATAGTTCTAACCTTATAAAAACAAAATTTCGTGGTGATAAGAAACCAGATCAAGAGCGACTGAAATGGATTCACGAGGAGCATGACAAACTAGCTGAAACAAGAAAACACAAGTTTCTTAAGAATTGTAAGCTCAAAGACGCATTTGCTAAACGTCGAGCATTTCGTGTGCTAGACATGGAATACCACTATTAAAAGACTCTGTTAGAAATAGTAGATAATAGCGTTGATACTAAGCTGCGAACAATAGCATATCTAGCTCCAACAGACTCTCTCACCAGCGATAAAGAAGAGCTTGAAGCATATCCCAGTAATGCTGCACTAAACGCAGTATCAGAAATTGAGCATAGGATTGAGTTATATGACGATGTCGAACGAGACATATCTTATCAGAAGCTTGACGATATTACAACTGTGAAACCTTGTATTGATGAAGATTATGAAATACATAATAATTCTTTTAAAAAAATTGCGCTGAAAACCTATAAAAGGAAGCTGAAAAGTTACAGACAGTAGCAAAATACAAAAATATCAAAGATGTGATCGTAGGATACTTAATCCTACCTGCCATAGATATACAGCAAGCTGATCTTCGTGATCTTTTGAGTTTTTAACAGCATATGCAATTCTCAGGCAGCATTTAGTACTAAAACAATTTAAGCTGTGATAATTATGTTATGTTGTCAGCTATATCGATGAAACAGAAGATATTTATCGTGATAGAGTCAATGATATTACTGAAATACCAACAAATTTTCACCCTCCATTTTCATCGTCAGGTTTAACAGATATCACATATGATGATATCTAATTGAAGTATATGATAAGTACAGAGATTTTCTCGCTAATCCTGTCAATAATAAATGTAATTCTCTCCTCTATAAGGCTGCCGCTGAAAATGCTTTTACTACGGCAAATGAATAATTACTAAAACAGTTTCATAATGACAAAAAAAGAAATAATCGACTTCAATTATATCTCATCAAATCTTTCAGACAATGATAGGAATGATCTCGTCAAATACTATAAATAATACCATAAAAACTTTACTGCATCAGATAAGCTAGGAAATATTACAGTAAAATAATAAGCATGCTGAATTACATTCATATGAGACTAAAAACGACTGGAATTATATCAGTCGGCGGAACCGCAAATCCATTATTGCGAATAGTGTCAAGGCAGGTATTGCATTATCAGCAATAAATAAAAAGACCGAGTCCTAATACGAGAATAAAAATACGTCTTGCAAAATAGCAATAGCGACCTATAATAACATTCTTAATAAACGCTCAGCTTTTCTGCGTGTTTATTATGCTAGATCTGATACTGGAACTACGTGTCAAAGACGATTTGCTTGTTGATATGATACCGAACAGAGCTGCGAAATACCAAAAAAAACAACCATACTCAGTAAATTTAATGTAAAGTCGCTAGCGATTTCATTTAAAAAATAAGGATAGTAAAATTTGTGAAATATTTTTAAAAAATGGACGATATTACAGTGGAAGATACCGCGTTAAAGATGATTATGCTTGACAATGAAAAGTACAGCACGTACTTCAAAATCAGAAATAAGATAAACTTATCGCTGGTTCGCATAGAAAATTCAGATTACTTTTGAAAACTGGCTTTGGTTACAGACTCACTTTCTGATGCTGTTGATAATCTTTACAATCCAATACCACAGAATAAATACACAAAGGTCACAGTGGATGACGAACTAAAAAGTGGTATGTTGATAAATCAATAGTCTCACATGGAAATTTTATCAAGCTGCTAGAACCTGGCTTTCTCATTAGTGATGAGATTAATCTGTACTTATTGTGTCATGATGATAAGAGTTATCTACTAGGAAAAGCTGAAATTTTAAAACTATCTTGGAAATTGGCTGTGCAGAAAAATCGACAAAGCCTCCATCGTGAAATCAGACGCTCGCGAGTGATCTAAAGTTATACGAGACCATCCTTACAGCATATGTTTTGAAATATACAAGTATCGATTTGTTTTGTAAGTCACAGCGAGTTATTAATAGCGCATTAGTATCATCATACATGTGACCTGATGTGGAAAAACTGTGCCTTTAGGAATGTTAAAATTCAGTGTGAATGTTAGGTATAGTAATTTGGTGGGAAATATAAATATAAATCGCTAGCGATTTCAAGTAAATACCGCAGTAATGGGTATAAAGTGGTGTATCTCAGCCAAACCCTATTTTGTCTGACAACGATGACGATTCATTGATTGGTCCTCCAGTTAGGTAATCAATAATGAAATCGACGTTGTTGCCTCAACAAAGTTGTTTTCGTATTTTGTTTAGACTAACATTGGTGGTGTCTGACGGGGTAAAAATCATACTGTCGTTCAAGTATAAAATAGGGTTTTGGCAGAGATACCACTTTAAACTCGCCACTTATATTAGTTAAACTCTTTCTCCGATTAAAAACTCGGAGATTATTTAGAGTTTGATGTTGCAGGAATACAATAATGATATCAAACACGTCAAGAGAAAAGATAATTTATTAACAGATACACTTTTATGTGTGCAAAAATGTTATTTTGTTTCTTTTATACTTTGTATTTATTCTCAGATTTCATCTTGTGTAATTTTGTATCACATGTACACTTGTCATCGTTATTGTTACACTTTCACTATATATGCTAGGGAAATCAATTCTTTCTTGAATTTTACAAAGATTGTTGCTCCTTCTATTTTCAATTACTTAGTTTAAGACGATAGACTCGTAATAATTCTAAGTTAAAATCTTTTCTTTCATCATGTCTTTGGCATAGGTAGCCGCCTCTTCTTGCAAATTGCAATGCATGCATCTTGCTAAGTACGAAACGTGGATAAATTACTAGAAAATCTCTTCTTCACATGGAGGTACACAATTTGTATTTATCACTATTACTACCAATTATAATAATGAGTTTTCGAGCACAACGAATTTTCTGGTAAACCAAAGACAAGAAATGTAATCACAAACGCACAACACACGTCGTTCAAAATTCAATGGAATCGTGTTGTCTTGTGGAATCAGTTCTTTTAATAGCATTTGATAATCGACTGTTTTGAATATATCATGACTTCCTTTCAATGTATTTCCAGCAACACTGACAACAAAAGGCGTGTGAAGGTACGCTTTATATGTCATGCTCAGCACTGACCTTTTTTTGATGAAATATTCACATGTCTGCCAAATGGAATTCACTAGTAAAGGATATAGAGGAAAATCAGTCATTATTTCACCAAGCATCACACGTCGTGAAGGGTGGTACTTGTACAATTTTACTTTTGGAATTGTTTGTATCACTGCTACGGTACAGGTAGAGGTAGTAACACCCCAACTCATACATTAGGCAGGTAGCATTGATCAATGCCTGACCATTTAAAAAAATCCTTTAATTTAAACTGATCAGCTTTTTATATCTTTCATATACCAATGGTTAACACGACTTTGTCAGAAAGAATGAAATTATAAATTTTCTTTATTAACCATGCCCCAACCAAACAAAGTTAGTGAGAGCACGGAAACCGTCTGGCATGTTCCCTGAGAACTGAATATAATTTCATAATCGTAAATCTTCACACAACTAAAACACTGTACCTAGTTAATACGTCCAAAGCAAATAAATCCAGTTCTACGTTTTATTAGTGGGTATTCCAAGCTGATGTTATGCCATTTTAACGTGTTAAATCGGTTTTCAAAGCCACAATAGCCAGATAAAGTCACAGGAAATGTGTATTCTAATATGTTTTAAAATTTTTATGAGCAAGTTGTATTACCAAACGTGATATGTGAGTGCATGAATGACACCAATAGAGAGGTATACAAACGGCATCACTTTGGCTAGTACAAATTTGTGTAGATCCAACGTTTTCATGCGAATGTTTTGATCATATCCTGACATTAAGGTTTGTTTAACACGTCAAAGTTGACCACGTAGCTGTTTTACTTTACATTTGGCATGAAGTTGACTTGCTGGTCTAGGAACTTGTAATTGTAATTGTTGGGTCCACAACTACCTTAACTCAAACAGTGTGTTCAGAGTGTTCATTGATCCAAGCTGAATGCAAGAGGGATAGCCTACAGGTCGATAGATGTACATACAACTATCAGTGTTAAAGTAAAGTAATCGGTCTCATAAAGGTCATACAAGATAATACAATGGGTGTCTGGTACGCTGTAATAGTGAAATTTCCATACTCGTCCGGGGGTCGGGAGGGGGTTGAGCATATCTGCACACACAAGGAAAAAGACAACAATGTATTTGATTTGCTATCGTCGGAAAGTGAGCCACAACAGGTCTTGAAGGTTTGCTCCGAAATTCCTCAGACGGTTTCTCTGGAAATACCCACAAGCTGCAAAAGAAATCCTAGTGCTATCCGATGTTGTGAAGTCTTCCATGGTTTAATCTTATCATATGATCTTTTCCATTATGTTGTATCGTTCTTCACGGTATAAGGTTGACCTACTAAGATAGCACAAGCTAAGGACATTTGATCTTGATAGTTGTTAATCTGAATTATACTATATTTGGCAGTACGAAGTTCATTCACCGACGAAACGTTGCGTCCTCTGCTATCTGTTGGAACCGAAACGTCGATCATATTAGGAATGGCTTTTCCATCGACTATATCAAATTCGTCGTTACACGTGTCCTACATTCTCGATAATTTGGTAGACAGTAATTCGGCTGTGTACTAAACTCGATCCAGACAGTTACTAATGTCTGTTTTAATTGATGGGTGGCCTCATACGATCGTCATCTTTAGCTTGGCATTGTGGGTACAATGTCTCAAGTACATAGTCCCCTACCCATTAATTTCTATAGTGGAATATGAGGCTTAGAATCTTTTCATCTCACTATGTACATGTAAGTCGTTATTCTATATTATCTGGAAATTACTTTTGGTTACTTGAATGTGCTAATAATATTCAAGAGTTGCATAACGAATGTCTTACTTCAGTGATCTTGACTTTCTTTGGTTGCAGTTGAGGCGGGTGGTTTTGGCTCTGGTTCACCATGTCCTCTTCAAAATCACCGGCATGCCCTTGTGTTAGTACTTCACCTAGCGTATAAAGTGACATCGAAAGTCGTCGTAGTCTCTTTGCTTCTGCTTTATTTTTCTCAAGGTGTGACAGTTTCATCTTGTTTCAAACTTTGATTTGACTAGGGTACAAACTCTCACTATATAAAGAGGAACCTCCAACCCATAATATAATATACGTATTCATCATTCAAATTGCGACGGATGGAAGAGTCACTACAAACCTCATTCTGATCAGAGATTTACAGACTGTCGTTCGAAAATACACTTCTAAAACTACATCAGATTACTCGGCACGAGATAGAAATAAATATACATGCTATGTCTCTCAAGAGAAAAGACATTGAACTCAACACTATCCACAACAAACAGAAAGAGAGACTAAAGTAATGATATCACGAAAACAGTCAGAATGAGCATACATAAATGACGTCCCACGAAAATAGCCAGAATGGGCATAAATAACATACGTCCCACGAAAATAGTCAGAATGAGCATAAATAACAGACGTACCACGAAAATAGTCAGAATGAGAATAAATAACAGACGTCCCACGAAAATAGTCAGAATGAGCATAAATAACAGACGTACCACGAAAATAGTCAGAATGAGAATAAATAATAGACGTACCACGAAAATAGTCAGAATGAGAATAAATAACAGGCGTACCACGAAAATAGTCAGAATGAGAATAAATAACAGACGTACCACGAAAATAGCACTGTTCAACAGTGAAATCATTACTGACTTGAAAAGGCCCTAATCTGTAGTATTTTGGTGTGCCGAACACGAATATAACCGTGAAAAATTTGTATTGGCTCTCGTTTTGAAGATATTCATATACCTCATTTTCTATGTTTCACTGTGTAAATTTCTCCAGTAGGACTGCAGCAACATCCGGAATAATGATGTAACATTGCATAATACCATCATGCTCACATCATCCACAGTTGATTGCATCATTTTCTGATGCAATGCAATACTAATGCCATGCGGCTGCTGAAGTAAGTTGACGTCAGCAGTGTACTATACATGTGTAGGCCTACTATACTAATGCCAGGCGGCTGCTGAAGCTGACGTAAGCAGTGTACTATATAAAGCCCAATCAGATAGGTTCAGCATTTAAAATATTTTAGACGTTGTGCGAGACAGTTCAAGCTACTGTTACATAAAACTTATTATTTTATCCATTTACGTACAATAAAGAACAGTAATGCCTCGAAAGTGTGTTAATACCGCGGACAATTTTTGCTATATTTGTGGGGAAGTGACATTTGCCAACCAGAAGAAAAGTATCAATTCTCAAGTGAAGAAGGCATATCATCTTTACTTCGGATGCAAGGTTGGTGACCAAGACAAGCCTTGGGCTCCGCATATATGCTGTGCTACATGTACAACACAGCTTTCACAGTGGTTGAATTGCAAAAGATCAATGCCGTTTGCAGTCCCAATGGTGTGGAGAGAGCCAAGCAACCACCTAAATGACTGTTACTTCTGCTTGGTTCCTCCTCTTTCCGGCGGAATAACGAAGCGAAAGAAGTCGAGAATAGTCTACCCAAACATTCCGTCTGCATTGAGACCAGTTCCACATGGTGAGGGACTTCCTATTCCAGAACCTCCAGCAGAATATTCTCTTGATTCATCTGACGAAGACAAAGGTGAGTCGACCTGTTCTTCTCCTGGTCCATCAGCATGCAGTGATCCAGATTTTCACTGTGGTGCATCATCAACCCCACACAGAATAACACAGGAAGAACTAAATGACCTGATTCGTGATTTGGACTTATCAAAGAACAAGGCAGAATTGCTAGGATCAAGACTCCAACAATGGAATCTTCTAGAAGAAGATGTCACAATTACTGCATATCGAAAGCGCCACCAGCAATTGGAGCCTTTCTTCAGAAAGGAAAGTAATCTGATATTCTGTTCCGATATTGAGGGCCTCATGAATGCTTTAAAAATCACTCATGGCCCACAAGAATGGAGACTATTTGTGGACTCTTCGAAACTGAGTCTCAAGGCTGTGCTTTTGCACAATGGAAACATTCTTCCATCTATTCCAGTAGCGTATGCTGTCCACATGAAAGAGACATACGATAACTTAAGGCAGCTACTGAATTCCATTGAGTATAACAAGTACAGCTGGCACCTCTGTGGTGATTTGAAGGTAGTTGCCCTTTTAATGGGACTGCAGCAAGGATATACAAAATACATGTGTTTCTTATGCGAGTGGGATAGCCGAGCAAGGGAAATGCACTACATGAGGAAGGAATGGACTCACAGGCAGAATGTAGCCATTGGAGAGAAGAATATCCAACACCCAGCTCTGGTTGAGGCTCAGAAAATCTTGCTACCACCCCTTCACATCAAACTAGGTTTGATGAAGAACTTCGTGAAAGCCATTGACCGGACTTTGCCAGCATTCCGATACCTGCATGAAAAATTCCCTCGACTCAGCGAAGCAAAGATTAAAGAGGGAGTTTTTGTGGGTCCTCAGATTCGAGAGCTTTTCAAAGATGACCGGTTCAACAACTTGCTGGAAGGTGACGCGAAACAAGCATGGAATGCTTTTCGCCTAGTTTCTACAAACTTCCTCGGAAATGTTAGGGCAGAAAACTATAAGGAACTAGTAGAAGACATGTTGATGAAGTATAAGAAACTTGGCTGCAATATGTCTCTAAAGATTCACTTCCTTCATTCCCATTTGGATTTCTTTCCTAGCAACTGTGGTATTGTTAGTGATGAACACGGCGAACGTTTTCATCAAGATATCGCAACAATGGAACAAAGATACCAGGGAAAATGGTCCACTACAATGCTGGCTGACTACTGCTGGACACTCCTCAGAGATGCTCCCGAACAGCTGTACAAGAGACAGGCGAAGAAATCTAAGATGTAGTCAATGACTTGATTTTTTATAGGTAGGCTATTACAGTTGACCTTTTACTATTGGAATGCATTTCGTTATGTAAACATTAATTTCTTGCAGATTACAAAAAAACTAGAGCCAATTTTGCAATTTGACTGTCATATTCGTGTTCAGCACATAAAAATTGATAAGAATTGACTAATTTTATTTCAGTAACATGACTTTTGTAAAAATTTGTTGTCCAGTGTAGTCAGAATGAGCATAAATAACAGACAAACCCATACCTGTAAATAAAATTAAGAAAGCAAAGCAAGTAGGAAAAGAAACTAATGTAGAAGATGAAATTATGGCAGTGAAGAAATTCACAAGATAAAGACAGTGGATAAAAAACAGTAGACGTTTGTGCATTTGATTTTGCACCAATTAAGTAATATCTCCTTTTTAGGTGGCCTGTGAAAGAACCTTTCGCGTTTAATCTTTTCTACAGTTTTCGTATTTTGGGTTATTTTGCTTCTTTTTAAATAACAAAAATGAACTTATCCACTTGACATCATCATGTTTAATTATATTAAACCTTTTCCATAGCCAAGGCCAACACCTACTGTTGATGCTGATTAGCAGTAGTATTAAATGTTGCTGCTGCTCGCGTCTCGGTGGTTGTGGGAGTTGGTGAAGTCGTAGTAAGTTTAAAATTCTTTGATAATGATGGTCTCTTTCTTTTCAGTTGGGCTAAACAAAAAAGTCTCATACATTTCTCCAGATGTTTTAACTCTTGTTGCTTGCTCTTTTTCTCCTGTTGTTGGTGTTGGTGTTTTAAGCAAACACTTCTTCTTTCTGACGTTACTGGCAATGATGCATAGCGGATGAATGTAGTACAGCTACAAATAAAAATGTATGCGGACACCATAAAATTACTTGATACAGCAAGAGTGGCAGTAGTCGGGATATCACTCCGAGTATATGCTGCATAAGCGGCAGGCGCACCCCCATGCATCGTTTTGGTTTTGTTAGTGATAGGAACTGTACTCAAGCTATTCCGCAATAATAAATCGTAGGATATATACTAGAAGTGACGTCAAGGGTCAACTGACCTCTGATTAGAAGGGAGATAACATTCCCCATATTAACTAAGGTCCACTCATATTGACTGGTTGAACATTCCGGTCTGAGTCTGTATATATATATATATATATATATATATATATATATATATATATATATATATATATATATATATATATATATATATATATATATAGATAGATAGATAGATAGATAGATAGATAGATACCTTAGAGCAACACATGAAAGCTTCAGTTGTAGAATTTGCCAGTGTAAAGTTCAAAACATTAGCTTCTATTGCTTTATGTCCAGAGAACCGAATAGCATTAGCTTTATTATTAGTAGTATTATCATTATTATTATTATTTCACATGTATTATAATTAGCATTAGAAGTATGCTATCAAAATATATGTATTTACTTTAGATATTTAGCACCAAAAACAACAAAATTAAAAAACTACTCCACACAAGGTGTATATGTACTCATGTGCATCATCCATCTCTCTCTCTCTCTCTCTCTCTCGTAAACATTTCAACACCTTTAGCAGCAGAGAGGGCGATCAGGCTCTAAATGGTTCACACGTATTTTCACAAAATACGCCTTCCTGGGGTATCGCAGAAGATCGCGATATTTTCGAAGTATCCGCGCTGAGACGGTGTTGTTAGCCGAACTTGATAGACTCCAACCCCACTTACTGGCTATCGCGATTACCAGCGATATCCCGAAGGAAAATACGCGATTGTGTCGGTGACAATTTGGAGGCGCGCCCTCTCTGCTGCTATTATCCAAACATTTTATCAAGTCCGACTCGGTATCGTGTTTGAGGATCATGTACGTTTATTGTTATAAATCCGTGTGGAGTAGCTTGCGCTAGTGAAAAGAAGTTTCTAAACTTATTTGTATCCATATCACAGCTACACCAGGTCTGATGAATATTTCGCAACGTGTGAGTATCAACTCCGTTAAACACAATAAGAATATTACAATTATCCCTGATCACTTTAGGAATTTGTGTATACCGCTGGGTTACATAAATCACATTTGTTTTTGTGTCTACCTCTGGAAAATATCCTAGCTGGAGTTGATTGTTTATCCAACATTACATCATCGTAAACAACTAAATTATTAATAAATCCATCAATGGAATCAATACTTGGTGCTTCATCAATATCAGTGATAAATTCAACAACATCGTCTCCGTTCTCATTTAACGATTTTGCGCTTTCATTAAAATCCTTTATTACATCGTAGGATCGTTGATCATCAACTGAAGGTGCTACCAAATGCAACTTATCCCACTTCATCCACTTCATTATTAAATTAAGTAACAACTGCGTCTTATCACTTCCAGATTGGCCTATAATAATCATACGAACAGAATTTGGTAGCGCTGCATGCTGCTTAACTGGTTCTCGTTTCCTTGTTGCAGAAAAGTCAGTGATTTCCATATAGAAAATATATAAAGTAACATGGATTTATATTGTGTGAAATGCAGGAAGCGTACCCCAACCGGTGATCTAACAACTATTATAACAAAAAATAACAGGTCTGCGGTTACAGGTAAGTGTGAACGATGCGGTACAAAAAAATTTAAATGTATTCCCTCGGGCAATAAGCAAAGTCAAGTTTAAAAAAAGCAACACGGAGGTGATATTGCAGCAAAATTGGGAAAATTACCTGGAACTCCGTGGGCTAAATATCCAAGAGAAAAACATCTTCCAGGATATAATCACTGCGGGCCTGGAACCCGACTTGATATTAGACTTGACAACCAAGACCAACTAAAACCAGGTGAGTATCCGATAAACGCTTTTGATAAAGCGTGTCATGCTCATGATGTAGCTTATAAAAGTAAGGATCTGCAGCAGCGACATCTCGCAGATGTAACATTAATTCATGCACTAAATTTCATCACTGATAAATCTTTCAAGGAAAGGTTAGCAAGTTGGTTAACAAAATCCGCGATGAAAGGTAAATTAGTGCTAGGTGCTGGTAATTTATAAATGGAATCGATTTATTATTCCCCAAGAGGATACTGGAGGGGTACCGCAGCGATTAGTAAACTCGCCGAAGAAGCAAAAGTTACGCGTGTTACTGCTAAAAAGTGGTTTTCCAAACAGGCAATATGGCAAATTTATGTACCACCACCTAAGCAAATTCACTTTGCACATTTTGATGTTAGTGTTCCTAATGAAGTTCATCAAGCTGATATATTGTTTCTACCACATGATACCGTTAAAATCCAAATACATCAAATAAGATACAAGTATGTGCTAACTGTAGTTGACGTTGCAAGTAGATATAAAGAAGCAGAACCGTTGTCAACAAAGACAGCAACTGAAGTAGCCGATGCGTTTAAACGAATTTATCAACGAGGACCTCTACAATGGCCAAATCTGCTACAGGTTGATCCTGGCAAAGAATTTCAGGGTGCGGTATGAAGCAACATAACGTCACCATCAGACGAGGACATACTGAGATTCATCGTGATCAGGCAATTGTTGAACGATTTAATAGAACACTTGCTGTGCGGTTATTTGGATATCAATACGCGAAGGAATTCATTCAAGACAAGAGATCTCGCGAATGGGTTGCAAGATTACCAAGCGTGATAACTGCATTAAATAATTAAATTACTCGAACAACCAACATGAAACCTATTAACGCAATTACCAAAAAGAATATACCTGTACAACGACGTGATTTTTCAACACAGCCAGTGCTGAGCAATGACACTGTGAGATATTTATATGAGTCCGGTGAACTTGAAGGCGGTAAAAAGAGCAACTGATCCTATCTGGAGCATCACTACACACAAGATATCTAGTATAACTAGATTTACCGGTAGACCCGCAATCTACAGACTGGATTCAGCTGCTCCTCAGCGTGGATTTACACGTGAGCAATTACAAGTAATTCCCGAAGACACACAATTACCGCCCAGATCACTTAACTAGCACCCCGACGTCGATTGCATTCAAGACAGGTCAGCATCACATTTTCTCGTGTATGACCGCGGATGTTATCTTTTCTATCTACGGTAAATTGTCTTGGATTATTACTCCAGTACTGCCACATCATTATACAATTACAACTTGCACAGTGATTATTCTGCTGTTGTTTCAGCGCGTTAATAAATTCAGCTTCAAGATCAAAGTCGCGATAATTTTTTTTTTTTGGTCACTTTGTTTAAAACCGGCTAATTTTTTTCCTATTATATCGTTGTCAATATCATCATTGATCACTGACGAGTCCATGACGATTCTCCTAAGTTGAGATATTTTTCTAACTCTGGACACCGCCAAGTAAACTAAGTTTGACGATTCGATGCGATCATCAACAATCCAAACGACTGTGTCAGTGATAGTCAGTCCTTGAGATGAATGAATCGTCATTGCGTATCCTAGCGTCCACGGAGATCGGTCAGCGTGCAGTGCATCTTCAACAACACTGACATCATCAACTGCGACTATATCATTTAATACGAGATTCTGTTTCCTTGACTCTGTCAACTGTCATGGTATATCAACGTCAATATTCTGTAACCGCGAATCAGCTGGTCTATAACACAACGGTACACGTAACGCTGGTAAATTTTTTCTTGTGTAACTGAAATGACGGCCGATATGATATAATTGCTTCACTGACCGTCAACGATATCAATACATTACTGTCAAGCGTATATCTTAATAACACTATTGGTGCCCAACGTTTCTCCGAGAAGTGTCTGCCAAACCAAATATAACAGCACGGATGAAGATTTTCAGCGAATTCAAACGACACTACACGAGCTAATCCTGTCAGATCAAAATCGAGTAATGGACCATTAATTGATACTCTTACCATCTCATGGCAAGGATGACCAAATCTTTTAAAGTATTCGTCACACTCGCCCATCCCGAGAAAACTTCCAGGATAACATGCGACCATGTCCACGGAAATGACATCCTTGTGGTTATATTCGGTATTCCACAAACCGCTGTGTCCATATTCAATACAACTTAATTGAACATCTTCGAGAAACTCAGCGCGTGTTGGTCTCCATGAATTTCTCTCTCTCGCGGCGTGGGCAGCAACTGACGGTACTGTAAAACAATTAGTTAATAATTGCTCAGTATTTTCTGAATATCTCTATGCGAGTTTTCTCATTTCTTCGTGTAGAGATTCTTTACGATATAAATCGCCGTTGGGTCTTACAAATTGATCATACTCGCCATCTTCGGAACTTTTAAACAACCACACTGACACGGGATCGTTATCCGGTTGATAGCATCGAACATTCCACCCCTAGAGTTTTCTGACGAGTAATATCTCACAACACGATCTCGTGGAAATATTGTTACTGCACTGGTCCAAGCGTGAGGGTTATGATCAATAATTTCAATTGGCGTCCCTCTCGACTTATTCGGTGATTCATATAAAACCTCCCCCGTTAACGTTTTTACTACCATTGGAAATTTTAATTTACCTGATAACTCAGCGACATCGTTTGTTGACGCTCCTGTATCCTTGACCGATTCAGCCCACTTCGCTATTTTTTCACGTCGCAGATCAGTTAAACCATTTCCACGCTTCGCATTTGTAAAATATTCCATTACTCGCTCGGCTACACAATTCAGCTTTGAAAATCTCATCGGGGCAAGATCATTAATGTTAGGTTTATCATTTAGCTGATAAATTCCATAAACAACCGCGGTCACCGGATACGATCGAGCGTAATATGGTCTGTCAATCCCAGTTAACATTCCTGGTTTGGAAACTTTACTTAACACAGCGGTTTTTTCCATTAGCAAGGACAGGATCACATTTGTCACGGATAATCCACGTATCGGAATCTGCTTGCACAATAAACTTTATTCTGAAAAGATATTTCTGACTGGGGTAATCGATAATAGCTTTCGCACGTGTATCGTTCATTGTAGCATCAATGACAGAGTCCTTGACAGAATCATCGCGCACAATTTTGAATCTAGACCACACGTGAGATGCTCCATCATCACGAAATTCTTTTTTGGCATCCCTGATAATATCAATCAGATCAGTCAGGGCTCGGCTCCGCAAGTCAGGGGTTAGTCTGTCAAGATCGAATCTAGAAGCTTTCCAGGGCTTGATTCTGGATAATCTCTCAAACTCATCCATATATAATTAAGACAAACATTTAAATAAAAAATATTATATATACAATGTCTCAAACAAGAAATCAGTGTGAATGGGTTAAGGTAGGGTCTGTGACTCCATGTGGAAAATCCTGCGTAAACGAATTCTGCGGGCAACATTCACAATGTGTTCGTAATGGAAGCTTGGGACCAATACCCTGCTTAAGATGTGGTGTTATGTGCGAGTTGTGGTGGTAAGCGATACAGTGAACTCAAAAGATATTATGATAAAAAAAAAAAACAGACGCTGTCCCTGACAAAGTCACGGGTAAAGTTATAGCTTGTGAAGAGGATTATTTAAATAAGTTCTCAGACAAATTATAATTTAGACAAATACATTATTGTATATAATGAACGAAGAATTTGTCAGACATCCCACCATTAAGAATTATGAAGCAACTCGTAATGGCGTCGTTAGGCACTGTAGGCTGAAGGAACCAGTTGGTGTTGTTAATAATACTGGTTATCTTAGATTTACCATTGGGGCAAGAAAAATTATCTCTGTCATCGTTTCGTGTACGAGTGTTTCTTGGAGAGATCGAAGACGGTTTGTGATCGATCATATTGACAGAAACTCTAAGAACAATTCTCTTCAAAATTTACAAGCTATCACACAACGCGAGAATTCTGCACGAGGAGGGACTGGTCGGTATAAGAACACTGGAAAGAAAGCGGTTAAATCTTTAAATATAGCGAAAGGTGAAGAGAGAATTTTTCAGTCAATGAACGAGCTGGCGAGTATTTCGGTATTCGCTCGACTTCGGTCCAGCGTGTTGCAGATGAAATAATCAAATCATCGTTCTCATACCGGTTTAGAAGCTGGATTTTGTTTTCCTATATAGATACAGATAACGGAGATAATTCTGCAGAGATTGTGTAAAAGTCAATTATGGAATTCCATCCCTGCGCAACCCACGTCATTACCTTAACAGGTGATATATTATCCAGAAAAAGTAGAACTAAATTCAGGTTCTATTTTGTTTTTGGTGTGAACAACCGTCTATTGTATACACACTACATGTAAACAATTCTCCGTGTTACCTGTAACACGGAAGTAAAACATCTCCAATTACTTCCGGTAGATTTTATCAAGGATTGTCAGTACAGGTAGGCGTTTACGATAAATATTCACAGACAATATACTTGTTTTTTTCAGGTTTATCAAATCTGACTTAACAAACTTGTGTATTCAGAATTAAAATTCAGAATTAGAATTCAGAATTAAAATTCAGCTGCAAATTGTTAACTGTCTGTTAACGGTTAACTATACATAGTTTTAAAATCCTATATCAGTACATTAGAGCCATGGCGCAGTCGTTGCGCAGCTGACTTTCGTTCGTAAGAGGCATTATGTCGACGGTACCGATTTATAGGGTTTTTCTATATAATTGGGGCGCCAGCAGCAGCCTCATGTAACCTCCCTCTCGTCACGTCAAACCATCGTGATGAGTACGTTTTACTCGCCCGGGGTTTGATTCTGGGGGGAGGGTGTACGTGCACAGACAGACTTCTAACATTTCGTTTCGCTGGCGCCCCAAAATAAACAGTAGCGTGGATATATAAGCTCTAAGTCACATCGGTACTCCACAGAAAGAATGTTAAAAGAAACGGTCATGGGGTCCAGAAGATCAAAAAAGATCTCAAACAAAGACAAAAGTCTCAAACAAAGACAAAAGTCTCAAACAAAGACAAAAGTCTCAAACAAGGACAAAAGTCTCAAACAAATTACTCCCATGAAAGACACACAGTGTGAATGATAACCGTTCATCATAGCTACTGTTTATTTTTTGGTCTAAAATATGTTTCTTTTAAATATATAATATTCGGTATAATGAATTACGAAAATATCAATGATGTAATTGTTGCTATTAAAAATTAGAACATGACGGCATAACTTTGTTCGATGAACTAAACCCTGAAAAAATTATTTCTGACTTTAGTTAATTCTCGCGTAAGGCAACTAAGAAAAATTATGTCAGCGATCGAAAATGAACGTTAGACTCCCTTGATTTACTTGGAAATCAAGTAAGTGGAAATGAAATCGAAAGTAGTATGTCAGTCCACAAGGGACGGATAATTTTTTCCTTCGAAGCTGACAGATTTCAATTTTTTTTTTTTTTATGTTTTTTTTTTGTTTTTTTGTTTTCACTGACAATATTATATTATCTTTTTTGTTTTTCACTGAAAATTGCTGGATTTGCACGATTTTTACTAGTAAAATACCTTTCCGAATTAGCAAATCCGACTGTTCTCGTGATTTTTTACTAGTAAAATACCTTTTCGAATTAGCAAATCGGTCGATGTGCACAAAATATATATAAATAAAATATTTTTACTGTTGCCCGTGCACAAAAATAAAATTATTATATTTGCTTGTGAAATCAGTCGATGCACACGATTTTGTTTAGTAAAATACCCTTCAGAATTAATAAATCGGTCGATTTACACGATTTTGACTACCTAAATACACTTCAACGTTGAGAAATCAGTCGATGCACACGATTTTGACTACCTAAATACCATTCAACGTTGAAAAATCAGTCGATTTACACGATTTTGACTACCTAAATACACTTCAACGTTGAGAAATCAGTCGACGCACACGATTTTGACTACCTAAATACCATTCAACGCTGAAAATCAGTCGATTTACACGATTTTGACTACCTATTACATCTTCAACGTTGAGAAATTTGACAGATTTTCAGTAAAAAATAAATTTCTTATAATTCTGAGTGACAGTAAAAAAAAATGATCCACCTTGACTATCAGGAAAATTGTTCTTGAATCTGTTTCACGATGAGATCCTTAGGATCGCACAAGTAAATTAATATTAACTATCTCATTCCTCAAATCCAACAAGTGGCCGGACTGGTCAGTTAGTTTGAAAGTTATTCTTGACAACAGTGGATTATGGCATCGTAAATAGACCGGATTGACCGGCTCTTGCACAATCAAAAATCCAGGTGGAACTTTTGGTGTGAATGAATAAAGAATGAATCCTTGCTGGGCTTGATTTGACATTGTTGTGTCCGTGCTGTAGCTGTTATCAATCACATCACACACAAGATGGACCGCGACCACAGTAGTTATATTTGTGATTTCCGGGGATACATGTCGTCCTTGCCCTTCTGGATCATTATTGTGCCGGAGGATATTTGCCGGTGGCAGTGTTTTTTTGTACCGTGTAAGTATGTCATCGAAGAACTCATCAATGATTTTGGTGGTGGATTTTCTTAACTGTTGCGTTATACCCGGGGAATTTAAAATTCGGTAGATCTGCTTCTGTTATTTTACATATAGTTAAAAACTGTTGTTTATTCCATCCCACTGCTGTTTGTATAATAGTTTGATGAACGGTTTCCATGTCGAATGCAAGCTGATTTAATATTTCAATTTGCTTAATAATTTCATTTTTTGCCGACGACATGTCAAGGAGATACTCCCAAGGTCGATTACCACTCCATGTAATATTAAATCTGCTATTATCCGGTTTAATATCTATGGCTTTAAATAACGGATTATTTTCATATTTTGGAATATAACTATGATACGATCTTTTGTAAAATCGGACTTTTTTGGTTCTGATAACGATGGAGGCGCCTCTGCTGGGATTTCAGGCCATCCCAACATCGTTCTGACCGAACTCTGATATATATCCACGGCGTAGTCCGGAGATTTTATCTCAATTGCGGAAGACAGCGTTGGTTCATGACCTGTTATTTCTATTTTGGATTCTTTCCCAGTGATATTTTTTATTCAACGTTGTAATTCTTCATTGATTTCATCAATTTGATAAGACCCAGTTGGTATTCCAACAACGTTCCAGTCGGGAGTGCCATCTGCTTTATTTTTATTTGCAAACTCAAACGAATTTTTTGCTGGTAATCCGCCAAATTATTTTGATCTGATACTGGGCCAACTGTGATATACTCGTAATTATGCTAGCGCGATCTCGCTTAACGCAATCGCAGTTGGAAAATTAATACTGAATTCAGACTTGGTTGAGCTCACTGTTATCATTGTGGTCTTTACTGGAGCTGCATTTGCGGCTATCTGCTGAAGTAATTCTTTCATTATTCAATTTCGTTGTTTTCAAATGGTGGACTTGTTTGAATGTGTTTGCCATGTTCGTGAATTCGGAATCTGATATTGTTTCGTCGTTGAGGCTTGATGATATCAGCGACGATAATTTTGAGTATGCTGATGTTGCTATGTTTAATCGTGTAACCGCGTCGTGTAGTTTTGTGGCCGTGCACGTTGATATTTTTTCGCCATTATATTAAAAACACCAGCCGCGGCCGCTGATGAAACGCATATTGTTACTGCGATTGCAGTTGTTGCTGGCGTTAGCGCTGATAATATTACTCCAGTGGATGCAACTAACGCGGATACTGAGTATACTATAGCATCCAGGATAATTACACGCCGCTTGTATTTTTTTACTTTCAGCGTATACTCGTTGATGGTATTTTTAAACTCTGCCATTCGCTCTTGATCGTATCTATATTGTTGCGCATCTAATGTTGTTGTTGACGCTGTCAACGCCATTTATTATTTTACACAGTAACCAATTGAGGCGTTTCAGCTACGAATTCCAAATACCACCAGTAAGATGTTGCGGTTAATTTCGGATCCTTCCAGTATAAACGTTTCTTCGGTTCCGCTATTTAATATGATAGTCACAACCCCGGAAAACTTGTCGGTGGAATGTCGCCAGAGATACGTAGTAAATATCTCAAATTTTGCAGCACTGAACACAGACAGTCTATACACTCCAGTGACTGTTGCGGTATATTTGATGGTATTATTTTGTTTTGACCATGTTGCGAATCCCGATGATACCGTGTATACGATATTGGTAATATGCCCGGGAGTAACTCCAGGTGGGATTTTAATTAGATTAATTTTGTTAACGATCTAAGGAATTCCACTTACGACATCTTCGAGTGTTTTCTTGATTGCGTCAATGTTAGTTTTGATATCAGAAAGTTTTGCGTCAACGGTGAGCGGAGTATCAAAGAATTTTCTGCGGTTTCATTAATTTTTCTAAAGTTTCTACGGAGATTTGCAAACGCGGTTACGTGAACGTCATACTCGGCCCGCAAAGTGGATAATTTACCGTCAACGGCGCTGTGGTTAACGACCACGTATTTTTTCGTCGAGGCATCTTTGACGGATGTTGGATCTCTTAAACCACTATTTTGTTTCCGTTCATGTTGAGTTCACCTGTCATTGCGTCACCGGTGTTTTTTAAACGAGTAGCGAATATGGTTCCGACGGTTGTAAATAGCGCATCAACATATTGTTTGTTTGCGGCATCTTCGGGGGATGTTGGATCTCGTAGCACCGTTATCTTGTTTCCATTCATGCTGAGTTCACCCGTCATTGTGTCACCGGTATTTTTCACGCGATTAGCAACACTTGCTTCGATTTGATCTTTGATGTCGGCAATTGACATACTTGAGTCTCTGATTTTCCCGCTGTCAGTGAACACAGGGATGTTATTTGGAGTAGCTCCAATAACCCTACGAATTATTTCATGCCATTTGACATCGCTGGCTTTTAGTTTTCCGTATCGGTCTTGAAAAATAACAACCTCATCTGAGTCTATTCCAGAGAGAGATAAAAGATTGTCGACGTCATCTTTGGTCGCATATTTTGATAAATCCACATCGTCGCGTTTTTTATGCATGATATGATCACGAGATCTTCCGTAAATATCAACCATTATTCTTTTTGTTTGCTTTTAATTTCATGTCGTCGCATTGTGTTCTCGTGCACGACTTTGTGAGGTGGTTTAGTTGATGCTGATATCGCTGCAAGGGCGTTGATTACTTCACGGCCGCATATTGGTGGATCAGTTAGTGTTTGTGTTGGTAGCGTTGAATACCAGACTGGAATGGGAGTACTTTGCACGTATTTTAGAAATCCAACTGGCGGTGCTAACCCATACGAATCGAAATAAACAATTCCACGTGGATGTATCATGTAAGCAACCCAGTGAGTTCCAGGACGTTCGCTGTTATCGAGATTAATAATTCCAGTTTCTGGATTATTCGGTTGTCTCGGTAACTGATCTCTCATAAAAAACCTCTGAAATTTTTTATATTTAATTGTTTAGCAGCGTCGAGCAAATCAAAATTTGACATCGGCGTCAACGGCGTTTGGGATACCATGAGAGCGGAGTTCCTGGAAGTCTTAGACCCTTTCCGTACCATGAGGGCGGAGTTCCTGGAAGTCTTAGACCGGCTCCCTTTTCTTATATCATTTTCCGGTTGCTTTCTTTAATGCCATTCTAGCAGCTGTTCCAACAGCACCTAACGCGGCTGCTTTTGCGACAGCTGGGGCAGCAGAAGCTCGCGTTTTTTGATTGTAATTTTTTCACCTGACCAGGAGTCAGAATGACATTAACGTGATTGTATGACACTTTTATAATTAACGCGATTGATCTAATTGTCTACATGTTTTCCACTGGGCATCAACGACTCTCATTCGACCACTAGCACCTTCAAGTAACATTGCTTTGTCACTGAGGATAACCGCAATTGCTCTGTAAGAACCATAAACAACTGGTGGGGTACCAACACGAGCTCGAAAGTGTATATCAACGACAGACTGCTTGGATAAATCAAGATGCTTCAGCGAAAAGTAATAAATCGGGTACAGATTTGTAAAATCAAGCTGTGATATTTGCGTAACAGTATCTATATTTATATTAAGCGCCAGAAACGTCAGCCAGCGATTATATACGCGAGCCACATGGTTATGTGTAAAACTTAATGATATATCCTCAGACGGTTCTTGTTGTCCGTGTATTCTCAACGAAACCTCGGTAACGTCGAGCTTGTCAAATACCATATGCGAACGTTCCTGACTGTTCATCCGGCGACTATCTTGCAACGCAATAAAAATATGTCGTGGCGCAGAAATGCCCTGCTGTGATGCTATATGCCCAGTAAAAACATCTTTGACGGAACTTAGAACAGAGTCTGTGGTTACTGTTAACCACGATAGCAATGATTTACCGCCTTGATTCATAAAAGAGAGTAATCGCGGTTCTTCTGTGACCGATGGAGTTAACACCGGCATCCACAGTGAGAGTTTTGTTATATCTACTCTACCAGCATCAGCAACACCAGCCCCTCGCCAGATTGCTTCATTATCATCACTTTTTCTTGCGAGCACAACTGTGTGTCTGGCTCCAAAAATGACCCTTCTAATATTCTGCAAAATCCGAAGATGTGAGAGAGTGGAATCGCGCACGAAAAATTTTTTCTATTTCATGACAACATTGCTTGGCGTGTTGCAAATCCCAAGTTGTGAGTCGCGCTACCACTAATAATAATCGGCTCCACATCTGCGTCATCAGCAGCGGCAGAGGCTTTTTTTGGCCGTCTTGTAACATATTGAATATGATCGGCGTTGTCGGTAAACATCTTTAGCAAACATCATTGATGAACCAGCTGATCTAATGTAATCATCAAAATATCTTGCTAGACCAATTATTGTTGTAGCAACATCGGCATCACTTTGAATCGATTCGATATTTCTTCCATCAATCATATATGTGGCGCTACTAAACAGTGCCATAATCCCATTATTGACGAAACCAACTCGTGTATTGGCATCGTATGCAGTACCATCCCCCCCCCTTACAAGTTCACCTTCTACTTCAATAAACGCCTCACAGGGCAAGAAATATCTAATTGTATCATGAACTTGAAGTTCGATACGCCCTCGTTGGTTTGGTAGTCGCGCGTTATAGGAATAAAATTGATAATCACGCACTGATTTATCTTTTTGGACCGGCTCATCTATATCGAACGCTGGATCGGATATGCGTTTGAAAATTTATACAATTGCCTATTTTCCAAATGGTGATTATCGTCGTCATACACGAAGTCCACTTCCTGCCATCAAATTCGCTGTTATATTTTTTCTGCTTCATTAACCCCCTGATTTACCAACGCTGCTAGTTTATGATTTGCAGCTTGATTTTTGACCTTACTGACATCCGCGGGCATAATTTCAGTGCTTGCCAGTTTCACTGGTGGTGATTTTGGTCTTATTAATCACGCTAGTCTTTCTTTGATTGCCGAAAACGCCGTACCAGCAACATTGACAATTGCACCAGGAGCTTTTTCACCAACAATATTAATAGCTTTCATTGATAATTGTTTTGCAAGAGGCCCCGCTTTTGGTGCTAACCCCGCGAATAACCCCTGAAAAACATCATCGAGTCCATTTCCGTAAGCTGCTCTATAGATTGGTAATCGTGAGTTTACTGCTCTGACCTGAAGGGGTCTGTAGCGTCTATTATACATGATCATCTTATTCTATTTGCTATTTGTTTAACATTAGTCACTGTGGTAATCATCAACGAGTTCATCAATGAGTTCTCGGTAAATATTAGTGTCCATGGCACCGCCTTGAAATAATCGCCGACAGATATCAGCTGCTTCATTACTTATTTCCGGTGAGTTATTTCCTGCTCCTTTTCCTCCTATGATAACTTCTAAACGTTGTACGTCATTGAAAATATTATCAGGACAAACACAATTATTTCCCAAACCACTGCCAGTAGCACCGGGTATTTCTTCTGCAGATTGTTGTTGTCTCGCTTCGACATCTTCTTCAAATTTCACGTACTTGGGACCCCCTTGATCAAGACTACTCGGGTTTATAAAAACAGAATATAATGCAAAACGCCATAATCCGGGGGTTAATTGTTCAACATATCTAGGTTTCAGATATTGTTCTCTAGAATTATAACCATGTGCAGCAATGTCATTAATTCATCCCGGTCAAGAGAAGCAAGAGTATTAAAAGCTTTATTAGTTAAAAAAATCTTAAATGTTGCGATGGTGTTTTTGGGGGGCTTGGGTTGAGGCTCGGGCTAAGGCTCGGGATGAGGTTTTTGTAGTTCTATTTGAGGAAGTTGAAGGGAGGGATCTTCTTGATGTTTTTTCTTACTTCGTTTTTGTCGTTTTCCTTGTTCCCCCCCCCCCCCGTCTCTTTTGTTGTTGTTGTTCCTGCACCATTTCATCATATTCGTTTATTCCTGATAAATATGTCCTGTAAAATAGTTCTCGTTTCTTTATTCGACCAATATTTCGGTTTATGTTATACACCCAATCAATCCTTTCATCACGACTTACAATTTTAACATATTCGGATTTTAAAAAACTTTCTTTTGAATTATAACCTTCAGCAACAAAAGCACCAAACTCGAGTATTTCCTTTTGTTTTAGTGGTTGAAATTTTTTTATTGTTGCTATACCTTCTTCAGTAAATTTCTCCCTAAAATCGATTCCCTTTTTTCCCTTTTTTTGGTTCTTCACCAACAGCATCTTCAGATTGAGGTTGTGCTGCAGCTTTTTTTCAGCAGTTTGTTTTAATACTTGAATAAGACTCTCTTCCTCCTCCCCTTCCTTCTTCTCTTTCTCAGGCCCACTAATAGCAGTTAAGACCTTTCCAGTAACCGCACTGACTGGTTTAAATAACTGTTCCGTTTCCTCTGCGTACTCAACTTGTGCTTCTTGTCGCGACTGTAAGTTTTTTCTGAACTCATCTCTGATAGGAATAACTTTTTTGATTGTTTCTAGTCGCTCTCTAGCTAGTCTAGCTGTGTAAGATTCCGGATGCACCATATTATGATATAACAATTTTTTAATTAATTAGCAGCAGAGAGGGCGAGCCTCCAAATTGTCACCGACACAATCGCGTATTTTCCTTCGGGGTATCGCTGGTAATCGCGATAACCAGTAAGTGGGGTTGGAGTCTATTAAGTTCGGCGAACAACACCGTCTCAGCGCAGATACTTCGAAAATATCGCGATTTTTTGCGATACCCCAGGAAGGTGTATTTTGCGAAAATACGGGTGAACCATTTAGAGCCTGTTCGCCCTCTCTGCTGCTCCTTTACCTCATTAACAGTAAAAACGGCTCCTAAATAAAATTACTAATTGACAGTTCACCTGTTTTTTGTAAAACACGCGATTGTCTTTTTGTGAGGGCACTCGGCATAATTAGACATGAATACAGATGTGCACACTTTAAACAATTGATGGATGAAGCTGTTTTTCACACTCACCGAGATCAAAAGAAAGTCGACTTTTGTTTACAACCTTTGATGTTTAGGTAATGAAAAGAAGCTTCCTGGGGCTATTGTTAGCACACCTATACCGTAAGGTTTGTCACTAGTGCAGTGTACCTCAAAAGGGAGAATATTTTTCATTGGAAGGACCTTCGATTGAGAATCTTTAAATAAGAATTAACCGAAAAACACCAACTTTCCGACATGTTGACACTTTTGAGTTTCACTAAATAAGGTAAGTATTATCGAATTACACATGGATTCACGTAATATACCTTTAGATATAGCGTGTCTTGCTGATCAAACAAAAAATATTTAATTTGCATACTTGGATGGTCACTGTCAAAAAAATTCACGGAAAAAAGACCCAAAAGAGGCCTTGTACGAAAGCGATATAATTCTGGTCGCGCACAACCAGGTTTTTCTCACGAATACTGTATATATTAAATGCCGTCGCATTGCTAATAATAATTTAGCGGGCTATTCCGCATGTTATTAACCCACCACTAACTGACCGGTCGTAGTTTTAGACAAACACGACTATGAAAAAATGTTTAAACCTGTAACAGACTCCGCATTGACATGGACGCACCGGTGCTCAAACACGAGTTGGTGAGTGATTAACAATACTATTCTTATGAGGCATTCATCGAATTCAAAGGCGTTGTAAAGCAAGATGGTACTCCATAGGAGGCAGGAGAATGAAGTGGTTTTGCTAAAAATGGAGTAATGGTGTTGTTTATCAGGACGCGATACGTAATTGACAGAAGAGAATTCGAAGTGTGCCTAGCAGCAGAGAGGGCGAACAGACCATAGAATTCCGGCAAACAAATAAAACAAACAAAATAAAATCATCTGTAGAAAGGTCCAGATTTTTACAAATAAACGTTTCCTTGAGATGATTTTATTTCTGTTGAAACCAACCCCATCAATAAAACCCTAGTTCGAAAAGGTAGCTGAAAAATAAAGTACTCTACGTGTTTATTTATTTTTTTGTTTAATTACTGGACGACCAACGTTGGTAGGCGCCCTCTCTGCTGCTATTAATTAAAAGATTGTTATATCAAAATAATGATACATCCAGAATCTCATACTGCAAGAATAGCACGAGAGAGACTAGAAGCAATTAAAAAATTCCTTCCCGTGCGAGATTCATTTAGAAAAAATCTACAAGCGCAGCAAGAAGCACGAGTTGAGTTCCAAGAAGACACTAAAAAACTGTTTAAGCCCGGCACTGCAGCTACTGAGAAATTTACAACAGTCATCAAAGAAGATCTTCTTCCAGTATCAAAACAAACAGCAGAACAAACCGAAAAAATATCAAGAAGAACTAAACAACCAAAGAAGATTTTACGAGATCTTCCAATTGATATAGCTGCGGCTCAACCTCCACCTGTCGGCGAAGAAATACTTGAAAGTATCGGAAAACTTTATACTGAAGTCACCGGCGCGAAGAAAGAACATACACCTGAACCCTGGCCAATAAAGGAAAATATAAAATTAATTACAAATTTTAAGGAAGGGTTTGTCGAAGATATTAGAAATACTAAAAGAGAAAAATTACCCGTAAAATTATTAGATTATATATCTAACAAATCTGCTGTTTTAAACCCCCCTTATGAAAAAACAAAAAATGATAATTTTATTAGATGGATATATCGCATACATGCAAATAAAGGACAAGCTAGAGAGGATGATTCGAAATATAAAGCTCTTTATAAAGAAGTAAACACACTTTATAGAGAGAGACAGAGAGAGAAACAAGAAGAACTCTCCCAGTATCAACTTCCTCCACCTCTGCAACAAACAGAACAAAAACAATCTTATTCACCGATGATGTCGAAAATTAAAGAAATGTTTGGAGTGACACCACCTAAAAAATCAGAAAAAGAAAAAGAAGTATGGGGGAGTAGTCTGGGAGATGATTTTGTTTGTCCTGATAACATCATTAATGATGTATCACGGTTAGAGGTTCTCATAGGAGGAAAACGTGCCGGAAATAATTCACCAGAAATAATTAATGAAGCATCTGATATTTATCGGCAATTATTTCAAGGTGGTATCATGGATATCGGCGTTTACCGAGAACTTATCGATGAACTTGTTGATGACTAGTTGTTAGATAAATAGCAAATTAAATAAGATGATCATACATGATAATCATCGCAAACCCGTGCAGGTCAGAGCGGTGAACTCACGATTACCAATCTACAGAGCTACTTACGGAGATGGACTTGGTGATGTTATTCAGGGATTATTTACAAGGATAGCTCCAAAAGCAGTACCTGTTGCAAAACAATTATCGATGAAAGCTATTGATATTGTTCGTGATAAAGCTCCTAGTGCAGTTGTTAATGTTACTGGTAAGGCGTTCTCGGCGATCAAAGAAAGACTAGCACGATTATTGCGACGAAAACAACAACCGGTAAAATTACCAAGTACTGAGGTGATGCCAGCAGACGTAAGTAAAATAATAAATCAGGCTGCAAATCAAAAACTAGCGGCGATATCTGAAGAAGCAGAAAAAATATAACAGCAAATTTAATAGCAGGAAGCGGTCTTCGTCGACGATGATTTAAATCATCATTTCGAAAATGGTAATTATAATAAAAATGTTCAAGCGCGAATCAGACCCAGCATTTGATATGGAGGCACCTGTCCTTAAGTATGAATCTGTACGTGATTATCAGTTTTATTCTTATGACGCAAGACAACCAAATCAGCGGGGGAGAATCGAATTACAGGTTCATGATACAAGTAGATATTTCTTGCCCGCTGAAGCGTTTATTGAAGTAGAAGGTAGACTTTTAACGAATGTTCTAGCTAATACGCCATATGCCGCTAATTTGCGTGTTGGTTTTGTCAACAACGGGATTATGGCATTGTTTGATAGCGCCACTTATATGATTGATGGAAAAAATATTGAATCAATTCAGAAGGATGTTGATGTTGCTTCAACAATAATTGGTCTAGCGAGATATTCTGACGACTTTACAAGATCAGCCGGTCCAACAATGATGTTTGCTAAGGATATTACCAACAACGCTGATCATGTTCAGTATACTAAATTACGAACACCAGTAGGTACTGCAGTTGATCCACAACCAGTTGATTTTGAACACGCAGACAGACCAGGTGCTGCTTTTGATATTATAGGAAGCGTCAATGCGACTTACAACTTAGGGTTTGCAACACGTCGATCGGCGCTGTCAGGAAATGAGAGAAATTTTTCGTGTGCAATTCCATTATCTCACATCTTTGGATTTTGCAGAAATGTTAGAAAGGTGATCTTTGGAGCTAAAAACACAATTGTGCTCGTAAGAAAAGGTGATGATAATGATGCAATCTGGCGAGGTGCTGGTGTTGCTGATGGTAAAGTAAATATATCAAAACTTTCATTGTGGATGCCAGTAATAACACCATCAATTGCTGAGGAACAAAAATTAATTTATTTTATGGATCAAGGCGGTAAATCATTGCCATCATGTTTAACAGTAACCACAGATGCTATTCAAAGTAATGTTAATGGTTTATTTACGTGGCATATAGCGTCACAACAAGGTGTTTCTGCACCACGACATATTTTTATTGCGCTGCAAGATAATGCTCGGACGAATGATCAAGAACATTCACATATGATATTTGACAATCTTGGAGTTAATGAAGTTTCCTTACGGATAAATGGACATCAAGAGCCACCTGAAGATATCTTGTTAAATTTTGATCAAAAGCACGTAGCGCGTGCATATCATCGTTTAATGTTATTCATGGGACGTGATCAAAATATAGATACTGGTTTGCAAGTATCACAATTAGATTTTACAGGTCTATATCCTATTTATTATTTTTCACTAGAACATCTTGATTTATCCAAACAATCTGTCGTTGATATACACTTTCGAGCTCGTGTTACTAACCCTCCTCCTGATATAGCTGGTCCACCTCTTATTCGCGGCACCTACAGAGAAATCGCGGTCATACTTAGCGATAAAGCCATGTTACTTGAAGGCGGTAGTGGTCGAATGAGAGTCGTTGATGCACCAGTGGAAAATATTTAATCGTGTTATTTAGAAAAATATATTTTATATAAAAATATCGTATGGTCATGTTAATGTTACTCTGACTCCTGGTCAGGTAAAAAAGCTTCAATCGAAAACCGCCAACAAATGCGGAACTAAAATATCACTAAAACGAGATCAGATTAGTGGTGGTCCAAACAAATTATCGTTGACAAATAATCAGATTAAACATTTCAATAAAGCCCCCGAATCAAAAACTGGAGTTCAATTTCATCTTTCCCCGAGCGCCATCAAAGACATGGTTACAACGGGTGGTATATTTCCACTTCTTGCGGCTATTTCAGCGTTAATAGCTGCTGCTGCTCCAGCCGTAGCAAAAGCAGTTGCGTTAGGTGCTGCTGGAGCGGCGGGTAAAAAAGATTTTGATAAAATTACTGGTGGACGATATAACAAAAAAAAGGGACGCGGTCTAAGATTACCCGGATCTCGCTGGGGAAGAGGTCTAAGGCTTCCACGTTAGATGTTCCAGCATCAAATTTTGATTTACTTGATGCTGCTAAACGATTTAAAATAAAAAACTTTAGAGGTGTTTTTATGCGAGATCAATTACCAAAACAACCGAATAAACTTGAAACAGGTATTATTAATCTAGACTCGAATTCAGGACCCGGTACTCATTGGGTATCATACGCGGTTGATCCACGTGGAATCGTTTATTTTGATTCATACGGGTTAGCTCCACCCGTTGAATTTATCAAGTATGTCGCACCACTTCACGCACAAGTTTGGTATTCAACGCTACCCACACAAACAATGACAGATCCGCCAATATGTGGCCGTGAAGTAATTAATGTACTCGACGCTATATCAAAATCATCCAAACCACCACATAAAGTCGTGCATGATTATACAAGCAACCGATTCGTTGCACGTAAAGCGTTTTAAACAACAGGTCTTATTATAATGGTTGATATTTACGGAAGAGGATCTTCCCGCGTTAAGAGAAAATCCGGCGATGTTGATCTGTCGAAGTATGCGACTAAAGATGAACTTGCTGATATCATGAACCTGGCTGGAGTTGACCCAGATGAGGTTGTTATTTTTCAAGATCGATATGGTAAACTAAAAACGAGCAATATCAGATGGAATGATATAATTCGACGAGTACTCGGTGCAGTTACGGATAATATTCCTGTGTTTACTGACGGCGGCAGAATCAGGGATTCAAGTATATCATTTACAACCATCAGAGATGAAATTGCAAGAAGCGTTGCTAATCGTGTGAGAAACACCGGCGACACAATGACGGGTGAACTCAGCATGAACGGAAACAAAATGGTAGTTTTAAGAGATCCAACATCCGACGAAGACGCAGCAACAAAAAAATACGTCGACATCGTAGAAAAGTATCCACGCTGCGGGCCGAGTATGATGTTCACGTGGGCGCTTTTGCAAGATTTCGCAGAAACCATCAAAGAACCGCAGAAGAATTCTTCGGCACTCCGCACTCCGTTGACATAAATCTCGCTGATATCAATACGAACATCGACACGATCAAACGAACACAGCAAGACATCGTAGCGGGGATTCCTGAGATCGTTAATAAAACCAATTTGATTAAAATTTCAGCCGGAATAACTCCCGGACATATCACAAACATCGTATACACAGTATCATCGGGATTTGCAACATGGTCGCAGCAAAATAAAACTATCAAATATACCGCAACAGTCACTGGCGTGTACAGGTTGTCTGTGTTTAGTGCTGAAAAATTTGAAATATTTACAACGTTTCCATGGCGTCATTCAACCGATAGGTTTTCCAGGGTTGTATCTGTTATATTAAATAGCGGAACTGAAGAAATATTTATTCTGGAAGCAGATGATAAGAAATTAACCGCAACATCTTACTGGTGGTGTTTGGAATTTGTAGCTGAAACACCTCAATTGGTTACTGCATAAAAATATATGGACTGTGCACAATACAGGTACAATCAAGCGCGTGAATGGCAGGCAGTGTTGAAAGATCAAGTCGAACAATATACAGTAAAAGTAAAAAAATATCGACGACGATTAGTTATCGTTGATGTGATTGTTTATTAAGTATCCGCTGTTGTTGCTGGAACTGGTGTTATATTATCAGCGGTGACAATGATGGCACCAGTAGCCGTGACTATTTGTATTTCAGCAGCAACAGCTATTGCAGGTGTGCTTAATATCATCGCAAAAAAAGTATGTACTTGCACGAACGAAAAATTATCCGATTACATAAATAAAATTACACACAGCGACGGTAGCATACTCGAAATTATCCTCGTTGTTATCAGCGAGTCTCAGTGATAGAATTATGTCTGATTTCGAGTTTTCAATGATAACTAAAATATATCATGAAGGTATCGGTATTAAAGATACAATTATTAATAATGACAGAATTACTCCAGCAGATCGTGACTAACACAACTCCGCCAAAGATAACAATGATCTCGGTAAGTTCAACTAATCCTGAATTTAGTATTAATTTTCCTACTGCAATTCCAGTAAAAGAAATAGCATTAGCTCAATTACGGGTATATTACAGCTGGCCAAATATCAGATCAAAATCATTTCATGTTACACCAGCAAATAATTCGCTTGTATTTGCTAACAAGAACAAACCAGATGGTACTCCTGACTGGATAGATGTTGGAATACCCACTGGTAGTTATGAGATTGAAGATATCAACGAGGAATTTCAACATAGAATAAAATCAATAACCGGAAAAGAAGCAAAAATATCGATTAACGTTCATGAACCGACGCTATCTTCGACGGTTGAGATACATTCTCCTGATTACGTCGTTGATATTTATCAATCCATGATAAGATCCGTACTAGGTTGGCCGGATGTTCCCCCGGTGTATGAAGGACCATCAGAACCGAAATTAAATGATTTTCTCACGGACAAAGCAAAATTTATAACAACTCCAGAATATAGAGAAAAATTTCCATGGAATAGAGCCGGTGATGCGTATCGGGTTTATAATTTCAGTGATGATATAACATGCATGAATGTTTTTAGACTGTATTCTAATCCCATTAATTTTGAGATGCAGCAATCAATTGATAAAATACAAAATCTGTTTTCATCATTATCGCAACATTATTCTGAGGATATAAAACAATACATTATTGAGTCAATACAGTATCTGAATCAAGTAGGATAGGATCTTAATTTTATTAATGATATTTTTGTTGAAGCAGCTCTTAAACATGCTATTTCCTTCCCCCGTCCTAGAAGACCATTTCTTGATCATTATACAATATCAGAAAAAGAGTATGAAGGACCGGGTAATCTTGAATTTATAGTACCAAAATATAAAAAGGATAAAATAGACAGAATTATCAACGAAAACTTAAAAAAATAAAATATCAAAACCAGTACAAATCAGTAAAATTAGCTCAAATATCAGTAAAATTAACTCAAATATCAGTAAAATTAGCTCAAAAAATATGTAATTTTTTTACTGATTTACTGGTTTTTACTGGTTTTGATATTTTATTCAATTAAAATCAATTAGAGAATCAAGCAACTTTACCCGACGATCTAATGGATAATTCAGAAAATAAAATAAATAATAAATCTGAGTACCAACTAACCCATCAAAATTGCAAATTTGATCATTTCACATAATTCTGAGTACCAACTAACCCATCAATTTCAGAAATAAATAATTCAGAATAAATATGATAATTCAGAATAAATCTGAGTACCAACTAACCCATCAAATTCAGAAAAAATAATAATAATTCAGAAAAAATAAATAATAATTCAGAAAAAAATAAATAATTCAGAATAAATCTGAGTATCAACTAACCCATAAAAATTATAAATTTGATCATTTTATATAAATCTGAGTACCAACTAACCCATCAGAATTATAAATTTGATCATTTTATATAAATCTGAGTACCAACTAACCCATCAAAATTATGAATTTGATCATTTCACATAATTCTGAGTACCAACTAACCCATCAATTTCAGAAATAATTAATAATTCAGAATAAATATGATAATTCAGAAAAAATAAGTGAATAATAATTCTGAGTACCAACTAACCCATCAAAATTATGAATTTGATCATTTCACATAATTCTGACTACCAACTAACCCATCAAAATTATAAATTTGATCGGATTGTATGATTCTGAGTACCAACTAACCCATCAAAATTACAAAATTGATTGATTTGCATGATTCTGATTACCAACTAACCCATCAAATTCAGAATAAATAAATAATAATTCAGAATAAATAAAATAATTCAGAAAAAATAAATAAATAATAATTCTGAGTACCAACTAACCCATCAAAATTATGAATTTGATCATTTTATATAATTCTGAGTACCAACTAACCCATCAAAATTATGAATTTGATCACTTCACATAATTCTGAGTACCAACTAACCCATCAAAATTATGAATTTGATCATTTCAAATAATTCTGAGTACCAACTAACCCATCAAATTCAGAATAAATAAATAATATTTCAAAATAAATATAATAATTCAGAAAAAATAAAATATTTCAGAATAAATATAATATTTCAGAATAAATAAATAATAATTCAGAATAAATAAATATAATCTCAGAATAAATAAATAATAATTCAGACAGGGTTGCTTTGGTCGTTACCTGCTGACATCATTTTTCTTAAGTATCTTATGCGGGTACTGATTGTTTTATTCGTTTCGTACTCGCTGGATAATCCCGATCTGACCTTTTCTACTGCGACAGAAAGAGGAACAAATTCATTTACTTGATCATCTCTCACCATAGCTAGTGATTGAAACATAGCTGCCTGAATCCGCTTTATGAACTTATATTGAGATGATAGAACGTACTTATTTTCATTCTTAAGCTCTCCTAACGTTTCAAAATCAGATGTTATTTTTTCAGGATTTAGTTCATCAGATATATTGATTCCATTTTCTTCTAGTTTTTTGATAGCAGAAATAATGTCTTTGATATTTTCATGGTTCATTATATAATATATAAATCTTTAAAATAAAAAAATAGAACCCCTATCGAGTTCGTCGGGACGGCACAACACGTATTTACAACCTCATTAAGCTCGCAGATTGCCATCGCATTCTATTAAGTTTAGAGGATACACAGAACATTAAACCCCAGAACTCGTAGCTTGCCACCGCATTCTATCAAGTTCAACGGGTATACGAAACACTACCGCCTGTGAGAGCCCCTAACCCGTCAAACAATGGTCTAGAGGCCCAAGAGGGTAAAGATAATCCTCATTAAACTCGTAGATTGCCACCGCATTCTATCAAGTTTAGAGGACACACAGAACATATATTTACAACCCAGAACTCGTAGCTTGCCACCGCATTCTACCAAAGTTCAACGGGCACAAGAAATCCCATAACTCCTAGTCTGCCACCGCAGCCTAGCAAGTTCAAGGATACATATAAAGACAGTACAACCTCATAACTCCTAGTCTGCCACCGCAGCCTAGCAAGTTTAGAGGCGGCCCCATAACTCCTAGTCTGCCACCGCACACTAGCAAGTTTAGAGGCAAAACACAACATTAAATTCCAGAACTCGTAGCCTGCCCCCGCATTCTACCAGGTTCAACGGGCAAATGGAACATTAAACCTCATAACTCCTAGTCTGCCACCGCAGCCTAGCAAGTTTAGAGGCGTCCCCATAACTTCTAGTCTGCCACCGCACACTAGCAAGTTAGAGGCAAAACACAACATTAAATTCCAGAACTCGTAGCCTGCCCCCGCATTCTACCAGGTTCAACGGGCAAATGGAACATTAAACCTCATAACTCCTAGTCTGCCACCGCAGCCTAGCAAGTTTAGAGGCGTCCCCATAACTCCTAGTCTGCCACCGCACACTAGCAAGTTAGAGGCAAAACACAGCGTATGAGGCCAGTATATATAGTGGAGAAACCTGGAAAAACCCATGATTGGGGGATTTTTCTTGGGTTTTCCCCTGCAACGGATCTACTATTACACAATGAACACGATCAAGGGGAAGTAACTCAGTTACATGAACATGCTCAACGGAGTTATCCCCCTTCAGGTAAGTAGTAATTTCTGACCAAAAAATTAATGCAATGTGGTGATGATAATTATTGATACTGAAAGGTGATTCTCTGTTTATATTTTTTCGAGAAAGCGGTTTTATATATATTTTCTGCTACTTTTTGTACTGAATACGGGTGAATATCAAAGTATTTCGCAGCAGAACATATCGAACGAAATATAATTACTTCGCCAGTTTCTGTGTTTGTGGAATTTACCGCTCTCTTTCCGATTGTTTTACATCTTCCAGTATTACCACGTGTATTATTCTCGCTCTGTGAGATAGCTTGTAAATTGGATAAACTATTATTTTGAGTGTTCCCGTCAATGTGATCGATCACAAGACCGTCATTGATCACTCCGAAGCAACACTCGTACGTAAATCTATGACAGATAATGTTTCTTTCCTCCCTCGCATGTGAACCTTAGATAACCAGAATTACTAACATTACCAACCGGTCTCTTCAACAGGCAGTGTCTGATGACACCATTAATATTTGATTCGTAATTTTTGATGACAGGATGTGGGACAAATATATTTTGTTCCATTATAATAATATTATTTGTTTAAATCATTGTTTGTCTGAAATCTTGATATATAATCCTCCACGGATTTTATAGCGTTTTCACCATTATTATTTTTTTTGTCATAATATCTTTTAAGCTCTCTGAACCGTTTTCCACCGCACTTTCCACATAATTCTGTTTTGTCTCGCACCCCAACACCACACCGCAGACATGGTATTGGTCCTAGACTTCCTCGTCGTATGCCCTGTAAGTGCATCCAACAAAATTCACCTCTACAGGATTTGTTGCATCGATTTACTAAACCGATCATCAACCATCTGCATTGAGACATTGTATATATAATATTTGTTATTTAAATATTTGTTTTAATTATATGAACGAGTTTGAGAAATTATTCCAAACTAGGCCTGTTAAATATAAATTCAACCTCGACAGATTATCTTCTCACTTGCCAGTACGAGATTTGGTTGATCCGAAAAATAAAAGTTTGATCTCGAGAATTTTACACGGATGGTGCATCTCATACATGGTCAACGTTCAAGATTATTCGCAATACTGTCAAGGACGCCACAATGAATGACAAGCGAGCAGCAACTATCATTAACTACATCACTGAATACGAGGGCAATCAAAAATATTTCTTCAAAGTAAAATTTATTGTATTAACAGAAACAGGTAGTTGGATTATCCGTGACAAATATGATCCTGTCCTTGGTAATAATAAAACTGTCATATTAAGTAAAAATTCCAGACCGGGTCTATTGACGGGTATTGATAAACCGTATTATGAGCGAGCGTATCCTGTAACAGCGGTTATTGATGGAATCTATGGGATAAATAAAAAACCCAACGTTGATAAGCTGGCACCCATGAAATTTTCAAGGTTAAATTGTGTAGCCGAACGAGTAATAGAAAACTTTACAAACACGATGCGTGGAAACGGATTAACTGATTTAAGACGCAAAAAAATAAACTCATGGGCTGATTCAGTTAAGGATACCGGTGCTACAATAAAAGATGTTGCTGAGTTAGGAAAAATATTAAAATTTCCAATAGCAGTATCAACAATAACGGGAGAAGTATTGTACGAATCTAAATATAAATCGAAAGGAGCTTCAATAAATATTATTGATCATAACGCGCACGCATGGACCAGCGCAGTAACAATATATTCGCGTGATCGAACTGTTAGATTTTACCCCCCAGATAATTCTGGGGCCGACATGTTTGATTTTATCAACGAAATAAGTAAAAACGATCCTGTATCTGTATGGTTATTTAAAAGTGATGAGGAAGGTGAATTTGATCAGTTTGTCAGACCAAATAGTGAAATATATCGAACAGAATCCCTCCATGACGAGATGAAAAATCTCGCGGAAAAGTTTTTCGAGTGCAAACACGCGGAAAATACTGACAAATTATTAACTAATTGCTTTACCGTTCCATCTGTTGCGGCTCATTTTGCCAGAGAAAGAAATTTATGGAAACCAACACGATTTGATTTACTTGAAGATGTACGCGCAAGTTGCGTCGAATACTGACATGGCGGATTATGGAATACCAAAGATAATTACAATGATGTCATTTCGGTTGATATGGTTGCATGTTATCCAGGAAGTTTTCTAGGATACGGAGATTGTTCTGTGTACTTTAAAAGATTTGGTCACCCTACAAACGAGATGACGCGAGTGGCAATTAATGGACCATTACCTGATTTTGATCTGACTGGATTCGCCTGTATTGAATCATTCGAGTTTAATGAAAATCTTCACAAGATTTGTTATGTTTGGTTTGGCAGACATTTTTGTGAAAAACGTTGGGCACCTATAGTTTTATTACGATATATGCTAGATTGTGCGATACTGACATCGTTGGTGGTCAGTGAGGCGATTATATCATATCATGCACAGACCGAAAGTTTGGTTACCCATGCCAGATTATATCAATCTCGATGAAGTTATTAGCGAGTTTAAGGAAAAATGTCCTGATGTTTCCGAAGATGATATTATCAAAGAAGCTCCTAAAATTCTCGAGATTAAACTCAAAACCGCAAAAGATCTCGGTAGAAAAATTATAGGTAAATTTACTCAAGGTGGTGCATATGATCATAAAAGACATCACGCACGATTAATTCTAGATGATGCCGAGTACGATTTTATAATCGCTGATACAACAGCGAGAAATATATTTGTAAATCGAGAAAGTGTTTATTTATCCGACGGAACAAAATTGGGCACGATCGTTAGTTACATAAATGACGTCTCCCCACAGTATACTCATCTAAGATCTTCCATGTTGACTTATGTTTCTATAAATTTATTATCGATGATTAATAGATTTCCTGAGACCGCAGTCAGAGTCGCAACAGATTCGTTTTATATTTCGAGTAAATATTTAGAATCTGTTATGAAGTTCACAAGTAATGATGAACGATGGGGTTCGTGGAGAATAAAAAAAGAAATATTACACAATTACACAGAATCAGCAGATGTTCCGATGAGACATTTTTATCGTAAGTGTAATAAAATATCAGAAATGTCGAAAGCGCCATCGTTGAGTGATCCAATAACTAGATATAAGACAGTATATCTCAATGGACCTGGTGGATGCGGCAAAACGACTCGAGCGATTAATGTTTTTAGAAATTCAGATATGATCGTGCTGACACCCACACACAGACTTGCACGCGAGATGAAACAACGGCAAGTATAATCGTGCACGTATCATAGTTTCTTTCGATAGCACGTGGATACATGGACTCCTGAAAAATATATACCTAAAATAATTATTTGGGACGAGATATGCACGGTGTCATTAGATACATTAAAAATGCTTCTTGATTGGTTGCTGACGAAAAATACCGCTATAATAATGTGTGGCGATCATGGTCAACCGCCACCTTTTGTTGGACCATCTCCAAATGATTGGTTAAAAAATTTCGTTGATTATTACGAAGAAATAGATGATGATCATAGAGCTCTCGATGCAAATTTGAAGGAGTTTAAAAAATTAATCAGATTACAATCAAACAAAATTCAGTGTGAAATAATACGCGGAATGATCTCAGAGACCTCAATGAGTGATTTTTTAAATTTATGGAGACCCAACGATTTGATAGTAGCAAGCAGAAAAATAATCAGAGACGCTTTACAGCAGCAGTTATTTCAACTGCATAAAGAAAAATACTCAGAATTGCCTGTTCCGTTATGTTATAGACCATCAGATACACGAAAACAAAATATTAATGTTGATATTCCAGGGCACACTGAAAAACAGAATCTCGTATTAAATGATATTGTCGCCGTTGATATCAGTGTGGTCGAAGATGCATTACACGCTGACAAATCTCCATGGGTGTTGGGATACGCTATGACGATCCACTCATCTCAGGGATTAACTATTTCTGATACACGAGTTTGGATTGTGGACGATCGCATCGAGTGGTCAAATTTAGTCTATTTAGCGGTATCGAGGGTCAGAAAGATATCTCAATTACGTAGAATTGTAATTCCTGAAATCGTTGATAAATTTAACATCATCGATGATGATATAATAAGAAAAAAATTAATCGGATACAAACAATCTGATAAAAAAAATAAACGTGACTTTGACCTTGATGTTGAATTTATTATTGAGTTAAAACATCAGCAGAATAATCATTGCACCAGTTGTAATTGTATAATGTTATGGCGGTATTCGAGTAATGATTCAAGACAATTTACCGTAGATAGAAATGATAATAGTCGCGGTCATACACGAGAAAATACCATGTTGACCTGTCTTGAGTGTAATCGACGTCGGGGTGCTGGCACCCTTGGCGCTAGTTAAGTGATCGCGGTGGTAGTTGTGTATCCTCGGGAATTATTTGTAATTGTTCACGTGTAAATCCACGTTGAGGAGCAGCCGAATCTAGTCTGTAGATTGCAGGTCTACCTGGCGATCTTGTCACGGTGGATATTTTGTGTGTGGTAACACTCCAAATAAGATCAGTCGCTCTTTTTTTACCACCTTCAAGTTCACCAGGCTCATATAAATATCTGACTGTAACATCATCCAATATTTTTTGTTTTTCAACATCTTTTCGTTGTGTTGGTATATTTTTTTTGTGACTGCGCTAATGGGTTTCATTTTGGTTGTTCGTGTAATCTCATTATTTAATGCAGCTATCACGCTTGATAATCTTGCAACCCATTCGCGAGATCTTTTATCTTGAATAATTTCCTTCGCGTATTGATATCCAAATAACCGCTCAGCGAGTGTTCGATTAAATCGCTCAACAATTGCCTGATCACGGTGAATTGCAGTATGCCCTCGTCGTATTTTGGTATTATGTTGTTTCATCAACGATGATACTGGACCAAGAAATTCCTTACCAGGATCAACCTGTAATAATTGTGGCCATCGTAATGGTCCTCGTTGATAAATTCGTTCAAACGCATCGGCTACTTCAGATGATGTTTTCGTTGATAGAGGTTCTGCTTCTTTATATCTACTTGCAACACCAACTACGGTTAACGCGTATTTGTATGTTTTTCTACGTACAGTATCATGCGGTAAAAACAGAATATCTGCTTGATGAACTTCATTAGGAACACTAACATCGAAATAAGCGTACTGAATGCGATTCGGTGGTGGTAGATAAATTTGCCATATTGCTTGTTTGGATAACCACGTTTTAGCAGTAGAATGTTTAACCGCTGCTGCATCAGCAAGTTTACCAATTGCTGCTTTACCCTTCCAGTATCCTCTTGGTGAATAATAAATCGATTCCATTATATATTACCAGACCCTAATACGAGTTTACATTTCATCGCGGATCTTACTAACCAATTAGCTAATTTTTCTTTGATAGTTTTATTTTTTATAGAATCTAGCGCGTGAATTAATTTCACATCTGCAATATGTCTATCTTGTAGATTTTTACTTTTATAAGCTACATCATGAGCGTGACAAGCTCGATCAATAGCGTTTATTGGCTCCTCGCCTGGTTTTGGTTGATCTTGATTATCGAGCCTGATATCAAGTCTGGTACCAGGAGTTGGAGTTTTAAATCTACAGCGTAAGCAATATAAATTCATGATATAATATATATGGATATAATTGATTTCTCAGCGACAAGAAAACGAGAACCTGTTAAGCATCATCCTGCGCTACCGAATTCCATCAGAATGATTATTATAGGACCATCTGGATCGGGTAAGACGCAGTTATTACTTAATTTAATAATGAGATGGTTGAAATGGGATAAATTGTATTTAGTAGCACCATCCGCTGATGATCAACGATGATATGATGTGCTTAAAGATTTCAATGAAAACGCAAGATTACTGGATGAAGGTAATGATGTTATAGAGTTTATAACCGATATTGATGAAGCACCGTCCGTAGATGTTTTAGACGGATTTATTAATAATTTAGTTGTATACGACGATGTGATGCTAGATAAACAATCAAATCCAGCTAGAATATTTTCCCGAGGTAGACATAAAAATACAGATGTGATCTATGTTACTCAACGATATACACAAATACCAAAAGTGATTAGAGACAACTGCAATATTTTAGTTGTGTTTAATGGCGTAGACCCACACACGCTGCGAAATATTCATCAAACTTGGTGTGGTGGTGACATGGATATAATTAAATTCAGAAATTTCTTCTCACGAGCGCAAGCTACTCCGCATGGATTTATAACAATAAATTTACATGATCCAAGAACAAGATATCGTGTAGGTCTTGATAAAATCTTTTAATTAATAGCAGCAGAGAGGGTGCCTACCAACGTTGGTCGTCCAGTAATAAACAAAAAAATAAATAAACACGTAGAGTACTTTATTTTTCAGCTACCTTTTCGAACTAGGGTTTTATTGATGGGGTTGGTTTCAACAGAAATAAAATCATCTCAAGGAAACGTTTATTTGTAAAAATCTGGACCTTTCTACAGATGATTTTATTTTGTTTGTTTTATTTGTTTGTCGGAATTCTATGGTCTGTTCGCCCTCTCTGCTGCTTGCCTAGATAACATAAGTGTTCTGACGACGATTCCGATAATTATTCTCGCATCTCAACACCGTCAGTGATGTTCGCGAAAGCCGTCACCAATAACGCCGATGACGGATGCTTTCTTAAGGTACAAGCTGGACGAGGTGCCGCCGCTGCCATAGAACTGGTTGGAATGATAGAACGACCCGATACTGCTTTATCCATTCTGCTGGATATTAATCACACATCATGCATTCAACCTATGATTAGCACAAAGTCGATCACTTATTAACTATCAGGGTCAATATCCATTCCACTTTGGGTTTTGCAGAAATGGTAGAAGGGTCATATTTGAAGTCATACTCACAGCTGCACTGACTCAGCATAGTACTGATAACGAAGCAATTTGACACACTAAAAGCGCTAATACGGATGCAGCTGCAGCAATAAATGGACAAGTTAAACTCACATATTTGTCGCTGTGGATGCCAGTGTTGACACAGTAGATCACAGAAGAACAGCGGTTAGTCTCATATATATCAGCGGGAGACAAAACTCCGTTATCGTAGGTCACCAAGATGTCCAAAGACGAAACTGGAACAATCACAGGTGCGTTTACATGACAAATCTCATCTCAGCAAGGAGTTTTAGCCCCAAAACATGTTTTTGTAGCGTTCAAGATACAATCCGATGTGTTAAATGTATCTGATATATCATTGCGGCTAAAAGGACATCAAGAACAATCCAAAGAGATTTTGCTAAATTTTGGTCAACATCATGTTCACGAGTTTATCATCCCTTAATGTCGTTCATGCGACGAGATCAAAACATAGATACTGGGCTGCGAATATCCAAGCGAGATTTCGAATTGGTGTATCTGATTTACTACCTTTTCCTGGAGCATCTGTAATTATTTAGACCATCCGTGAACGACATGAACTTCAAAGCTGGTTTGGGAGCGTTACAAGCTTCATTTGAAGTGGCAAAGTCGCAACTGATTACCAGCATTGATAATCTCCCAGTGGAAAAGCAGATTAATCGATGTTGTGTTTATGCGTGAATTGCTGGTAACGTTAACGATCATCGATGGGATAATCTACCAGAAACTGTTCCGGATTCGATTTCGCCGTACGGACATTGGAGACTCAAGCAAGAACGAATACGTGCTTGGCAAAAAAGCACAGATTACTGTACGGTGGATAAATATTTATGTAACAGCAATCTTACTGATAAATCAAACTTACCGTCGATCAGCGGTCCAATATCACGACACAATCTTGTTATCTGAACGGGCCTGGAGGTTCTACTAGACAACAAGGTTGATTAAATTGTTTGGTGGGTCTATCAGCGTTTTTGTTTTGGTACCAACGCATAGACTTGCGAAAGATATTCGCGATTCCAGATCAGTTAAATCCCAAACTTACCATCTTTCTGATAAACTATTAGCTTTCTGATAAACTTGTTCCAATGCTATATCGCCCGCATGATTCTCGTCGTTAGAATGTATTCGTGACAACACCTGGATCGAACAAAGAAGAAATACTTGTTCTCAACGACGTCGTTGTTGTACCCGTTAGCGAAGCTGAGCAAGCGTTAGCGCCAACCGGTAAAACTCACTCGTGCTAAGCGCTCGCAATCAAATCCAATCCGTTTCTGGGTTGGTGACGATTGCAAAGAATGGTCAAATTTAACATATTCAACTGTGTCATGAGTTGAGAGTGGTTTATGTTGGCAATCCATCACAGCAAAATCCAGCTCAACAAAAGTTTGTATTGCCTTGAACGATAACACCACGTAACAATTTTTTTTGGTTCCTGGGTAGTAAGTGTTATTTCCTAATTGCTTTTGCCTCAAGAGTATAGAAAATGGCTATTATTCCACACAAACTTTGCTTTTGTAACCAGGACAGTGATATTTTGAAATTTACCTATTTTCCAGAACATTCCAGAAAGATTCAGTGCTGAGTAAACTTAGAGTAACATTTAGAACTTTCCAATAATATAAATAGTAGTATAAATACAGGGGCCTTAAGCATACCAGTTCAGTTTAGTTCCAGCTGCCTAAGTGGATACGTAACTGCATTTTTCTGAGATGGCATCAAGATGCTATAAACTTCCGGCAGACGCATTTTGCTATGTCTGCGGCCAATTTATCAAGACAAGAGCGACAAATACTCCGTGGAAGCATCTGCTAAGATATGTGAGGCCTACAAAGCATATTTCGGCATGCCTGCCAGGCATCAAGACAAACCCTGGGCACCTCATTTCACCTGCGAGCACTGCAGCAAAACAAAACTCTGGAAGGTAAGATGGACGATTGTTAATCGGACTTTTATGTTATAAAATTTGTTCAATTTTTTAAAATTGTAATGGTTTTTAATTGGAAAATGTTGCACAATTTTCAATATTATTGAGGGAAAAAATATATCATATACGAAAAATGTTGCGAGAATCTCTTACACATTGGGCATGGGTGAAATAAATGTATTCTTGTAAGATGGTACAGATGGGGAGAAGAGAGCCATAAAGTTCGCTATCCCAAGAATTTGGCGGGAACCCAGTGGCCACACAAGCAACTTCTACTTCTGCATGGTGGACCCCTCCTAACGTCGGACTGGCAAGAATGCACCTGCTCTCATGTATCCTAACCTTCCTTCATCCATCGCCCCGGTGCCACACTGCCCTGAGCTCCTAGTACCCACTCCTCCAGAGAGACAGAGAGGGCATCCGACTTTAGAAGAGAGGAGCAGGTCAGAGAGCAGGAAAGACGGTGTAGATTCAGATCACAATTTCAGAGGTGGAGCTGAGGAGAAAAACCCACACTACCCGAACCAAAAAGACCTCAGCGTCTTGATCAGAGATATTATTCTCACCAAGTTTAATGCCGTCCTTTTGACGGCTAGGCTCAAGCAGTGGAGCTTGTTGAATGAAAGTGTGCAAGTTGCAGATCAGAGGAAGCGTCGCCAAGCATTTTTGCAGCTTCTTCATCCGTCGAGATGGTCTCTGCTTCTGCCACAATCTGACCAGTCTGTTCGAGGCCATCTGAATTTCCTGTAACCAGAATAAGTGGCGCTTCTTCATTGACAGCTCATCCAGGAGCCTAAAACCGTGCTGCTCCTTAATAGGAACAAGTACCTGTCTCTTCCCCTGGCTCACTCGGTGCACCTCATAATGAATTTCAACAGCATCAAGACCTTGCTGGATGCCTTGAAGTGTGAGGAGCACGGCTGGGAGGTCATCGGAGACTTCAGAATGGTGGCATTCCTAATGGGTCTCCAAGGCGGTTTTTTACTAAGTGGACCCCCGGAAGGTGTTGATGCAACCACTGCATGTCAAAATGGGCCTTATGAAACAATTATTCAGAGCTCTAATTAAGGAGGCGGCAGATTTCAAGCACCTTCAAGACTTCTTCCCTAAGCTGTCTGAGGCAAAAGTCAAAGCCGGTGCCTTCGTCGGACCACAGATATAAAAGATCCTGGAGTGCAATGAATTCCCCAAGAAGATCACTAGTAAGGAGAGAGCGGCTTTGAACAGCTTTGTCGCAGTGGTTCGGGGCGTCCTGGGCAATCACAAGGCTGAAAACTATGTGGAGTTGGTTGAGACTAATGAAGAACTACGGCACAGTTGGTTGCAGGATGTCCCTAAAACTCCATATCCTTGATGTTCATCTTGATAAATTCAAGGAATAAATGAGAATGAGAGCGTACTCGGAGAAGCAAGGTGAGCGCTTCCACCAGGATATACTGGACTTCGAACGCCGCAACCAAGGACAGTATAACGAGAACATGATGGGAGGCTACATTTGGGGGCTGATTTGTGAACGTGATTTACATTATAAACGTAAAGCTCGAAAAACTACTCACTTCTAAATCTTTCGTGGTCATTTTGTATTACTTTTGTATAAATTCATGTTAATTTTTATTCATATGTTGTTGTTTTTTTTCTGACTTTATGTGAACGAAAATGCACAAATATGCCCATTTTCTCATTGGAAATGGGTAAATTTCAAAATATCGCTGTCCTGGTCACAAAAGCAAAGTTTGTGGGGGATAATAGTCATTTTCTTTACCTTTTAGGCATTAGCAATTACGAAATTACACTTACTACCCAGGAACAAAAATTGTGTTACATAGCGTAATGAAACATTTAGCGTAATATCGAGGCAATGGTCCAGATTGTATTAAAATTACAAAACAATATAACCGTTGTGCTTGATGCAATATTAAAATGTTATGAAAATACCTTCCTGGCCATGTTCCACGACTTACTTTAGACAGAATTGATAAACAGATTGATCATGTGCGAAGCTGTTGTGTGCTAATTTGTCTTGAATGTAATCGCGGCAGAGATGCTTCTGCGTTGTTAATTGGCGTGTAACACCCACGCTGGTGGTAGTTCTGCGTCAGCTAGTATCACTTGCAAATGTTTGCAGACAAATAACGTCTGTAAATTGCAGGTTCACCTATGGATCTTACCGCGCTGGAGATTCTGTGTGTGGTTGCTCCAGATTAGATCGGTTGCTTTGGTTTTACCAACTTCCAATTTATCAGGTTCATATAAATATCTGACTGTTACTTTGCTGCCGAACACGGGTTCATTATCGACGTGGCCAGCGTAATTGACCATGTTTATAAATTCGAGTAAATGCGACTTCCGTATATGTGATTAACGTTAGCTGCGTTGCATCTTTTTTATCTGCTTGCAACATCAACGATGGTATATGCGTCCGCGAATTGTGTCGTGCGGTAAAATTAAAATATCTGACTGATGAAAGTCGATGGGAGTTGAACATCAAAAATCCATGTTGAATTTTTTTTGGTGCCAATAGATAAATCTGCCAGATTACCTGCCGGGCCAAACAAGCTATGGCAGTTCGCTTGTTAACCCAAGCTGCACTAGCTAATTTATCAATCGTTGCTGTATCTTTCCAGAACCCTCTTGGGCTTTAATAAATTGCTTCCATTATAAATTAATGGGCAGTCAATTTCCCGCCTTAAAACTAGTTACCTTTCATCACAAATGTTATTAAGCACAGTGCAAGTGATTCTTTTAAATTTGCATCTTTAATTTAAATTAACCCATCAATCATTTTATCACTAGCGATATGACATTGCTGCAAACCTTTGCGACATCGCGATGATAGCACGCATTATCGGTTTGATTAACAAGTTGTGGCCGATTTTCCTGGTAAGTCGGATATCTAATTTTCATATCAGCGAGGTATCGTCGATCGAGGACCTTGATAAAAGCAACAGCAACCTTGTGGACTACGACGATGTTATGCTGGATCGCCAAACAAGTCCGGCAAGAATGTTTTCACATGGTGGACAAAGTAAAAATAGATATAATTGATGTAACACAACGAAACACTCAGGCCCCTAAAGTGACACTTTGCGAAACATCTGTTTTACCTGGTGTTCAGGCGACATGGACAGCAATAAGTTTAAAAATTTCTTTGGCATATGCTCATCAGCAGCCATGTGGATTTATAACAATCAGTCTTGCCGATCCATGTACACGACATCGAATCGGAATTGATACAATTTTCTAATCCTGACATTTACTTCGCAATTATATTGACAGCACAGACACAGGCACGCAGTCCCGTGGAAACTTTATTAAACGTTGCAATGGCATTTGTTATGTAGACTTGAGAAAAAAAATCCACGCTCGGTTGAGCATCTTAACGGGTTTGCCGCATAGGTTTAGCAGTGTTTTCTCGGGGCGAGGTTTTTGTCTGGCACGCCGTAAAAGATGGTGTAATGCTTCCCCCCCCCCCCCCCGTTAGCCCCCCCCCCCCCCGCTGCTTGCCGTTGATTATGGTAGACACCTGACCGCAGATTAATGGATATTTATCTATGGAATTAGAATGACCGTTGTAACCATGTGACCACTGAACTCAGATGATCTTTGGGACATGTTGGACTGTATATATAAAAGAAACAAAATAACTTTTACTATATTAAATGTATACATGCTTCTCGTCGATATCTGCCTCTGGGGCCCCGAGTGGCCGAGTTGTCTAAAGCGCTCTTCGTTACGGATCACTGCCATCTCACCTCTGCCTGCGTCGGTTCGAGTCTAAAATTCAGCCAATATGGGTATGTGAGAAAGCTTGCCAGTAGCTTCTCGTGGGTCGGTGGTTCTTTCTGGGGTTTTCCCGGGTTCTTCCTCCACCATTAATACTGGCCGCCATATATAGCCTATCGTGTGCTGAAAAATGGCGTTAAACCCCACAACAACAACAACAACAACAATATCTGCCTCTCGTCTTCTTTGGTAATATCTGTGAAAAAAATAAAAGGATGTTAATTTAGCAGCGCTTTATTGGGGAAATTTGTCCCGGACTGTTCTGGTCAAAGGTCAAATATCAAATGTCACATTCACACCTGACACATTCATCTTCGCACAGCTAACTTTGCATGCATTTATGTTGATTATCCTTATTGTACTGATTTACATGCCTTGCCATGGTGTATCTGGATATAAAGCATTTAGAAACATTAAAATCGCATTACATCAACACCTGTTTTTGAATCTAAACTTCTTCTTTACCAAGCTGCAGTGTATTTGGATGATTATGTCTTCTTATCCAGAAAATGAAGGGTTCTTCTAGTGAGTTGCAACTAGATGATTCACAACACAACCTAACATATAGCGCAGGAATCGGAAAGGAATGATGAATCTATTGAATAGGCATTACACTCTTCTGTAGTTCAGAGAGCATAATATCCCCAAGGGCAGCATTGGGATTTACTGTATATAATAGGATAAAATAATTCTCTGAATTAATTTAAAGACATTTTGGGATTATAACATAGGGATTCTTCTGTACTGTTGGTACATCAGTAAATTACTGACCATCATTCGGAATGCCGTTGGAACTCATTCGGAATACTTGATAGTATCATTTAGGACTTTAGAAAGTTATTTTAACTTTTTCAAGTTTCATTTCAAGAAAACAAATTATATTTTCAGTTATACACAACTTGTTGGTTTTGCTCATTTTTGTTATTTATTTTAAGAAAATAGAGTCGTAACAGCATAACAAATATTGATTATCCTAACACGGTTTGTTCTAAGTATCCCACTACTAACTGACCTCTAGCTAAATATAATGTCAGTGTGTGTGTGTGTGTGTGTGTGTGTGTGTGTGTGTGTGTGTGATATATTTTGATTTTAAACATAGCTGTGAAAAACAGTTCAGTCATATCGCTACGAGACCTGCATTGTGGCAGTTTATAGTGGGGCATCATGCCGCAGACATGTAGCATCATGTCCCACCCAGTCACATTATCCTGAATGCCTAGCGAGGCAGCTGGTAGTACCATATTGATAAGTCTTTGGTATGACTCGGTCAGGGTTCGAACCCGCGACCTCCCGCATCCGAGCGTACGCTCTAACCACTAGGCCAACGGAGCGGTATATCAAATGTCAGAAAAAGACAGCAAATAAATATAATTAGAATAGAATGTAAAGATTACATTTTGACAACTATTGATCAATGAAATGTATTCTGTACAAATAATTTCATTATAAGATCTTTTGAATAACGTAACCTCGCACGGAAAGACTCTCGATACTAACCAGCTCCCATAGAAAAGCTATGGAAAAAAAGATCATATAATAAACTCCTGATCAATCGTACAGCTCTCAGTAAAGACCTATACTTGATGCATGTTTCTGTGTGGAGAAAATCTTATGAGCCTCCGCAATGCGTGTTTGTTGTTGTTCTTTTGATTTGTCTTTTTGTTGTTGTTTTGTTGTTTGTTTTTTTTTTGGGGGGGGTCTCTTTTTTAAAAATATATTTCTGTTCTTTTAAACATGTCTTTTCAATTCGGCACCTAAAAGAAGCAGATACTGTTTTCAGCTCCGTGTCTTTCAAAATCAGGTATGCAAAAGGACTGTAATTGCATCAATAGAACGTTAAAAGGACTGTAACTGCATCAACAGAACGTCAAAAGGACTGTAATTGCATCAATAGAACGTCAAAAGGACTGTAACTGCATCACTAGAACGTCAAAAGGACTGTAACTACATCAATAGAACGTCGTCTCTATCTTTCTGTTATAAATATGATAAGCTCTCAACAGATACTTATTCACTAAATTTTACTTTTCCTTTCCGTATGTTCTGTATTGTATCACCATTCTCGAGACTGGCCCACATGTTTCCATATAATAATACCGCCAGCCCTGCAAATAAGGTAACGTTCCAAGGGGAAATTATACTGCAAATGTTAAAACGTATTTGTAAGATTTGCCTCCCTCGAATCACAAATTGAAGTGACGGGAACTGATACTCCAATACATGTAAAACTCCTAACGTAGTAATATCCCAAACCACCTCACCACCTGTCTCTTGCATAATAAAACGTTGTGCCCTTTATGACAAGAATTTTGACTAATTCAACCAAACTATTTTCTCACTCTGAAAATTAATAAAACTTGTAAGTGCATAATACGTACGTACCCATGAACTATTTATTATTTGATTACACTGTCCTACGGAACTGAATATTAAATACTTTTTTATTATTTCATTGATGGAGAGTTTCCCGATGACAGTCTATTTCACAGTCATTAATAATGTGAGGAGCTTCCACAGTTTGTATTTAATTTCACAGATAGCCTACCCTAATTCTCATCCCACCCCTCCTCTATCCACCCCCACCCCCAGCGACTTCTACCCAAAGTGAATACAACGTGAATGAAAACAACTTTAACAATATAAATGAATAATTGTGAAAGGTAGATGATATATCCAAAGTACATTTCGTTTGCTTTCAATATGTATGTAAAATCGTAAGTTTCAGTCTGATGTGTATTTATGATGCGGTAATACCGTACCCAGTATCGGATTAAGGCCTCCCGGATCCCAAAGCACTAAAAAATAGTATGGTGTTACCTCCACTACAAAATATAAAACTAAAAAAGAAAGAATATACCGGAAACGGAAACTCTAACCGTTCATTAAAGTTATTGATTGCGGCTCGTTCCTTAACACCGGAATTGTGGATTTTGTATATGGCGGTGAGTTATGGGTGTTGGGTAATACGGTATTAGGTACCCCCCAAAAAATAGATTGTCGATACTGCCACTCATTTTGTGTTTGAACTGGAAGGACATCAAGAAAATATTTTCTGGGGATACACATAGAAAGTGTTTGGATTGGAGAGAAAGTTGGATAGTTGTGTGTGCGTGTGTGTGTGTGTGTGAGAGAGAGAGAGAGAGAGATTTGGAGTTAACTTAGCTTTAACACTTTTTCAGTCATATCGCTACGATGTCTGCAGCGTGTGTGTGTGTGTGTGTGTGTGATTTGGATTTTTAACGTAGCTGTAACAATTTTTCAGTCATATCGATGTCTGCAGTGTGACAGTTTATAGTGATGTCTAGCACTGGAGCATCATGCCGCAACCATGTAGCATAATATCCCACCCAGACACATTATCCTGACACCAGGCCGACCAGTCCTAACAAAAACCTCTTAATGCTGAGCGCCAAGCGAGGCAGCTGTTAGATTCATTTTTGTAAGTCTTTGGTATGACTCGACCGGGGATCGATCCCACGACCTCCCGCATCCGAGGCAGATGCTCTAACCACTAGGCCACCGGAGCGGATAGTAGTAGTTGTTGTTGTTGCTGTTGTTTATCTAGGATGAGTTTGGCTTTTTTTTTTTTTTTTTAGCTACATAAGCAGGTTCTTTAGTTCTCAATGGCACAACAATGGCCGCTCCGACTTGATTCGATGTTATGATTCGAACCTAGACCATTAGTCGCCCCCTTACGTATACAGGAAAGTACATCAGATCTGGTCAATATCCCGATGCTATAAAAATACAAAACAAACTAAAAACATGTGCATAATTTTGCAAATAAAATTTATGTCGATAGTGCTCCATTACATTCAAAATATTTATTCCTTACACATCGCGATTTGTTTTATCGATTTCATTTCAATTTCCAACATAAATACAAAATGTCAAATGCAGCGGACATGACCGTCTTTCTAAATGTACGTCTCCATTTTCACCATTCCTTATTCAGATGTATAAGTCAGTGGCACTAAAAAGAATGGTCCGTTCCGGGTTAATTTGCATGAACGCCTCTTAGGATTTATTTACAAATGCTATAACGTGAGTATCAATAAAATGCTCAGTATAACCACGTATGTAATATTTTGCTTGCTAACTCTAGGTACTTGAATACTCCTGCCATCAAAAACGCTGGCAAATGTCTTCCTTCTCTGTGCGTGCTCTGTGTGCATCACGGCCTTTCTTGGAAACGAAGTGTAATTGCCAAATAATAGCAAGCTGTTTCCAAGACAAAGTAAACGCAGCTAAATTTTACAATCTGACAAATTTGACAAGTTATAAGCAGTTTGAAAATATAGCTAAGATATAATCGTTTTTGCTTGAGTTAGGAAGAATTTATCATACTTCTCTCCACTTAAATGAAAAATTATTTTATTTTTCTTCTTATTTTGCACAGGCTTCCTTTGTTCTGAGTCATTATCCTCACGGTGTTCAAAAACAAAAAGCAAAATATCCTTTTTGTAAATAAAAAAGAAAATATGATAAACATATCCACCTGATTTTCAGATAAGCTTGTTGCCAGTAATGTAAGTCGTTTAAATTTATTAAGATGGAAACTTTCTGTACGACTCTCTCTCTCTCTCTCTCTCTCTCTCTCTCTCTCTCTGGTATGCAAATGTATATTATCCCTAACGAACAAGGCTGTGTTTGCATTATACCACATTCTTCATTGAAATTAATTCGACGGTGAGCGGTGTGAGCTTCAAGGTAAAATCTATGTAGTATTAAAACTATAGGGTTGCAGGGACGTAGAATTCTGTAAACTGTTATCAAGATAATCTTACACCAGTTTATTTGAGTTAGATGTTGTTTAGAATATTGATCAAATATTTACTGGATAGGACCAACACTCTTACGACTCCAGTATACAATGCATGTTGAAGACTGTATTTAAATGTTTGGAAAGTTACACATTGAAAGGTGTCTTGGGTCTGTGCACTTTACACCTATACAAATCTATATTATGGCTTCAATTAGTGGAACAAGAAAAATACTGACATTTTGTATTTCAGGGGAGGGAGGTGTAAGGGATAAACAAAACTGTACTCTTTAAAATAATGTTTGTACATTTGAAACGTGGTTCATTTGGTAACCCGCTCCTGAATTCAGAACCCAATCGGTCAATGAATCGATCTTAACTATGCTCATTTTATAGAACTTAATAAGTGATTATTCAATCAATCAATTAATGATCATTCAATCACTCAACGAAGATGTGTTTGCACTAATCGATCGAGGAATTATTTCAATAATTACTTCCACCTGTGTCTTTTGTTTTGTTTGGGGTACTTTATACAAGTTGTATCCGATTAAAAATTCAAGCTGATTGATAGTAGTAGTAGTAGTAGTAGAAGTAGTTAATGTATTTTGTTTGTGGTATTGTCTATATTGCTGCACTTATATCACATACAAAAAACATATCATACAAATATACACTTACAGGGGCAATTATAACATATCCTACAAATATACACCTATACAGGCAATTAAAACATATAATACAAATATACACCTATACAAGCAATTATAACATATCATATAAATATACACCTACACAGACAATTATAACATATCATAAAAATATACACCTATACAGGCAATTATAACATATACAAATATAAACCTATACAGGTAATTAAAACATATCATACAAATATACACCTATAAAGCCAAGTATAACATCATATAAATATACACTGACACAGACAATTATAACATATCATACAAATGTACACCTATACAGACAATTATAACGTATCATACAAATAACATATCATACAAATAACATATTATACAAATATGCACCTACAGGGGCAATTATAACATATCCTACAAATATACACCTATACAAGCAATTATAACATATCATACAAATATACGCCTATACAGGCAATTAAAACATATCGTAAGAATATACACCTATGCAGGCAATTATAACATATCATACAATAACATATCATACAAATATGCACTTACAGGGGCAATTATAACATATCCTACAAATATACACCTATAAAGGCCATTATAACATATCATACTATAACATATCATACAAATATGCACCTACAGGGGAAATTATAACATATCCTACAAATATACACCTATAAAGGCAATTACAACATATCATACAATTATACACCTACACAGACGTTTATAACATATCATACAAAACATATACCTATAGAGACAATTATAACATATCATACAAAAATGCACCTACACTGGCAGTTATAACATATACAAATATACACATATGCAGGCAATTATAAAATATCATTCAAATATACTTACACGAGCAATTAAAATATATCATACCAATATACACCTACACAGACAATCATAACATATCAAACAAATATACTTACACAGGCAATTATAACATATCATACAAATATACACCTATACATGCAATCATAACATATCATACTAATATACACCTATACAGGCAATTAAAACATATCATAAAAATATACACATACACAGGCAATTATAACATATCATACAAATATACACCTATACAGGCAATTATAACATATACAAATATAAACCTATACAGGCAATTAAAACGTATCATACAAATATACACCTACACAGACAATTATAACATATGATACGAAATATACACCTATGCAGGCAATTATATATCATACAAATATACACCTAAAATGACAATTATAACGTATCATACAAATAACATATCACACAAATAGCATATTATACAAATATGCACCTACAGGGGCAATTATAACATATCCTACAAATATACACCTATGCAGGCAATTATAACATATCATGCAAATATACACCTACACAGACAATTATAACATATCATACAAAATATACACCTATACAGACAATTATAACATATCATATAAATATAAACCTATACAGATAATTATAGCATATCATACAAATATACACCTATACAGGCAATTATAACACATCATAAATATACACCTACACAGACGATTATAACATATCATGCAATAACATATCATACAAATAACATATTATACAAATATGCACCTACACAGGCAATTATAACACATCATAAATATACACCTACACAGACGATTATAACATATCATACAATAACATATCATACAAATAACATATTATACAAATATACACCTATACAGGCAATTATAACACATCATAAATATACACCTACACAGACGATTATAACATATCATACAATAACATATCATACAAATAACATATTATACAAATATGCACCTACACAGACAATTATAACATATCATACAAAATATACACCTATGCAGGCAATTATAACATATCATACAAATATACACCTATACAGACAATTAACGCATCATACAAATAACATATCAAACAAATAACATATTCTACAAATATGCACCTACAGGGGCAATTATAACATATCCTACAAATATACACCTATACAGGCAATTATAACATATCATATAAATATACGCCTTTACAGGCAATTATAACATATCATACAAATATACACCTATACAGACAATTATAACATATCATACAATAACATATCATACAAAAAACATATCATAAAAATATGCACCTACAGGGCAATTATAACATATCATACAAATATACACCTATGCAGGCAATCATAACATATCATACAAATATACACCTATACAGGCAATTACAGCATGTCATACAAATATACACCTATACAGATAATTATAACATATCATACAAATATACACCTATACAGGCAATTATAACACATCATACAAATATACACCTACACAGACGATTATAACATATCATACAATAACATATCATACAAATAACATATCATACAAATATACACCTATACAGACGATTATAACATATACAAATATACACCTACACAGACGATTATAACATATCATACAAAATATACACCTATAGAGGCAATTAAAACATATCATACAAATATGCACCTACACGGGCAATTATAACATATACAAATATACACACATGCAGGCAATTATAAAATATCATACAAATATACTTACACATGCAATTAAAATATATCATACAAAAATACACCTACAGAGACAATTATAACATATCATACAACTATACTTACACGGGCAATTATGACATATTATACAATATGCACCTATACATGCAATCATAACATATCATACAAATATGCACCTATACAGGCAATTAAAACATATCATAAAAATATACACCTATACAGGCAATTATAACATTCATACAAATATACACATACACAGGCAATTATAACATATACAAATAGACACCTATACAGGCAATTAAAACGTACCATACAAATATGCACCTATACAGGCAATTATAACATATCATATAAATATACAACTACACAGACAATTATAATATATCATACGAAATATACACCTATGCAGGCAATTATATATCAAATATACACCTATAATGACAATTATAACGTATAATACAAATAACATATCATACAAATAGCATATTATAAAAATGTGCACCTACAGGGGCAATTATAACATATCCTACAAATATACACATACACAGGCAATTATAACATATCATACAAATATACACATATACAGGCAATTATAACATATACAAATGTACACCTATACAGGCAATTAAAACATATCATACAAATATACACCTATACAGGCAATTATAACATATCATACAAATATACACCTATACAGACAATTATAACATATCATACAATAACATATCATACAAATAACATATTATACAAATGTGCACCTACAGGGGCAATTATAACTTATCATACAAATATACACCTATACAGGCAATTATAAAATATCATACAAATATACACCTACACAGACGATTATAACATATCATACAAAATATACACCTATAGAGGCAATTAAAACATATCATACAAATATGCACCTACACGGGCAATTATAACATATACAAATATACACATATACAGGCAATTATAAAATATCATACAAATATACTTACACAGGCAATTAAAATATATCATACAAATATACACCTTCACAGACAATTATAACATATCATACAACTATACTTACACGGGCAATTATGACATATCATACAATATACACAGCAATCATAACAATCTTATAACATCATATGCATTATCATGCAACTATACTTACACGGGCAATTATGACATATCATACAATATACACATGCAATCATAACATCTTATACTAATATACACCTATACAGACAATTATAACATATCATACAAATATACATCTAAACAGGCAATTATAAAATATCACACAAACATACATCTATATAGGCAATTATGACATATCATACAAATATACACCTATACAGTCAATTATAACATATCATACAAATATACAGTTACACAGGCAATTATAATATATACAAATATTTACCTATACAGGCAATTATGACATATCATGCAAATATACACCAACACTTGCAATTATAAAATATCATACAAATATACACATACACAGGCAGTTATAACTTATCATACAAATATATACCTATACCGGTAATTCTGACATATCATACAAATATACACCTACAAATGCAATTATGACAGATCATATAAAAAGATACATCTATACATGCTGATTTAAAGTTATTTCGGCGACTATTTTTAAGATAGAAAAATGCAGTCTTGACACAAGAAGAATCCAAAATGAATCTTATTTAGCCAGATATCAAACTCGCATATGTAGCGTACTTAGTCTTTACCTAAAATCACTCCTATCAGTATCAGAAAGGTAAATAAACATACAGAATACAAAGTAAGCTTGCGACAGTATATCAAGGAGAAGGCCCACAAATCACTTTACTTCAGATTGGAATAATGTTTATTTTTCGGATTTACTTCAGATGATACAGAAGAGGAAAAGCAACATCCAATCAAATGAGAGAATTAATTGTCTACAAGTGGTCCATATGCCCGCACACAACAGGGAAACGACAGTTTAATGTCTTTCAACACTATTCACGTCGGTGGCATATATATATATATATATATATATATATATATATATATATATATATATATATATATATATATATATATATATATACACATACATACATACATACATACATACATACATACATACATTGGCGCTCTAAGGGGTTCTTGCTTTAGCCATCATTAAATACAAGAATAGAGATAGATAGATAGACAGATGGATGTATGGATGGATAGATAGATAGATAAATAGATAGATAGATAGAACCCCATGGTCCAGACTTTCTTCCATAAAGGAATGGTAACCTGACTTCCCCACCCACACCCACCCCGACCAATTTGCAATAATTTAATTGCCTTCTTTATCAACTGGCAATGCATTTGAGATTTTCATGTGTAGCTAGGAACATGTTGATTCATTTAAAATATGGTGAGAGAAAAAAATGAGATCGATAGATGCAAAAATCTGCAATAAGCACTTTTACGACAGAGTTTCGATGTAGCAATGTCAAAGATAATTAATGTCATTATTTTCGTTCATAAACCTTCAATGACTCGCCACACCACAAACGCATTGACAATTTGATCGTTATGTCATCACTGTTGCTATTTGCTAGGAATATTTGACTGGATGCTCTTGTGCATTTGAAATTGCTAACTCATTATTGATCAATTTGGATATCCATTGACTTTTATTTTGAATTTTACGATAAACAAAATCCGTTCTTATTATCTGTGTCTGTGTTTATTGGGATTATAATTTATCACAACTAGCTTTTTAAAACATTTTAGCATGATTTTCTGGAAACTGATTTCTAGAAATCTCAAAACAACATTGACTGAATTTCTTGGGTTGCATAGAGGGGAAAAAACGAAGTAAATAGGGTGTTTTCACATTCAGAAATTAGACTTTATTCGGTACGAAGTATACAGAGTGTTTTCACCTTCCGGAATAAGAATTTATTCGGTAGGAAGTATATAAAGTGTTTTCACCTTCAGGAATAAGACTTTATTCGGTACGAAGTATATAAAGTTGTTTTCACCTTCCGGAATAAGACTTTATTCGGTACGAAGTATACAGGGTGTTTTCACTTTCTGGAATAAGAATTTATTCAGTATAAAGTATATAAAGTGTTTTCACCTTCCGTAATAAGACTTTATTTGGTATGCTAAAGTAAAAGATACTGTTTAGACGTGTGTATATATATATATATATATATATATATATATATATATATATATATATATATATATATATATATATATATATATATATATATATATATATATATATATATATATATATATATATATATATATATATATCGGCAATGCTTTTTGAGGACTATAACTTGTTTTACTATGTAAGACTTGCGATATGTGCTCCAATAAGCAAATTGCAGTTGTTACAGTACTGAAAACTCATAATGAATTCAGTTATGAAAAGCTAGGATGTTAATCAATGTACTGCTTGGCAAGAATATTTTGAGATAATTAAAGATTTTAAAAGTCATTGATTTGCAAATATTTTGATCTCACATCGTAGAACGTATCCATTAAAAGATGACTTGATTGTTTTTCAAACTCATAACACCGAGATAATTAATGATCTGGTGTCCCAAACAATAGAGTGGCAAGCTAAATTACAAACTTGCAAGATTTTAAAAAGACAAAATATATCTTATACGGGTTAACTTTTCTCTCTCCTTTTCTTTTCCTTTCTCGTTACAAGTTCTTAAATTTTTCATCTAGTGTTTTTATCGAGACAGGTCATCCGGGATAGGTACAACAGTAAATCGAAGTCGCTCGGCTTAATTTCAAATTTGTTTGGATTGAAATAGAGAGAAAGACAGGGTAGCTTTAAAAAGGAAGAAAAAAAACATGTCTGATTATTATTTTCAATTCTGAGATAACATCCAGCAATTGATAATTAATGGATCAAATAGAGGGAAAAAGAAAGGCGGAATACTTTGTGTAATTTTACGTTGTTCTAAAGTCTTAAACACGAACATGTAACTTTTTCTAGAATCATAGAGGAGAGAAAAATCGATTAAGAAATGGTTCCCCTGGAGCGGATTTAAGTGCCGGGGATTATATTAAGCAGATATCGAAATGGTAGGGGGAAATGGCATTTCTCTTGGAGATGAAATTCCCGACTCTTGACGAAACCCTATCAATTTCAAGTTGATGTTCGTAAAAAAAACGAACCAGATGCCGAGAGAAGATAATAAATTGTTTGTTTGTATATACAATTAAGCAGATTCGCTCATTTTGTGCCAGACATGTTGTCTCCTGCCAGTATTATTTCAGTTTTCATGGTCCTTAAAATGGTTCCTGTAGCTGGGAAGGAATGGGGTTCAGGGGAACGTACTCACGTGGCTGACGAGTAAACAAAGCTATTGGCCACTAGGTTGTAAATATACTAACCTCCCCTACCAAAATTCAACCAGAGAAGCACTATGTAAATTATATTGTCGGGTTTATATGTCAAAGTTGTTATGGAGTTTACACAAAGGTGGCCGGAAATTCTAAATCCATCCATCCATACATACATACATACATAAACAACACAAACGCCGATTAAATCTGTGCAAACTACAAACAAATTAAGGAAGACCCATCATTAGATACTAACTCGAAAATTTCCACATTCATTAATGAAATCGCTTAGAATAATAATTCCATATATAAAGAATTTGATACTTTCCCCCTGAAAATACGTACACCTCAGTTATACATATTGCCCAAAACTCATAAAAATCCCGACCATAGTTTACCTTTAAATTATCTAGGACGACCCATTATATCAGGTCTTTTTCATATACGGTAAACCCATCCATATTTATTGATAGTGTTTTGCAATCTTTAATGAAATCACTTCCTTCGTACATTATAGATTCTACTGATTTCATTAAAAAGTTGATGTATATTCCACAGCTAGCTGATAATTCAATCCTATTATCTTTAGTTGTAACATCACCATGTACAAGCATACAGATGGCATGGAGCCGTGTTAATATTGTATTGATGAGAATCATGACAAGGACAAACTATCGAGTGTAAAATTTGTAAAATAATAAAATTTATTGTCAAATAATAATGTCAAATTTAATAGTTCGAATTATTTCCAAATAATGGCTACATCAATGGATAGTCCTATGGTTCCTTAATACTCTTCCCTTTCCATGTGCAAATTAGACGATTTTCTTCAAAACGAGAATTTGTAATCCAACTGTTTGCTTAAGATTTTTAGATGACATCTTTTTGATAATAATATCTCTTCAAATGTTCATGTCAAGGAAAGTAATATCCACCAATATATTCTTCTTGTTATCCCAGGTCATGTAAAAACGGTAAAATACATAGTCAGGCCAAACGATGCCGTTTTCCATACTGTTGCACACAATTGTAGCTAAAACGTCTTTGTGTGCTTTGCATCATGGCGTCATTTTGTTTTTAATGTCAGTCTCTTTGAAACCATAAGGGAATTCGAACTAGTAGTAAGAGTAAAAGCAGAAAGTGCTTAGTATTATTGATAATAAATAATAGTAGTAGTAGTAGTAGCAGTAGTAGTAGTAGTAACACTAGTAAGAGCAGTAATATCAGTGCAGTTTAAGAAAATAATAATTTTGCAGTCGTTCTTTGGTGCATGTATGGGTTTGGTTTTGTGCATTTTGTATATACAAATCTATGTATTACTGAATCCGACAAAATTACTATATATGAATAATAAAGTTGAATCCGTAAAGTCACTATAAGTGATATCAGGCTTGAATCCGTAAAGTCACTATAAATATCAAGGTTGAATCCGTAAAGACACTATAAATATCAGGATTTAATCCTTAAAGTCACTATAAATGATATCAGGACTGAATCCGTAAAGTCACTTTAAATGAAATCAGGCTTGAATCCGCGAAGTCACTATACATGATGTCAGGGTTGAATCCATAAAGTTACTATAAATGATATCAGGATGGAATCCGTAAAGTCACTAAACATTATATTAGGGTTGAATACGTAAAGTTACTGCAAATGATATCAGGGTCGAATCCGTAAAGTCGCTATAAATATCACTTTAAATGATATCAGGGCTGAATCCGTAGAGGCACAATAAATGTTTATCAGGCCTGAAATATTATGTGCTATTTCGATATCTCATAAAATACAAACAGCATATTCGTAATATATCAGATACTTATGGGTGACTCTTCCATATAGACGAACTTTGTGGTTGCCTTGGGCGCCAAGTTATATAGGGCGCCAAATTTGAGGAAAAATGAATGGGGGATAGGACGATTGCATGGTTCGCCTATGGCGCCAGTTGCCTGCAGCTTTTCTATGGCCGCCAATGCTGATATTGGGTCTTAAAGGCCGTCTTTTAATTTGTATTGCAGTACTAACTGAATTATGTAATCACGTATGCTGATCTATCAAACATGTTTGGCATTGTTATTTATGTCCTTTCTTCGTCTAGTACAAAGATCATCGTAATACTTTTGACCATTTTCTTTCAGTATTTAAGTTTATAAAAGCGTATGTGTGCGTGTTTGGGATTTGTAATACAACAGATTAGAGATGATAGCTATATTGTAAACCTCTTTGTCGAAGGGTCATTATTTTACAGAGATGCATTTTATCACGGAGTATAAGGATATGGTGTTATTTCATTGCAAGTTCAATAGTAATATCAACCATTTCCTGCCTAGACAAAACAAAATGTTACGTTCTGTTCCGTTTTGTGGGATTTTCGTTTTGGTTTTCTCTCATTTTTTCTTGTTTGTCGTTCTTGTTGTTATTGGGGTTTTTGCTATTTCGACCGGAAACAGAATCTTGCTCACATAAACGTTAACAATCATTCTTTAAATATTGTTATTTGAATGTTATAAATTCTGAAAATCATGTTTTACGATGCATATTAGTATAAGTCTATAATGTAATGTGTTCTGAAATGGCTTGCACCCCATGCAGTTTGGGAACATAGAATAGGCCGTTTCACCCTCAGACATGTCGCAATTAGGCAACCTGGTTGCTGTAGATTACGTCTCTTGTGGATTTTGAAGAGGAACTTGGTAGTTGAGCAGAGAAGACGGACTTCAGGCAGACAGTCGTCAGAAGGACCCTGTATTATCAATTGGCTAGTTACGCCAAACTTCAGAGACCATATCAATGACATCTCAGTTCCCATACTTTTCTTGTATCATTAAAGTCAACATAACGGGTAAGGCGAATCTATTCTGTCATGTCTGAACCTTAGAAAGGACAAAGCGTCTGAGAACAGTGGCAACGGTCAGTCAAGTCAAGATTGTACATCATCTTTAATCTGTACAGAGAGAAGTGAATAATGGAAGGGGGCTGCTTACGGACAATGGGAAAATACATTACAGAACCCCTTGGGGCTGTTTACGGACAAGGTTTTTTAGACCCCCTTGGAGTGTTTACGGACAATGGGAATTTAACATGGGGAATATTGAGGCTGTTGACGGACAAGGGAAAGTTGGGTTTAATAGAAATGGAACGGATGAGGTGACGTCACTGTACTGGACATTGGTAACAATGTGGCAAGGGTGTGACCTAAATACGCGCTACTCTAGAGAGAGAGAGAAATACAGTAGAGACATAGATATATATAACAAATAGACATAGATTGATGAACATCAATCTATCACACCTAAACTATAAAATCTACTACAAAATATTTTAGGCAAGAAAGAAAATCTTTTCGAGGCTTATGAGTGGCCCTGAAATGGGACGTTGGTTTTTTATTAACACCATTTCATTAACACAGAGGGTATCGCATAGGTCTTCTTCTTTTCCTCAAACTTCTTCTGACTTCTAGACCGTAGATGACGACTCTCTTCACACACCCTTGTCTCTCCACATAGATCATTCTTTTCCAAACGCTCGTATTGGTGATCCGTATGATTGTTCATGATGATTTGACATACATGGATAAGTCCGTGCGTCTGAACGGAAGAGCACTGACGATACGAGAGTAGATGATTCAACGTTAGTCTGCATCTTGTGATGAGAGCAGGTGAAGGGAATGAAGTGAACCGGGGTTATTTATAGTGGAAGAGCGGATTGAAACGGTTTGAGATTTTTCACCAATCCTAACACACGTTACAAAATACAGTTACAGTGCGAAGTCTGTCTTCCAATCAGTGCGGCAGAGTTTTCAAACATGACGGAAACTAAGAAGACGATGAATTGGGGTGCACCGCCGTGGAGACCATAAGTGAAGGCATAGCAGCGGCTACCAAAGTCTACAGGGTCCTACTTCCAGAAGAGATTGATTTTAATTGGGATTTAAAGGATTTTCTTTCTTCTTCGCGAGAATTTGTTCCGGTACCAGCACCTTCGCGCCTTCTCTTTCCTTACCACACGTCGGGGATTTTCAACAGAAACAGAAAGAAGAATTGGAGAAATTTTTACAGCAGTAGAAAGAAGCAGAACAAGCTTTTCTCCTTCAACAGCAACAGCGAGAAGAAGAAGAGGCAAGAAGAAGGAAACAATTGGAAGAAGAAGAAGCAGCAGAGAAGAAACAATGTCTAGGAGAAAAGGAGGACAGTGAAAGTCGAACTGTGACGGTAATCTTAAACATTTTGGCAGAGTTAAGGAGCCTGAAATAAATGTATCAGACTTATTTAATACGAGCCAAGAGAAAAAGACTTTCCTGAGCCAAACAGCCCATCCCTGTTTCTACGCATGAGATACCACCCCTAGTGATTTCTACCAAATCATCGACAGGAGCAGGTCCAGAAGTAGACCTTGGCCGTGGTAAAGGCTTAAGGCAGTTAAAGCTGGTTTCGTCCCGTTCCTGACCTTTTTTATTTTAAAAACAAATACCCAACGGTCCTTTTCAGGGCCTCCACCTCTCGAAAAAAGAGAGAGTATTCATTTGACCAAAATCAATTAAAACTCAAAATCCCTTTTTTCCCATGATGCGTGTGTGTGAGTGCGTGAGTGTAGGTCCTTATTCTAAAATTCAATACCAAGAGACGCTTACAATTTTTGTCTGGGTTATTCTGGTACAACTTTTACAATACAATTCCAAACACACCACTTTAAAAAGTTTATAGACTTCTTCTGTGTCTTTTCTCTCTCTCTCTCTCTCTGTTTTTTTTTTTAGTTAGTCCTTCGGCTTGTCTGAAGAAAACGTTCGTATGACACCTCGCAAAGCTCTGATCAGAATTTCGATCTGTGTTGGCTCTTCCATCGTTCTCGTAGGTCTGAGAGTGAAATGAATAATGGAAGGGAAGACACTGACCCTTTATATAGGGAAAACACTGGTCTGACATTGATATAGGGACCCATAGCGTTTAAAATGTAATCATTTGACATTTTGCAGTCAAGATGAAATGATCGCATTATTTCGTGGAGAAAGGAGAAAAAAGTAAAAGTAAGAAACGTGATTTATCGCATCGCACAATAGCTGAAGTCTTGGCTCAAATTCATGCCAGCGATTTTGAATATGACATGAGTGAGCCAGAATCAAGACCCAGAGAGTCTACACCCAACCAAAGTTCACCACCATTAGTAACCCCTGAAAAGTACTACCACATTCGACAGACCGAAAAGCGCTCCTCTGGAAAATTTAGAACTACGCCTTACACGGACACGGTGAAGTTTAAAGATTTCAAGTCCGACGTACCGCTGCAGAAAGCAGAAGAGTTCATCACCGAGGTTGTTAACCACATTGAAACGACAATGTGAAGCGAAATAAGACGATCGCTTGAGACTTTCCATTCATCACGACAGTTTGAAGTCCCCCGTTTGGATCGAGTTTAGCAGCCCGCCAGAATTGACACCTTCCAAATTCACCGATAAGATTCAACACGTGCAACAATCCAACGACAAGTTTCATATCACCGATGGAAAAGCGACACTGTTCATGACCCACGTGTCTCTTCACCAAGGAACAGGTTGCAAAAAGGTGTTATTGTTGGACGACCTTCGCATGACCAAAAATTGCTTCGTCCAAGTTAACAACCCTCAAGACAAGATGTGTTTAGCCCGTGCCATCGTGGTGGGACGAACGTATGCCGACAAGAAAGACACGATGGAATGGAAAAGAGCTTGGCAAACTATTAAAAAATCCAAAGAGCCAAACAACGAAGTGAAGCATAACTCTTGTTACAGCAAGCAGGGCTATCCAAAGAGACACCCTGTGGCATTCTTGAAACGCAAACATTGCAAGATGTCCTGGCTCCACGCTATACCATGAAAGGCAGAGATTTCAAAGAAGGAAAATACACGATGAATATTTTGATGCTATTACCAGTATCGCTTCATTCCTGGGATACAGTTGTTACTGTGAGAAATGTGACTATGGCTATAACAATCGAGAGCAACACAATCATTGTGGATCGAAATGTGAGGCATGTTTGGCCTCTCAACCCTGTCTGGACCAAGGAAAGAACGAGTGCATTGTTCAGCTTGTCAGCGAACTTTTGTCAGCCATTCTTTTTACCAACAACATCTAAAGACGCAAGGTTGAGAGCACAAAATTGCTGGTCAGCTGCTGAGATTGTGCCCTACTTGTGAACAAGTGATACGTAGCAATATTGCCAGTGCTCACGTATGTGCAGGAAAGAAACGATGTCACATCTGTCACCAAATCGTGGACTTGAAACACGAATGCTACATTCAAAAATACCATTCCAAACATCAATAGGAAGAAGATAACCAGAAAAAAGGCGATTTCATATTTCTTTTTATTTTGAATGCATGCAAGAGACCGAGATTCTCATTCATATTTTCTGTGTGGCTCGTCAAGCGTGCGCGAAGCGCATCCAAGAGCCTATATATAGTCACTGCCCTCACTTCAGCAAGATTTCGCCCAATGGATATTAGAGCCCATCGACAAGACGTGGAGCCAAGAGGACATCAACATTACGGAGATTGTCATCGCCATGCCGCAGTGATGGCTCACAATATCTCGGGGTACGATGGACAGTTTCTTCTCAGATACTATACGGAACAAAGTACCCAGCATCATTTCCATGCAAGTATGACAAGTACAGTTTAAAGATTCGATGAGTTACTTGGCCATGTCTTTGAGCCGAATGCCTAAAATCTTTGGGATGACAGAAATAGCCAAAGGTTATTTTCTGCACTGTTTCAATACCGAGCAATCAACACGCCGTTCTAACAAATTTGCCTGAGGCTCACTATTACGACCCCGATAACATGTGCACCGAATAACGAGAAGCTTTCTACGCTTGGTACCAGACTCACGCTTCAGACCCCTTCGACTTTCAGTTCCTACGTAGACATTTTACGGCGTTGCAGTGGATACTTTTGAGAATTGCTCATGAAGCACGGAGGGATCGATCCATTGCACTATTGCCAAACCGTGTTCCTTAGTGCACCGCCAACGATTCATGCCCGAAAACACCATGGCTGTCATAAGCCCTCAAACGACGAACTTTGTCAAACATCAATACTCTGTCAAAGTGCTACGCTGGCTACATTACTGGTGCGACAAGGAAGACAAATGGGTTCAACATGCCCGAAACGGAAGAGGAGAAAAGACCATCGCAACGTATTCGGTGGATGGTTGGGACTTTAGAAAACCCCAAGATCGTGTACGAGTTTATGGGATGCTTATTTCACGACTTCCCCAACTGTTACCCTCAACGTGACACTAAAATCAGTTTTTGCAACATACCATGGAAGACTTGTACCAGGCCACTTGTTAATGGCGCTTGAAGTTAGAACAGCAAGAATACCAAGTAGTGGAAATATGCGAACACGAGTACGGTCACCGTTTGAAAACCGATCCCGAGTTTAAAAGCATCGTGGAAAGTTACAAGTTGGTGGACCCACTGAACCCGAGGGGCAGTTTGTACGGATGACGGACTAATGCTACCTGTTTGTTGTACCACGCCGACGAATTAAAAGGAGAAGGAATGAAATACTTGAACGTGTGTTCGCTGTATCCTTACGTGTGAAAATATTGTCACTTTCCAGAATGGCACCCTCAATTGCTGACGAAACACATCGACCTGGACATTCGACAATACGAAGGATTGACTAAATGTAAAGTCTTGCCTCCCACGGACTTATACCATCCCGTTTTACCTCACCATTGCCAAGGAAAAACTGTTGTTTCTCTTGTGCCGTACTTCTGCCGAAACGTGCAAATAAGACCGACCTTGTCAGCACACCCAGGACGAACGCGCCTTGAAGGGAACGTGGGTTAGCGTGGAATTGTTTAAAGCTCTGGACATGCGATACCAACTGTTACACGTGTACGAAATTTACCACATTCCCAAGTCAGAAAAATACCACAAGGGCAACAAGACTCAGAAAGTCATTTTCGCAGACTACGTGGACGCCTTTTTGAAACTGAAACAAGAAACCAGCGGTTATTCTTCCTGTTGCCACTTTGAAGACCAAAAGAAACTCAAAGAGAAATACTGAAAGGAAGGCATCACTCTAGACCACATCGAGAAAACGAAGGAAGGCGATTGTTTGCTAAAGTGATGTTGAATTGTCTGTGGGGCAAAATGGTACAGGATCGTGTTTACCAAATGCAGAGTATTTGTCCGATCCTTCCCGCTACTTCGAGATGATTCACGACAAAACTAAATACATGAAACACGTGGACGTCCTTCGTGAGGACTTGATCCTGGTCAATTACGAGGAAGAACAGGACTTTGTAGAAGCTGACGAATTTGGAAGTGTCATCATTACGTGACAGCCCATGCTCGCTAGAAATTGTGCGAAGTTTTAGAACTGTTAGGAGATCGTGTGCTGTATTCTGAAACAGACACTTGCCTCTACATCGATCACTGCTTCCCTAAAATCGAAGGAGAACGTTTAGGAGCCTGGAGAGACGAGCACCCCGACGACAAGATTAGAAGTTTTGCTAGTGGCGGTCCCACAAATTACGGCTGAAAATACAGGGGCAAACAAAGAGAAGTGCATACCGAGTGTAAAGTGAAAGGATTGACTCTCTATTATCACACCAGTCGAGTGGTGAACTTTGGCGTGCTGAAAGAAGCTTTGCAGTCTGGACAGGATGTAAACTTTAAAGTGACCACTCTCGAACCGCACAAGATTGTAGGTTTATCCACATAACAAATTGACATTCGGCCGTTGAAAAAAGTCTATCAAATCGTGTGCCAGAAGCGAGTGCGGCTTCCCAAACACTTCACTTTATCGCACGGTCACGTTGATATTGGTCAGAATATAAAAAGGGACAACGTCCAAGACCGATAGTTCATTGTAACTACAAATACCAAGGGAGAGAGATGAATACTTTTAAACAGACATCATTCAAGTTCCATGATTCTCAAGTGGAGTGCGATGTTGTGCCTTGCGATAAGGGCGATACCGTACGCTGTGACCTCAACGATTCAGTATCACATCCTGGGAACTTTTCTAGGACTACTACTACCACTACTGCCATACCTACCATGGAAAATGATGCTGTGCGTTTCAAGCCTGACGGATGCGAAAGCGATGCCACTCATTATCTTGGGCTCTTGACTGGTTTTCATTGTCAATGTCATCTTCCACGTGACACCATGTGGCTACCACCCTACGGATGTCATCCAACACTAAGTCAACTCCTGCAGATTTCACTGTACCCTCATCGAAATGAACCTGTGAAAGACGAATATTCAGTCTCTGTGCGTTTTCCTGAATACTGCGACTTTGAAAGTCATTTTCAAACCTTCCAAGAAAAATGGCCTAAATATCTGGGAGGACCTACCCCAAAAAATTAGCCAGAGCCGGATTTATCTACTTGTGCGAAGGGGATAAAGTCAAATGCTTCAGTTGAGGTGTCACTACACCAGTGGGAACAGAAACATTCCACTTACCTGGAACATGTTCGATGGTCTCCAAATTGTCATCACCTACCTTTAGTGGGACGACCTCAGTAATATCTGGATGGATACTTTACAAGACAGCATTTATGGTTTGCCTGTGGAGTTGAGAGAACGAATTTACCGAGAGTTAGTCAAACTACAAGTGAAACGCAATCTCAAAATCATTTCTCCATTTTTAAACTATGCTCTTTTCCAAAGTAAACGAAGACTGATTATGTGAGGACACTACTTCAGTCACAAATATAAACGAGGCTATTGGCCACAACACAGCGATTCCTGATTCTTGGAGGACACTGAATAGATACTTTACAAGAGAACATTCGTGGTTTGCCTGTGGAGTTGAGAGACCGCATTTACCGAGAGCTGATCAAAATACAAGTTCAACGCAAAGAATAATTGCATCCATTACGTCACCGATGTTTAAACCACTGGTACTTGAATGCTATAAGAGGACTGATTCAGACGAAAGTTTTTAAGTGGTCAGACATTGATCAACTGGACGTATGCGAGAAGGATTGGTTTGTTACTGATTGTATGTACCACAAGGTAGACTTACTGCAACGAATTCCAAAGGAAGAGTTACAGGATTACCAAACTCTTTTATACAATGTAAAATAAGATCAAGAGGAAACTTTAGAACGGAGTGTGATGTGCAAGTTAGTAACTAAACAATTTAGATTCGCTACTGGAGTACGATCATCTCTGTGCAGAAAGTACAATTATTGCCTCCGACACAAAGAGGTATAAAATCGGGTTATCATGCCACGACCTTTATCAGTGGTGATACAACAGATTCCGTGGCAGGAAATCAATGAGTGTATTCAAACTGTGGATGATTACCAACACTTATTACGAGAACTGATTCCCATAAATTGGGGTCGTCATGTATAGTGCATCTTAGTGACTTCCTTTCTGGGATTTTGTTTACCAGCCGATTCCTTGTGAGCTCTTTAAATGTCAACAAGAGACTTATTCTGTTAAATGCCTTGCGTTTACAACTGGTCATTTCTCAACCTCTACGGGAACACAAGATTCGTCAACTTTTAGGTACTGAAGATGTGTACTACGATGTGTGTGTAGCTTGTGACTTACACCCTCACTGGACAGATATACGTGACTAGAAAAGTTGGGGTTTTGAGGCATGGACCAAAGAAGTGGCCAATTATGCCCAAAGGTTGGGATCCTAAATTCAAATGTCCAGCGAAAAAATTAACTTTTAAACCTGTGTTAGTGATAGTGTCAGAACCCGTCACTGAGGCCAACCACTCCCTTCAGGACAGGACTGTCATGGACATTTCCGAAAGACAATTCCGGGAGGACACCGGTGTGACTGTACCCAATGTATAGACTGTCTCTAGGACACCTTTGCTACCAAAAACATGTTGTACAGTCACTTGTTTATATTCCACTTTGATCGTTGTGATGTGTATTTTATCGCTGTACTTAACCAGTTGGCTTTTATATATATTTGTCGCTAGTGTTGTTCCATTTTCAAAAAATCAATAAACGTGTCCTGAAGAAAGTATAACAACTATTGTCTTGTCTGTCTTCGTGTTAAAAGTGACATTCATACACTACTATAACTACCTCTGCTGTCTCTGCTCCCTCTTCCTCAACTTTCAAATTCATGGACGAAAACTTATATCGTGCCAGTTGGGAGGCCTTGTATCTTCGCCATCCCTTTAACATGTCAATTGCCGGACCCAGTCGTTCAGGCAAAACCGAATTTGTCAAACGTTTGTTTGATCGCACATAAACATCATTTGATCGATTGTCCACCTCAACGGATCGTTTGGTTTTACAAAGAGTGGCAATAGGCGTACAGTCTCTTGCAAGAAAGTAAAGGCGATTCCGTTGTGTTTGTGGAAGGCATTCCTGGCGAAGACGACATGATCGTGTCTGACACAGTCAAACCCATCTGGTCATTTTCGACGACATGTTAGGAGAAGACGAAGAAGAAATTAAACTGGTTTACGTGAAAGGGGCATCATCGTAATGCTAGTGTCATTTTTATGCGCGTATTGGTGTCTGTCCGTGGCAAGGGAGGAAAAGTGCGGGAAGGCAGGCTGCTGTCCTTTGTTTCCAGGTTGATTTAAGGTCCCGCTATGCAGGAATTTTGACATTTATGTTCTGAACTTTTTAAATTTGGAAAGATATTCTGTGCTGTTTAAGATTAGTGTAGCATGAAAGTAGAGGAAGTGAAAAAAATATTTATTTCTTTTAATTTAAATTTAAATGTAAATGTAATTTTTTGATAAATAAATAAGAAATAAATAAAGAGTAATAGTTATTGCATTTTATTGTTCCTGTATATTTGGGTTTTAGGGTTGTTTGGTTTATTTCTCTTATAGTTTTATTGACGAAGCTATTAGTATGTTGTTATTTTATTCCCAGGCTAAGTCTATTTTATTAAGATATCTTTGCCGAATAATCGGGTCCCTGACATGTCAAAGACAGCTGATCTTATTTGTTACCTAGTTTTTAAGTTTATTAGCCTGTTTACTAGTTATGATAGTTGATTTTATTTTGTTTTATTTATGTGTTGTTATTTTATTTCAGGCAAACTCTATTTTAATATACAGATATCTTTGCCGATTACTCGGGTCGCTGGGACATGTCAAGGATATCTGAACTTATTTTTTTTCCCCTAATTTTAGGTTTGTTAGCCTGACTGCTAGTTATGGTTGTTTTTAGGTTTTTAATTAAAATTAAGATAGGTTAAGTGGAGGAGGTTATTTAATATTTGTTAATTGAAGACGGGTTTCTTTGCTCAATACTCATGTCTCGTTAGACATGCCAAAGTCTCCCGTCTTTTGTTAACAGCCTGACAATGTTGTTTGGGCCTGATTATATCCTACTTTTAGGTTCGGTTTTTTCTAGGAATTTTAATATATTATTGGATGTTAATTGTATGTTAGGGTTTTTCAGGTGTAGGATTACTGGAAAGATATAAGAGGATCCAATTGCTTTTTGTGCTTTTTGGAAATTGGTTCTTGCTGGTTGGAATTTAGTGCAATCATTGAATACATGTTGCAGGTCTTCTACGGTGTGACAATGGCAGCAGTTTATGTTTACAGGTTTGGGGCCTATGTATTTACCAAAACTGCCTGCTAATTTGGTTTTACCTGTCATTATTCGGTTAATTATGTTTTGATCAACACTGTTACATTTGGGTGGTTTAAAGGACATGTTAACTGTTGTTAGGATGGAGTGAAGTTTCCTACCTTTAGGGGGTGAAATTCCAGTGTTCCTGTCATTTTTTATTGATATAGGTTTTTACGAAGCATTGAGCTTCTATGATGCTATATGGAATCGGTTCACAATTAATACTTCCAGTTCAGTACCCACGAATGTAGTTCTAGTCTATTTTTATAACATTTTTTCCTGTCTCATTTTGGTGGTGATAAGAGTTTTATTTATGCATTTTTGGTAGGGATTTAAAGGTAACTGTTTATTCTTGATAATATGAGCTCAGGGTGTTGTTGTCTGTGTATTTCGGCGACAGTGCACAGTGAGTAATAAGGCCTTGGTGATGATCCGGAAGTGAAATCTGTGTTCTGTTTACATGGTGATGTGTTGACAGTTCAGCATCTAAAAAAAGAGCAGGTCAACCTTTGACGAGAACTTCACCGTGAAGTCATCTTTGAAGGTAATTTAGATTAGCATATGATTTGTATTGATTGTCACACAGTGGAAAGGTCAGTACTGAGAAACCAATGTAGATAACATATAGTAAAATTAATTGTGTCCTATGTCCATATCCAAGTGTGGCTGGGTTGGGGTCTCCTAACCCACTTTTTGCGACTTTATCAGCCTGTTCATTGCCAGAGATTCCTATATGTGATGGCACCCACATGAACTCGACTATTTGATCACTTGTCGATAATTCTTTGAGCATATGGAAGGTCCCGTCAAGGAACAGCTATCTTGATTTAGAGTCTCGGGTTTTAATTGAGCTTATTACACTAATGGAGTCGCTAATAATGACTGCTTTTTGGATGTTATTGTTTTTGATCCAATGAAGGGATTCAATAATTGCCCAAAATTCAGTAGTGTATACAGGGCTATGGTAAGGTAGCATGGTTCCCATTTGAATGTTATATTCAGGGATGACCTTCCGGCGACCTAAATTGTATTATCATCATCATCAGTCTGGCTACCCATCATTGATTCATCAACTTCTATATATAAAAAATGAGCAGAATAGCGAAATTGATAGAATTTCAGATGCACCTAGAGTATGTCAGGTGGCTTTGAGATGAGTTGGCTATGAATGCCATAGCCGAACTGGATAGAGGAGAAGGAAGAGGAAGAAAGGATAAAGAAGAGGAAAAGAAGAGAGGGATCCTGTTCTGTGTGAGGTCAAGCCTGAGGTGAGGACGCTTCCACAGCCGGTACCAGCACCACATCCACAGCCTCTGCCACCAGTACAAAGAGCGGTGGTTCGCCAGAATGAAAACGGGGAAAAGGAAATAAGAAGACCTGATTATCGCCGTGTGTGGCATAGGAGAAGACAGACAGAAGTCTTCACTATTCCATAAAGTGAAAACTAGGATGATGAAGCCACTCATCCCCCTTCTGCGCTTCCAGCCACTCACATCAACTGGAACAACGACTGGCGCCGCCGATGTGTCTGTGGTGCCCGGCCTGGGAGATGTCACCATTAACTGGGTCCATGTGAAGTTCTAAAACACAGCCCTTCTCAGTTCAAGTTGACAATAGGTGAATATGTGAAGTAGTGTGATTATAAACACTCACTCCTTTCCTAATATATGTGTGTGTGTGTGTGTGTGTGTGTGTGTGTGTGTGTGTGTGTGTGTGTATGTGTGTGTGTGTGTGTGTGTATGTGTGTGTGTTTGCATGCGTTCTCGTTATAAAATTGACTGCTGAGAACTAAGAAATAACAAATATCTCCCCTTTAATCTTTGCAAAAGCCATTCAGAGTCTGGCAATGGTGCCAAGCAGGATAACAAACACTTAGATGTACTTGCATGTTTATTTTAGCCCGAAGGTCATTTTTGACAAATTTTTTGACGCACACGTTGGGAACACAAGCTAGTTCAAAATGTGATACTTTAGGTGAATATTCGTCCCAATTAGCTTCTTATTAGTACTTGCTTTGAACCCAGAGTGTATTCTCCTACAGGCGGGTAGCTCTACGTCCTTGCAAAAGTTTGGTATTTCATTGTCTGAATAATATATAGTAAAAAGTAAAGGTGGACATGACTCAAATTCAAATGCAGCATAAGTCCCAACATTGACAAAGCTTCCTACATTTAAGTATTAACATTACCAGGCGAGAAGCTCACGTAGTAGACTTCTGTTAGGAATTTGAATTGAACCAATTTACAATCTCCTGCATCTAATACTCACTCCGATAATACCGTTCGTTCAAAGTATGTTTATTGAGGGTATCTGTACATAAATATATGAATTGTTGTATAGGTGTCATGCGATCTAGATATTTAAATGGCTGCATCGAAGCTGGAAGGCTTGAAAATCACAGATCTCAGAATGTATCAAACGTTTAACGAATCTACATTTGCCAAACGTCAAGTTGATTCCCGCCAGCACAATATAATTGCAGAGCTTTAAAGGTAAACACTGATGAAACACGTCTTCTACTGAACGAATATGACTCAGTAGCTGTCTTCATTCAAACGGTCTTTTTTTTTTAAAATACAAAACAACAACAGCAGTAACAAAAAAAGAAGCAACCAACCAAACAAGCCTTAGAGTTCGTCTCTAAAATGTATAACTAAATATGCCTATTTACATAAATATTCATAAGGTCGCTGGAAGAGTGTTCGTCATTATAAAAAAACCAAACTCCTCACTGCCAAATTCATCTCAATACTACACTACAAGTTATATCCTTTTGTTTGTCCGTACACAAAATTCTGGACAGTATACCTTCCCCAAAGCACTCCAATCAATCAATCGGATCCTGGCCACTTTATCGAACATGTAACAGCACCTTTTGTTTTGCTGGGCACTTCAAACGCCATCATCGATCCATCTCTTTTCCTTGACTTCTCTTGGGAAGTTGGTTACTAACTCTGTGATGGTGATCACTTTCCAATATACTTACGATGTTGTACACGTAAATATCAATGATTTAGGCAGAGACGTGAATTTGAAAAAAGGCTTATTGGGAAACAGTTTAATGCCTGTGAGAAAATTTTAACAGTAGTTGATCATTTCGAAAAACTACCGGGTTCAAATCTCTTATTTGCTAATATGCTCCATGAAGTTATCTTGGATACAGTGCCAACACTTTCTGCGATTTCTAACCGTGTCAACAAAAAGCGGTGTAATGATGCTTCAAACGAAGCCATCACGGAATCCTAAGAGATTCCAATGACAATCCTGTAGAGGAAAATCTAAATAAATACATTACACCTGCCGAGCTAAACCTCGTCGTACCATTAGATCAGTGAGCACAGGAAAATAAAGACATCCTGAGTCTTAAGCAAAAAAAACCCCTCTCTTTCTCTCCACACACACACACACACACACACACACACACACACACACTACTCCATTAAAACAGTATAAATTTGAAATATGGTACTTAAAATAATTGACAAACATAAAAAAGCATCAAACACTCAAATAAATCTGATAAATTCGACACTACCCAAACAGAAATTTCAAAAACATTAGGCGACACATTATCCAAATATTCTTCAGCAGTCAACAATCATACAACCTTCCGCCGTGTAAAAGCCCGAAAGAAACGTTTCCTTTAAATGTTAAATATTTTAATGCCAGATATTATAACAGATATTCCATGCTGCACATTTCTCTATTTCCAATTCCTCACTTTGATTTTACTCCACCCCCAACCCCCTGGAAATAGAGGAAATTTAATGAAATCACGACCGTGCTTTGCTGTAAAACTCCCAGATCAAGCTGTTGTACTAATCCTGTGTTTATTGTATATCTTTAACATTCATTCAAAGATTAAAAGTCAAGATTTTAAGTGGTTCTAGTTTACTTTTATTCCATGGAGCTACTCACGTCATTATTTTGTCTAATTATAGAGTAACTGTTACCGTTATTAACTGGCGTCATTCTTGGCTGTTATGAACCCGTTTTAGACGAACAATGAGATACAACGTTTCAGAAGAAAACAAGCCGATTCATATTAATGTTTCCCTTTCTATCAGTGTCAATGCGTTTAACAGTGTAGACGATAAACCTTATTACTGCATCGATAAAGAATTGTTCCAAAATTGTATCAGTGTAGAACATAAACTTGTTACAAGTTTGTATCTTGCATGAAAAATGTTATAAAGTTATTTATGTTTGTAAAATTACTTTTTTTATTCGAACAATAAATCGAACATTTTTCTGCAAAACATGTCTTCTGCGAAACGGTACCTTGAACACGTTTGGGATATGTGTAATCTTAACATTACAGAATGATCAGAAGGAAAAAGACAATGACATCTTAAAACTCAATAAAGAAGTTGTTTTTCCCTTATAATTAATTTTAGGTTACTTCCAATGAATTTTACATCATATTATTATTCCTATGTGTCACTATATTTTACGTGTTTTGTGGGAGGATATTTCTTCCTAAATTTTTCCTTTTATTTCCAAATTTCATCTAAGATTCTAGAACTTAAATTTTGTGTTGGAAACAAATCCCATAGAACACTAAACAAGATCTAGAGAAACAATCAACAAAAATGTGAAAGATGAATCTGCTTTTAGAATAGTTAGGAATTTGACGTGGACTCTAGCATGCAGGTTATCTGATTCTAATATTATTCTCAATAAAGTTACATGGTATCTGATATTCTGAGTTAGAACTTAGTTCGGGTTTTGTACGAAAAGTACCTGAAGTTAGTATGAGTGATATTAACATTGTTTATAAATGCTAAGCAATGTTTGTCCAATAATATACTATGATTCCTTTTGTCCAATAATATAATATGATTGCTTTTGTCCAATAATATACTATGATTCCTTTTGGTGGCGCTCACCAGATAATATGTACTTTTGAGAGAGTGATGTATGTAAGGTGAAGTAGTTCGCATTTAAAACATGCACAGTGGAGAGAACGTTTGCATACCTCTATGCTACATTAATGTAATGTGGATGATATTTCTTTTGGATATTGTACTTTTGGAAATTTTACATGATTTAAGCACACTGCTAACTAAAATGACTGCTCCCTTGTGTTAAAAAATCAGTCTGAATTAGTCTAAAGTACACTATACATAGCAGCTATTAAAATAGGGAAAATGAATTTTGCCAGACTAGACAATACCAGCTTCTGAAAGTGCAATGAATGAATTACCAAATATATAAAATGTAAAAAAAAGTTATCGGCTCTTTTTTATACAATTGACCTCTGAAGTTCAGGAAGTGAAAATGACCAAGTAGAGCTAGCACTTTTTTGAAAGGTGCACATTTGAAGTAAGGCCAAGCTGTATACTCTATAACCCATAGTACACCCATCAATCATACACCAAAATAAAGGGAATTAAAGGTTCTTTGCATTATACCTAAGATATACAAGGTCTTTTTTAAATAGCCAGTATAACCAGTGAGGAAAGCCGGGGACATTCTTTTTCTTTAAATTCCTAACCCTATGCAAAATGCGAAACTGTATAGCGCCACCTTTGTCCAATAATATACTATGATTCCTTTTGTCCAATAATATACTGCGATTTCTTTTGTCCAATAATATATTATGATTCCTTTTGTCCAATAATATACTATGATTCCTTTTGTCCAATAATATACTATGATTCCTTTTGTCCAATAATATACTGCGATTACTTTTGTCCAATAATATAATATGATTCCTTTTGTCCAATAATATACTATGATTCCTTTTGTCCAATAATATACTATGATTCCTTTTGTCCAATAATATAATATGATTCCTTTTGTCCAATAATATACCATGATTCCTTTTGTCCAATAATATAATATGATTCCTTTTGTCCAATAATATACTATGATTCCTTTTGTCCAATAATATACTATGATTCCTTTTGTCCAATAATATATTATGACTCCTTTTATAAGTAATGAACTTAAACTAATCACTTATATATTCTTTTTATATTTCTATCTACAGTGGAGACTGTTTGAATCAGGTCCTTGCATTCAACTCTACATGTGGCTTCTATTTATTAGCTTCTCTTAGTCTGAATTTTTGTCTCGAATGCCCTATTGTTTTCTGAAAGTCTCAACTTCTGCCTCAAGTGATGTATTCTTTACTCCAAGTCCCCATCGGACCGACATTTAGTAATCTCTAAACGAGGTGAATAAAATATTTATCTTTCCTATTTGAATTGCTCTGATGATTTTCTTTTTACTTGCATTTGCAGCAGAGATAATAGTTGAGTATGTTCTTCAGACAGCATAATCTTCAAAATTATGTTGTGCTGTTCCTACAACTTTGGCGCAGCTGTTTCCATCAATATAGGTTTTTAGGTTACAGAATATTATATTAGTGTACAAACAATTTTCATAAAACGACAGACAAATTATATATCAAAGATCAATTAATTGGAAACTGTGATGGTAAAGTCATACAAATCTATTTCATAACCGTTTGCCTACAAGTTCCATTTCGTATACTGCACTTTACACACAAATTTATTTGTATTGGTTAATCTGAAAGATAGATATTACTGATTTAGGAAGATGAGGGTTTTTACACTTTTCAAAGAATATCAAAGAATCTATTTAAAAGAGATTTCTTAATTCTCAGTTGTTGTCCACTTATATAATTTTGTATATACTGTCATAAAATTCCGTTGCACGTTCTGATTCAAAAGGACAGTGAGTTATTAATACTGGATTGCATGCCCTACATCGGTAACAAATATGTTAGATCCCTATTTCCAGTCAAATAAAAACCGTTTGGCTTACATTTTCCATTCTCAAATTAGACATTCTCAACTGTGCTTTTTTTTTAATTTCCGACAAATTATGGAAGTAGATAACGTCATGGTTTATGTATGTCACTGTTCGTCTTAAGAAAACCAGGAGCGCTGTGCCTGTTATCAGTATTGCATAGGATATTAGGATAAATAATGTGAAAACCACATCCTCGATTATAAAATAACACCATCGGTTTGATTAAAACTGGGATGGTTGTTAATTATGGAAATTCCTGTGTGCAATGAATGTTGTTAGATGCTGATTGTTGTGAACTCGCAAGTGGCACAGCATCCTTGGTATGATTTCCTACCAGAGAATGGTGACATTTGTTTTCAAATGATGGCGATTATCCACAAAAGTCCTTTCGACTTAAGTCCTCTTCATGAAAATTTAAAGGGAAAGGTCAACATTAAAGGAAAATTTCCCTTTGATCGGATTTCTTGTATATCTTTACATTATTTATTTTGCTTTTTTAAACGAAATGATTCTTTATCTTCTTCTTCCCATACCACGAAAAATACAACCCTCCTTTGAAAATTTTAGATTAATGGATTAAAGCCTTTCTCTTCTTTTATCATCCCACTTTTCTTCTCATAGATAAGTCACTGGAAAGAAATTTATGAGTCATATCTCTAAATCCAACATTTATTATTCGATGGACATGCCTGGGTTATGACGAAAGCCTGGCAATAAATATAACGTTATGTGCCGTAAGCTAATGAAAAATGGGTCGGCCGGAATTCCCAGTTCCCGGCCGTAAGTCGTGTGTGTATTTTAGATCGATAACAGGCCTTCAAGAAAATTGCCATATGGCACCTAAACCAAGAATATGCCACAGATGCCACTATGCAAGCTCTCCAACTCTACAAACAGCAATACTCATGTCAGTCTTGGCAGTCACTTATTTTAGTCCTCGAAAGTCCCTGGTACATTAGAAAAACTCTTGTCTACAAACGAACAAAGAAACCGGCTGAATTAAGAAAACTTGTTTGATTTGGTTTCTATTTATATTATTCGCGTTGTTGGACATGCATGGGGAATATGTGGTAAACGAAGCAGTTCTAATCCATTTTCTGACAGTGTGATTTTAGTTTTGTTTTTCAAGAACTTCCAACGTGGGTGGGATTTTAACAAGGCATCAGTTACTTTCAGTATGTAAAACGTCATGTCAAATTTCTTTGATGTGTTTGAAACTTTTGATTGGTTCTAAAGTTGTATGACATGTAGGGTTCCATTGGTCGTTTTAAACCTTCGGATATTAAAACCAAGCCATTGACAAACAAGTTTTATCCCAAAATAATAATAAATAATTAGGGGGAAATCAAACACAACAAAGGAGAAAGTAAGGAAGGATGATAAAGAAAGAAAAGTGGTACACACCTGTATGAATCTTTCACGCAGGTAAAAAGAATACAAGAAAAGCTCTACTGTAGCATTCTTCACGAATATTGGTTCGTCAAGGCGAATAATTATAGTTGATGGTGGGTGGGTCGGTGGGTGCTGTATTGTCCCATCTAAGTAACGGAATACAGATGCGACCTGCCCTCTTTACAGTGTACCATCTTACCCTAATAACGCAAGTTTAAATGATACTATGAAAACAAAATATATAACTTGCAGCGATAGCTTTGTTTCCACATCAAGCATTTCTGATCAAAAATTGTTTGTAATTAATTCATTAGCAAATCTTATTTTTTTTAAAAAACACTAACAATACTGTATTGCATATATTGATGTCAAATCTTTAATATAACTATTTAAATATGATACTGTTCTTTTAAAACTTCTAATTTCGTCGTGTTTCAAGGCACACCATTACCATCTATGACATTTTTTAATACAAACTCATTCTTCGTCAATGTCGGAATGCTGAGCTGCATCACTAGCATGTTTCGTAGGGTATGTTTAAAGATCAATTATGGAAAAAATCGTAATGAAGAAAATTATTTATGTTTTTGCAGAACAACAGAAATACACTGAAAATCCTAATATCTGATAAAATTCACTTCCTCAGATTTTCCGATAGTTGCCCCTAAAATTAACAAAGAGTACAATGTTCCAAACTTATCGACAACATTACCTCCTTGACTTAGACTAGGTTTCCTGTTATGCTTCACATCATTTTAGAACGAGCAGTCTATCCATTAATTTAGAACTATATTGATTAACCAGTCATTTCTAGTGAAAGAACGACTACAGCCACATCTTGTGAGGAAGGGAAAAAAGAAAAACGCAATTGTTTTCTTTTTCTCTTTTACTTGTAATTTCTCAGCACTAAAAAATAGATTGTCGAATATACCCTCATCAACTGTAAATTATATCAAGAAGTTTTGCAAACACAGCTCATTGTAAAATTTATTCCATACATTGGCAAAGTTGAAGCGATCAGTACATTGCAAATTCCTATAAATGTTGAGAAAGGATTTAGGCATATAATTTGATTAATCGGTGGGACGACGGAAGAATATTTAAAACTACGTCGTCCTCATTCATAGGCTACGGAAATTTCAATCAAACTCACATTTGAACTTTTGCTCTACCGATTATGAACGAGGACCATGAGCAGTAATATATATATATATATATATATATATATATATATATATATATATATATATATATATATATATATATATATATATATATATATATATATATATATATATATATATATATATATATATATATCATAAGTCGTTTCAATATCTAACTGATCGTCGTTCCTTTCATAACATATCACAAATACCTTCACTAGAGTCTCTGCAAGAGAATTCCGTAGTCTAATGATAAGTCACTTTCGCATGCATGTCGACGGCAGGTAGCGGCTTGATATCTTGTGAGAGCGGCAGTTTTAAACACAATAACTTGTATACATTGAAACAGAATGTTGAAAGAATAACGAATATGATGTGTTCAGTTATGAAAGATTTAAGCATAAGTTTAAACCTCCATATTTGACCTTTAATGTGACGATTTAATCAGTGGTCTGCACTAATTAAATCGTCACATTAAAGGTCAAATATGGAGGTTTAAACTTATACTTAAACTATAAATGAGAACTGATTATATTTATTCAGAGTTGAGAAGCTCTATGAAACCCAAATTTCGAGATCATACTATCTCAGCCCTGTAGTCTGAGATTTATTCGTATTTAATCAAATATAATTGTAATTAACTCATCTGCAATACCTCCTATGTTTCTTTCTCGCTATTTACATTGGTGTCGGTAATGCATGGTTTCATGTTATATGCAGACTGTGACGATTATAGTGCAGGTAGGTACGCATATGTGGTAGCTGGGTTTGAAGTTTAGGTTTGGCCTACAATTAGTGCCTTGACATTTTATCCTTTTTGTGTGTTTATCATAATTTCCATAGTGATGGGATGTTAGTCCTCTCATGGTCCACTTTTTCTTTATTAAAAGGGACGCAGTTATCATCATCGCTTATATGTAAAATATCCGTGTGTGTGTGTGTGTGTGTGTGTGAGAGAGAGAGAGAGAGAGACAGAGAGACAGAGAGAAAGAGAGATTGGGATTTTTAAAGTAGCTTTAAAATATTTCAGTCGTATCGCTACTATGTCTGCAGTGTGGCAAGTTTATAATGATGTCTAGCACTGGAACACTATGCCGTAGACATGCAGTATCATGTCCCACCCAGTCGCATTATCCTGACACCAGGCTGACCAGTCCTAACTCTAACCTCTTAATGCTGTGCGTCTAGCTAGGCAGCTGCAAGTACCATTTTATAAGTCTTAGACGCTCTAGCCACATGGACCAAGAGAGAGGTTATTATATCTCCGGTTTTGTTTAGTACAGATTCTTTAGAGGGTTGAAAATCGTAATTTTCAGGGACTGTCGCGCTTAGGGGAATTTGGCGTGATTGTCAAGAGGATAATCATAAAAGGATTGGATTCGTCGTGCCAGTCTTTTCGTTGATTCGGTTTCTCGGTTATCTAATGAGTCTGAAAATGTATATTAATAGTTACGGGACTTAATTTTGATAGGTGATGACTCGATGTATGAGAGGGTACACCCTCGGCCACGGCTGTAGCCGAGAACTGATTAGTGCTACCTTAATGAGATCGGTAGTCTAATATTATGGGAAACAAATAAAGTGTACTATCATAACATAATAGAGGACCAAAGTATGTCCGTCATATAACACAGAAAGTGCAACGTGAAATTAGCATTAAATCAAACTTCTGTTTCATGTTCAATACATCATTGACCATTGCGTACGAGCTCTATATATGAATAGCTTTGATGAAACATTGTACTTTAATATCACGATTATTTGTACAAATATCATATCATTTACAGGTAAGATTATTTGTACAAATATCATATCATTTACAGGTAAGATTATTTGTACAAATATCATATCATTTACAGGTAAGATTATTTGTACAAATATCATATCATTTACAGGTAAGATTATTTGTACAAATATCATATCATTTACAGGTAAGATTATTTGTACAAATATCATATCATTTACAGGTAAGACTAATGTGATGAAATATGTATTTGGATACATGTACTAACACACGGAAGTACAATAAAAAGTACATATCGAAAAGATTAATACGAAGAACTAGTTATATGCATGAATGTATTCAGATATGGAGTTAAAAGACAAAGTACATTACCAGATTTGAAAGGATGTACAACTCTCACAATAATAAGTAGTAGTCGATCTTGGACTGTAATTTTGAATTAGCTCGACTTTTTATTGTTTGCATCCAACAAGAACAACTGAATACCTTCTAGTTATCGTTAAAACATGTTTAAGCTTTAATTTCCAGGCATTTCAGAAGTACTGATATTTTTTTTTCTAAATCCAAAACGATGAAGAAGTGCATTTAACATTTTATAGTAAACATTTCAAACTTCGTGAATATTTTTTCTCATTTTATTTTTCTATTGAATTTTAGTGCGATTTGAGATGGTCAGTCACAGGTCCCATCATGAATGAATTTTTGATTTGACAACATGAAAAATATCAACTAATTAATGTTTGTTTGTTTTACGTGTATTGGTACAGCTATAAATATAAAAACTGATAGGGCCTGGACAGCTATAGTCAACTTGCTTACCCCTGGCCGATAATAAAATTCGTTTTCCTTGACTTTTGCATCGTTAGTCAACTCCACCTCACGCTATTCGCAAGTTGTATTAATATTGTTTAAGACATTTTCAAGGTTTTGTTTTCTTTTTGTCAGCAATAGGACTTAAACTACTTCATTGCGGAAAATGTCGATATACATTCAAGTTTAAATAATTCGTAACTTCAGTAAAATGAATGCAGTTGAAGTGGACAATTGAGCAATATTGGTTACTCGTGAATGGCTGCCTCCTATGATCATTACGTCTTGGTGTGCAAGAATTTGTCGTGCTGATCTACGATTCTACGTCAATGCAAATTTCTTTATTAGCACGTGTCTACTTTAATTTCAGTCGGGAGGTCTCACTTGTGTTTCTTTGAAAACGTGATTGTAATTAATGCAATAGCAAATAACGAACTATTTAAATTCGATGGTTCAAATTCTAACATGCATTTGCCGGGATTCGTAGCCATGATTTAACTCAAAGAAGCTTCAAAACTTGACTTGGGTCATATCATTTTGATGGTATTGCAACTTGATGACCCATCCAAAATTTACTTTGGTGTATCATTTTGATGATATTGCAGCTTGATGACCCGCCAAATGGCAGAACATAGACTGCATCAAAAATGTGCTCAACGATTTAAACTGCAAAGCTGCACTTGCATACTTTATGTTTCACGTAATAACTTCTTTTAAACACTGTACTCTGAAAGTTTATTGTAATTCTAGCTGGTTTAATTTCAATGTGTGTTTTCCAAAATTATTCAGCTGTAAAAGTTGTAAACTACGTTACAAAAACCGCTACAAAGAAAGACGATCCACAATATTTGCTCCTGCTGAGCGAAATATGTTTATATTATTTCGATTAATGATAATATTATAAATTATCATGGTGCAAACCTTGCAGATTAAAAACTCCTCCAAAGGTACATTCAAATTCTAAAAGACTTGATTTCAAACATTTTGTCACAAAGTATGCAAGAGATCTGACGTCATATAGCCTGTACCATTATTTTCAGCAAGGTATACAATTTCCATTGAAACAAAACCAGGAGAGACTATTAAGCTTCAATTTTCTATCGTCACCTTGATATAAATCATTAATTTTTTTTTTAATTTTGTTTTAATTTGATTGGTTTCGGTAGCAGTTGAAGTAGAAGTACTGGTCATAACAGCAACAAAAAGAGCTGTAGTAGTAGCAGCAGTAGTAGTATTAGTAGTTGCAGCAATAGTAGTATGTGGGGTGGGGGGGGGGTACAAAACATCAGTACAATCCTGGCTACTGAGTGCCGATTAACATTATTAATTCAAAATGTGTCACAAAATAAAGATAATGAAAGAGAGGATACAGTCCTTGAAATATGAGGTCCATTTGTTGCGTTACACCAAACCACACTCTTTTTAAAAAGCTCATTGTGTTACACTAAACCACACCCTTTTATAAAAGACCATTATGTTTCAATAAACTGCGCTATTTTTAAAAGTTCAAAACTTTCTCAGCTTTAACTTCATCACAGAACGCATTCCAAGGAAAATGGTTGCCTTCAATAGTTCCCTTTTTTGACAAGAAAGAGTGCCCATCAGTCCTCTTCTGCATCCACATCCTCGCACGGGAAATGGGTTAATGTAAATAGTAGAAGTAGTCATAGTAATGGCAGTAGTACTAATGGCGGTGGAGTTTGTCGCTAAAGCAGTAAGATACTTCTTAAACAGGCTTCAGGGTAAATTTTGTTTCATTTTAGATTTCAAACATGTATAAAATAAATATTGAAATTCTATACCAGCTTCGGAGGTTTCCGTGTTATTTTATTTTATTTTTGTGATTCTTTTTTTTTTTTTTTTTTTGGTGGGAGCGGCCAAATTGTATGGCACTACTTATTGAATCACCCTGACCACGTGTATGCAATAGCAACAGTTATGATGGCAATGGAAATGTTTGTGGTGGTTTCGGCTAAATTTTAACTAGAGTGTTTCAATTCCAACTTTATTTGGTTTGATCTTCTAATCTCCAGCTGGCTTATTGATCTCTCTCACTACAGCTTATCTAAAATCATTCGTCGAGTAAAAGGCGATATATACGTACAGGTGGTCCGTATCCCCCTGTGTTGTGTGTCACTTCCCGCTCGTTCCTCATGCCAAACGCCCTCTCATGACCTGGGATAATTTTTCTTGCTCAAGCCGATGAAAGACGGACAGTTTCTCCACCACACGCCCCAGTTATCGATATGTGCCAGCCCGAGGGTCGACGGATGGGCTGCCGAGGAATGCTGCTAATTCTGAATAACATCGACCCCAATCTAGATGGGACGTGCGAGGTGTTACACGAATTGTTGTAATGTGTGATTAATGAGAGATGTGAGAATTTAATAGATATGAACACGGCCATGTAATAAGAATACGATGATAAATTGTTGTTTTTCAATGGAATCGTGGGTGTAAGTGAATGAAAACTGCTCCAAGTTAACTTCGGAACACCAACAACAAAAAAGAGAAAAAAATAGTTTTGAACAAAATTAAATAAAGAAATATATCTAATCGTTGGGAGAAAGAAAAAAAAATTAAATTTCATAGGCGTGTTGTCACTCGCTACAGCAGATTTTTATTTCAAGAAAAAAATGTCTCACTCATTGCAGATGATTGTGGGATCGTACGTACGCTCTCACTCACCTTTTGCCTCTGATTACATTCAATCCCAAATACACTTTCATATTCCTGAAATAAAATGATGTTTCTGGCCTTTTGCCATCGTCTTCATTTACTTGTGAACAGGATGGAAAGTTTTTGCGCCATCTATTAGTCTCTTCTCCCGTCTCCTAGGAACAGGCGAGAAGAAAAGCCTAATGATATATGTAGTTGTATCTGTTTCGACCTTGATTGATGTCTGGTGTTTAGTGGTAAATTACTTTCATTATGTATGCATCACCATATACATAACAGTGTCGTCTCCGCTGAAGCTAGACTAATTATATATTCCCTGCAATGAGAGTGATCGGATTAAGCAAAAAGCCCATGTACACAATAGTTGTGACCCGATTTATATAATGGAGCATCCACTAATATACTAAATGCTCTCTCTCTCTCTCTCTCTCTCTCACACAAATGAAACTGTATACTGTGATGCTTGAAATATTACTCACCTTCTAATTTGATAGTTTTCGTAATAGAACTATCGTATTAGCAAATTGTAAATTGTGTATTTTGATATAATTCAGATTTTAATGAATTGACTCAGTTTTCTGTAATCTGATTGGATATGAGTGGATACGTGATGCTGATCTATCTATCCATCCATCTCTCTCTCTCTCTCTCTCTCTCTCTCTCTCTCTATATATATATATATATATATATATATATATATATATATATATATATATATATATATATATATATATATATATATATCGGTATATTCTGCCGACTGTTTTTGGTTCCCTGTTTCCAGGTCATTGTAAGCGAAGCTTTGTCTATACTAACGCCTTAAGCCATAATAATAACAAGCCCCCCACCCTCCTACCATGTGATTTACGATCACAATTTAAAACAAGCAGAATGAAATTGCCCATTAGTATAAAAAAAACGTTCCACCAGCTCTTATTAAAAGTTAGGATCATATGACCAGCAATAAATCGCACTAAAAATGGACACGATTTTCTTTTGAAATATCAAAATGCGTCGAAAGTGAGAAGGAATGCTAAAATACGTTCCAAATGCAAGCGAATTGTTGAAAAAAGGAATACCCTGTTTCAAACAACAGCCAAATTTTTAACAAAATAAATTTAAAAAAAAAAACAAGTTCCTTGTATCACCGACATGAGCCGCTCTGACTATCTACCACACAATACTACCCCAGTGAAGATAGGACCACGTATTCTGTCGCAGGGAAGATAGGGCCATGTATTTTGTCACAGCGAAGATAGGGCCATGTATTCTGTCGCAGGGAAGATATTGCCATGTATTCTGTCGCAGCGAAGATAGGGCCATTATTATGTCACTGCGAAGATAGGGTCATGAATTATGTCGCAGGGAAGATAGGGTAATGTATTATGTCGCAGGGAAGATAGGGCCATGTATTATGTCGCAGGGAAGATATTGCCATGTATTATGTCGCAGCGAAGATAGGGCCATTATTATGTCACTGCGAAGATAGGGCCATGTATTCTGTCGCTGGGAAGATATTGCCATGTATTCTGTCGCTGAGAAGATAGGGCCATGTATTCTGTCGCAGGGAAGATATTGCCATGTATTCTGTCGCTGAGAAGATAGGGTCATGAATTATGTCGCAGGGAAGATAGGGCCATGTATTATGTCGCAGGGAAGATGGGGCCATGTATTCTGTTACAGCGAAGATAGGGCCATGTATTCTGGCACAGCGAAGGTAGGGCCATGTATTCTGTCCCAGGGAAGACAGGGCCATGTATTCTGTCCCAGGGAAGATAGGGTCATGTATTCTGTCACAACGAAGATAGGGACATGTATTCTGTCACAGCAAATATAGGACCATGTATTCTGTCCCAGGGAAGACAGGGCCATGCATTCTGTCCCAGTGAAGACAGGGCCATGTATTCTGTCCCAGGGAAGATAGGGCCTTGTATTCTGTCACAGCGAAGATAGGGCCATATATTCTGTCGCGGTGAAGATAGGGCCATGTATTATGTCGCAGTGAAGATAGGACCATGTATTCTGTCGCAGTGAAGATGGGGCCATGTATTCTGTCACAGCGAAGATGGGGCCATGTATTGTGTCACAGCGAAGGTAGGGCCACGTATTCTGTCGCAGGGAAGATAGGGCCATGTATTCTGTCGCAGTGAAGACAGGGCCGTGTATTCTGTCACAGCGAAGATAGGACCATGTATTCTGTCACAGCGAAGATGGGGCCATGTATTCTGTCACAGCGAAGGTAGGACGATGTATTCTGTCGCAGGGAAGATAGGGCCATGTATTCTGTCACAGCGAAGATGGGGCCATGTATTCTATCACAGCGAAGATAGGACGATGTATTCTGTCGCAGGGAAGATAGGGTCATGTATTCTGTCACAACGAAGATAGGGACATGTATTATGTCACAGCGAAGATAGGACGATGTATTCTGTCGCAGGGAAGATAGGGACATGTATTCTGTCACAACGAAGATAGGGCCATGTATTATGTTACAATGAAGATAGGGCCATGTAATCTGTCACAGCGAATGTAGGGCCATGTATTCTGTTACAATGAAGATAGGGCCATGTAATCTGTCACAGCGAATGTAGGGCCATGTAGTCTGTCGCAGTGAAGATAGGGCCATGTAGTTTGTCGCGGTGAAGATAGGGCCACGTATTCTGTCGCAGTGAAGATATGACCATGTATTCTGTCGCAGGGAAGATAGGGCTGTGTACTCTGTCGCAGTGAAGATAGGGCAATGTATTATGTCACAAAGCAGATATGGCCATGTATTCTGCCGCAGGGAAGTTAGGCCCATGTATTCTGTCGCAGTGAAGATAGGGCTATGTATGCTGTCGCAGAGAAGATAGGGCCATGTATTCAGTCGCTGTAAAGATATATTTATACATCAAATAAGACACGTACGTATTATTTCTGGACACAATGACAATTTTCTCTATTCAGATTCTTTGTTATGTCATTCCAGCTAGTCAAGAAAGAGTTTCTTTGACGAGATTTTAAGCGAATCAAGGGAATTTGAATTACATATCCTAATGAACAAGGAATTCCATTCAGTCGGTGCTAAATATATCATGGACGCACAGGCAATCATGCATGATCTGACTGGCAGAAGTTTCCAAAATATCCATATAACCACTTCAGGAAATAATAATTTATCGTGATAAACGGAATAAATGGTATTCATTGCTTTCGGGAAAAAAATCATCGTTTAAGAAAATGTCCGAGTAAGCAAAATTGGTTATTTTCTCTAAAGCCTGACATGTTTGTTTTGTGACTGAGCAAAGGAGATTTTGTTTTGTCTGTAGAAGGGTACTTTGAGGAACACTGAGTAAATTTGTAAGTGTTAATGGCTACAGTCTACGGATTTGATTTTTCAAAAGTATGCCTTTACGACTAAAAATTGTAGAAACCATATAATTGTAGCAAAAGGATTATAAAACTAGTATTTTCAAGACGTACTAGTCTTAAAAATTCACTGAACCCTATACCGATTGCGTCCAAACGAATCCAAAACACCGACATGGTGGACATCTTTTGACAATGTTGGGTGTGATTATGAGCAAAGGTGAGTCGATAGTCACAATGTTAATATACAAAACACACTTGAGATAAACAACTGTAGCATCGATTGTTCGTGGACTGATGCAAACATGGCTGCAAATAGTAGCGTTGTTTCATCACCAAGGAATACGATGTGATGGCTAATAATGATGGGAATCCAGTATCCGGTCAGCTTTCAGAATCATTTTTTTTCTAAAACTTAAAAACTACATATTGTAGGTCACCTTTCTGAGTCATTTTAAAATATTTAAAAGTACATATTATATTGCTAAGTTTTTCTAGTTGATTTTCAAAAATATAATAACTTTGCAAACACGCTGAATAATATATTGTAACTAGCACTATAATAAGCCAAATGGGTCTCTTTGCCGAGCGAATTCAATCCTGAATCCTGCTAGAAGTCAGTTGTTTTCCCCTTATTTGCATGGACTTCTCGACAACAATCGTTGTCTACTGGAAATTCCCACTTGCCCAGACAATAAATAATTTTCTTCTAATCAATGCATAACCTCAAATATCACAACAAACAGTTACATCACAACTTCGCAATTGCATGCCAACCTCACAATTGCCAAACACCAAATACATGGAACTATTTTTGATACACTATCCTTGGGTGAGAAAAATCATAATTTTAAGCTTCGTTTCGCCCGTAACTCTACACCATATTTACCATCATAACAACAATTAAAGGCGTCTCCAGATAGTGGAACAATCCCTTCTCAATTATTCCATTGTACAATGTATCAGTCCCCTTCACAAATACTTCACATGGAAATACACAATCAAGCAGCACAATTAGATTTGAATAGAAACTGCTTGCATGCGCACTTATACGGCTCAGGCCTGAACTCACTAGGAAACCAAACCATACCATCATGACATTTCATCAACACTACACTCTGTGACGTTTGCCTCTTGCAACTGGCTAATTATTCGGGTTGAAGACTATTTCCTCAACACCGACTTTCCATAATCAAACACGGAATCACGAAAATCTAATACATCTTTACAATGGAGAGACATATACAAATGGCGCGCAACCCAAATTTGTTGCAGTACTTTCCATAATTATCAATTGCTTTATTATAATGTTGCTGTTATTCCAAGTCATGCAAATATCTTCTCCGTTTTACCTTTGTTGGATAACGAATATGAGCTGCAACAAGAGCGTCTAGTTCCTGTAGATAGTGATTGAATGGGTTTCCTTTCAATTCCAGTTAAAATAAATCTGAACTAAATAATGAATTTAAGACAAACGAAAAAAGGTAAATGTCTAACAAATGTTTTTAAAAAAAATCACAACGAAATAAAGAAATGCAAACCACCAAACTTGAATTTTAGTGATAATATGTGTTACTAATTAATTTCTTATTTTTTCCTACATGATGAAAAATAGTGCAAATACCATCGATTCGGATTGAAAGTGGCATCTTTCTCTGCCAGTTAGAGGCAAAACAGTACATTTCTGTAGCATGGATAGTGCACTCTTATAGTGGTGTCTATTTCCGAAACTATCGAAAATAAGTGCAGCTCGTTTACTTATAGACACATTATAAAGCAATCATATGCTTATTCTCTCTCTCTCTCTCTCTCTCTCTCTCTCTCTTCTGCTACGCTGGATTTGAAATAATAATACCGACTGCCATCATTATAAAGCTATACATGCCACTGAGGTAGTGTTTTTTTAATCAAAATATACCAGTCAAAAACAACCAGCCAAACCCCCAGAACAACGGGAAACCCAGTAGCAACTTGCTGATTACCAGTGTCATGTGAATCGATATAACGTAGGTCTTGTTATGTCTGGTACAATCAACTACGCTCAGATGTTTTCCGAAGATGTTGTTTCGTCGTTTCGTTTTTTAGTGGGGGGTTGGGATATGTGCTTTATTTCTCCTTCAGTAAGTTGTTATTATTGTATCATGCAGCAAGGTGACGTAGGTTTTATCTGTACTGAAATTTTTTCGAATGTATTTTACTTGAATCCAAACAATCCTTTGAAAGATAAAAAATAATGTACACATACTCCTGGGTCAAATATTAACAATAATTTTAGTAGTACTTCCAGTACTTTGATTCTTTTTCTGTCATGGGGTAAACAATCACAGGGGAATGTCTTTGACAAAATAGAAGAACGTGTTTTCACCAGGCAAATTGAAGACAGACATGAAAGAAGTAAAATAAAGGGAGGTAAAACACTTGTGGCGCCAAGAATAATTCCTCTATTATTGTTCCTCTAAAGGTCTTCCTGGCATATTAGTTCACACATTACTAACCTGACTCTCAGATCGCAGTTTCTAGGTTTCAAGAAAAATTCTGATCCAGATTTTAACTGCATATGAAATATATCTTTTGGTACGTCACTTCCCTCTGAATATATTAATTTTGCTGCGGTCAGGGAAGAGATATGAAGAGGACGGTTGCGTATTCTCAAATTTGTCAAAGTAATACATTTTATCCGGGACAAAAAAGGAAAATCCAAATAGTATTAATGCAATTAATAATAGATTTTCACGTCACAGAAATTCAGAAAGTATCATGGTGATAAGTAGCAGTCACTTTACCTTATTACCAGGGGCGGTAATTCAAGGGACAACACAGAATACGATTCTAATTCAAAGAAACAGTGTGCTTTAGATGCAATGCTTTGTTAGACTTAACAATTAAAAAACCGAGAGGTTTCGTTTACTTTAAAATGTTAGAGTGGACTAAAATACAGAGGAGTGATTCACTCTCCTCTACATGATATACTTGACTATGCTTATAGACAAACGTTGAATCTCTTGTAAGTGAAATTCATGGACAATATTTACAATACATAGTTAAAGTCGATTGATTCGCAACTCAGCGACCAGTGCGATTTTATCTACGTTTCCACTTCGTAAATCGTAAATTCTGACACTCATTCTTGAGAAGGAAAGTCTTCCTATTTCATCCTAACCCTTGCCATGGCACGAACGAAACAAACTGCACAAAGTCACCAGGAGGTAAGACATTGGAATAAAATAAAGTTTCCAGAAGCCAAGCAGGAATAAATAAAGAAGAAGAGACATATAAAATATAATATAGAAAATATTACAAGAATGCGAGAAGTTTTTTCTCAACAGGAAATAAGGTGTAGCACGTGCAAGATAGCATACTGCAAAGAACTCACAGAATTGGAAAAGTACCTCAAAACAAGAATAGAGACCGTATAAGGTTCGTTCTTATAGTGTGCTTACAATGAAGGCACACAAGAAATAGACCTATCAAGATCTCTTTAAAAAGAAGACCATCAATAATAAAAATACTGACAGCTCTTAAACAGGAAAATAAAGACTTCACCAAGCTTACTGACGCACTAAAGAGAAAGGGAACCAAAGGCTACACTCTAAGACCTATGGGAAACAAGCCGATAATCCCTTGGAAATTGGAGGGGAAACAGCAGTTATAAGAGAACCAGAACCAGTACTAAGAAAAATCATTTTTTTTTAAAAGACAGGAGAACTACACTTATCAGATCTGCCGTTGGGAATACACTTGCAGGCAACAGTAGAAAGATTTAAAAAGAAATTCCAACTAAGAGTAACACCTGTTAGAATGGACACATACCCTATTAACCCAATTAAAAATGTGATAAGGATTCTGGAAGTAGAAAAAGCAGAACTGAAGAAAATGAAGCAAGTCTTTTTCATTTATGGGTTTCCAGTAAAATCATTGTACAAGGGATGCATATACTATCGGAAATGCAGGATTTGTGAAAATACAGGGTATATGAAGAAAAAATGCCCAACGATCTTAAAGAGGGAGTAACACATTATTTTGTTACGGAAATGACAATCTTTCCCATCCGAAAAGAAAGAAAGGAAGAACAACGGCAACTAAAACAGCAAATAAGCCCTAGAATGGAAAAGATACAACAAAAACAACAACAACAACAGCGATGACAGCAACAGGCTCCAAAAGCTAAAGGGAAGTCACCAGAACAAAATGAATAACAACATCAAAAGAAATACAGCGACAGCAACAAGAAGCCAAAGAAAGGCAAGAAGAAGAACAACAACTACAACAATTTAAGTAAATTAAAGAAATACAAGAACTGCAACAACAGCAGAGAGAGAAACATAAAAAACGGAACCTGAAGACGAAAGAAAAACGAGATAAACTTAGGGAGAGATCTGAGAATGAAGTCAGTGGAGAAAAGAAAAAGAAAAAGGAAGAACAAGAGAAGAATAGATAAAGCTACTGCCAACTAAATTATGATGAAGACTTAGAAAAGACAGTCTACGACAGCCGAGAGATGAGCTATATTTCTGAATTTGTAATAAAATGAACAAATTACCACAAAAAAGTAATAATAATAATAATAATAATAGTAATTCTTTATAATAAAAACAACATTCAAATTTTACAATAATAAATCGAAACTATAGCTTGTTTAAGGCATGTTTGTCTTAATCAAAACGGAAAACCTAAATGAGGTGTTAGAGGATCAAAGTCAATGTACATAATCAAGAGATCAGACCTCATTCGCCTTTGAAATTGAGAAAGATCTTATATAGGCGTAGTCTTGTATCTTAAATCAATATAATGTGCCAGCTGTATGTACCTTGTTTCTTATCTACGATGTCACACGCAAGAATATATATCGTTTCTTAAATACGCTGACAGATTGCATCACGTAACGATAAAATTTCGAAAAAACTTCGCCAAAATATATAACCATAAAAAAGGGGATGGGTGCACCCTAAGTGGTCTGAAAATTAAAGGTATGGGTGTTAATATGGATACATTTGTATACAAAAAAGACGCATATTTCATCAAATATTTTTTGTAACTGAGTGAATCATTTGTATAATTCAATAAAATCAAAGAGGGTGGGGGAAAGTTAAACATATTTTGATTTTTCGTGAATTACAAATTGACCAAAATAATGCCAGTTTGACGGAATTATTATTTTTCAGAAGAAAACAAAACACTTTACTGTTTCATTATCTTGTTTTAAGTGTCAACGTTTCATCTAAGCAATAAACAAGAGAGAGAGAGAGAGAGAGAGAGAGAGAGAGAGAGAGAGAGAGAATTTGGATAACTACGTGATTTCATTTTCAGCTGGTGAATAACCTAACAAAAGAACACATTCCATATGATATTTTGGATCAATAATATCAAACACATGTGGTTTCATATTAAAACCGACAAATCTGACAACTCTAAAACATTTTCGTTAACGCATTAATCATTTTGCCACCGTCAGTATTCGTTACAATAATCTTGAATATTGGAGTCGTCTGACAGATTGAGCATCGACCATTTTATCTTCAGAGGATGAAAGAGAAATAAGTGGTACCCTATTGGTCAGTGAGAATCATTCCACCATATAGCTCAGTTTTAAAGCTAAACATATTCAAGTCCTAGTCGTGCATGTTTAAGGCATGTTTGTCTTAATCAAAACGGAAAACCTCAATGAGGTGTTAGAGGATCAAAGTCAATGTACATAATCAAGAGATCAGACCTCATTCGCCTTTGAAGTTGAGAAAGATCTTATATAGGCGTAGTCTTGTATCTTAAATCAAAATAATGTACCAGCTGTATGTACCTTGTTTCTTATCTACGATAAGAATATGTATCGTTTCTTAAATACTCTGACAAATTGCATCACGTCATTTATAACATCAACCTACAGCACATTTATGTCATGAAACACATAAACTCTTCGAATATCGCAAGAAATTAAGAAACATATTTTTTACCATTCTTTTAAATCATTAGTTCAAAGCATTTGCAATGGATCTTTTATCTATTGGGACTATCTTGTTTTGCATGATAATAATTCAGAGACGGAGGAGGAAAAGGCCCCTGGTAAATTATGCAGCTTTTTTCTTTCTCAGTAGTGTTCAGTGACATAGTATTTATAACTTCGTTTAAATCTAAAGATTTTCGAATTATAAACTCACACATGCATCTTCTGCCACATCATTCCTTCCCTCTTATTTTCTTTGTCGCCAGATTTTGTTATTTCTTCTGCTGCTTGCTTATGTGATCTAATTTTGATAATAAAGATAAGTCATACAATCATATGCTTCCTATATTATCAAATTTTAAAATCCACTTTCAACTTTTCAAAGAAAGATTCCCAAAGATTCTTTTCTCAACTTTTCATAAATAATGCATTGTAAGTGACACTTTTTAAAAAAAAATATTGTTTATTTTATTTAATGTTAACATACAAAGAATAGCTTGTTTCAGTATTATTCAAAATCATTTTGTACATTCTGTTAATTGTCTTTACAACATATCTCACCACGAGTGTGTTCAAGGGTATAAACATGTATTAAGATCAAATACATGATGTTATTCAAAATCAAATTTAAAAATTACGTTTTTGTTTTCGTCCTTTCTTTCTTCCACACATTCCACATATTATGGGCGTCTTTGTCATCTCTGTGATAATTGACAAACTTATTATGGGTATATATATATATATATATATATATATATATATATATATATATATATATATATATATATATATATATATATATATATATATATATATATATATATATATATATATATATATATATATATATATAGATAGATAGATAGATAGATAGATATAGATATAGATATATGTATATATACATATATGTATATATGTATATATATATCTATGTATATATATGTATGTATATATATGTGTATATATATATGTGTGTGTGTGTATATATATATATATATATATATATATATATATATATATATATATATATATATATATATATATATATATATATATATATATATATATATATATATATATATATATATATAAATGATTACACTGAACCCACTCAAGCTGTGGGAAGCAAAGATGTAATGAAATGCTTCAGAACCAGAGGAGGTTTTGAGAGAATTTGATGTATAGCGATTCTGGAATAATGTAACTTGGAATAAATCACTCCTTGTATGATACCAGATATCGCTTCTCCCTTCATAAACTTGATTCTATGGATACGTGATATCCAATTTCTCAAGTATCTCTGCCTGGAATTAAAATCTAGTAAATCGCCCAAAATGTCACCCGCTCCGATGGAACTAGCCAAATGCAAAGACTCAAAGAGAGCTGCAGAGACATGATGAAAGATGGCGTCTCGATTTTCAAACGAGACTTTGAAAGAACGGAAAGAGCTGAGAGACTCATTGCCCTGAGCATGTGCAAAATGTCACTTGGGAATCCAGAAGAAAATTGAAATCACGATTTCAAGAATTCTGCCAGCGAAATGTAAACATGGGAAAAGTGAAACCCTCCCTTTTCTTGAATGGACATTTCATCTCTCATAACCGGTTTAAAGAAGTCAAGTAATATAAGTCTTAAGCTATTGAAGTCTTTGGTTGGTGACCGACCGTTACATTGGGGGGGGGGGGGTGACCGGACATCGAGTTTTATTTGCGACAAATTTCCAGTCCTCAAGTAGCTTGAACAATATATTCATTCTCTGAGTTATAGAAAGAAAGGAACTAACTTATATCCATTATGCTGATTGAAAAAATACATTGTCTTAAGACTGGTTCGAAAGGAAATTTCAGCGCTTCCACCACCACCCCAACAGAAATGACATGGTTAAGATGGTAGATACTTTATTCAGAATAAAAAGGAATACTTCATAAGCGAAAGTGATGTCTCAATGCTCATTTTGGCACACAAAAAACGAGTGATTGCTCTCTTTGGCATAGACTTGTATTTCACGTTTAAGGAATACGACAAGTTGTTATACTAACAATGTACACGTTTATGCTGAATAATATTATCTATGTGACCAACTCTGCATGAAAAATGCTATGATCTCTAATGAATTGCAAAAGTAGATACAGCTTTTTGTTTTCTTTATGTACATTTGTTAATGTTCTTAAGCTTCATATATTTATTCAAAGGTGTGTATGTTTGATTACAATTTACACCAAAAAATTAAAAATAACAGACAAAAATGGAGGTAGTTTGTCCCGTCTTTTCTTTCATTTTACCGTTCAAATGTGTGTCTAATGAGTTGGTTTCAATATAACATGAAGACAATTCCTAGTTTTAAAAAAATGAAACGTGTAATACAGATTTTTAATATTTCCAGCAAAACAAAACAAATAAGAAGCTGCTGTTATTAAAGACTGAAACATGGCAAATTTTAAACATGGATAGCCGGAATTGTAGTTGAAAGCAATTTTCGATTAATGGGGCGGGGGGGGGGGGGCTGAAAAATTCATATTCAGTTATTTTCTAATACAAGCCCAAGGCATGTTAAGTTTTTTTTCTGCCAAAATTTTAAAATTCTATGCTTGTACAAAGTTGAGATCAATTTTTAGCTTACTGTACATGTAGCAACCGCCATTACTTTTAATGCAAAATGCAAGCTTAAGTTCTTGCAAACTTTAAATGGATCCTTCTCGCTGAATCAGCCACATCGCCCTCTCGTGGTGTTTTAATTCGCTCTGACAAGTTAGATGTAATTTCCACTGGGAAACAAATTGGATTAGAATTCCAGACTGACTAAACATCACACGTTGCGCAATCTCCTGGGGTTTATCGGACAAGTGCTCATGTATCGCGATAATCCGTGTTAATGAGCCTGCGTTATGTCCGATAAATCTTTAAGTGTATTCAGTACCTATTTTCCAGATTTAACTGTCCCTGTGAAGATAGATACTTTTGTGAAATCCGTTAAATGCATGTGGAAGGAGATATTTTTAAAGCAAAACCAACTTTCAGGGCATAATCGGCTTGAAAATCAACATCGCCATCATCACCATGAAATGACTGTCAGCTAGAGTAATCTCATTTCTGGAATGCAAACCCTTTATCTTGAAAGGATGAAAATTATAGAATAAGCGCAAACATAGTATGCTCTATAAATAAAATATACAAGACATAAATTCAAGTTGCTGTTCGTGTTATTATAAACTTAGTATTCTGACTGAATTATTAAGTTCAGTGCATTGTTGCTATTATTATTATTATTATTATTATTATTATTATTATCATTGCTGTTGTTATTGTTGTTGCTCATGTTGATGTTGCCGTCGTCGTCTTCGTCGTTGTGGTATGCACTGTTGTTGTTGTCATATGACTTTATTCTGAACAGGTACAATTTCTGTGTTGGGTGAGGCATTTCGCAATGCCTGGTTCTCAAACTTGTCATCTTACCGGTGGAAGCTGTTCATCGGAACACTAAGCATAACACAGGCCGATAACCCTTACCCTTGCTAAATTGTAATTTGATTGGCTGAAAAGTGTACTGTTTAACACATGCTTCGCGGAACCTCCAGCGCTAGTGTAATTGCTTCCTGCATCTTGCCAATATAAATGGGGAGATAGATGCTTGAAGATGAAAGGAATAAAAAGATAAGACTTCCACAACGGCTTAATCATTCAATGGCTCGCAATGATATCACGAATCTAATGAAACTGCAAATGGCAAATGAAAACTCAACAATACATCTCTCTCTCTCTCTCTCTCTCTCTCTCTCTCTCTCTCTCTCTCTCCTTTTTTCAGCTCAATAACCTTATCTGTTCTCATGTGATGCACGTACTTGTTCACAAAAAGGTGACAATATGTCTAACAATTGCATCTCAGTAAAAGCATTCATTTGGCTTTTTTTTGGAAAACTAGTTCAGTTTTTAATTTTGTAAAGAAGTATATATCCAGACATAAGTATCATTCCATAAGTACACAACATCAAGGGTAAATGTAAACAAAATGGCAAGACAAGACAAAAATTCTTTATTACACTCAGGTTACAATACGCAACATATGAGGAAAATATTAGTATCTCATTTTGATTGAGTGATAATCACCATGGACAAAATATGTTTTTCGTAAGTAAATGCAGTTTAACATAGATTGACAGCATTATTACATTTTAATAGTCATTCCGTCATTGAAATAAGAACATGTTGAAACTTAATCAGATAAATATTGGTATATTTATTTATTTATTTTTTTTTGGGGGGGGGGAGACAGGTTGTAAACTACTACATATGGAACACAAACTAATCTCGAACAAATATTGTCCAGTAATGAATCTACTGTAAACAATGCATATACATGAACTCATATCGAATTAACCTATAACAAAACATAAAATAGGGGGAAAAGAAAAACATGTAACGTTATTATTTTAAGTCTATAACTTTATTACCTCATTTACCTTGAATTCTTTTAGAAAATTAATAGAGACATGGCTCTGCATTGTGTACTTTTCAGTCCTCTAATATGAAATAAATCGGTAATGCGTCTAGTTGCTTGCAAGAAACGAGAAGCAATAAGTATTTTAAAGCGAATCCTACCGCTCCTTACAGTTCTTAGTGACACTCTGCTCTCCATGAGCAGTCCGTCAATAAACATCGCCATCCTGCTGTGATGCATGATGGGTGATTTGACAGTGACATGTTATTTTAGGCTTGAGTAATGCTAGGTTTGATTTCAGGCTATATATAATATATATAATTATCTTCCTGGAGTGCCAAAAGAAGTTTTACAAAATGTTTTATCAACACCACGTTAGCTTCTTTTGCGGCTGCCATCGCCTCGATGTTAGTACGATGGAAGAGTTAAAACCTAGCAGCGAGCGAAGGATGCTTGATATCATATGTGTGTACTGTCACGGACATGTAACCAATTGTGTCTTGTGTGCATTCTAAGTGTAAAGTAATATGTATGTATGTATGTATGTATGTATGTATGTATGTATGTATGCATGCATGCATGCATGCATGCATGCATGTATGTATGTATGTATGTATGTATGTATGTATGTATGTATGTATGTATGTATGTATGTATGTATGTATGTAATTATTTATTCCTTATTTCTTGCTTCCTCTTTACGACAAAACGGTCGACTTCAAGATTGCAGACAAAAGAAAACAAAAACATCGTCAATATCAAACAAAAATTATTTGGTGGAAAATTTGAAGGTTTCCTGTATATTGAGAATTATGTGATACGAACACACGAAGAAGATATCCGAAATATCATATTTTTGGGGTCTTCTAAGATCCCTTTATGTTCCGTTAAAAAAAAAAACATTCATGACAATCGGAATATTACGTAGTTGGAAACTACCTCAGCAATAATTGTAGGAAAATTCGTAAACATAAAAAGTGAGGGTGTTAGAAGTATCATTTTTCACATTCAGCTGCCAAATTGTACTAAGTGAGCCGAATTTGTTCTCAATGAAGTTCTCAATGGCGTCAAAAAGTACATGTAATTTTATTATTTATTTATTTTTAAATTAAAAAAAGACCGAAGATTTGCCGATTTACTTCTCAAGTGCACACGACTTTCTTATTGAATCTGACGATACTAATTTTTAAACTAATTGGGAACGAACTCGCTATTCGAGATGCGGGAGGTCTCGGGATCGAACCACGACCGAGTCATAACAAAGACTTATAAAGGTAGTACTAACAGCTGCCTCGCTAGGCGCTCAGCATTAAGATGTTAGTGTTCGGACTGGTCGGCCTAGTGTCAGGATAATGTAACTGGGTGGGACATCATGCTACATGTCTGCGGCATGATGCCCCAGTGCTAGACATCACTATAAACTGTAACATTGCAGATGTCGTTGCGATATGACTGAAAAATTGTTACAGCTACGTTAAAAATCCAAATCACACACACACACACACACACACACACACACATGGACCCTTTGAGACTGTTATTCAGCTGACATCTAGACTATTATAGACTGCTATTTAACTTAGTTTAGACTATTTCATATTGTGCTATTTAACTCAGAAAAGTAGCATAACCGTATTTCAGTTCTTATTTCTTTGTTTACGCGCAAACAAGTTTAAAATGGGAATCTGAGTTAGATGATAACCTAGAAAAAAATACAATTGTTTATAAAAAATATAGATTTCTGTACACACAGCCAATAATAAAAATAATAATAACAATAATAATAATAATAATAATAATAATAATCATGATGATGATGATGATAATTATTATTAATATTATTGTTACTATTATTATTATTATTATTATTTCGAGACTAATTTATTTAGCTCACCACCTCTCGACCACCTGATGACACTTTTCTGTAGTTATGTCGAAGAAAAGGCACAAAATTCCAACGTTGATGGGGTAGGGTAAAATTTGAGACCTGTACTATGAAAATTTCTTCACAAATAATAATAATAATAATAATAATAATAATAATAATAATAATAATAGTATTAGTATTATTATTATTATTATTATTATTATTATTATTATTATTATTATTATTGGCTGTGTGTACAGAAATCTATATTTTTTTAGTTGTTTGTGACCAGCACCTTAGAGCTATATCTTTATCCTATATATCATCATATATTTGATAAAACGAAATCACTTAAGAAAAAAGAAAAGAAAAAAAATGCTTCAAGGACCGAATCTTTATTTATCTCGCACATTTTGTATGTACATGTTTCATTTTATTTTGTAAATTCAGAACGAAGAGTAGTTCTGTCAAAATCTTCTTAAATTTGTCTTCCGCCACTCATATTCACACATACACTGATGTTCTAATATCTGTGTCACGTCTATCCACGCACTTAACATACTTACGCAGTCACTTTGAATTCTATGTTTTCCTGGGGTACGACTTTCATTCGTGGGGTGCAAGTTTGATTATTTTTATATCAATTTGGCTCGTCGAATCCGATTTTAATTTGTAGGGTTCCACTTTTATCTATTGACTTCGTACCTGCTCCTAACCATTAAAGATTCAAACGAAGAAAACTACATCCTCGAAATCCCTGGATCGCCCTCAGAATTAGCGGCATCTCCACGAAATTCTTTAGCTATTAAAAATGGCTATTTGGGGTAAGAATTAACGAAACTGGATACTCATGATAATAAATGAATGCGTAATACCTATAGAACTATAGAGGACACAGAAAATAAATTAATTTCCCAGTGCAGATAATAAGGTATATATGATACAAGAAATACAGTACCTACAATCAAATATTGACGCGTATAGTAGATTTATATATTTATCTCGTTTAGCATGCCATTAAATGGAAGGGCAACTTCATCACACCATATATGCTATGCAGCAAAGGTGAAATGTTTAAACTTAATGTATGAAAATGTATAATAGACGAATTAAACGTTTTACTATTTATTCATCCAATTTGAGGGTACAAATTGCTATTATTATTATTATTATTATTATTATTATCATTATTATTATTATTATTATTATTATTATTATTATTATTATCGTTGTTGTTGTTATTATTATTATTATTATCATTATTATTATTATTATTATTATTATTATTATTATTATTATTATTATTATTATCGTTGTTGTTGTTATTATTATTATTATTATTATTATTTATATTATTATTATTATTATTATTATTATTATTATTATTATTATTATTATTATTATTATTATTGTCACTCAACGAAGCACGACATGCTGCATAATACATACTGTTATCTATCTTGAAATGATACAAAAGAAAGGAAATAACAATAGTATTATATACTTTTTTGCTACATGTAGGAATTCTATCTTTCTCTAGATTAACATGTTCCCAGTGATTCAGGGCATGTGAGAATCTTATCTTAGTGTAAGTTTGTATGGAAGTATGTATGTATATTCATATATACGATACATACATTCAACAGTCCTAGTTTTCGGTACATTTGTACCAGAAACCACAACGACATGAATTATTTCACCATGTAAGTAAGACTGAGTAGTTGTTGTTCTTTTAAATATAAAAATGGCACAAAAATGGTGCATGCAGTGTTTGTTCCGTAATGTTCAAGCCATTTGAGTCAGTAATTTTCAATCCCTTTGAGTCAGTAATCCTCAAGCTTTTTGACTCATAAATCAAAACATCAAGGGACATAATGTTGATCGTAATGAAAATTCGTATCCCTGTTAATAGCTGTTAACGTCTTGGCTCTATCGAAATAACATGTTTTAAGAAAAGGTTTCTTCACGTATAGAACTTAACTGGTTATCATTGATGTGCATGAATACAGGTAAAATGTATGACATTAAAGATTAATACTTAATTGATGTCTCTCGCCAATAAGTAATTTTTTTAGAAAACGGTCTAATTACATCTTTTCTTAAAAGCAATTGTCATAAATAACGTTTCCATAATACAGCAAATTGTCTAATATATAATTGTATGTCTGGATACTTGAGATTTATAAAGAAAAACAAGAGACAAATCTTACGAAATAAATTGATCAAAAAGCTACTCCCCTGGATTTGTTCATACCCTTTATATTTTGCTAGAAATAGTTCCTTGACCAATGTCGTGATTTACAAGTAGGTTTGCTCATATAAAATGTATTTGAATTTTCGTTTCCTTTAAAGCAATAAAAAAAAACATTAATCTATAAATTTTGTACAAATGTATGAAGTTCCTTTACTTTGTACAGAAAACATAAATAATAATAATAATAATAATAATAATAATAATAATAATAATAATAATAATAATAATTATTATTATTATTATTATTATTATTATTATTATTATTATTATTATTATTAATATTTATGTGATTTTTATTATTGTTATTATTAGTAGTAGTAGTTGTATTATTATTATTATTATTATTATTATCATCATCATCACCATCATGTATTCTATCCTTATTCACTCGTATTGCAATATAAATCGAAGCAATCATACGCCACGGTTAGTATTGATAACGCGAACAAGTTCACCTCCCGCTGAGAACAGCCCTCTGATTGGATCAACACCAGCTTCCCACTGACATCTAAGCAACCAATCACTAAAGATCTGGTTTCAGCACAAGGAGTCAAGACCAAGTGATAAATTCTCATCAAATTATGCATGAAATGAGCTCTCAGCTGGATTGTATAACAGTGCCCCCGTCCCTCTCTCATTGAGAGCGCACAGTGTCCACTCTGGCTTAATTTCGTCTGCTTCTACATGTGCTCTGACACTACTGAGTTTACGTGCTAACAGTGAAGGAACGCTCTTGGAAGTGTGGCTGCTGGAGATTACTTTATGTTGAGATTTCATTCGTGGAAAACATTTTTGGATCAGAAATGTGGACGAACCTGCGGGAAATTGCACTTTAAACATAGCGAAGAGGGCATTTTCTATTTATTTTGTTGCAGAATCGTCAACTCATTTCAGCTTTATTTCCAACAGCTGAATAACATAACATAATATAAATTGTGGCATAATTTTATTTTCTAAACAATCTTTACTGTATGTGCTGATACGGAAGGACATTCACATCTTGTTATGGATCAAGCAAACATAGGCGATACGGACGTCAAGCCGTTGACAGAGATAGATAATTTGGATGAACTGCAAGATAATTCTTTGTCCAAGCTTGAAAACTGTCAGGATGACGATCAAGAAGAGGCGACATCCACAACGAACGTCATGCCCGATTCACCGTCTCAAAAATCACCCAAGAAAGCAACGGTTGGCGTTCGTCGGCAGGAAAAGCCGCCATATTCTTATATAGCTCTTATTGTCATGGCCATACAAGCGTCTCCAAATAAACGTTGCACGTTGAGCGAGATATATCAATTTCTTCAGCAACGTTTTCCCTTCTTCAGAGGAGCGTACCAAGGCTGGAAAAACTCTGTCCGACATAATCTGTCATTAAATGAATGTTTTATTAAACTCCCAAAAGGACTCGGTCGGCCCGGAAAGGGTCATTACTGGACCATCGATCCCTCAGCCGAATTTATGTTTGAGGAAGGGTCCTTCCGAAGACGTCCTAGGGGTTTCAGACGGAAGTGTCAAGGGCTAAAACCATTCGGAATGTTTAATGTCAATCCCACTATGGGCAACCCTTCCTCCATGTTAGGATCTCCTTACGATTTGTTTCACCAGAATGTCAACAATAGTATGGGAGCAATGGGCATGACTTATCCAATGAACTCTCCCCAAAGCTATGACACAAGCGGGATGATCCCTGTGTCAAATCCATCACTACCTCAGTCCAATTATCATACTATGCAACAGCATGGAAATAATTTTGGCAGCTGTAGTTTTAACGTCAACGTCAACGTAAATGGACGTTTTGGGCCAAGTTGTGCCATGAGCGCGATGAGCTCAATGCCACCAGACTATGCGCATCTCACTAACGTCGGAACTGGGCCAAACGGTAATTTACCAATGTATGACAGAGATGGAATGTCAAGCATGACATCAGCATGGTCAGCTCAACGTTATATCAAACAGCAGCCCATGAGTCCTACTGGAAGTACAGGATCGGTCCCAAGTTTGTCTCCCAACAGCAATGATAACTCCCCATATCACAACAATACCTCCACGTCAACAGAACCCATGGATTTAGCACTAGCCGGTAATTTGCTCATTCTATTTCGTTATTAGTATGTGATTCTTTTTCTTTTTTCTTTCTTTCGTTCTATTTTGTTACTACTATAAATACTACTGTTGTTGTTATTATTATTATTATTATTATTATTATTATTATTATTATTATTATTATTTTCGTTTTGTTATTATTATTATTATTATTATTGGTAGCAGCAGCAACAACAACAATATAATCTTTGGCAAACGATTGGTTAATTTGTCGTATTTGTATTTTAGGCAAAAATAAAGAATTCCTATTGTTTCATCAATTAAATATGAATAAATGATAATCGCTTTATTGACGAGCACTGTCCAGGAAAAGTTGAACATATATAAATAAAACAATCCCTAAACACAGCAGGAATTAATCGAGTCTTTTGTCGTTACGAGGAGGCTGAGACCTATGACTGTGAAAATTCATCTCTGTCACCACTTAGATATTCACAGTTGACTCGTCCCCCCATGTGGAGGTCTGAAGTCCGAACTTATAATTATTTTCTCACGTATATTTATTTGTAAATGCGAGTTAAAATTACACACAAAGAGAATTTTATTAAGTTGAAAATATAATATTACCCAACAATATACAGAGAGAAGAAAAAGTGGCATGTTCCCAATTACACAAGTTTTTTGAATGGGGCATAGGCAAACACAATAAGCATTTTTAAACGGTTTTAAAGATTTTAAAAAAAGAAATAGCTTTCCTCAGGACAGAAAGTTTTTTCATCCATTCTATATTCTTATGCAAAGAAAGATACAATAAATATTTGTTGAAAGATTTGGTGATAAAAATGTAATTTATACCACAGAAATGCGATGGTATATTCCACATTTATAATTTTTTAAATGTATCATTTACGTTTCATCAGATCTTTCTAGCGATACGAGTTAAAGTTCAAAAAAATAATGAATTATTTGTTTTACTCATGACACGGGGCTTTCATGAGTAAGTGTGTGGTTTTATTAAAAGTAAAAGAACATACAAAACAAATATTTTAACTTTGAACTAGCGGGTTATGTACGTGTATGTGTGTGTTTGTTTGTGTGTGTGTGTAGATGGAAAGTATCTCAGCGTGTGCATATTTAGGCTTGATTCCATAGTTCCATATTCACTGTATAATAAAAAAAACATTGTATGTCAGCGTTCAACACGCCTATTTACAACTTAAGAATATTATAGTAATTATAATGTTAACAAATCACAAGATTCTTTTTCCAATGTATGCAAGCTTTTATTTTATCTTTTTTTTTCTCACTAGTATGCGTGTTTTATTTACTTCATTTCAACTGATACAAAATTACATGGGCCACAAAAGAACATCGAATTAAAAATTGTAAGAAATATATTTTACCTTAAATAGAATTCCACCAGAACATAGAGAATATCTGCGGAGTTTTGTATAACAGTTTTCCTTGTTAAAGAATATTCGTTCATTTTTCAACAATGGTTTAAAGACGACGTTTGTTGCTCTTCATCCAAAGTATCTTATCTGCTCTCTCTCTCTCTCTCTCTCTCTCTCTCTCTCTCTCTCTCTCTCTCTCTAAATTCCCAATCACTGACATTCATGTTTTCAATCCAATATTTGCGTCATTACTTTTTATTTGTGGCAAAATTGACAACGCTAAATGCCTTCGCGCTGCTTACTGCAAAATATTCGCATTTCAGAAGAGCATAGTAATCACGAACGCAAAAACGCAAAAAACGCAAAAAAACAATTAGTGTAAAAAGAATTGAGAAGGCGTAGAGAAAACTTTTGGATTCATCCGCGAAAATAAATCGCTACTATAAGCGACAACGCTAGCGCAGAAGTTCCTGGTTTGACAATTTTGCTTTTTGCACTCAAAATTCTCCCAAGACATTCCTTTCGAACATTTTGAAGATAACTTTGCATTTAGGTGCGACTTTAATGACCTCACGTAAAAATGCCAATGCAGATATGAACCTTACTCGCGTAATGGGAATTAATGATTTTTACAGGGATGTCACAGTAAATGTTCTATGCCAATGAACACCATAAGAAAAAGAGCGAAGTGAAAAAGAAAAGGTTTATTGTACAATTTTAATTATCAGCCGTTACCAAGACGTAATTAGCATGAACTCGATAGCAATGGAATGTGACAACTTCACAAGGTCGGGAACATATTACATTAATAAGAATTTATGTATACGAATCACTGAAGTAAAGCATGTTTTTGGGGGTGGGTGGTGTTTTTTGTTGTTGTTTATTTATGGGCAATATACAGTCGTATTACAGAAGTAAAAGGATTTGACCTATACATTTATGGGTATGGTGCAGTTGTTATTGTATTGTCGCACCTTATAAAAAGGTACAAAACAGTCCAATCTATCAGACTTTTGCTTATGGATAAAGAGAATTTTTGTTGAAGAAAGTTTAGCAGTTAAATTCAAAGAGAATTTTTGTTGAAGAAAGTTTAGCAGTTAAATTCAAAGAGTTTATACGTTCTTTTTGTTCAACCTTTTCTGGGAACAACCCAATACTTTATTATCATATCAACAGCAAAGTGATTTCTACCATGGGATGAAAATTCTAAACTATAACAGCCATGTGTGTTTTACGATGAAAAAGTGGACGAATTATATGGAGATGCAAGTTATGAGATGTATCTATTTATATATGCATGCATGTATATGTATGTATGTATGTATGTATGCATGTATGCATGTATGTATGTATGTATGTATGTATGTATGCATGCATGGATATATGGATGTATGTATAGATGTAGGTATAGATGGATGGATGGTTGAATGGTTGGTTGGTAAGTATGTAGGTGTGTACGGTACTTTTCAGAAACATTTCCAGAACGATAAAGATAAAATACGTAGCCATCAAGTAAAGAAAAATCCAACAAGCTTTTTTTGAAGCCTAACAACAATTAAGAAACAACCAGAAAACGACTCAAAATATTTTGCCTTATGAATTTATGAATTATTGCAACAGTTGTCATAGATGCTTAATCGAAAAAATATATAGGAATAGATTTGAAGACAGCCGTAACAATAAAAAAGAATACATTTGGAGCTTTATTTTTATATCTAGCATGTGCCTAAGCATGTATATATATGCAAGAACGTATCATTTCACTCTTTACCTTGCTGTGATGAATTGATCTCATGAACACTCCCAAATTTCTTTTTTGTAATGTTTCAGATTAACGAAAAAAGGAAAAATAATTGTGAGAAGGTGGTGGGGAAAGTTTTGCTTGTTTCGGTACTACCATTTTGCACTTAAGCGCGCGCGCGCACACACACACACACACACACACACGCACACACACACAGACATACACACATATATATATGTGTGTGTATTAGAAATTATTGTTCTGCACAAAGCCGAGAGAGAAAAGAAAAAATAGTCCACCTTTTTCAGGGGGATAGTTTAATAAATTAAATGCAACCGATTTTCTTAAACTCCCTTACAGTACAAAATATTCTAATTGAATAGGGAAAAGGAGCACGTGATAGGGAGTATGGAGTACTCAGCTATAATAGTTATGTTTCTTGATGTTTTTTTTAATACGATGCCGGGTTTCATACACAACTTTCGGAGGAGGGGCTCAAAGAAGTGAAAAGTTACTTCAGCTCTATTTTAATTAGGTTCATTAATCAAATCGTGCAACGGAATTAAATTTTCATCAGTTAATTCCATATGTCAGCACTCCAGGTGACCAAAGGTCTACAAGTGCAGCCATTGTCATTGTTGAGCAACCGGTGTATAAGATACGATCTCAAATTTAACCTGCTGTCAATGGAAACGGCAGGGGTCACCAGTGTTTCAGACCCTATTCAATACAGTGATGAAAACAAGGCATTCGTTCTACGACACTGTCTGAATTGTTTCAGTGTTATACTGGCCCGTGTAATATGTTGCCTAATACTCTAATTATTTTCTATTGTATCGAAAACCATTAGAATTAATGTTTGACTACGTTATCGAATCATCATTTTCCCCCTTTCCAACATTGTCACAAAAAAGTCAGATTTGTGGGTAATACTCTTGTTTATATAAAATGGAGAATAAAACTTCTTGTAGAAGTACAGGAATGTTATATTTCATAAAACAAACAAGATAATGTACCCAAAAGTAGTTTAAGTGGACGGGTTTCTAAACAATATTTAATGCTACGTAATGTAATGGGACTAACACAAGACCCCGGCATACCTCATCTCTGATGCACGTGAATAGTGTTTCAGCTCCTCTGTTCAACAGAAAAGAAGAGTAAAGTTGAGACAATTGAAATCAAGTGTGGCGGATTAGGATATGATCGTGAAATTGCACACGTACATTTCTAAATACATTATGGCAAACCCAACTTTGGATATTTTTAAATTCCACGAAGACAGGAGCTGGGTACACATTTTACGTTATCTGTTCAAAGGTAAAATTTTACACTCACATGAAAAATTATTGTGTATTTTTTTATAACCTAAGAAATTTCAGTTTTTGGCATTCATATATTATGACACAAAATTCAACCTACAAATTGCAAAAACGTTCAGATTCATATACGCAGGGTTCGATGCAAATTCAAGACTGATAAAAGTCCAAGCAATAAATACGTGTTCAACATAACGATTTTTGGTTACGATTTAAAGCCGCATTCTGATTTCTTTTCCTTTTGTCTGGGCACAAACTATCACATCTACAAAACTATATACGTGTTTGTTTGATGCGTAGAGATACGTCAAGGCCATCGGGCCAAGACGTATTCATACGCCGTATCAAATGAGTTCTTTATGCCAAGTCGGACACACACACACACACACACACACACACACACACACACACACACACACTTTTACGCTTCTGAAATATGTGTAGCTTTACAGTCTGAATGCAATACAATTGGGATTTATCAAAGTTCCAGTCACTGCATCCAGAAATATGGATGCGCGGACATCAAAGAAGACACTTTGATAGTTGTCAAGTTAAATGGATAGGTAATAAAAGCTGTTTATTACATGCCCATATAATCTCTTATGTGGATGTGGTTATTTGATGCCGATGTTCAGTCCGTATTTCACACACCCAAACTGGAACTATTTATGTGTTTCCTCTAAAGTCTAAATTTTGTGGTCAGATGGCTAGAATATTATTTAAAAAAGCTTTTAAATGGAGGAAACTATCTAAGCAATTATGACCAGCCAGATGAATGCTTCCAAGTTAACAGCTACAGACATTTCTTATACAGTTATCACATTATGTAGTGTAATTGCCCAATTAAAGGAAGTGTAAAATCCGTGGTTTTACAAGCAATTTGAGACGGGATGCTATCGAGATTATGATCGCGATAAAATGACCCTTGACCAGATTGCACTGACCAGTGGAATCCAGCTTATAACTACATCAACATCTCGCGTTCACATCTCGTCTGCCTCGAGAAATCGTTAGTTATGTAATCCTAATTAGCACTCAAGGGACCATTATGGCGTCGGAATCTGTGGAGAAACAGGGCTGGAAGTGGCCTTAATTAATAGAAATGGTCTTGTGGCGAGAGTAGTACATGTACAAGCACATGCAATGCACAGATGTACCATTGTGAAACAGTAACCTGACTCCTGACACGTAGAAACTCGCGAGCAAGTGAAATTTGTAAATATTTGGTTTAGAATTTGTTCCGATCGGCGGGGATAGGTAGCGCAATAAGTCGCCCGTTGTCTTGTTAGCAATGTTGTTTCTGCTGTTAATACGTTCCATAGATGCTGCGCAAACTAAGTAAAACGATTGAGTGATATTTTGAAATCGAAACCGACTTCTGAGAACGTAATTACAAAACTCCGCAGGGATGCGTTCGAGAGGAAAGACGACCCTCGATCACTGTTTAAACAGAAATGCCGAATCTTTAGTTTCCTTTAAACTGTCCAAAATCGCTTAGGATTTAAGTACCTTGTAAAAATGGGCTGGTGTTTACTTGCGTTTTATCTGTTATGATTATGATTATAACATAAGATATTTTTTAAATTCCAAGTTCATTAATATGTTATGTTATTTAAAATGAGCTTAATAGCATTGTAGTTTGAATTACCTGAAACATGAGTTTAATAGCATTGTAGTTTGAATTGCGTAGATCTTGAAGAGTAAGCCAATGGCGTATTTGTTCTTTTTCCAAATAAATAGCAAAATATGTGAAGTAAAATTGACGATAATCAACACAGTTTGAGTTGACAGGGTACATTTTGAAATATAAAGAGAATAAATGAATTTCATTGTGATTCCATTACAGTTAAAATAGTTCGCTCTGTTGATTCTTCGTTCTTGCGCTATTTTAAGATCTTTAACTGTCTTTAATAACTGGATTCTTAGTATTACATTATTTAAAGTTCTTAATCTATTGGAGAGGGGGATTTCTCCAGACATCCATTTTTGCCTTTTTCTTGTAGTTATGTCCTAAAAATTACGTTTTCAATTCATGATTGCTTTTCGTGAACCTTAGAAAAGCAAAGCAAAGTTAAATATATTTACACTATACACTGTATGTCTGCAACACAAGAAAAATATATTCTACACAAGCCACCAAAAACGGGTAGGTTCACTTTAGGTTTGTTGTCCTTTCAAAAATAAAGTTTTCCAGTGTCTTATATAATTTTATTCCATTCTTTATTTTATCTTAGAAAAACATGTTTATCGAGCATCTTTTTCAACAAACATTTAATATAAAAGTTATGTTAACGCCACCATCGATATTACTCAGACTAAATTTAAAATAAAAAAGTAGAAGCAAATTTCAGTCAATATTATGGATATACGAGGTGTCATCTTCTCTAGTATCAGTAATAGGAAAATAGTTCACTTAAAGAAAGCCTCCGTCTGACTTCAAGTGCAATTTAAACAATTTAAACAATTTTCCCCTAAATTACAAACAGTGGATTCAAAGATTCAACAAGTGACGACATGAGATGGAAGGCATCTATGAAAGCGCTCCTCAACTGTTCTCGATGCAATACTGCACAGTAATTGCCCATCCCTAGTCGTTTGTTTTCGGAGGGTATTCCGCTGTCTTGGGGGCCCAGAGTGGCCGAGTGGTCTAAAACGCTCTCCGTTACGGATCACTGCCTTCTCACCTCGGTCTGCGTGGGTTCGAGTCTAGGATTCGGCCAATGTGGGTATGTGAGAAAGCTTGCCAGTAGCTTCTCGTGGGTCGGTGGTTCTTCCCGGGGTTTTCCCGGGTTCTTCCTCCACCATTAATACTGGCCGCCATACACAGCCTATCGTGTGCTGAAAAATGTTGTTAAACCCCACAACAACAACAACAACAATTCCGCTGTCTTGTAACTCAGTGATCATGACTCACCTTGACTTGTGCTGTACAAAATACTGAAAATATGCAGTTAGAAACTGTTTTGGAATTACTTAGAGTAAGGAGGACTCAAGATTCGTTCAGCTTGTCCATATAGTCAATAAACAACAGCTGAAGACCAGAGCGGATTTCTTTTAGGACTAACATCTCTAGTCTTCATATTACTCCCACACCTAATGAAGATTTCACTCTGACATCGTGCATGTCATGAGTAGCGGAACTTTGAAAAGTAAGATACTTGCATTTATTAACGCAATGTTGGAGTAAATTACATCTTGACAATAATTTAATGATTTCTGTGGTCATCCGTAAAACTTGCGATATAACAATACTCGATTTAATTTCTTATCACTTCTATTTCCATTGTTTCTAGCTTGTAAATTAATCTTTTAATTTCTGGGATCATATTTTGTAAGAACTAACTTATTCTGAGTAAGGTCACATGTTTCAGGACTAAAAAGACTGCCAATTTTATAAACTTTTATCATTCATAAAATATGAAAACACAGCATTGGGACTGGCACAAAAATATATCGATCATGCATTAGCGCTAGAATAAATAAATAAATAAATAAATAGATAAATAAATAAATAAATAAATAAATAAAATAAAACTTCTTCCTGAAGTCGCAAGTCCTTGATACGTCTTAGTAATGACCGTATGTGGATGATTTAATTCAATTTTCGGACCCCCAAATAGCCCGAAAATACATTATTGCTCTGATTTGCGAATAAAGGCCTAATTATGTCCATGATAGTAGTTGAAAAAGTACTCTTATATATATATATATATATATATATATATATATATATATATATATATATATATATATATATATATATATATATATATATATATATATATATATATATGAATACATTTTTTGGACAGAGTATTCACCTATCGCACCTCAGCTTCGTTAGGTTGAATTGACAGGTAGCAGCTTAGTATTACCTATCTAAAGATTCCATGGTAGCAGAGATGTTACATAAATTCATTTGCATCCTACTGATATATGATGTCAGATGATGTTCTCATATCAGCCACCGAACCACGTAATCATCAACACATCGCCACGGGAGATCACTAACAAGGTCTCACGCTACGTAATCATATCATTGAAATCATGCTTCCCATTGACATTGATCTACGAAAATATGAAGTGATGCTGTATGTAGACCAAATTTATTTATTTTACTTGCATCAAACATTAAATATGAAACGTAGTTGGTTTAAGATTATGTTCTTATTGCTACCATTTTCTTTATCTCAGCAGACTTTCAACCAAATCTGAATGTTGCATGACATTACTTCAGTATGAAAACTCCCGCACGCACAGTCTCATAGTTATCATTGTTTTTTTTATATTCTTCAACATTCAAGGGATGACAACTTACGTTTTATTAGTAGAACAAAGTGTTATAAAAATGAAAGGAGTTTTTAATCCAGCAAACAAATTATATTTAATGTCACTGTTCTATGTTCACTCTTTGTGTGGTTCACGTTTTTTGTTGGTTGTTTCGCTGTTTTACAGACGTTCGTTGTTTGGTTCGTAATTCTAAAGACCTTTATTGGATGTCTCACTGTTCTACAGATGTTCATTGTGTGGTTCGCAGTTCTAAAGACGTTCATAGTTCGCAGTTCCAGCGAGATTTGTAATGATGTTCATTGTGTGGTTTGCAGTTCTAAAGACGTTCATAGTTCGCAGTTCCAACGAGATTTGTAATGATGTTCTTTGTGTGGTTCGCAGTTCTAAAGACGTTCATAGTTTGCAGTTCCAGCGAGATTTGTGATGATGCTCATTGTGTGGTTCGCAGTTCTAAAGACGTTCATAATTCGCAGTTCCAACGAGATTTGTAATGATGTTCATTGTGTAGTTTTGAGTCCTAAAGACGTTTTTTTGAGTGTTTTACTGCTCTACAGATGTTCATTGTGTGGTTCGCAGTTTTAAAGACACCTATTAGATGTTTCACTGTTCTACAAACGTTCTTGGTGTATATCATAATTTAAAAGAAGCTGCTAAAAAATCACAAAAGTTGGCATGACGAATATTTATTTCGTCAAGAAGAATGCCTCATTCAAAGTCGAGATTTTAGATAAACAAGTATTAAATTATTAGTAATATTTTATCCTAATATTTAAAAGTAATTTACGTCTGGTATTGGTAGTGTTAATAGAAGCATCTTTTGACAACAAATCCATAATTTGGGTAATTTGCTTAAAATATAAAATCTCTCTGGTATATGTGTACGTGTGCGTGTGCGTATTTTGAATGCGTATTTATTTTACAAATATTTCGAAATGTGCAAGAATATAGTGATCGTGGTCATGAAGTCTACATCAGTGCCTAATATCACGCCAGTTTTATGTATCACCTTCTGTACTAGACAAGACAGCTAGTGATCGCATCTAGTGAACCCAAAACACAAGCACTTTTTAAAAAAAAAAACAATATTTACTTAAAATGTAGAAATACATAAAGCCTCGAATAGGCTAGTTTTCTTTATTATAAATACACTATTTGCATACATTTATTCTCTTTGCATCTTAATTTGTTTACAATATTTGTTTTACGGTGCATATAATGATGAAAATCTGTTTAGGCTAACGAAATTCACTCCTTTTAACATCCGAAAATTTCATCGAGTGGGGTCTATTTTATCATTACTTTTGACATAAACATGAAACTAATACGTACAAAATAATGAAAATATTTTAAAGGTCCCATAAACGTCTTTCATTGTGCACTAACAGAATAAACTCCCATGAAAAATTACTCTCTTTTCCTGAGACAGGGACACTCCATAGAAGAAGGGTCCAATCTCGTCTCGTATCACCCTTCCCACCATAAAGGATCTTTAAATGCCCTTTTTACAGATCTGTTTACATTAGCCTCCGTTTATCTGATAATTGGATCGTTTTGTTTTAAGAAAGACATTCCAGAAAAGAAAACGTGTAGCAATGGATAAAAGGAAAATCTATCCACTTTTCTTGGTCTGAATAATTTTATGACACCGGTATTTTAAATGGTCTGTCGACAGGCCCCGCTTTGTGACCTCCATTGGATTATGGTTGGTGTGAAAAGACGCCCACTAAGCTTTGTAATGAGGCGTACAATCTTTCCGTCCGCAGTCCCTCAGACAAGTAAAGGCAATTCCACCATTTTCTTTGAAAACTAACATTACTGTTTATGAATTTAGTAGAGGTCCGATCAAAAGAATGTTTCAGATAGTGAAATGACACTAAGTGCAATGTTTTGTTGTCCTATTGCAGTGTGTGTGTGCTCATATATATATATATATATATATATATATATATATATATATATATATATATATATATATATATATATATATATATATATATATATATATATATATATATATATATATATATATATATATATATATATATATATATATATATATATATATGTATGTATGTATGTGTGTGTGTGTGTGTGTGTTGTTGTTGTTGTTGTTGTGTGTGTGTGTAGGGAGCCGGGGATGTAGGTCCCAGAAGATCAAACACTTCAAACGCTTACAGAGCGTAATAGTAAGCATCTAATTGTAAAGAAAGTCCATAGATACTTCTGTTTTTTTAAGTGTTTCCAGGACTTAATTATGACCATCTAAGCTTAAAGAAAACTTGCTCTAGGAAACGTGCCTGTTGTTTCGCGCTCGTTTCGTTGGGAGGGCGGAGGGACGCTACTCCGTCTATCCCTCACTCCTCCTCAAAATAACTTAAAATCTCTGGATACAGTTGTGATATTTAAGAAAATATGTTGCTTTAAAACAAATTCCACTTTTCTTATTGAGGAAATACATGACATTTGATTTTAGCCCATTAACAAGCGGACTTATATGCATACTGAACTTCAAATAATAACTGTAACCCAAATTTGTCTACAATTATTATGTAAAATTTAAAATTTTAACAAAACTCTGCCCTTAAAAGAAGAATAAGGATATATTAAATGATCTTATCCGAGTATCATTTTAAATGAAATGTATGAAGTTCGTCGAATAATTTAACTCTTCCTAACCAAAAGATTTAAATTATTTTAGTTTTGTCAATTTCATCGGAAGTAAGCACAGCTGTAACATTTTGTATATCGCATAACAAAAGAAAATGTTTTATTTTGACCAAATCATAGATGTGTGTGGCGAAATGACTTTGAACTATGTTCGGTCGTCACGCTGTTAATTTGCATGACGTTATAATGTCATTTGTTTGTCATGACGTGTTATTACACGTTAAATTTTTTAAATATTATAAGGGTGTATTGGTGGCACTCTATAGTTTCGTATTTAGCAAAGAAATTAGATTTTTAAAAATAATAATTTTCCAGATTTTCCTCACTAATTATACTGGTTATTTAAAAAGATCTTGCATATCTTATGCATTGTTAAAAGACCGTTTGATTCCCTTTATTTTGGTGTATGATTGATGGGTGTAGTTTGGTTCATAGATTATACAGCTTGGCTTTACCTCGGATATGAATCTGAAAAAAAGACCGCTACCTCCGCTTGGTCATTTTTACTTACTGGACTTTGGATGTAAATTGTATAAAAAAGCAAACAGCCGATAACATTTTCAATTTTTTTTTAAATATATATTTTATAATTCATTCATTGCACTTTCAGAAGCTGATATTGTCTATTCTGGCAATATTCGTTTTCATAGTTTTAATAGCTGCTAAAGATAGTGTACTTTTGTCGAATTCACGCAGATTTTTCGCGCACATGAGAGCAGTCATTTTGGTTTGCTGTATGTTTAGATCATGTACGATTTTCACATACAATATCCAAAGACATTTCAGCCACAGGACATGAACGTAACTTAGAGATTTGCCAAAATTCTCTCCATTGTACATGTTGCAAATGGAAACAACTTCATCCTACACCTGTCATTCTCTCAAAAGTACGCTTTATCTGTAGAGAGACCCCACTAACGTAACAAACACAAAAACCATTTGATAACAATGAAATCATACAAATCAAAAACCACACAATCAACGAAAAGTATGCTCCTTCCTAAAACACCATGTCAGATAGATCTTAACGTTTCAGTGAACTAATATTAATTAAAACTAAATAACCAATTCAACAAAAGAGTTCCTTTTCAAATTAATTAGTTAATTAATTAATTAAATTACTTAATTTGTAAATGAATACCAAGAGACGGGTTTTAATGAACTGACCTCATGCTTCTCTTACCCTGAAAATAACCAAATTTCCACAGTACAGTTAGCAAACATGGACAGAATAGGTTTGTAGAGATAAAATTTGACAATGAAATGTTAGAATTCTATACCAAACATACAGGTATTGGTAGTTCATTTATCAGGTTTCCATTTATTTCTTCTGTCACTCATTTGTTTCTGACTCACATTCTTTTACTACAACATTTATTAATTAGGTTTTGTTCTAAAATTACGAAGATGTTTGGATTTAGTGTATCTGTGTAGATTATTCATTTATTGATTTATTAATATGTATGTATCTTCTTGTACATATCTATTTGTTTATTCATTCATACATTTATAGTGTGAGGAAATCATAGTCTTACGAATCACTGGCGCATATATATATATATATATATATATATATATATATATATATATATATATATATATATATATATATATATATATATATATATATATATATATATATATATATATATATATATATATATATATATATATATATTCTCTTTTATTTCTCTGTTAACTTTACATCGTCAGAATCATGCAGTAGTTTTCCTTACTGTTCGGCTTCATATCGCACGACAAGTGTGTCTACAAATAGTATCGTGTATTAGGAACTACTTTGTAATCAAACAAAACACACTCATGTAGCAGACATTAAGCTTTTGGTTTACTAGATTGGTTTGTGGATGAACTAAACAGGGTCTATAAAAATGGCATAGATAAGCAAAGTGAGGTTAAGGGCTACTGAATATCTATCAGATACGTACCATTTTACAAATCAATAAAAAAAACTAAGTTCCAGACAACAAGATGCAAACGAAGGTTTCGGTAGAAAACGAAGAGCCTCAGAGTCTTATTTCTGCTTAAAGTGTTTTGATATAATGTTTGGGATGTATGTTAGCGATAGAAACCATACAGGACATGTAAATGGGTTCCCTCCAGTAAAGACCATGCAAGTGGCAGGGCATAAAGACACGTGTCTTCTTTAGCTGTTAATAAGAATGCCAATAAATATACTTACATTTTTGCATCTCGAATTTCCTCAAAATGTACTTTCTTATTTCTGAAAATCAGAATTAATTGTCATGGATTCTAAAACTTGATACATTCCGTAATAGTGTACTGTAATTTTGATACATTTCCAACAGAAACCACATTCTCCTTACTGCACCCTAAACGAAATGAATGTAATATTCCATAGTGTCTTTTGACAATTTCAGTTTTAAAAAATAAAACGTTTCACAGGTATGATGAAAATAATCAATGACAGGAGTGCAGTTTATTCAAAGCTGTTCCACCACTGCTACATTGCATGGAATTAACTCCGCTACTAAATCCAGTCCATCACAAGTAGAAAATCAAAATTGAATTGGATCAACAGAGAAACAATATCCATCCATTTCAGACAAACTGGAAAAGTTTTGTCAATGCGCATTTATTCACAATATGATCTCTAAATTTCAATTTTATGTAGACCAAAACGAGAATTTTATCTCGAGAGCGCGACGAAATTGAAAGGTCGCAGGTCGATGCTATGTGTGCACTAATATTGTTACTGTGTATTTTTTATTACTAAGCCTTAGGTAGAAAACAAAATGAGTATATTATAAAAAGGTTACTGCATTTGCATGGGAAAATATGAATTCGTTCAAATTCTTCCATACAACTGTAGTTGCAGGAGATTTAAATGCATGAAGCTATGTATTCCTTGCAAAACAAAGGTAATAGAACTGTTGTTTGTTCTTATCATAACGGTTTTTTTTTTATTGTTACAAGACATAATGGCCAAACTTGTATAGCCTTCGATTTCTTTCCGTACCAAAGATCATTTTAATATTCACCTGATTTGCTGCCTTTTATCATGAAACTGATGATGATGATGATGATGATGATGATGATGATGATGATGATGGTAAAGATGACTACTAGTACATGTGTTAATGCGAATGATGACGACTGCGATAAAATTTACTTGTGCGTACCTTTCATCATGATGTTGATGGTGACGATATGATGTCGAGAACGCACTTTATACTATATCGTTAGATATATCGGCTTATATCACTGGAAACGAACTAATAATGCAGGAATAGTTTATTCTGTCACTTCTTGCTTGTATTGGACAAATATATTTAATAAGATTACAAATGTAACGTGTTGAAGGACAATCTATACAAGTCTATTTTAAGACAATGATATATTTTGTGTTTAAATAATAGTAAAATGAAAAGAAGAGATGTTTACTAATTAGCAAACTTACATCAAAATTTAAATAAATTGATATTCATGAAAGTATTTAAAATATGGTTTGTTGTGTAACTTGTTACAGTTATGGAAATTAAATTTGTGCTAAAGGAATAATGGAATTTCACTGTTATATTAAGGCATGATAATATTGCTCCCACAAATTCTTCTTGAAGCATCGAAATTTTAAGCTCAATAAAATTGTATTTTAAAGTAAATTTACTGGCTGAAATTTAATATAAGTGTCTATAAAATTCGCGTCTGCTGTAATTGTCCTCATTTGTTTGTATAACTTGGTGACAGATGATTTGGTAACATTTAGGGATATTTGCATCCTGAATATCGATTATATTTATATCACGTTAACGAAAACTTATTCTGAGAAAATAGCCTACAAATATCCATAAAGTACAAAACAAAACATTTTATTTGTTTTCCTTTCATCTCTTGAAACTAGACAGAATCAGTTGACATTAAACAAGAATTTGTAATCGATTCCATCCGCTATCCTCACATGCTTGCACCAATCATCATTAACATACGCTTTCGAACTAAAGGAGGAAAACAACCAATAAAGCATATCTTTGGTATACAATAGATTCTTCCATTTCGGACACAGTCATCGCAGTTCTATACATACATATTTTAATTAATATACGTTAGATTCTTACTTTCCTTGCACAAAATAGTTTTCATATTTTGTTTAACCCTTTTAAATGTAATTATGTGGGCACCGTTAGGATCCTTGTCGGTGGAAAAAAAATCCAAGTAAGCGCAGACAAACAATGATTATGTATAGAAGTATATATATATATATATATATATATATATATATATATATATATATATATATATATATATATATATATATATAGAGAGAGAGAGAGAGAGAGAGAGAGAGAGAGAGAGAGAGAGAGAGAGAGAACAAACAGAACGGAAAGTGCTATCCCTGGATTCTGTTGAAGAATGCTTGATAATAATAGGCAGAATTAATATTTTAATACAAACAATACTATCATACAGGTTAGAGAATTTTTAATTCGTCTCTACGTAAATTCGAACCCAGATCCGCGGGTAAACGGCACACATCGCCTTGCCTGCACACACGAGCCCATATTCCCTCACGACTAAGCACTCATCATCAAAATAATGATGTTACTCAATCGGCGTTATATGCACTCGTGTGTAGCAGACACACTCGCATGACGACCTAGTAATTAATTCTCATGTATCTACAAGCTCATTCCGGATTCCTATGAAAGAAATCAAGGTATATAGAATTAATTATAGAGAATTATAAATATACACCAGACAGAACGGAAAATGCTGTCCCTGTATTATTTAGAAGAATGTTTGATAATAGTAGGCAGAATTGTGTGTGTGTGTGGTTTACATATTTTCAAATAGTTTGATTTTACTTATTTATTTATTTATTTATTTATTTATTTATTTATTTATTTATTTATTTTCAGGGATGCGGTTACCACCCCAATCCTTCGCACAGAGTAGTCAATGTGACCGGAAACCCTATTTTGCATACGGAGGCAATGGGATGAACACCGCTCTGCACCACACACCGTATTACGAAAAGTGTGTCATGTAAGATAGACCGAAGATAATTTGTGGTGACGGATTTCTATTGAATGGGGTCCCTACACTTCATAACATGTCTTAGTGAAAGACATGATCGCATATTCAGATGAATGACGCTTGAACATAGGACCTGGATCGAACTGTTCATTGCAAGAAGTACATTCAAGCAGATCTGAGGTGAATTTAGTGCATCAGACGAGTCTCGGAGCATTATCGAGGGCAGCCCAGCGAGTTTTCATACTTAATGAAATCAGACGTAATTTTAAAAGTATTGCGGAGATACACAAAATAACTGAGCAAAATATGCAAAAGTCTATTTCAGTGTTAAATTTATAAAGTAAACTTGCCTATGAGACTAGAAATATACTTCTTCGAAACATTTTTTCGCAATGTAGCTGAAAGTGATTTAAAATTTTGACAGGTCAGTCTCAAATTGGATCAGAATGCAATATACTGTAGTCCTTTTCATTGAATATTAATGATGCAGATTGCTTGACTTTGTTGGACTTATAAAACCATGTTTTGATATTATATCGTTTGTTTTCAATTTAATACCTTCTGTGCAGTCAAGAACAGACATTAGGAGAAACACTACCTTTAGTGAAAACCGTGTCTTTTATAATGGCTTTTGTTTTTATTGAAAAGGACATAAAAATGAATGTATGGAAAACGGTTTTGTTTTCTCTGGTCTGTATAGCTTTATGCAACTGTATCAATGCAAATGAATACTAAATACAATTACCGTGCAATCATAATAAATACCATACCGTGCAATAACAAATACAATTACCGTGCAATAACCAATACCATTACCGTGCAATAATAACAAATACAATTAATGTGCAATAATAACAAATCCAGTAACCACATGCTGGCTTCTCTTGGCAGCATCAGACACGTGCTCGAATTTGTCTGATTTACGGTACTTCAGGAAACATGCTCAAATGGACTAGTCAGGTTAAAATTTTAATTTGCAGAATTATTTAATACTGTTGTTTGTCATTTTTTCCTTTGGGCTTAATGTCTGCTTTTACATGCAATCATGTATGTGTTTCTGTGGGTGAAAGAACTGTAGACAGAGAGTTAGATAAAGAAATAATGATAATTATAACTCACGTACAAATGACTTTTTCATACTTTGTTATATAATGTATACAAATTCTTAACCGAATTGAATGTTGTCTAGTAACAAAAATGTTTGGCCATGTAAGTCTCCGCTCTAAACATCTTCCGTCTAATGAATATAGTAGTTCCATGTCCTGCCAACTTAAACAAATGCTGGAAAATTGCCGTGTTCGATTTTATTTTTCTGAAGAAAAAATATTTCCTTGATAAAAGCCTCATCTTTGAGGTATCTGTCAGATATACATTTGAACATGAATTTCACAACTTTTCAAGTCCATGTAAAATATGTACGTAGAGAACATGTTTCTAATAAACTTATTAATTATTCCTGTCCTTTTATATCCCTGTTATTGCATTAATTGGTTATCACACATACACTGTTTTTCTCTAATATTTATAATGAAATGAGGTTTTTCTTGTAACTTCTTTCATTTTCACTAAGATCATGAACGATATTGATTTACTTTGGAATTATCGTTATATACATAATGGTTCATGTAATATTCAGGTTATGGAGACTTTGCAAATTTGTATCGCTTAAATTCAGCAGTGTCGATCACCCAATCATGCGATGTTGTTTCGGTTCACCTTTTCACTGGAAGAATTTAATTGATCGGTGACAAACTTCTCCACATCTGGCCCTCTCGTTTCTCTCGAAAAATCTCTGCTATCACATATTATTTTCTTCCCTAATCTTTCAGAAATGTCTTTTCGGTTGTTAACTGCGTTTCCCAAAGAATCTGACAAAGGTTCTAGAAAATATTTGGAATTGAAATCATGAGTTTGATATATATATAAAAATTAACTTCAGTTTGTTCACTTTTTTCCAATTAAAAGTGAATGCAGAGGTGACCGACGACAACCTATTAAAACCTAAGTTGAATACAGGATGAAGCATTATGTGAAGGCAATAGTGTTGTTTTCCAGCGTCATATGAAGATCAGTTTTACTCATTGAGGCATCAACCAGAATTGGAAACTAGCTTGGTTTTCTGTTAAATATTTTTCAGAGAAAACCAAGGATTTCACATTAACACCATCATGAAGAAGACAAAAAGTACACGTCAATCTAACGCAAAATGATAAATATGAACGTGAAGGTGCACGAAGAAACCTATTATAAAGTTCCTAAAAAAGTAAACACTAAAGAGCTTTAAAAAAATTGTTTTGTTCTAAAATATAAAATGGCTGAAACTGTTTGTATATCGAATATATTTATTTCTTTTTAGATTCTAGGATTTTGCACTAATTATACATCCATACCTTAGAAAGAAAGTAATAAAATAAACCAATTTGCCAACCTAGGCCAATTGTTGGGCACATTTTGCATTTTCTTTGGTCCAGAAAGTTCAGTTTTTCCATTACTAAACAGGTTATTCGCTAGTGTGACTGATTATTTTATTGGAGCGAACACAGGGATCCGCAATAACATTATAGAAGGTGGGATTGCTAATTCAAGGTTAACCGGTTCGATTCCAGGGCAGCCAACCCCGATATTTTCTTCGGTAGGGAACTTAGCTCCCATTTCCTTAGCATGATATTGCCAATAACGGAGGCACCCGCACAATTAATGGGGGGAGGGGTCAAGCATGTAGTGGTCAGCTTTTAATCTTTACTGTTGTAGGCCAAAACATGTTATGGGGTGACATGAGGGGAGGCAAGCGCCCGCAACCCACCACTACCTTGTCCTATGCGCGGGCGCCCATGGTCAATAATGTGTTTAAATGCTGTTAGAAATCAGCCAAACAACCCACCTAGACAAACAAGAACGACGTGATAGAGATTCCTTTACTGATATCAATAACTGTGTAAGTTAAGCTATTAATACAACAGCTGCATAATACATGGTTTTGACATATGGATTAGAGTCCTGCTTCCTGATTAAAAAAATATCCGCTTTACTCGATTCGTATCCTTAATCTTATGTTACAAAAAAAAATTTAATTAGCATCCAGGTTATTTAGCGAGAAAAAAAACTTACAATGTTGGAAATAAATGCTGGACTGCTTTTCTGGGAACATTTCACCTAACATAAAAACCAGCCCTGTTCAATGAGTATATCTGTCATTTATGTAAAAGAGCGATATAGTTAAATGCCGAATAAATGACTCGCTGAAATGAAAGTATAAATATTTCCCATTTTCGAAAACCACGTATGACGTTAAAAGAGTGAAGTATTTTTATTCCTCACTGCATTATCGAGGACAACGACAACTCTTGAGAGTCTGTAAAGAGAATGCGTCTACTTTGTACCGAAGTTAACGAGGACTTAATAACCCTACCACAAACAGGCGTAAATAATTTTTGAAGGGATCACCCATATGGCTAACAGCCAACATATGAGAGAGAGAGAGAGAGAGAGAGAGAGAGAGAGAGAGAGAGAGAGAGAGAGAGAGAGGGGGTGGGTGGGTGAGGGTGATAATTCCCTAATCTAATCGTAAATCCCTGTTGCTTTTATGTTGCTTAAACATTCACATTTCAATATCTTAGTTCCAGACATGTGATTAACGTTGAAACTGATCTCAAGAAACTTAGAAAAAAATTATGTTCTATACCAAAATAGAACCTGCATTCCCACAAATCTTTAGTCGATCCTAAAACTCCACAAGTGAGCAAATCAAGACACAAAGCAAATTCGAAAATTTAAAATTATAAATATAGAATCAGTGTCAAGATAAGCACGATGATCGAAATAATTATGAAGAGAGAAATCATTTAAAGATGAACACGATGATCGATATAAAAATTGATATAGATACATCGATCAACCCACACAAGAGTATCACCAAAATTAAAAGATAAGCATAGTTGTTTCACGCGGTCAACCTGTTATTAGGCATACATTATTTTTAAAAGTACAGTGTAAAGAGCTGTCTTTGTTGGGTAATTCAAACATCAGATGTAGCATGCTAAATTTACGTCAGCGTTTTTATATATTTTTTACTAATCCCTCCTGTCAAGAAGCGTCATACCGCATGCTGCTCTTTCCAATGTTTTCCGATCTACATTGTGATCACATCTGTTGTTCTTGTCTCAAGCAAAGCAAGAAAACCCAGTTTCATGACCAAAATAAACTGGTACTCTGAAATCGGAGCAAAAACCAAATGAACTCTTTGAAACCGCTGAATAAAAAAGATTTGACATGAGAATACAAAAAGCTTTGAGATAAGCGATACGGGAAAACGAGGAAATAGTTTTTTCTTCTGTGCGTGTGGGCCGTGACGTCATCGGCAATTACTGCAGAACTACTCTATGTTGAGATAGTTGTCTCGCAGAAGAGGCAACCAATAAAAGGGCTATTTGTATTACATGTGCACATTATCAGGTATATGTCAAAATCCGGCTTGTCGGAGGGTAATTCAATAGCTCAGCATCCATTAACTGCCAATTTACCGGCTAAGAGATTAGATATATCGCGTACATTGTTATCGTAAAGCAGAACTGATGAATGCGCTCGAGGCAAAGAGACATTTTGAGATACTTTCTGGTACTGATTTATATAATTCTTTTTCTTTCAAAGGTGTGATTGGCCCATAGGCTGCTATGTATTAGGCTCTATTCTGGACATAGACCAGAAGATGGTCTGTTGTCCATAGTCCGTCGTATATCGTACGTGGTCAGTGGTCAGTCTGTCCGTTAGCGTAAGTTTGTTACCTTTGCTCTTCATATACCACTTGCAAGATTGTCTTGAAACTTTACACACACACACACACACACACACACACACACATGGTATTGTAGTTGGTCCTAAATAAAAATGGTACTACCAAGACATTCAATATAATCGTCAAAAGAGGCAATCTTGAAAATCTTGTTCTTGCTACAGCTCGTGAATGGATGGTAATATCAATCAACATGGGGTTTTCACTAAAACACTTCATATGATGTCTAGTTGCTCCAAAATGAAAATGGTGCTGATTTAAGATCCAATATAGCTGCCAAAGTGTCCATCTTAAAAATCTTGTTATTCCTACTCCGTCTGAATGGATAATCATATCAACATTGGGTTTCACGAAAATAATTCTCATGATATCTAGTTTGTTCTAAATGAAGATGGTGCCATCATGATTTCCAATATGCCGCCGCGGCAGCCATCTTTACCATTTTTTATCTCAACTCCTTGTGAATGGATGGTGTTATGAGCATAGAGTTTTAACTAAAAGACTTCTTACGAAATGAAAATTATGTCAATTTAACACCATGTATGTCCTCCATGGCAGCCATCTTACAAATGTTGCTATCATAACTCTCCTTGGACAGAAAGTCATACTGACGTGGGATTTTCACCAGATGACTCATTATGATGCTAGTCGGTCTAAATTAAAATGGTGTAGATCTGACGTCCAGCATGGCCGTCACAGCAGCCATTTTGAAAATATTGTTATAGCAACTCCTGAATGGAAAGTCAGATCTTGAAAATATTGTTATTTCTACTAGCCTCCATATGGATGGTATATCAACGTGGAGTTTTCAGTAATAGATTTCTCATGATACCTACTTGGTCCTAAATGAAAATGAGACCAGTCCTACATACAATATGATTTCCGTGACAACTGTCTTAAAAATCTTTTTTTCACAACTCCCCTTGAATGGATGATCATTATGCCATGTAGTTTTGTCCCAAAAATAAGTATTCTAATTAGGACCAGTTTGTCCTAAATTAAAATGGTGCCAAGCGACATTCAGTATGTGTACGACAGCAGCTAATTTGAAAATCTTGATATTGCTGTAGAATATCAGATATGGTTTCAATACTCGACAGTTAATAGGAATTCTTGGAAATTCTTTTTGCACATTATGAGCGTCAGTCCCTTCTAGATACTTGTTGTTGTTTTTTTAATAATCTGCTCTTTCACTTGTTTTCAATCCATTAATCACTTTTGCAAAGAATTATCAGCCAAAACTCTTTTTCTTTTTCTAGTTCTTCAATAGAAGAATTATAAAAGTCTAGTTATCAAATTCACAACTTATGTGTTTGTCTTCCATCTATCGTTGCAAGCCATATGCCAAAAGAAGCTACGCTCCATTTTCACCCTTCGCTGGCAGCGACATATTATCCTGAATATGCAATAAGAAAAATACGTCATCAACAAGTCAGTAAAATAGCTCTTATGCATGAAACGAAGTTATCGATCGATAAGTGACTGCGTTTGAAAGAGAAAATTGGGTCAATTACCTGAGAAAATGTTACGGGTATCGCAGTAGATTGTTAAGCAGGTTTGTGTATATTCACGACTCACGAGAAACGTGGAAATCTTATCGCTGACAACAATGGGTGCAAAGAGCACGATGCAGATTTGCGTCACTTGCTTGTCACTACGCCTTCAGTCTACCTACTAGCCCAGCTAGCTAGCCATATCAAACCAAGTAACCTTCCAGCATACCTATTCACTCACCTGCCCACTGACTTACCGACCTACATACCAACCTGCCTCCTGTTTGCCAGCGAACCCACATATCTTACCTAACTACTATTTTACCTACATAAAACATACATACATGCATGCATATGGAATATGAGGAAAAAAAATGCAGTGAATAACGTAATTCAAGGTTTCAACAGCTGTTACACAATTAAATAATAATAATAATAATAATAATAATAATAATAATAATAATCATAATAATAATAATAATAAATTAAATAATAATAATAATACATTAATAATAATAATAATAATAATAATAATAATAAAACTACAATATAAACAATAATAATAAGTATAGTAATAATAATAATAATAATAATAATAATAATAATAAATTAAATAATAATAATACATTAATAATAATAATAATAATAATAATAATAATAATAATAATAATAATAAAAATAAAACTACAATAAAAACAATAATAATAAGTATAGTAATAATAATAATAATAATAATGTTTGCCTAACTTAAGTATAATTCACAAGTTGCCTTGAAGCTATTGAACATAATTACGAGTACTGTCTCCACTTATCAAACAAAAGTTGAGTGTGGTCTGACACTCTCACTTTATAATGAATTAATAAATGCGCATGCAGAGGACTAACGATGCTGCAGACTGTATCCCAGTCTAGCCTATATGGTTTATGGGATATAAAAATGTGAATAGACATAAACCATGATCCTAGATAAGAACAACCAAAGCCCAACTCCAAGGGGGTCCCATCTTGCTAATGTTTTATATCGCACTTAATTTGTCAACAAAAACTGTAAACTAGATTGAAATATGGATACTTCGGGAGTCAGGAGTTATAATTGTCATTGCTCTTCTCATGATAAGTACTGACTTTACATTTAATTGTATTCCACTGTTTTTACTACCATTGTTATTGTTGTTGTTGTTGTTGTTGTTATTATTATTATTATTTGTTCTGTTTGTTGTATTGCTGTTGCAGCTGTTTTATTGCTGATATTGTCGTTATAATCCATGATCACATCACCGTAGTTGTTGCTTGTGTTTTTAGGGGTTGCTCTGTTATTGTTCTGGCTGTCTGATTTCTGTAAAAGTCTAGGTCCTTTTTTCTGCCTTCTACTTCTTTTTCCTGACCACCTATAAAATCGCTGTGCTCATTTTGTCATCATCATCATTATAACCATCACCACCACCACAATCACCAGCACCACAATTCCACCATCGTCATCATTTTCCTCGTCCTGCTGCAATCTGTTACATATAGACATTATGCCAGTGACTGCACGCTTTCCTTCTCCAGAGGAAAGGTGCTACCTATTCTTTGTAATGGAAGCAGCGGCCTGGACCATAATCCAACGAGATTATCTTGTATTATCGTGCAAGGATTGTATTTCTCTTCCACTTCCTTGGTGGTAATGTGTAATAACTCTTGACACAATCTGCCAGCCTAGCTTATTTGAGGGTGTACTGGAAGGCTTTTAATATACAAATCGGATACTAGTTACGTCTAACTGGCTGCTCGAGAAAATGAAGCCCTTCGTTTTAATTCTCCATACTGCATTGATGTGAGCTAGAAACATACACACTCTTCACAGCATACAGGGCCTTGCCATATTTAAAAAAAAAAAATAGAAATACAAGGCTGACTGTATGTGCTACCTGAACTCACAATACTAGTATAAAATGTGCTCTCTGTACCGTGTCAACGTCTTTGTCTAGTGGTATAGAGCGTTGACAGTCTAATAAAAGTATTTCTGATTCCAGCATTACGGAGCATAAGCTCACATAGGGTTTTCTGCTACTTTTGTTGCTGTCAAAGCTCCAATGCAAAATAGAAATCCAAATTCACAGCAATAATATTTTGATCCGCTAAGATCTATTCATTCCAAAGATCAGTGCTCAAGTAAATAAAACATGGAGTGGTATAGAAGGAAGGATGGTCAGATTTTCTTCTTGTGTAAGTAATGCTCAAGTCTCGATGCCTATTCCCGTACAGACATGTAACCCATATAGCATATTCCCGTGCGGACTAGTACACCAATTTTACATTATGATTTCAGTCGCCTGTTGGTTGATAAACACATTCGCCCATATTTGAAAACAGTTCATTATAAGATCCGATCACATGACTTGCTGTTGTTAAGACTCTATGGTCATAAAATAAGTAACAGAAAGAAGCAAAGTCAACATGTTTTGTAAAATTTAAGAAACAATTTAATTATCAACATTATCAAATTAAAATTTAAAATGAACATACAGTATTATAAATTAAATCCAAAATAATCATAAAAAGTTCTACTCAAGTCCAAAAGAATATGTTTTATATCCTGGAATGTACTGGTCTGTCAACAGACCTGATACATCAAAATGGCATTGTCCGGGGCTCCTTAGAATAAAGTTAATATAGTTTCAGAATGATATTTAGTCCATTGAGCACTTTGTCATTCCAACGAACAATCTAAACAAATGTTTCCTATCAAATAATATCCAAACACAACACTAAATCGTCCGCAGACTGATGTTACAACAAGAATCCGAAAAAGAATGTATCAAAAATATGAATTAATTAATTACTCAGTTCTCCTTATAGACACCTCCAAGAGTCTAGTACGACCATATGTCGCAATACACCACATGTAGCAGACCCTAATACTCAATCTAATATTTCACTATACCTATTCACGTCACCTACGTCGCAGTACTTAACCACCTGACATTAACTAGCCAACCATAAATAACTCCAGGCTCGAAAACAAGTTTATTATTAGAAACACGACAACACCCTATTTAAAGATTTTATGCACACTACATGCACTCTTAATATCTAAATATATAATATATTCCCGTGTGCAAAAATTAGCTATGTAATATCTTCTTCATAGATAGTCATTACAATTTACAGTCATTAACAAATATTTAGAAAAACATGCATATAACTAACACTATATATGTAACCTTAACACATCCTAATTCACTGTCATTTGCGCTTGCATTTTTACATTTATTTCGGTTGGTTAGCAACGAGTTTCATCAATGGATTGTTATAAACACAGAGTGAAGAAGATATCCTTGCCAATAAACGTTCATGTTTGAAAATTTGGCCTCAGATCACAATTATTTTTTCTGTATAGTCACTACATTTGTTTGTAATTTCTGAATTTTTCAGTGTGCCCAAACTCCTAATACATTATGTATTAATTTAAAATATCTTCAATGGGAAAATCACAGTGAACACGTTCTAAAGAGGCAGTACTGTAAACAAAGCAACCTGCAGTGAGTCACAGATTTAACTTCCGAACGAATAAACAATACCTCATTACTCACTGTGCGCTGTCGCCAAAAACACAGATAACCAGTCCATTATGCTCCTATTATGAAGAACAAACAATTTCCCTTACATTAATACCAGGCATGAGAGAGGAAAAAATGCTCTAAAAATAGATTAGAACTACATTCGTGGGTACTGAACCTGAAGTCATAATTGTGATTCGTGCCCATTTCGAGAACACAGAGTTAACGACATTATCTGCCAATTTAGAGAAACAAAGGCTAAACAACCATCTCGGTGAATTTGGAGAAATACAGGGTAAACAACCATCTGAGTGAATTTAGAAAATACAGAGGGAACAACTCTGTCTGGATTTAGAGACTACAGAGTATGTATAAAACGCAGTTATTAAAGAAACATTCAGATATTAAAAATATATATAACACAACCGCTTCTCTAAAATATATCCCGTCTTATTCTTCGTCGTACATTTTCATGACACAAAATTAATTTCCAGTTATTTAAGACACACCATGCCTGTAGTAACTGACATCAAGTCTAGCATTCAATGTGCCGTGGTATATCAGTGTATGGACATTTACTTGCAGATTTCATCCACCACCCATGTTTCCACGGTTATCGAGCTGAAAACCAATCATTTGATAATTTTGTTGTTTTCAAGGTAAAGTTATTTTATAAAATATTCTCAAAAATTATCTAAACAAATGACGGCCTTCCTGGTGAAGAAAACGGATGAAATGAAAGAAAACAACCGACCATAAATAATCCGGCCATTAAATCTCGTACGTGCCATCACTGGGAATCGACCCGTGAGCGCAGAGATGCGAAGTGAACGCGTGATCATCAGAATATTCAGATCTCTGAAAAATGAATTTTCATAGCATTACAATTCTGTATTTAGCTCTTCTTTGGTGGCACTCTACAGTTTCGTATTTTTCACAGAATTAGATTTTAAAGATAAAGAATTTCCCAGGTTTCGTCACTGGCTATGCTAGCTGTTTATAAAAGACCATGTATATCTTATGTATTGTTAAGGAACATTTGGTTTGACCGCTTCGGTGGCCTAGTGGTTAGAGTGTCCGCCTCGGATGATGGAAGTCGCAGGTTCGAACCCCGACAGAGTCATACCAAAGACTTATACAAATGGTACTAACAGCTGCCTCGCTTGGCTTTCAACATAAGAGTCTGCGGCATGATGCCCCAGTGCTAGACTGTCACACTGCAGACGTCGTTGCAATATGACTGAAAAATTGTTAAACATACGTTAAAAATCCAAATCACTAGCTTTGATTGGTCTTTTTTTCGCTTACTGGACTTCAGAGGTAAATTATTTTAATTAAATTTTTTAAAATAAATCTTTTAATTCATTCATTGCACTTTAAAAAGCTGGGTTTTTTTAGTCAGGAAAGCTTCGTTTTCCCTTTTGTAATAGCTGCTAAAGATAGTGCACTTTAGACTGATTCGGTCTGCTTTTCGAGCATATAGGAGCAGTCATTTTGATTAACTGTGTTTAGATCATGTACAATGTCCACAAGACACCCAATATCCAAATAAATTTCAGCCACAGTACATGCACGTTACACAGAGGTATCTGTGTACATTCTCTGTATTGTGCGTGTTACAAATGCAGACAATTTTGCCTTACATCTGTCACTCTCTTAAAAGTACATAAAATCCGTATACCATCCCCTTTATGACAAATGTTCTGTCACGTATTAACAATTGTGTATCAGAGGGTCACCGAATTATCAACCGGAAAGTACGTGCTTTATTCAGGGAGAACCCTACATGGCATTTCCGGTTCTATTTTTAAGTCTATTTTAAAATAATGCATGGGATTCCCATTTGCAAGAAAACAGATCATAATGCACAACCAGGTTGACTTTTGGAGGTAAGATTCTTATGAATGGAAGTAAAAAAAAACTGCGTGCAGTACGACCAGTTTAATATTTATTATCAGATTGAATATAGCGTCAACCTACTTGTTGAGGTCTGAACTCGTTGTCAAAATAGTTCGTTCTCAAATTCATTGGCTCGCAAGTAAATACAGGAATTCCCGGTCACGCCAATTGGGTGGGTAACCTTTTCTTTCATACCGTAAAGATTATCCCATAAGAAATCTTTATGGCAGGTTGTAAGTTTTGTGTTGCATGAATGAACGTAATTTGACCGATTAATGGTGAGAAACTAGGCCATTTATTGCCTCAAATTTATTAGAGGACATAAACGTGCGAAATGATACCTCTGTTTTTGTTTATGGCAAGACAGATGAATCGATGGTTGAGACTCTAAAATGTTACTGAGAGATAATAACCTGCGTAGTAAAGGACTAATATGTATGTATGTATGTATGTATGTATGTATGTATGTATGTATGTATGTATGGATGGATGGATGGATGGATGTATGTATGTATGTATGTATGTAAGTATGTATGTATGTATGTATGTATGTATGTATGTATGAAAATAAGTTTGACATAATTAGGTAGACAGGTTTGTAAGCAAGAAGGTAGTACGTTTGCGATGGGATACGACTCGGCAGTATATCACTGCTAACATAAACGTATTGAAACAAAGCTGCTGATAGATGAATGAAATTCTCCCACCAAATTATTTTGGAATGGTTAGTTATCCCACGAATTCATTGGATTAGTGCATAATCTTTCTTTATAAAGCAAATATTGTCAATTGATTGCATGACAGAACTGGCATTGTTCACAATTAGACAACTGCAACGATTTTACCAATGACCTATATTGTTTAATTAGCGAAATAAGACAGAATATTATAAAATGGCGACGCTGGGGCTAGCAGGTTCGTCTGTTTATCCGTTTATCTGCCTGTCCACGCACGTACAAACTCAAATATTTGTATTTACATTCAAACAGTGTTGTGTTTGAATTTTTAATTATGTGCATTTTCCCAGAGGGATGTTGCCCACTCCCTCCAAAAGATTGAAAAGGCATTTTTTTTGTATACTACAAAGTAAAAAAAAAATATTAACATTCGCCTACCAAACTATAGTGATATATAATGAGGTCTGCGCATAATTCGCCTACCAAACTATGGTGATATATAATGAGGTCTGCGCATAATTTTCCTACCAAACTATAGTGATATATAATGAGGTCTGCGCATAATTTGCCTACCAAACTATAGTGATATATAATGAAGTATTAAACGTATATGAATGCTTAGTTTCAGATTTGTGATCGCAAAATACATAATGCGAGATTTCTGTTTCTTTCCCAAACCTGTCTTAAATTACAGAAACATCACTGTCTACAAATACAAAACAACAAAAGAATAGCTGTCAATAAAAGACATGATTTATTTCTTTCTTATTGTAAAAGGTTGTACTTATGACACGCAGAGAAGTCATGATTTTCCAAACATGGTTGTACTAACAACACCAATAAAACCTTCAGTTTTGTTCTTTCTTATTGCAAATGATTCTATTTATGATGCAACCAATTTAACATCATAACCAAACGAATTTGTTTTCTGCTCATCTAATTCTTTATCAAGGGATGAAACATATATTTGTTTGGTCCGTATTTTTTAAAAAATTTCTGTATCCATCCTGTTTATGGTGTAAATGACGAACTCCTGCATCAAAATGCAAGGACCAAACTCCTAAGCAAACACGGACATTAAATCAGACAAACACTGAGAGACACAAGTACAATTCGAATTTGATATAGGCCGTCTAGTAAAATTTGAATTTGATATAGGCCGTCTAGTAAAATTCGAATTTGATATAGGCCGTCTAGTAAAATTCGAATTTGAGACAGGCCGTCTAGTAAAATTCGAATTTGATATAGGCCGTCTAGTAAAATTCGAATTTGAGATAGGTCGTCTAATAAAATTCGAATTTGATATAGGCCGTCTAATAAAATTCGTATTTGATAATGGTCTTCTAATAAAATTCGAATTTGATATTGGCCGTCTAGATATCAGATCTGTGTTGAATTTGTTTTAAATCAAGTTAGTCCTTCAGAAGTTACTGGGCGGAAACCAAATTTGTGACATAACAAGTTGATGGACGTACAGACTGATGGACATGGCTGGTCCATATGCCATATGACGAGCGGGACAGGACTAAACCAAGCCATCATATATTGGCGCAAAAAAGAAACCAAAATAACGTTTTTTTAATCTCTCTCTCTCTCTCTCTCTTCTGTCAAATATTTTCCCACAAATAGGCAATTCTTTGCTAATTTTACGATATAAAATATCAACATATACTTACAGGAAATTTCCCACGAAAAGTGGATTTTTTAAATTCATGCAAATGCCCGCTATCACGTAAATAATGTTACCCTGTCCCCGGGGCGGGAGTTTGGAGCCTTCTCTTTCGACAGATTCTGTAGATAACGACACCAGACGCTGTTGACAAATTAGACTTTATAAAAAAAATACCGTTGAAGATAAGTCCTGTGAAAAGAGAGAAGATTATCTGATAGGGATCCAGCCAACTTTGAGTATCGCTATTTCTTAATACCTATAGTCCATTGCCTTTGCAAAGACTGATAGCCTGAAATAAATAAATAAGAAAGGAGAAATAAAAAAGGAATTAAGTAATATGGAAGAATTTGAGAATAAAGAGATGAAAAAGAAAATAGTATTCCCTCAAAAGTAAATTAAGAATCAGTTAAATAGACCCCTCTAATAGCAACGTATTATTACCACATACGATGTATGTAAATAATGATAAGGAACAGAAGACGAGGATGTTGTTTTCGAAAAAGTGAAACTTGTTTACTAAATATGAATTCCTTTGTGATGCTCGACTATTATCATTTGACAGAAAGAAAAACTCACCAATGCAACCAGCATCCAAATTACTCATGACTAATACTCCTATTGTTACTGCTGTTGCTCCTTCTGCGGCTGCTACTACAACTACTAGTAGCGATAATACTATTACTGCTACTACTGCTACTACTTCTACTAGTACTGCTACTGCTACTCCTACTTATACAACAACAACTACTACTACTATTACTGCTACTACTTTACTAGTACTGCTACTGCTACTACTAATTATACAAGAACAACTACTACTACTATTACCACTGCTACTACTACTATTACTACTGATACTACTTCTACTAGTATTGCTACTGCTACTACTACTGCAAATATTTAAACTACTACTACTACTAGTGCTCCTACTACTTCTACTAGCACTGCTACTACTACTACTACTTCCGGTGCTAATGCTGCTACTACTACCACTATTGCTACCAGCATCCAAAGTGGTAAGAGCAGCCGCGGCAGCACATCTTGTATTCTGTATAAACTAAACGTAACCATTTCTGTCAGTAGCGCACAATTCCGTAAGTATCGACGAATGAATATACAAACTTATAAGCCTCCTAAATCGTATAGTAATGATTTTCGTGAGGGTCAGGTAAACAGAAGATTTCCCAGTCGCTAGTGGGTGGGCGGTGTCTGGGGAGCCCATAAGGGTCTGTCGGGGCCTAGCACAAACGCGATTTTACTGGGGATGGGGTGGGGGTTGGACAGGCCGCAAGTCAAACCCTGACGTTCATGAAAATGATGTATTGGTGCGTTAGAGTAGAAATATTGCCTCAGGTGTAGAGTTAAAAACAGAAAGTCGAATTATCCTGATTCTGCACGTGACTCCATGGTAACTGGTAACTGTCTGCTATCATTTAACACAATGATAGGCTATCGCAGCTTCGCGCAAATGAAAATCAAATTATCTCGTTAAATAGGGAGCTATCGCCTTTCTGTACCAAAATGATGTATTTATTTTTCCAAACAGGAATCATAACAAAATCACTCGACCACCCTCTTGCACATAAGGAGATAATCATTTTATTAATTACTAAATTTTAACGCCTTAATCGTGTAAATACCTGCCCTCTGTTATTCCATTTGTATTTGTTTGTCCATTTCTCATCAGTTAGGAATTTAATATTTTTTTCTAAAAATGTGATAATAAACAGTTATACTTTAATCGATTTGACAATGCCATAAAATTTGCAAAATATTCAACAGACTAGGCATGGTCAGGTTCTTTTTCAAGTGTATTTGCTGACGAGAGAAACTCTAGACGGAGAAGGACGGTAACCATGACATAAAACATCATGGACCACCACGACGGTGCTCTTTAAATACGTTTTTATGCACATTTTTACAATAATATCTTTACTTTTGTTTAAACAAATTACATGCTGATGAGTTGTCGGAGAATTTCCAATATACTAATTTCAAGTCGTTAAGAAATGTAAATTGAAATTAACCTATGGTCTTTTTAAGGATTATGTCTGCCTCATAATATAAAAAAAAATCAGTGGACTATATATGAGAAAATATTGTATGTCAGATGCGTTGAGTTCGCCTGGGGAGTCTATCCGTGAAGTTAAATAGCTTCTAATTTCTTTTCTGGATAAACTTTACAAACCGTTATTAAGAATCAATGATCTTAAACTAAGTAACAGAAAAGAGCGAAAACCAACAAGTTTGGTACAATTCAACAAATAATTTATTTCCCTCGCATACAAAGTGAAAATTTAAAAGGAAATTACATCATTGTGAATTAAATCCCAAATTGTCCTAAAAGTTCTATCACAAGTCCAAATGTATGTTCCAACTGAATCGCAAGTGGTTTTCCAAATACGTTCCATTACTGAATGAATTGATGTGCCTGTACTCTCGAAAATGCTAATGTGTCAATGGCCTGGAGTGTGATGATGTGCTATCATTTTTTGATATATCAAAATAATATTGCCTAAAAATGTCATTGTCTGAAATCACTATAGTTCTAAATTAACATTTTTTTCCCAAAAATATTATTGAGCACTTTGTAATTGCAATGGATAATAATTTCAATAAATAAATCCACCCCAATTAAAAACTGAACAGAACAATAAAACTCATTCTGCTTCATGATGTTAACGGAAGAATTACCGGTAGTAATTTTTCAAGTAAATAACATCATATAAAAAACTAAGACACAGTAATAGAGCCCGGATGTAGGTCAGTGTCCTTCATAAAACATTCAAAGTTTTCAACAAGTTTAGAAATTTTCAAGTGAAAATCTATGTCCTGGAGTCTGATTATCAAAAAAACAAAAACATGTTTACGTCCAAATATAGTGATTGGAATATTTAACCTAGACTCGTAGGGAAATATTAGGAGTGTATTATGTTGTTTACAAAAGAAATGTCACTGGGCAGGAACACAATAAACATGATTTTGGACATGGTCATGTACAAACTACAGCTATACATAACATAAATCATTAAGAAAGGCCAGCAAATAATACAAATTAAATATACGTACCACCGTGAAGTAGTTTGCTGTTGAGAAACAGCGAAATTTAGAACCCACAAAAAAGTAGGTTTACACTGTTAACCTAATGTGACTTAGCAATAACTTAGTCCATAAATACATTGCTGACAGGTGCAGTCACTTCAGCACTCGTACCAGGCGACCCCGACAATCAATAAAGGGAACAGTAAGTGTCAGCTTCGTTTCGTAGAATCATGATAAACTATGGGCTGTATTTGATATTCGATTAGAGTAAGTGCAGGTGGAGTAATTTTTATGAGCATGCTCTAATCAAATTGTCTGAAACTTCAGCGTCCTATGTTTATGACAAAAGTATATTGTTTTCTTGGCATTAGCTATTGTGTGAGTACATTATACCATGTTGCGTTTTACAGGAAGGAACAAAATACTGAAAAATAAAATTTGTAGCAAATTCGTAGATGACAACATTTTATCGTGCATGTGCGTGCATGTGTGTGCGTGTGTGTGTGTGGGTGGGTGGGTGGGTGGGTGGGTGTGATAAAGGGGAAATGTATTTATTGTTTGTTTGTTTTTAAATTAATTATATAACGATTAAGATATGGCATAGGAAGACTGTCATTGTGCGATATGTTATCCTTGCTTACAAATTTTAATTTTTCGGATTTCAAATAAAACTTTGGAAAAAAATAAATGTAACCATTTCTTTTGTGAGTTGCTAAAAATATTTTGTTTCAAATAATGCAAATTGGACAACGTATTTTGGTTTTTGCTATCTAAGAATAACGGATGGATGGATGTAGATATGTATGAATTGATTCAAAATAAAATCAACCCCGAAAACGGCAATGGTATAATGGACAATCATTCAGCCTCGTACATGTCTGTGTACAGGTGACATGTTTCAGGACAAATTGACATGTGAAACATTCAGCCTCATACCTGTCTATGTACAGGTGACATGTTTGTAGACAAACTGACATGTGAATCATACAGCCTCATACCTGTCTATGTACAGGTGACATGTTTGTTGACAAACTGACATGTGAATCATTCAGCCTCATACCTGTCTATGTACAGGTGACATGTTTGTAGACAAACTGACATGTGAATCATACAGCCTCATACCTGTCTATGTGCAGGTGACATGTTTGTTGACAAACTGACATGTGAATCATACAGCCTCATACCTGTCTATGTACAGGTGACATGTTTGTTGACAAACTGACATGTGAATCATACAGCCTCATACCTGTCTATGTACAGGTGACATGTTTGTTGACAAACTGACATGTGAATCATACAGCCTCATACCTGTCTATGTACAGGTGACATGTTTGTTGACAAACTGACATGTGAATCATACAGCCTCATACCTGTCTATGTACAGGTGACATGTTTGTTGACAAACTGACATGTGAATCATACAGCCTCATACCTGTCTATGTGCAGGTTTATGACATTGTTTCAAACTGCTGTTGGTTTCTACTTAAAGTTGCCTTTTTTCTAAATTACAAGTTAATATATGTACCTATTCCATATTTGTCATTATCACTGTGATTTTGTTGTGCCATTTGAACTTTTGAAGGTAATGAAGCTGACGATTTAAATGGAGAGTCGATTATTATTATTATTATTATTATTATTATTATTATTATTATTATTATATTGCTGAGTACCCACTAATATTTTAATGTTTGTATGTATTCTTCTTTTGTAAACTATTTTCCATAATTTCTGAAACTAAAATGGCCCACTCCAAATTTGACATATACTGTATTATATGATGTTAAAAACTGCAGTCTGTTAATAATCACCTTCCCAGGATCTCATCTACTTTTTTACGGCAGTCAGTGCCGAGATATGAACAATCTTGCCAGAGCAGCCCTGGTTTCCTTACCAGTGGGCGGTGCATAGTCGATAGTTCAAATGAATCTAACCCAACACCACTCCCCACCCCCAATGTTTTGTTTTTATTGTCACTATTGCATACAATATTCACTACCTAATATTTTACAAGTATTAACATGGAAAAAATACTTACGTGGATTTGAGACCAAACTTTTACTTTTACTGAAAAGAAAGTGATCCAGTCGTTTTAAGCTTCCTTTCAGATAGAAATATCTATTTTCTTATTTTAATGTTTCTTTAGATTCTGTCTATTTCTTCTGTCTCACTTCTATGCATGTGATATTTCATCCCAAAGCACTATGCGAAAGTTGACAAGCATCGCGATTTTCACGAAGAAATTCAATGGCACAAAACAATTTAAATGTATAAGTTCTTACAGGAAATACAATCACACGACAAAAAATACAACGAGATGACAGGAGCTACAATGAATGACAACTAATACAACGAAATGAAAAGAAATATAACACAATTACAGGAAATACAACGAAATGAAAAAGAAATATAACAAAATTACAGAAAATACAACGAAATGTAGAAATACAATTAAATGAGAAGAAATACAATGAATTACAAGAAATAAAGTTAAATGACAGAAAATAAAAAATGAAATAACAAGAAATAAAGTTAAATGACAGAAAATAAAAAATGAAATGACAAGAAATAAAGTGAAATTACAGAAAATACAATGAAATGACAAGAAATAAAGTGAGATGACAAGAAATATAAAATGAAATTATAAGAAATACAATGAAATGACAGAAAATACAATGAGATGACAGGATATACAATGAAACGAAAATATATACAATGAAATGACAGGAAATACAATGAAATGACAAGAAATAAAAAACGAAATGACATGAAATAAAGTGAAATCACAGAAAATACAATGAAATTACAAAAAATACGATGAAATGACAAGAAATAAAAGTGAGATGACAAGAAATAAAAAATGAAATTATAAGAAATACAATGAAATGACAGGAAATATAATCAAATGACAAGAAACACAATGAAATGACAGAAAATACAAAGAGATGACAGGAAATACAATGAAATGAAAAAAAATACAATGAAATGACAAGAAATGCAATCAAATGACAAGAAATAAAGTGAAATGACAAGAAATAAAATATGAAATGACAAGAATTACAATGAAATGACAGGAAATACAATGAAATGACAAGAAATACAATGAAATGACAGGAAGTACAATGAAAGGACAGGAAATAAATTGTAATGACAAGAAATACAAAATGAAATGACAGAAAATACAATGAAATGACAGGAAATACAATGAAATGACAGGAAATAAAAATATGAAACGACTAAAACAAATAATTATTACCCGATCAATAGTGCAAGTTGAATTGTAACTGATACAGGAACATTTTCATTGTTCGTTACAATTTGGAGAATCCTTGTTAATTCATAGATAATTATTCGGGTGGGATGCCACTTAAAAGGATAACAGGGATTCCCCCCTCCCCTTGATCAAAATTAAATAATTAAAAGTTAGTGTCTTTGTTGACGTTAAATCAGCAATAGCCATAATCTCCTCACTTGAATAATTCAGTCCGATAACTTCACAGCTGTAGGACTCTTGAGTTATGTAAACTGTTAACAAGATAATCTTACACCAGTTTATTTGAGTTAGATTTTGTTTACAAAACTGATCAAATATTTGCTGCATTATACCAGTACACAACTGCAATAATCGTTGAAGAATATATTGAAAAGCGGAAAGTTAAACCATGTTAGCGTCTAGTATCAAGAATCTACCCACATTGTATAAACAAAAATCAATTGTAGGGCTTTAATTCTTTGGGTTTTTTGCATTAAATTTGGCATCATCGACTTGTGCAGTTCAGAAGATATAAGTGCTTGTCACCAGTTATCAGAAAATTCAAAGTGTTTCTTATCCCTTTAAAATCAACAGCATCTCTATTTCAATGACGGGGGGTGGGGACTAAATATTTAAAAAAAACTGGCCATAATTCATTTTATCAACTGCTCCCATGATTCAGTTACTCATTTGATCAGTCAGCAACCTAATCAATTATTCAATCAATCTGTAACAATTTTTAAAATAACAGAAATAAACTAAAATAAGTTGAATTAGTAATTAACCAGTCAATTGTTGTTTCCCACATATTCACTCCAGAAAAGAAGAGATAGATAGATAATAATAATAATAATAATAATAATAATAATAATCGAATATGATGCAGAAAGTGCACAGGATAAATATAAGCAGAAATACTCTCAAAACAGGTTATTGTTTTCTTTGACATATTAATTTGACATATTAATATTAAGACGATATAATGAAAAATCATAATTCATTGTAATGCCTCGCAATTACTTTCTCAACGGAAGTCAGATAATTAACATAAGAAGGTATGAAAGCCATTTCTATAACGTGCCTTTGTGCTGACATATTTCTAGCTTTATATAAAATTATGGATATTTATTATGAACTCCTAATTTCACAAATGGCTACACAAAAGTGTACGAAATATTACTATAAATGTATCGTGTTCCTAACTATCTTCATCCCCAAAGTAGGTTTGAATGAACAATAAGTAAATAGATAGATAGATAGGTAGATATATATGTAGATAGGTAGAAAGATCTATGGAAAGAGGAAATACAAATGTGAAGGAATAGAATTTAAATATGATTATATTTTTAGAATCACTCTAGGGTGTTTATTTAGAGGAAAATAAAGGAAACACTCTATTATCCTTCAAACACTGATGTGTTATTTTAATATTATTTCCTGAACGGTCTAGCATACCTCACACGATGAAATCACGCGTTGTGAGATATCACATATTCCCAGGTCCCTAATCCCGACTGGGATGGTCCTATAACCGTTCTCACCATCAACACAGCGACAATGAGATATATGGCTGGTAAGTAAGGATTATACCCCAAAACATCAAACAATATAACGCTGTAGAGATCCAGTCGAGTTAAAAGTAATTTCCAAACCACGAGAGTTAGCTAATAAAAATGCACTTGATAAATGTTGTATTTGAAATGCTCTATGTATGTATGTATGTATGTATGTATGTATGTATGTATGTAGGTAGGTAGGTAGGTAGGTAGGTAGGTAGGTAGGTAGTACGATAAGTAGGGAGGAATCGAAGAATGAATGGACGAATAAATGGATGAATAAATCGATTGATGTGTTTGTGTGCACATGAATGGATGGATGTAATTAAGGAAATTTTATTACCAGTTTTTTCAAGTCTAGATTAGTTGAATATTTACATCTAAACATTTAAAAGATTAAATTTCAATAATCTCCTTCCTTAATGATATATGTCGCTCATGACAATGGTTATTATATATGCAATACATTTGTTATCGTGCTAATACCGCCTTTTTGCGCCCGTGGATGCTGATTGTATCACTTTCGTTTAATTTCATACTATCACCCTCCGCTTCCCCTTCCTTCACATTCGCTAAGTTTTCATTTGTATTGCATTGCGAAGAAGACGGAAGCAAGTCGGATGAATAGCACTGATCCAGGAACGCGAGGTTTAACCTACGATTTCCCTGGAATGCTTGATCAATAAATATTTTTTTCCCCACATCATATCTGGATGAGTATTACCATTGGTGTGAAAGAATAATTTTGCCCAACATTTATTATGCATATTTTGGAGACATACAGTAAGGGTCAAGGTCATAATGCGTCCAACAGTGGTCAAACTGGTATATTATGCGTAACCTGAACTCTTTCTTGGACATGATTAACTAAGTCATTGCCGGGAAGAGGTGAGTAGAAGTCTCCCTGACCAAAAGATAAATATTGTGGAAATTTATGAAGGCTATCGTCTCAATAACATCACTTGTCATATGTTTTTATTTAATCCTAAGTTTGCTTTTTACGTCATCAATGTTATTTAACGAGTCAGAAGCCTATATTTGAATCACCCTATTCATTTGAAGAGGTGAATTTTTAAAATCATTTATAACCTTTGACTTCGAAACTGAATCAGATTTCTCTATACAAGAACAAAAATTGATAGTAAATAGTGTGCTAAGATTTATTTCTTCATATGTTCAAATATAAATATTTATAAATTCTACTATTATAACATTTTAGAATATAAGCAAGGATTAACGATAATACCAAAGTAAAAACCGAATGCTTTTACCAGCTGGAAACAGGATGCAAGCCTGTATGTGAATAACATGGGTGTAAAATAAAAGGTTCTATGCTCAGACATGGTTCAGACAAAAAAAACTTCACTGACCAACTGACAAAAATAAACCAAAGAGTATTTTTTATCTCTAAAAAATCTAAATAAGAACATGATCGTTCTAATGATAGCAGCTTTATTAATATAATTAAAATAACTGAATGTTGTTATTTCGAACATTTAGCCAGAAGTCGAGTTTCGTGCTCAGGATGTTTGGTGAATACTTTAATATGTGGCTTTGACGGTATCAAAACTAATTTCTAGCATTGCATTTTCTCGAAAGCTTGCATAAATGTCTGATTCCATATATTTCATCACAAATGGTCGGCGGAAACTGTGATTTTAAATGAGATATTACAGAGAAAAAATAGAACAAAATTGGCACAAATCATCCTAGTCAAACACAAGTAAATATAACACCGGAGCACTTGAGCGAAAAATTGGAGTAAGTGATTGCAGATTTTTTTCAAACAAAGACATGTGCTACCAAGACCTGGAAACAGACAACGATATTTGGGTATTTTCTAATATACGTATGCACCAATCCCGTCGATCAATCAACTCCTTGCTGACCATATGGACTACTTTATGATGACTTCGCGCGTGTTGGTATTTATTTTCAGTAAGACCGGAAGCTCGTACGTTCCTAATCCTTTGCCTGTCAAAGGTCCGTTGATTACCTCGAGGTGGCCTCAATTTGACATCTGACCTATGACGTCACGCGATGTCAAAAGCCTTCAAGAACTTTTTGATTACTTTCCTCTGTTCCTCATGCCGATGTTGGCCTATAGGTTTCTGGAGCTATACGTTCCTTTGTGATAAAAGATGCGTCCAAGACTCAAGTTACAATGATGATTGTGTACATGAAACAGAAAGACGGAAAGCAAAAGATTTTATTTTAAAATTCTGAACAAAAAAGACTTGAAAGATTAATATGAACAAAGTTTAAATACAACAGTGCTGCGAAATTATCCCACGATTCCTATATAAGAATGCTTGATTGCTGTAGGCAGAATTAATATTTGAATACAAATAATACTATCATACAGGTTAGAGAATTCTCTAACCTGTATGATAGTATTTTATATATATATATATATATATATATATATATATATATATATATATATATATATATATATATATATATATATATATATATATATATATGTGTGTGTGTGTGTGTGTGTGTTCGAAAAGGCAGTGAAACTAAAGTACATTCGTTTACTTTCCATTTATATTTAAGTTTATCAATTTACATTGAGAAAGAGGGAACATGCAAATAAGACAAAATAGAAACATAAAGATATAACGATGAAATCATGACTCAAAACAACAAATGAAAACACTAACAATTTCACCGTAATGATGAAAAAATAAAACTTTAGGGTACCTTTCGAATGGAATTAATAATTTTTCTTATTTTAGACAAGCTTTACATATTGCTCACGAATCTGTTAAAGTGAAGATATTTTTGTTTGGAAATTCTTTAGTTCATCCTTGAAATTAATTGATGGAATAATAAAATTGAAAATAAATTTTACTAAATCAGGACATCAAAAAACTATAATTTATACATCAAGTATTGATGGATCGTTTTTGTAATATAATTTATACGTCACGTAGTGATGAGTCGTTTTGATGATATAATTTATACATGAAGTACCAATGAATCATTTTGATAATAGAATTTATACATGAAGTACTAATCAATCATTTTGATATATGATGGCAATCTGATTAATTCTAGAAGCAAAGTTGAATCCAAAGTTTTTATATCTTTTCCTTGTTTATTACGTGACTTTTCAGACAAAGATATTTAGATTGATATAAAATGTTTTAAAATCGTCAATTTAATATGTGAAATTAGCCATTTCAAAATTTGAGAGAGACTTCTGTAATCGAGCTAAGAGTATTCGTGTGATTTAATGTTGCCGACACCTTCTGCTCTAAAAATAAGAAATTGTGTGAAAACATCTTATCAAAAGTCTTGCGAAAGGACGTGTCAACTGCCAAAATAACATTGGACAATCTGGGGCATCCTGGGGCAACTGCCAGCCATATCTCTTCAGATCTGAAATTACAAATGTAAACACGATATGTCCTCAACACATTCGGAACATTTTCCTCTCTTTTCGACGAGAGCCCTGAACATTGATGCATTGCCTATCTTTCAACGTTCACAAAACGAGGGTAAAGAAGAAAAATTGGAATACTTTATATACTCGCTTACACGTCGAGCCCAACTGCAAACAACATAGACCCTGAGCTGGGACTGCACAGCCTGCAGTTGGACATGAGGTTTAAGCAAGTATATGCGGTAGATAACCATAGTTTCTATCATATTTAGCCATATTTGTCTTTAAGTGTTCTCAATCTACAAATACAACATGATGCAGTTTTTAACAAAATTTTGATCAATATTTCAACTGAGACGTTCATGGTCCTTATCTGCATTATCTTCTCGTTTTTATTGACGTTCGTTACCGCCCCCCCCCCCCCTTACCAACTGATCTACTTCTTTGTTTTATCTAACCACATCATTTAGGAAACAAACTCTCTCTCTCTCTCTCTCTCTCTCTCTCTCTTATTTTTTAATGCTTCTTATCCTAATTTATACATTACACACAAGTAAAGAAACTATGTATGCACACACGTTTTCAATCTCCAGTTTCTATCTCTGAGCGCTAAGTGATTTTGAAACAATAAAAGTGCTGACTTTATTTTCAAAATATATTCAACACTGGATTGTATTTCATGAAATATATGATAGCTAGCTAGCTAGCTAACTAGATAGATAGATAGATAGATAGATAGATAGATAGATAGACAGACAGACAGATAGATAAATAGATAGATAGATAGATAGATAGGCCACTAAGTTTTCGCTTTACCCACAAGACTGCATATTATACTTAAGGTATTGAAGCTGTTTTCTTCTTTTTTCTCAGGATTTTTCAAAATATCAGTATATTTCATGGACAGTTGATGATATTCGCTCCAACATTCAGGACAAAGTTTAATATTTAAATCGATTGGAGCCAGGAGAATTCAACTTGCAGTGGATATTGATAAGGCGGTCAACTAACAATTCGTGGTGGCTGTTGATAAGACACACTGGAGGATGACAAGACAATAAACCCACAGTGGAGAAAAACAAGACAATAAGGTCAGTGGAGGATGACAAGACAATAAGATCACAGTGGAAGATGACAAAGGCAATGAAATCACATTGGAAGATGACAAAGGCAATGAACTCACAATGGAAGATGAAAAAGGCAATGAACTCACAGTGGAAGATAACAAAGCAAGTAAGAAGTTAACTTGATAATTTTGGTTTTATTCCTTCTCTGAATTTTACACAGAGGTTTACAATGAAGTTTTTTTAATCCCTAAAGCTCGGTTGAAATAAAATAATGTCATAAAATGAAATATCAATGCTCATAAAGAGTTCCTTGAATATCAATGTCCATAAAGAGTTCATTGAACATCAATGTCCATAAAGAGTTCATTGAATATCAATACCCATAAAGAGTTCATTGAATATCAATGCCCATAAAGAGTTCATTGAATATCAATGCCCATAAAAAGTTAATTGAATATCAATGCCCATAAAGAGTTAATTGAATATCAATGCCCATAAAGAGTTCATTGAATATCAATGCCCATAAAGAGTTCCTTGAATATCAATGTCCATAAAGAGTTCATTGAATATCAATGCCCATAAAAAGTTAATTGAATATCACTGCCAATTTGGGTTTCATTCAAATGGGAAAAATAGTCATGAACCTAAAGAATATACTGCATACAATTATTTATTACAAAGCAGAACCAAACAAATGAATATGCATATATGCAGAAAGTAAATTAATTAATTTATTTCTTAATTAAGCACGATTGAAGATGTCTATTTGCGTATATAAGGTCGGTAAAGCATATTTTATCTGTCCATTGATGACCACATTAGAGTAAATTCCGTCTTACTTGCAGTGCATAATTTCAAAATAAATTATCTTAAATCTATTCCCCATATAAAATGAAACAGAAAAGGGAATTTCTCAAGTTGGAAGATGTTGTCTGTAATGACATTAATGTGCTAGGAAACATAGTCTTGCATTTTTTATTAAATGGTTTAATTGATTGACGTAATACTTATAAATATCTATAATAAAAATTTATCTAGGTTTCAAAACCACATGGTACGAATATATCATATATTTTTTCTTCTTCTTCTTTTCCTGTTCTCTAATCCAGACACCAGTGACAATTTTGATAAACAATTCATCGGCAACGATAGAAACGATTCCAGACCTCACTTTCAGAATCAAACCCACCGACATTTTGGGAGAGTTCTGGCAGTTCTTCCCGGTGTAATAACTTCTAACGTACCGGGATGAATTCAAAAGTAATTAGCCGAGGATCGGGCCTCTTTTTTATACGATCAAACTTCAATAATTGTGATTCTACGCGAGAGAATCTGGATTTTCTCTCGAAGGGCAACGGAACACGCGTAGATCTCTGCCAGGCTAATCTTTGAGTACTTTATAATACTAATGGAAAATGCCAGCTAGCCATTTGTTCTACATTTGTCAGAATGATAATGATTCCTTTTGTGAATACGCATCTTTAGCACAACTTTGGTTCGGAAAGGAACAAATTGCTGGAGGAATAATGAGCAGTAAATTTTACAAATTGTGGAATTACCGGTTTGTCAAATTTTTCATGCGTGAAAGACGTATTTAAGTGTATTAGTAAATCCGACTCAATAGTATATTTTGGGGCGAGTTAAGTTACCTTTGTTTATTTAATATTTTTTGTTAATTTTGCAGGCTTAGAACATGGTGATTTTCGGATATTGCGGATCTTTCATGGCTTCATCGTTTAAACATAAGATTACTTCTTTTTTTAAAAAACATCGTTTGTCACCACATATACTCTGAATGTTGGATACTCTTTATAAAGTAATATTAAAATAATACCAGATCAAGAAGAAGGAATATTCAACATAAACGTTATATAAACGGAATTTAGAGCACAACAAATGTACATAAAAGTGAAGATGAAGAAACGATGCAGATTTTATATTTTATTCTTTTTCTTGTGTGTATATTTTTGTTCTTTTTCAAATTCCAAACTGAAGAAGCCGTTCAGATATTCTTGAGTGGAATGTTCAGTAATACTTATTTAGAATTTTCAGACAAATTTATGATTGTTTTTGCAAATGTCTATCGTGCCCCTTATATGCATACGAAACAGCAAGTTTTTATTTTTCAAAGTTATGTCAGTAATTTTTTTTTCTCATTTAAAGTCTGTATTCAATATTATAGGGAGACTTTGTTTATTAAGGTTTGCGATTAGACCTCTGTAGGCCATGTCGAATCTTAACTACTTCCGTTACTCCTAAACATAAGGCGATTTATTTCTGTTCTACAGGCTCTGAAAGAATCTTTGAACAGTGCACTGACATACATATTTCACGGTCTTGCTATACGTATTTCAGTCTTGCTATACGTATTTAAGTCTTGCTATACGTATTTCAGTCTTGTCATACGTATTTCACAGTCTTGCTATACGTATTTCACGGTCTTAATATACGTATTTCAATCTTGTATTACGTATTTCACAGTCTTGCTATATGTATTTCACAGTCTTGCATTGTGTATTTCATTCTTGCCATATGTATTTTACAGTCTTGCTATAAGCATTTCACAGTCTTGCTATACGTCTTGCTATACGTATTTCACAGTCTTGCTATACGTATTTCACAGTCTTGCAATACGTATTTCAGTCTTGCCATACGTATTTCATAGTCTTGTTCTTTCAGTTTTGAATGAATAGAAGCGTGTTATCATTACACACAAAAAAAGAGAATTCAGGAAGAATAGACGACCAAAAAACAAAAACGAAATAAAAAAATATACGAATGTTGTGCGAATAGAAGTTTTGGGGAATTTGTCGTCATGTAGGTACGACTAGATGGAAAATAGGGTTACATTTGTGCGGCTCAAAACGAATCTGCCAAATATTAGCTTAATGTGTTTGAATTATTTGAAAAGAATTTTAAACAATATTTCTTTCACTTCTTAATAATTTTTCATTTTATCGTTTAAGAATAGTTTGGACGCCAAATGTCAAAAATGTATTAAAACATGTATTATGTAAATAATTTTTCCTCACAATTTGTATAATTGTCAAGAATTTAAAGAGGCTATCAAAATGGCGAAAATACTGTTCATGTGAAAAGCACCGTAATTATACTAAATGTGAATCATCAGTAGAAAAAAATCTAAAAATCTGGTCACGAATCTGGTGAATTTACCTAATTCCTGGAAGGTTCCTAATTTATTTTTCTCATTTGTGTTTCTAAAAACATGAGAGAATTTTGGATGATTGGTACGCATACATTCGAGATTTGGAACGTTAGCAAGTAATATACAATCATTTTTCTTTTAATCTAAAAGTTTTAGTCCTTTTTATTTTGGAAGTTTAATAATGTCTCAGAAACTTGCTATATAATGGTCTTGATTCAGGGACAAGAAAAAAAATCCAATTTGTTTACCTATTTAGATACTTAATGTAGATGGAGATGATGCCCTTTCCCGAAATGCACCTAAAACAAGAAAAGAGAAAATATTGTTTTCTCGAATCTATCAGGTGTAAAAATGTACATGTATGTGAATGTATAATGCAGTCCGGTTAGATATATATGTAGGTAGATTGGTAGGTGTACATGTGGGCGTGAAGTTGTTAATGTTTTACCCATCCAAACGGATAAGGAGGCGTGCCGCTCCCATGAGAACGACGACATTGTAAGTCAGGGTGTGGTAATGTTACATCAATACTCATAAGTTATAGTAAACACACATTTCCATACGTCTGCACAACCGAGATTAGTTGCTGGAAATAGGTGAATTATTGAAAACAAGACTTTACATTTTTCTACAAAGAAGAACATTTACGATCACTGAATTGATTACGTAAATTATTTATTCTTAAATTTCAAGACCAGCATTAAAAATGCATTCACCAAGACGAATTTCTAATTTATGGAGGAGATGATATATTAAAGTATCTTGGGTTTAATATGTCCCCAAATATTGAGCAGTCTGACTTGTGGTGGGTAAATAATTTTAAAACTCGTGTAATTAGCGGGTAAATAAAATAGTGAATAAAAGTCAGCAAAGCAGGCTATGCTGTCAGCATGCTGAGAAAGACTTTCAAATGTGTTGATACTTGTGTATGTATGATTAAGAATATATATATATATATATATATATATATATATATATATATATATATATATATATATATATATATATAATTTCCACGGAAAGTTGTCTCGCCTGTTAGCACGAGATACACAGTTCGCATAAAAGAAGACACGAATTGGTTATTGTGACCTACTTTTATATCGGTGAACGTTATGCCTATCCTATTCACTGAAAGTTAATATGATTCACGCGTACAATCAGCTCATTTTAGTTCAGTTAATCAATGAACCAATCAGTCAACCAATTAGCCAATCAATCGGTCAAATTTTACATACATTTCCAGCATAAAGAAATATTTTATTACATAAATGAATATCGAACAGACTGATGCCTGATTCATAGTAAGAAGATTTCGTATAGTATTCGTGCAATGTACATTGGCTGTTATTCATTCAAGGATTTCGTATAGTTTTCGTGCAAGGTATAATAGCTGCTATCCATTCAAGGATTTCGTATATTATTCGTGCAATGTACACTAGCTCCATTCAAGGTAAAACACTTGAGAAATACCATCTATCATACTAATACTACACTTGCATTTTTGTAAATGTGAGATATTCGTGTGAACGTGTAAAACATTTGAGAAATACCATCTATCATACTAATATTATAGTTGCATTTGTGTAAATGTGAGATATTTGTGTGAACGTACAAGGGTGTGTATAAATGACGTTTAATTAACATAACCGGTTACAAAAATTGAGGACTACATGGCCGATGGGCAATTCATTATCAAACCTGTCATCCTTGTTAAATAAAGCTTATTATTATTATTATTATTATTATTATTATTATTATTATCAGTAGTAGTAGTAGTAGTAGTAGTAGTAGTAATATTTTTTACTGCTAAGAGCATGTCATGTCAGTCAGTTTTCGTCTTTCCTATTTGTACTGCATTTGAATGGATTTTTAAATTGCGTTATCAATGTCAAGCTTACCTCTGGTTTACAGGAAGTAGGTAATAAATAAGTTAAGACCATCTTGAACATGTCATACACACCATGCTGGTGTGGCTTATGAACGTGGGCTGCCTACAACTTCATAGATCTGGATGTGTGCCTTTTAACAGCGAAACAGTTTTAATCTAAGATAAACACTCTCTTCTTCAATTTTTAAAAGTGCAAGTGCTGGCAGTGCATAACCCAGATATATTTTAAAACTTTGTATATAAGACAAATACATATGTTTTCAAGTGAATTTACTACTACTACTACTACAACAACTACTACTACTACTACAACTACTACTACTACTACTACTACTACTACTACTACTACTACTACTATGATTACTATGCTAATAAATTCCTCATCAACGTAACCATCCGATTCAAAATTCCACCAGATGTGCAATAAACCTGTGTATCGAAATATAGTTAATTTTGAAACAGGAAACAAATTCACATGCAAATTAAAGACAAATTCTATAAGGAATGGGAAATTAATAATTTACTCTGACATTATCACAGGCATTCAACCAATCAAGAATCACTGTCTAACTCACGTGACTGATATTAAACAAAATCCTTCTATACTGTCATTTTTGTTTAAACACTAAACGTTGAAATTGCCGATAACATGCTGAAAATTATTCCCTACACTTTTCAAGACTAATTTTGAGAACTTCTATAATAACAGATTTTAAGAATTTTAAGCCAAGATGAAGGGTAAAATGTAAAATATAGCGTCAGACTAAATCAAGTGTTTTCACCTACCAGAACAGGGGTCTAGTCGGTTCTTAAACTTATGTATATGCCACTGTTACCATCTTGACATACTGTCCTTATTAAGTTGAACTGCAGTGAGAGGAGAAAAATCCATTAAATTGCATGTGAAAATTCCCTTTTGCCAGTACAGTTTTACTGCAGAAAAGATGTAAAACAAAAACCCCAAACAAAACAAAACGGCAAACAACAACAACAACAACACCAACACACACAAACAACAAATATGTTGATTTCAAGATTTTAGAGGTTGAGAAAACTTGTCTACATGAAGTCGTGATGTTTCGTTTCATGTAGTTTACCCACCTCATAAGTTAAAATACGTTACTGTAGCGTATTTTTCCTATGTTTTGTCAGAGATATGTGAATGGTCAAACGTTTGAAACAAAGGATGGTATAATGAAGATAGATCAGTGCAGGTAAATAAAATAAATTAAAAAAAAATAAATAAATAAATTCAGGACAAAGTTAAACAAGAGTCACTTCAATGGACTGACGTTCTACTTGTCGAAAAGAATTTCCAGAAATCCAGTTTTAGCAATTGAATATTGAAACCATCTCTGATATTCGTGAGCAATAACAAGTTTGTCAAGATGGCATCCATGGAGGACGTAAGATCTGCCAAATTTTCGATTAGGAACAAAAATACATCATAAGAAGTCTTTTGATAAAAACCCTATATCAATAACAAGGTTTTGAAGATGGCTGAAATGGTGGCCATAATTATGGTCATTTCGGCACTATTTCCTTAGAAACAACTGCTAACTTCATAAGAAGACCTCTGGTGAAAATCTAATGTCAAGATCACTTTCCTGTTTAGGAGAAATAGAGATATCAATATTTTCAAGATGACTCCTCTGGCGGCAATAGTGCTTATTAGACAAGCACCATATTCAATAGGAACAAAGAATACATTATGAAACGTCTCTTGCTGAAAACAGTGTCGATATCACCATCCATCCATGACGAGTAGCGATAACAAGATTTTCAAGATGCAAGGAAGTAAGATCGGAAACATTTTCATTTAGCTAGTTACCATCATAAGTCGTTCTGGCGAACACCCGATGTTTAAAAACTCTTCCTTATACAGAGAGTAGCGATAGCAAGATTTTAAAGCTGGATAATATTGAGTGTCAGATTAGCGCCATTGTGATTTAGGACCGAAGAGCCAAGGAAGGAATGGTGGGCAGATGTCAGACAATAGGCTGTCTCATAAGATCTTATACTCAAGATGTCTGGGCAGCACCTATTTAGGACCATCTTGACACTGGAATGAATGTCTGCGTAAAGTTTCATGGCAATACTCCAAGTAGTTTAGGAGGAATAGCGAAAATAAACTTGTGCAAACGGACCGACGAAGGACTACATACAACAGGACTTCTCGTAAGCTCTTCTGCCTTATGATCAATGAAGCTAAAAATGGCAACCACACGTCTAAAATACTTGTAACTGGCAATTAAATATTGTACGTTATGATCCTAATCTGCTGATTGTAAGAAGTGGCTTACAACGTGTACAAGATACTCTATGGGAAGGACGGAAAAATTATATCCTTTAAAATTATTTGAACTTTTAATTGTAAAGAATTCGCCATAACTCAGCCTACGTATTTCTGAACACAATAACCAGACTTGTAGAAAACAAAATCCACACATACGTCTCGTCTTTTCAAATCCAACTGATAAATGCTAGTTTCTTTCTGCCATCCACCTGTCACCCTATACATTACATTCAGAACAATCGGTATAACCAAACACTGGCGAAGAAATATCTGGAACACGATATGACGAGTTGTCTGAACAATGATGACCCGATAGCGCAGGCAACACAAAAGGCTAAGGACACAAAACAACAACAACAACAATACCGCATTAATATAGTAAAATATATCGAAAAGGAAAACGTTGATCGGATACTATTTACGCTGACTTATCATCCAGATAAGCCCAAAAAGTAAGTCAAATCATCGTGGAATCTAAAGTTTGACATTCCGAACAAACCAGTAATACTCCAAACCAAAATACTTCCCAGAAATCCTAGTCAGAGCTGGTTAACGAAAATCACAAGCCAATATCATGCGACTCATGGGCGTCCTAGTTAGTGATACGGTGGACTCTAAAGGCAGATAAATACACACCAACTGTTAGGCAATTATTGCATTTATAAATACCAAAAGATTACCGATGATCATCACCATGCTCATATACAGAATTAACCAGATATATCTGGTGTTTAAAGGTGAAAAATTTAAAAGCCTATGTGATATAAAACCTGGTCCATAATAAAGTTAGCTGTCTTAAATTCCATTATCATTCTACGATGCTCTCTTATTTCTTGTTCGGATGGTATAATTGTGTGTTTTGATCTGTTATCGCTTGCTCACATATATCTGAAGTTAGGCAAGTGAAAACATATTTTCTGTTGTTCAGAATTAGAAAGAGCAAAGGAAATACATGGGATGAAATTATCAATGTCTAAGCAATCACCATCAACAACGTAGGCCTTGTACACAACCATCTACGATGGTCTCCGCAGATGAAAAACCTAGCAATTTGGAACGTTGTGTCAGCCTGGGAATGCCATTTGATGCGCTGTCATTTGACTTCTTTTGTTTTGAAATGTTATTTAATTTTATTCATTGTGGCATTTAAAAATTTTGTATGGTGTATAATGTTAATTATCAAGTGTCCTCACGCTAATTTTGAGGTATTTATTATTCTTTTCACGCCAGTTTGCAAGATCATTTATATCGTTATCATCATTTTGTCTCCTCCAGTTATACCGACTTCTGCGAGGTTTACATTAGCTACTGGATACGTAAAATTATGTCACATTTTTCTGCGTTTAACAATTTGAGCATCTCATTGTATTTGCTATTATTTAAACTATTACATTTCAGTATGTTTGTGCTCCTGCTGTTAGCATCATCATGCATGATAACGTTCATTAATTTTCAACTAGACTTACAGCCACAGTTGTTTTTACTTGCAATTCTTACACAAATGTAACGCAACGTAGCCAAGACAAAATTCCAGTTAGTATCGAGTCTACTTGCAAGATGATGTTCATTAACTTTCACGAAGATTTCACATTACTTAAAATTCATCTGTAATTATTTTGCAACCAAATAGACGGCGAATAAGACAAAATCAAAGATGAAAGAAGGTAAACTCGCCAACGAAGAAAGATGTACGCAAATTTGAGCTTGGGAGACAACTCGAGCAACGTTCGGAAGAACACAAGAGAGATAAATCAGAGAAATTGGAGATAAAATAAGCTAATCCTAGAACATTTGAAGCGGAAGAGAGGCCTTCTAAATTAAACATTTATTACTAGCTAGATGTTGGAGCAAATGTAGTTGCAGTTGTAGCATATATTCAGTTTAGATATGTTAAGCAACCCACCCTCCTCCAAAACCTGGGGAAAATGAGGATATTCCATATACAGAGACGTTGCATAAGTCACCAGATAAACGAGACTATTAACGTAATTAATGCAGTCTATTATGCAAGTGTTAACTTAGGACATGTAGTGGGTCAGTGTATGCTCCACAAGAAGCTGCTAAAATTTAGTGTTGGTCGACAATCTGTAACGAGTTTTGAAGATGTTTTAAACTTAATTGTGACTGTATCTCTGTGTGAGCTTACATCTGTCTAAATTGTGAGATCTGGTATTGACCTGGCAAAATTGGTAAACCTTAAATGAGCCCTAGTGAACCAAAGGATTACGTTTTTGGTTTGAATAGCAAACCAAAACCAAAGATAATAGTTAGATTTCACATACAAAAAGTGCCAGATAAACCCTTAGCTAAACCATTTACAAAACCCAAGCCTAATCTAACTCTTTCTTATCAATAATATTAAAAGTAAAGATACCAATGATACATTCTGTTTGCCTTATATATCCTTATTTACCAACACAAGAAAATAATATGACATTCAGAGTATAAACAATCAATGAAATTAGAATGATTTCTTAAGGAAACTGTATTTTAGAGGTGTGAGGAAAAAGTAGATGGTTATACATAAAATTAACACTGGGTAGAATTCAGCATGCCGTCCATATTTGGTGGAATGGATATAACAGCTGGGTAGAGTTAAGTATACCATCCATATTTGGTGGAATGGGTATAACAGCTGGGTAGAGTTAAGTATACCATCCATATTTGGTGGAATAGGTATAAAAGCTGGCTAGAGTTAAGCATGTCATCCATATTTGGTGGAATGGATATAATAGCTGCAAGATTATGAGTACCATGCATCATTACAATAAGCAATCTCGTCCTCTTTTTTATTCATAAAAGGGTAGGATTTAGATCTCAATCAACCGAATGACTGGATTCGCATGCTAATTAATTCGACTTTTAATAATCCAAGCATTTTCTTGTTTACGAGTGGCCTACCGTATAAGTTGTATTTTAGGAAATCTCTGGTAACATAATAATATATGATATGTTCTAAATCTTTGTACAGATTATCAGTTTCAAAAGTTAGGCATAATCTATATAACTGAGTGTGACATTTGCTTCATATATACTTTTCAACTAAGTGTAGTAGAATTTATACATGAATGCTCTATTTTAAATAAATTTGAACACACCATAGATAGGTTTTCAGATTGTCTTAATTTTCATTCTGACCAACACTAAGTCCTCATGAAGCGTTGCCCTTCTCGCAAATGAAACGCCGTTCTGGTATTTAGAGAACTTTTTTCTCATATGCACATATCATGTCCTTGGTACGTTTGCGGAGATCTTTTCTATGTGTTTCCCAAAATGAGCATTATTCATCAATTTGACAAAAGTTCTTTTTCAAATTATTTGTAACCTTGTCCTTAATTTAGTATTAAGTTCCATACATGTCTTTAAGCTTGTTTCTTGTTCAATAGAATGGCTCTGTGTATCATGGTCTATCCCGTCCCTAGGTGGGCAGAGTTTAAGTTTATGATGATGAATGCCATAGCTCTCCTTGGTAATGTAGTTTGCATAATAGCTTCAGTACTGATGGTTTCACCTTTCGCGATAGTTTATCATCGTGAGGTATTATTTGTCAGGGGCTAAAGAGGAATCTTTGAAATAGTTATATAAATGTACGAGTACTTCCACATGAACTTCAAATATTCTACCTAAAGCACCTTTATCATCCAACGACGTCACATGGTCTTGCGTTATTATGACTTATTTTGTAGTTTCTGATTTAAAGGAGCGTCATTGAATTACCGTAATGGGTATTATAACATAGAGACTTTAAGACTAATTTTGACTTTCGTATGCGGCCATCAGCAAAAAAGTATAGATAGTGCATATATATGTGGTGCCATGATAATCCTTCCACGAATGAATGACTATCGCGGGAAATAGATCATAATAAACTAAAAATTACAACTCTGCTGAAATTTAACGATGCATTCAGAGCTCAACCTGGCGCACTATAAAAGTGTCCAGGGTCTTACTTACAGTTCTGCATGCATACATCTCTCAACTCGTCGAAAATATATCGCACAATAACAATGCATCCTTTTTGGTACTTTAACCATTCAAGTCCCTTAGGGTTTTACATTGACATGGCGCACATCTTTAACATATTCAGTCTTCTTGTGAAATGTTTGCGTGTCTGAGTGATGTGTAAAATGCACTTAAGTTTGGTAAGGTGATTTTATCAAATCTCTTTCTCAAATATTAGTAGGAATATATTTCCTTCCTCAGATACTTTGGTTCCATATTAAAATGTTCCATGCTTTCTCCGAATTTGTCGTCACTTACCTTTTTTGGCCAACATTTGCAATTATTATCCCATTATTCGTTACTACCCATCTCTTTTGATTTCAACTTCTTTACCTTCATTAACAAATTTGCCAACTTTGAAATGCTATTCATAGTTGGTATTCTTTAGGGTCATTATTTTCAATACATTTTTGACAAAAAAGCGATTACGTCCTGATTTATATATATATATATATATATATATATATATATATATATATATATATATATATATATATATATATATATATATATATATATATATATTCTTATGTTACGTGTTTAGGCTCGAATAACAAATCTATTTCTCTGGAAAAATACTTAAAAAATAAAAAAATAAGAACTTACGGTTTTAATAAACAAATCCAAAAATAATCTTAAGAATAATCCACGAATACAATTTTAGAAGTCCTAATAATGAAATGTTTTAATGATTTCAAGTTCGAGTCCCGATGAAGAATCCAAGATGGAAGGCGATGACGTATGATGTATCCTGTTCAATGTTGTTGTCTACAGTTCCTTGAAGAAACACGAGAAATAATCCTCCGGTTTTGGAAATCCAAATAAATGTTTTAAGAAATGTCTTTGTTCAAGAATTCTTTATGAGCAATCAAAATTATTTCCAGAGAAGAGAAACGAATTAATCCTTTTGAATCCAAATAATCAGAATAAACATTAAAATGTAATTCCCAAAATGACACAACGAATGAAACACCTTCATGTCTCAGTGTTTAGAAGCCCGACTGAGATTATTTCTCTAAAACGATAGTTTAAAACTTGAATTTTACGCAAAACAGATGCCCGGATAAAGGTCACGTGGTCATATTTACATATACAAAAATTACGTAAGCACTGTATGTCCTTGATAAGAGCCAATCATTTTACTCCGAGAACAAAAGTTGTTTACTTCACTAAAAACTATTTACAAGTCGAGGGTCACATATCCAACACAGCCTCGATCTCAACCTTATTATTCCTACAATAAAAAAAAAACAATTAAAAATAACTTGTTCATGTGGGTGTTACTAATTTTGAATTAAGGTCGGGAACCAGGTCAGCCTTATGTTTACAAAAATGAACAGACAAGTTCAAACTATTTTCTGGAAAAGTATGAGTTCCTAGTAAACAGAACTATATTATTTTAACATAGAATGAAATTAAAAAATAGAAAGATTTTAAAACTTACAAACAATTAAATCAGATATAAATTAAATCAAATATACATAACAGTATATATATATATATATATATATATATATATATATATATATATATATATATATATATATATATATATATATATATATATATGTATGTATGTATGTATAGTGGACTTGTTGCAGCTTGATGATCTCCATATAGACCTGTTAGGTGACAGTGATCTCTAACCTTTATTTCGTCTATTTGCTTTTCACAAACGATGTTTTGAAACTAAGTAGCACTATTACTATTCTATCGGCTGAAATTGAAGAAAAACACAAATCAAGTTATACTTTCACAAGCCCAAAATCCCCAATCTTTCCAGAAATGATCCTCACTATGTAGGGTTCAATCTCACCAAAGAATTCATGTAAATCCTTATCATTTCCACTATGAAATAGATCCAGTAGCAGCCTAATTAAATGCATCTTGTATTCTACGGATTATGACCTTAAAAGGTTTTCTATATTCATTCTTTTTTCCTTTGCAGACAGAAGACGGATTGGTCATGCTTTGCAGAATTGTCACTTTTTGGTATTGGTGAATCAATGATTATCATTTATTTTATAAAGATATATTTAACTACATATAATATTTTCAGCTGGTCTTCGTATTAAAAGAACTGATATAACCTGTCCACTTCACGGGTACATACATTTTACTATTATTTCGTTAGATTTTCAATTTTATACAATTCATCATGTTGGTCCTATAGTGATTGTTCTTTTTTGTAGAAAATCCTTGGAAGGTTCTAACTTCCAATCTTTTAATTTGTGCACTAGTGTGTCACCTAAAATTTCCTGTTATTTTGAACATTTCTTTGTGGAAATTTGGTCAAGAACCTTTATGAAATATAGAACTATATTGAGAAATTGTACCATTTTAAGGCAACTTAAATCCAGGTCTCTCAAAATGGCCAATTGTTAGATAGCTAGTTAGTATTTGCTTTTCTCTTTTTTTTCTTCTAGGGAATCCCATAGAATGCATACTAAGCGTTCTTGTAACCTTTTACTCATTTATGCAATAAACCATCCCATTTTCTACTTGAAATGTGTGAAATATTTTTACATTCAAGACATCAGTGTTTTCTAAAGTCTATGAACCACAGATGCCTTTGCCTGAGTGAGATGAGAAATACTCAGTATGTTTTTACAGAATAATTATTTTACCCACTTGTAAATTTCTTTACTTCTCAGATTTTTGCTCAGGAAAGGTGGATTTAATTGTCTCGGATATATCATACCCTGATTTACGGGTTTTAGTCAATTCATATTGAGAAACTACTCGGCAGTCCAAATATATTTGCATCTGTTCTTGTTCTTTTTGAAAGCCTGCATATCAACACAATCTGCTTGCATGCAAGGCATGTAAGTTGATTGTTGGGTTAACCTTATCTTTACCTTGTATGTTTCATATTTCTTTAAAACTTGCTTCCAAATAATGTTCAAGTTCATAAAGACTGCATCAGATTCATAATATTGTGTAACAGTATCAACCTTGCAGATGTCATTATAACAAATGACTGGGTGATATTTGGATATGTCATTGTAACACATAGCAATTTCAAATTCATGTATGTGATTTTGCACAGAATTAAGTCCATGGCATGATGAGGATGCCTGTAATTTAATACATCGGTTTGGGACTAGATTAATTCTCAATGAGGTTTCATCTGATAACTATGTCTGGCAAAAGTGGACAAGGGGGTAAAAAATGTATTCTGTTTATCGAAATGCCAAGGGTTAAAATGCTGCAGAAACAGTGTTTGTACTTGCTGAAATACTTGTCTTCCAAATGCTCACTTGATTTTGTGATGAAAATTTGCCACATCTATGTAAAATGGAACTGTTAGAACTCTTTTAATCTTTTTCTCAGGTAGATGTATATCCTACAATCGGTCTTGTACATTTTTATGTTCTGTTTATCAAATGAACTAAACCGTCATAGTAAGAAAACAGGGGGCTCATGTTCTACTCTGTATCTCTGATCAAAGCACGGTTTATTCCATCCATTAATTTCAAATTTCAAATTTTAATATTCGCTCGATCTGGGCTATGACACCATGGTCTCACATCCTCTAGACAATGATAACCACCAAAAGAAATAGCCCACAACATATTATTAAATATTCTTGTCTGTCATTGTAAAGGTTTATAGCAAAATGGCTGGTGTCCTGAGAATGTCATCTTGCTATATCAAGCAATAGTGTGACAGAGCTAACTAAAAAAAATTGTGCATGCACGTCCTAGGCTAAACATGTTAGTGGGTGGGGTGGGGTGATGTAAGCAAAGGCATCAAGCTAAAGCTTCAGTGGCATAGTTACCATCTTAAATCAATGCATATTAAATGAGAAATACTGAAAATACAATGAACCTCGACTAGAAAATGTATGATGCCACATATCGCTAATATGTCAGTCACAGAGTGGTAAACATATCATCTTTGTGTTCACTATACTTGCTGTATATCTTTGTTTGTGGTTAACTCAATTCACAATTATAAAATTTTTAACAAGTCCAAAGACTTCAGTCTATTTTTGTTTTGAAACGATATGAGTGATCAAGAAATGTATGTGAGATACAAGATGGCAATACAGGAAATAAGAGACCCTAAAAGGAACTGAGGCTCTGCTGTCTGAAATGAACTTCCAGGAAGTCAAGATAAGACAATTTCTTTTTTTGATTACTGAGTGTTGAAACCATTTCTGATATTGCTGTGTTATAAAATTTTCAAAATAGTCATGGTGGTGGCCATAATGGTTTTAGGATTGGCACCTTTCTCAATTAGTGACAATATTTTCAATTGTTCACTGTACCAGCCATATTGGTTGTCTGCAGGGCATCCTCTTCATTTAGGACAATGCAGATTCCATACAAAGTTTTTTGTGAAAACCCTATGCTGATATAACCATCAATTCTGGAGGAGTAGCGATATAATTTTCACTATGTTGGCTATGCCGGATGTCAGATTAACATTAATTTCATTCAGGTTCAATGGGATACCATAAAATGTTTTGTGGTGAAAGTCATACCTCACACTGATATGACTATTCATTCAGGTTCAATGGGACACCATAAAATGTTTTGTGGTGAAAGTCAAACCTCATGCTGATATGACCATTCATTCAGGCTGAATGAGACACCATAAAATGTTCTTTGTGGTGCAAGTCAAACCTCATACTGATATGACCATTCATTCAGGCTGAATGGGACACCATAAAATGTTTTGTGGTGGAAGTCAAACCTCATGCTGATATGACCATTCATTCAGCAGGAGCATCAATAACACGGTTTTTATGAGGATTACTGGATGTCTAACTGACACCATTAGAACCAACTAGACCAACATCAATAGAAGTCTTTTAGTGAAAATCCAATGTTGATATGACCATTCAATTAAGTGGAATAGCAGTAACAAAAGTTTCAAGATTTTCAGACTGGATGTCTAAGCACCACCATTTTCAATTAGGACCAACTAAATCATAGGTTGAATGTGTGTGTAAAGCTTCATGGCATGAGTAGTTTTAGGATTACTATCAATAACAAACTTGGGCAAAAAGACGAATGGACAACACATGATAGATGACAGACATCAGGCTATCCCATAGCTCTTCAGGTTTATTCCAGATTAATCCAGTTTCATTTGGTTGAGTGGTCCTGGGACTCGAGTATTTTAGTTTTATAAAAAGTGTCCATGTCCAAAAGGATTTTACAGGAATCTAAGATAAGACCTTTCCTGCCTTTTTACTGTTGAGTGTTAAAACCATCTTTGATATTCTTGAGTAATAACAAGGTTTTCAAACTGACTATTGTGGCGATCATATTGGATATCAGATACGCATTTTTATTTGGAACCAACTAAACATCACTAGAAATCTTTTGGTGTAAACCTGTGTCAAATATGACCATCTCTTCAGGAGCAGTGGTACCAAGATTTTCATTCAGGACCAGCTAGATATCTTAACAAGTTTTCGGGTGAAAGGGTCATGACAATATGCCTTTCCAATTAGAAGTAGCAATAAGAAGTTGTTGTTGTTGTGGGGTTTAACACCATTTTTCAGCACACGATAGGCTATACATGGTGGCTAGTATTAATGGTGGAGGAAGAACCCGGGAAAACCCCCGGAAAGAACCACCGACCCACAAAAAGCTACTGACAGGCTTTCTCAGATAACCACATTGGCCGAATCTGAGACTCGAACCCACGCAGACTGAGGTAAGATGGCAGCGATTCGTAACAGAGAGCGCTTTAGACCACTCGGCCACTCGGGGCCCCAGCAATAAGAAGACTTTCAAGATGGCTGCAATGGTAGTCATACTGGGTGTCAGGTCAACACTATTTTCATTTAGGTTCTGTTTTATAACACAAGCTGGCTACTGAGTATTAAGCCAACTGGAGTAAAATGCCTTGCCCAAAGACACACCGTGCTAGCAGACCTGGACTGATCTGATAGTAGGATTCAAACCCACCACCTTTGTCACTAGCCTGGCATGCTAACAACTAAGGCACTGCTACCTTTAGGATGTCAGATAGTGACGGTTTTAAGACCAACCAGACATCATAAAATGTCCATTGGTGAAAACTGATTGTTGATATGACCATCTATCATGCATAGTGATAGCAAAATTTGCAAGATGGATACCATGGTGGCCATATATATTTTGAAGTCAGATTGAAAACTGCATGTCAAAATAGCTTTTTGTTTACATGAAGCAATATAATTACTTTCAAAGTGGCCAATATGGCAGCCATATGGAATGTCAAATTGACAAGTTTCTATTAGGACCAAGAAGACAAGATAAGAAGCCATTCAGCAAAAGAACCTTGTTCATATGACTATCCATTCTGAAGAAGTAACAATAACAAGACTTTCAAGATGGTTGGTATAATGGCTAATTTTTATTTAGGACCTACTTGGGTGAAAAATTTCACAGTAATCCTCAAAGTAGTTTAGGATGATAGTAACTTATGCTAACGGACGGAGAGACAAAGGAAAGCAGACCAGCTATTGAACTCTTCTAGTCTTTGACTAGTAGAGCTAAAAATGGGTGGTACAGAATCCCGGTACAAAATTTGAAAAATAGAATTGAAGCGATCTGTAGTAGTCAAATGATTAAATACAGTACTGTTTAGAAATATCATTATGTTCAAGGACATTTGGGCCTTTTTTTGTTTGAAAAAACCCCAGGAGTGATCTAGAAATGTTTTCGTACAGTGATACAAGATTTTTATTGTACAAGATGATTGGTCAAGCACTGAACTATCACCATGGTCAAACTCCAAAATATCATTAAAGTCCTGGGAGCTCGGGGCATTTTACACAAATGTAGGAGTGGACCAGAAATGTTGTCATCTGTGGATAGCACGTGTACTTTGTTTGCAAAAGATAGAAGTGATCAAGAAATATTCCCATATAGGGATATGCGATTTAAACTTTGACTTTACTAATTTTTAAGATCGTTCAAGACTCTCAATATAACAACCACTAACAATCCAGAGTGGAAAAAAATAGTAATACTGCTCAATCTCCGACCGGTCTGGTGGCCTAGTGGTTAGAGCATCCACCTCAGAAGTGGGAGGTCGTGGGTTTATACCCCAGGTGAGTCACACCAAGGACTTACAAAAATGGTACTAACAGCTGCCTCGCTTGGAAGTCAGCATTAAGAGATTAGTATCAGGACTGGTTGTCCTGATGTCAGGATAATGTGACTGGGTGGGACATCATGCTACATGTCTGCGGCATGATGCCCCCCTGCCAGACATCTAGTATAAACTGCCACAATGCAGACATCGTAGCAAAATGACTGAATTTTTTTTGAAGCTACGTTAAAAATCCTAATCACACACAAACACATTGCTCAATCTAAATCAACAAATACCAATATCAACACAAAACTGAATAGCTAAATGTATATTTCAATTTTTTTTTACAAGGAAATAGGAATGTACAAATCATTAATAAATAATATTGCACAAAAACTACATTAATATACAGTGTAAAAAGCTTGAGATTTGTAAAGTTTACTTCCTGTTTGCTTATATTTTCTATCATCAACCTCAACACTCAAAATGTTTGCGGTAAGAAATCGTAAATGTTAGATAAGAATGTAAGCTTCCAAGTTATCCACTTCACAAAATTTATGTAATTTTTGGTAACAATCATGATACAATTAGATTGGAAAACAGTAACTGGGACAAGTGAAATTTATGAAAACTATTTCTAGGCAACATTAAAATGAAGGTCAGAGACAATGAAATTAAGTTTTACATGGAGAAAACTGGTAAATGATCATTAAGGTAAATACCTAGCATACATTGTTGCAATACTATCTGTCAATGTTGGCGTCATTTATCTTCTTTCCTGGACCTTTCATGATCACTTTCTCTTAACGGAACAGACATTATTTATACATCTAGCATTGTCTCTTGGGTCTGTCCTGGCCCTTGGGATTAGGACCTGATTCATAACTTAGATTGTGTTCATAGCCCCACCCTATCAGTGTATACACTTACATGTGCTTGGTACTACAAAGGAAGGAAATCTGTACAGTAATGATGGATTCATGGGTCAGTTTTACCTTCTGGGGACCTCCCACTTGAGTAAAACCTTAGATACCTGGGGTTCTCACCCAAAGAAGCTGCAGTGGCTCAGTGGTGAAGACACTGGACTTATGACCAGAAGGCTCTGGGCTCAATTCCCAACATCTGATCAACCATGACAGACTATAGAGTTTGTCAAGGTTATTTGAAAGGTCATTTATTTATTTGCTTTTAGTAATTAAATTTGGAAATATTTATGGAGGAAAGCATAGATTTTGTGTTAAAACAATGAGTCCGCTGAAGACTGATGTTCTACAGGCTGAAAAGTATTTCCAGGAATTCAAGATATGACCATTTTTTTACTTTTATCTGTGAGTGTTCAAATCATCTCTGATATTCTTCAACTATAACAAGATTTTAAAATTATATGCTGTGGTGGACATAGTCCATATCAATTTGGTGCCATTTTAATTTAGTACCAATACGATATCATAAAATGTCTCCTGGTTAATGCATAATGTTGATAAGACTTTCTGTTTTGGAAGAGCAATGATAAAAAGATTTTCAAGATAGATGCCATGGTAACCATAATGGATAACAGATTGGTACCATTTTATTTAGTACCAAACAGACATTACAATAAGTCTTTTGGTTAAAGCGTAATGTTGATATAATAAGACTTTTAGAAGAAATAGTGATAATAAGATTTTGGAGATGGCCATTGTTGCAGACATATCAGAAGTTGGATTGGCACATTTTTATTTAGGACCTGCTAGACATCATAAGAAGTCTTTCAGTGAAAACCTCATGTTGGTGTGACTTTCCATTCAGGAGAAACAGTGATAGCAAGATTTTCAAGATGGATGATGTAGCAGGTATACTGAATGCTTGAATAAAACCATTTTAATTTTGGACCAATTAGACACCATAATATTTGCTTAGTGAAAATCCAATGTTGACCTGACCATCTATTCAGGAGGAGAACTTGTAACAATATTTTCAGTAAGGCCCGTGTGGTGGTCATATAAGTCATTAGGCTTGTAAATTTTTCACCTGGGACCAACTTAACAGCATAAGAAGATTTATGGTGAAAATCCCATGGCAATATTACTTTTCACTAGGAGGAGTAGTGATAACAAGATTTTTTAAAGATATTTTTGGAATATTTGGATTTTTAAAAAATTTGGAGAACATAAAAGCACCAGTTTCATTGAGGACCATATATCACAAGAAGTCTTCAGCTCAAAATCCCACGACACTATTCCTTTGCATTCAGGAGTAGCAATAACACAAGTTTAAGATGGTCATTGTGGTGGCCATATTGGACATCAAATTGGCACCATTTTCATTTAGGACCAACAAGACATCATAAATGTCTTCTGGTGAAAACCAAATGGTAATATGACTTTTCATTCAGAAGGAGAAATGATAACAAGATTTTCAAGATGATCACTCTGGTGTCCATATTGGACAATGGATCTGCACCTTTTTCATTTAAGACCAACTAGAGAGTATAAGTGTTTCATTGAAAACTCCATTTTGATATGACAATCCATTCATCAGGAGTAGTGATAGATTTTCAAGATGGCCATTGTGGTGACTATATTAGATGTCCGAGTGACATAAAACACATTCATTTAGGATCAACTAGACCATGGGATGTACGTGTGTGTGTAAAGTTTCATGGCAATCCTCCAAGTAGTTGAGAAGGATTAGTAATAACAAACTTGTACTATTGGATGAATGTACCATGGACAACAGACAATAAACCATCCCACATGTTTCTGGTCTATGACCTGTAGAGCCAAAAACCTAAATATATAAAATATTGAAGATAATTGTGAATAATGGCAGTAAAAATATGAAATGTCTCAAAATAATGCACTTCATAACATATACACAACAAATGTTACAGGCACATTAATATGGCAATCGTTTGACTCTTTTTAACCAAACTTATACAAACTTACTTCAAATATTCCCGAATTTTAAATGCAGTCATATTTTAGGAATCATTTTTTGCAAATATATTTATAAACTTGGATATGATTTTTTGAAGGAAATTGTTCTTCATAAAGTAAAATCTTTTTTTGCACTTCATTAAATATATATAACAAAATTCATATACTAAGATTCTTTTATAGACGTGCATCAAGAACACCTTTAGCTGTTCCGCACTGATGCTATTTGTCTGCATCAAGGAGATTTTTTAGTTGTTCAGCACTGAGGCTACTGGTGTGCATCAAGGAGATTTTTTAGTTGTTCAGCACTGAGGCTACTGGTGTGCATCAAGGAGATGTTTTAGTTGTTCAGCACTGAGGCTACTGGTGTGCATCAAGGAGATTTTTTAGTTGTTCAGCACTGAGGCTACTGGTGTGCATCAAGGAGATTTTTAGTTGTTCAGCATTGAGGCTACTGGTGTGCATCAAGGACACCTTTAGCTGTTCAGCACTGATGCTATTTGTCTGAATCAAGGAGATTTTTTAGTTGTTCAGCACTGAGGCTACTGGTGTGCATCAAGGAGATTTTTTAGTTGTTCAGCACTGAGGCTACTGGTTGCATCAAGGACACCTTTAGCTGTTCAGCACTGATGCTATTTGTCTGCATTAAGGAGATTTTTTAGTTGTTCAGCACTGAGGCTACTGGTGTGCATCAAGGAGATTTTTTAGTTGTTCAGCACTGAGGCTACTGGTGTGCATCAAGGAGATTTTTTAGTTGTTCAGCATTGAGGCTACTGGTGTGCATCAAGGAGATTTTTTAGTTGTTCAGCACTGAGGCTACTGGTGTGCATCAAGGAGATTTTTAGTTGTTCAGCATTGAGGCTACTGGTGTGCATCAAGGACACCTTTAGCTGTTCAGCACTGATGCTATTTGTCTGAATCAAGGAGATTTTTTAGTTGTTCAGCACTGAGGCTACTGGTGTGCATCAAGGAGATTTTTTAGTTGTTCAGCACTGAGGCTACTGGTGTACATCAAGGACACCTTTAGCTGTTCAGCACTGATGCTATTTGTCTGCATCAAGGAGATTTTTTAGTTGTTCAGCACTGAGGCTACTGGTGTGCATCAAGGAGATTTTTTATTTGTTCAGCACTGAGGCTACTGGTGTGCATCAAGGAGATTTTTAGTTGTTCAGCACTGAGGCTACTGGTGTGCACCAAGAAGACTTTTTGCTGTAGAGGATTAAGGCAATTGGTCTGCCTAAAAAATGACCAAACAGTACTGGCTGAGATGTGCCTCCTTTACAGTATTGTGTCTCAAAGACAGCACAGCATATTCATTCACAACATTGTACAGGGGCTACACTACATTAATAGTAAACTGCCACACCAATTGTTTTCCTTGGATGTTTTTATTGTGAGTTTAACACAAGTTTTCTGTACAAGATAGGCTATACATGGTGGCCAGTAATCTGGTGGAGGCAGCTATTGGCAAGATTTCTCACATACCCATGTACTATATACTATTTTTGAATTTTTTTCAGTTAAATTATAAAATAATTATTATAATCCTAAATGTTTGTTATCTTGTAATTTTTAAAGACTTCTTTTTATGTATATTGTATTTTACAATTAAAATTATTTAGACATTTCAAAAAAATTTCCTTAGAGGAAGAACTCTATAACCACAAACCAAACTGTAATTAGTTATCATGGATTATTCTCTTACATGTAACACAAACTGGCAATTATATGCATGCAGTCTACAATGTGTCCACATGGTTTAAATATGAAATTACTAGAAATGAATCTTTTCACAATCAACAAGTGCTATGAACAATAATCTAAAAACCTTACCTGATAACTGAACTCATCTGAATCTTAAAAATATAAGCTTACAAGCCAGAACTGATGAAAATCTGATCAGAAATATGGCCCCTACAGATTCATAAGCTCAGGTAATCAGACACCAAATCACCACATTGATATGCATGGAAGTTGCTCACAACTGAACTCATCTGAGATCATATTGACATAAACATACGAATTCCAAACTGGATGAAAAATATGACCTCTTAAGTGTTTAACCAATCAGATGCTAGATCACCTCATAATCATGCAAAATCACCTCATAATCATGCCAGATCACCTCATAATCATGCTAGATCACATCATAATCATGCTAGCTCACCTCATAATCACACTCATTCAGGATTTTGATGATATAAATCCAGTGCCTACCACTGCAGCTATGCTACTTAGACAAAATTTAATACAGCCAATCATATAACTTAAATAGCCATTTCTCATGTTCATCCAGTGTCTTATTTTCTAAAATATCATTCTCTTTTTTAAATTATAGATCCCTTGAAGTTTAAATAACCTAATTTCCAAAAACACCTATCATCAGATGTCACTTAATGTTTGTTTATAAGATATTACAATGAACCAATAGTCAACCTTTATCCCTGACAATGTGTGAACAATTATTTGGTCAAAAGAATTTTCAATGTAAATGAGACTATAAAGCATTCAAACACATTTATAACCTGTTCAAGCAAATTTACAAATTCATGCAGCAAAGTTATATGCTCATTTAATAGACTTTTAAACTCATCCAAAACAAGTTCTTAATTCATTCAAATTACTTGACGGTACAGTTGGAAAGATCCAGATAAATATCAGAAATGCGTCATAAAAAGTTGCATGTGCTTTGTCAGGACTATTTGGCAAGTCCGATAAGTGATCAAGATGCTTGAGTTTGTCCGTCAGGCAATGGAGCAAGCTTAGAATCGATAAAGATTACCTCATGTTATGATACCTTTGAATGAGTGAATCATAAAGAATTAAAGAATATCTTACTCTTTCAAGTTGAAATTTTAAGTCAAAAAAGACGATTAGTCTGACAGAAATGGAACTCCTCTGTATTTAGAGACCACAAGAAATAACTACAGAAAATAACGATGACCGTGGGTGTCATTTTGTCTGTAGCATCTGACATCTGGGTCAGGAGTACTACAGATCATGCATAATGAATCCACAAGGGAGATAAGCAAAATGTTTACATTCCAATTAAAAAGGCAGGCCTCTGAATGACCGAAGTGGAAAATAGGATATCACCTTACAACTGTACAGCAATTAAAAAGAAAACACCATAAAAGAGCTATGTGTCAGCACTTTTATCTCAGTTCAAGTGAAATTTCTTTTAAAGTAAAGAACATTTATGATTGAGACTGAAAAGTAATTTAATATAAACAAGGAAAAGTCAAACAAAATAATGAAATAATAGGCAGGGCCCCCTGAAAGTGAGATGGGCCCTATTAAACCGACTAAGGGTGCCCTTGGTTCCCAATTCCTTGGAAAGCTGGGCAGGATATATATATATATATATATATATGATAACTAAAAGAATAGGAGTATTTAATAAAGTATTTAATAATATTTTAAATCTAATAGGTGCTTTTTCTTTTTACTGTACATGTTCTGTAAGAATTAACAAATGCTGATGGAATATATCAAAAACAGTCTATTTGTGTAGTTAATTCATATTGCATATACAACTATCTAGTGTAACCTGTGAAGTGTATACGTTTTGTGTAGTTAATGCATACTGTGACCACGTGTTTGTGTAGTTAATGCATAGTGTATACATTTGCACAGTTGATGCATACTGTATATATATCTATTTGTGTAGTTAGTGTATGCTGTTTATATATGTTGTTAATGCATAGTGTATGCATTTGTGTGGTTAATGCATAATGTGTACACTGAATAAAAAAATACAATAACTATGTTTTGAATCAGGTATGCATCATACTAATTAAACGTTCTCCAGCTTAATAATCCACAGTATACTGGTAAATGAATACTCATGTACATTTTAAATACAGTTGTTCCCTCAATTTGCTGCCCCATTCGGTAAAAGTATGAAAATGGATGGTGATCATGCTGGTGGACGATTATGGTAAGCAGACAGATATACATTCAACCAGTAAATTAGAAAATGATCAATAAAATAAATTTTAACTGAATTAGGTTTTTGCATATTTACAGAAAATGACGAGACAACCATTTTACTCAAGTTTACATCAGCTTGATTTTAGTTAATTAAAATTGCATTTGTGTGGGTCTCTGTTGTTTGTTAGCGTTAAGTTACACCTGCTATTATTATCAAAAACTGAATTCACTAAATGAATTGCTCAAAGTAAAGCTCATGGCAGTTGTTCAAGGTTTGTGACCATTATTTATATATTATTTCTACAATAATTAGGTTTGGTGAATGACTGATAGTGAGACTAAAAATGAAAAGAGCAATCAAAGAGCAAATCAAAAGGTACATGCAAACTTTCTGGTGGTAAGTGAGAGTGGCAAGAGACTGGAGACATGGTTCAAACAGGATTCTGAATGATAAATTCAAAGACTTTTCCCAAAGTTACAGAGACCACAAACACAGATTTCCAATACCTATTTTCTCTAGCATTTTGTAAAAAGTTATGCTACATGAGAAAACAATAAATGCAAAATACTACTATATTGTTTAATGATGAAATTAAACTGAATGGGTCATCAGTAGAAAGAAACCAGGAAAACTCTACTACATCCAAATCTAACAACCTTGGACAATTTTATTTGAGATCATGGAAAGAAATTAAAATGTTTGGGATTATTTCAATTTTCAAAGACTTTTAAAGACCTCAGAGTAATCTGCTCAATTTTCCCCCACTTTCAAGGCCTTGAGAATGCTACCTCATTTTTTCCCAAACTGTCTAAGACCTTCAAAGACCGTATGAACCCTGTGGAGGGCATGAAATCAGGTGAACACTGTACATATATATTATATTAAGTTACAGTACACTGATTTGCTAAACCTTTTACATCATTGTACTTTCTGAATTATGTAAAGTATTAAAAGTATAAGAACTTAAAAATGACTGTGGACAATATTTACAGACAATAAATACTGAATATATATTAAGTGAATTGTATTTATAGTTAATATGAATTGTGTCCGTCTCATGATTGTTTAAAGGAAGTAACTCTTTTGTAACATACTTGTATTATGGGTTTCCAAGTGTTCCGAGAGTTATTGTCATAAATCCAAATTTTATTTATGCTGACTTACAGAGGTCAGATATAATATTTTCTACAGACAATGACCCAAACTTTACCCCATGTCTTATCACTAATTTATCTGAAATTCATAAATGACCAGCGTAAAATCTTTGTTTTCTTTACATGCAAGTTTATTTTCTTCAGTTTTTATGTGCAAACATAATTGTTTGTGTAAATATAATTACTTTTTTCCCTAATGATGGGAAATCTTGTGCCAATTGGACACAGTGGGGTACAACATTAAGTGGTGAGTGGCTGGATCATGAGAGTATTTGATTTAGTGTATATAAAATATTCTACTTGTTTTCAAAGCAAATATTCTTAAATTATAAGCACATGGTTAAATGTGTGTGTGGATGAAAGTTTTCTCCATAAAATTTTTGTTTGTTCTGAGAATCTTTCAGAATAGACCGAGTTATATGTCTATGATAAATAATAGTTTTTCCATTATCTTTGAACTGTAGCGGCCTAAAATATTTATCAAAGAAAAAGATGTCTGTATATTCAATATACTGTTTGCAGGTCACATATACTAGAATCAGATAAAAACATAATCAGGTCTCAATGATGTATTTAGGAGTCCTGGCAAGAATGATAAAAGAGAGAGTTTACCTTCTTTTAAATAATAATTCTGATGCATGATTTATACAAAAAGCATAATTACAAAATATTTTAAGTATATTTGTATATTTCACCTTTTTAAAATACCTTTTATAGAAATGTAAACATCTTGACCTTTTATCTTTAATCTTGTAGTAACAAATAATTTGGAAGGTTTAATCTTTTAAAAGTAAATTCTGCAATTGTTCATCGTTACATCTTTGGAACTTACATATAAAACCAAACACAAAAAGCATGATCAAGAGGGAAATTTGATTGCTCCTGAAATCAATACTGACAAGAAAATTCTCATTATTACACATTTATGGTCCAACAAGGTATTAATTTCTATTTCACCCAAAGGGAACAAACCCTGGGAGTACTTGATAAATTGGAGACTCAATTCCTTCTTAAGTTAATAAATATTATCTGCATGTGTAACACACAGAGAGTAAAAAGTGTACTACAAAATTTAATTTGTTAAAACCAAAAAGGCTTTCTTTCTGGCAGATTAATGGGAGTGAATACCAAATTAAATGACTTGATAGTCCAATTTATGAAATAAATATTTCTGCTGTAATCGTGTTGATAGATTTTAAGAAAGCACTGGATTCTATCATCAAAATTTATAGATAAAACTGAAACTATGTGAATTCAGGAATAGATGTAAAAAATGGGTCAATGTACTAAAATACAGATGCACAATTACATAAGACTGGATGTGGTTGCAGAGAAGGCGACCCGTTATCCCATAACCTTTTTCTTTTCTGTACTGGAAATATAATCTTTTATTTAGAAAAGAAAAAAGAATTATTCATATCTTCCAATTGTATTGAAGCTAAAAATATACAATATATTCATTATGAAATCATGTTGGAAAAAAAGCTGACGAGTTTGAGATTGGCATTCCAAATAGAAAAGGACAGTGGATAGATGCATGTGCCTCCTGATCACAGAGAATTAATTATTTTATAGGCTAATGAATCTGCCAATGTGCGATAGTTTATTAAATACTGTAGTTAAAATGATGTCATAATACTTCCGAGAACCCTATATAGTAAAGTATTCAACTATACGCTTGAACCTAAAACCATTTTCATCTTATCGCAAAGCACAGTTACTACTATATGTAAACTGAAATATCACTTGGCCACAATTTTAGAGTGGACACATAAGAGGGAGTTCATTTCTATTTTTTTTTAAATTAAGGTGCATATATTATTCATCATTTTACAAATTTTCTCTTGAACGGATCACTCTGAGGGTGTTAGTGTAATTTGCTAGTCTTACCATAAAAGTACAGTAATTTGGCCAAACATTGTTATCTATGGGAACTGAATTGTCTGTGAGCCATTACTTGTAACTAGACCATAACTATCAAGCTCAGATGGTTCTAATTCCATCAATCACTTAATATAACTATCACCAACACATTTTTATACATCAAGTTAGAAAAAAGAGAGCCCCAACATTGTACTTTTAGTCTCAAACAGTCACATAATATAATAATTTTTGTCCCTTCGGACTGTAAAGTTGCTCACAACATCTTAAAAAGTACTGTCACTGATTGGATTAAAAGCAAAACCACCAACTGAACACAACTTTATAAATTAGAAATGAAGTGGATAAAACATATGAGATGGAATATAGATGTTATTAACTTTAAAGTATCCTAGAGAGTGATGCAGTAGCTTGGCCCCAGGGTAAAAGTGGTAAGCAGTAAAGGGTAAATGTGTTACATTCTCGATATAAAGTAAACTGGTTAAAAGAGTTCTTAACATACAGGAAAAAAAATTAATTTTATTTTTAAATTGAAAACTTTAACAAAGTGAGCTGGACATGTTCTTCTTGACCCTGCTCTGAGACAAAACCAAAGGACACATGTAGTAATAACCAAGATGTGTGTGTTGATGTTATAGTCCAACATGAAATGTCTTACTTACGGAAGTGAAGACAACACCTTCAATCAAAATGTGTCCCCAGTATCCAATTATTAAAGTTGGGATTTCATCTATTTTCATGCACATTTACCCAATTAATTTTTTTTTAATGTGATCTACCATATGGGCAGAACCCAGGGGCAAAAGTGGTGCTCAGGAAAGATGAGCAAATATGATGATATTTACATTTTTAAAATATGAAGATCTTATGTTAAGAAAAGTAAATGATGAAAAAATCTTAATCAAAAATGTGTTCTCTATGTAATTACTGACTCACTGCCCCAACCAGGGGCAGAACCTAAGAAAATAAGTATTAAAAGATGGGGATTATGTGATGATATTAGATCACAAAACATGAAGTGACCTGGTATTTGGGTTATGACAACATAAGTGATGGAAAAAAAAACTAAGAAAAAAATCTTTAACCAAAATGGGTCTCCATTATAATTATTGACACCAGAGGCAGAATCTAGGTGAAAGAGTGGTACTGAGATATATATATTTTTATACATTTGTACATCACAACTATTATAAAAACTCCTTTGTTTTTGTTGGAGGATGTCAGAGCATTCTCTTTTTGTCTTTTACATATTGATAGTTTGGAATTTATGAATTTCATGTGATGCTAACAGAAAAAAGGACTGGTTCGGTTAAAGATAACCATATAAATAAGACACTTTTAAATAATTAATTATTGGTTCATCATCATACAGTATAAAAGAACATACATAAAGATATCACATAAACATCATACAAACAATTAGCTTCATGTACTAAATAACACAGTACATAACAAATTAACAAAAAGAACAAAGATCATCTAAACAGATTAAGTTCGTTCATAATGTGTACATATATGGTAACATCTAACACAATCCTCCTTCAAGTTCCTCATCATCTAAAACTCCACCCAATGCTCCATTTCCTGCATCAGTGGTTCCCTCTTGTTGTGCCTTGCTCTTTTTTACTCCACCTGGAATCACTAGATCTCTTGCCAACTTTGCAAACTGTAAAAATGAAAACTTTGTTCAAGTCTGTAACGATTGTTCAAAAAGTGCTATTTTGTCCATCTCAACCAGTGCTCTAACAGTGAGAAAACTTGCACCAGTCTGTAAAAAGTAATGAATGGAAACAACTTCATTATGCTTCACGTGTTCCGACTATTTAAAAAAGTGTACCAGTCTGCAAATGGTTCTGAATGGTTGTGAGAAAATTTGTATTTTTCAGTAATAATGTAGTGGAAACAATCTTCATTAGTTAATGTTTTCATGTGTTCCAGCTTAAAACAACACTTTTCTATGAAATAAAGAATGTAATAGCTTGCTTGCATTTTCAACCTCAAAAAAAAAGAGTACTGTGAATGGATCATTTATACATCCACCTCATGTTTAACAGTCTTCAATATAGAAACCATTTTTTCTTCTTTTTGTAACAGTCATCTTGACCTTTGGAAACCAAAATCAGTTGACTTCTTCCTTGTCCCAAGTGCAAGCCATTCACAAAGTCTAGTGCAGTTATGTGATGTACAGCTGACAAAATTATGCAGAAACTATTTTTCTTCTTTCAATCACAGTGACTGTGACCTTTAACCTTTTGATCACAAAATCAACAGATTGTTTACCTACAAGTGCAAGCAATCAATAAGCTTGATAACTGTACATGGGAGACAACTCAAGTTATCGTGCAGAAACAAAATCGGTATTAGACAGATGGATGGACAAAGCCAGAACATAATACTCTAGGTTATAGTGGCATATAAAAATTGGGTTTCTCCTGTATTCTGAGTAGGATTTCTAAAACCATTTAATAGGATCTTTCTTTTTAAACAACATGTTTATCTTTAGGTACTTGTAAGGTTCAAAGGCACCAAATTCTTTATACTTCTCTCGTGAGTTTACAAGAAAATTTGTACAATATCTAAAAAATTTAAATTAATCACAAAGAAGAAGAGGTCCATATGTGTTTGATATCAATTACCTGGCTTACATAACTTAAAAAGTTTACCATGCAGTAACCAGATTTATGTAATACTGAAAGAACATGACACTATATAAACTATCTCTCAGCCTTCATATAATGCTGATCTGAATTATTTTATTAGTCTGAAAAAAACAATATTCTAAAAGATACAAGCATAATTTTTGTGCATAGAACTGATCTTGATCATAATAAAACTCATCCGAGAACTTGAAGATATCAATTATTTATTAAGTTATATCAAAACCTTATGAGAATCTGAAGTCTGCAGAGAGGTGACAAACTCAGCCAATTAGAAGCAAGATCACCTCATTAATATGCATATATCTCACCATGATATGAGCTTACTTACCAAGTCTAAGCAAAATCATGGTGTCTAGGATGTTAACAAGTCCAGCCAATCAGTTACAAGATTACCTGATACATATGCTCAAAATCAGAATCATCCAACATCTTGATGGTATAAGACTATTTAGCAAGTTTGATCAAAATCTGATCAGAGATAGTATCAATCAATCAGATGCAAGATCAACTACTTAATGTGCATGAAGCAACTATAACTGTACTCATTCAAGATGTCGATGATCTTAACCAACTTAATAAGTCTGAACAAGTTCTTTTCAAAATACAGTCTCTGAGCTGTAGGAAGCTCAATCAGATGCAGCTGTTCAGATACAAGATCACCTCAATGATATGCACTGATCTCGCTCAAGATAACAGTCCTTAGAAATCTTGATAATAAGCCTAAATTCCAATGCTGATCAAAAGTAGTTCAGAAACACAGCCCCAGAGTTGTAACAACCTCTGCCAATCAAATGCAAGCTCATCTGTTTAACATGCATTATCAAAAGGTTATGAAATTGTTCCCATTTTAAAACCAATATTCCAACTTTTATCAAATTCATATCAGAAATATGGCTTCCAAAATGCTGATAAGCAACAGTTGATATACAGATGATGCACAACAGATGCAGTGCTGAACTATATGCTCAGTGCTAAACTATATGCTCAGTGCTGAACTATATGCTCAGTGCTGAACTATATGCTCAGTGCTGAACTATATACTCAGTGCTCAACTATATACTCAGTGCTCAGTACTGAACTATATGCTCAGTGCTGAACTATATGCTCACATAGCCTTGTGACTATAAGAACTAAAAATAAATTTTCTTCTACGGAAACCTTGAGATTTAAGTTTTAAAGGATGAAAACATCCAAAAAAGTTCCCAAAACCCAAGGAAAGTAACGAGTTAGCTACAGTCTGAACTTATAAAATTGGAATTTGCTATGCAAATTATTAATAAAGTGTGTACCAAATTTTAAGACATTTATGGAAACAACAAAGCGAAGTATGATTTCACTTGTTAAGTACAGGTTTTTGCAAAAAGAAATACTCTTATTAACAAAAGCCTGCTGTGGACACAAAGAAATACTCTGGTGCAACAAAATCCTTGCTTTGGACCCAACAGAAATACCCAGATGTTACAAAAAAGCTTTGGAACTATGGAACTAAAAGATATATGCATAAAAACGCTTCTGATTACAGATTTCCCACCACATTTCCTGAATTGAACTAAACGCAATATGTGGCCAAACGGCAAAAGATGGAGTAAAATATTAAAATATGGACAAAAGCTACACTACATGAACATTATCACTGACATGGTGGGCTACGTAACTAGAAATAGACTCTGGGGGAATGAAAAACATGACCAAATACAACTTCTGATAACTACTGAATTATTGCAATGATTTAAATTTGTCATACACTCAAACTGAATTTGTAAAAATGACAATTCCTATAATAATCTGCAAATTCTTGGTACCTCAGAAAATAAAAAAAATGTTATTATCAACAATTATTTGTACACCTTTCAAAATAATTATTCAACATGTACAAAATAATTACAACCTAGTAGTCAGAGTTACATATAAATCTCATCTTGGTGTCATACATATACACCTTTCCCTTGACAACTCACGCACAATGGGGTCCAAAAAGATAGACCACACAATAAGCAAGGGTGTGAGTTACCAAGGGACATCAAAAAAATTCCTCAAGATATCCAGAAAATTGGGGGGGGGGTGCTGCAGGGAGGAAACTGGGCTATTCAATGACTTAATCCTCAATTTATAATTGTGTTGGGAATAATTTTCAATGAAGCACTTTTTCTGATGAAGTATTTTCAAAATGTCCAAAATCTGAAAGATCGTTAACATTATTCCAATGGGTTTCAATAACCAATGTGTACGCGAAAACATTAGTGTATTATATCAGTTTTTGTTTTGTCAATCAATCTGATTCTTGGATTGGTATATAACAGTATTGTGCGAAACAGGGAGTCTACATTGCAGGGAACCAGAGTAACTGTTAATACACCACCAAACAAGATTTCCTTTTTTGGAAACATGCGACATTTTTTACATGACACAACTGTCTATGTCAAAACTCGTATTGTTCAATTAGTAAAATTAAGTGCCATGATTTCATTCCACATAATAGTGTAACTTTTTATCATCCTTGAGGATATCTTAAAGTGCCAGTTGTGGAATTATCTGAAACTTGTTCTCCCCACAATGGTCTGTATCTGTGAAACAAAACTAAATTTTACAAAGTATTAATTTGGCTTGGTTGCTTTGCTATCTTTGATCACAATGACTGAGTAGGTTAATTTAAGGTAGTTCAATTAGATCATGTACACAATAACATTTATAACAGTATTTGATTGATCAGCTGAATGAATTCACCCGACATACAATCAGGGTCACCAGATCTTAAGCATTAAGGATTTGCATGACTTTATTTTTGTTCCACCTCCATTATTTTATTCAAAAGACTAATTATTGTGATAATACAAATCAGGCCAGCTTTTAATTCAGTGCAACAATACAACAAATTCTTAAGCTAGTCATTTATCACAAAACAGTCGGCACTTAATTAGGTTCTCAGAGAAATGATTGCAGACGTAGCTATTATGGTAGATTGACAAATTTTACGTTTAATTACAAGAGGATACATTGCATTTATGATGATTACACTTAAAAGGAATAAAAGATAGAGTTAGAACACAAACTTTACTTGATAAATTTTTTATTTAATTGGTATTTATTTAAGTACTGCCTTCACTAGGTGTAAGTGACATTTTCACTGATTGAAATTTCCTTGAATATTGTTAATTACGGTGTACTAAGAATGTAGTTTGGAAAGAAAATGTAACATTAAATGACTTCTTATTAAAAGATGATATTTTATAATGTTGATAAAAAATTCCAGGTCCTACAGTTTTTGACAATAAAACAAACGATATATAAAATCTCCTGTTACCAATGTTGATCTTGATTCTCTTCAAGTTCAACAAACAGGATCAGTTTTTTTTGGGGTGTATTTTCTGGTTACAAAAGTGGGATTCACACCTGACTCAGCATTATAAAAGGGTTTGAAAGTTGTCAGGGCACGACTTATCAAGGGAGTGGTTTAGTTCAGTGAAAAACCAGTGATCAGGATAAATAAAATCAAAATCTATATTTTTTATATGAAACAATTCTATAAAGATGATATGCTCATGGGGATATTAATTTCAGTTGCTTCTATTTTTGATCATTTTTAGCCTCTATATTAAGGACACCTGACTAAAAAAACTTATTCTAGCAACTGGAGTGTCCTTTATAGACAGTTTGCATAGTATATCTTTGATTATTTTTGCCCTTTATGTATACTCACAACATTGTCCATGTATTTAATCTGAGGCAATGCCAGGATACGCCGTGCCTCATCCTCATCTCCCTCATCATATGCTGAGAGCAGAGTCTCCATAGCTGCAGCTTCCTCACTCTCTGGAAAACTGGTGTATCTGATAATAGAATGGCTACAATTAATCAATTCTTTGCTTAGGTCTGGGATGAAAAAAATCAACCCAAATAGTCATAATAAATGGGCTGTAATGATGCTTTTGCAAGATAATACAAAGTTTTGTCATTGGGTACACTCTGCGAAGATTAACAGAATCCTTTATACACATTAGTGAAGCATAGGAAAATTCAACCTGCAAGTCTAATTTTGCATCACACAGTGGACTTCCCCAAATGAATGAAGCAAAACTCTGATCCTTAAGGTGAAATTTCCTGTCCAACACTGATGCATAACGGATATTTCTCACATTCTGAATGAAAAATTCAACTTAAAATTAGCAAAACTCCCACCCAAAAATTCCTCACCTTAAGATAAAGTGCAAACAGATTTATGATGAAAACTTAAATAATGCTTACCTGCCATAACACAACGTGTCAAACAAAAATCAAGATTTTTACTCCCAAATCCTCATAATTGTGTTTCAAAAACACAATTTTCAGTACTCTATGAAAAAAAATTTTTGACCACTGCTATATATGTCTGAAGCATCTAGTTTGTATAAAAGTAAACAGTCCTGCTTAGACCCCATGAAAATCTATCCTTGGGACTGTTTAACCAGCCGATTATAATGGAGTCAATTAAAGGTTATGGCAGTCATAGATGAGCATATACCCTTTCAAATATTACTTAACTGAGAATAGCTAGGATGATGCCATGTCAAGTCCTTGGAACACTAGTGTGGGAGAACCCAGTAGGCTAATTTGCATAGGTAAAGTACACTAAGTGAAATGACCCAATTCGTTTCAGTTAGGTACAACCATACAGATGTGTATTAAAAACAACAGCTATTGCACATTACTGCCTTGAATGATAATGTTTCAGTATCCTTATTACAGGCAAGTTTGTGATCAGTAGCAACATTTCACTTAAGTTTGATTTTACTCCATATATAACATGCAAAGTATGATAACTTTAGTAGTCAGAATAGTGTACAAGTGTGGTTAATTTTTTTAAATAAAATTTTGAAACGTGAAATTTATCTATGATTTAGGAAAAGATGAGCCATCTGCAAAATGAGAGAAACCCAGTAAAAACATAATTTCGGAACTCCTGGATGAAGTATGACTTTGTGAAGTGCAGCAGCATGGGGGAGCATTTAAATTTTTGCACATACTGCACAGACAATAACGACATTAATCACTCTGGAGTATATGACATCCATCAACATATCAAAACCAACAAGCAAGTGATAATGGAAATCTGGGAGTTTTTGCCAGATTGTGTGTGTACTGTCATTGCAGTGGAAGGTCATGGGATGAAATCTTGCAGTCACATGATGAAAGACTTTGACATTCCACATCCTTATTCTATACTGGAAAACAGTCATACACACAGAGAAATGCAATAAACATGTATCCAATAGGATTTCTGTTATTAGTAAACCCTAAAATATATGCAAAAGAGTTTTTATTACTTGTTATAGATTTTTCTAACACTTTAAAGGTTTTCATTTGAATCATGCTGATACCCTTTCTCATGCAAAAGTGCATCTGGATGCAGCTAATGCATCTCAATGCAAATGCCTTTATCTAAGCATACTGCATCTCAGTGCAAATGCCTTTATCTAAGCATACTGCATCTCAGTGCAGATGCCTTTCAATGCCTCTATCTCAATGAAGCATTTTACATCTCAATGCAAATGCCTTTCAATGCCTCTATCTCAATGTAAGTATTTTACATCACAAAACAAATGCCTTTCAATGCCTCTATCTCAATGAAGCATTTTACATCTCAATGCAAATGTCTTTCAATGCCTCTATCTCAATGTAAGTATTTTACATCACAAAACAAATGCCTTTCATTGCCTGTCTCAATGTAAGCATAGTACATCTCAATGCAAATGCCTTTCAATGCCTCTATCTCAATGTAAGTATTTTACATCACAAAACAAATGCCTTTCATTGCCTGTCTCAATGTAAGCATTGTGCATCTCAATGCAAAGGCCTTTTATTGCCTCTATCTCAATGTAAGTATTTTACATCACAAAGCAAATGCCTTTCATTGCCTCTGTCTCAATGTAAGCATACTGTGCATCTAAATGCAAATGCCTTTCCATGCCTCTATCTCAATGTAATCATTTTACATCTCAATGCAAATGCATTTATTGCATTGTAAACAGACTACATCTCGATGCACATGCCTTTCAATGCCTCTGTCTCAATTTAGGTATTTTACATCTCAATGCAAATGCCTTCATCTTGATTTAAGCATACTGCACCTCAATGCCATATTTCAACATAAGCATGCCGTATTTCAATGCAAATGTCTTTCTACACCATATCTCAATGTATGCATACTGCATCTAAATGCAAATGCCTTTCAATACCATATCTCAACCATATCTCAATATAAGCAAGCTGCATTTCAATGCAAATGCCTTTCAATACCATATCTCAACATAAGCATGCTGCATTTCAATGCAAATGCCTTTCAATGCTATTTCTCAATGGAAGCATGCTGCATTTCAATGCAAATGCCTTTCAATGCTATGTCTCAATGTAGGCATACTATTTCCAAAGTACTGAGAGGCTGCAACAATGACATTCAAAGTGGAAGTTATGAGCCTGAGTTGATTTATAAGTTTCATTTTGTGACTTAAGGAGCTATGACATAATGTAAGCTATTCAGCTATTTGCAACTCTTATGTCAACGTTCAAGACTGAGTGGTTAGGGCCCCAAAATGAGAAATGATAAAGGGATGCTGTTGGGTCCTCTGTCGGTGGTGGTTTAGGGGTCAATGCCCTACAACTTGGGGGGGGGGGGGGGGGGGCATTGATCTTCAGGCATTTTTAGCCCATAAAAACCACCTCTTGGTAGAATTATTTTGTCATAAATAGTAGGAATATTTTATGCAAAAATGAATGAGAACAATGAAAACTTCTTAGGAACTTAATACCTCTTTTATTATTTGTTTCAAATACTATCCTGTCAAAACCTGTATTCAAATATGCACAAGTACATCATGTCACTGAGTCTAATTCTATTTACTGTTTTTTCCAATCACAAACAGTTATCCATTTACAACTTCACAAGCAGAATCTCTAAGAATCATTATTTACAAGTGTAATTGTTTTTCTTCTTCTAAATCACTAACACTTTATCCATTTACATTTTTGGAACTTGGTTTGTAGTTCTTCTTTGTCATTTTCCCTGGATGACAAATCTAGTTTTACAGCAGAAACCATGCAAACTTTTAAGGCTTTTTTCTTGATAAATATTCATATAAAATCTTTCTTCATTTGGAGCATCTTTTCTCTTGTTTGTGTTCTTGTTATGCTTTACATAACAGTTTTGTCATATTCATTTTTCTTCATCTGGAGTATCTTTTCTCTTGCATTTTTCTTGATACACTTTAAAGAACACCTTTGCCATATTCATTTTTCTTCAACAGAGTATCTTTTAACTTGCTTGTTTTCTTTGTACACTTTATAAAACAGCTTTACTGTATTCATTTCTTTTCTCTAGCTTGTATCTTGAGATGCTCTATAGAACAGCTTCAACTTCCTTACCAAGGGGCTGAATCAAAAGGATCAAGGAGTGGTTCTTTCTTAAAGTAGTACCTAACAGCACTTTTATAAAATAAGAAATGCGGTAGCGCACTTTTGACTTTCTGGTTTTGACAACATCTTGATGTTTTGCACAAGGTCATGGCTTCATGGCTTTTCATGGTAGATGGCACAATAAACAGTATGTACATCCCTGTGCCTCCCATTACCAAAACCTCTGAAAAAACTAGCACTGAGTTCTGAACTGTTTATGTTATCCTGTTTGATGACGACACACCTCAAGGCCATCTCTGTTATTTACTCACATGAAGTGATACTGCAGGGAAATAGTTACTAAAACCAAAGAATAAATAAACAAGAAAAAAAAACACAAATATACTCAAAACAAAAATTGAATTTAAGCAGATTATCGATTTTGCATGAAAATGTGAGAATAAAACAAAACGTGGAAAATTGTGTTTCCATGGAAATTTCACAGCTTTTAATGATAAAAGCTTACTGATGATGAGATTAAAATTAACTTAGGCAGGTAACATTGCCATAGCTGATGGAATTAAAGATTTCCAACTAAGATTTTACCTTCTTTCTGACCAGTCTTGGAACTAAATGGAAAACACCAGGCATGCTTATGCAAAAAGTTTCCAAACTGATCACAAAACGATCTGTCCTGAACTATCAGATATGCTGTTATTTTCAATGCTGTGTAGGAGTTATGCCAAACTGCACATGGCCAAATAAACATTTCTATTGACAGAAAGCATTACAAGTTTCCTATGTCTTTTAAAGGTATGGGCATGGGAACAATATTTTCAATTGTATCTACAAAAAATCATTCATATATGGTACATAATCACTTCTAAGTCAAGTCTACCTTCAAACAGCAAAGACACAGATCTACCAGTGCATTTTGTGATGGCAGATGGGTCTGTGCAGTTTGTTAAGAGTAATCAGTAAAAAACAAACAACACAGATCCAGATCTGCCAGCACATTATGCAACAGCAGATCAGGGTCTATGTTGTTTGCAGTAGGACTCAACTTATGTGTGTGTATATATGGTAGTTACAGATTTACTCACGATATAGCACTGTTAAAGAACTGTTCTGCAGCCACATAGTCTCCATTATGAAGAAGCAGGAGAATCAAACCTATAACAACCTTTTTGATCTGGTCATAGTTTTCGGCCGCTTTCAGGAAGTCAATTTCTTTTTTCAATGTTGAAATGGCTTCATCATACCTGTTAAGTTGATATAGAGAAAATTTATCTGTAAATCTGTAATTCATTAGGTTAATCACAGCCCTTTTAATTCTGGTTTTCTAAATGAATAGAACTGTAAATCAGAGTCTACCATTCACCCTTGATTTATTGGCCATGTCGAAGGCTAACAATGAATCTACTATGAAGATATTAGTGTTAGCGACTGCTACAATCACCAAAGGCTAACAATGAGTCTACCATGTACAGCTTAGTGTTAGCAATTGCTATAATCATCAAAGGCTAACAATATGAATCTACCATGTAGATATTGGTGTTAGCGACTGCCATAATCATCAAAGGCTAACAATGAGTCTAGTATGTAGATATTGGTGTTCACAATTGCTATAATTATCAAAGGCTAACAATATGAGTCTACTATGTAGATATTCATGTTAGCAATTGCCATAATCCTCAAAGGCTAACCATGTAGATATTGGTGTTAGCAATTGCTATATCATCAAAAGCTAACAATATGTGTCTACCATGTAGATATTGGTGTTAGCAATTGCTATAATCATCAAGGCTAACAACGAGTCTGGTATGTAGATATTAGTGTTAGCGATACCATGTAGATATTGGCATCAATGATTGCCACAATCATCAAAAGTGATACATTTTTTTTAGAAGTGATTAAATTTGTTAAAACAGTATATCAGGCATTGGAAAATTTTGGGATTTGTCTGTAGATTTATGCTTTGAAAATGCTAATGTCTGATGTATTGCATTTCTGGGTTTAGAAATTATGCAATGATGCAAAATTTCTTAACAAAGCAACATGCATATATGCATTATTTACCGATAAATGAGACTTGTACTAGTTTAAGAATAGAAATTTCTGAAAAAAGAGAGAATAATGAAAATAATGCTGGTTAATAGTTGGTGCCAAATATGGAAGAGCTCAGATCCAAAATGGAAGATTCCATAGTGAAGCCCTTTATAACAGCCACACCCAAAATGGAAGATTCCATATTGCAGCCCTTTGTATGAGCTGGACCCAAATGGAAGATTCCATAGTGCATCCCTTTATAAGAGCAAGACCCAAAATGGAAGGTTCCATAGAGCAGATCTTATAAAGATTCAAACTTTGGAAGGACCAATGCCACAAGCAGCTAGAAATATATAATTATTATTGATTTTGATTAATATGTCATCTTCACAATATATATCAACTAAAAAAGCTTTTTTTAAAAACTCATTCTTATTTTTTTTTAAAGTTTATTGTTTATCTAACAGAAAAAAATGCTTAATTAGCAACAGGGCAATAACTACCCTTAAACCATGTACATAATACTGCCAATAAGGAATTTTTTTGTTTGTTTTAAGATTTCTTTAAATATACTAATCCATGCTGACTTTTCCAATTATTGTTTAATGAGATAAAATAGGGTATTATGGATGCTAATTGTGAAACAGATATTAACATTAGTTGTCTTAATGATACAAATATTATCATTAGTTGTCTTAATCAAAACCTAGACTGTCAAACCCGATCAACAGCAGTTTCATGAATTCTAGGACTGAAAACTACGTTTTTAAGTTGCGGAAGACAAAATTGTTCAATGTGATAACACCTGGAATAAATTTTCCTGACATCACTATGCATTCACAAATTTTATCCCCTCACTTTCAGACAGCAGCAGTGTCCCATGGCAGCCTGTACAAACTAGCAGTCATAAAAAAATGTGGTGAATCTAACATGATCAGCGACAAAAAGGATTAAATGGTATTTTAATTATGGACAAGTTCATGCAAAGTAAGCACAATTATTTTCTGAGATAATTAATTATTTATTCACAACCAGTGAACTTCTTTAATAAACATCAAATGAGCTCATAATGTTGCTGACCTATATATATTATTTATTTATATTGTTGAAAGTATATATTTATTGATAACAATGCAATTAATTGTGCCCATGTGATTACCTGCTGATACATTAAGACTTTTGTTTGAAAATGGACACCAGATTTCTCTAGATTGTGTCCAAAAACATGAACTCAGGGATAAAACAATGTAAAACATTGTCCAAAAATTTAACCTGCAGGATGGGTTAGAAAATTATTACATAATATCAGCCTCTGTCTCTCTCTTATCATATTGTTTACAGCTTAAAAAAAGAAATCTTGGCAAATCTTTTACTAGAAATGGTATACATCTTGCTCATAATAAGACTCGTTTGGGATCTTGATCAAAACCTGTTAAAAGATCAGCCTCCCCTAAACACAGTGGGTTGAATGCAGAATTGCAGTTCTCTATAATCAACATATTAATTTATCCATAATAGCATTTCTCTATAATCAACATTAATTTATCCATAATAGCAATTCTCGATAATCAACATATTAATTTATCCATAATAGCAATTCTCTATAATCAACATATTAATTTATCCATTCATGGATCTTGCTCCTTACTTGACCGAGACCTTGATGATCACAGTCCACATTCCAAGTTTGATGGTCTCCAGGTGGATGTGTGTTCTGAAGTGCTCATCTTTACCAGTCACTGATATCTTACCTCTGTATGTGTTCGAGTGTCAAGCTTGGCCAGTATGGTTAAGTGACAAAGCTTGCCAGTAGCTTCCCATGAGTAGGTGGTTCTTCCTGGGGTTTTACTGGGTTCTTCCTCCACCAGATATACTGGCTACCATGTATAAACTATTATGTGTTGAAAAATGGTGTTATGCCCACAAACTACCATCACCTCTAAGTTTGATCAAAGTCAGATCAGAAATATGGCCTGCTGAGATAAAAAGGAATTGCAAATGGGCAGATGACAGACACAAGGCTGTACCTTAAGCTCACTTGGCCTTATAGCAAAGTGAGCCAAAAATGATGGATTATATATGCCAAATAAATAAAGTGGTTCATACCAGTTTAAAAAAAACTTATCCTCTTCTGCTAAAGTAAAATATGTATCAGAGTGATATTCTAACTATGGTTAATTGAAGTAATTCATTTCAACAGAGTAATAACTCCCCAAAAATGCAACATGGAATATAAGTGACATCACAGGCATTAGCTCTCATAAAATATTGCAGGCTTCACTATGTTTAATTAACTGTTTGGATTGGAAATAAAAAAATTCAAGTAAAAAATAACATTTAAAAATAAAGTGGCAGAATTAATGGTTCTTTGAATTATACCTAAGATATACAAGGTCTTTTGTAAATAGCCAGTATAACCAGTGAGGAAAGCTGGGGAAATTCTTTTTCTTTAAAATCCTAACCCTATTCAAAATATGAAACTGCAGAGCGCCACCTATAACACCATGTGTTATAGTCATGGATCCCATTTCATTGTGTAGCAGTGAAATCATATGCATTGTGTAAGGTGGTCACACTTTAAGGTGTATACTCGATGGGTTCCATGGACAGCATTATAATTAGTACTAAATATGTTATTATGTACTTTATTATAAAGTGGTCTCATTATCTATGTCTCCCATGTAGAGCATTAAAATGAGTTCCATATATGTATCATGTATTTCATCATAAGGTGGTCTACTCTATGGCTCCCATGGAGAATGTTATAATGAGGGAATAGTGAATGTGTATCCTGTCCTTCATTATAAAGTTTCTCACTATAAGGGGGTATACTCTATGCCTCCCATGATAGCATCATAATAAACAAGTAATGTATCTTCTGAATGTGCCAACTTCAAAGATTGTATGTGACCACTACACCAAACATTTTTTGTTGCATTTAAAACCCATAACTTTTTTATAAAAGAAAGAAATAAACTTTCACAAAAACTGTGAAACAATTGGTTCCATACAATTAATTTTATCACTGAACCATACCTTTTCAACCTAATCAAAAGCCTTCCAGCTTTGCCTATAAATTCTGCACACTGCCTGGGTTTGTCTTCCAACTGAAACAGAAAGACAAATGTTCTGCAATGCACTTTATATCATTAAAAAGTGTCTTTATAGTCAATTTGACCTCTAATTCAATGTGTATGACTTTCATTAATTAAATCTTACATTGCCCTTTCTTACAGTATTACTTCAATAATAAGCCCAGGGAACTCCACCTTGTAAATATAGTGAGGCTTATTGTGGGACAAGCTTAATCTGATGCATGGTCCTCTCATCAGCGAAAACAATTTTTCTTGTACATTATGTTTTCTGACAGTACTTAGCTGATCATATGACATTATGATAAATTTCCTTGCTACCTCCAAATCCTGCCCTCTCAGTAAGACTGAAATACATCTTTCTGTCAAGAGAAAGAGGAGTTAACCCATAAGAGTTGCTTCCCTGTGTATGTGTGTGTGTGTCTATATAAAGGAAACGAGTTTTATAAGTTAACTCCCCTTTCTACTCACTAGGTTCTACCAGTATATCCAGTTTAAAAACGTTTTTCCACTTAAATGCAATTTTAACAGATGCTGCATTGTAGGGAAGAGTGGGAGGAATTATTTGCAATATTATAAGTATTATCAGAGAAATATAATTTAATTAAAAAAATTGCCGTCTCCATCATAAACATTATCTGATCACATTACATTAGAATATGTAAAAGGAGGAGCAAATGCTGAGCATCCTACCTCTACCTGTGTCACTCAAAAGGAGCACGACTGTACCATTAAAAGGGTGAACTCTCCTAATGCTAGTTTAGCACAGTGGGAGACCTTAGTTAATACACATGTGAGGAAGATCACTGTGGGATTCTGTACTCGATTATCGTCTCACCCTGAAATTTTCTGCAGGCAAATCCAGCAAAAGTGACCAATATCATCTGGTTCTGTGGTTGTGCTATCATAAATGTGGAGTGGTTTAGTTACCACTGACTCAATGAGGTCAAGTTCTCTCCTCTGAGAGACCATGTGTCACAGTTTGAAGCTGGTGAAAGTGGCTGGGCATGACATCCAACTAACTCCACTATGTTTCCAATAGACAGATTATGTTCTATGGCTCGAGGAAATTGCACTTATTTCGTGAACTGAGATTTTCATAAGGCTTACCTGTTTCTAACAGAGGTCATTGTATGCTGGTTCTATAACTCCCTTTATTGATGCAGTTAGCTCTTGTGGTGTTATGTATTGTTTTCTGGACCCGAGGCAGGAATAGCCTGGGCTGGTCGTTGCATATGTTCTAATAGGGGACAAATAGATATTTGTTGATTGCCTATTGATGGCAACCTATTTTCACAATAAAACCAGGTTGTGTCATTAGGACAACTGATTGGGACAGAACTGTATGCAGTTTTGGGGCTAATGAGAGGTCATGTAGCTCACTGACTCTGCATGCTGAGGATAGTGTCATCAGAAAGCAAGTCTTATATTATAGTTGACTGATGGATGTGGCTGACAGGGGCTTGAATAGTTGACTGATGGATGTGGTTGACAGGGGCTTGAATAGCTGACTGATGGATGTAGCTGACAGGGGCTTGAATAGTTGACTGATGGATGTGGCTGACAGGGGCTTGAATAGTTGACTGATGGATGTGGTTGACAGGGGCTTGAATAGCTGACTGATGGATGTAGCTGACAGGGGCTTGATTAGTTGACTGATGGATGTGGCTGACAGGGGCTTGAATAGCTGACTGATGGATGTGCCTGACAGGGGCTTGAATAGTTGACTGATGGATGTGCCTGACAGGGGCTTGAACAGTTGACTGATGGATGTGGCTGACAGGGGCCTGAGCTTGGATAAGTAAATCCATGTCAACACAGATGAGAGATTCCATTTTGAGAATAGGATGAATGAGCTTGGTTTGGATAAACTGAAAGGTCCTTTTTATGTCCAATATCATCTGGTCCATGATGTTGGAATATTCCAAGTTCATGAACTGGTATCCTTTTATGGTGATCGAAGCTAACTTCTCATTTTCAGAGAGAAAGAAAAGGAAGTTGGCCAGCTAAAGAACAGGGGCAGATAGTGGTGTGATATCATGGATGTGACACTAGAGCCTTGAAAACCTGTTATTTCCAGTCATATGCTTTCCAAGTGGAAGGCCTTTTAGCTGTTGTGATCGCCTCCACAAATGAAGTTCCAAACTCATTTTTGCAGAAGGCATCTCTGACAAGAGATACGCATGTAGTGGGAGTTTCTCTGGATAGGGATTGAACAGTGGTGAGCAGAGCCACTTGAGCAAGGTGGGTGTTGTTAAGACATTTCTTGGTATGTCTGTCACCAGGGCAATCAGAACCTTGATTCTGGATTTGTTACATTATCAAGAGGCAATCAAAACTATCTGGAAGTTCATGTGCCTCACTTTCTGAACTACTTTTGGTATTAGGACTGATGGAGGGAATGTGTAGACCCACATTCCATGCTGACTGACAATGAATCAATAGCTCATAATTCTAGATCTGAAAAAGGGACGATGAAGGTGGGCAATTTGTTATTCCACCTCATTATTAAAAAATTTATTATTGGGTAGCCCCATAGGGCACAAATGAATTTAGAAGGATGGAGACAGCACTCTATATGAAGAAGACATGTCAGGTGAAATGTTATGCTGTCCTGGAATATGAGGGACCTGAATATTTATCAGGTATTGGGTGTACCACCGAAGCTAATCCCATACCATTATGTAATGATCCAGTAATTTTGTCCCTTCCTGTTTGAGGATGTATGTGACCCACTACCAAATTGTTCGATAGCATCAGGACCGTATGTCCATGTATGCATTCTACCCAAGTGCTGGAGACATTAAGAAAAGTTTTCATTTCCAGGAAGCTGATATCATGAACAATATTTTAAATTGGCATCTCTACAAAATAGCTATTTCCTGCCACAGGCTTTAGAGGGGCATAACTGCTGTGATCCATTTCCTGTCTTGCAAATGGACAAAGAAGTTTCTGATGTGGGTCTAGATCATAATGGCCTGTGATTAGTTAACATTGGGCTAGTAGGGCCATCTGTAACAGGTGCATGTAAATGCAGCCAATGGGTAATAAATCTGCTGCAACACTGAATAGGAAGAGTTGAAGAAAACTCCCTCACCTAGATAAATGCACTGTTTGAAATCCTCTGTGGCACATTAATATTTTCAATGCAATCTGGAGAGAGACATCGATATTGAGGTGTGCGAAAACCTCCATACTGAGAGGGATAAAATGTTGAGAGGGGATAAGGTCAGACTTCTCCATGATTATTTTCCACCACAGACTTAGAATGAAGGCAAGAAAGTTGTTAATATCTTGAACCAAACTGAACTTACCAAAATATTTTGAAGGATGTTGTCCAGGTATGCCACTGACAGTGTCAAGGAAGTCGACTTGATCAATAGTGTAAAGGAAGTCGACTTGATCAACAGTGTCAAGGAAGTTGACTTGATCAATAGTGTCAAGGAAGTCGACCTGATCAATAGGGTAAAGTTTTTTGAAGGCCCAAAAGGCTTAGGTTGAGGCCAAATGGAAGAGCATTTTACTGATTCATTGTTCCCTGATACACGAAGCAAAGTTATTTACATGACATGACTGTCCACCTTGGATCCATGGGTATAGCATTCTATATGGCAATGTGATAGTGGTTTATTAAAATGCTGGTTTGGCTCAGACAGACACCTCTGAATAAAGCCAGTTCACTATGAAGAGGCATAGTTTATTCCAGCTGGTCAGTTTGCCATGCGGCATGTTCAGCAGAAGATAATAGTAGCTGTCAAAATGGCAGTGGTCATTATTTGCTTATCTTGGACTAGCAAGATGGCTGGCCATCAACAAATTCTGACAGCAACTGTATCTTCAGTGGCTCTTTCTGCGATTTCCCTGGTTTCTTCCTCCACCAATTATACTGGCTGCCACGTATAGCCTATCTTATGCTTTGAAAAATAATTAAACCCATAGCAACAACTTGTGGTGTAAACTCAGCACATGAAGCTGAGAGGAAATGGATGGTGTTCTTTTATTCTCATGTCTGTCTGCTTTTTAAAAAAAGTTCACAAGCATAAGAAATAAACATCCAACACAGAATTCAACCCAAGTTAGTGAAGTACAAAGTATGGACCATAATGATCAACAACTGAAATGAAGGAGATGCGAGTGCATCTCTCAAAAAGTTTGATAATTTTAATTATACTAATTTGTATAAAGCATGCAAAAAAGCCTACAATGTCATGAGCTGACCAAACAAAACATAACCTAAGCCACAAAATGTGAAATGTAGGTTACAGGGTCCTTTTCTCTTTGTGTGTGGTACTAAGAGAGATGTAAATAATCATCCAATTTAATGATTCAAGCATAAACAGTAAAAACACATTTTACCAAAATCAGTGAAGCATGCAACATAGGCCAGTGACCTATTTTTAAGATGGCAGTGCATCATCTCATCAACTTTCATGATGCCATGAACAACAGCATTACACAGGATTTTAAAAAAACCTATGTGGTTATCAGCTAATGCAAAAAAGTAATATAAGACACTGATGTGTAATGTAAGTCACACTTACTTTCTTTTGTTGTATGGGCATGGTACTTAAAGAGATTCCTACAATCATCTAATCTGATGATTCTTACATGAACTGTGCTTGAGATTGAAAAGAAATCAGTGAAGCATGAAATATTGGTTACACTGACCTAATTTGTGATGCAGAATGGGGTGGATGGGGGTTATAGAACTCGTTGTGTTGCAGCCTTGCAACAAATTTAATGATTTTAGCATCAACAGATTATGAGAAATAAACTTAAAATTTAACCAAACTCAGTGAAGCATGAAATACAGGTCAGAGTAACCTATTTAAGCAATAAGTGTATAGTGCTCATTAAGATGCATCTCCTCACCCAGTCTTACGAATCTAGAAATTAAAAGATCTATTCAGGTGCAAAAAACTCATCTGGTCATGAGCTATTGCAAAAATGTAAGCCAGACAAATGTTAAATGTATATCACCAAGACCTTCTTTTGTTGTAAATGTGTTTCACTAAAATCACATATGACCATCTAGTCTGATGATTCCAACACAAAATTTGAACTACTCAGTGAAGCATGAAATATGGGTCATAGTGACCTATTTTTGTGATTAGGGTGTAGTGGCTGAAATAAGAAAAATAGTTTCTGCACGAACATTTCCCATTCCTGACCATATCCCTTCAACAGTGTGTGAATGGCTTACAATTTGCCAAATAAAGAGGCCATAAAATTATTGCCAAAAGGTCCAAGGTCAAAGTCATTATGATAGAAAAAAAAAATGGTTTTGCATTATTACTTTACTTTCTGACTCAGCACCTTGACCAATGTTTGTTGAGAGCTTGTACTTAGGAAAAGGCCTTCTGATTTTATGTTAAAGGTCTAGATCATTGTTATTTGAACGAAAATTGAACAATAACTTTTGCTCTTAAGTATTTTCCTTTGCCAAACTTTGTGTATGGATTGTACTTAGGGTAAGAAAGAAATCATAAACTTTAGCATCTACAGGTGAAAGATCAAGATCAAGACTAATCTGAAAATAAGTTTCTTCACATTAGGTTTAATTCAAGACTGCATACCTTAATCAAAGGTCAAATACCATGATCACTAATCTCCCAAATTCACCTTGCCTACTACTGCCAACAGAGATGATTATGCATAGCGAGGCATATAATTAACATCATTCATGGCACTCTTGTTAAACCGCTTACTATATAATTTATCACAATGCTTTATTTACATAATTTTATATTAAAAGTTACAAGTGATTATTGTTCAAGGTCACTGCTTGAGGTAAAATAGCAACTTATACATTTAATTTCTAGACACATAATTGCACTCTATTTCCATTATTCATTACTATATACATGTACATGAGATGAATAAATGAACAAACAAACAAACCATAATAACTGCATTAACATACCTCTGCAATCTCACTAGCTCTTTTGTATAACTCTGCAGCCTTAGATGGGTGTGATATTTCTACCATCCTGGAAAAACAATACAACAAAGGTGATAAGGGCCCAGAATTTGAGAAGCAGTTTAAGTAGAAAGAAAATGAATGCTTGATTATAAATGATTATGGTAATATAACTTTTAGTTCATACTGTTAATTCCACACATTTCTTTAAAGTATCAGTAATATTAAGATACTCTTGATTGGTCCATCTATCAATCTGTTGTCCTACTGTCTCCGAATTGAATGGCATTTCGTTAAGATATTTACTCTACTTGCCCATATAGTATCCATGTGCAAAAGGATGTTTTATTCCCTACAATGGTCTCGTGGAGGTAGTGCTGGGGCAGTTATTCCACTAAATGTGACACAGATGTATGGAAATCAAACTCAATGTCTCATCAATAGCAACATATCAAGATTTGGTTAAAACCAATAATTCCCTTTAAGTGTTCAGTTCTACCAAATTCATTGAGCAGAGCCCTATTTAAATCTCTATAATGGGTTCTCTCTTACTATCAAACTGCAAACTGTAAGAGACTCATGGTGATGTCTGTGAGTTCAAAGTCTCCAGTCATTATTATGGAAAATCAAACGTAATGCATATTTACCACGCCAATTTTTTTGAACTTGTTACATGACAGAGGAGTAATGCCTGGCAGAATCAAATGCTATCATAATGAGGGCATTGTAAAAAATGGCCATTTTATCCAAAAGTTTAGACTGGTGGCTGGCAATTACCAAGTGTGTGTGTGTGCATGCATGATTCAGATTTTTAACGTAGCTTTAACAATTTTTCAGTCATATTGCTACAATGTCTGCAATGTGGCAGTTGATAGTTATGTTTAGCACTGGGGCATCATGCCACAGACATGCAGCATGATGTCCCACCCAGTCACATTATCCTGACACCAGGCCGACCAGCCCTAACACTAACCACTTAATGCTGAGCGCCAAGCGAGGCAGCTGTTAGTACCATTTTTTAAGTCTTTGGTATGACTTGACCAGGGATCGAACTCACAACCTCCTGCATCCAAGGCAGATGCTCTAACCACTAAGCCACCAGAGTGGTCAATTAGCAAGTGTAACAGTATGATGGGGGAATTAAGATAGTGAGGATATCCATCTAGTCTCTTGTTGGATATGTAATGTTCTACAATACAACAATAACATTACATTACATTATACTAGTTTTGAACTTGACCTAAGAATGGTCTTCAGTTGCAGTCAGAATATTTCTTGAGGCAACTGATTTGACATATTAACATCTTGTATTAATCGTTGGTACAATTAACTGTCATGCTATTTTAAAGACATACATTAGCAATCATCAATTCACTTTTGACATGTATTTGTGCTAAGTACAAAAAATGGTCCAAAAGGGCAGATTTTGAGTCTATACTTACTTGGCAGCTTTGTCCATACAAAGAGCTGCTGTGTCTGGTGTCCCATGTTCCTGGAACATCTGAGTGGCATGTTCCATGAAATTTACTGCTTTCTCAATCTCATTGTTTTCCTTGCTCAGAAAGCCAGCTTGCTCATAAGACCTGGGAAACAACATAATGCAATCAGAAATTTGGGAAAAGGAAGCACTTTTTACCAACTAATTACACCCGCTACCCACAAGTCTTATTTAAATGCACGATGTCCCCTTGAACTCCTGTGCTATTTTCTGCAAAAACCAGTCAGGGGCAAAATATCATTTGGATGCAGTTTTTACATATTTTCTGTGATTCAACAAAAATTAGCAAGTATTTTCTGAGCTTAATATCAACACTCTCATAGAACACTTCATACATTATCAACTAGCCAAGTTTCTCTGAACAGGGTGTTCCAAAAATGCAACGTTGCCATTAATAAATTAATGTTTTTTGACATCCTATTGGGGTCTCAGAGGACTAGGTTCACACTATCCTCTAAATGATCCTAAAACCAGGTAAAGAAATAAATTTCCATATATAAACTCTATCATAAAGTATTAAAATAACAATAAGAGTTCAAATTGGTATCCTATCACATTATAGTCTAGTCTGCATTTCCTCTGGCCCTTGTCACCCCATTTTTGATATTTGGACATTTATGTTGGGGTGTAGGGTCAGAGTCCATTCCCTATCGAAAAGTTGGAATTCGTCGACACCATTGTGTGTCAGCATGGGGTAGCCGCTTACTAGCTGTCCCAGCAAACTTGAATGACCCTTCATCGAGATATACCTGCATGAAATTAATAAGAATATGATTTATTTTCTCAAAAATTGTGAGCATAGCATTCATCACATCTTTAATCCACTGACAGACGAGACGAAAGTACGTTGTTGCTGAAATCTGAACTGGATCATTTTCTTGCACCTCATGCCACTAAAAAATAAAAAAAGTACAAGACATATTTCATACTTACTTAGCTGCATGGAAGGGACTGGATTTGTGTTAAGGAGAAATTCGCAGTGATAAACAAATGCAAATGTAATTTTCTTTTCTTCCTTTGACCTGAAATCTATATGTGCAATGCAAATAATGATAACTTAGACCATTTTGATGAATACAACATAGAAAATAATTTCCTAATAGTTTCTCTAATTCTGAAGTTAATAAATAAAGTACTCTGCTTAAAAAGTTCCTAATTTTAATGCATTAACCAACAACATTTTACATGTACAATTAGGACTTAAGGTTAACATTTGTAAGGATCATAACTGCATCCATTTCATACTGTGACAAAACATTTAGCAATGTATGCCAAAAGTACTGAGTGATGTAAGTGTGATAAATTTAACATTCATTAGACATGCAATTTGTCTGAAGAAAAAAAACCCAATACACTATGAGCAGTTTTGGCATATCCTTTTTTTTTGCATACTATGTAATACAACACAATTCATATACTTCACATTAAAGAATAGAACATATATACTTGAATTTTTTATTTTGTGGGGAAATTGTTCTTCTCAGATTCCATTTTAACAAGGTAGGTGTGTTTGTGTGTGTGTGTTGGTTAGAGCATATTTTTTAATATCAGGGAGATTTAATGCAGTAAATAAGGCAGGCCTGAAACATGATGCATGTGTTTGCACACAGAAATTGCTGTGAATCTTATGATGGTACAACCTAGAATAGACTCAAATACAATGTTTATAGAATGTAATTACTCCTGAAATTGCTGTGAATTATGTAATACTGCATCCTAGAACAGAGCCTAATACACTGTGTAAAGAAAGTTGGTTGTTATGGTTTAATGTCATTTTTCATCACATGATGGTCTATATATGGTGACCAGTATATCTGGTGGAGGAAGAACACAGGAAAACCCTGTGAAGCTTTCTCATGTAACCACGTTGGCTGCATCTGAGAATCAAACTGATGCAGATAGAGGTATGATGTCAGTGATCTGTACAGGCAAGTGCTTAGACCACTTGGCCACCCATGGCCCCTGTAAAGAATACTCCTAAAATCCCTGTGAATTCTGCAACAGTGCATCCTAGAACATAACCCCGATAAGCCGGGTAAAGAATGTAATTACTCATGTAATCTCTTGTGAATCCTGCAATACTGCATCCTAGAACAGACCCTTATATGCCATGTAAAGATTGTAATCACTCCTATAAATCAGTCTTAATAAGGCTGTCGTCTGCTTTTCAGTCATATCCCAATTTAGGTAAGATTGAATAAATCTGATATCAGCCAGAAGTAAAAGCTCTAACATGCACAGAATCCCATATACTGTCTATGCTCACTAATAAGTTGATTACAACTGCAAGCAACACAGATCCTTAGTTGCCATTGCATTATGTATAACAAGGTATAGGTTGTTGTTGTTCTAATGATTACTCTTAACAAACTGCATAGACCTATGATCTACCTACACATTATGAGATGGCACATCTGGGTCTCTGCAGTTCGCAGCTGGAGTTGACTTATAAGTATGTGGTTACGCTCTACACTTATAAGTATGTGGTTACACTCCACACTTATAAGTATGTGGTTACACTCCACACTTATAAGTATGTGGTTACATCTACACTTAAAATTATGTGGTTACACTCTACACTTATAAGTATGTGGCTACACTCTTTTTGCAAAAAAGGATACTCATTCATTCGCTGTTGCAGTTCTGCTGCTTTTACATAAGCATCTCGTGCTTCTGACAATGCTTTGCCATTTCTGAAGCTTGTTGCTGCAAAAAAAAAAATAATTGAACAAGTCAACAATTGCTTCCTGCATAATGTAGACTGAGCTTCCTATTGATGTTTGATAACATTCCTATTGCTGTTTGATAACATTCCTATTGCTGTTTGATAACATTACTTTTTTCTTTTTAGCAGTAAAAAAGGCCAACTTTATTCTGAATCTGAGTGAACTTCAATTAGATTTTACATTAACTCATAGTAGTGTATATGTAAAAAAGTCTTCATTAACAAGAAGTTCAAACATTTTCCCCAATTAAAGAGTTAAATTGTACACTGAATGATTACATAAAACATATCTAGTGATCCTGGGGTGGCATCTACTCTTTCTCTCTAAATATTAAGTTGACACTTTGCCTACCCATTCACCAAAAAAAAGAGACAAAGGCATGAAAGTCACATGACAAAACCTCATTAAATTTAGGAAATTCACCAGTTTTACAATTCTGAAGGTAGTTTACTAAATTTTATACATGATTCAAGATCTAATAACTCAGCTGTATCAAAATAGATTTGTTCAAAGGTGAATGATTCTTAGGCTCTGGTCTGAAATTCTGAGCTTGAAATAGATCAGTATCACAAAATCCAGGATTAAATTCATAAAATAAAGAATTTTGCATTACTGGGGTGAAATGATTAATCAGTATATCAGAATGTTTTCCATATTGATACCATACTGATACAAGCAGTGAAAAAAACAATTCTTACCCTATACAAGTTAATCTTCAACAGTCATGAAGTCATTAGTATTTATTATTTGTTTTGCCTTTCCATTCTTTAATTTGAAATACCAATTGTAGGAACATGTACTCATTTCTGTCACTAGAAAAGAAAAACTAAAAATAAATTCAAGGTGATTAACTTGCATGGTTTGAAATGTGTGCCCATGTCTCCAGCCCCATTGATTTCATGCTGATTATGTATTTTATCCCATCAGCATGTTCATCTACTGATAACACATATCAGCGAAAAGAAGATATCCTAGATTTGTTCCCCATATATAATTTAAATCATTTACTGATATTTAATAACCAAATTAAGTGAAGTTTCTCAGTTGATTCACATCTTGCCCACATGCATTTGCAGGCTGCACTTCTGGTGTGTCATGCAAAGGAATATATCATATTTAATTCTGATTGGTTGTTATTTGTTTGTTCAAGTCCAGAGCAAAACAATAACCACCAGTCAGGAACTATGGTATATTTAGTGTGACAAACCATAAGTTTTGGCAAACTAAGTCCATTAAAATACAAAGCAAAAGAGAAACTTAATGGAGAAGTGGCTATTTAATGATCTGTAAAGCGTTTAAATCATATGTGAGGAACAGGTTTGTAATGTCTCCTTTTATGCTGATATATGTAATAATCGAATGGGATTAAAAAGATGTAGCATAGAAACAGCAAGATGCCAGATTCCAAACTGCAAGAGTTTTAGTCAACTTGTTAATTTGTAGATGATAAGTGGGTGTGGTCAACAATTTTGTTTCTAGCTGGCAGAAACAAGTGTCTCTGGCCACAGCAGTTGTTTTGCATCTGTGATTAGTATAATGTGAACAATTTGGTTGTTAGTAATCTCCGCTCCCACACTCAGATTTATTCTAGATAAGATTTTCTTTGCAAGAGGGAATGGTACTAGTCCTAATTTTGAAGACAGCACCATATTATCTTCCTAATTTAAGTGAAGACATGAAATTCATATTAAGGCATTTGAAAAGCATTTATTCACTGCAACACAAAGGGCGAGGTGATCAATATCAGTCCTGCAAATGCAGCTGTCTGAAATGACCTGAAAGTTTGAATACAAATCGCTGACAATTAAAAGGTTGAATACAAATCACTGACAGCTAAAAGGTTGAATACAAATCACCAACAGCTAAAAGGCTGAATACAAATCAATGACAGCTAAAAGTTTTAATACAAATCACTGACAGCTAAAAAGGCTGAAAACAAATCACCAACAACTAAAAGGTAGTCTGTTTGGAAGTGCTTTTGATATCTTATGAAGGATGAGAATGGCATAAGAACAGAGGATAAGTCTGTCAGTACACCGCTCCCTCGATAACTCACGCCCGGATAACTCGCGATCCCGCTTATAACGTGGTGTCCGTCTTGGCTGCCAATTTTTTTCCAGAGAGAATGTATCTGTATGCTGAACATGAAAAAATTACGATAAGAATTGATAAATTAAACCTTGATACATTGCTCATTTTATCATCAAAAATGGTGATTAATGCCCTTAAAAATATAATCCATATTTTGAAATTTTCAAGTTCTAAATAAGAATTAATTTCTGAGATCTCAAAAACGCTTAATTACGCGTATTTGGATGCCAATTTTTTTATCTGGTATGCAGAAAATCACTGAGGCGGGAGTCCTCCGTATGCATGTAATAGGTGTGCGGGAAAATTCAAAGGTTTGCCGGTCCTGTTTCAGCCACCTGCTTTGTGGGAAAATGTGTTGATCAGTTAACTGTGCTGATATTTACAATGACAGAATTCAGTGACTGAAAGACTCTTTGATGTACATACATGTTGCCATTTTATAAGAGTACATAAAAAAGAACATAATGCAATAGCTAGGCAGCTAGTTCAAAGGATTTGACTGGCGGCCGGGTGAGAAAATGTACCGATATTTAGTGATTGAATTCAGAGGCAGAAAGACCCAGTTTTAAAATCCTAGTGAGACCTCTGTTTAAAGATATCATATATTATGTAAGTTTTTATGATAAATAGTTGTCATTATACTGTAAATAAACAGTCTGGTGAAATAGTGATCAATGAAAACTTCTGGTAAATGCTAACAGGTGGCAACAGAGAATGAAACAAACACCAGTTAAAAGTCTTCCTGTGTGAAAGTCACATTATAATCCTTTAATTCCGTTTCAGTGTAAACATTATAATCACAACATATTCTGTTCACTGAAGACACGAAAAGAGTCAATCGACCGTCACATCGAAACCAGTGAGTACTTCTAATTACATGCCGGCTTTGTTTTGATCAACAACTTGGGGAAGTGTTTGTTGCATTAAAAAATCGATTACAGGAGACCTGGGGTGCTGGATTAAGGGTCTTGGAGCTGCCTTTGACGTAAAGCAAAACAGTAACAGAGACAGCGACGATGATAGTGATTTCAAAGGTTTCAGTGAAACTGATGTCATTAATGCCAAGGCTGTTGGGGAGAAATTCGTACAGACTCATGGTCCTGAGACGGGCGTTTCTCCTGATGATATGGAGGAGTGGATTTGTGCTGACAATGATTGCCCCACAGCCGAATACATGTCAGATGAAACAATAATTAATTCTATAACGAACAAATTTTCAGCAGAAGACGATTCTAACTGGAGTACCACAAGTGTTGAAAGTGATGCAGACGCAGATGTTGCACCACCTCCCCCCTCTGCACAGGAAGCAATAAAATATTTTGATATTGCCATAAGGTGGCGGGAGACCCAAAATGTTGATTACGTAAAGCTCATGCAGTTGAGAAATCTGAGGGATTTTGCTTGGCAGGAGAGAAACCAAGGAGTAATGAACAAAAAAAAAAAAAAAAATTACTGATTTTTTCAAAAAGGTGAATTGATATTTGTCAAGTGTAGCACAAACGGCAAGTATTAACTTGTTCTAATTTACGTTGTTTTAAATTTGTAGACCAATTAAATATGTTAGTACTGATTAACCCTTGTTATTTTGTTTTCCATTTTACTTCTATTGCATTCAAATCTATCTATCTATCGTTCGATCGACACTGTTTCTCGAAAAGAGTCGATCTTTTGTACATAAAAAATGTCTAATTTGGATCAAACAATAAAACTAGAATGTATCCAACTCAACATAAAAATTTGTGACGTACTACACAATGTGTTAAGTGGTACACATGTTAAGCCAACGGAAACCACGTGGAATAATATTTTCGATGATCACCTCAATATACTGTAATTTATCCTGAAATTAATGTTGTTCTATGAGGAAATAATAAATATAGTACACTGTTATGAAGAGATATTTATTCACAGTTAATCTCAGCACGATTATAAAGTGAGTATTCAACACTATAATCTGCCTATCCCTACCTATTTTTCCTTTATGTCATCGATCACTTTATTGGTTTTGGGCTTATTTTATAGGTCCCTCAATAACTCGCGCCTCACTTATAGCGCGGTTGATGTTTCTGGACCCTGATGTGCGCAAGTTATCGAGGCAGTGGTGTAATATGCTTACTAGAAATATAACAGAAATATAAACAATAGGTCAACACATAAAATTTCATCATCCCACCAATGACATACCTTCTAAAGATCAAATCTGATGTATATCGATATTGTATCAGATTGTAGGCTGTGTATCGTGAATCATATCAATATTCTGCTAAGGTGTATCATTTCACCCCATTGCATTATTCTGAAATATTTTATTAAAGGACATTGGCTTGGGGCTACTTTAAAAAAATGCAGGGAAAAAAGTTGGGGAAAATATGGATACTTTATGAAGAAAACAAGTATAATATTTAGGTAAATTAATGAAAAAATAAAAAATGTACTTATATATTTAAACTTCCAAAAAAACTTATAAACCTGAGATATACTCTATCTTCTTAAACAGTCATGTTTCCTTTCGCCAAAAAATACTGACAGACAAAACAGAAGCCTCTCACCATATGGTTAAGAAAACGGGGTTTTGTATTATATGCTGATATCAAGTTTTAAAAAGGAGGGATAGTAGGGCCAAGATTGGAAAAATATTTGGAAAAAACATGGAGTCAAGCAAATAATAAAGATCTAATTTTGCATACCTAATGTATGACAAAGCAAGCAGAAACTAGTGGAATGCTGAGTAATTTACTCACATAAACGTATCCTTGCCTCACACTCCTACACAATGATGGAAATGAGTCTTATAAAATACAACTTGTCTTAATATAGTGCAAGTAAAATGACTGGTCACAATTCATATTGTCTCACGATTAGAATAATATGCACCAAGTTTCACAGCAATCTAATACACTACATTGGGCTCCAAACAAAAAGGGAACAATTCTCAACTAAAAACAATGCATGAGCAGTCATTTATTGCCACTGCTCTCTTCCACTATAATGCACATTGTTATACCACGGTTCTGGATGCAAGGAAGTACTACTATGGACCCTATGACCACAATCATATCAATGTATAATGATAATGGGTTGAAAGAAAACCAGGTGAAACTTAATCTTATATTTCATTTCCTTTTTAAAACAACATTATTCAACAAATTCTGAATAGCGTCTGCTGTACCATGTTTCCATTTATTAGGCTATTCTCAATATAGCATGGTTCTGTATATATAGCAGTACTCTGTATAATGATGTTCAATACATGACACGGTCAGGTGTAACCATGACTGCCACATGATGAGCTGCATGGTGATGATCATAAAAACATTTCCAAAGTTTATTGGAGATCCAAGGAAATCTGGAAAGCTGTCTGCATTACAGACAAATGCCAAACATTGCATTCTGCTGGAAGATAAATAAGGCAATTATGCTATTTACCAAGTTTCATGGCAATCCTCCAAATACTGCATGAATAACTGCACTAAACAGACTGTCATACACTCCATTAAGCTACAAAACAATAGAGGCAATAACTGAAACAAAAATTACAAATGTAATGTGATTTGTATCTATGCATTTGCTGGTGATGACCATGTTATTTACATATGTCATGGAAATCCATTAAAAACTGCAGGATTAGTTGCACTAGCAAGGTCATAAAATGCATTACAAGCCATAAAATGGCAATAACTAAATAAAACTGAAAGCAAAGTGGTTTGTTGATTTTCACATCTTCAGGTAATGCCCATAATGTATACTGTTACATGGCAATCCATCAAAAGCTGCAGGACCAGCTGTGCTAATTAGACTTTGCCAGATAAAATGGATGACCGTTTTGGAATGGTGATCTTTAAGAAAGGTATGTTTGTTGAGATCACATTTCTTAAGATTAAGCAAATAAACTATTTGCCATGTGCACTATAAACTGCATACTGACCAGCTTTTATATACTCTGAGATGGCTCCATCCAAGTCTGGATTCCATTTGAAGAAAGATGTCTTCATACTAATAAAAAAGAAATGGGAACAATAATCATGCTGCAATGGTATGGACTATGAATAAGACTATATACTGAAATGGTGACAGACTAAATAATATGGCCATACTGAAATGGTATGGACTATGAATAAGACTATACTGAAATGATGACAGACTGAATAATATTGCCATACTGAAATGGTATGGACTATGAATAAGACTATACTGAAATGGTGACAGACTGAATAATATTGCCATACTGAAATGGTATGGACTATGAATAAGACTATACTGAAATGGTGACAGACTAAATAATATGGCCATACTGAAATGGTATGGACTATGAATAAGACTATACTGAAATGATGACAGACTGAATAATATTGCCATACTGAAATGGTATGGACTATGAATAAGACTATACTGAAATGGTGACAGACTAAATAATATGGCCATACTGAAATGGTATGGACTATGAATAAGACTATACTGAAATGGTATGGACTATGAATAAGACTATACTGAAATGGTGACAGACTAAATAATATGGCCATACTGAAATGGTATGGACTATGAATAAGACTATACTGAAATGGTATGGACTGTGAATAAGACTATACTGAAATGGTATGGATTATGAATAATATGGCCATACTGAAATTTTGTACACTATCAATGACCATTCTGAAGTGGTACAGACTGTAAATAATATTGTGTACATCTTGCCAAGCATTAGCTCACAAACATTTTCAGTGTGAAATATATATTTATATATAATATGAATGCTTTGTTTATTAAATATACCAAAATATAATGTTAAAACAAGCTCCCAGAATCTATCATATATGCCAAATATGTTTGAGAGAACTGAGTCCCCCCCCCCAAACTATAAAGAGCCCAAATTGGATATTGCGATTTTCTGCACACAATCCCTACAATGTAAATGGTTTTGTTCCAAAGACATTTTCAAGGTACTCTAGATCTAGCCGATAATAACAGTAAAATGGTTTCTGGGCTTCTTTAAATCTGAGTGACCTGTAATCGACATCTCCACTCTGATCCATACTGTAACAAATAAATAAAGATTGTGTCCGAGTTCAAGTATATTCATAATTCCAAAGATGTAAAATGACTTAAAAACAAAAGACAACTTATAGAATATATATATATATATATATATATATATATATATATATATATATATATATATATATATATAGAGAGAGAGAGAGAGAGAGAGAGATATTCCGCTACAGCATGCTCTGTTATAACACAAATTCGGATATAACAAGGTCAAGGTGTGGCTTCCAAAATTTCATATTCATGTATTTTTCTTGTACATGAATACAAATTCTTTCTTAAAAGTATGAAAAAAAACCGTAAAAAGTTCATTATCATTTTGGGGAAGAGATCGTGTATGAATAATACAAGATGATCATGGTATGGCTCCTGAAATTTTATATGTATTTTTCTCGTACATGAAAAAGCAATTTTTTTCTTTGTAAAAGTATGAAAAATAATGTGTAAAAAGTTTATTCTGGGATCGCGTAAGGCCAATGTTGCAAACTTGAATTTTATTCTTAATTGCTGCAAAATATACCATCTGGCAATTTTTTTTATTGGCGACGTTGTTGGCTGTTTTTGGAGTGGAGAAATTCAGAGGCCCCATGAAAGGAAGCTGCAAACTTGATATAAAATGCACTGAAATTTATCTATTGTTACATAAACAAATTCTTTGTCCACATTGACAAACCATCTACACAGTGCATTGTTATATCACAATCTGCTTATGTTGACATCTAGCATGAGTACTGTACGTTGTAAAATATCCACTTTTTTTCTTGTTGACATTAATGGTAATGGAGATCAACCAGATAAGGCATTATCTCGTGATCTATCTTTCGTCAGATTTCTGGCTTCTCACTAGTAATTGACATGTTTACAAAGACTGACATCTGTATGTAGACTGTAAGCAAAATTCCTCTTCTTTTCACACAAAATTATATCGTTCAGACACACATTTTCTGTAATAATCCCTGTCATCAGACCAGAACACATGCATCTCTATTGTCCATTGACCCTTTGTTAAATTTCTGATGCATGAGTCGAAGGCATCATCACGCTGCTACCACAAATGTAAAAATAAAGAAATAAATATTTAAAAAACACATCTTACTTATTGGTTTATTCAATAGACAGGGAGGAACAGTAACTAGAATAGACCAAAAGACAGCCAAATCCTTTTTAAATAGCTTGCTGAAATTTCAAAGAAAAGATTACCTTTGAAGCACCTATGAAAACATACTCAGCTAAAGGAAAAAAAACAGTTTCAATCATGCAATACAATCATTTGATGTTGCTGCCACAATAAGAAATGGGCATTTGTTTGGTTCTCCAAAGCTGCCCTTTAGCGGTGACTTCAATAATGCATGCACCCTTCATCCAAGAAAGCCAACTACAGTCTTCAATAAAAGCAAAGAACTTTTCTTCAAAGGTTAGTACCAAACTTAAATAAAAGTAATGGAATATGATGGATTTTTTGCATCTTCCAATGTGATTGGAACACGTTAACTGTGCCGTGAAAGTTTCCTTTTGCAAGGAAAACGTTTATGCTTACGAATACTACCAATGGTGGCTTAAAATGCAAACTAACTTTTACCGACTTGGGACATACTGAAAAGTAAATGTGCTTCGTCATTTGTTACATGATTGTGCTATGTTTTTCCACTGAATTCAGACCAATATGACCTGTGACAAAATTACTGAATATTTTAAATCTGTGCATGCATATTTTCGATGGAATTACTTGTATTGTGGATTCAATGTATGTGATGAGATTCACATGGTGTTGATACCCTATTCGTGCTATACATTAGACATGTATATATAAACAGTTGTCACGTGGTTCTCTAAATAAAGTAAACTATTATATATGCCTTCCCTGTTTTCACTAGAGGTGTATTTCTCATTTAACATCCATCGATTTAAGATGGTAACTGTGCTGATGAAGCATGCATTTTACCACCCTCATTTATTACCTACCCCATTGCAAATTTTTGGGGGTACATTCATCATTTTCTTCAGTTAACTGACCTGGTTGCTTATAACACGTTTCGGTCTATAACTCGGTTGGGTTCTATGGCTTCCAACTACTGTGTTATAGTGGGGTCACTATCTATATATATATATATATATATATATATATATATATATATATATATATATATATATATATATATATATATATATATATAAAGAGAGAGTACCAAACAGAATGGAAAGTGCTAGCGCTAGATTATACGGGAGAATGCTTGATAATAGCAGGCAGAATTAATATTTAATATTCAAACACTTGTTAGCTGGTAAATGGCACCTATCACCTTGCCTGCATAGCAGATACTCTCACATGCCAACCTAGTAGATGAGAATTAATTACTAGGTTGTCATGCTAGTGTGTCTGCTTTGCACAAGTGCATATAACTCTGCCTCAGAAGCATCATTTTTTTGTGATGTGTGCATAGTCGTGATGGAATATGGGCTGGTGCATCCATGCAAGGCAATGGGTGCTGTTTACCAGCGGACCTGGGTTTGAATCTCAGTAGACTACAAATTTAATATTCTCTAACCTGTATGATAATATTATTTGTAAAGCTTTGTGGGATTTCCTACAAATGCCTATGAATTTCTCTCTCTCTCTCTCAATATATATATATATATATATATATATATATATATATAAAAGCTGTACCGATTAATCGGCCATATTCATAATCGGGCCGATTATTAGAACAATCGGTATAATTGGTAGCAGCAGAAATAATCAGTGCCGATGTAAATAAAATTCCAAAATATAAATTCAATCATAACATTCATCTTGACATAGCCTGAATTTTAAATCATAATTAAATAGTGGAAATTAAGGAATAAACATTTGTTTTGGGGGTTAATTAAAAGTAAATACCTTTTAACACACTTGCTGAAAACTACTGCTTTTTGTCTGCAGACAACAAATTATCAATACCATTCACACAGTCATCCCAATCACAGCAACCAACCAGCCAATGAGGCCTCAAGTGGCTGTTGAACTTCCAGCATACACATTAGCAGATAGCTAGGCAGATTAGATAGCTAGCGAAATTTCCAAATACAAAGAAACTATCACTCAGTACAGTTAATCGATTCTTTAGCCAGTACTGCAATGGTGTAATCAAAGAATAACAGTCGGATGCTGAAGTGGCAGAAAGCTGACATACAAATATGCAGCACTGATATTGTCATGCCAGCACCAGTGACGTTACCCCTGGATACCCCAGCTGCTAAGCTACTTCAGAGTGTGACTCGCAGCATGGTGCAAGCATCCATCCAGCCATGTGGATAACTTAGTAGTATCTTACTTGATTTAAAGCATTGTTTCAAGAGAGCAAATCGATTGGATTATTAATATTGACTAGTGATTGTACACTATTAAATATACTACCAAGATTATGCATAATTTTGAACTCGAAACACTAAAGTTTAGTCTGGAATTACTTCAGAGTAAATGCAGTTGATGAGTCCAAAGCAAATTGTACACTTTGCAAAGCATGCATTTCCAGAGGTGGAAAGGATTCTAAAAACAATATGACATCAAATCTTGTCCAGCACTTGCGTTATATGCACATCACCAAACATGGCCTGTTTCTGGCACATAAAAAAGAAAAGGATGCTGTACAGTTAACCTCAGTAGCTGCAGCAACTCCTCGTATTCTGACTACTGACGCCATGCTGCACCGGAAGCAGCCATTTGCATTTGATAACCAGAAAGCTATTAACTGGCACAACGCTATTGCAGAGATCATTCCAGTAGATGTGCAACCATGTTCCATTGTTTAAGACATTGGATTTTTACATCTGATGGCCACGGCAGAACCGCATTATAAAATTCCGTGATTTAGTTTCTGCCCAATCTTAATTTAGTTTGACCTCTGATGCATGGTCAGACCCGTCCATCGGCATAGCCTTGTTGACTCTCACTGGTTGATGAAAGACTTTCAGCAGAAACAGGAATTTTTAGCAGCAATGCCTCTCAATGAATCACACACAGGAGAATATTTGGCAAGCAAACTGGACAAATTATGTGAGGAATACAACATTCCCAAAATTCAGATATATTTTCTTCTGCATGACGGAGGTGCAAACATGGTTAAAGCAATGCATCTGGTTGAAATCGACAGCATTGGCTGTTTTGCACACACACACTGCAGCTTGTTGTCAGTGATGGCATTCTGTCGCAATGAGATGTCAAAGATGTTTTGGCGATTTTGCAATCCACAGTCAGCAAGTTCCGGCACTCCATCCTGGCACAACAGCAGCTCAAAGAGCAGCAGGAAAACATATGGGAAAGTAGTAATTAAAGAAGAAGCAGAATATGTGAAAATATGGTATATTTGACAGTATACAACCATGAGTACGAATTGACCATCACCTTAGGTACGAAACGAAATGATCATCACTTCAGGTAAGAAATGACCGTCGCCTTGCATATGAAACGACCAATTTCTACTGGGTACAAAATGACTTGGGTATGGACTGACCATAATCCATATGATGGCATCAGGAGTTAGAGATATATATAGGTGAAATGAGTGCACAGAATTTAAAGTGTTAACATTGTAATTTTCTATTTATGAATTGTGTACTACAAGCAATGGTTACTGGGAAACATTACTGCTATCAAAGCAGACATTTGCAGGGCCTGGATAATGCTGAGGTTTCAAGAAAACCACCTGACCAGGTAGAAGGGGCTGTACTGAAGAAGACTTTATTACTTACCCTGGGCCAAGCACATCTGGAATAAACCTGTGGATGTTCTACCATCAACAAACGTTTGACAGTGCTTAACATGAATCTTAATTCAATTATTGATAACATTTGCCTCTTTTGCACTTCCTTGTTATCAGCCCGGAACATCTAAAGCAAGCTAACTTTAGTACCTCCCAGGCTGATATTAATATTATATTGGAGTGAAGACATGAAAATTCAAAACTCTTCTTATACATGGCCCCTCATAGAAATGTGCAATAAAAAGGGTTTGAATAGTAAATAAAAAAATTCTTTTTCACATAAATCCCTTGAATCCTAACATCACCTAAATGTTGAGAAGTTTTCCTTTTCAATGAGCTATCAAATGTCTTTAGGAGTTAAGCTGTGTGGCAAGTTAAGTGCCAGAGAATGTCAAAATGTGATTTTTTTTTTGTCTAGTTACATTGATTCCACGTCACTGGCATTTTCAGAAGCGTGCAGCTTTATTGATTACTCCCACAATAATGCAAAGATACAGGCAGATATTCTATAGATGTGTAATTACTTTACACAATTAAAATGTTAACTTTTATTCAAAAGAAGTACTTTAGAGCCTCTCTACTGAGTCACATAAACTTTAACAAGATGAATGTGACTGTAGTCTATTTATGAAGCACATAATGTGGAGATAACAGCTGACTAGTTGCAATTTAACTGGGGTGTTTCTGTAATAACCTTCTAATTCTCTCGTCCAAACAAAAATCTTCACTTTGAAACATTCCAATAGATAGTTTGCTAGAAATGGGTGTTTTGCTAAAACAGATTAGTTCAAACAAAAATTGCAGAGATCCTAGTAATTAATTCTTTCAAATGTAAGTAAGCAATATGTTTTTTCATGTTAAAAGTAATTACATACTTAAATATCACTTAGTGACTTGGCATGAAAATGTATCAATAAAGCCACAAGATCTTGAATATACTGGTCACCTGGGTAGTCTGAGTTTCCAATGACCCTTGCCACCCCATTTGTGATATTTGGACATTTATGATGAAGTGGAGGGTCAGAGTCCACTGCCTATCAAAAAGTTGGAATTCGCCAACACCATTTGGTGTTAGCATAGGGTAGCTGCTTACTAGCCGGCATAGCAAACTTTAATGACCTTTCATAGAGTTATACCTGCATGAATGTGATTTATTTTCTTAGAATGTGCGAGTATAGCATTCATTACATTTTTAATCCACTGACAGGCTAGCCGAAACTATAGCGCCGATGAAATTTGACCTGGAACTTGCCAAATGCAGTCATAGTCACATGACTACATAAATCTTGTGACCTACAAGTCAATGACAACAGAGTTCAAGAAGTCACATGATATTAACAATAAAACTTCTACTGCTGATGTAAGAAAATATATCATACATATCAATGAAAGTCATGAAATATTTTTAGAAAATGAAAGAACATAAACTTCTAAAAATATTTATTCTGAAAACAGTGACCAGAAATCTGTAAATGTTGCAGAAACTTGGAAAAAACCAGATTCACCAAGTAGAGAGCACAGGTCAATGCGATACTAACAAAATACATGAATGACATGAGCTTAGTAGTAGTAATGGATGAATCAGGTTTTCTCCACCTTTTTACAATACCGACAAGTTTCTGGACGTTTTTCTCAGAATAAATATGTTGAAAATTACGTATGCATTTTATTTATGCACAAACATTACGTGACTTTACATAATATTTATGAATTCTATGTACAACAACTTTAGAAATGGGTAATTGTTGATATCACGCGACTATTGGACCTCTTATGTCACTGACATGTAGGTTGCGAGATTTGTGTAGTCATGTGACTATGACTGCATATGGCAAGTTCCAGTCCAAATTTCATCAAAGCTATAGTATCAGCTAGTCTGTCAGTGGATTATAGATATAACTTGGAATTTCTGAGAAAATAAATCATATTCCTATCAATTTCATGCAGGTGTTATCTCGATGATAAAGTCTGCTAGGCCGGCTAGTAAGCAGCAACCCTATGCCAATATCAAATGGTTCAGTGAATCCCAACTTCTCGATAGGCAGTAGACTCTGACCCTACACCCAACATAAATGTCCAAATATCAAAAATGGGGTGCCAAGGGTCAGAGGAAACTGACTAGTTACCTGGGGAGAACTTGACAATGTCTATGCAAAATTTTCTGACTTCTCCAAAAGATGTTTCATAGCTCTCTGAAGTAAAATTTCTCCACATTAAAATGGCTCATAAATCATCTTAAAAAATGTCACTGTGAAAACTGAAGAAATAGACGGCTTGGTGTGAAAATGCAAACCTTGACTTGTATTATACATTTATCCAAGGGTCTACATATTAGAACTGATGGGTTTCAAACTTCGTGTCTTCACTCCGAACATGATTATGATTTCGATCCACCATCCAACTCCAAGTATCATGCCTACGATACGTGTGGGTCTTCAAGAAGTGTATGGAGTAGTGGGAAATGTATATTGTGTTGAGCGAAGTAATTGTATGGACGAGTATTTATTGCAATCATCTCGTCACAAGACAAAAATGTCCCCCAGAGCTGCGGTTTATTCGTCCAAGTTAAGATTATAAATTTATATCTTCTATGTTTACTGTCAAGGGAAAAAGGTTGACTCAGAGACCTATTACGCAGTAAAGGTGTAAATATTGTAACACGTCATCTGTTTTATATTGATCCTATTTTTCCAATATGCGCCCTTGTTGCTAAACGTCTAATGTACAGATGGTATTCGTACATCAGTCGCCTTCGTACCATTTTTCTGCTTGGGCGATGTGTCCAAACGCTTCGCCTAGCCTCTTCTCACTTGTCATTTTGCTCGTCTGCTAAATCTCATACTAAATCCCGCGAGAAGTATGTGCTAAAGACGGTTTCAAAGTTTACATATAAAGATTAAATTACCATATTTTGGCTGAATTGTTGTGCCATTGATCTTCCTGAAGGATCGTGTTTAGATACAACTTATGTTCGAATATAATTGTTAAGAAAATGTTAATAAAGATAGATTATATCTTAAAACAATCAGGCAGCTGAATCTCAAAGATCAACTATAATTAGTAACTCTTCTTAATCAGAGGTACTAAAAGACCCGATTCATCTGGGTTAGTAAGACAATTTTCTTTATACCATAGAAAGTATTAGAAAGCCTTTAAGTGATTCATAAGGTGATCAAGTTGCTACAATGGCGACTACGATAGAGGAGATTTTGAGCCGACTTTTGGTTCCCGATAATTCAACAATACAACAGGTCTACACTTTCTTTATTCCTAAGTGCACAGACTCTCAATACAGTTACATTTATAAATAGTTTCATTTCCATTCTCGTATTATTGATGGTTCCTTTCAGTTTTCTTCTCCCACGTGGAAGCTAAGAGACCCCTCCCGCCATGATTAAAGCGCGGGAAATTAGGGTACATGGGGATAAGAACGGTAGAGTGTAAATGTTTAAAACGGGGGACTTTCTGACGTTCATTTGAACTAGATTATTAAATACATGGGTCTGAAATGGTGTGGTCGTAAAGGGGGACCACTGATGGAACTCTTATGGTATGCGGAGAATTCGCCCTGGTAGAACTCGCCCCAATGTATCTGGAGAAGTCGCCCCAGAGTGGTTTGAGAAGTTACCCCAAAACTGTTCACCCAGATAACCTTTTTATAACAGAATTAAATCATCTTTTACGTGATTCATGTTTAGATTTATATATATATACGCGATCACAAAAGAGATATTAACTGGTAATCATAAAATGCAATATCATAGTAATATGTTTAAGGATGAAATTAAGTCTTTATATAATCTAATGAATGACGACAGTATAGTGATTAAAAAGGATGATAAGTCAAACACTATTATTATTATGAATTAAGATCATTATGTTAAAGAAGCTGAACATCAATTAGAAATTAAATAAAAAATTACAACATGCATTAATGAGATTGCTAAAAATAATAATTCTGTATATGAGGAATTTGATACTTTCCCTCTTAACATACATCCACCTCAATTCTACATATTACCCAAAACTCATAAAAATTCTGACCATAATTTACCTTTAAATTTTCCAGAATGACCCATTATATCAGGTTATAATCCATATACTGAAAACCTGTCAAAATTTATTGATAGTGATTTACAACCTTTAATGAAATCACTTCCTTCATAATTACATACAAATATTGGGTACATCAATGGGTATTAATATGGCTCCTTAATACTCTTCCCTTTAATGGGTAAATTAGAAATGGATTTTCTTCAAAATGGAAAGTTTAAACCATCTCTTTGGTTCAGATTTTTAGATGACATATTTATGATCTGGAAGCATTCAACTGAAGAATTGAAAAAATTTATTGATCGCCTAAATCATTTTCTCTCGACGATTAAATTTACTTGATACTGCATCTAGTACGCATGTTTCATTTTTAGATATAAATGTAATAAACACTATCTCTACAAATAATCATATCAAGGAAACTAATGTCCACCAATATGTACGTGTGATCATGGTGTTTTTATATATAATAAAATAAAGTAATCATGTTTATTTTGCATCGGTAATTTAGTAGTGAAATATTTGTTAAACTTCTTGTTCAGTTTGAAATAGTTTGTTATTATTGAGAAATAATAAAATTACAAACACTGACAAAAAAGAAATAAACTAAATGATGGGCATAGTACAAGTGAGCTTTCAGAAACTGTCCGAAATCTGCATTAGCCATGATGTTGAACTCTGTAGCGACCGTATTTCCTGAGTAGGCGTCAGTGATGCTTTTTATAGAGTTCAAGTATCATTCGTCAGTGGTTAGCAAATCTCGGTGAACAATCAGATTAAATTGTTCAGTTGGAGAGATGATACTATAACCCTTTGGCTTATTGATGTTCATCGCCAGTTCAGTCAATTTTAGGTTATAGAGGTTCATGCCATAAAGTCATCTCAAGATGACTTCGGTTATTAGGTTGGAACCCTTTCATATATAAAACTGCAGACATCACATCATGCTTACACCCTTTCTATTTTTCCAAATAAAATGCATCTAATGATTTGAAGAGCAGAGCAAAAGGGACAGATAACACTTATTTTTCATTAAGTACAGAAGCAGAATTGATCAAATGGAGAAGTTGAAAAATTGCAAATGTTATAGATTTAAGAAGTTTTTAAGTTGAAGAAAAACAACAATAAATAAAGCCTTAACAACCATGTGGTAATATCTCAGAATTACTATATATGATCCTTGGGGCGACTTCTCCAACCACCATGGGGCGACATCCTCCTGACACCTGTGATGAGTTCTCCATGGGGCGAGTTCTCTGATATTCAACTCTAGTAATACCGGACAGATGAGCTGAAAACCAGACTGACCGGTATAAAATGGGACGAATGAACATCAAAGGGTTGAATCTATACAGGTGCAGGACCAAACCTGGCTATCATAACAATCAGACAGTTGGAATGTAAATGATAGATTATTAGTCCTAGTTTCCCCATACATAGTCCTACAGAGACGTCTATACCACAGATCTGTGGGAAACGCATCATTTTATTGGGACAAATGAAAATAATATAATGTATAGCACTAATAGTGTTATAAAAATAAGATAATCTTGTTTGTTTCAACAGTTATGCCACCATAACTTTGTGCTTTATGCTTTACTGTCATATTTTCTTGTGCTCAAGTCAATCCTGAAAACACCTGGTTAGCCTGAAATGAGCAGCACCATGTAATCTTCTATTCCAGATCCTGTTCTTTCATTGTACCAGCATTTATTATTATAAATACCTTTGTTTTCTGAGTTACTTATCTTTCTAAACTAACAAATCATTAATTAAATGACAATTTGTCTATTTGCATAAATTTAGTCACTTTTGTTGTCAACCTTAGTATTCTCGCTATAAGGATGACTTTAACATCGAAAGCCATTATGCTCACTGTCAACCATAGCATTGCAACTTTGCAGGCTGTCACAAACTCTAAATGTTTTAAAAAAGGTGTTCATCTTACAGTTTTACCACTGTTTACAACTTTGGACATTGCCAGCACCAACAGCTATGATGTCTATTCAGTTTTGAATGAAAATTGTTCTACTCACACTAAAAAATGGCTGTTGTGTTACCACTATTCCCGAATGGATGGTCATATTGGGATAGGGATTTCACCAAAAGTCTTCCTATGATGTATAGTTGGTCATAAATAAAAATTGTGCCCCACAGACATCCAGTATGGCTACCACAATGAACATGCTGATGCCAATATAACCATACCTGCTGGGAGAAAAAAAACTCCAGGTTTGTTGGGTCATTCCATGCCTACCTCCCGATTTCATAATATCTCCTCGATTTTCGTTCTCCTAAAACAAACCCCCAAAAATTGATGTATATTGTGCAATCCACAGAAGCCATGTTCTATTCTATTGGCCATGAAAATTGTTGACAAATAATTATCACACTTCAACAAAAAAAAATCTTCATTAAATAGAATGTTTAAATATTATTTACATCAATTTATGATCTTTTTAAAACCCTGCAACAAAAGTATAATCAGAAAATAAACCACTACAAAATGTAAACCACAGCAATACAATTTTCAGCAACTAGTTTCAGTCCCAAGAAAGATCAAAATCATCACTGTAAATGCTGTAGTGTCTCCATCTCCACCAAAGAAACTTACACGTATGAACATCTGGCATCACCGTACCGTATATAAAAACTGTTAAATACCATCATTAAATTAAAAGGAATGAAGAAACATACTACACAGCTTATGTACCCTCAAAAAGTGAATTCAGAATAAAAATGTCATTTAGTAAACAGTCTTAAATGCAGACATGATTTTTCTCCGTTTTAAACTGGAATTCGGCTTTTCTCCTGACTTAAATCAGATTTTTCTTGATATAGTCCATTTTTTCAATCATCTCCGATCTGGTTTTCTAAAAATGGTCTGTTTGGTTCCATTCCGCAATGACCCTTGTAACGTATTCATTCGATATATTGGTTAGCCCACGACTGTCATAAAGAGTATTCAAATTGGTTGAAAGTTTAAATTCATCAAATGAATCTTTGTGTAATGGAAACTGATGGCTATGGAAAGAAGAAGTGTGCTTGTAGCAAAAAATTGGCGTCCCGAGTTGTTAAAGAAACCATGACACGAGAAGTTTAGATAAAGGTTTACAAACTGTATCGAAATGGGAATGGCTGTAGCGAAAAGTAGATAGAAATTTATTGGTCAGTTTATAAGAAAACTGAATGCTAGAGGACTGGCATTTTGTGACCTCTGCTCTATGTCAGTTGCAGGTGGAAGAATTTGCAACGGTACCTACAAAAGAAGCTGCATACGAAAAAATTGAAGCTTAGAAGCATCTGGAAAAAGTGCAGTTAATTACAATAAGAAGAAAGATTACTTGCACGAGAAAACAGATGTAGCTCTTTGTCAGAATATGCGCACTGCATGTCGCCAATACAATCACCAGCATGAAAACAAAAAAGGCTGTCATTGAGAAGGAAAAAAAATGATTGCATATTGAGCCAAAAAAGTCAGTCAAAAAGAAAGGCTAAACAAATCTTTGTCAAAGTGGCAAAAAGAGCTCAACTGGAATATCAACAGGTTGTGTCCATTGGAGAAAAGGACAAGTGAATGTATGGGATTATTTGTATATAGTTGATGTACTTGGGTGTTTATTTTATAGATTTGTTATGAAAAGAGAGAAGTTTAATATATTTGCTGCAAAAATTTAGAAATTATTTTGATTTAATTACGATGTGAACACTGACATGCACATGAAATAACTTAAGTACCAATAGTATTGGAGAACAAATTCATGTGACAATAAATATTGTGAAATTATTCAAGTCAAGTTGAAATTTTTTGGTAAGTTTGTTAGTTTTTGAAATGATTATTTTGTTATATATTATGATCATAAGTTACACCAGGAGCAGTGTTTTATGATTGTACAATGCATTTTTGGTTGGGATCCTTCTGCCCCCTGAACCCATGGGAGGACCCCCAAACCCCACCTTTCAAATTTTCAGCTTTTTGGGTTGAATACCAAAATCATGTCTGTAAATGCCTTTCAAGTTAAGAATCAAGAAATAAGATGGGATATAAAACTTGGGGAAAAATATTGTGCTCTATTGTTTGTTCTTCAAAGATGACGACATCACTAACTGGTTTAGTGTCTGTATGTCAATGGCTGATCAAGCCAATTTGTGCTCTGAACTTTCTGTAGCACATTTGACAAGTGATGCCACTTGGGTTTACCTAAACACTAGAGGACATGCTGCACTTACAAGATTTCGACACTGCACTGCCTTTGCATAGCTGCCAACCCTCATGATTTTGGTGTGAATTTCACGACTTTTTAAGTGATTCACTCATTCACATCGCAAGCAAAAAATTCATGAATTCTCCAATTCTCAATTATTTTAAATCTTTAATAATATAAAAGATTTCCCGTTAAGCGCTAGTCGTGATATTGGCAGTTGCTGAAAAGGCCTTGTTCTGCTGGTCGCAATATTAGTAGAACTACAGATGATAGGTACAGTTGACCTGATAGCAAGCACTTTAGCCTATTTTAATATATATATATATATATATATATATATATATATATATATATATATATATATATATATATATATATATATAAGAGTAGTTTTACAAACACTTTTGAGAGAAACTGGGGCCTAACCAGAATTTTGCTCCACGCATGAGTCACCAACACTGACTTGAATTACCGTTTGGCATCGCATATAAGATCTTGAAAATGGCTTCACCACCAAGGAAAAAGAAATGTATTGCTCAAAAAGTGAGTTTAATTTGGAATATACCTAAAATTGTCCATGCATTTTGCCATTACACATTGATATACATCATGCTTTTGCACACAGTGTGCCACAAATTTTAGTATTGGGCGTAGTGGCAGAGACGAAGTGAGGAAGCACATAGGTTGCAAAAAACACGTAGCAGATGGGAAAATTAAGAATTTGCAGATTTCAGTTCTGGAATATTTTGAGCCATCGACGGAAGACCTGCAAGCTACCAATGCTGAAGCATTATTTGTGAGTTGTTGAATACAATCCACCTTGATCAGCTGGAGACCATGCTATACATTTGTTCCGACAATGTTCCCGGACTCAAAGATTGCTTCCAAATTTTCCTGTTGAAGAACCAAAAGTGCTGCAGCTCCTGTGCATTCCTCACAGCAACAGAGACAGGGAAAGAGTATTTTCTCTAGTGAGGAAAAATAAGACAGACTTTAAGGCCTCCTTAGGTGCAGAAAATTTGTCAGCAATTTTAGTCACCATGATCAACCAGCAGGCAAGAAGTCTGAACTGTTTTGGAAACAAATTTACGATCAAGCAGTTGAGGAAGTTCAAGTCTGCCACAGTATCATGTTTTGAAAAATACCCACAAGAATAAGTGAAGTTTTTGAATACCATAATAAATTGAAGTGCAGATATATTTCTGCATATATGTAGTGTTTTAGTTTTATATTGCGATCTTGATATAGTGTAGTATTGACGGTCAGAGTGGATGGAGTTATTGTCATGGTATTTTTCACTAATTCATGTCCAAATTCACTAGCTTTTATCCCAGTTTTCACTAATTGCGAGCCTGGAAGGTTGGCAGCTATGCCTTTGCGATTCTCCATTCAGAGTCTGTAGACAAGACTCCTCCAAGTGGAGCAGTCCTGTGTGAGATCTTCCCAGGACTCAGGGTCATGTTGAAGTATTTCGGGGATGACTTAAGGGAATCTTGAAAGTGTTTCTTATGACAATCCTGTATTTTTACAACAAAGAAGTGGAGTTAGCAACTCGAACCTGGTTGCATTCCCAGTTAATAAAATTTTACCCAGATTGGCTTAGCTAAGAAGGGAAAAATCTCAACTGTTCATCAAGAACTCGTCAATGTTGTAACAATTCTTGGGCGAAAACAAGAATGGTCATGAAAGACACAACACATGGGTACTGTTTTATCTATCCATGCGTCATGTGTCAAAAACGCAGACTTTTCTGATTTGACGCACAAAAATAGTTGCCGGTACATAAATTGATGCACTCCAATGTTACATTTTACACATTAGCAAAAAACAAAGGTTTGGTCTAAAAATCTTTGAAGGTAGGTAAATGATGCACCCCAATATTATGTTTTGCTGATTACAACAAAATTAAGGTTTGGTATAACTACTTTAATGACTAGATTACAACTCTCTCAAACGAAAATACATGAACATCAGTTACGCTAATGTTATCATAAACTGAGTGGAGCCTGGAGCTGACCTTACCTGACCTGTAACTGTCACATCATTTGTAGCAACAGGGTGTTAGAACCATATAATCACCATTCTTAAGAAGGAGGCGGAAAATAAACACATGATTTTAAGGTGATTCTCACGGAAAACTTATTTTATGCACACCTTTGGCACGCACTGAAGCAACAATTTCCATTCACTCAATTTTATGTTCCAATATACTGTCAGCATTAGATTGAAAATGGTGTCCAAGGCAAAAAAATTAAAATAGATCCAAAACAAACAAAATTATCTTTTGGACCATGTTTATGACTGACCGATGATAATAGTATTGTTATTGAACAGGTGGAGCCTTCATCATCACACGATGAGGTAACGATTACTTGTAAGATAAAACATAGTTTGTGCAGCAATTGTTGAAAACACAGATGGCTGTGTTTTCAAAAAGAAGTTAAGTCGAGTGAAGAATGTGACAGTTAAGACATCTTTATATTTTGCCATATATTTACAGAGGCTAAAAACCAACACCATGACCAAATGTGCAAAAACAATAACTTTCAGAACAGTACACTGGCAAGGCATGCAGGGTTGCCAGAACACAAACTGCTGTTTGAAGGTCCATAACACCAGGCAGATTTGAATGCAGGGTTACAGAAACACTCTTCCAAACAAGACATAGCAGTGAAAGTGCAACTTACGTGTGTGTACATTGGCTGCGTGTAGAGGACATCCCATGTTTTAAAACACAAATCTTTTCTTAATTTAATACACGACTTAGCAGCTGAAGAAATTCATGCCATTGGCATTTAGAAGAATTCTGCCAATCAGTTTGACACTGCTGCTACCTTTTCAGAGTTAGTGGAGCGCCTATCGAACGTTGTGGAGGATAGTCTTATACGTGACATGCAAAACTCGTCTTTTGTGACAGCAGTGGCAGATGAAAGCACTGACATAGCCAATAATAAACACCTTGTCATATATGCTCAGATTATTTCTGAGGACATAAAACCTTCAACACGATTTTTCACAAAAATAGATTGTTCAGATGCTTCTGGCAAGAGAATAGTCTTATTGGCTTTAGTCACGTTATATAACTTATATTTTTGTTGTGTATTTAAACAATATAATTATATTTTAAAAACTACTGAAAACTGATCAGTGGCTTGTATAAGACTCATAGGTTTGGAATTTGAGTAACTGTTGTTTGCCTTGATGAATCAAATTACTTACAGGAAGCCGTTTTTAGATAAAACACTGCATGGGTATATTTAATATGGATCTATATGTCTGTATGAATATGGCACTAGGCACGATTGCCGAAGAAAGCATGATTGCTGAAGACTTAAATATTTCCCAGGTATATATTTTTTATGATACTATGGCAGTTGTACCACTAAAAATAAAATGGTGGTTGGTTAGGAGTGCATGTGTCTGTTGGACCTGATTAAGGCCAGCCTGTTGAGCAGTTATACTTTGTGATCACATTATTAATGGAAGATTAATGATAGTCCATCAGTGTTACTGATGTGAAACAATAATTGAAGTGGAACAACAGCTTTGAGATGAAATCACCAAAAGAACCACATTATTCATGAAATATAAATGTGTATTTGGTGGAAATGCTATTTTTGGAATTGCCAGTGTGACTACTGTTGGTCTTGGTGTTGCTGGAATTGTGACCACAGCAACCATTATAGGTACACTAGTTGGAGTTGCTGTTGGGGCTATATCGATAGCTACCAGTGTGACTGGTATTGCTTCTAAAATACTTTAATTACAGCTGCATTTGCAAATGTTTATTCTGATTTTTTGGCACACAAAGCAGTCTCGGCATGATTAATAAACTCTACTCGATGGCTATTGGGGATTAAACAATCAGCTTGGGTGAGTTCGAAACAATGCAGTGGAAATGGAAAACCATTGATAAATTCGTTCAGAGATATGAAACCGAGGCAACAACAACCTAAAACATGTAACTGATTTATCGGAAGTGAAAATCTAATAACTATTTGCTAGTATATATGAATCAGTCTGTCGGCATGTTTGGCAGTACACTTATCTAGTTTAGTAACTTCACATGGGGAGACTCACTTCAGGTTCATGTAAATAAAGCTCTTGCATGTGATTTAAGGGAAAGTGATTGGATATAGAAGGCTTTGACCTATATCAGTAACCAAAATCCAAAATCCTCATAATGATACTACTACTTAATAGAAAAATCATTAAACGACTCTTTTCTAAAAAAAAATTAATAACTCCTCAGTAGAATATGACCTGATTGATGGAAATTGTTCTGACACAGATGGCCAATTTTAGAAACAGAAACCTAAAACTATAACTTTTCAAATACTGCTCAACAGAACTTGACCAATTGGATGGAATACATCCTGGGATAAAGAGCTTTCAGATTTCACCATCAAATATGACTGCCATTACTAAAAAAAATAGTTAAAACTGTTCGTGAATTTTTCTCACAAACTGCTAAGCAAAAATTTACCAAACCTAACAGCATTCTGGTAATAAGGGAATTAAAATGATAACAATTAGTCTGCAAATATTTTTAAAATGGAAAACTATGTGAAAGGATTTTTCAGAAACCAGACATATTGACTACCATTTGTACTTGATTATAAGTCTAGTGTAACTGCACAGACCAAGATCTGCCATTACATAATGCATCTGTAGATCTGAGTGTGCAGTTCATTAGAAGTAATCAGTAGAAGAAACAACTATGCTATCTGCAGGCACGTTATAATAAGACAGATTAGGATCGATGCTGTTTGCAGTTTGACTTGGCTTGCAAGCAAGTGTAGTTGGTACATTTTACAGAAAGCATTTTGGTAGTTTTAAGTTTATATGACTGATGTCAGTATGGCTTCTGTTACTAAGAATAGAGGAACTATATCAAGTTCTAAAAACACAAACAGCTTCTGAGTTACGCACTAGGGATGAGTCCAAAGGGACTGGGAGAAATTGAGGGGAAAATGCTGGTTGTAAACTCTGTTCTGATCACAATGGTTTGTGAGTTATAACTCCAGGGGAAGGACCTCGGGGAGGGAAAGGAGGAAGCGTAAGGGTAGACCCAAGAGTCCATGCTGACAATTCATTTTAACTGTCCCTGTACATAGTGCCAAAAACTGAATGGTTTAGAATGGAAATAACAGACATGGCCTGGAAAATTCTTATAAATAAAAACGTTATGAAGTGATTTCATGTGAATATTTTGTTTGAGCTATTTCTGTATTTTCTAATTTTGAAATGGTTTGAAAGAATATCACTATATTACCAGTAATATTTACTCTCGGAAATGTGCAGTCATTGACTTTTTTATAGTACCTGATAACTTGTAAACAGAATTGAAGAGAAAATGATGCATTTATCCATTTGGAATGTAAGTGGTGTATCAGCCCATTCATTTATACCCTATTGTTAATAAATACTTCAAAATTGTTTGCTAGTGAATTTTAGAAATTCATTTTCCTATGAGACTGATGGATTTTGTTTGAATTTTGCTTTTAACAGCATTATTCTTTTAGTGTAAGTATGCATTCTGCTATTTCCTGTTCTAATTTTCATTTTGCATGCAACAAATGTTACAATATTCAAATCCTGATGATTGCAATTTTAGAATTTTTTTGTCTTTCTACTGTTTATTCAAAAAATAAGGTCTAACTCTTGAATCAAATCTTGTCATAATAACTTTCTCATTTTGATATTGGGAGATATAGTAGTCACATTTTAAAAGTTTTGTACCTTTTGTGACAAACTTTTGAGCATGACTTAGCAAAGGGCATTTGAAATAGTTAAATACAATTTGATTGATATGTCTGTACTTGTATGTAATGTAAATGACAAAATTAGAATTTCAGGTCAAAGATATTTTTTATTATTTATTAGTTCTACAGGTGATATACCGGGTACTAGAAGAGTTCGTGAGATTATTAGCACAAGTTTGTTATCACTATTTATTCTGAACTACTATGAGTTCTGCCTTTAAGCTACGCAAACTTCCATCCCATTGTCTGCTTGGTCTCGAGGGATAATACTCCTGCTCAGGTATCCAATATGGCTGGCACTGCTCCTGAATAGATAGTCGTTTGAACATATGGTTTTCACTGAAAGACTTCTTATGAAGTCTGGTTGGTCCTGAGCTAATGTCCAGTTTGTTATCATTATTCCTTTTACAAGGATGGTTTCACGATAAAACTTTCTATGATGTTTTGTTGAACTTAAATGGCAACGGTGCCAGTGTGAGGTCAATATGGCTGTCATAGTGTCCATCATGGAAATCTTGTCACTACTCCTTAGTGAAAAGTCATTTTGACTTGTTTTCACCAGTAGACTTGTCATGTTTAGTTTGTCCCAAATGAAAATGGTGCTGATCTGATGTCTAATATATATGTGTGTGTGTGTGTGTGTGTGTCATTTTCACATTGGTCATCTTGAAATTCTTGTTGCTCCTTATCAGCATGGACATGTCAATAAAAGACTTCTTATATTGTTTAGTTTAATTTTAAAATGCTGCTGGTCTGATGTCCAAATGTAGCAATCTTGAAAATATTGTTTTCATTACTTTTAAACGAAAAGTCATTTTCACATGGTACTTTCATCAGAAGATGTCTTATGTTTTCTTGGTCAAGGTGGCTATCATTAATTATTTTTTCTCTACTCTGATGAAATGGATGGCGATATAAATGTGTGGGTTTTCACACCTAGTTGGTCCTGAAGTAAACTCATGACAATTGTGCATCCAGTGTGGCTGCTACAGCTGTGTTGAAAATCTCATCGTGACTTTAAAATGGATGGTTGTATCAACGTGTGATTTTCACTAAAAGACTTCTTATGATACATACTTTCTCCTGAGTGAAAATGGTGCCAAGCAGACATTCAGTATGTGTCCCAGAGTTGCTAATTTGAAAATCTTGGCACTGAAGAATATTAGAGATTGTTTCAACACGCCACAGTTAAATGGAAGAATTGGTCTTGAATTCCTGGAAATTCTTCATCAGGCCATTGAAGCAGCTCTTGGTTTTTTAAAATACATTTTTATTCACCATTTCTGTTCCCAGATTGTTGACATTTCTGTTCCCAAATTGACTTATGCACAATGCCGCAGATTCTTTACCATCCACAGTTACCTAACTTTGTGGATGATTTGCACTTTGGCCAATGAATAACCCTACTGATTTCGGAGTCAGACGTCGAGTTTACTGACATGCATTGGTTTCTGCAAAACAGCAGTCTTCAGCCATCTATAGTAGTTACTTTGTGGATGGCTTTCACATGGGATAAGAACCTAACCTTTCTGATCTTGTTAGGTATTTTAAGCTTTATTGACCTTTATATTAATCGCTTTTGTGTGTTTTGGGGACATTATCGACACCAGCATATAGACATTATGAGTGAGGCTTCATGAAGAAAAACTTACCCTTGAGCAGGGCTGTATTATCCAGTAGGCACTGTGCCTAGGCCTGTGAAACCATGATACTGGCAAGTGTATAAACAAAGAAGCAGTCATGTCAGTGTTAAATGTTTTATTAAAGAAGTGCCTACAAGGACCTTTATCCAACCCAGCCCGTAAGGATGTCTGCCTTCTCTGCTCTCATTAGTATCAGCAAGGAAAAATAATGCAATTCATGCCTTGTCAGTGGAAAAGTGATCTTTATAGTTTAAAGGATACTATTTGGCGGATTTTTTGTTTGTTTGCCAACATGGCTTACTGTCTGTGATTGGCTACTTTCATTAGCTCCAGTTTGTACTGAGATTCCCAGTCTTAGTTCTGCCTGTGATTAAGATAGGCCTCTTTGCCCCGTTAGGGCCTTAATTTTTCACTTACATATGGCTTCCTCCAAAGAGAAAAGGAAGGTTGGTATCTTTTCTTTCTCCTTCTCAAGGGTTTCTCCATCTGGGCATTGCAAAACTAATTTTTTGTTATGTAATACTTGCTACTATAATGGTTCCAGCCTGCTCTTGTGTCCTGTAGTGTTGGTCCAAGTCAAAAGACAGAGGTATTCTGTACATTAACTATGACTAATAAGTCTGTTGAGATCATGTTCTTTCCAGTTTTGTGCTTCCAGGTACTAGTTGTAGGTGTGGGTTGGACTGGAGATTTGATGTCCAAGGAAAGGAATGCATTGGTGGTGAAGTACTAAATGATTAAAAGTAGATTTACCCCACCACCACCCCTTTTTGCAGAAACCCACAACATTTTTGCACAGTAACTTGAGTACTTCACTATTTGTAGTTACCAAAGTTTGTTGATGGCTTGCACTTTGGGTAAGAAGGAAGCCTGTTGATTTTGGGTTCAAAACGTAGTGATCAGTGTCACTGACTGATCAAAGAAAAATGTTTTCTGTACAATATGATCAGTTCTACTAAACAGACTGAGAACAAACTTTGTGGCTGGTTTGCAGTTTCAGTAAGGAATGGCATATTGTTTTGTGGTCAAAAAGTTAAAGGTCAAGGTTTTTGTGGCTTAAAGAAAACGGTGTTATGGAATATTTCTTTTTGTTCTGGAGCGAGTTCATTGATGAAACTTGTTGTACTAAATAAACCTATTGATTCAGAGATTTAAAAGTTGGAGGTCAAGGTCTTGGTAACCCTGTTTAAGAAGATCATGTTTCCAGCACATTAATGATTTTTTTTACTTTAAGACTACATGCCATGACTTAAGATTGAGGTCACTGAGACCTATTGGTTGATGCTATCAGCCACACCCTTCTGTTGCTAGACCGCTCCAATGGCCTGGTGGTTAGAGCATCCACCTTGGATGCGGGAGGTCGAGGGTTTGAACCCCGACTGAGTTATACCAAAGACTTACATAAATGGTACTAACAGCTGCCTTGCTATGCACTCAGCATTAAGAGGTTAGTGTTAGGACTGGTCAGCCTGGTGTCAGGATAATGTGACTGGGTGGGAAATCATGCCACATGTCTAGCATGATGCCCAAGTGCTAGACATCACTATAAGCTGTCACACTGCAGACATCATCGTGATATGGCTGAATTTTTTTAAAGCTAGTTATAAATCCAAATGACACACATACACCTTTATGAGGCCTACACTTAAGACTGTTAAATATGAGATAGGCATGTAATGTGCTGTTCACTTTTTTGTAAAGCCTTGGGGACATTTTTATGTAAATCTTGTAAGCACAATTAAGCAAACACTACTTGAGGAAGATAGAAATTGTTAAATATGTTTGTGTGCATGTGTAGAAAATCTGACTCCATTTTCATGCACTTACAACAATTTGTTGGATAACATTCTGATTCTTTTAAAAGAATATTTTGGGTTTGCCATAGTGGCACATATTTTATAAACACAAATGCAATTCAGTATTTCATTTTATATTTTTATTACCAAATTTCCTGTTTATTATGTTCTCCGTTTGTTTCCATTTTATATGTTAACATTTTTATGGCTCTTATGTTTAGGTGCTTGGTCATGAGTAATCAAGTTAAACACCTAGAATGTTTCCATGCGATTTCATGTTGATGTGTCCAGTATTAAATAATTGAAACAAAAGTTGGGGCAAAGAGGGCTAAATCCTGTGTATAGTTTCTGAATTAATTGTTTTTCCAAGACTTTGTTTGCTTTAGTTTCCCATTTATTGAAGGTAAGTTTAAATCTTTCACTATCCATAGATTTGTTATGTATATTATTTAATTTCTGTTAGAGTCCAGATAAAGTGGCTGAATAGAAGGAAGTTGAATTTTGCAACCTAAATGTATTTAAATAATTGCTTTAATGTGCCTTCTAAAGGATTTATCTTTTCATGTCCAGTTTTTATGGAGATTTTGCCCTTTATTACCAAGTTTAAAACGTTCCCCTCGGCAGATTGATCTAACCATCTTAGCTCAGAAACTATTAAACCTTTTGATGCAGTATGGTGTGTACATTTGTCTTATTGAGTTAGATCTGCCTTTTTTTGGTTTTATCTTGCTAACGCCATTTTCAGTAGAGTTATGACTCATGACAATTACCTTTATTATCTTGGGGTGTTGCTACTTACTGACATAGCTCAAGATCCACTTAAAACATTCTGATGTGTTGACTTGAAGACTTTTATGGGTTTGCTCTTGTGTACTCCATTTTGGACAGAGTTACATCCCTTGTTAAGCAAATTCTTGTCTTCACCTGGAAACTCTCAATGTTATTAGCAATCAGTTTAGCTCAAGAACCATTTGACATATTTTTGATTGAATTTGCTAAGAATATTTTCTCGGCATTTGATGTTTTTTTTTTAAATTATTTAAACCATAATGGATAGTTATGCCCCTTATTACTCAATATTGTATCTTTACATGGGATATTGTTTGGAATCATCTTAGCTCAAGAATCAGTCAACATATTCTGTTACAGTTTGATGTTAACATTGTTTCAGAGACCTACGGTTTATACCATTTTGGACAGCAATTTGGCCTTTGCTAATCAACTTCACATTTTTACATGGGATATTTGTATTGATGAGTATATAGAGTTGGAATTCAAGCATCCCATGTCATCATTTACAGGAGTTATGGCCCCTAAGTGCCCATATTCTAACATTGGTTTCCCATAACAGGTTCCTCTGTTAAGGCCCTTTGGAACAAATTATAGTTAGTGGGGCCATTCGTGATGCACCTTTTGCTAATAGCTATATGTCTTCAATTTATTTATTTCAGGCAACACAAGAGATCAAGGCAGCATTCAAGGATGCCAGCATTGTCCCAGCATTATGTCAAACATTAGGAAGTTCCCAGAATCCATTGGTGAATAAACAAAACATTTTTCAACTTTTCCATCAGAGAAATGAATAAAGAGGAGCATGTTTATAAACTTTGCTCATTGATGGTGGTGGGGAGCCTGTTTTTTGCTCTGTAGGTCATAGACAAGAATTGCTTATGTATAGTTTCTTGTCTGTTGTCTGGCAATAATTTAGCACATATTTATACATCTCCTAAACTACTTGGAGGATTGTCATAAAATTTAACACGCACATTCATAACTGAGCCATCTTTGATATCATGTTTTCTCTACTTTTTCAGAATGGATGCTCATATAAATATGGGTTTTCTCTAAGGCTTCTTATGATGTACAGTTGGCCCAGATAAAAATGTTGATTTGATGCTCAATATGGCTACCATGGCAGCCATCTTGAAAATCTTGATATTGCTACTCCTGAACAGAAAGTCGTACTGACATGGGGGTTACAAGAAGACTTCTTATGTTGTCTAAATTATTGTAGATGAAATTGTTGCTGATCTGATGTTTAATATGGCTGCCACTGCCGCATTTTTAAAATTCATCTTGGAAGTCTTTGCTTCTTGTGAATGAAAACTCATATTAACATGGGATTTTCAACAAAAATCTTACGATGTCTAGTTGTTTGTAAGTGAAAATGGTGTTGCTCACATCCACAAGCCATCTCGAGAATCTTGTTATTGCTACTTCACCTCAGTGAGTGGTCATATCAACATTGGTTTTTACTGAAAGACTTATTATTTTTTTGTAAAGAGCTTAGAGCTTCTAAAGATTAGGTTACAAAGTCCTGATTATTATTATTATTATTATTATTATTATTATTATGTTTTGTTGGTCCTGAATGAAAATGGTGTCACTTGCACATCCTTTTTTGAAAATCTTGTTATCACTACTTCTCCTTAATGAATGCTTATATAAGCATTAGAGCCTTTCAGTGAAAGACTTCTTCCAATGTCTGTTTAGTTGTTAATGAAAATGATGCCAACATGACCTCCAATATGGCTAACACAGTGAACATCTGAAAAATCTTATTGGTGTTTCCCCTAGATCACTGGTCATATCAACATTGCACTTTGACCAGAAGGTTTATTATGATGTCTAGTAGGTCCTAAGTGGAAATGGTGTGAATCTGATATCCAATAGGGCCACCTTGGCAGCCATTTTGAAAGTCTTGTTATACTGCACTAAAACCGAATGTGTTATCATCATGGGGTTTTCACCAGATGAAAATGGTGCCAATTGTATGACCACAATGTCTTGAAAATCTTATTGTTACTACTTCCCCAGAATGGCTGGTCCTTCTGACCAGGGTTTTCTCAACAAAAATCATCTACTGTCTAGTTGTTTGTAAGTGAAAATGGTGTTGCTCACACATCCAGTATGACTGCCTCAAGCCATTTTGAGAATCTTGTTATTGCTTCTCCTGAATGGATGGTGATATTAACTTTGGGTTTTATTCTGAAAGACTTTTTGTAATGTATGGTTAGTCCTGAATGAAAACAGTGTCACTCCCTCATCCCTATTTTGAAAATCATGTTATCACTTCTTCTCCTGAATGAATAGTTATACGAGTATTTGGGTTGCCACAATGGCTGTCTTGAAATTCTTACTGTTACTACTTCCCCAGAATGCTTAGTAATTTTGACATTGAATTTTCAACAAAATGACATCTGACATGTGTAGTTTGTTAAAAATGCGCTAATCTGATTGCCAATATATCCAACACAGCAGCTAATTTTTTTAATCAAATTATCACTGTAGAATTTTATGGATGGTTTCAGCACTTGACACTCGAAGGGAAGACATGGTCTTATTTCTTAAAAATTATTTTTGGTGTTTGAGGTTTTTTGTTATAGTTGTGTGATAAGATAATACATTTCCTTGAAATTGTCCCTGAATTTGAGGATTTGCCCTTAATACATTTCCTTGAAATTGTCCCTGAATTTGAGGATTTGCCCTTAAAACTGCCTGAATCTATATATATATATATATATATATATATATATATATATATATATATATATATATATATATATATATATATATATATATATATCTGTGTGTAATGTTGAATAAAATGTTACATGATGCATTTAGTTACCAGATGGAGTATGATCCCTTTGTGGTATTAATTGATGAGTTCAAGGTTCACCATCCTTAAAGTGTTTTTTAATGTCCTCAATCTATCCCTGTAGACCAAAATATTACTTATGAAGATTGAAACTGTTGCCATAGTGTGCTTGTCATGTGGACATTTACTGAAATTTTCATGTTTGTGCTTGAAAAAAGTCTGAACACTGGTCCCTCTACCCAATTTGGCATGTGCTCCTTTTTGTAGAGAAAAGTTGGCATTTAACCCAGCGTTTATAAAACCTTGATGGAGCCCTGCATTTGAAGACCTGAATTGAAAGTGACCAGCATATATGATCAGCCGAAATTTAGAAATTGTAATTATTAGCAAAATGTTTTATTGTATTCTTTGTCATGTTTCATGCCATCTAATTTTCCCTGTAATCAATACAAATCATACTTCTTTTTTTAGCTAAGGGTTTTTTATTCTTATATATTTTAAGTACCTTAGAAAGTGATTATTCTTTTTAGACCTTCAGTTATTTGTTTAAAAGATAATTGGAAGTGTAAGGAAACTTACAAAACATTTTAGTAATACTGTATTATTACGGAGATGTTATTCTTTTGTTGTTAAAAAATGAGCATGTGCTTACAACAAAATCGCTGACTCTAACACATCCGGGATGTAAAACCAGAATACTTTTCTGATTGCCTGGAATTGAGATTTTAATCATAATGTAAAAATGTAAATATTTTACTTCAAGTGTTGAATAAGTTTATGGAAAAGTAACATTTTTCTTAACATGTTTAAGTTCTTGGCTGATGCACAAGAACTTTTCAAGCTCTTTATATTTTGTGTATCATATTGGCAGTAATTCTATACTTTTTACTCCAGGTTAGGCCGTATTTTGTTTTTCATATTGGCAGTAATTGTTTACTTTTTACTCCAGGTTAGACATTATTTTGTGTACGATATTGGCAGTAATTCTATACTTTTACTTCAGGTTAGGCAATGTTTTCTATATCTTATTGGGAGTAATAAACTTGTATCCTTTGTACTCCAGGTTAGGCAATATTTTGGGAGTAATTAACTTGTATGCTTTGTATTCCAGGTTAGGCAATATTGTGTGTATCATATTGGGAGTAATTAACTTATATCCTTTTTACTCCAGGTTAGACAGTATGCAGCTATATTGTTGAGGCGGAAGATTCTGAAAGGAAAACAGTGGCGTCAAGTGTCAGGTGATGTAACTCAAAGGTAAAAATTTTTATTTTGCAGTTATCAGTTTGAAGCTTAAGTTAACGGGATGTCAACTAAAATCCTAATCACTTTTATTAGGTGAGAGACAGGATCTTAATATGTATTAAATTTTAGCCCACCTGATCCTGGAGTCAGACGAGTTTACATATGGCCCGTCATCTGGCATGCATCAGCATCACATTTGGCAATTAGCAACTTTCAACCAGATTTGGCAAGTAGCATCCAGGCAAGTTTACATATGGCCCGTCATGTGGTATGCATCGGCTTCACATTTGAACATTAGCAACTTTCAACCAGATTTGGCAAGTAGTATCCAGGCAAGATGATCATTCATATTTGAGAAAGTGATGCCAATCCTTCTTCCAATATAGCTGTCATTTCTGAAAATATGCTTGTTTTTAAAAACAATATCTCAAAAACCCCTTGCTAGAAACATTCTGGCATGAAGGATTTTCAGGTTTGTACATATGATGCCAATCTGCCATTTAGTATGGCCACTGTCCAAAAAAGGAAAAACCTAGAATAGTTCCTTTTCAGAAACCAATAGCTTGTCCAAATTTGACAGAATGTGTCCTTAAATAATGTCCTGTAAAATTTGTCTAAATGTAAATGTAGTTGAGTATGGCCAGTGTTATTAAAATAAAATGTCTTGAAATGACTTCTACTGAAAGTCATTAAAGAATTGGGAGGAATTATTCTTACATGAAGGCCTTTAGGAATGATGTTGATCTGCTATCCAATACAGCTAATGTTATTAAAAATAGAGAAACTTTAAATGATTTCTCAAAAATTACTTACCAGAATTTGACTAAAAGCATTCTGGTTTGAAAGTCTTTGAAGTTTATACAAGCATTGCTGATCTGCAATAAAATATTATTGAAGATGCACACCAGACAGAATAAAATCCTGTCTTTTGTCGCAAAAAATCAGGAGTTGGATGCAGCAAGATGTCATGTTCTGTCAGAATTATTTTGCCATAATTTTATTCATCATAAGGGAGTCCCCCTTTCTTTATACTCTGAAATCTCACAGGAACTTGTACATCTGATGGGGATTTTGCCCCATGCAAAACCAGCTGTTTCAACAAGACTTGCATTTCATTGTAATTTCTCAATTGAAGATGTAATGGAATCAGTTGGCATGCTCTGTCCACTTTTTTCTCAGTTTGTATGTCACGGTGTCATAAAACGTTGAGTTGAATCTCATTGGGCCCATGGTTACTGCCCAGATAGTAACCAGACTATGCCCCTTTGCCCAGATAGTAACCTGACTATGCCCCTTTGCCCAGATAGTAACCAGACTATGCCCCTTTGCCCAGATAGTAACCTGACTATGCCACTTTGTCCAGATAGTAACCAGACTATGCCCCTTTGCCCAGATAGTAACCAGTCTATGCCCCTTTGCCCAGATAATAACCAGAATATGCCACGTTGCCCAGATAGTAACGACTATGCCACATTGCACACAACCACGTCATTGTGTATGACCTGTGAACTCTGTTGGATTCACATGAAAAAAAAATTAAAATCATTTATTAAATGCGGGAGCCCACAGGTAATCCTTGACATATGTGTATACACTTATATTCAGTTGTGTCAGATATCATTAGGTGAGTCTTAGAAGTAGAGGGATATTTTGACCCTATAGATTGCTTTTGGATAGAGGTTGGATGTTCAGCATTTTCTCCTCCTCCATACCAATTCTCCTGACGTTAATCTGATTAGGTAATATATTTTATGGATAATTTTTTTTATATTGTAAATTATGCTTCTCCAGAAAAACTTGTCCATTCACATTTCTATAAATTCATTCAAACCTGCCCCACATAGCAAACATCATGTCGCAGAGAATGCTCAAATTAAAACTTTAATATTGAGTGCCACTTAAGGGAGTTAGTCTGTAAGAGTTACTTTCCTCTGTCTATACAAGTCTATAGGAGGGCTTCATTCAGCAGGTAGCAGAAGCAATTCCTCGATGTTAATGGGATTGGGTTCGGTTTGTTTTGGAGAAATATAATTTACTGTAAAATTTCCTTTTCATGCATTTGTAATTTTGAAGTGGCTTTCTTTCATTTCAGCATAAGAGAGAATGTGCTTCACCTGATTCTGCAGGAATCACAGTAAGTATTATAGATGGAAATGTAACACCTCTCATGTGACAGGTCATTTGGCTGTTTGGTGTCCTTGGGTGGCAGAGTGGTCCGAGGCACATGCCTTTACAGATCACTCGCACATCTTAACCCCTTTTTGCATGAGTTCAAATCGCAGCTTAACCAGCATGGGTATGCGAGAATGCTTTCCAGTAGCTTCCTATTCGGCATTGGTTCTTTCCAGAGTCATTCCAAGTTCTTCCACCACCAAAATATACTGGCTGGGGTCAAAGGTCAAATACACAGATTGTAATTTTTAAAATAATTTGTGAAGTAAACTTGATAGCAGAGCTATAATGGTTATCTGGAACTGGTTAACTATTGCTGGTTTGAGTATTGGCAGCAACTGGTTACAAAATTTGTTAACCAGTTAACCAACTATCACCTCTTGCCCAGTGACACTAAGCATATTTACCATTTTGTAAGTTCAGCTAATGCCCCAGGGTCTGTACAATAGACATTACATCAGTCCCTTACATTTCATTCTTTTTAAGCTAGTTAGTGTGGTGTTCGTAAAATCACTTATCTGACTTTCAGAATAAAATATGTGTAACCTGGGCACTAATCAACAAGAAATAAATGATATTATTTAACTTGCCTAGACTTGTTCGAGGACCTTTTCAAATGGCCATCGTTTAAGTGTTATGCATTTTCAAGATAGCAAGTCTGCTTGTTGTCAGTTAAAAATTAATTTGTAAAAGCTGTAGAGTAGAATAAAATACTGCTGTTAGGTGAAATTTGGTTTATAGGTTGACTTAAAGAAAAATAATTTTGGTTGTCTTAAAGAAAAATGTTTGAGCCCATTCTAGTGGGAAGCAAGACCTATTCATTTTTCTAGAGGCAGCAGCGATGTCAACAGTTTATTAAGGTTTTCATTAAAGCTTTTTGTTTGCATATAATATTATGTAAACCCCTTATTGTCATACTTGCCTGTAATTATTTGGTTAAAACAAAATAGTTTACACCCATGATAGATTTTCTTATGCATGGGAGGAATCATTATGAAACCAAGACAATTCATTCTGTGACATGTCAACTCACCTCTTTTAACCAGTGGTTACAGTCATAAAACATTTGTTTATTGTTTTGGTTTGAAGTTTTATCATTTACCTGTATTTCCTTGATAGATGTTCATCATATGTGCTACTGCATGCTACCATGGCAACAAAGTCTCAGTGAAAAATATTGCACTAAAGTTTTGGTTGAAGTTGTTTCACTTGCCTATATTTTATAAACCCTTTGATAGATTCTTATCAATTCTTTATGAATTATTATGTGAATTTTAAATTACATTGAGGCAAAAGATATAAAATCTTGTGTTACAAAAACTGAATCTCCTTGTCCAAACTTTATGGATGGTTTGTACTTAAGGTAAAAAAGAAACCTACAGTATTTGTGGTCCAAAAGTCAAGAATGTGTTAAGTTCAAGAGGAAAATAATGGATTGTGCACATTGAATTTAGATAAAATGTAATGGTCATTGAGACCCATTAGTTAGTCTGTTATACCTTATTAGTGCCTACATTGGGGACTCTTGAACACTGGATGCGCGTATAATGCAGCATTCATGGTTTTCTTGTTCTTGTTTAGTAATCTGTATAAAATGTTTGGTTATTTTAGAAAAAATACCCAGAATGCCATAGCCCAGCTGGTTGCCACTGTTGCTAAGCATGACTTGCCAAACAACCATTGGCCTCAGTTGTTCCAGTTTATACAGATGCATGCTGGGAGTGAAAATGCCTCACATAAGGAGGTAAGATCTCACGTGGAGAATATAAATAGTTTGAGTCTCTGACAAGGTTAAACTTGAAAAGGAAAAAAGTTGACTCAGCATATAGAGACAAAAACAGCTACATAGTATATTAAAACATAGCTTCAGCAGCATTAGGCCCATTCACAAAATGAGTTATTTTAATATACATACATACATACATACACACACATACACATACATACATACATACATATATATATATATATATATATATATATATATATATATATATATATATATATATATATATATATACACACACATACACGTATACATACATACAGACTGGGCAAGGTAAAAAAATGTCAGGTTTTGGTTGTCTGTCTGCTGTCTGCCTGGGATGTGTGTGAATTAGATCGTATGACAGAAAACCCAGTCATGTAAAAATGAATGTGAATCATACATGGACAGCACTTAGTGTGTACATAACATTGGCCAGATGCATGCAGTTACGTAACATTGACCCGATACATAAAGTTGCATAACATTGACCCGATACATAAAGTTGCATAACACTGACCCGATACATAAAGTTGCATAACATTTACCAGATACATGCACTTTTTTAACATTTGCCCAATAAAGTTATGTAACATTGGCCAGGTACATACAGTTTCATAACTTTTGCCACGTTCATGTACAACTAGTCAACTGAAAATCTCAAAACTGATACATTTTGTCAGTCCCAAGGCTTTTTGGTTTTGAGGGGGTTCACTTGATACAGTACATATTGCAGTAAGGTCCCTAATTGTTCTCTCTCTGTCTTTTCAGATTGGAATGTTTGTACTTTATTCAGTATCTTCGGCTGCAGCTGAGCAACTTAAACCACACCTTCATGCTATTATCCAGCTGTGTATCCAGATTCTGCCTGACCAGCAAACATCGCTAGCGCCATACTATGCCATTAAGTATGCAAAGCCCTACTTTCATAAGCTTTTCTACGGCTAAGATGTTTACTAGAGGTGGAGGACATTACATTTTTTAAGAAAAGGGCAGTTAGGTGATTGTCTTTTAGTAAATAGTTCCTAGCCTTTTTGTAAAACTGCCAAAGAATGATGAATTTCACAACAAGAGGAAATGAACAAGATTTACACAGGATATTAATACAGAACAAGTTTTTCTGCTCCATCCCTCCCCACATGAGCAAAATGGACCACGTATATTGTTTTCCTTCTGTCTTTTCTGTATCAGTATGTCCCAATATCTGTAGATTTGTATGTCTACACATCCATTCCAAATTGACTTTTGAATTTTAGCAAAAAAATTATTCAGGTTATAGCCATTTCTTTTTTGTTAACACTTTATTATGGTCATAAATAGATGACTTGATTGGATTAAGGCTGTTCCATTAAAACATACATGGGACCCAGGCAAGGCATGCTTAAAGGGTACTCACCCACAGATGCAATTTAGAAAATTTCTTATCATTTTAATATGAACTATGTGATATCAGTGTACCCTGACATATATTTTTTTAAAAACTGCTTTCCCTGGCTACCATGTATGTTTAAATGGAACAGTACTTGGCAGGATGTTTGTGCAATTTTTCCATTTCTTTTCACAGTTTTGGACTTGTAAAACTAATTCTGTTATAAGTTTGCTTAAAATGGGTGTTGAAAAAAATTTTGTTTCAGAGATATTTTCATTTGGCATGATGCTTTTGATGTATAAAAGGCATTGTTTTCTATTTGGCTACTGCAGTGAGCCAGAGTTTTTTTAAATGTTTTATTGGGGTAGGGGGGCTATGACCATTTTTGTGTCCTGGCTTCTCTCTACTCCAAATCTCAGCCTTTTATTACTTGTTGATGAAGCAAAAACTTGAATTAGACCTGATGGTTTTTGTAAGGATGTCTACATGCCTATGAACATAACCTAATTAGATTTTCTTGCCATTATAGCTATTTTTCAAATGTTTTACCAACATGCATTCAGTATTATTGCTGGTTTTCATGTGGAACCATGGGGTTGATTTAAAGATCAAAGTGAATGCAATTTGGGGATGAAAGTGGAACTTCATTTTTAGTTTTGACTTGCTGATATGAAGTCTCATTTCCTAGGAATGTGCTCATCTCAGCTTTTAAATATGTGTAGTGGTCCATTGCAGTGACAGACATTTTAAAACAATCATTTAAATGTTAGCACCATAGAAATGATGGTGAAATGATTAAAGAAATTTCCCAACCATGAAAAGTCCTTGAATTTTGCAAATATTAATGAAAAGTCGGGGGAAAAAATCAGAAATTTACCTCCACAATATGACGCCCGAAACAATTCCATAATTGAGTCTCGTGGGTTAAATTTATTGAGTTATAACCAGAATATTACAAGGTTGCAGTATGGATCATTTGGGTGCTTGCCATAAATACATTTGTTGAGACAATCCAAATGCTCAGTGGATTAGATTCGTCTAGTAGACTTTTTGTTTCAGAGACAGCTCAATATCTGTATCTTTTTATGTGGAAGATATGAAAACCAGTCTATCATTACAAGAGGTCAACATGGTGGCATTAAAGCATAGTCGCTTAGCAGATGGGCTAGCAAACTTAATTGTTGTTAAATTGAGTTTTACCTGCATGAAATCAATTTATTTTCTCAGAAATTGCGAGTATTAAAATCGTTAAGTCTTTATTCTGCTGAAAGACGATAAAACTAATGCGTTGATGAAATTTGATCTGGTACTTGCGATTTCAATTGCTAGTTGCACGAGCACAGAATCTCACAACTGTCATTTTCAAATATTGTAGAAAAAATATTAAATGAAAGTCATATACTGGTTTTAATAAAATCTTAAATGAAAGTCATATACTGGTTTTAATAAAAATAAAAAAGTGAAAGAGCACAACATTCTCTATATTTATTCTGAGACCAACTTCTGGAGTTTTGTTGTATTATGTGACTATCAGCGAGCATACAAAGCAGAGAACCAAACTACTCTGCTTGATGAACCAGACTGGCCAAGTTTCTTGTAGTTTTTCTTGAAATAAATATGTTCAGAATTATATGTTCTTTATGGTTTTTGCAAAAGGTATCAGACTTTCATTTAATATAATTGAAATTTTGTACAACAACATTATAAAGGAGTTTGTTGTTGATATCACGTGACTATTGGACTTCCGGTGTCCTTGTTTGAGATTTGTGAAGTCACGTGACTATTAATGTAAATGGCAAGTACTGTGTCAGGTTTCATCTATGCAGAGTTTCATCTAGTCTTCAGTGGATTAAAGACATAAGGATTATTATACTTGCCATTTTTGAGAAAATAAATAATTTTTCCTGTCGATTTCATACAGGTGTAAGTCGATATAACATAGTTTAAATTTGCTAGGCCCACTGGTAGGCTATCTTACGGTGGCGGCAGATTCCAGATTTTTTTATATGTAATTGCACTGAACCCACACTCAGTCCTAAATTTCCAAATATGAAAAATGGGATTGGTATATTTGGAGGAAACCCGGATTAGAAAAATTTAGAATCTCTGAGATGAACTTTGGTGTGAAACTTATACAGTGACATGTAGCTTGAAGCATTGGTTTCAGATTTTAAATAGAATGCAGGAGAAATGGGAAATTGTCGCCCTTAATATATAAATACAGGTTTGGGGACTGGTTCATTGAACTACAAGAAGACAAGTTGATTTTACAGAAAACTAAGTCCTTGTTTGTACAACAGTAAATTATTTTGAAGGTCTTTTGTCAAAATTTAAATCAACCCTTTTGTAAATGTCTTTAAATGATGGAATTTTTTAACAAAATCATCTTAGGGAGTTTATGTTGCTTTAAAAATCTTGTTTGAGATTTTATTGGCACACATAAATTTAGGGTTAAACTTTTTCATTACAAGATAAGATTCGAATACTTTGCATTTATTGGGGTGGGTTTATTTTCATACTGTGATAGGAAAAGTTTACTTTGTATTACGTGCACATATATTGCTCTAGAATTCTTTAGAATTAGAGGTTTGAAAAGAAACAAAATAATTTATGCTCATTATGTTGTTTCCACATAGCAACATAATGCAGGTCAGCAAAGTCAAGTTAGAATTTGTGTTCTGTACATTGAAATGGTTTTAAATGCCAATTTATGGGAATATTGTCAGATTTGTTTTATGTGACTCATTTGTGGTTTTGTACATGATCATCTTTTCTAACATGCATGTTTTGGAGAGTCTTGAAAGAGAAACCTCTTCAGATTTGGAAAATGCATGTTTTATAATCCAAAATGTTCTTTAATTCCATTCAGTCATTGTGAACGTTGAAAAAATTAATTTCATCCTGGACAAAACCTGGAAAAGACCTGGAAATTTATATTTAGAAAAGTGTTGGAACCATGCAAACACTGACCTGTGTACTTAAATGAGATTTTCTTTGTAACTTGTTTCAGTAACCAGTGTGCTTTTAAGCTTTCTTTATATTTGTAACATTTATTGACCGTATTTTTCATTTTTGGTGCAATAAAGTTGCCTGTGTGGCAGTCATGGAAAATAAATGTTAAAGATTGTTAAAGTTGAATTTAGAATGAATCAAACACACCCCGAACTTGCATACTGAATTTGCATCAGTTGATTTATTTCATTGTCTGGCAAAACTTAGATGATTTTGATTTGATTAGGCACCAATCAAGAGCACACCTCCAATGTTCATGGATAGAAAAACTATAAACAAGAGATTATGAAATCTTTAACAAAAACACTGCAGCATTTATCTTCAAAGCAGAATACTACATGAAAGAAAAAATGTTAACTCAGTTGTTGAGATTAAAATTTTATTCACGCATGAAGAATTCTCAACATGGAATGCCCTGTGAGACTGCTAATGAAATTTGCTTGAATTATTGTCGATAAGCAAAACACAATAAGGATAATTGCATTTCATATTTTTTCTAAATGCCCCCACTTTTTTTAGCCTATGGGGGCCTTTGAGCCCATTTTTGATCCTATAGGGGACTTTGAGCACTTTTTTTTTCTAAAGTGGCCTTTGAGTCCCTTTTTGATCGTATAGATGCCTTTGAGCCCCACCATTTTATTCTGTTGGGGCCTTTTGGTATCTTTTTCATCCTAAAGGGGCCTTTGGGTCCTTTTTTTATCCTAGAGGAGCCTTTGAGCCCCACTTTTTCCATGCCAAAACGACCCCCCTTGTCAGCAGCAACATTGTTACAAGTAGTGTAATGGTAGATGCTTTAGGTAAAATCAGTGTTAGTTTCAAGTTAGATACGTGATTCTGTCTTGAGATAACATCAATGTTGTTACAAGTCAGATATGTGATGGGGCTTGAGATAACATCAATGTTGTTACAAGTCATTTATGTGATGGGGGCTTGAGATAACTCAATGTTGTTACAAGTCATTTTTGTGATGGGGGCTTGAGATAACATCAGTGTTGTTACAAGTCAGATATGTGATGGGAGCTTGAGATAACATCAGTGTTGTTACAAGTCAGATATGTGATGGGGCTTGAGATAACATCAATGTTGTTACAAGTCAGATATGTGATGGGGGCTTGAGCATCAATGTTGTTACAAGTCAGATATGTGATGGGGGCTTGAGATAACATCAATGTTGTTACAAGTCAGATATGTGATGGGGGCTTGAGATAACATCAGTGTTGTTACAAGTCAGATATGTGATGGGGCTTGAGATAACATCAATGTTTTTTCAAGTCATTTATGTGATGGGGGCTTGAGATAACATCAGTGTTGTTACAAGTCAGATATGTGATGGGGCTTGAGATAACATCAATGTTGTTACAAGTCATTTATGTGATGGGGGCTTGAGATAACATCAGTGTTGTTACAAGTCAGATATGTGATGGGGGCTTGAGATAACATCAATGTTGTTACAAGTCAGATATGTGATGGGGCTTGAGATAACATCAACGTTGTTACAAGTCAGATATGTGATGGGGCTTGAGATAACATCATTGCACAGACATAGGTCATACACCAGGTTCTGTGGAACAGTTGTCACATGGATATTTGCAAGAAACACAATTTATATATAATAATCTTATATCAGAAGGAATTTTCCATTTTCATCTTTTTTTCAGAACCTTGACTGAGATGATTTTCTTTGTTGGTGATGAGGAGTTAGTAAGTAGAATTAATGATTATGCACTCATAAAAATAGAAACTGTTAAGGACTGGCTTAACCATATATCATACAATTTAACTGGCTTAACCATATATCATACAATTAAACTGGCTTAACCATATATCATACAATTTAACTGGCTTAACCATATATCATACAATTTAACTGGCTTAACCATATATCATACAATTAAACTGGCTTAACCATATATCATACAATTTAACTGGCTTAACCATATATCATACAATTTAACTGGCTTAACCATATATCATACAATTTAAATGGCTTAACCATATATCAAACAATTTACCTGGCTTAACCATGTATCATACAATTTAACTGGCTTAACCATGTATCATACAATTTAACTGGCTTAACCATGTATCATACAATTTAACTGGCTTAACCATGTATCAAACAATTTAACTGGCTTAACCATATATCATACAATTTAACTGGCTTAACCATATATCATACAATTAAACTGGCTTAACCATATATCATACAATTTAACTGGCTTAACCATATATCATACAATTTAACTGGCTTAACCATATATCATACAATTTAACTGGCTTAACCATATATCAAACAATTTAACTGGCTTAACCATGTATCATACAATTTAACTGGCTTAACCATGTATCATACAATTTAACTGGCTTAACCATGTATCAAACAATTTAACTGGCTTAACCATATATCATACAATTTAACTGGCTTAACCATATATCATACAATTAAACTGGCTTAACCATATATCATACAATTTAACTGGCTTAACCATATATCATACAATTTAACTGGCTTAACCATATATCATACAATTTAACTGGCTTAACCATATATCAAACAATTTAACTGGCTTAACCATGTATCATACAATTTAACTGGCTTAACCATGTATCATACAATTTAACTGGCTTAACCATATATCAAACAATTTAACTGGCTTAACCATATACATAGCTGCCAACCCTCACGAGTTTGGTGTGAATTTCATGACTTTTTCAGCGATTCACGGATTCACGCCGTAAGACAAAAATTCACGAATTTTCCGATCCTCAATTATTTTAAATCTTTAATAAAATAACCGATTTCCCGTTAAGCGTTAGTCGTGATATTCGCAGTTGCCGAAACGGTCCGGTACCGCTGGTCATGATATTAGTAGATCTACAGCCGTTTAGTACAGTGGGCCCGGTCGCAAGCATTTTAGTCTATTTTAATCTATATGTATAAGAGTAGTTTTACAAGTGCTTTTGAGAGAAACTAGGGCCTAACCGGAAATTTGCTCCGTGCATGCGTCAAAACACTGATTCGAGTTACCGTTCAGCATCGCATGTAAGATTTTGAAAATGTCTTCACCACCAAGGAAAAAGAAATGTATTACTCAAAAAGTGAAGTTTAATTTGGAATATATCAAAAATTGGCCGTGCATTCTAACATTAAACATTGATATTCATTCATGCTTTTTGCACTCAGTGTGCCATCGCGGAGACGATGTGAGGAAGAATGTCGGTTGCAAAAAACACGTAGAAGTTGGGAAAATTAAGAATTCGCAGATTTCAGCTCTGGAATATTTTAAACCATTGGTGGAAGACCCACAGGCTACCAACGCTTAAGCATTATTTGTGAGTTTTGTTGTGTCGAACACAATCTACCTTTATCATTTGGAGACCATGCTAAACATTTGTTCTGACCTATGTTCCCGGACTCAAAAATCGCTTCCAAATTTTCCTGTGGAAGAACCAAAAATGCTGCAGCTCTTGTGCATTCCTCACAGCAACAGTGACAGCGAAAGAGTATTTTCTTTAGTGAGGAAAAAAAAAGACAGACTTTAGGGCCTCCTTAGCTGCAGAAAATATGTCAACAATTTTAGTCCCCAAGATCTACCAGCAGGCAAGAAGTCAGAACTGTTTAGAAAACAAATTTACGATCAAGCAATTGAGGAAGTTCAAGTCTGCCACAGTATCATGTCTTGAGAAATAAATATTTCTACATATATGTAGTGTTTTATTTTTATTTTGCGAACTTGATATAGTGTAGTATTGACGGTCTGAGTGGATGGAGTTATTGTCGTGGTATTTTTCACGAATTTGTGTCCAAATTCACGACTTTTTATCCCTATTTTCACTAATTGTGAGCCTGGAAGGTTGGCAGCTATGCATATATCATACAATTTAACTGGCTTAACCATATATCATACAATTTAACTGGCGTAACCATATATCATACAATTTAACTGGCTTAACCATATATCATACAATTTAACTGGCTTAACCATATATCATACAATTTAACTGGCTTAACCATATATCATACAGTTTAACTGGCTTAACCATATATCATACGATTTAACTGGCTTAACCATATGTCATTACAATTTAACTGGCTTAACCATATGTCATACAATTTAACTGGCTTAACCATATGTCATACAATTTAACTGGCTTAACCATATATCATACAATTTAACTGGCTTAACTATATATCATACAATTTAACTGGCTTAACCATATATCATACAATTTATAGTTTCTTTATTCAGAAAAAGATATTTTTAAGTTTGTCCACTTAACAGTTGAGGGGCCCCGAGTGGCCGAGTGGTCTAAAGCGCTCTCCATTACGGATCACTGCCATCTCACCTCTGTCTGCGTAGGTTCGAGTCTTGGATTCAGCCAGTGTGGGTATGTGAGAAAGCTTGCCAGTAGCTTCTCGAGAGTCGGTGGTTCTTTCCGGGAATTTCCTGGGTTCTTCCTCCACCATTAATACTGGCCTCCATGTATAGCCTATCTTGTGCTGAAAAATGGCGTTAAACCCTACAACAACAACAACAACAACCACTTAACAGTTGATGTACAATGTGAAAGAATGTTTTTATTAAATGGCATCAGGTTTCATACCCGGCCCTGAAGACCATTAAAGTAGTGGATTTTGGCTTTTAAATTCAAGAACTTGAAATCCTTGACAATTTAAATTTTGTTTGAAAGGATTTGAATTTTATTTTCTACCTTTAAAATTATTTTGGATAAATACTGCTGTGACTTTGTTTCAAATAAAACTAATAAAACTAAGAGCAATTGGAGAATAAAAACCAGTCAAGCAAACTTATTCAAGCTTTTCTAATTGGTTCTTCATTGTGTGTGTGTCTCCATGTGTGTGTGTTTGATTTGGATTTTTAATGTAATTTTAACAATTTTTCAGTCATTTTTCTTTAATGTCTCCAGTATGACAGTTTATAGTGATGTCTAGCTCTAGGGCATCATGCCACAGACATGTAGTATCATGTCCCACCCTGTCACATTATACTGACACCAGGCCAACCAGTGCTGACACAAACGTCTTATTGCAGAGTGCCAAGTGAGGCAGCTGTAAGTACCATTTTTATAAGTCTTTGGTATGACTCGGCTGGGGGTTCAAACCCGCATCCGAGGTGGACACTCTAACCACTAGGCCACCGGAGCTGTGCTTTTACTAAACTACTTATTACAATGTTTTGTGGGGCCCCGAGTGGTCTAAAGCGCTCTCTGTTATGGATTACTGCCATCTCACCTCAATCTGCGTGGGTTCGAGTCTCGGATTCGGCCAGTGTGGGTATGTGAGAAAGCTTGCCAGTAGCTTCTCGTGGGTCGGTGGTTCTTTCCGGGTTTTCCCGGGTTCTTCCTCCACCATTAATACTGGCCGCCATACACAGCCTATCGTATGCTGAAAAATGGCGTGAAACCCTACAACAACAACAACAACAACAACAACGTTTTGTTTATTCTATCTTAAAATGATAATGATCTGACATCCAATATATAGCCATTGTAAAAATTATGACTTGGATTTTTCACTAAAAGGCTTCTGATGCCTTCTTTTTTCTAAATAAAAATTGTCAAGTATGACGTCTAGTATGCCCATTAATGAAACTAATTTTAAAAAATTCTTATCACTGTAGAGTTCTAAAGGTGATTTCAATTGGCAGTTAAAAGTGAAGATATTGTCTTATATTTAATATCTGGAAATTGTTTTCACTGCAATGTCTTGTATATTGGGGGTGTACTGTTTGAGATTTCGCTGTGCTGCCTTGTATGTTTAGGTATCCTGTTTGAGTGGTTTTCACCATGCGGTTTTCTCTATTTCGATGTTCTGTCAGAGCAGGTTTTATGTATGCTAGAGGTGTCTTGTACTGCATCTTTATGTCATACTGCTAGATTTTGTATCACAAATAATTTTATGTAATTACAGAGTTCTGTACAGCAGCTTGTGCCACAAGTTCTGCAGGTTGTGAAGCAGCTTATCACCCAGGATGAGGTTGGTGACTTTTACATTACCTATACGTTTGCTAGGAATTGCTTTAGTTCATCATTTCTTGCACATGTTGAAATTCTCTCTTGCAACCTTTCAGGAATCAGTTTACTGACTTTTACATATTTTGCTTTAATTAGCCAATTAAACCAAGTTTCTCAAATTAAAACTTAAATAGATTTTTTTCTATGTCGTGTGTATATTTGAGGTCTCTAGTAAAGAAAATTTTTTCTCTATGACTGTGTCCTGTTATTTGAGGCAGAGTTATGCATAATAGGAAACTTAACCCTTCACCTCATTGGGGTTGTGATTGATAAATCTCAAGTCAAGGTCACTTGACAAAATTGCATTCTTGGTTTCTGCTTAATTGCTCGACATTCATTGACCCAATTTGTGCTTAATTTCTTTACATACATTGACCCAATTTTCATGACCTTGATTGGTATAGTACACTTGGAAAGTATCAACACCTACTTTGATAGGTCAAGGTTGCTGGCACTGATACTGTAAGTTTTTTTCTTCTTCCTCTCCCTCCAGCTATATAGCAGCTTTCCATTTGATGGAAATTCAAAAATTTGAAACCTCAAGGTGACTGGGGTTCAGATTTGGACTGGGTCTTTGCTTAATGACATCAGGTCGATTCATTATAGGTCAAGGCATACTTTACAACCATTTGGTATAATTATTAAAATTATATACATTGAACTACAGCAAATACTGGCCAGTGTATGTATTATGCTTTTGAGTACACTAATCACTATAAAATCAAAGAGACAAACAAAAATCTCATATCATTTTTTTTCAAACCCTTATAATCCCCAAACATTTACGTGTTAGAAAATTTTAGAAAGGAAAGTACCGGCCAGTCATGTCAGAAGATTTGGACAAAAATCTTGGGGAAGGAGGCTGTATACATGCATGCATGCCTCCATCCATCCATCCATCCATCCATCAAGAAATACATACATACATTTATACATACATACATACATTGCTCAACAGGGTAAGATAGATGGATAAATATTGATAAACTCGTAGAGAACAAATTAAGAATTAGGATAGATGGAGTGATAGATGGATGACACACACACTTAATCAGCACCTTAATGTTTTTAAATTCAAGAAATGGTAATAGAACCACACTTCAGTTGCTATTTCATCTAAGATATTCTTTTGTTTCAAATGTTTCAAGAAATGCTAAAAGCTATAAAACTATCAAATAGTAAAAACTATAAAACTGTCAGATAGTAAAAACTATAAGCTATGTCAAATAGTAAAAGCTATAAAACTGTGTCAGATAGTAAAAACTATAAAACTATGTCAAATAGTAAAAACGATAAAACTATGTCAAATAGTAAAAACTATAAAACTGTCAAATAGTAAAAACTATAAAACTGTCAGATAGTAAAAACTATAAACTATGTCAAATAGTAAAAGCTATAAAACTGTGTCAGATAGTAAAAACTATAAAACTATGTCAAATAGTAAAAGCTATAAACTATGTCAGATAGTAAAAACTATAAAACTGTCAAATAGTAAAAACTATAAAACTGTGTCAGATAGTAAAAGCTATAAACTATGTCAAATATTAAAAACTATAAAACTGTCAGATAGTAAAAACTATAAAACTATGTCAAATAGTAAAAACTATAAAACTATGTCAGATAGTAAAAAATAAAACTGTCAGATAGTAAAAACTATAAAACTGTCAGATAGTAAAAACTATAAAACTGTGTCAGATAGTAAAAACTATAAAACTTTGTCAAATAGTAAAAACTGTAAAACTACTGTCAGATAGTAAAAACTATAAAACTGTGTCAGATAGTAAAAACTATAAAACTTTGTCAAATAGTAAAAACTGTAAAACTATGTCAGATAGTAAAAACTATAAAACTGTGTCAGATAGTAAAAACTATAAAACTTTGTCAAATAGTAAAAACTATAAAACTATGTCAGATAGTAAAAACTATAAAACTTTGTCAAATAGTAAAAACTATAAAACTGTGTCAGATAGTAAAAACTTTAAAACTATGTCAGATAGTAAAAACTTTAAAACTATGTCAGATAGTAAAAACTATAAAACTATGTCAGATAGTAAAAACTATAAAACTGTGTCAGATAGTAAAATCTATAAAACTGTGTCAAAAATGGTAAAAACTATAAAACTATGTCACTATAAAACTGTCAGATAGTAAAATCTATAAAACTATGTCAGATAGTAAAAACTATGTCAGATAGTAAAAACTATAAAACTATGTCAAATAGTAAAAACTATAAAACTATGTCAAATAGTAAAAACTATAAAACTGTCAAATAGTAAAAACTATAAAACTATGTCAGATAGTAAAAACTATAAAACTATGTCAGATAGTAAAAACTATAAAACTGTCAGATAGTAAAAACTATAAAACTGTGTCAAATAGTAAAAACTACAAAACTATGTCAGATGTAAAAACTATAAAACTGTCAAATAGTAAAAACTATAAAACTATGTCAGATAGTAAAAACTATAAAACTATGTCAAATATTAAAAACTATAAAACTATGTCAGATAGTAAAACTATAAAACTATGTCAAGAATGGCATTATCAATAGTATTTCGTGCTCAATATTCACCCAGGTATGATAGTGGAACCTCAATGCAGAAGCCACCCATGTTAAGAGACCAACTTGACCTTTTCCCATAGGTGGCTGCGTAAAATGGGTGTGACTACTATTTACCACATGCTAGGCATATAATGTACCTTTTATGGTTTGCTTTTTATTTAGCAACTAACCTGTTTATATAATTTGCATGCATATGATTGAATATATTTATCTGTATTTGACCCTGATTTTTTTTATTTACAGGAAAAAGCCTGTGAGGCTTTTGAGTTGTTTCATGAGATGCTGGAATGTGAAGTTGGAATAATGATCCCCCATGTCAAGTCTACTGTAGAGTTCTGTTTGGAGGTATAACAAAAAATATTTTAGTTGAGCCCTCATTTTTAAATGAGAAATATTAGCAGATACCGTGATCCAATTTCAGTATGTGATGGCAGTACTAGTGTTAATACTGTTGAATTCGATGGTAAAAATGCTGTTAATATCCTCAGATTATTATGTCATTACACTTACCAGGAATTAGTGTACAGCCATTGATTAAAAGAACATGTCATGTTATTGCACAGAGCAGTATACAGTGGAATCAAGATTTTAATGTGGAAAAATCGAAAAACTAGTGCTTTTCCAAAATGAGGTTTTCGAAACATTTACATAGAAATTCAGATTTTCCATTGTAGTTTACAACTTGCCCATACTGTTGTTTTACATAGAGAGGCTTTTTGGCCATCAAATGTAATCATGGGTTTTTAGCCCACCTGGCTTTTAGCCTTGGTGTGTTTATAGTAAGGCCCCTTGTCCTTCATGTATCCATCACAATTGGTTTTTCAAATGTTTTCTCCAAAAATAAATGCCTTAAAAGAGCCGATTTTATAGGTGAGTGTACTGGCGTCAAGACCTTTTAGCCCTTAACCTCTTGGTACTTGTCACTATGCCAAGACCGCTGTGTGCAGTGTACTATAAATAGAACACATCTTACCTAAATGATTCATTGTGAATAGGCCTGCCTGTAAAATTTAGAGAAGTGTAGCATATGTTCTGTTCAACATAAATGTTACCTCTTTGTACATGTTTTATCGCTGTAGATAATTATTTTGCACTAACCATGTAATGTGATATTATTGTCATTCTGCCTATGGGTTCTAATAGGTAATATTCCCTGAAAGGTAGTACTGTGAAAACCAACTAAAACTGACTAATGTGTACTGTAGGCTTCAAAATGCACTTCCTATCAGATGGTGGACTCGGAGCCCCAAGTGGCCGAGTGGTCTAAAGCGCTCACTGTTATGGATAACTGCCATCTTCCCTCCATCTGCGTGGGTTCGCATCTCGGGTTCGGCCTATGTGGGTATGTGAGAAAGCTTGCCAGTAGCTTCTCATGGGTTGTGGTTCTTTCCGGGGGGTTTCCCGGGTTCTTCCTCCACCATTAATACTGGCTGCTATGTATAGCCTATCTTGTGCTGAAAAGTGGCATTAAACCCCATGACAGCAACAACAGATGGTGCGCAGACATCGAAATTCTGTTTTCATGCAAATCCAATAGAGGCATAGAAGTGTGTAATAGCAGCAACCAAAAAACACTTATGCAATTTAAAGGATTAAGTTTTTTCAGATGATACTAGTCTGCCTTCAAATGTGGTCAACATAGCAAGAAAAGGGAACCTTTAAATATAGATCTTTCGAAAAAGCTCAAGAAATGTTACTAAATTTGATTGACTCACTACTGAAATGTTGCAGGTTTAAATCCTACCATTCAATCATCCAGGCAGCTGCTGTTGTGTGCCCTTGGGCAACTCATTTTATTCCAGTTGCCATACACTATATAACCCACTTGTGTAGCTGTGTTGTAAAACAATCAGCCAATCTAAATTTAATTGAAAACTTCCTGAAACTGAGGCATTTAAGATTTGTTAAAATAATGCTGATATGTCACCAGACATAGCCATAGTTTGCTAAATTTTGAGATACAACTTAAAAATTTTAAAGAAGGAATTTTGTCTATTTTTGGTCCCAACAATGCTGAACCATCATCAAATATCACCACTATTGCAAAAAATTAAAAACATTTGAAATAAATTTCTCTTAAAAGCCATGAAACGGCTAGTGCTCTTGCTTTTGCCTTTATGTAGATGCAAGGCAGGCTTCAATAAGATTGAAAATCCACTTGGGCCACATGTGTAGGAAGTGGTTTTCTGTTGTACAATTAGATTGATCATTGTTGGTTTATAGGCATTTAAATATGTGTGCCTGTACCCATCAAAGCTAATTTTGAAGTTAAAAACCTGAATTTAATAATATATGTCGATAAACTTGATAGGTCATTTGTCATTTTGTAATAGTTGTTTTGAATCCCCATGTGGTCAATCCAGATAGTCAGATTAATAGTGCCAGTAGCTTCTCGTGGGTCGGTGGTTCTTCCCGGGTTCTTCCTCCACTATTAATACTGGCCGCCATGCATAGCCTATCGTGTGCTGAAATATGGCGTTAAACCCAACAACAACAACATCAGATTAATAGTCTTTTTGTGTTTTTCTTCCAGGTGGCTGCTAACAGAGACTTGGATGATGGTATTAGAATTAAAACTATGTCCTTCATCAGTTCCTTGACTAAACTGAAGAAAAAGGTATATAATAACCAAATTTCTATATGAGATGTCATTTTCTTAAAGTGTATTACGTACTAAAATAAATTCAGGATATTCAAAGCTTGCTTTAATAAAATGCATCTGTTTTCAGTGAACCTCTGTATTCAGTTAAATTTATCTCTACCCACCCTCACCTGCCCCCCACCCCTAATCTTTTAATAGATTGGTCATTTGCGAGCGCTATCATGGTCTCAGTAACAGCCACAAAAGGAGAGAATATTTAAATTTGGAAGTTTAATTTAATGAGAAAATTGCCAGCCCTTAATTCATCAGTTACAGTTTTAGATCATATGGCTGTTACCTTTACTGTCCATCAGTGCCTATTTAAATCAAGTTGACATCAGTGCCTATGCAAATCAAGTTGACATCAGTGCCTATTCAAATCAAGTTGACATCAGTGCCTATGCAAATCAAGTTGACATCAGTGCCTATTCAAATCAAGTTGACATCAGTGCCTATGCAAATCAAGTTGACATCAGTGCCTATTCAAATCAAGTTGACACCAGTGCCTATGCATATCAGCTGGCCACCAGAGACTATGCAAGTCAGCTTGACACCAATGCCAATGTAGATCAACTTGAAGCAAGTTTATATGGTTAAATACCCAAAAAAGAACTTAAAGAAAGTAGCATGAATGTATAATACTAAAAGCTTGGCAAAGTTCAACCATCATGCAGACCCTGAAGTGAGTAATTTCCCAGTGAAATAAAAGGGGAAGGTTGAATGCAATATTAAGGAAATGCAAAACACATTATGATGAATGATAAATAAAAATAAAATGAAACAAAACCATTCCATGAATGAATTTGAAAATCTATTTACCCATATTTCATATTGCTTCTAAATTTCCACAGTTGCCTAATGATCCTTAATCCAATTTTTCATTTTGTACAGTGAGTTCATTTTTCTGCTGCTTACAATCCACATAATTGACCCAACAACGGCCATTGATTTGATGACGTCTTCACCAGTAGTTGTGTCATACATTTTTGAGGGGAAAGAAAAAGAAATAAAATTTGCTTACAAATAATTTATAGATTATTATATTTATTGCAGTTGTGGTTGTGTTTTTTTTTTTGTAATATATTTAATGTTGTCATTTTAAATTGTATGCATTTTGTATTTTATTAAAGCACACCTATAATAAGACGAGACATACTAGTAAATAGTTCTTTCCTATTACTACCATCAAATAGTTCTTTCCTATTACTGCCATCAAATAGTTCTTTCCTATTACTACCATCAAAAAGCGAAATCCCAGATTTTGGTAAATGCATTGCAATGAATGAAAATAAAATGATGAATGGAAATGCAAAATCAAAGGCATTTCAAAGGTTGTCAACAATAAAATGACAAGTTGATAGCTGTTATGAAGACACGAATGAAATGCAGATTAGGTCAAATTATCTGTTTTGAGGTGTGTACAAGTTTGATTTCTAGCTAAATTATACTTTTAATTTGCATCCTAACTGCATTAAAAGGTTTGCTTTGTGATAAATTGTAGTCACAAGTGAATTTTGAAGTAGTAATTTGTTCCCAATTTAAGTGCAAACAACATTTTTAAGGTAATATATATGCTAATGCAGGTCCTTTGCCATAAAGGTCAAAACATGTTTTTGCATTTTAAGCAAATACTAAAGCACAAGCTGGTAGATCGGTTGTTGAGTGTGCTGTTCCCAGTGATGTGTTCAGGGTCAGATGAAGAAGAGGAGGAGGAGGAAGTAGAAGAGGCAGAGAGTCAGAAACCAGCGCAGTATGCAGCCCAGGTTAGTAAGAAATGGGCAGATTATTTAAATCAACTGGCCATATGGCCAAATTGGCTCATGTTACGGCTATCTTTAAATTTTTTAAAATAAAAAACCCCTTGAACACTTTTAGATAAACAATGTCGGAGAACATTCTGGCATCAAGATCTTTCACCTTTGTATATGTGTTTATGATCTGCAATCAAATACTGCTATTCTGTTACAGATGTTTCTGAGCTGCCTTCACGTACTGCTATTCTCTTACTAAAGAAAGAAAGGCCTTTAAACAGCCTCATTAAAACCGTAAAACATAATGTCTTAAAAAAATTAATTTTTTTTACAAATAGCAGTCGTGCATTCGGGTCTTGAACTGTCATCAGATGTTGTTACTAGCAATGGAAAACCATTTTGTGACTTTGTCTCAAAGACCTCTGAACACATTTGGGCAGAAAGCATCCATAGGATGTTGCCAGGCTTGCTACCTTGGTATTATCAGACTGGGTGCCCTTGCATTATCAGACAAACTACCTCTGCGTTAACAAGTCAGCTGCATTTGTATTACTGGACAAACTACCTTTGCATTACAAGGCCAACTGCATTTTGAATTACCTGGCCAGCTGTATTTGTATTAACAAAGTACAATTGCATTACTGGACAAACTACCTTTGCGTTACAAGGCCAACTGCATTTGCATTACCAGACAAACTACCTTTGCATTACAAGGCCAACTGCATTTTGAATTACCGGGCCAGCTGTATTTGTATTAACAGACAAAGTACAATTGCATTACCAGACAAACTACCTTTGCATTGCCAAATTGACTGCATTTGCATTACCAAACTACCTTTAACATTACCAGGCTAGCTGCCTTTGCAGTTGGCCATCAGGCCAGTGTGATCCATTCCGGTCTTTCATTCACTAAATTGCTGCCACTGGAAATGAAGTGGGCAATTACAGCAATTTTTACAATTTGTTCACAGTTGTTGACTGTTTGAATTTTTTTTAAAGAATCCTGTGAATACTATGAAGCCAAAGCCACTTGAGGTATAAAAGTTGAATTAGGTTGAGGTATAAAAGTTGAATTAGGTTGAGGTATAAAAGTTAAATTAGGTTGAGGTATAAAAGTTGAATTAGGTTGAGGTGTAAAAGTTAAATTAGGTTGAGGTATAAAAGTTAAATTAGGTTGAGGTATAAAAGTTAAATTAGGTTGAGGTATAAAAGTTAAATTAGGTTGAGGTATAAAAGTTTAAATTAGGTTGAGGTATAAAAGTTAAATTAGATTGAGGTATAAAAGTTGAATTAGGTTGAGGTATAAAAGTTAAATTAGGTTGAGGTATAAAAGTTAAATTAGGTTGAGGTATAAAAGTTGAATTAGGTTGAGGTATAAAAGTTAAATTAGGTTGAGGTATAAAAGTTAAATTAGGTTGAGGTATAAAAGTTAAATTAGGTTGGAGTATTTGTGTTGATAGATAACCTGATTAAATTTCTATTCGTTTCTTTTTTTTTCTTCACATTTTTTTACATTTTGACAACCTACTTAAGGAAACTCCACTTGAGGTGGAAAAATAAAAATAACTAGGCATATTTATATTAATGTGTAGATGATTGCTTAGCAATGTTCTCGCCCTTAAGTTTCATCATTGATGCTTGAAGGTTACCTTTGTTGAACTCATAAAAGACTCGATGGTTATGGTTGACTGAATCTTTCACACCCAAATTGTCTTGCTAAATAAAGAGCAGTTATTGCCAAAGAAACTGCAGGCAATTTGTTTCATTGACTGACATGTGTTTTGCTGATTTTGTTTAGTCCCACAAAATTGATCCCTGGTTAAGGAAAGAATATGTAAGGAAGGATAGATGAAATCTTTTACAAAAATGCTTGCATGTATTTATTAAAAAACCAACGTTTAGGGTGGAAAAATTGGATTTTCATGGTGACTATCATGATAATTGTTAAGTAAATGGATAAAGTAAGTGTTCACGAACCCTTCAGTTGTGGGTAGAAATACATCATTTACAAACAGTCCTGCTTTTATTATTGGTGATGTGATGAGATATTGATGAAGTTTCAGGCTAGACATTGACTAAAAGACGAAAATGAAATAGGACAAATGAAAGAAACTGGCCAGTTATGTAACAGAAGAATGTGGTACATGAACTTATAAATACTAAATAAAGGTGCTGCTATGTGTACTGTACAGGGTATAAACTTGCAGAATATAAAGCATTACGAACAAAATACAACCCTTTTCTCCCTCTCATTGTTTTGACTTTCCTGCACCTTCAAATCTTGGGCTTGCCCAAGCCGAATTTCAGGTTGTCCCATGAGTCAGGAAGTGGATTTGTAAATCCCTGTTTATGCTGACAAAAAGTGTGGTATTTATAGTGATTGTTCTGTTCTGTATTGTATGGGGTACCATGTTGGAGCCTGCTCAGTTGGAGTGCTCAGCCAGACACTCTCTGACCTTGGTCATGCACTCAAGGTATGTAGAAATTTTTGTATTTATGATCCACCATCTATCCCTGCACCAAGTCGGAGAGAGATGGGAGGCTGCCTTTGTCAGGTGGAGGAAACCAGAGCACCTGGAGGAAACAATCTGCAATCTGCTGGAAGGCAAACTCTGTAGATATAGCACCTATTAATCAAATATTACTTACCTTGTCTAATTAACCTGGGCCAGAGGAGACTTAATTTAATGCTAGGTTTGTAGGATTATGTTGCTGCTGCAAATTCAGGTATGCCCGAGTTTTAAATTAAACATATATTGTTTTCTTCCAAGTTTAGTAAAAAGGTTTTTATTGTGGTAAGCATCTACAAGAGGGTTTTAATTTATGGGCTTCTTCTTTGGGGTCCTTCAGAAGGGTATAAATTTATGTGCCATTTCTTTGGGGCCCTTGAAACGGATTTAAATTTATGGGTCTATTCCTTGATTCCCTTGGAAAGGATTTAAATTTTGTTTCCACCAAACATTTTATTCCTGCATTCATAGCTAGAAGACATGTTTGTAGACATATTTCGAGTTTAGACTCTTGGCTTCAGGCCTGAGAAAGGGGGTGACATAAAATATAAATGGGGAATTTGCTGTAGTGAGCCATAAAATTTGATCTGGTTTTTATTTTGATTGACTTGAGCCTATCCTGCATCTGTTTCTCAAGCAAGTACCTGTTTCCCAATTTTCAGGTTATTGATACGATGGCCATGTATTTGCCTCCAGAAAAGTTTATACCCAACCTGGTAAGTGATCTTTTGTATTTTGTTTTGGTGAGCTTGTAGAGATTCATTTACTTCTTACACTTCTGCCCCTTGAGCACAAAAATTAACTCTATTCCAGTTCAAAATTTTTAAATCAGATTGACATGATGCTTAGAATATATCTGTGCATGACAATATGTAAAATTTGGAGCACTACAGTTCTTCCTGCCACTACAGTTTGCTTGTAATTCTCAAATTACATAACTATAGGCATAAACAACTGGGATCTGCAAGGTTTGAACTACGCTTTATGGCTTCTGTATCATCAGTCTATTTTTTGGTTTGTTTAGCGCCCCGCATAACTGCAAGAGTCATATATAGTATGATGCTCAGTTTGTAGCAAATTAATCCATTCAGTTATAGCGACTGGGGGAAAAAGACCACAGCTATACAAAAGAGATGACAAGCCATCCTACAATAAAATCAGCTCTCATAAAAGCTACAAGTCATTCAAAGATCACATGACTAATTATAGAGTTGTGTCATATGCAAAAAATGTTGCAGATTGTGCGCCTATCATACTAGTGAAACAGTTTTAAAAACCCGACTGAAATGCACGCTTTGGAGGCATTCAGATTAGTGAAGCACAATTGGGGGAATAGTGAGGTTTGGCACTAGTGCTTAAAAGTTTACACACCAAAAAAACCAGGGTTTGGTTTTGGATTAGTGCGATGTGCAAACTTTTACAATTCACTGTTTCATACCTTTGCTCAGAGCTTTCTTTATCAGCCATGATTTACCTGGCTACTTTTAAAAAAAAGGACAACTTGCATCCCCTTTGAGGAAAGTCCCCCAAATCTCCCACCTACTTTGGCAAGTCACTCTCCAACTTTAATGGAAGGCCCTGTTGCTTAATTGTGTGCAGTGGTCCGTTTGAACTGCCATAGTTTGTGTTAACTTTTCATCTTGGTGTGGTGGTCCTCCTGTACCCACCCACCTGCCTAAAAGGCCTAATTTTCAAACAGATTCAAGTAATAATAGCATACTAACTAAAATAAGGCATAACTAATTTTAAATATTTTTATTTTCTTTTTAAAACACCAGCGTACACTGGAATCAGTATGATGAAAGGTTTATTAATTTTATAAAAATAATAATATGACTTATCATCATTTGCATTACCAAACCATTAGAAATACCAGGATACAAATATATGGCTGTAGCTATCACTTGATGCCATTTTCCCACTGCTGCAGAATGTATCACTGAATGTTTTTAAATATATATATATATATATATATATATATATATATATATATATATATATATATATATATTTCAGGAGTGATTAAAAGACTCCCATCTTTTGTTGTGAGGCTGTTGTCAATTTTCCATCTAAACTTCAAATGTTTGATGACATTTCCACTTTTTGCAGCAACTTATACCTTCATATGCAAATATACCACTCTTAGACTATTTTAAAGTAGAAGCCATACAGTCCTACCGGTATTCATGACCTATTGTTCTGGCAGTGGATGTGATTTTTGAGAATTAAGGTATACATACCTTTCAGTGGCGATTACTTTTTTCCCTCGTCAGGAAATTGTCCATGCAAGATCACAATACAAAAGTGACAAGATATACATACAACAAAATAATGTTGCAGTAGTTGGACATTTTGGATGATGTCAGCCATAAAGTATGTTCCTGTATAATTGTGCTGTGATTTTAAAATGACATTGCTGCATGTTTTCAAAAATAAGTACCACACTTTCTTGACCCAGTTTAGTACCAGGCCACCATTGTAAAAGTCCATAGTGATCAATAGTGTTCATCTGGAAGTTTTCCAAGATGCAGCCAGGGTTTTCCTGTATGCAATCATGCAAACATTTTATGAATTTGTACGCTTGGAAAGCATTGATGCATGAGAACATCTATAAGTTAAATCAAAAGTAATGCATCTAAAAATGCACTGTGAGCAATATAAACTTTGTTTTCAACTTTTGAGATAAATTTAATAAATAAAAATCTAGAACAGATGCTTAAAAGTAAGGACACTTATTTCATCAAAATATCTCTTTCCATTCCAAAGTATTAGGATGTAAAATAGTACAAAATGGAAAGCCTGCTTATTATTTATAACACAAAATATGTGTACTTGAGCATTCATGCCCTTTCCTGGCATTTGCACATAATGCCAACTTTGGTCCATTTCTTGAAGGTGAGATTGTTGCCAAGCATGACTGACCAGAAGTTTAATTATTCTGTTCAACATCAAGTCAATACTGCCATGAACATGCAAAGGGAAGGACAGAATGAAGAAAGTGAAAGATGAAGTGGAGTTTCTCTCTTTCCAAACAGAATAATAATTCTAACATGATGTTGGAAGCTGGGTTATAGTACTAGTCACATGGGTCACGTAGGCATTCAGCACTGATTATTTCAGTAATGGGTGTAATTTTTTAGAATTTGATTCTGCTTACCTTTAAGTGGCATGTATTCACTTCATCTGGAATCATATACAACCATTTTTCTTTGGAAAGTCATTATATAGAATTCCCCATAATTGCGTACAGTAAAATCAATATTAAATTAAATAGACATTTTTGGACAAAATGTGTAGTCCAGTACACTAACCTCGATTGTGATGATTCCACTCGACACGCTCCTAATTTTACCTAAGTTTAGTTTGGGCCAAATTTGTAAAAGTCCATAGCAATAGATAATTTTCATCTGGAAGTTTCTTCGTGACAGTTAAGGTGCAGAGCATTCAATAATCAGGAATGAGTAGGCTTTGGTTGAAGAAAACTGGTGTTAAAAGAACAATTTATATGTAATTTAAAATGAGTAAATGTGCATACATGACCCATGTGACTTGTTCTTTAGCTGAACCACCATAATAAAAGAAACCAAAATTTGATGCAAAGTTCCAGAAAACATGATTGTTACAACATACATTACAAAAAATGGTCCCAACACAAGACCAAGATGGAAGATATATTGTGTAATATTTGCAGACAGGGTTGGAAAAAGAACCCTTCTACATTGAAAATCATCATTTAAATAGAGTGGGAATGCTATGTAGAAACTTGACATTGCAATCACTTTGGTATCCATGTTCAGCTGTATATAGGTCCATGCTAAGGTAATATTTAATTTTTTTAAACTTTGTAGCTAAATAAAAAAGCAGACTTGAAGAAAATGGAGACTTGTATTTGCTAAACAAGCCAATAATGTTATTGGTTGTGGGGGGTAGTGGATGTTCTCATGATAATGCATTATGATTGGGTATGTATTATGAAGGAAACACTTTACTCTAGATTTTGTTTTATAAGAAGAAAGATAATACAGGTTTTGACAAGTTTCCTGATTACTGTAGCACTTGGATAAATGTTTGAATTCTTGGGTCTCACTTTTGGATCAAACTCCTTTGTTATTTGGCAGACATTTGAACTTTGCAAACTGTTCATGATCTATTTTTATTTTGTCATTATGTGGCAAGTATTTATCTATTTTTTATTTGGAAAAGTGAGCAGAAATAATGAAATTGATTTTAAAAATTTTGGTTTACGAAGAGTGAAATGCCAGTGAAAGCCTGTAATTGAATTTTAAATTATTTGATCAATTTTGGTTTGAACAACATAATTTTGTGCAACCTAAGATTTATAATATAAGTATTTTTATGGCAGCATTATTATATATTAAGGGACAGTTATTATTATGGTACAGATGAGGCTAGTAGAACCCGCATTGACCAGTGAGAGACCGGGACATAGGAGGGCAGCCCACATAGCTATGGCAGTGGTTGTGGAGGGCTGTGCTGATTATGTTACAGCCAAGTAAGTCTTTATTATTTTGTAAGCGGTTATGGATGTACACTTTTGTAAAATCAAATTACTGTACAGCTTGATCTGACATGGTCATTACATTATGACATCATTGATTTAACCGATGTTCCATTTTACTGTAGTAGTCAAAATATGCTATCATTTCAACCCATGGTGCTTACTGAAGCAGTCCCAATACACTATCATTTCAGCCCATGATACTTAACTGTAGCAGTCCCAATATGCTATCATTTCAGCCCATGATACTTACTATAGCAGTCCCAATACACAATCATTTCAGCCCATAATACTTGCTATAGCAGTCTCAATATGCTATCATTTCAGCCCATGGTACTTACTATAGCAGTCCCAATACACAATCATTTCAGCCCATGATACTTACTATAGCAGTCCCAATACACAATCATTTCAGCCCATGATACTTACTATAGCAGTCCCAATACACTATCATTTCAGCCCATGATACTTACTATAGCAGTCCCAATACACAATCATTTCAGCCCATGATACTTACTATAGCAGTCCCAATACACAATCATTTCAGCCCATGATACTTACTATAGCAGTCCCAATACACTATCATTTCAGCCCATGATACTTACTATAGCAGTCCCAAGACACAATCATTTCAGCCCATGATATTACTATAGCAGTCCCAATATGCTATCATTTCAGCCCATGATGCTTTAGATCATGCTGATGCACAATGAACAATTGTCATTGCCAGTGGGATTTAACGTTTTCCAATTTCCTTTAAAAATTAATCTGTTAAGTAAAGGTCCTGTAACCTAAATGATTGTGTTGTACTGTCACACAAAAGACGCATGATCTTACACCTCATATTGGGTATGTAATTTAGACAATCGTGGCAGTTACTTTTTGTGCTGTCTTGGTCCATTTACTGGTGTGCAACCTTAGATGCTGGTTTTGTCTTGGCACTGACATTGACACGTGATTGGCCAGTGATTTTAAGTGTGTTGTACATACTTCAGTCATTTCCACTACTAGCTTTTAAAGTCTGACATATTAAATAAGGAAATTCTTGATGATTCTGAGAAACGGACATATGTCCTTTGGAGAAACACAAACTTATTACATGTCACCTGGCCACCTCCTGGATGATAACAATTCATATAGGATTTCCCCCAAAGAAATCATTAGAAACAAAAGACAGGTTTCAGTGGCGGAAGGAAGATTTCATTTATGTTAGTGAATAATATGCGGCTCAGATTGTAAATCTTTCATATTGCTAAATTTTGGTTTAGATTTACTTGGTTACCAATGAGTGAGATATGTGGATGGGGGAAATAGAACTATTACAATATTTTATTTCATTGTCATGGTAGTAGTTATAGTTGTATATGTGGTTGTTGTCATTCTTGGTATTTTTGGAACATGTTTGTGTTATATGTACATAGTATATATTTTCATAGTAAACTCTCCGCAAGAACAGTAGGATTTGATCAGTAAGTGGGTGTTGTCCTAGTCATTTTTCTTTCCTGTCTATCCATGTAAGAAACAGCAATTTTTTTTTTATATTGAAAATATATAAATGAAAAGTTAAATACATGTCCAACATCAATCAGTATTTTGGAATTGGAATGTATTGTATTACATGTTAAATAGGGATATTTTTAGTCTGTATAAAGCTGCATTAATTTGTGCCATCTTTATTTTTATTAGAATTTTAGATAAAAGCATACAAATCTCAGTAAGCGAGTTGTTTCTACAATCATCATAATTGCCAGAGATGAACATAAAACCACAAATCTGTCTTTGACATTTCTAATAAATAATTTAGATATATTAATTACTTTTTATATTTTAGGGAAATAAATAACATTATGGAAAAAGTAATACTTTTCTATTTCATTGATATTAAGAAAATGTTTCAGGATGCGATCATGCTTACCCTGATCCTGTCAATTCATGTATTACATCACTTGTTACCTGTATTTATCGTGGTATTATGAACTGTGGGATAAATGTGGATGTAAAATGACATCGTCGTGATGTTTGTATCTTAATAATACCTATTACAGGTTTAATATTTACGGTTACCTTTCTATGATAAGGCAACGGGAAGAATACAAGACTTGGAATTCATTTGTGATTTATGAACTGCTGTAAAATCGGCCATCCTGGCTTTCAGTTTGGAAAGAAACTGCTGTAAAATTGGTAGTGCTGGCTTTCATTTAGGAAAAAACCTGTTTTAGAATCAGCCATGCTGGCTTTGTCAGGTAAAAACTGCTGTAAAAACGCAGACCTGCCAACCCTTACGATTTTGCCATAAGTCTAATGAAAATTACCCTTAAAATATGGACTTGTGACATACTAGCAGAAACTATGGAAAAACTATCATTGCCAAAAAAGCGGATAATTGGTTCATCCATGTTTGATTTAGATCTGGGTTTCATATTAGAATTAGTGAAATTAGTCAAGGAACCAGACTAACTTTACAGCAGAACCTCAAATGCTTTAATTATTTGTTCATGTGAAGTGTTTGCTTGATCAAACTGTTGATTATAGAATATTTATTTTAATGGTGCCCAGCAAGTGGTGCATGTTTAAGACAAAAGGGAAATTAAACCTTTTGAACAGTGCTAATAATCAACACAGAAGAATAAAAAGGAATATTCAGATTCTTGTGAATAAAAGCTGGAAAGATGTTTATTGGACATAACATGGCAATTTGAGTATGTCTTGTGGTGGGAAAGAGGACTGCTGTCATGTGAAATGGAAAAGAATTTCCAAGAATTATATCAAGTTGAGGGATAGCAACAAGCCATTGAGCTGCATAGGGTTTGGAACTAAAGTTTGTGCATCTTTACTAGTGGTAAATAAAGTCTACACGTAGCGTATTGTTTATTGGTTGAACATAATGTTTATTGTCGCTGCATGTTTCGAATACTGAACTTTTAATTGCATTTTCCAGCTTTACAATAGCAGTATATGACATTTTGTTACGCCTTACTAAAAGCTGGTCAAACTTAAGGAAAAAAATCAACTGCCTTACTGAGACAGACTCGGCAGGGTTGGCAGGTCTGTAATCAGCCTTGCTGGCTTTCAGCAGGGAAAAAAACTGCTTTACAATCAGCCATGCTGGTTTTCAGCTAAGAAAAAAACTGCTATAAAATCAGTCGTGCCTGCTTTCAGTTAGGAAAAAACAGCTGTACAATCTGCCATGCAGGCTTTCATTTAGGATAAAGTTGCTGTAACATCGGCCATGCGGGCTTTCAGTTAGGAAAAAACTGCTGTAAAATCAGCCATGCTGGCTTTCAGTTAGGAAAAAATGGCTATAAAATCAGCCATACTGGCTTTCAACTAGGAAAAAAACTGCTGTAAAATTGGCCATTCTGGTTTTCAGTTAGGATAAACTGACATGATCTCATCAATTTATCACACTGGAGACAAGTTAATCTCACAAATTCATTTTTCTTTGTTTTTATTTTCCATCATTAGGTAGAGCATATCAGGCGTCCTCACAATAAATGTGGTTCTATCATATGCCGCTACAAATCATCATTATAAATAGCTTACATATTTGGGTAATGCAGAAGCTTACACTTGTTTTGGAGTTGAAAAGTCTAAGGTCGTGATCATGGTGACTGAAGGAAGAAAAATGGCGTTAACCCAATAACAGTAGTTCTGCATCACTGACCTGTATCAAAGTTTTGTGAAAATTTGTCTGAAAGTACCATATATTTTACTTTCATGTATTATCATATTTGTCACATTAAAAAAAAATGGAGTGGTTGAAAGGTCAGTGGTCAATGTATTGGGTGTTTTCTAATCATATTACCAGGGCTGCGCCAGTGTTTTTACATGCAAGATGATAAATCTACTTATATTTATTACATCTTGGGTTTTGGTTTCGTATTTTATGGCTGAGAGACACAAATACCTTCTTGGAGTAAAGTACCTTCCTCAGATGCTCACAAAGTAGTTGACCCAGGTTGATCCAATGGTTGGATTCAAACCTGCATCCCTTCAGTTTGGCATGCTAATGACAGTGCCAACTGCGCAATGAGTTTGATTTTTAATTGCTGTATATTCTACATATTTGATGAGTTTCATTCCGATTATGACAAACTGTGCAAAATAGTTTTATACTCATGTAGACATTTTAAATTTTGTGTCTATACTTGTCACAATCTTCCAGGTACTTTGAGCCAATGTTGGAATGTGTTTGTAAGGGCCTGAATGATCCAGATTCCTCAGTCAGAAATGGGGCTCTATTTGCTCTGGGGCAGTTTTCTGAGCATCTGCAGGTAAAATAACTGGTATCCTGGTTTTAAATTTTTTTTTGTTACAAATGCTTGCAAAGACTCTAGTAGAAGGTTCCTACACATCAGTCTGATTAAAGCCAAGATCTCCAACACTTAACAGAGTACACCTTTCACAATTATGAAGGTGAAAAACTTAATTTGGAACATATTGTTCCAGTCCTTATCTCTCATGTACAAGAAATGCAATGCTTTATCTGAAAGGTTACTAAAAATATGTGGACCAGGAACTACTAGGGTTGGCTAAACAAAAATCTTAATTGTTGCATGTCAGATCCCAATTCTAAATCAACTGCACAACACACAAACACATAATTGTTTCCAATATCCATTAATAGCACATTGTTATGTCATGCACTTTCTCTACACCTACTGTTGTTGAATTTTATCTCTATTTATTGTTAGTCTGAAATTTTGAGATATTTGAGCCACAAAATTTTTATTTCACAATGTCAGATTTTAAGAAAGAAAATATCTTGTCTCAGATTGTAAGAGTCGGACAGTTATTGAAGAACAAGAAGAAAAGTAATGGAAAACATGTACCATGACAGCTGTTATAATATAAATAAATGTTGTAAATGTATATTTTTGTATTCCAGTCATGAATATGGCCAGAGGTACAGCATTAGGCTTGTCCACCTGTTCCACGTTTGTGCAGGCAATTTTTTTTGTATGCAACTGCTCTGAAACTTGGAAAAGACTATTGATGTCGAGTGAAAATGAGTATGTCATTCTGTCCTCGTGCTATAATCCAGTTGGTATTTTTTGTGATAATTCGTATATGTGCTGCTTTTGATGAAATGTCCTGAAATTTGGCTGATATTATTGATGTCAGGTGAAAATGTGCATCATTCACTTGTCATGCTCCAATGATATTTTTGCTTGGTTTTACCGCTTGTTTTTTTTGTTGTTGCAGCATGATTGTTTTTTTAAAACTTGTATATTCTGCCTGTATTATAACTCTTTTCTGCTTGCATCACTTGTTCAGGGTATCCATGTCCTATGGACACATTTCTGTATTGTTTTTTTTTCCAGCCCAAAATCAGCAAATACGCCTCACAAGTTCTTCCTCTTCTCTTCCAATACTTGGGCCGAGCCAGTCAAGAGGCAGATAAAAACCCACGAGGCCTTACCAGGAGCTACTATGCACTTGAGACATTTTGTCAAAACCTCGGTAATAATTAATTTGTTGTCCATAAATGTAGGAAAGGACAAGAATGTCAGCAAAATGGTGATATCAAAAAATGGTACAGAAAGCAGATTATGTAATTGTGTTTTATTTTATTTTTTATTACTCATTACTATGAAGGCTTTTATTAGTAGCTTTTTGGGGCATATCATGTTATGGTATCTGTTCATACATCCTTCCATTCCCTGTTTTATTTCACAAATTGTCTTGAGTTCTCCACCATTTATAATTACCAAACTTTGTAAAGAAGATTGTGTTTGGGGGCAAGGAAGAAACCCGTTGATTTTGGGCTTTAGTGCTGTAACTTGACAGTAAGAAAAATAGGTCATCTTGACCCAAAATTAACATTAGTGACTTTTTTAACAGTTCAGTTATTACTCCTACAGTATATTTCCTCCTAGTACAAATGCTCAGGAAAAATTGATATGTTAGTGTTTCTTAAGATAACCATACCAGACTAAAAGTAGGTCACATTGACTATCATGGCTTACAGACAGCTATCAACCAGGTGCTAATGTGATCCAATTCTGGGCTTACAGACAACTCTCAACCAGGTGCTAATGTGTTACAATTCTGATCATACCAGCCTGGATTGACTATCATGGCTTACAGACAACTCTCATCCAGGTGCTAATGTATTACAATTCTGGGCTTACAGACAATTTTCAACCAGGTGCTAATGTATTACAATTCTGACCACACCAGCCTGGATTGACTATCATGGCTTACAGACAGCTCTCAACCAGATGCTAATGTGTTACAATTCTGATTATACCAGCCTGGATTGACTGTCATGGCTTACTGACAACTCTCAACCAGGTGCTAATGTGATCCAATTCTGGACTTACAGACAACTCTCAACCAGGTGCTAATGTATTACAATTCTGACCACACCAGCCTGGATTGACTATCATGGCTTACAGACAGCTCTCAACCAGGTGCTAATGTATTACAATTCTGGGCTTACAGACAACTCTCAACCAGGTGCTAATGTATTACAATTCTGGGCTTACAGACAACTCTCAACCAGGTGCTAATGTGATCCAATTCTGGGCTTACAGACAACTCTCAGCCAGGTGCTAATGTGTTACAATTCTGATCATACCAGCCTGGATTGACTATCATGGCTTACAGACAACTCTCATCCAGGTGCTAATGTATTACAATTCTGGGCTTACAGACAATTCTCAACCAGGTGCTAATGTATTACAATTCTGACCACACCAGCCTGGATTGACTATCATGGCTTACAGACAGCTCTCAACCAGGTGCTAATATTTTACAATTCTGGGCTTACAGACAACTCTCAACCAGGTGCTAATGTGATCCAATTCTGGGCTTACAGACAGCTCTCAACCAGGTGCTAATTTATTACAATTCTGGGCTTACAGACAGCTCTCAACCAGGTGTTAATGTGTTACAGTTCTGACCATACCAGCCTGGATTGACTATCATGGCTTACAGACAACTCTCAACCAGGTGTTAATGTGTTACAGTTCTGATCATACCAGCCTGGATTGACTGTCATGGCTTACTGACAACTCTCAACCAGGTGCTAATGTGTTGTCAGCTATTCCTTTTGTGATTCTATTGGTGAGAGTACTCGTGTTTACAAGCAAACACCTGGCATATTAAAGTTATGTTAAATGTTTTTGCAAGTCTGTTACAGTGCAGGAATAATTAATACCATGTGTCACAAGTTAGACACTGCTCTGTGGAACCCTTGTTTATAGATAGTAGTGTGTCGGTTGCTTGTTTGTTATGGGTGTAACACCATTTTTGATAGGCTATACATGGTGACTAGTATATTTGGTAGATGAAGAACCCAAGAACCAATGACCCAGGGGAAGCTTTCTCATTACCCATGTTAGTCACGTCCGAGACTTTAACCCACACGGGCAGAGGTGAGATGTAAGTAATCTGTAAAGGCAAACGCCATATGACCTGTCTGCCACCTTGAGACCCAGATAGTAATGGGACGTATTGTACATTCTTTATTGCAAATTGGCGTGATCCCTTGTGACTTGACATGCAAGTATGCTTTCATATGCCCAGTGCGATTTGGAGGTCAAAATTGAAAAATATTTATCTTTTAATTAAGGAAAAGTCAAAGTAATCATAATTCTAATATCATAAAAGACTACAAATATTGCATATTTGTATTGTTACTTGTAGAGAAAGACATCCTCCCCTACCTCCCGAGCCTAATGGAACATATCATGACTGTATTGAAAACAGCAACCGATTTAAATTTGAAGGAACTGGTCATCAGTGCCATAGGGGCCACAGGTTAGTAACAGAGAATGTCACTGTAGAATTAAAAACTGATTTATGCTTGGTTCTGTGTACATGTATTTGTTTATAACGCAAGGCCAATTTAATATTGTGTGTTCTTATCAGACCCCAGAAAATTTCTTCAAATTTTTCAAAGGCTGTGTCAAGTATTAGAATGAAATAAAGTCAAACTCTCTGTTGCCATAATCCTGGATGAATATATTACAAGTTTGGATTAAATTTATCAACAGCCTTGTTGCGTCTTTGGGCAATGCACTTTACTCCAATTGCCTTGGTGTGTCTTTGGGCAATGCACTTTACTCCAATTGCCTTGGTGTGTCTTTGGGCAATGCACTTTACTCCATTTGCCTTGGTGTGTTTCAGATTCTTGTGAATATAAGCTGGAAGGGACACAATTATGTTTATTGGACATCATATGCCAATTAGAGCATGACTCAGGGCAGGAAATATGATCGCCGTCATCATTTGGAATGGAAAAAAGAATTTCCAAGAATTACATCAAGTTGAGAGATAGCAACAAGCCTTTGAGCTCCATAGGGTTTGGAACTAAAAATTTGTGCAGCTGTACTAGTGGGAAATAAAGTCTACGCATACTTTACAAACTTTTAAGTTGAACATAATGTTTATCATCACTGCATGTTCCAAATACCGAACTTTTAATTACGTTTTCCAGCTTTACAATAACAGTTTATGGTATTTTGTTACACCTTACTGAAAACTGGTCAGACTTAAGGAAAAAATCAACTGCCTTACTGAGACAGACTCGTCAGGGTTGGCAGGTCTGATATCCTTCTGTCCAAAGTTTTAACAAAATTGTCTTTATAAATGAATATGTAGATATATACATACACTCATTTGTATATTTAGACATACATACAAAAAAAACCATCAACATAATGTACACCTACCAACATCTTACCTACTCACCCACAATAACAATCAGTCAATCTATTTATTGGTCAATTGATTGCTGGAGAAATGAAGTCAAAGTGAACTTATGTTTCAGCCAGTGCTGCTGAAGAGCACATGCAGCCATATTTCCATGAAATCATTGAGCAGTTTCGTGTCTACCTGGGAGCTGGGGACAATGAGGAAATGATCAAACTTCAAGTACAGGCCATTGGTAAGTTAACTCAGCCAGAACCTGTCAGTGCAGTCACTTTGCAGATAGAAGGATAGCATGGAGAAAGCTTTAGTAAATCTTTCTAAATTATCTTCTTTTTTTCAACAAGTCTTTTCCGTCATACTTGAAACAGAAAATAGTGTTCTCTGCCATCACTGATTATGCTAATATCATTTGTAATTCAATCTGGCCATCTTAAAAATCATATCAACATGGGGTTTTCACCAAAATACTTTGTGTTGTCCGCAAGGGTCTAAATGAAAATGGTGGCAATTGGACTTCCAGTATGTCCACATAAGCTATTTGAAAATGTTGTTATTGCTTAACATGATCAGACATGGTTTCAACACTTGGCAGCTAAATAGAATAAATTGTCTTGTCTTGAATTCTTGGAAATTCGGTAGAGCATCATACCATTTGTTCAAGTTTTTCTCACATTTTGAACTTTCTGGACAAGCCTTTTAGACTAAACCTTTTTGCAGAATGAAGCAAACACAACTTGAGGTAGACATATGTTGGAATATTTATATTCAAACACAGATTGCCTGATTCAGTTTTCATTTTGTTAAGCAATGTTTCAGTACAGTGGTCCCCATCATGAACGGCCCCACAGACCAGTAGCCATTGTGGCCAGAATCCCTTGGCACCGACAGGTTCGTGTTCAAAAGTGCCCCTCAAGGAAGGCCACCCCTCTAACGCAACTAGCTGCCAACATTTTAGTGCACAAATGTGAAATTTTCCCCTCACAAGCGGCCACATTTTATAATTAATATGTGTCCAGAACCAATATTTAATTACAGTAAAGTAAGAATTCTGATTATTTTTCCCAATGTCGGTTTCCATTATGTCAGGTTTTCGTTACTAAAAGATGTGTTGGCTAAAGTACATGTACTACTAAGGTTATTATTATATCATTAAAGCCGATGTTTGCAGGAAATGGGGTCAGCAGTGTTTTGATAGAGCTTTGGCCCTCACACAGCGTTTTTTGTGTTGTTTTTGTTGGGGGGTTTTAATTGCCAATTATGACCAGATGTAATTGTCAAGATCATAACATGGTTAGATAGGCTAAAAATAGATTTTGTGAATTAATGCACACAGAAATAATTAACCTTGAACAACACAGGGTACCAGACAAGGCTGAAAAATCACATGACAGTATATGTATCACTTCCTTTATAACAAAGTTTTTCATTTACGAAAGTTTTGTCCGCAAAATTAAATTGCAGTACTGTACATTTAGCAGTATAGGAATAAATTACAAAAATTTAACATGTCTTCAGGTAAACGAAGAAATAATACTTTAGAAGGAAAAGTAAAAGTTATTAGACTTGACGACAATGGGGGGAGTTTACTTGCCGAAAGATTGTGTGTTGGCAAGATGCATATTCTGTAGTAGTGGCAAAATGGAGTAAATGGAAAGAGAATTTTGTTAAATACGAAACAACATATGTACAAGATTTAAATAACATTTTGTAATGTGCATGCCAACATTATCCCACTCATATTTCATGCCTAAGAATAAGAACTATTAATTTATGTTGCCTTGAAATAAGATAAGAAGAACGTTTTTAATAATTAATGATACTCTTAAATGAAGATATTAACTGCTTTAAGTTATATGTAGCTTTCCTACTATATACACATATACATACACATCTCACAAATAGTCCCCCTCTGGCCACCTGTCTTGTAAGGCCATTTTCCTGGTGCAGAAGGGATGGCTGTGTAGGAGGGGGACCACTGTGGTTGTAAAAACTTTGCAACTTTTTGTATGACAAAATGCATGTTAGCCTAATTAAAAAAGGAACACTTGAGGTAGAGATAAAATATGGTAGGCGTATTTATTTTCAGATGTACATGGCTTGATTAGACTTTGAAGCATTGCGGTGGTTTATATTTTTTTTAACCACATTTATTTTACTATTTTGGATTGGCCTGGATAGAAAAACTTTCAGCAAAATTTAGGGGAATAAAATCAGGTGCAGTGGATGAAATGAAATTTGGTATACATTTTTTATACACAAATAAAAACCTGATTAGATTCTCAAGCCATAAAAAATGTGTTGCACATTTTTCTACACTTTCAAAGTTTTTTTAACTTAGTCTCCAGTGTTTGTTTTATGGGCATATGTGTAGTTTTATATAGACAAATTTAGTTATTGGTAATGCTGATTATTCCTTATATGTAATATTGACTTCTCCTTATATGTAATATTGTTTCTTCCTTATATGTAATATTGTCACTTCCTTGTATGTAATATTGCCTCTTCCTTATATGTAATATTGTCTCTTCCTTATATGTAATATTGTCTCTTCTTTATAGGTAATCTTGTCTCTTCCTTATATGTAATATTGTCTCTTCCTTACATGTAATATTGACTACTTATATTTAATATTGTCTCTTCCTTATAGGTAATATTGTCTCTTCCTTATAGGTAGTATTGACTTTTCCTTAAAGGTAATATTAACTCTTCTTTGTAACCTAGCTTGATTTATACCCATTGAGAGAGGTTGATCATATTTTATTACATTAAAGGAGGTTCAGTAGATGACAATGAAGGTTTCAAATCCAGAGCACTGTCCAAAAAGTGGAAGGGAGATGAGCAAAAATCAACAGTTGAATATCTGTGATGGCTTCCATCTCAAGTTTTATAAATTTGACATGGATTGTAATAAAGGATAAACCTTCATCAGGTTTGTGGCCTTGCCTCAAACAGATAAAAGGATGTGCTACTGTCCTCACAGAGAACATTGTCTGGGTTTTAAATATGTGAAATGTAATAATAAAATATCCACAAGATTTGGTACCTCATGATTTTATAAGAATTCAGATTATTTGCTTGCATGTTTTAAAGTGTACACTTTATTTGAACTCTAGATACCTTGGGAGTTTTGGCTAGAACTGTGGGTGCCCAGACTTTTCAGCCACTGGCCAAAGAGTGCATCCAGTTTGGACTAAATCTTCTCAATGTGGCCAATGATCCAGACCAGAGAAGATGCATGTGAGTGATTGATATCTAACAGTATGGTGATATGTTAACAGTAGTGTGATGTGTATCTGGAATATCGGTGTTCGTATGGTGATACAATTGCCAGGATCAAGATGCTTGTGGTATAGCATTAGAAATGAATGTCTTTGTTTAATTTTGTTTAATTATTAACACTTGCAAGAAGATGAAGTTAATGGCTATGTAGGTTACTTTAATTTTCATAATGTATCTTTTTACACATCTGCCAGGAGTTATTCCCCCTAAATTTCCCATCCTCCTCACTTTGCTTTCTGCAGCACAACTTTACCAAACTTTGTTGAATTTCAAATTTGGGATGGGGCTTTATATTTATGAGGCCTTAATTGAGCTCAATTTCCAGCATTCTGTTACAGCATGTGGAGGAGTTATGGCCCCTGAATGCACATTGTCCTAAATTGGGTTTCCCACTACAAGTTCCTTTGTTTAAGCCCCCGATGAGAAAATTGTAATGAGAACGGCCCTTTGCAATTCACCTCTCACCAAAACCTCTAGTTAATTTTTACTTAATGCGGAGTTTTCTGTTACTGTTACATTTTTTTTTTTTGCATTTGTGATGTGATTTAGAAATATCTTACCTTTATAGCATCTGTATTTGTCAGTGTAACACGTGCATCCAGCTGCAAAATGTATAAGTTTGCTTGAGATCATAAAAACATACAGCTGCAGATCTGCCATTAAATAAAATGCTGACATATCCAGGTTTATATATTTGTTTGAAATCATAATTAGAATCAACAACATAAGCCCTAAAATCCCTTAGCAATGTGTAAAATATGATTTGCTTGAGTATCATGTGACAGATTTTGTGCCCTGATCTGCTTGAGCATTATGTGACAGATGATGTGCCCTGATCTGCTTGAGTATTATTTGACAGAAGATGTGCCCTGAATTGTGTGAGTATTATGTGACAGATGATGCATTTTGATCTGCTAGAGTATTATGTGACAGATGATGTGCTCTGATCTACTATAGCATTGTGGCATTATGTGACATAATCTTCCCTGGTCTACTTGAGTATTAAATGACAGAAGATGTCCCCTGAACTGCTGGAGTATTATTTGACAAATGATGCACCTTGATCTGCTAGAGTATTATATGACAGATAATGTGCCCTGATATCCTAGAGCATTATGTGACAGATATGCCTTGATCTGATAAAGCATTGTGTGAGAGATGAGCTGAGTATATGCATTTGCTGATGTGACACAAAATATTTGATCTCTCCTTAAACCAGACTCAGATGGCTGCACGAGACCTCCACTTTGCAAAGGTATTGTAGACTGCTTTATTGTTTGCTGTTATCAATAAAAAGCACTACAGCCAAATTTTGTACAAGCAAAAGTAGTGAAACATTTTTGCTATCTTGGCTCATCCAGACATACTTTGTATGATCATTCAAGCCACGTTATATTGCACGCTTAAAGATCATAGAATATCTTTTTTTTCTATGATATCAATGCAGAAGGTGTGTCTCAGTGAGCCAGAGAAATTGTAACTGCTTATGCAAAGCATGACATCTCGTCATCTCATCAGTCAGTGAAATCACTTTTCCAAATTTTGGGATAACCTGTATAGCATTACAATGAAAACTTGTATTTTACCAAACTGTCATTTGGTGTGGATCTCACTGAGCTGTGAGATGCCTGGTTGATGGAGATGACACATAATATACAAGCAAATGCAGTTCGCTTGCCGGTAGCTTCTCGTGGTTCTTTCCGGGGTTTTCCCGGGTTCTTCCTCCACCATTAATACTGGCCACCATGTATAGCCGATCTTGTGCTGAAAATGGCGTTAAACCCTACAACAACAACAACAACAAATGCAGTTCTTTATTCAGCCTCATTATATATGGGCATATACAATAAATTTGTATAATCACTGTAAAGTAATATTCTTTTTATACAGATATGGTTTATTTGCTGCCATCTCTGGTCTGCTTAAGTCGGATATGAGTGAATACCTGTCCACCATAATGCATTACATGATGCTGTCTCTCAGGACATCTGAAGGAGTCAAGGTAATAGAAATTATAGCCACCTTTAAATTGGACTGATATTGAAACTTGCACTTTAATGCAGCATCAGCTAATTTTTAAACATCCATGTTCTCATTCCATCACTTAATAATTAAGCAAATATTGGCTAATTTTAAACATCACTTAATAGACCAAATAGAAACATTCTCCCTTAGGGATAGAAAAATCCCTTGTCTCTCTCTTAGGGATAGAATAATCCCTGCTCTCTCTCTCTCTCTCTCTCTCTCTCTCTCAGGGATAGAAAAATCATGTCTCGCTCTCTTAGGGATAGAAAAATCGTGTTTCTCTCTCTCTCTCTTAGGGATAGAAAAATCCGATGTCTGGCCGACCATGAAAATTCTGGGCAAGTAAAGTCATTATTTTTGGCACATCTATATGGGGCAGGGATGTAGATTTAAGACAAGGGGCAGGGGTCTCTTCCTTATATGTAATATTGTCTCTTCTTTATATGTAATATTGACTGCTTATATGTAACATTGTCTCTTCCTTGTATGTAATATTGTCTCTTCCTTATAGGTAATATTGTCTCTTCCTTATAGCTAATATTGTCTCTTCCTTATATGTAATATTGTCTCAGGACATTAGAAGGATTCAACACAAGTAAGGAGCAGGGGTGTAGATTCAACACAAATAAGGGGCAGGGGTGTAGGTTCAACACAAATAAGGGGCAGGGGTGTAGATTCAACACAAATAAGGGGCAGGGGTGTAGATTCAAAACAAATAAGGGGCAGGGGTGTAGATTCAACACAAGTAAGGGGCAGGGGTGTAGATTCAACACAAGTAAGGGGCAGGGGTGTAGATTCAACACAAATAAGGGGCAGGGGTGTAGGTTCAACAGAAATAAGGGGCAGGGGTGTCGATTCAACACAAATAAGGGGCAGGGGTGTAGATTCAACACAAGGAAGGGGCAGGTGTGTAGATTCAACACAAGTAGGCTACTGTTGGATTGTGCAATCCCTCTCTGATGCTTAATTATGAATTGTTCTTGAAATCTGTCAATAGCACAACATTATTTCATGTGATCCAATGAAAATTTCCACTTTCTTGGTCAGGGCTGTTCATTTAAACATACATGGTACCCAGGGAAGGCAGTTTTTTAAAAATATATGCCAGGATACTTTGATTTCATAAAGTTCATATTAAAATGACAAGAAAATTTTAAATTGCATCTATGGTTGAGTACCCCCCCCCCCATGCCAAAAGTGCCTTTCCTGGGTCCATGGTATGATTTACTTGAACAGCCCTCACTAATATGGCAGAATTCTTCGTTTACTTGGTCAAAAGACTGGTTTTTCACTGTTAGAAGAAACACTAAACTGTGCAGTTAACTCATGACTTTGAAATTTGTTATATTACTTGATCCAGTTTTTTTATAATCTTCCAAATGCAGGGCCTCCCTTGGAAATATTTTTCTTTGTGCCATGAAATTTGCCAAATTAAATAATTTGGGGCCACTTTTCAGCCATGGGAGCCATTTTATGCCATGATGCAGGGAATTAAATATGTGTAATATTATATTGGCCCTATTCTTAATTGATATAAACATGACACAAAAAAAAGTTTTACATGTTTTTGTTACACATCAAAGCACAAGAATATTAATAAATATAACAATACCATTATATACACATGAAGCTCAATGTATAGATATGAAAAGCAAGAATGAATAAGAATGTTCCCTTATAAATGATAATACAAAATACTGCATAGTCTTTATGAATAATTTCATAGACACATCATTATATCTGCCTCATTTTTTCCCCAGACCATTTCGTCTCACACTCATTTTGCAATAGACATAAATTAACAACACATACCAATGACACCTAGTTTTTTGCTGACCTGTTCAGTGATAGAGTATATCCCTCGGTCATTCCTTATTTCCTACTAATCAGCTTCTCAAAACCAAATAACTGCTTGCAGTTAGCTTCAATCATGTTTGAATACTGTTTTATTCATCATCTACTGACATGATATGCCGCAGATAGTGAAAACAAGTATTATCACAAGCAACGTTTGGCAGTCAGTAAAAGATAGCACCACTTTAAAAATTCTTTCGCTTTGGCGACAAATGCGAAGCCAAGCAGAGGCCCTGCTAGTGGGTCTTGTAGAGATATTAGAATCTTCATGATATATCCAGAATTCTGGATTCATGGTTCTGGTTCACATATTACATGATCTGAAGGAAATGCTTAAAAGCGTTGTTCTAGCATTGGAGGAAAAACATTTTGTCTCAGAAAAATATTCTTTTGCACGTACATGAAAACTGGCAGGTCATTGTTTGCTTTGCAGTAGAGAACACCGGATGTGTTTAAATGAGTTTTGGATTTAGCATACATTCAATTTTTTTATATCCTGGCTGAAGATATCACATGTAATTTACAAAGGTCTGTTTGCTTTTGAAAAAACATGCAAGAACTGTTTAATATTCTTTTCTGTTCACCTATATATGCAGGATATTTGCATAATATGGTGAAATTCAGACCATTGAACAAAAGTAAAATCAGAGCTTTTACTGTAATTGGAGTGGTTTTTAAATGCTTACAGTATCGGACAGACTATTTCTTTCCGAGTCAGCCTCATGTTAAGTAAGAAATATTCTATATGTTTGTTTTGTTATTTTTACACCATTTTATGTTTTATCCTTGACTGTAATTTTTCAACATTCAAGGCACATTTGAAGGAAGATAAAGACCAGGTGACAATATTTGACGACGAGGACTTTGAAGATGAAGAAGAATTAGATGGAGAAGAGGATGAAAATGATGAGCAGCAGATAGAAGGGTACAGTTTTATTATTCCTTTGTAACATAATATAATTTTGGGGATTAGTGGGAAATATTTTATTAAAATAAAGACAGAAATGTACAGTTAGTTCTGTTCCTTAGTAACAAGACCATTCACTTCTTTAATTCAGTGAGGCCTTATTAAAAAGACTTAAAAGGAGGCCTAATTAATGACATTGTATTGACATCTCAAATTTAAGGAGACATCTTAAAATTAGATGCTGTTAATAGTCTCATCTACAAGGCCTTCTGAAGTTAAGGATGCATTATTAATGAGACTATGTTAACATCTCTAAGGAGGTCTAATTAATGAGACTGTATTGACATTTATGGCTTAAAGAGGGCCTTATTAATGAGACTTGTTAACATCTTTAATACATTTTGCTGCTTGCCAAGTTAACTGAAGCACTTTACATGCTGAAGAGAACTTACTAGAGTTAGGCTGTTTAATTTACAGTGTAACCTATCTTTATTAGAACCTTAGGGATTGGCCCAAAGGGAGGCAAAATATAATTTTTAAAACTGAAAGTAAAATTAGACATTGGCTCAGTATGAGTGGTGGTTGTTTAAGGAAGGTGACCATTAATGCAGTTTGAAATCTGTATTTCCAGTTTCACAGTGTTCCAACTTGTAAATGCTGTTGGACAAATGTGATCACAAATAACAGTTGAACAAATTTGTGTGATGTGTGAAAAGTGCGTAACGTTCTTAATTCTCTTAATTTCAAATTTGTTTTCAGAATCAGTGTGGAAAATGCCTATATTGATGAGAAAGAGGATACAAGTGTGGCACTTGGTGAAATAGCTGTCAATGTAGGGTAAGTGTAACCCTCGGATTATGAGTCCAACACTCCACAGACTTAGTTACCATAGCTTCCACATAAAAATAAAGACTTAAGAGTTGTTATCCTAGCAAAGGCATTGTAAATAAAGGAAATAGTTGTGCATCATTAGCTAAATCGAGGACTGTCAACAGTTTCCACCATTATTTTTTAATAACTAAAGCTGCTAATCATGGACCAGTTGTTAGCATTGGGACAACAAATTGTACAGGTGTCTCCGCAGGTGGTTTTTTCTAACAAATACATTATCTGAATGTATTGCATTAGGATAACTTGCTTTGCTACCTCTGAATTCACCCCTCCTGGAAAGATGGAAAAACAGTTTTCTATTTAACAGGTTAACTCACCTTTCTACCTGCCAGGTGGCTTCTGTTATGTATACATAGTTACCAAGTGTCCTTTCTTCCCACATTTCGGACCTGAGTACAGGTGTACCTTTTCTTGTTAAAAAATCTGTTTTTTAATAAAAACAAATTAATTGAAGATTTCTTTGCAGTTTTCTGTTTAGGATGGGTACTTGGTTCCTTTCTGATAGGAATGTACTGCATTTATATAGAGCTCTAAAATATGAAATCGAGGCTACCATGCCTGTCTTTAACCACCATATTGGATTGTGCAAACAGTTGAAGCTATCACTGTATCTCATCTTCGTGACTTTCAACTTATAATCATGTCAAAAAGGAAAGCAGAAGATTCAGAATTTTCTCCAGGAAAGAGAAGAAAACAGAACTGGAAGGACAATTGTACCATCTTGTTTAGATTTGTGAAACCATCTTGTAAAGGAAAAAAAATTATGTTTTGAAAATTGTGTAATGTCATTTCACTACAGGGCATGAAGGTGCTCATGACATAAAACAGCATGGAAAGCTAATAAACATCAGCTTGCTGCTTCATCTTCAACAACTCAGCCTGAACTTACGACGTATATAAATACCAGATAGAACCTTATGTAATTTGATCAAAGTTTGGTTTACTAAATTTATTTTAGAAATAAACCTTCCTCATTCAGTTACTAGTGTTGCTGGCGATTTATTTTGCACACGTTTTCCAGACAGTGACATCGCAAAGAAATATTCGTGTGTTAGAACAGAAAATCGCACAGAATTCAGATCATCAGTGAAAGGTGGTACATTGGAATCAAAAATGATTGGAAGAAAAAAAAACGTGTGGAAAAGGCTCCTATAAACAGCCTTTGTCTGAGTGTGTGTTGCACTCTTGCACCTTCTAAATGGGCACCTGAATGGAACAGGGTTCCCCATTCATAGATGCAAGAGTGCAACACATACAACTTTGACATTAAATAAGTAAGGTAGTGTCCTACTTTACTGATGGTTGCAGGTGTTTTAAATAGTTACATATGCATTAAAGTTTTAAAAATCAGTATCTGTAAAATCATTATTTTTGTCATAAGCAATCAGTATTTTTGTACTCAGGAGTTGGCAGCTATGTGTACGTTGTATTTACTTGTTGGTTTATTCTCATCCTTACAGAAATGACAACACAGTGCAACAATTGCAAGAGGACATTCATGAAATACGGCTGCACTGTACCAATTGCTCTTCATCACACTCATAATGTGTGCCCAGTGTGAACAGAGAACACATGATTTAAACTCATTAAAAAAACAAAAAAACAGATCAAGGGTCATTAAAAAGGCATCTCCGTTTATGTTGGAAATCTAAAGCATTGAAGGCAGATGTAATACAGGAGAGAAATCTTTTACTAATGACGCAGATGATGGAGATTGTACAAAAAGCGTACACACAAGGCGTCTACTTCAGACTGTTTCTTGTAATGAACTCCACTGGCGGCAAATTGATACCAGTGATCAACCTCAGCAGGCTCGAGCAATTCATATAGGCTCCAAATTTCAAAGTGGAGGATGTAAAGTCTGGACGTCTTTCAATAAGTCACCTTGGACCTGTCCAACATGTGTTATCACATTCCATTGGACGTCCAACATGTGTTATCACATTCCATTGGACGTCCAACATGTGTTATCACATTCCATTGGACGTCCAACATGTGTTATCACATTCCATTGGACGTCCAACATGTGTTATCACATTCCATTGGACATCAAGGAAATATCTTCACTTCACCTTTGAATGCAAAGTATATAAATTCTGTACATTTCCCTTCAGCCTTAACCTAAGCCCTTGGACTTTCACAACATCATGAGACTGTGTAATCTTAAGTTTCAGAATGACATCCACAGTTATGGCAGTATACTTGAATGATATCTTTCCTCGCCCTATGATAGATCTTGTTGCGATGAGGTGAAACAACCAATGTCTACCTTGGTCTCCTAATTTCTGGACAAAAAACCATGGGCCATTGATGCTCTATCAGTCACCTGGTAATGTGTGCCTATTCCCTCCCACCATCAGTCCTGATACCAATAATAGCTCAGAAAGTGAGGGACATGACCTGCCAGAATTACGATTTCCCCTTTACAATGGGACAAATCCTTAATCAATGATCTGATCACCCTAGTGACAGACATTCCCAGGAAAATCATGGCAATCTCTACCAACCTGCCCATTTTGGCAACTGTTCCATCTGTGTCCAGAGAAACTCCTTCATGTCTGGCTCTTGTCGTGGATGCCTTGCACAAAACAAGTTTGGAACTTGTGGAGAGAATCGCAACAGCGGGAAGGCCCTCAACTCTCAATTGAAGGGAAGTGGTGGATTTTTAATAATAGGTATCACATCAGTGTTGTCACACCACTTTCTGTCTCCTTTCTTCAGCTGGCCAACTTCTTTCTCTTTGAAGACAAGAAATTAATTCCCAACACTATAAAGTTGCACTGTTCTATGATCATGGATGAGAAAATATTGGACACAACAAGGATCGTTCCAACACGCTGTCCAGTTTTGATATAATCAGACCACACTCAAGTTATTCCCAAAATGGAGTCTCCCCTGGGTGTTGGCAGGACTTAATGTGCATAAATTTGAACCCCTTCAATATACATTCGTCAGTCCGCACTTGTATAAGACATGCTTTCTGACAGCATTTGCCTCAGCATACTGAGTCAATGAGCTACATGTCCTGTCCATGGAACTTGAACTACATGCAGTTCTGTCCAGACCAATCAGTTGTCCTAAAGACATAATCTGGTTTCATTGCAAAAAGAACAGGTTGCCGTCACTAAACAATCAACAAATACCTGTTTGACTCCTTCTCGATTGATATGCTAAGAGAGTTGAAGCTCTGAGATCCAGCTCTCATTATGGAATAAATCAGCGGTGTATAGAGAAAGCTTGCATTGGCCAGACAATGCCTTTCCTGCCTCTTTAATCTGGCAAGCAAGATAACACCACAAGTGCTACCTACATGGTTAAAGAAGATATAAAATTAGTGCACACTGACCTCTCGCAGGAACAGGTACACCTCATGAATATCTTTGTTCACAAAATATATACAATTTCCATGAGTCTGACCATAAAACATAATGTCTCCCTTTGAGACAATTTGATGGCATACCCCAACCACTTTCTCCAGCTTTTATTTGCATCATTTGGCTTCACAGAGGAGAGAACAGAACCTCATTCGGCCAGTGGTAGCTGCACAGACAGAAAGCACCAGCATCTCCCCCTCCCTTTTATGGCATCATAACCTCGTGAGCAGGCAGTATTGGTATTGGCCACTTTGACTGGATTCTCCTGGAAAAACTTGAAAGCTGAGACCACAACCAAGTTCAGAATCCCATAGGGATCTCCTAGCATGTGTATAACTAGGGTCTTCTCTTGTGTTAAACTAACATTAGGAGAATTTCATCCACTAGTCGAGCAGTCATGCTCCTCCTGGGTGACACAGATAGAGGTTGAATGCACATCTTTTTGTTAGCTATTCTCATGGTGTAATGTGATCAGGTAATGTATTTGCCAGATAAAGCAATATTTTTAGTAAATTATGTTTCTCCCATAATTCTTACATGATCACATCACAATTAATCCTTCCTGCCTTTCCTCTGCTGTGCAAGCATCCCTTTTTAGTTTTGTTCAGTAAAACTGATCTAAATCAGGTATAATGGTAGACAACTTAGAGAGGGGAGTCAGCTTGTTGATTACCTTGATGTGTGTGTGTGTGTGTGTGTGTGTGTGTGTGTGTGTGTGTGCGCATGCATGCATGTGCTGAAAGACATTTTTTGTCTTTCTGGGAGGGCAGGATTTGGAGGTTGCAAAGAAAGTTGTCCTTATATAATATGATCAGGTATTATAGAAGAATCATTATTAACTAAAAAAATGCTTTCTTCAAGTTCGAAAGTTAACCTCCACCTCAAACTCCACATTATGCCATGAAGAGTATTTTTTATACAAGTCAATTGAACTTACACAATCCACATTAAATAAATAAATTAAAAGAGGTGACTTAGAAATATTGGCAGAATATTATTGAACTACTATATACCTCATCTTGAAAGCAGTCAAACTATTGATATACCTCATCTTGAAAGCTGTCAAACTATTGATATACCTCATCTTGAAAGCTGTCAAACTATTGATATATCTCATCTTGAAAGCAGTCAAACTGTTGATATACCTCATCTTGAAAGCAATCAAACTATTGATATACCTCATCTTGATAGCAGTCAGCTATTGATATACCTCATCTTCATAGTTAATTATTGATGTACCTGATTTTGATAGCAGTCAGCTGTTGATATACCTCATCTTGATAGCAGTCAATTATTGATATACCTCATCTTGATAGCAGTCAATTATTGATATACCTCATCTTGATAGCAGTCAATTATTGATATACCTCATCTTGATAGCAGTCAATTATTGATATACCTCATCTTGATAGCAGTCAATTATTGATATACCTCATCTTGATAGCAGTCAATTATTGATATACCTCATCTTGATAGCAGTCAATTATTGATATACCTCATCTTGATAGCAGTCAATTATTGATATACCTCATCTTGATAGCAGTCAATTATTGATATACCTCATCTTGATAGCAGTCAATTATTGATATACTTCATCTTGATAGAAGTCAAATTATTGATATACTTCATCTTGATAGCAGTCAGCTATTTATATACCTCATCTTGATAGCAGTCAACTATTGATTTACCTGCCAAAAATTAACTTGTGATACCAGACTAAATCTTACTGATCATGACACAAATGATGACTTTACAGTACATCAGACAGCTTTTTGACCACGACTTTACAGTATATGAGACAGCTTATTCACCATGACTTTACAGTACATCAGACAGCTTATTGACCACGACTTTACAGTACATCAGACAGCTTATTCACCATGACTTTACAGTACATCAGACAGCTTATTCACCATGACTTTACAGTACACCAGACAGCTTATTCACCATGACTTTACAGTACATCAGACAGCTTATTCACCATGACTTTACAGTACATCAGACAGCTTATTCACCACGACTTTACAGTACATCAAACAGCTTTTTGACCATGACTTTACAGTACATCAGACAGCTTATTGGCCACGACTTTACAGTACATCGGACAGCTTATTCACCATGACTTTACAGTACATCTGACAGCTTATTCACCATGACTTTACAGTACATCAGACAGCTTATTCACCATGACTTTACAGTTCATCAGACAGCTTATTGACCATGACTTTACAGTACATCAGACAGCTTATTGACCATGACTTTACAGTACATCAGACAGCTTTTTGACCATGACTTTACAGTACATCAGACAGCTTATTCACCATGACTTTACAGTACATCAGACAGCTTATTGACCATGACTTTACAGTACATCAGACAGCTTTTTGACCATGACTTTACAGTACATCAGACAGCTTATTGACCACAACTTTACAGTACATCAGACAGCTTATTCACCATGACTTTACAGTACATCAGACAGCTTATTGACCACAACTTTACAGTACATCCGACAGCTTATTCACCATGACTTTACAGTACATCCGACAGCTTATTGACCATGACTTTACAGTACATCCGACAGCTTATTGACCACAACTTTACAGTACATCCGACAGCTTATTGACCACAACTTTACAGTACATCCGACAGCTTATTGACCACAACTTTACAGTACATCAGACAGCTTATTGACCATGACTTTACAGTACATCCGACAGCTTATTCACCATGACTTTACAGTACATCCGACAGCTTATTGACCATGACTTTACAGTACATCAGACAGCTTATTGACCATGACTTTACAGTACATCAGACAGCTTATTGACCATGACTTTACAGTACATCAGACAGCTTATTGACCATGACTTTACAGTACATCAGACAGCTTATTGACCATGACTTTACAGTACATCAGACAGCTTATTGACCATGACTTTACAGTACATCAGACAGCTTATTCACCATGACTTTACAGTACATCTGACAGCTTATTCACCATGACTTTACAGTACATCAGACAGCTTATTGACCATGACTAGCTCATTGTGCATTTGATTATATGACTCTGTAAGAGTGGCTTTTTTGGCTTTAGGCAAGTACTTTAATTTCCTACATGCACTGGCATCCAGAATGTTTGCTGATAGCATGTTTTGCACTGTTTGGACTGTGCTTATGGCAGGACCATTTTGCTGAAAATTCTGACTAAAAACAGTTGATTTGTTGCATAATATCCTGAATTGAGCTGATCATCACAAATTAATGAGTAGGTCTTTATTTGGCTTAGATGAGATAATGGATTGTATTTACCCCGTCACACATGGGTAAATGTATTACACTTGTCCATCAATCCCTGAGGTTGAAATTTGTATTTAGGTCACTCCAATGAGAGATTTTTATTCCATGAAACATTTTTTAATTTTGTTTACTTGTAAATTTTAGGGCTTCATTCATGCCATTCTTGGAGGAGAGTTATGAAGAAGTGCTAAAACTGGTAGATTACCCTGCAGACAGGGTCAAGAAGGGTGCTACAATGGCAATCGGCCAACTTTGCTGCTGTGTGCACAACACCTTTGAGTCTACTCAGTCACAGGAGGCTCAGACAGGTCAGAATTCGGCGTAATTTTTCTGTTTGATTAGTCACTAATGAACAGATCTGAGATAAGAATTTGGCAGCCCTGAAGAACTCTTGAATAGAAAGAATTGCTTGGAAATCTAATCAATTTTAACCATGCCCTCCAAAAGCTCAAAGATTTTTTAAAAATCAGCCAAAAAAAACCCCAAAACAAATCTGTAGAACACATCCGTAATTAATTTAGTTTTTGGTCATGTCTTGATATAATCATAATGCCTGTGTGATGATATAATTTAGAAGACAGTCAATTATCTGTACTCAACCAGTCATGTATTATATGTTTCCTTTTATTTAGAAGGTCAGTGAAAAGTAAGTCATAGTGGTCACCATCTGTCCATCTACTAAGCATTATTTTGTTTTTTTATATATATATAAAAAGGGTAATAACTCTGATTTTCATGTGTGGATCATCAGACTTGTGTGATGGAGGAAAAGGATTATCCTCACAGACTTTAGGTCAGGGAGGTCATAGTTCAGATTTACAATGTTTAATTGTTTTAACTGAGTGGTGAGTGGTTATAGTTTTTTAATATGGCTGTTAAGTATGCTTTTGCCAATCATCATAAACGAAAGTAATGTTTACAACAACAGGATAAAAAATATTGCTACTGCAAATTCTGAAGCGCTGAATAAACATCAGAACTATAGGTTGAGTTTACTTCAGAGTGAAGTGAACGAGCTTCACAAAGAAAAATGGTGATTACTATTAGTATTAGGTAATGAAGACCAGAAATTAAAACAAAGTAGTCTCCTGGAAAATAAAACTTATCTTTGTCACGTCCATGTTAATGGGAAGCAAGACATGGCATTCGCTGTTTTAATAACATTTGCAAACATGCACACCATTATGTAAGTTGTGGATGGTATATGACGAAAAATGCTTGAGAAGATGATCTTTTCAACTTCAAAAGAAGTTGGAGTTGGATAAGAAAAAAGGACAAATAAATGCAGCTTTATAAAAATTAAAGGAATATGAGAGTAATGTAATAGAGCACTCTGAGCACCTGACTCTGATTATTGTAGAATTCCAGTTCACATTCGTTCAGCAAAAGTTAAACATGTAGACTAGTTGAATTGAGTGCTGAATATAAATAATTTTTGAGTATAATTTGTGTTTGTATTCTAGTTCTAATCCATATGAATTTTGCCCTTCATGACAAGAACTTTGACCAGCTGCAGAGCCATTTTAGTATTAAAAATTTACCTATTTTCATACGTACTGTAATTCTGGCATGTAATATATAGGTTACACTTTGTATGCCCAAATTAGGCTTTATTCCCACGTACAACAGCAGTATTTCTGCTTATACCTTTGGGGCGGTTGGCATGTATCCTTGCACCTATGAGCTTGTGGGCAAGGTCACAGAACTAGAGAATTTATATTAAGGTTCTGGTTCAAGTTTTTCAGTTTTGCTTAAATTTGATACATGAAACTAAGATGATTTAATCATCCACAAATAGACTTTCCATTGGCTGTTGTTTTTCTGCCTTTTTTTTGTCAGACTTCCAGTTTAACCTACTTTTTTGTCAGACTTTCTTTTTTTTTCCTTTTTGTTTCTCAGGCTTTCTACCTCTTTCCAACTGTTTATGAAGATAAATGCAACCATGACTAAAGAGAGAGAGTTATGCTGGTCCTTTGTTTTAGTACCCCAAGATAACTTGTGAACCTGCTTGAAACATTGGGGCTAGTGTGGATTCCATTTTTTCTCATCAAAAATACCAAAATAGACCCCCATCTCCTGAATGGAAATAAACTTGCAATCAGATTTGATTTATCATTACTTTTTATCACTAAAAATGGTGGTTACTGCCCAGAAATTTAGAATCAGTTTGATAACTTGTATAGTTCATTACATTTCTTCTTTTTTTTTAAATTCTCAGTATGCTCAAAATAATAGTATATGATGAAATACTGATCAGTGAGAATGTTGGTAATGTCTACTGCCAGTAACAGTTTAAGAGATAAATAACAATTGTAGTGGGAGCTCTGAGTGGTATGAAGCACTCACCATTAAGGATCGCTGCCATCTCAACCATGTCTGCATGGGTTCGAGTCTCTGGCTTGGCCAGTGTGGGTATGTGAGAAAGCTTGCAAGTAGCTTCCAGTGGGTTGGTGGGTTTCCCTGCATTCTTTCTCCACCAGTAATGCTGACTGCCATGGATATCCTGTATTGTGCTGAAAAATGACATTAAACCCCATAACAACAACAACCAATTGAAGTGAAATTTTCCAGTGAGGTTTTGTGTTTTAGTTTCAACTTTTAATATAGTTTCATTATAATTATCGTAAATGTTATATGCCCTCTTGTATTCAAACATGAAAGTGTCATTTGACCATAAATGTTATATGCCTTCTTGTATTCAGACATGATGTGTGTCAGTTGACCATGAATGTTATATGCCCTTTTGTATTCAGACATAAGTGTCAGTGGACCGTAAATGTTATATGCCCTATTGTATTCAGACATGAAAAGTGTCACTTGACAATAAATGTTATATGCCCTCTTGTAATCAGACATGAAAAGTGTCAGGTGACCATAAATGTTATATGCCCTCTAGTAATCAGACATAAGTGTCAGTTAACCATAAATGTTATATGCCCTCTTGTAATCAGACATGATAAGTGTCAGGTGACCATAAATGTTATATGCCCTCTTGTAATCAGACATAAGTGTCAGTTAACCATAAATGTTATATTGCCGTCTTGTATTTATACATGATGTGTCACTTGACCAAATGTGTTTTATGCCCTCTTCTATTCAGACATAAGTGTCACTTGACTATAAATGTTATATTGCCCACTTGTATTCAGACATGATAAGTGTCACTTGACCATCATAAATGTTGTATGCCCTCTTTTATTCAAACATGATAAGTGTCAGTGGACCATCAGTGTGATGTCTGAGCAATTCCATGAGAATCTAATCAAGTGTTGACTGTTTTAATCTTTGCATTGTAGAAGTGATTTGTTGCATTATTACAGTGTATTAAAAGTAGACTTTTTTATTATCACTTTGCACATGTATTTCATATAAAATCAAATAAAGGGTGCAGGATAAAAATGTTAAAAAGCATGGAAATCATAAACTATATGAGCTAAGTCACGTCCGTTTGTCAGGTCAACTCATTTTCAGTTGACTAATCAAACACTATTTTAAATATTATTGTGTAAGTAACATAATTAAACTACCTTAAATTATCCTAGTCAATCTCAGATGTGATCAGTGATAGCAAGACAACCAAATAGAAAGAGTACTTGGTGAATGCAAAGCATTGTTTGTTATATACTGGTTTGTTTATATATAGTCTATTATAGAGAAGCAAGTTCCAGAGTTTGTAGTGAACTTAACATTTCTGAATTGGCACACAGATTTGCTCTCTGATGAGCAGAGGTTTTGCTATTACTTGAATTATTATCAATAGAAGTAAATATGTTGATTTGGGTCTAGATTTTGAATTTCTTTAGTGTATTTGAAATAGTCCAGGTTCAGACTATGAGCCATGATCTCAAGGGTCTATAAAAAAATAACATAGAAAGGCATATTACGGCCAAAGGGTATCCCGTCTCCCTCAGAGATGTTCCATTTTACAAGCCAGTCCAAAAACTAAATTTTAAAAAACAACAACAATGCAACTGAAGAAAGTGGGTTTTGGTAGTAAACCAAGAAGTCCCATCTCTGCTGGCGAAATGTGCTGCAATCATGGCATCAATATTTTACTCATCAAATAATTTAAAAAGTCGAGTTTAAACTTTTTTCTGCATGTAGCATGCCAACACTGGGTTGCTCAGATGAATGTTGGACCCAAATTCTTCAGGAATATTATTATTAGTTCTACTGGTGGTCACAGACTAGAAGAATTTTTCATATCTGTTATCTGTCTATCCATTAGCACAAGTTTGTTATTGCTACTTCTCCTTATCTGGTTTTTAGTTCACTAACTAAATTACATAGTTTGCATGAGAGAAGCTTGTTGTAGAAGAAAATGTAGACAGCTTGTGCACTAATTCAAGTAGCTCACTCGGGCAGCTAGGAGGAGGCTGCTAAGCAGGCTTAGTAGCCAGGGCACTCAGTAATTGAAGAAGGTAAAGAATTAAATGAAAAAATAGTTGCCATGTATGTAGAAAAGACTGAAGGATGAATTAACTCTTTTTTTTATGATGTCCGACACTGTAGTTATCCCAGTCAAAAATTTGTCAGTATTGATGCCAAGGTATTAACAGATTTTTGATATGACCATTCCACATACCCTTGAGTGAAGTTGCTTTGTCTTGTTGAAATTTTGGTACAAAATTATTGCATCCTTTTTACAGCTATTCTGGTCATGGATGAGGAGTACTCTTGGGATGGTCTTTTGTCCATTGTCTGTCCGTTAGCACAAGGTTGTTATTGAATTTCCACCAGAACTCTGTGATTTGGATTTCTAACGTAGCTATAACAATTTTTCAGTCATATACCAAACCCCGTACTATCAGCTACCTGAACTGACAGTGAAGTAAAAAAAAATCTTGATTAATCAGTGTGACAATGTAGCAATTAGGACATCTAATGATACACAAGAGAAACCACCAAAATCTTAGCCATGGAAATATCTGCAAACCACTGGCCCCAGTGGACATAAAATCACTGTACCACATAAAATTCCCAACTCACTTCATGAGAAACTAATACACGTCCAATATGGTTTGATGATGGATGCAAAGGTGCCATAAGGGAATGGATGGAGAAAGGTACTTCAGCATTACGAGTTCAACAACTGGAAATCTGCCTGAATATGGTTTATGCCAAGTTAAAGCTTGTACCATTCAAGACAGCAGGTGGAAAACCTGGAGACCCTATGTCACTAAGTTCTACTCTTACTGTTCTATTAAATCAGCTTTCAGTATAGTACAAAATATCGTTAGCAAAAATAAAAGCAGCAGTATCAAACATTTCAGGAAATCTGATGAAATAGTCACAACTGTACCAGAAACCTCGAATACATTGGCCGAAACACTCAAATACCTCATATGGGGTTGACTTCGTTTTGCATTGATTATGTGAACTGTTTGAGTCAATGAGGTTGTACGTATATCATTTATCTTTTTAGCCTTAATCAACATGCTGAAGACAGTGATACCTAAGTTTCTGACTGTGATCAAAGAGGACCTGGATCGTGTTGTGGTCATGACTACTGTGGATGTCATTCACGATATTCTTGAAAAGATTGGAGAAATGGTTCTACAGGTGACAGGTGCTTCCGAGCAGATTCTTATCTGTATGAAGGAAATTTTCACACATCAGGTAGGAGATTTTAAGTGTATGATGAAATATGTAATAAAGACATCAAGTTTAGTTAGTGTAAATGAACAGCTTTCATCGCGTACTATAATTTCTTTAGCTGTAGTGACGGTGTTTAGTCGATGCAACCAGAGATCCTTGAGGAAATAAAATATCTTGCATATGCTGGCTTTGGATCAAACCCAGGACCATGACAGAGTCAAGTGAGGGTTACACTTTGCAATCTACACTCCAACTGATGCAGAAGAGAATCATTTCTTGTTAAGAGTAATCTTGAAATTGCCCAAAAGAACAATAGCATTTTGCTTGGTATCAGATAAAGTCCAGAATTTTTTTTCCTAGTGTTAACAGGGGTTGAAAATTTACTCACCAGTTTGATATAATGAACTTTCCACCGATCGAGCAATTTTCAGAGTTTTTGCTCAATGCTGTTTCAAGGCTGACCACTGTTTCTCTTTAATGAAAAGTCTGGTTTTTTGGTAATATTATCAACTTTGTTCATTGAATGTCCATACCTTTTTTCTTTCTATATTGAAGTTTGCTTTCCATTTGTTTTGTCAGACTAATGCAACTACATTGTTCTCACTCTATAGTACTAATAAGTGTTTACCAGAGGGAGAGCTGATTGGTTTAAGATTATAATTATAACTGATGTTTGAAGGGTCACAAAATAAATTCCAGAAAAAAAACTTTCAATATCGTTGAATTTAGGTCATGAACATGGATATGTCTGTAATAACTGGTTGAGTTAGAGCTTGTTCTAGGCAAGTGCATACTTCTAGTACTTTCCAGACTGGGCAAGTAAATATTTAGAGATCTTGCAAACCTTGGTCAAGCCTGAAATAATAAACAATAGTTACAAATATTAATTTTAATTTCCTTTAGTAGTGGTTTATAAAAAAGGTTCACTTTTCCCAATCTTATAGTTTTAGCCTAATCAACCTTAAATTTAAAATGCATGACATTAACTGAAGTATTGATTTATTCCTTAGGAATTCTGCTAAAACTAAGCAATATTTATTTACTTAAGATTTCTATAAAAAAATCCAATGGATCTATAAAAAAAAATATACATTTTTCCTGCACTTCTCCCATGTCCCCTTCCAGGAAAAATTACCTCTATATTTCTGATAATATGCAGAATATAAGTAATTAAGTGTATAGTTCTAACAATGTTAGATAGGAAATTTGAAACATTATGTTCTTAGCACTGTTAGCTAGCAACAGTGGTAAGTTCTTAGCACTGTTAGTTAGCTACAGTGGTATGTTCTTAGCACTGTTAGTTAGCTATAGTGGTATGTTCTTAGCACTGTTAGTTACCTACATTGGTATGTTCTTAGCACTGTTAGCTACAATGGTATGTTCTTAGCACTATTAGTTAGCTACAGTGGTGTGTTCTTAGCACTATTAGGTAGCTACAGTGGTATGTTCTTAGCACTGTCAGTTAGCTACAGTGATATGTTCTTAGAACTATTAGCTAGCTACAGTGCTATGTTCTAAGAACTATTAGTTAGCTACAGTGGTATGTTCTTGGGCATGACACTTTATTCCAATTACCTTGTGTTGCTGTGCTTTAAAACACCAAACCAAAATTCATTAAATGGGGTGAAAGTTATCCATGAGTTGAACAGTTAGTAGGTAACTAATGACATCAACAATTGGTAGCTAACTAACTGATCATACTGACTACTGAGTTGCTAGCAAATCAACACTTTGGATGGTTATGATTTCACCTGAGATTTTGCTTGTGTCTAATGTTCTGGACACTTTGGATGACTGTGATTTCACTTGAGATTTCACTTGTGTCTAATGTTCTGGACACTTTGGATGACTGTGATTTCACTTGAGATTTTGCTTGCGTCTAATGTTATGGGAATCATTCAGACATGAAAATGCATGTCATAATCACTAAACAAACATATTCTAAACTTAAGACTCTTATTTCCAGAATGTACAGTTTTTAACATCTTGTAGCTTTATATAAAGAATTAGTAATTAATGTCTGTGTAATCTAGCTTATTGTTCAATGTATTCAGCTTTCCTATCATTCTAAGATTTGAAAAGGTGATTCCTGTTCGAGTCAATCATGTATGTCGTATCTTTCCCTAGGTGGCATGTCAGGATAAGGAGGAGGAAGAGGAAGATGGACAGGATGCAGAGTATGATGGGATGTTGATTGAGTCTGCAGGGGATGTCATTCCCATTATGGCCAAACTCATGGGCGGGCCAGCTTTTACACCCTTCTTTAGCAGTTTTCTCACAGATCTGCTGAAGAGATTGGTATGTCTTTTATCTCTTGAAGGGTTCTGCATGTGAATACAGTGCTACTTTACATTACAATTCCCTTACCCATGGGGACTATCCTTTTAGGCATAACTGGAAAACTGATAAAAGCCTAAACCTGGGGATGTTCCCTGCCATCAAAACTTGGTAGATATCCACATTATTGCATTACATTTTTGGGGAGCATGATGATGTAAGTCCATAATAACAATAATAAAAAATAGCAAAATGATAATAGTGACTTTATTTAACTCTTTAACTTCTAGTGATACTGTAGTGGCTCACTGCTATGCCTAGCTGCTGGGGTCACTACTGCAGCTGATTTGTGGGCTGACTACCAGAGCCTAATGCTGCTGCAGCCAAATCTCAACTTTTTAGCTGATGATGTGGGGATATGGGCTAATTGTGTTAGTTATTTTCTGATTTATAGACTAAAACCATGCATATATAAAAGCTATAACTACCTTATATCTGTTTGATTATTTTATCCTGCTGACATCCACATGAATGATATAAAATCCAGGAATATAACACAAAACACTGTTTGTAAAAACACTAAAATTTATCTGTGAGTCTTTTATACAAAGTTATTTATCAAATATATACATGTAATTACTAAAAATGCCTAGTCACTGTGTTCTACTATTTCTTAAGTAGTTCCTCGTGGTATCTAGAGAAACAGTTATGTTTTATACATAGACGGATATCACACTGTTTGCACATGATGGACACCTCATGCCGCCTTTTTTCTCTGGTACACATTTTGCATCGCCCTGGTTTCTCTGCTTGTATGGGCCAATGTGCATTTCCACAGTTATCAATTGCAGATACAACCTTCCTCTTTCTCGATCCTCGGAATGTCCCTATCATCTGCTGTGCAAGTGCAATTCTAAAATCAAGTTGTCTCCGTCTGATTTCTTTATTTTTTTTGGTGACAAGCTTGTGGTTGGGCGACTCCTGCATAGTTATTAATGCATTAACTAATGCAACATCAAAGCAGAACCAAAACAGATATTTCCACCATTTGGTAGCTTTGCGACAGGTAGAGTACTGCATTCTTTTCTGGTCTGCCAGGTCAACCCCAAACATGTATTTATTATAAAGTTCTGAGACAATCGGAGCTGGCACTTCCTGGTAGGTTCCATTTTTTTGTCTCCTACGCACCATCTTGCTCTCGCTTGGATTGCAACTTGTTGAAAGATAATGGACAATTTTTTTGTCCTTCCAAGCTATAGCACACAGGCTTCCTTTTGTCATCAGGACACTGTCACCTCTGTTCTTTAATTTGGCAGATTTTATTTCCTCTGGCATTCCCTTTCTATTTGCTCGCACTGTACCGAGACAATAAATTTTTTCTTTCCTGAGTGCTTCAAAGAGTGCTGGACTGGAGAAAAAATTGTCCATGTAAACTACATGTGATTTCCCACGTATTTTTGATGTAAGATCAGTTATCACACGTGCACCAAGGCCCTCTTCTTTTGTGCGTCCAGCCTGGCTTTCTTCTCTTCCAGTGTACACTTGAAACTCGTGCACATAACCATTGTGTGGGTCTGCCCGCTCCCAAACTTTTATTCCAAACTTTGTTGGCTTTGCAGGCAAATATTGCTTGAAGGATAATCTACCTTTATATGCTATCATCCCTTCATCCACACTCTGCTCTTTATGACCATTGTAATTTTCGAGACACGTTTTGGAAATTTCGTCTAAAACTGGTCTTACATGACACAATTTGTCATGCCCGGGCTGGCGTCTTGGAGGATTCTGCCTGGTGTCATTTACATGGAAATACTTCGACAACTTTTCAAAACGTACTCTGGTCATAATTGTGGGAATACTTATTATCTGGAAGGGCCATGTTGATCGCCAAGCTAGACTGTATTCTGGAAGTGCCAGGATTGACATAATCAAATGTATTCCTAGAAAGGCCAGCATTTCGTCCATTGTCGTGGGTTGCCAGAGTGAATCAGGCTTTTCTTCGATACATCTTGCCGCATATCCATTCGTTTGTGCAACAATGCTTTCGATCATTGCGAGGGAAAAAAATTTATAGAAAAAATCAATTTCTTTTTTCCCCTCATCCAAAACGAAAGTTGAACCGACACTTTCTGTAAACTCTGTGACTCTCGGAGCACGTAGATCTCTTGTCCACACTTCGTCGTCTTCATCATCGGATTCTGTCTCAATTTCTGACAGACTTGACAAAGAAGATAGATCAATGTCACTACCAATGCTTCTTACTTCAATGTGGCCAAATTCGTCCTCAGAAAAACCAGAAAATTCGGAATCTGAATCACTATCATAAGCTAACGCCATTGTTTTCACTGTCAACTACAAATGCATGTATTAACAAACACGCGGTACAAATTTGAAAAAGAAACCCGGATTTAGTCAGAACAATCATTTGTTAACTCTATTTTGATTGGTTGAATATCCTTTTACTTCCATATATTGACCAATAAGACCAATTGTAACATGAACATACAGAGCGGATCTATCCGTCACTAGGGTATAGGAAGCATAAAAGGCAAGCGGATATATCAGTCACCGGGAGTAATAGTGCTCTGTTTACAAGCGGATTTATCAGTCACTGGTGAGGCTAGGCACATTTATACAGCGGATATACACGTCAGTCGAAGTGAAAGAGTTAAAGAGGGTAACACAATTAGCTGATGAACTAATCAACCTTGAGGCCCTCGTGCTTAGGAATTTATTTATTTTAGCTGCATCTCTGAAGCCACTGGATATGTTGGTTAAAGGAAGGAAGTAGAGTGGGCATTTCTAATGTCAACTGGAATACTATTCCAGAGCAAAGTTCCAGAGTACTGGAAACTTTTTTTGAATAATTCCTTATTTGGTATGGCGGATCTAGGTGGCGGGGGCGGGGGGGGTATTACCAGGTAGCCTATACTGGAATAATGATTGTAAATATTCAGGAGCACTATTATTGGATATCCTGTACATTAATTTGGCTTTTCTCAAATGGATTCAGTCTTAAGTAGGTAATATTTGTAACTTGCCAGCTAAATTTTCCTTGCTTTCTTTCTGGACTGATATTAACCCAAATGCTCTTTTTTGAAGATGTGCCAGCTTTGCTGTTTTTATCATTTCAGTTAGCCCCATACTGTATTACAGTAATCTAAATAGGGTTGTATGTAACTGTTATAAAATAGTTTTCTGTGCCTTTCAAGGAGAAAATGTCTTATCATCCTGAGAAGCAGTGGGAATTGAATGAGAAGTGTCTGGTCTGCATAGGATTTTCGTGCGAGTCAGTGTTTAAATTTTTGTGAGAGTCATTGTTGAAATTTATGCGCCAGCCATAGCTGAGAAAAGAGAGCCAAGCAGAACACTTCTGATATATGAGCAGTTTATCAACAAATTTTGATGTACATTCAATTTTCGCAAAAGTTAATGCTGTTCTAACGTCATAAAAATCTTGCTTTTGCTATATCCTCCTGAATGGATGGTCAGATCAGTGTGGATTTTTTGCTTTGTCCTCCTGAATAGATGGTCAGTTTGGTGTGGGTTTTTTCGATGTATACTCCAGATTGGATGGTCAGTTTGTTATGGGTTTTTTGCTATATCATCCTGAATGGATGGATAGAACTATGTTTTTTTTTTTCTTGCTATACCCTTCAGAATCGATGGTCAGAGTGATGTGGGTTTTTTTTTTTTGCTATATCGGTTCAGTGGTAATTCAGTTTCTTTTCTTTGCCTGGGTTCTGGCCAAAAATCTGCATCATTTGGTACCGTCTTATCCCAATCCCAGTTGTATCTGGGCTGGGGAAGATCATGATCGACTTCATATCCCAATCTCAGTTGTATCTGTGCTGGGGATGATCAAGGTTGACTTCTTTTCCCAACCTCAGTTGTATCTGAGCTGGGGATGATCAAGGTCGACTCCTTTTCCCAATCTCAGTTGTATCTGTGCTGGGGATCAAGGTCGACTCCTTTTCTGGTTAGAGCTTTGTGTTTCTCTGAGTCAAAATTGAAAGAGAAAATAAAATTTTATAAACTTCATTTTGTCCCACTGATTTGGCATTTCAGCAGCCACTATTTTGATATGGGTTGTTTAGACTATTAAAAAGCTGATCAATTTCTTAATGAAGAGATATTTCTTGCATGAAAATCAAAGCACATGAGCTCAGAACTACTGCTGCATCTTAGGCCTTTTTGAATCATTCTTTGGGTGTTCCGCATGAAACCCAGTGGTCCTGCTTCACTTGCTTATTTTTACCATTGTGCCATGTTACACCAGAATTCTAGCATTCATGCTTTGGATACAATTCTATCAGAACAACACATCAGACGAGCCTGATTCAAGCCACCAGTAGTGGTATTGTAAGGCTTGTCACAACCTGATTCAAGCCACCAATAGTGGTATTGTAAGGCTTGTCGCAAACTGATTCAAGCCACCAATAGTGGTATTGTAAGGCTTGTCGCAACCTGATTCAAGCCACCAATAGTGGTATTGTAAGGCTTGTCGCAACCTGATTCAAGCCACCAATAGTGGTATTGTAAGGCTTGTCGCAACCTGATTCAAGCCACCAATAGTGGTATTGTAAGGCTTGTCACAACCTGATTCAAGCCACCAATAGTGGTATTGTAAGGCTTGTCGCAACCTGATTCAAGCCACCAGTAGTGGTATCGTAAGGCTTGTCGCAACCTGATTCAAGCCACCAATAGTGGTATCGTAAGGCTTGTCGCAACCTGATTCAAGCCACCAATAGTGGTATTGTAAGGCTTGTTGCAACGTGTCTCTTTTCTAATAGGCAGCTGTTTACATATCTGGGTCCTTCAGCTTAACATAAATGTTTATTATTTGATTGGAAAATTGGACCCTGTAACTAGCATTCTGCAGTAGCTTGAACCTTGCATCAACGAGTTTTACAAATGTGTGTTTAAAATATGGGGTACCAAAAAATCCAAAATGGCCGATTCCCAACTTGGTTCATCTTCAGATGACAATTTCACACAGCAAATACATGCTGATGATAGGGATGATGACAGTGATTTTAAAAGTCATGATCTATATCAGATTATTCAAGCCGAGAAAGTTTTAATGAAGTGAGTTGTTTTTAACCCAAAAATGATGTTGAAAATGAGTCTGATGTACATGCTGAATTGACCAAAATAGTGTGCAGGTCAGCCCCACTTTCAGTAGCATTTTGAAATATAGAAAAGGCAGAATACTAAATCTAGACAAAATACAATGTTTTCATTTCTTTTTTCAAACAATTTAGCCAAGCGGGATCTTGTGCTACAAAATTATATAAGCCAGGTTTAAGGTAAATCAAATACAAATCAGAAATGAAATTAAAAAAGTAAAGATATTTATTTGATCGAAGTATCTGTCTTGTAAAGGACTCTGGAATTGATGGATTTAAAACCGTAATGAAGCATTAGGGAACAGATGATAAATCTGTCATTGTAGTCGGCGAAGCACTGATTTACGAAAGTGAAACTCGTATTAGTCAAAAAACTTACATTGGAGCAGAAGTATCTTAAGGTCAATGCCTGTGAGCTGTGGAATATTGTACATAACAACCATAATGAACACTTTAACAGTGTGTTCTTGCTGGCTAAGATATGTATATGCCCCTTCAGACGGCAGATTGAAAGTTGGTTTCTCGGCACAAAACACTATTTATACACAGATACGGTCAGATTAAGCTCAGAAACAATCAAAAAATGAATGCTTATACAACATGAGGACATATCTTTAAAAGATTATAGTTTCGGTAGAGTGGAGCAGGAAAAGAGATATTAAAGAGTTGGGTAAAACTGAATTATGGCTGTTTCCTTTTTGCCCTCCTTTGTTTGTTTGTTTACCCCCCTCCCCTTTATTTATGATCAGGGTCAAGCTCCCCCATTTAGATACAATTTTGGCAGCATCTCTGACGTAATGTATTAATGATATTACAATGTAGTGAGTGGTGAGGGAAACTAATTGAATTATGTAAATACTTACCTGCTGTTCTTGCCCATTTCCCTCTTTGATGTTGTTGCAGTCTCAGTCCAAATAAAAAATGGATGGATATTTCAGTTGTCAAAGTGACCAAGGTATCAGAATGGGATCATGTTTTTGTTTTTAAAGATTCTAAACCTCCATGCTAATTGGGAATAATCTGCTTGGACTGGGGCCTATCACCAAGAAATAATCTAGCAATACAATAATCGTAGGCAAATGGTATTATTTCATCATATAGACAGAATTCATCTCATTTCGTCATACATACATAATTTTAAATTATTCTCATTTCATGATACATACATGATTTTAGCATTCTTATCAGAATACTGCTTGCTATCTGTACATTTCAGTTTTTAGTCCCTTCTGAAATAAGGTCACCCATACTTTCCTTTTGCAGAAGCAGACCAGTTCAGTTGCTGAAAAGTCTTTTGCTGTGGGCACACTGGCAGAAACAATTCAGGCTTGTGGTCCGACAATGGGGGCATATGTTGAGATACTATACCCACTCTTTATGAAGATGATTCATGAAGAAGATGATGAAGTACGCAGCAACACTGTCTTCGCTCTAGGAGTTCTGGTGGGGAATGGAGGAGAAAAACTCTATCCGTATCCTTTAAACTTAATGTTTGCAAAAGGTAGCCTATGCATTTTATTTTGTATGACCTGCATTAAGTTTTGTGAGTTTTAACAGCTGAATCAACACATTATCAATATTGTGCCAAGGAAATGGGAACTAAGTACCATTCCACTAAGGCAGCCAACCCAGGCTGGTCTGGCAAGCTGGTAGTTAAGCACCATTCCAATCAGGTGGCTAACCTGGGTTGGCCTGGCAAGCTATTTAATCAGTGGTTTCATTCTGATGTTTTACTCACCCATATTGTGTATATATTATCTTTTATTCCATTATAATCTAATGATGGGGAAAAATCTCAGTTGTTCATCACATGACAACAGTGTTTAATCACATGGTGCTTTCTTGCATCACATGACTGCTTTCTTTCATCACTTGATCATTTATTTTAATCATTGTATACACAAATGACAAAAAGGCTGATTTCCATCATCACATCTTTTGCAGTAATCAAGATAAACATTGTGACACATTCATATTCTAAAACAAGCAGCAAATGAAATTAGTGTTCCACACACAAAACATTTTACACTGATCTTGTTACAAGTACAGATTCTGTCGTCTTGATTTCAAGGCATTATTACTTTTAGCTTGACTATCTTAGAACATGGAGAACTTATGTAGTTGTCTCATTGTTTGCATCTATGTCCCATCTTTGCTAAAGTTTCGGGCATGGTATTGTTTATGTCTATATCTCCTTCGTTTGTCATTTATGATGGTTGGTTTTTGGTAATAATTAGTATTTCAGTTTTATCCAACAATATTGTGCATTTCAACTCTTGCCACTTTATCAAGGTCTTACAGACTGGGACATGAGTTTAATTTTTAGGACAAGTATTTTAATACCTATATTATTTTGACTTTCATGAAATAGACCACTCCAGTGGGCTAGTGGTTAGAGCGTCCACCTCAGATGTGGAAGGTCATGGGTTCAATCTCTGGCCGAGTCATACTAAAGACTTACAAAAATGGTACTAACAGCTGCCTCACTTGGTGGTCAGCATTAAGAGGTTAGTGTTAGGACTGATCGGCCTGGTGTCAGCATAATGTGACTGGGTGGGACATCATGCTTCATGTCTGCGACATGATGCCCCAGTGCTAGGCATCACTATATACTGCCACACTGCAGACATTGTAGCGATATGACTGAAAAATGTGTTAAAGCTACATTAAAAATCCAAATCTCACAAACACACACTTTCATAAAATCATCAACTTATGAGATGTATTCTTTCCAGGGCTGTTGATAACAATTACAGGGAATAGGTCGTAACTTGACTGAGATTAATTCAAAACTATGACATATGTTCAAATTTGGGGTAAGTTTCAACTTGGCTATGTCTTTAAGATTTTTCATCCCACAGTCATGGAATTTTATTGCTGAAAGTATTTGGAAAAATGTTACACTTCAACAAAACAATTTTTCCTAGATCTACATTTCCTACTTGAATGATATTTTTTTGCAACATCTTGGCAACAGTTTGGCATATGGTCAGCAAATTTACACTTACAGTATTTATTCTTTGTACCTGTTCTTATGAATTGTAGTAATGTTTACATGGAATCATTGGATAGTTTGCCACGTGAGTAGTGTCGATGTCAGGATCAAAAACTAGTACATGATTAATATTTTGAGGCAAACTTATGTTTAATCAGTGTGATGCAATATCTTATAGTAATTGATCTTTTGCACAGAAGCAGCTGGAACTAATTATGTATCAGATATGAAAAATTCAAGCTAATTAGGTCATTTCAACTTTTTTTGGTTTAGGAAAAGCTTATACAAATTTACGTGATTTAAAAAAAAACATTGATTTAAGAGTTTTCAGAATTTTGAATTACCCGATTCCCAGTCAGTTATGCATCTTGGCCAGTATTAGCCTTAGAGTTGCTACAGTTATGGCATTCAAGAATCTCTTGACTTTAAATTCATCTTACTGTTGTTTATGAAAGTAAAATCTATTCTAGTAGTTGAACCGGAGACCTCATCATTATTTTATCTTTCTCATTTCATCTTAGAAATAAAGGTGGCCTTTTTTATATAACAAAATTCACATTGATATTTTTTTTGTTTTAATAATTCTGCTTTCCCTCTGACCTGAATCCAATTTTCCTCAATATGGTCCCCTTTTTTTATATCATCTCCAATCCAGTTTTTAAATAATGGCCTGCTTGCAAAACATATGCATTTTGAATTGTTGAAACGGACGTGAACACAAAGTTTGGATAAGGATTTGAAAAATATGTGGAAATGGGAATGGCCTAAATGCAAAGTTTATGAGAACAGAGTTTGTCAGTTTGTAAGAAAACTGAATGCCAGAGGACTAGCATTTTGCGATCTTTGCCAGAAAGTACTCCAGTTTGTGGCTGGAAGAGTTTGGAGCAGCATCTCTTAAAGAAGCTGCTTGCTGACAGATTGAAACTTGGAAGCACAAGTTACACAGTGTTGTGTATTCATTTTTTCCTTATTTTTCACAGAGAAAACAGGGTTTTTAATGATAAAGACATGCACACACAGACACTGCATTAACATATTTCAATATTCACCCAAACCCAAACTTAAAGGCCTGGTGTTTTAAATGAAAATGGGCTTGCTTGGGTGTTTGCGGAAAGGGAAGCAAAAAACAAGTCTTTGCCAAAGCTGCAAACAAGCATGACTAGCAAATCAGTATGAACATGATATGACCATTGGGGGAATGACAAGTGAATAAATGAATGTTTTTAGATAGTTGATGTATCTAATTAAAAACATTTACCATTAAAGAAAAAAATTACATTTGCTATAAAAAAATATATAAAAAAGTGTGACATAATATGTGCTGCAAAATTAACAAATTATTGTGACTGAATTAAACACTGACATGTACCTGTAATGACATCAGATTTTTTATTTTTTTGACTGAATAGTTATGTAAACACTGACATGTACCAGTAATAACTTGAACTCTTTTATTATTGTGACTGAATTAAACACTGACATGTACCTGTAATAACTTGAACTCTTTTATTATTGTGACTAAATTAAACACTGACATGTACCTGTAATAACTTGAACTCTTTTATTATTGTGACTGAATTAAACACTGACATGTACCAGTAATAACTTGAACTCTTTTATTGTTGTGACTGAATTAAACACTGACATGTACCAGTAATAACTTGAACTCTTTTATTGTTGTGACTGAATTAAACACTGACATGTACCTGTAATAACTTGAACTCTTTTATTATTGTGACTGAATTAAACACTGACATGTACCAGTAATAACTTGAACTCTTTTATTATTGTGACTAAATTAAACACTGACATGTACCAGTAATAACTTGAACTCTTTTATTATTGTGACTGAATTAAACACTGACATGTACCAGTAATAACTTGAACTCTTTTATTGTTGTGACTGAATTAAACACTGACATGTACCAGTAATAACTTGAACTCTTTTATTGTTGTGACTGAATTAAACACTGACATGTACCTGTAATAACTTGAACTCTTTTATTATTGTGACTGAATTAAACACTGACATGTACCAGTAATAACTTGAACTCTTTTATTGTTGTGACTGAATTAAACACTGACATGTACCTGTAATAACTTGAACTCTTTTATTATTGTGACTGAATTAAACACTGACATGTACCAGTAATAACTTGAACTCTTTTATTATTGTGACTAAATTAAACACTGACATGTACCAGTAATAACTTGAACTCTTTTATTATTGTGACTGAATTAAACACTGACATGTACCAGTAATAACTTGAACTCTTTTATTATCGTGACTAAATTAAACACTGACATGTACCAGTAATAACTTGAACTCTTTTATTATCGTGACTAAATTAAACACTGACATGTACCAGTAATAACTTGAACTCTTTTATTATCGTGACTAAATTAAACACTGACATGTACCTGTAATAACTTGAACTCTTTTATTATTGTGACTAAATTAAACACTGACATGTACCTGTAATAACTTGAACTCTTTTATTATTGTGACTAAATTAAACACTGACATGTACCTATAATAACTTGAACTCTTTTATTATTGTGACTGAATTAAACACTGACATGTACCTGTAATAACATCAGATTTTTTATTATTGTGACTGAATTATTGTGTAAACACTGACATGTACCCATAATAACTTCAACTCTTTTATTTTTGTGACTGAATAGTTATGTAAACACTGATGTGCCTGTAATAACTTCAGCTTGTTTATTATTGTGACTAAATTAAACACTGACGTGTACCTGTAATAACTTCAGCTCTTTTATTATTGTGACTGAATTATTGTGTGAACACTGATGTGCCTGTAATAACTTCAGCTCTTTCATTATTGTGACTAAATTAAACACTGACATGTACCAGTAATAACTTCAGCTCTTTTATTATTGGAGAACAATTCGATGTGAAAATGAATATTGTGAAATTCTTATTTCAAGTTGGGTAAGTTTGGTATTTTTTTCAAATGATTTTTTTAGCTGTTGGAATGAAGCAACAACTTTATAAAACATTATGATAATAAGTGTCACGAGCAGTTTTGTATGCTCTCATTCTAAAATGCATTTTCAGACAGAGGCCATTGGCACCCTGAAACCCCTGATCAGGGGCACTGCTCTGTGATAAACCTGGCTAATGGAGAACCCCCCAAACCCCTCTTCACATTTTAAGTGTTTATTTAAGTAAAGAACCAAAGTCTTGTTTGATTTCAGCATTTAGATCTAAACAGATTTTTGCCTGTACACAAAACATCAGGATCTGTATGCCACAGGATTTTTCTTGGATGCTAACTTTTTATTGATTTTGCGGGGATGGAACTTTCTGGTTTTAATCGAAATTATGGGTGGGGGGTAATGCAGACAGGTTTGTCTTTTTGGTTATAATTTGCAACATACTTTTTTCCCTTATTTTAAAAAAATCTGAATATTTTTTCCAGGATATAATTTGAACTGGAAAGAAAGTAACAAAGCACCAAGACACTGTATACTAGAACTTAACCAAACATGCAGGAGTTTTTAACGGTTTCATTATTTCTTTGTGTGTTTTATTGCAGTTTCAAGTTATAACATTCATGCTGCAGATCATTTGAAATAATTTCATGGCTTTAGAATTATAATTCATTGAAGGAGGAAATTACAGGGTCATCATTTATTTTAACAACCCTCAATCTTGCATCCTTAAGGGATACACTGGATTTGCATGTTTATGGTACTTCATAAGCAGTTAGTAATGTACTTTGGCCTGGTTTACATTCAGCAGCATCCCAGTAGATTTAGGGAAAATAGTAACCACTCTTTTTGCTATCTGCATGCTTGCCCTGCTCAGCAATCATCATAGCAAAGGATTAAATTAAAGTCTGGTGTTTATATCTGGTTTTGTGGTATGGTCATTCATAATAGTTATGAAATGTATTTTGTCTAAAAATCGCAGCCACTGGTCAGGTGTTTGTTCACAATAGCGCACTGCATATATGTAGTTAAATTGTGGGGGGGGAGGCTGCAGCATTCATCATAGTGACAGGTTGTCTGAGTGACAGTACTCGGATCAAGTTTTACTGTACAGTCAGCATTTTCATATTAGATTTATAAAGGGGTTGAGTTCAGATTTAATCTCATGTAATTCTGGTTACCCATTTACCACATAAGAAGGTTGGGTCAGGAGATTCAAATGATGATACAACAGAATTACAATTGTAACTTGCATTAATACAAGTATCAGATAGAAACTGATGTACAGTCAGGGATTTAGTATTTTCCCATTAACCAAATACAGTCAGTATCCTGAAATCTTGAAAGCCCTGTTCGATGTGCTTAGCAAAGAGACAAATGGACGAGTCCAGGACAACATCTGTGCTGCCACCTGTAGACTGGTCTGGGCTCATCAGAGTGCTGTGCCCCTTGAACATGTGAGAAATATAGTTTTGACTTTCTTTTCTTTTTTTTACATGTACACCATAAGGCAGAGCATATTATGGTGTTGTCTTCCATCATTGTGTTTCTAATTAAATTGATTTTAGGGTCAGAATTAAGGTCAGGGTCAGTAACTTGAAAAATAAAAACTGTTCTACACAGGTACTGAAGTTCTTTGACATCCACAGTTATAAAACTTTCTGAATGACATGCACTTGCGGTAAAGAATAGCTATATTGATTTGGGAATCAAAAGTTAAGGTTACCGTGACTGAAACAATATCTGTGGTTCATGCACACAGTAACTTCAGCTCTTCATCATCTGTGGTTCCAAAATTTTGAGGATGGCTTGCACATGGGGTATGAAAGAAGCATATCAAATTTGGGTTCAAAAGGTCAAGGTTTCTGTGAGAAAGAATAAAAATGGCTAGGGTGAGAAAGAAGCCAACCAATTTTGGGTCAAAAGATTGAAGGCCAAAGTCATTATGATGGACAAAAAAAATGGTTTCTGTACAAAAGCATTAGTTTTACATCGAGATCTCGACCAAACTGTGTAGATGGCTTACACTTTGGGTTTGGAAATAAGGTCCACATTTTTGTGATTCACAGTATCCTTTAAATGTCACTATCTAATGACATCAGGTACAAAGTCCAAGAATTCATCCTCATTGATAATGATCTGAAATCTTCTAGTAATTGGAAATTGTTGTCTAGTCACTGGAAATATCATCTATTTCCTCGGCTTCACTGTCTTATGCAGGTGTTTATGTAAAGACTGAGCTTGGACTCTGTGACTAATACTTCAATGTTGTATGATGAGATCACAGGGAGTTCAGATAACTGAGCTCTCAAAGTTGGCATTGTGAAAGTATCATACTTGCAGCTTGATCAAAGGGTTGTCATGTGGAGAAAACAAAGAGGGTGCTGCCTATACAAGCCAAGATATTAAGGTCAAACATTCACTGGAAGATGTAAAATTCTACTTGGCACTGAACAAGTACATGTGTTAAATTTGCAGCTTGATGAAAAGGATAATCAGCTTAAAAACGAAGTGCTGCCATTAGAAGCCAAGGTCTTACTGAACCATGTGCATGACAGAAAACTTGAAAATATAACTTGGGAATCAAATCTAAATTAAGGAAAAGGAAAATACAAATTAATTCAAAGCTAATAAACATACTGGTAGTAATTTTGCTTAGTCTTGGTATTGGTAAACTTGCAATTTATTTACTTTTCTTCCAAAAATAATTGTTTCTTTGTTTTCTTTCTCATTTTAAACCACAGTATTTGATATTTCTTTATTACTAAACATTGGGCAATGTTTAATTGTCTCAGTGTGGTGTTTTTTAAGGTATAAATTAACAATGGCTAAATCTTTGATGTGTCCAACATCATTACAATATATTGTCTTAGTAATTTCTAGCTAGGACACGGAGTACATGTTAGAAATGTCAGATAATCCAAAAAAGTATAAATAATGTATTATATCACGTGTGCGTTATATGGCACAACTTTTTGAGTCGAAAATCGGTATGTGGATTATATCTCTTTGCCCATTATACACACTAGTAGTTTTTCACAATTAAATGCTAGACAGCCTTCATGTTATCAACTTGCCTCTGGTTAAATTACCAGGTGTCTAATTTTTTTCTGATTTTTAAAAAAAATGATTTTGTGGTCATAACGTGTTTCACTTCATCTGTTTTTTTTCACTTTTGGCCAAGATAAGTCTGACTCCATCCCCCATAAAAAGTGCTTAAATCTAAATTACACATGTGCTTGATCCTTGTTAGGAATCAGTGAAATTACTTTTCTGGGTAAAATAACAATAAATTTTTCATAGCACCATTACATCTATTTCTAATAATATCATCTAAGTATGGTGGAAAATAATTAACTAATTTTATAGGAATTCTTGTGATTGTTTTTTATTTTCTCAGACTTTTATTTATTTTTATAGGTGATCCCTGTGGTTGTGAAACTCCTGCCACTAAAAGAAGACTTTGAGGAAAACCCAACAGTATTTAAATGCCTTTTCCAGCTTTTTGAGGCAGGATCACAAGAGGTACAGTGTACAGGAGGTCCGAGATCAAAAGAGCACAAGTTTATTGCTACACCTCCTAAACTACTTGGAGGATTGCCATAAAACATGACATGAATTCATCCATTGGTCTGTGTTGATCTGATGTCCAATATGGCCACACACTGGTGTCTTGAAAATCGTACTTCTACTCCTAAACGGAATGTCATGTCAGCATGAAGTTATCACAAGAATTCTTATTATGATATCTATTTGGTCCTAATTAAAATGTTGCCAATCTCTTGTCCAATATGGCTGTCAAGGCAGCCATTCAAAAATCATGTTATTGCTATTCCTGAATGGAAAGTCATATTGACACGAGGTTTATACTGTTTGACTTCTTATGGTGTCTGGTTTATCCTTAATGGTGCTGATTAGATTTACAATATGGCCACCATGGCAGCCATCTTGAAAATCTTGTCACTACTCCTTCTAAATGGACATTCATATGAACATCAGGTTTTCACCTAAGACTTCTTGTGACATCTAGTTGGATCTTTATGAAAATGGTGCTACTTGGATATCCAGTGGCCATCTTGAAAATCTTGATACTGCTGCTCCACCTGAATGGATGATTACATCAGCATGAGGTTTTATCTAAAGGACTTTATATTATATTATATTAATTTGGACATGAATGAAATTAAGCTGATCTGAATTCCAGTATCACCTCCATAGTGGCTGTCTTGAAAATCTTGTTATTGCTACTCCTGAATTGAAAGTCTTAATAGAATGTGGTTTTCATCAGAAGACTTCATATGATAAATTTTTGGTCTTTAATGAAAATGTGGCTGATCTAACATCCAGTGTGGCTATCATGGCGTATAGATATGATTTATACCAGAATACTCTTTATGATATCTAGTTGGTTCTCAACGGTGTTTATCTGACCTCCAGTAAGGCCAACATGGTAATATTCTTGATAATGTTGCTCCTTATAGATGCATGAGTCTATCAACATTGGGTTTTCATCAAATGATTTCTTAAAATGTTTATTTGGTCATAAAATGGTGTCAATCCAATATGGCTGCTACAGCAGCTAATTTGAAAATCTTGTTCTGTCACAAAAAATATCAGACATGGGTTCAACACTTGGCAGTTAAAAAGACGAAATGGTTATGTCTTGAATTCTTGCAAATTCTTTTCAGCCAGTGTAATGTTAGACCTTCAAGGGACTTTTTCGTCGCATGCCCTTGTTGGAGTTTACTCATGGACCTTAAATGTGAAACTGCATTTTCCATGTATACAACAAAAAAAAATAAGATGGCTTTAAATTTTAAATTCTAAATTATTACATATTTAAGCATATGAAAAATAACTTGTACCTGAAAATACATTTAAAAAAAGTTAAACAGATCATCTGTTGTGTTGTTTTCTCATGACAAACTATGGGTCATGCATTTTGTTGACCTTACATTATTGAAAAGCAAGACACGGCAGCCACTTTTCAACTGGCAAGGTCAACATTTGTTAGATATTATTAAAGGTTTCATTTCCATATATGTCATAAAAACCAATTGATAAATTCTTATACTTTGCTTAAATCATCGTCAACCAGTGACAATTCATCCTGCAAAATGCTTGCTTTGCCCTTTTGACAAGGGGATCAAAGTAACAGTCTCAGAAATTGCATTATGGTTTTAAGAAGTTTTTATATACCTGCCAAAAGGTGGCGTGAATTATGTTGTGTCTGTCTGACCATGCGACTCTTGATAATTTTATTTCCTTTTCCATACAGTAACGAGAGTTATCCAGCATCTACACTTGTCAAACTTCCTGGACGGCTTGTACTTAGGGTTAGAAATAACCCTATCAAGTCTAGGATCAAAAGTTCAAAAGTCAGGGCTGTAGTGACTGAAAGAGGAAAATTGGTTTCTGCACAATAGCTTCAGTTCTTCACCATCTACAGTTACGAAACTTTTGTCAGTGGTAGTTACTTCGGGTAAGGATAAACCCTATTAATTATTAAGGTCAAACATGGTCAGTAACAGAAGAAAAATGGTTTTTATACATTAACTCAACTTCTCCACCATCAGCAGTTTGCGCATGGGGTAAGAAGGAAATGTATCAGTTTCAAGTTTCAGTGCCAAAGTGACAGAAACAGAAATAAGAAAATACTTTCTGCACTATATCTTGAGTTATCCAGCATCTACATTTACCAAAACTTTGTGGAAGTTTGCACTTTGGGTGAGCATGAACCCTGATGGTTTGGGGTCCATAGGTCTAAGTCATTGACTCAATGAATACAAATGGTTATCACTTGACAACCTGGACTAAACTTCGTGGATGGCTTGCATTGGTTAAGGATGAATCCTATTGATTTTGGGGTCAAAAGTTGAAGGCCAAGGTGACAGTTTGAAGAAAGGATGGTTTTTGCACAGCAACATTAATTTTTTTATCACAGCCTTGGACTCAAATTTGTTGATGGCTTGCACTTGGGTTGAGTAAGAAGCCTAATATGGTGTCAAAGGTGAAGGTCATTATGAAGTTATGACAGTTTATTCCTGATTGCCTCTATAGCTTTAGGGCATGGTTACATTTTTAGCAATGCTTTCATCTTGTACTCAATGCGCAGAATTTTTTATTGCTTCTGTATACACGTGGCTGTAGTAGCCACTTTCGGTACACTTGATTGATTGCAATGGACAGGCAAAACTACATTTTAATAAATTTTATTTTCACAGGTAGCTAAACAGTTACCCACACTGTTGACAGTTTGCTGTAAGGTGCTTGGTACAAAAGAAATAAAGACAGGTAAAATCATGTTTTAATAGAATCATGTAAAACTGCATAGATTTACTACACTAACTTTTTTGAAAGTATGCATACATCATGTCGTTCAACTGGTTCAGACCCACCCCACCCCCAGTATCACAGTATTGCAGATCATTCCCATGTTGCTTGCATTTGGAGAAGGGGACTGGGGGATGTTTTGGCCAGGTTTGTTTTTATATCTGTCCAGCTGTCTTGAGAAGTTAGTGCTAAAATGTTGCAAAATTCCAGTAATTAAATGAGTTAAATTTAACAAGCATATTGCAAAATTCCTTTCGATTAGAGGAAATAAATTTATCAAGCATATTGAAAAATCCTTTTGATTTGATGAATTAAATTTATCAAGCATGTTACAAAATCCCTTCAGTTAAAGTAATTAAATTTATCGAGCATATTGCAAAATCCCTTCAATTAGATTAATTAAATTTATCAAGTGTATTGCAAAATCCTTTTGATTTGATGAATTAAATTTATCAAGCATGTTACAAAATCCCTTCAGTTAAAGTAATTAAATTTATTGAGCATATTGCAAAATCCCTTCAATTAGATTAATTAAATTTATCAAGTGTATTGCAAAGTCCTTTTGACTTGATGAATTAAATTTATCAAGCATGTTACAAAATCACTTAAGTTAAAGGAATTAAATTTTATCAAACCTATTGCAAAATCCCTTCGATTAGATGAATTAAATTTAACAAGAATGTTGCAAAATCACTTCAATTAGAGGAAGTAAATTTAACAAGCATAGTTGCATGTATATGAAGAGCTGATGTTATTTTCAGCTGTTTTCATTTCAGAGCATTACAGCAGTTTTTCATTGTTTTACACAATTTTTATCTTTTGGGACTTGCATTATTTATTGACAATATTTGTGAACACAGTTATGAAAAATAATCAAGCTGAGAAATGAAATTTGGGAAGTTTGATTATAGTCATGTATAGATAACCTAATTGGATTTGTATACCATTGTAGCAAATGTTCTTTATTTTCTTCTTTTTTTTCTTTTTCTGGGACTCTTGGATTCTTGACTTGTGGTCTTTAGTAAGGGTATTTGTGTTTTATAAACACTAATCCAGTTCCCAATTGCATTAATAATGATCTTTGCCAAGGTACTATCCTAACTGACTACAGGGTAGAGTGGCAGCTTTATGTTAATAATAGTTTGCAAGAGTACCATCCTCATTGACTACAGGATAGAGTGGCAGCTTTACATTAATAACAGTTTACCAGAGAACTGTCCTTATTGACAATAGTATAGAGTGGCAGTTTTATGTTGATAAGAGTTTACCAGAGTACTGTCCTAATTGACGACAGTATAGAGTGGCAGCTTTACGTTAATAACAGTTTACCAGAGTACTGTCCTAATTGACAACAGTATAGAGTGGCAGCTTTACGTTAATAACAATTTAGCATAGTACTGTCCTAATTGACAAGTATAGAGTGGCAGCTTTACGTTAATAATAGTTTATCAGAGTACTGTCCTAAAAAATTGACAACAGGATAGAGTGGCAGCTTTACATTAATAATAGTTTACCAGAGTACTGTCCTAATTGACAACAGGATAGAGTGGCAGCTTTACATTAATAATAGTTTGCCAGAGTACTGTCCTAATTGACATCAGGATAGAGTGGCAGCTTTACATTAATAATAGTTTGCCAGAGTACTGTCCTAATTGACAACAGGATAGAGTGGCAGCTTTACATTAATAATAGTTTACCAGAGTGCCATACTCATTGACTGCAGGGTAGAGTGGCAGCTTTACATTAGTAACAGTTTACCAGAGTTGTTGTTGTAGGGCTTAACACCATTTTTCAGCACACAATAGGCTATACATGGCGGCCAGTATTAATTGTGGAGGAAGTACCTGGGAAAACCCTGGAAAGAACCACCGACCCACGAGAGGCTACTGGCAAGCTTTCTGACATACCCATGTTGGCTGAATCCGAGACTCGAATCCATGCAGACAGAGGTGAGATGGCAGTGATCCGTAACAGAGAGTGCTTTAGACCAATCGGCCACTTGGGGCCCATATTTACCAGAGTACTGTCCTAATTGACAGGGTAGAGTGACACCTTTACTGCTGTGATCATCTCAGATTGTCATGTTCTATGATTATCTCTGTATAGTGCCCAGAATTGGCTAAATCTAAAAAGATGCAAAATGTTTACACAGTATATTCATAACCAAAAGACCAAATAATGAAAATGTATTGCACATATGCTGAATTTAGTTAACTTGCAATCATTGAATGATGCTATATGGTTGAGATTTGTTTTTATATCTCAGACGGGTGGCCAGGATTGTGTTGCTGATATGAAATTTCTTGGTGTTAGCCAAATTGTATTCTTCTAGAAGAACTGATCTGTCAATTGACTTTTAAATGGTGGGGGGTGCACAAAGTTAATTTTTACTTAGGAATTGGTTTAGTATTTATATTTGTCCATAAAAATTCCTGAATTTAAAAAATCTAAACTGTTGGGAATTCCATAAATTTTTCTTCTGCAAGGACCTTGGTTTAAACATGTCATTACTAATTATTTTGTGTTGTTTCATAATTCGAAGACAAACAATAGGAAAGATAGCAGCAGTTTTTTTAATTGCAGAAGGAGGTCCACAAAATTATGAGTAAAAGTTAAGCTGTAGAGATTTAGGTATGCAATAGACAGCAAATATCATTTTATTGTTTTGTGTCAATTTATGATAAAGTCAAAGTATTTTAGACCAATTATATTAAAATTTGATAAATTTGCTTACATTTGAGAAATTGAGATACCTATTGTTATGACTTTGTTGCTGTTATGATTTTAGTTTTGTGTTATTATGATTATAGATATGTGTTGTTATTATGATTTCAGCTGTGTGTAAGTATTAAGATTTTAGTAGTGTTGTTGTTATGAAGTTTCGTGTTATGATTTTAATTATGTGTTGTACCGCTCCAGTGGCCTAGTGGTTAGAGCATCTGCCTTGGATGCAGGAGGTCGTGGGTTCAATCCCCAGCTGAGTCATACCAAAGACTTACAAAAATGGTACTAACAGCTGCCTCGCTTGGCGCTCACCATTAAGAGGTTAGTGTTGGGACTGGTCGGCCTGGTGTCAGGATAATGTGACTTGAGTGGGACGTCATGCTGCGTGTCTGCAGCATGATGCCCCAGTGCTAGACGTCAGTATAAACTGTCACACTGCAGACATCGTAGCGATATGACTGAAAAATTGTTAAAGCTACATTAAAAATCCAAATCACACACAATTATGTGTTGTTATTATTAGATCAGAGCTCATATTAGGATATCTACATCGTCTCTACTTTGTTTCATTTCAGACACAGAATCTATGATCATCCAGTTTGTCCGAAGTGTCCATCACAAGTTTCCCCAGGACTTTGACAGTCTCAAGTCCACGCTGCCACCTGCACAGGCTGCCAAGCTTGATACTTGCCTTGTTGTAGTCAATGGGCTTGGCTGTTAAGCTGGGCTGGTCTTAATCTTCTGTTAAAATGTAAGATTTCCACTCTGCCTTCCTTTTAATTACCATCAAGTGGAAAACCATGGGTATATTTCAGCATTGTCTACATTTGTGATAGTAACTAGATGATGTAAACCACACATTTCTATATGCCCTTTATAAGGTATTCTTTATTACACTATTATGTCCACCTGTCAACCGGTTTCTTATCTAGTTTCTGCACAATAACTCGCTTTCTCCACCATTTACCATTAACAAACTAAGTGGCATGCATTTTGGGACAAGGAAGAAACCTATCAATTTTAAAGTAAAAAATCAAGATTAGTAATTTGACTTGTATACCAGATACCTTGGCCAAACATTATAAATGGCTTTCATTTAAGACAAGAAAGCAACATTGATTTTGAGGTCAGGGTCACTGACTCCATGAAGAAAAATGTTTTCTGCATATTTTGAGTTCTTTATAATTGACTTGGACCAGATTTTGTAGCTGGCTTGCATTTAGACATTGAGGATACCTGTTCATTTTTGGGTCAAAGTTGAAGTCACAGGGACTGAGAATAATATTGCAGATGTTTTTATATTCTGTACCACACACTGTGATTAAATTTGTAATTGCTTGCATTTAAGGCGAAGAAAATCTCTATTAATTTTGGAGTTAAAAGGTCAGGTTCAGTAGGACTCCATGAAGGAGTATGGTTTCCACAAAATAACTCTTGTCTTATGGCACAAACCATGACCAGATTTTGTGGCTGTCTTGTAGAGAGAGAGAAGGAGAGAAACTGCACCTGTTAATTTGGGGGTCAGCAGATCAAAGGTCAATGTTGCCAAGACTAAAAGAAGAAAAATGGTTTCCACAAACTAACTTGACATGGTGGGCATATAATATTCTGCTTATATTACTCTATAAACATTCATGTAGGATAATGCACACTATGACAACCAGACGTGATTCACTTGATATCACTGTGACAAACTTGATTCACTTAATATCACTGTGACAAACAAATTTAATTCACTTGATATCACTGTGACAAACTTGATTCACTTGATATCATTGTGACAAACAAATTTGATTCACTTAATATCACTGTGACAGACATGATTCACTTAACATCACTGTGACAACCAGACATGATTCACTTGATATTATTAGAGTTAAGCTCTGTAAATCCTGTCACAGTTGGAACTGTTGAAAACTTGTTTTATTTTCATATTATAAATAGTTGTATAAAGAAACTGTGATATAGTCTTGCTAAGTAACATTAAATTGCATGAGCAGTAAATTTATGAAAGGATTAAATTATGTTAGTTATCTATATTGGTCAAAGGCTGGAAGAGCTTGTGAAGTGGTGATGTGTCAGTCGTACATTGTTAGCAGTCATCCCTACTCATTGGCATGCAGTTTCATTCTGAGGTCTGGTCAGTCCTAAATGAAAATAGTGCCTCTCAGACATCAAATATGATAGTCATCTTGAAAATATTGATTTTGCTTCTGAACAGTAGTAATATCTACATGTGGTTTTAACTTAAGGATTTTTTGTATTTAGATAATCCTAAATGATGCTGCTCTGACATCCGGCATGGCTGCCATTGTAGACATCTTGATAATTTTGTTATTGCACCTGTTTCTGAATGGATGGTCAATTTACATGGGTTTTCACTAAAAGAATTCTTACGACTTGTTGATGGTCTTAAAAGTAGATGGTGCTAAGGAGATTCAGCATACAAGCCATCCAAAAAAATCTTATCACTGCTTCTTTAGAACACATTGACATGAAGTTTTCAGTAAAAGATGCCGTAGGACACACAAATGGTGCGGAGTTAAAATGGTGTCTCTGTCATCCAGCATGGCCATCTTCAAAATCTTGTAATTGTTACTTGATCAACACAGATCAGTGTGGTGGTCTCACTGAAGGACTTCTTGTGGTACTCGGAAATGAAAACAATACAGATTTGGCATCTGATGTGGTTTTGAAACTCTGATATTTACATGAGGTTTTCATGAAAAGTATTTCTAATATGTAGTTTTGGCCCCGAATGAAAATAGTTCAAACCTGACCTACCACTAGAGCTGCCATAGCAATTATTATAATCTTGTTACATCTGCTCCTTCTGGATGAATGGTCATAATATCATGGGGTCTTCTTTTAAACCACTTCATGCAATAGTTAGTTTGCAGTCATAATGGCCATCGCAAACGGCAATCATAATGGCCATCTCAAACATTGTGTCAGGGGAAAAAAAGCAGAAAATTATGCAGATCTAACCAACATGTCTGCACTTATTGCTAACGAGGTTGAAAACCAGACCTGCTTAACCACTGGGGTCAAGTCAAAGGTCACTCCTTGAATTTGTATACATCATTTAGCTTATTTGTTTGATGGTTGGGTCTTATATCGATGAATTTTGACCAGATTTTGTATTCCATTGTTTTCCAACAAGCTGGTTGATAGACCATGCACTGACATTGTTTTCAAAGGGCTTATGGGTTTCTTATCCATGATGGCTTGTGAGCTTAAAAACACAGACAAGTATAAATGGATTTTTATCAAACCCAGCTGAAGAAAATCTTGACGCCAGTTCAGAACTTTTTATTTATATTTTAAGTATTAATTATTTATTTAACAAAAACTTTGTTTATGGGTATATGTTGACATTATCAGAGACTAATTTAGTCATATTCAGTTGATATTATGTTTAATGTTGATAACCAAAATATTTGCACTTATCTTGTTTACATGTTAACTCGTATAGAAAATATATCTTTGTTACATTTGAAATAATTAATCTGCTATTGCCAAGATAAAAGGGGGGAAGAAACAGACTTAATATAAATTACTGCAAATTCTTTTCAGCCAGTCGAGTATCAGTACCTTTAAGGGACTTGTCATTTTTATGATAATATTTATAATAAAAATACTTTTTTGTAGGTAAAGAGTTATTTCATTTTGACAGAATAGGAGCTTTAATTCACATAAACAGATCAAGAAAATATCCTTTGATTACAGATTTTAGAAATAGAATCTCATTGGTCATTTCCACTTAATACACACCTGCCAACCCTTATGATTTTGTTGCATGTCTTATGGAAAATGACCATTAAAATACAGACAAATGAAATAAAAGCACACATTCTGGAAATATGGTTGTTTAGTGGTAAAATCTAGATTCTATCTTGTTCATGTTTTTTCAGATTTGGATTTCATATCAGATTCAGTAGAATTGCTCAGGGTACCAGACTAACTTTATCAGAGTACCTTGGGTGCCTTAGACTGCATATTTTGTTATGCAAAACGTCTGTATGATCAAGCTGTTGCTTCTCTTTTTTTTTTAATGGCATCCAACAAGCGACATGTCAGGATGAAGGGGACATCAAACCGCTTAAAAAGTAAATAGTGCAGAAGAATAAAGACTATTCTGAGGCAACAGTTAAGTTAAGTGGTCATGATTTAAATATGTCACCTGGCGGGAAAGATGATTGCTATCAGCATGGCCCACATGAAATTTAATTTTTCTTTATATATTATATCAAGTTGAGAGATATCAAGAAGCCGTTGAGCTCCTTAGGGTTTGGAACTGCATTTTGTGAAACTATACTGGAGGTAATTCAGGTTTAAGTAAACTTTACAAACTTTTGAGTTGAACACAATGTTTACCTTTGCTGTATCTGTCTTGAATAACACTTCTGGACGTTTTAAATGCATGTTGTCCAGCTCGACAGTATCAGTACATGATAATTTGTTACATCTGGCTGAAAACTGGTCCAACCCTTGGAAAAAAATTGACTACCTTACTGAGAGATCTTGTAAGGGTTGGCAGGTCTTTTAATAATTTAGAGCTTCAAATAATTTACCTTTATTCACATACTTGTGAAAAATAACTTGCTTAGACCAAAATGTTAAGCTTAGGATAGCTTTATGACAGTCATGGTTCATGTAAATTTCTGTTTCCATTTTATGGAATAGTGTGTTGTTTGTATTTTTGTTTGGTTTTGTCTGCATATATCCATTTTTAATAAAAGCTAATGAACCATTAAAGATCAAATTTGAAGCATTTGGGTATGATGGGAAATGTGTGCATATATTTATTTGTTGATCCACCCCATGGGGAGTTAGACCAGCAAGTAAATTCACATTTTATTATTGGATATTATTGCCCACAGCTTTTGGACAGGGTAGGATGACATAAATGTGAAAGTTAAAAATTTTCTTAATAGGATCTACCCATGTGTTTAGACAAGAAAGAGTTCTCGAGCCCAGGGGCACAAGACTTGTCAAAAACAAGACTTGCCAAGTCAATGGTACAAATATTATTACACAAGCAGGACTTTAGAATCTTCAAATTGAAAAGCAAGAGACCATAAAGTGATCAGGATTTTCTACGGCTTATTTCAGAAAAGTCCCTTTTCCTTACCCACTTGTAGACTCACTAACCCTTGTATATTTACTATAAAGCTTACTGGAATGACCCATACAGTTAGAATTCCGGAACAATAGCACAAAAAGATAAATGTAGTATAAATCCAGATGTTGATTTGTCCAAATTTGATCTGGAGCTGGGTTTTAGACACTGGAGTTGGTCAGGGAAACAAACTAATGTTACAGGGAGTGTTTTGGATGCTTTGATCTACGAATTTTACTCATGCAAAATGCCCCCAGTCATGTTTATTTTTTTTTCTTTCTGAAAATGTCCATCAAATCATGTTAAAGTCAAATGGTACAGTCAGCCTCTTAAAAATCCCAAGCATTAGCACAGAAGTATTAAAACAATATTTACATACATGGCCCAAATAATAGCACAGAAGTATTTAAACAATATTCATATACATGGCCCAAATAATAGCACAGAAGTATAAAAACAATATTTATATACATGGCCCAAGTAATAGCACAGAAGTATTTAAATAATATTCATATACATGGCCCAAATAATAGCACAGAAGTATATAAACAATATTTATATACATGGCCCAAGTAATAGCACAGAAGTATTTAAACAATATTCATATACACACATGTATAAAAACAATATTTATATACATGGCCCAAATAAAACTGTTTTTTATATGAGGCTGTAGTTTAAAAGGACATCAGCAAAGGCTACAGTTGTATATATTGGACATCATGTGTCAATTTGAATAGTTTACGCTGGTAGAGATTATTGCCACTACATCAAGAAGTTTTTTTTTAATAAATGAAGATTACATTGAGTTTCCTGATAAAGCAAGAAGTCATTGACCTCCATGGAGTTTGGAACTGAACAGGTCATTAAGGTCAGAGTGTTCTTGAAGTGTTTAGTTGAATGTAATATTGCCTTCATTGTATTGCAATACTTCAAAATTTTCAAATGCATGGGTTCCAGGTTGGCATTGGTGGCAGTTTCAATAGCGACAGTGGCAATACACCTTGTTGAAAATTGGTCTAAATTAAGGAAATATTTTGACTGTCTTACCGAGAATATATTTTTATGGTTGGCAGGTCTGCACTTGCCATTAATGAGTGGATCAGATTTTTTTTTAACCCCTGCAAAAAGGATTTGTTTTTTCTAACATGGCCACATACATAGGGATGATTCTCTTTCTTGCTTATAGATTAATTGTTTTTCAACACCGGAAGTTGCAAAAAAAATCAAGACGCTGTCTGCAAGTTGTGCATTAGAAGATGTTAATACTAGACAGTGACGTCTTAGGTGACTTGTTATATTCAGTTATCCACCCTTCGGGTCACATGAATTCATCTAGTCCAAGAAACTGCCAAAATAACTCGGTCAGACGGGCAAGAAAATAGAGCTTATGGTTATGTTATTAGTGTTGTAGTTAACGAGTTGTTTCGAGAGTTAGTTGCTGTATATACTCACTTTTAAGTTAAATCTAATTGCAAACAACATTAATCCTGATCTGTCCTTGCAGGATGTACCGGCAGTTCAGGATCTTTCTTTCTTGTACTTATTATTCCTAATGAAATGCTCAGACCCAAATCTATTGGATTAATATATGTTGGCATATCTGGGTCTGTTTATCTTGAAGTTGGACTTGTAAGCAGGTGTATTTGGCATTACTTGAAATTGCTGTTTTCAGTCAGTGTGGGTATTAATGGTCACAAAATAAAAAAATATATTTTGTTTTATTAATCCATCAGTGTTTCCTAGTCACTTTCGTATACCCAGAAATATATTTTAATGAATGTGGAATATGTTGTAAGCAGTACTTTGTAATCATGTTGGATGCATATTTGCCCATTCTATAAATAAATGTACTAATAGTGAAACCTGCCTTAAAGGACACCACCCTACAAGGAACACAAATTCAAAAAAGATGTCTCATTACCTTAGTATAATACTATCCAAGGAAATTATCAAGTATGCCACCTTACATTGAATCACCCATAATGAAGTACAGGATACATATACAGTATCTCCTCCTCATAATGCTGTCTTTGAGAGCCAGAGTATACTGCCATACAGTGAGACTTCCTTATAGTGAAATATATGTATACAGTACCCCCTCATTATAATGCTGGGGCCCCGAGTGGTCTAAAGCGCTCTCCGTTACAGATCACTGCCATCTCACCTCTGTCTGCATGGGTTCGAGTCTCGTATTCAGCCAATGTGGGTATGTGAGAAAGCTTGCCAGTAGCTTCTCGTGGGTCGGTGGTTCTTTCCGGGGTTTTCCCGGGTTCTTCCTCCACCATTAATACTGGCCGCCATGTATAGCCTATCGTGTGCTGAAAAATGGCATTAAACCCTACAACAACAACAACAACATTATAATGCTGATTTTGAGAGCCATAGAGTATACTGCCTTAGTGAGACTTCCTTATAGTGAAGTAAATGTATACAGTACCCCCTCATTATAATGCTGTCTTTGAGAGCCATAGAGTATACTGCCTTAGTGAGACTGCCTTATAGTGAAATATATGTATACAGTACCCCCTCATTATAATGCTGTCTTTGAGAGCCATAGAGTATACTGCCATACAGTGAGACTTCCTTATAGTGAAATATATGTATACAGTACCCCCTCATTATAATGCTGTCTTTGAGAGCCATAGAGTATACTGCCTTATAGTGAGACTGCCTTATAATGAATAACTTGATATGACCTGACTCATTATTACACTGTCCAAGGGAGCCATAAAGTATACTGCCTTGTAGTGAAATGACCTTATAACGAGTCATTTAATGAAGTATAGTATACGAAGAATTTTACTATACCTAATGAAATCAGGTCCATGATTATACACTTATTACAAAAAGATATGTATTATAATGAAGGATCTTATGGCGACAATACTTTATCAGGAAAAATCTTGTATGATTGACACACCTAAAAAATTACTAGCATCAACAGAGGGCACTATTTTGTTTCTCCTAATCCCATTTTTATATTGTATCTGAAAGACATTGTGCCATGTTTGAAAGTGGTAGCGATCATTTTCAGTGGTAATTTTTGTCTGTTCACATTTTCCTTTCTGCTTTAACATGCTTTGTGGCTGTTAGTGATTTCAAGATGGATTAATTAACTACTTGGTACACCTAAAGCTGTTGTATGTCCTTAGTTCACTATCACAAACAATAGCCAACCAGGACATGTTTCCTATTCCACGACAAAAAGAAGCGATGGCTCATCAAGCCTGAGAGAAAGCGATGGGTGGGGAGTGATTTTTTGTATACATATATTAAGCTGAATAAAACTTGCCTAAGAAATGTATGTTCTCTGAGATGTGCATGCGATTCTATTTTACATGAAAAGACATTTGTTTTTATTTTTGTGCAATACATATATATGAATTATGTAGTATTTAACATTTCTTTCTTAGGTTTTTGTTAAAGGCTTTGATTACTGATTTATATTTCCTCTCATACTAATTTTTTGTGCTTCATGTTTTGCCTTCTATGTATTCAGGTTTCCATGGAAACAGCTGATTTTGAAACTTTACTACTTTTTTTAAATGCTTGTGAATAGTACAAAGCCACTGGTTGAGATTCAGTATCTAAGTACTAGAAAGGATCGTTTTAATGCCAATTATACAGGTTTCTATAATGAAGTAAGAAGGTCAAAAGAATAAAGAAAACAAATTAGTAATGCCTGTAGAATTTTTTTGTGAATATCCATGGATAACTTTCAGTTTTGTTTTGAAATGTTGTTTTTGCCAGGATAAATTTTTAGGCATAGTCACTTTTTGGATACAAGATTCCTCACCATTATGCATTCATGTCAGTTGATGTTTCCTGACAATAAATTGTTGTATGTGAACTTTGTGCGAATTAAATATGCTGGTTTGAAGAAGAAAAAAAATAATTTCAGTGGTTTTATAATTGAAGTGTTACCTGCGGCCAAGTCCATGTTTTTATGTTAAGACACTAGTAAAATAGATATTATAAAAGTATGCACCTTGTACAGAAATAAAATCCACATTTAAGTTGATGATAGTTTGTTTCTTTATAATATAAACAGGCTGTATATACTCGCTTATGTCGAGTCCAACTCGCTTATGTCGAGTCCAACTTTAGACAGATCTGCCATTGCATAATGTGGCGACAAATCTGGATCTATGCACTTTGTAAGAAGTAATCAGCAAAGCAGAAAACATAGAACCTGATTTATGGATGCATTATGCGACATTAGATTAGGGTCTATGCAGTTGGACCCAGCTTACAAGCAAGTATTGTAGGTATGTGAGAAAGCTTGCCAGTAGCTTCTCGTGGGTCGGTGGTTCTTTCCGGGGCTTTCCCCGTGTTCTTCCTCCACCATTTATACTGGCCGCCATGTAGAGCCTATCTTGTGCTGAAAAATGGTTTTAAACCCTACAGCAAGCGAGTATAGATGGTAATATCTTTTTGGGCACAATTTAATATGGCATGATAAACTCTGAAATGACGTGTCCTTTCTATCCCCGCCATACATATGGCGGTCCCATATACTGTTACCCATGTCTGTCCGTATTTTGACTTTTAAAGGACCTGGAGTGAAATCACGTTTGTTTCAAGGTCCTATTTCAACAGATTTATTTGAAGTTCTATTTTCACCTTTCAATCAGATTTTAGCTGAGTTATAGGCTTAAATTTTTTGTGGAAATATTAGAATTAGACGCTACATACATTGGATGCAGATGACACAGTGTTAAATTTCAATGTATGTGTAAGCCTTGCATCCCTTCTTCACTGAAAAAGCACTCTTTCAGCAAGAAAGGGGAAGAAGATGACTGTTAGGGAGGTATAAGCTCACTGGATCGGGTGTGCTGTGCGGAAAATCCAGTTGTGCACTGTTCGTTATCAGTTTGTTAGATTTATTTTAATAAATCCTAGACACGCACACAAATTCTTCCTGGATCCAGTACATTTGAAATGACTGCTATTCGGCTTATGATAATGAAAATAAAAGAAGAAAATTGGGGCATAACACCATTTGGCCAATCATGTAACCTATTTGGAAAACAAAGAAGAGATCATGCGAGAGCCAGCTTATAATCACACTCCAGGATCTAGCAGCAGGTCTAAACAACAGATAGATGTGATCCTGCTCGACTTCAGCAAAGCATTTGACAAAGTCCTTCTTAAGCACCTTGCAGCCAGGCTTCATCACTATGGTGTCAGGGGCAAGACCCATGAGTGGATAAACAGCTATTTAGTTGGGTGAAACCAACAGGTTGTGCTAGAAGGCCAGTCATCTTCATCAGCCCCGACACTTCAGGCGTACCCCAAGGAATGGTCATGGATCCTCTGCTGTTCCTGATCAACATCAATGATTTGGCATTGTTAGTTGATTCCCAAGTTAGCCTTTATGCCAACGACAGCTTGCTGTACAGATTAATTGACTCGGACCAGGATGCAGTACGGTTACAAACAGATCTAGACTAGAGCGCCTACAAAGATGGGGACATGTACAATAGGGACCTGGAACAAATTACCATCAATAATTGCAGAAGCTCCTGACTTGGTATCTCACAAGCAGGAGCTTTCCATAATCACATTCTGATGAACTAGTCAGCTACAAGTAAGACCTAGTAATTTTCAGGGCTATGCAGGTTGTGGTTCCTTATCTCATCACCGCTACAGTAGCTGGATTGGTTTGAGTATGAAGGGACGAAAAAGTACACTGACACTATTTTACTTATTTCTGCCTTTCCTATCATTACTCTTCTGACTGTCCTATCACTTCCATCTTTACTTTATCTTTGACCACTCATCATCCGTTGCTTAATAGTCAAGTGTGACTGCGTCAGCGTATTTATATAGATAGTTGACTGGCAAATGGAGTTCAATCCTGACAAATGTGAGGTCATCGTCATCAAGAGACTGATCAGTCCAACCATATATACCATCCATGGTCAAAAACGGATGATGACATCCAAGGCCAAATATTTGGGAGTCACCATTGATAGCACATAATCATGGAACAGCCACATTGACTCGCAAAGAAGTGCAAACAATACCATAGCATTCCTTCGTAGAAATATTTCTACATGCCCTGAATAAGGAAAGGCTACATGCTATAAAACCTTAGTATGCCCACAGATGGAGTATGCATCGACCATTTGGGAACCATCGACCAAAGCAAATATGGCCAAACTTGAAGCAGTACAACGAAGGGCAGCACGGCTCACTACTGGTGATTATCGACTAACCAGCAGCGTCCCACCATGCTCCAACGTTTGGGATGGGAAGAGCTTCAAGCTTGACGCCAACAAGCTAAAGCTGTTATGATGTACCGGATTTTACACCAGCCAGTTGATACCCCAGCAGCACCATACCTCCAACAGACAGGATCTAACAGTAGAGGACATTAATGCAGATTTCTCATCCCCTTCACCAAAGTCAATGCATACAAAGACCCTTTTTCCCATCAGGAATCCACCTGTGGAACTCCTTACCAGCCTCCCTAGTAAACGCCAATTCCATTGATGCTTTTAGAACAAGGGTTGATATGGGGATCGCTTAGCTCCAGACCAGTGATGTTTTTAACCTGACCTATTAGGTTTGAACCCTAATGATTGGCCCCAGTATGTATGGGAAGCTCCCGCATAAATAGATGGAACTCAATTCTTTATTTCATTTCTCTGAAGCTTCTGGAAATCCTGGAAGCTAAGTGTCTATAACAAGCCACAGAATTGGAGGCGATATATTCAATTTAATATTGAACTTCTCTGGAGACATTGCGATCACACCACATTTTTGACTATATTGGAAAACTGAACACATTTCTAACTAGCCTACCAATGCAACTATCAAACAGCACAGCAAATTTTCTAGAGATCACGTTATACGGAGAAATCCTAAAAATTGGCTTCGTCACGAAAGAAACGAACAAGATAAAAAGAAAAAGGAAAGTTTCGCAATATAAACACCGTTTTAATCCTGTCATCGATTAGGTTGTCTGAGTCAGCTGCAGGTCTGCTTGCAAATGGTGTCAACTTTTGTCTCCGGCCGAAAACGTACAGTGTTCTGCAGCTGAATGAAGACTTAACGAATTTTGCACGTAGAATAAGATTCAACGAAAAGCTAGTGATTCCAGTGGCGTTACCGATGAGTCTCAGATTCTGCCCGTAAAGCGATAAAGTTCCAGTTTTAGAGGCACTCTTGTCCGTGATGGAAAATAATAAAATCTCGTGACCGGAGCCGAACCAAAAAGGACAGTTTATCTTAACAAGAAAGACAGTCGTTGAAAAACCTGCGCCAGATGGAAGATATTGTCGTCAAGCTAGCAGACAAGGGATCATTTGTTATTGCATGAATATGTCTGACTATCGCTGAGGCGAACATGCAACTTTCGGACCAAAGATTTTAAAAGGAACTCAGTCATGACCCAACAGTTGAACACGCTGAAACAGTGTCAGACATTAAAAACCTGCACAACGCATGACACACTGATGACAAAATACTAACTTATCTCCTACCATTTGCCCGAACCAGGGAAAGTTTAGCTTCATACAGAATCGAACCTGGGAAGGCCAATCATTTCAACAAACAACCGTCCCACTGAAAAAAAAGGTCTAAATTGGTGATCATCACCGACGGCCGTTTGTGGAAAAAAATATCTTAGTATATCCATGATAAAACGGACATATCAGTTAAACACCAAAAACTAACCTTCCAAATAACACTCGCCCCGTGACCATAAACTTATGTTCATTATCAACCAACATCACACGACGAAGTTGATCACAGTCTGCAAGGCAGCATGGGATAGTCGACCTGATGCTTCCCCTGCAACGTTCTATTTTCACATCTTGTGTTCTGTCTGTGTGATTTGGATTTTTAACGTAGCTTTAACAGTTTTTCAGTCATATTGCTACGATGTCTGCAGGGTGACAGTTTATAGTGATGTCTAGCACTGGGGCATCATGCCGCAGACATGTAGCATGATGTCCCGCCCAGTCACATTATCCTGACACCAGGCCGACCAGTCCTGACACTAACCTCTTAATGCTGAGCGCCAAGCGAGGCAGCTGTTAGTACCATTTTTGTAAGTCCTTGGTATGACTCGGCCGGGGATCGAACCCACGACCGAGGCGGACGCTCTAACCACTAGGCTACCGGAGCGGTCATCTTGTGTTCTGATGTTAAGTAATTTTGTATTCAACAACCAAGACTTCCTGCAAAGAAATTGCCCTACGACGGCACCTTCACATTCCAATAGTTTCATGGAAGGATTCCAGCAAAAGCTTCTTAAACTTGTGACAATTTCACAATACTGTTTAAATTCGCCAATAACTTCCATCGTACCATTAAATTTAAGTCGTATTCATCAGCCAGGTCCAGTATCGTTTTGGATTCTCAGTCTACTCTCAAAGAGGGCAACATAACAACTAACCAGTATTCCAAACCTTCAGAATCTCACCAGTATCTACTCCAGACCAGCTGCCACCCCCAGCACGAAATGAAACGTCTTCCTTACTGTATGTGCGTTCGTACCAATTGCATATGCTAATCCTGCTACCTTTGAAAGAGACCCAGATGCTCAATGTGCGTAATAGAAGGAGAGGATACGAAAGAGCTACCTTGAGGTGGCTATAAAAAAAAATTTAAAAAATACACTCACCGATAGAAGCCCCCCCCCCAAAAAAAAATAAAAAAAATTAAAAAATATTTATATAAAATTAAGAAAACCATCCTGATGCCCCAAGCATACAACAGATCATTAGAAAACCTTCTCACGATAATGAATCGTCCGGACGTTTGAATGGTATATTTCAAGAAGCTCAAATCGTTGTGTAATATAGACCTACAAATCTCGAGACAAATCTAGTACTACGGTAGCTTCAAACAAGACCACAGATTCAGGCACATCCCGCTAAAGAAATGCGTTGCATTCATTTGCAAACATATGCCCAAGACTGAATCATTTAGATGTAAGACGACAGAAGTTTACACGATCAAGCTAGGACGTCCAGCCAAAATGCAGTTTGTCTTCTGGCATGCAAGATCTGTGCCACTCAATAAACCGTTGATTTCACAAAGCGAATGAATAATCACAAAAGCCACATTCGCAACAAAATCAGCGAGAAAGTCGACAACCACTACAACTCGACTGGACACAAAATCAACGCGAAAGTCGACAACCACTACAACTCGACTGGACACAAAATCAACGCGAAAGTCGACAACCACTACAACTCGACTGGACACAAAATCAACGCGAAAGTCGACAACCACTACAACTCGACTGGACACAAAATCAACGCGAAAGTCGACAACCATTACAACTCGACTGGACATTCAGTCGAGTCTCTCAGATGCTGTCGACTAAATCAAACCTGGGGTGGACCAACATAGTACGCACACGTAAGGAACGAATCTGAATACTACAAATTGAAACTCAATGGGAGTTCGGTCCAAATTAACAAATCTAAGCTTCCCATTGCAGTCTTCTCAAAACTACAACCAGTCATAAGTTTTCACCCGTTCGCAGTTTTTGCGATAATTATTATTAGTTTTGTCTATTATCACGTGACATCTTTCCCGTGACATCTTTCCTTTATAACCTCAGTGCACACCTCAATCGTGCTATAATTTCTTTAATAAACTTTTCAGATGACATTGATTTTTCGTCACGTTGTTTCAATCCCATGTCCACAACCTGGAATTGGGTCAAGATATGTTGGTTATCTATGTGATAGACACGGCAACCCGTTCGTTTATTATTGTTACAAAACTTTTTTATTTTCAGATCTCTTTTAAATTTCCCCTGGTGATTCTAAAATGTAATGAGTCCGTAATTTTTCTTAGATTTTGTGTTAAATATTTGCTTTGACAAAGAGCTTGTTTTTCTCGAAAACTTGGAAATCGTTTTGAATTAACGCCGTTATCAGTGTGTGTATGTATGTGTGTGTGTGTGTGTGTGTTCTCCAAAATGACAGCCAAATTAGATGAAACTTTGCAGGAATTTTCCTTGAAATATGCTTCAACAAAAGTATGTCATTTGTGACTTACCAGTCAATAGTGTAGCTTCCCGACCAATGGTGTGACTTTTGTAGAAACAACGTTCTAAACATTCATCGACTTCTCCAGAACGACTGAGCCAATTTTGATCAAAATCGGTTTAGAATACTTGAGGGACATATTCCTGCGAATTTGTTTCACTGGATTTGTTTCCTAGCAACGATACATTTTGCATGGTATTTCTGGGCTAAATGCAGTCAGTAGTTTAAGTAGCACGTTTGAATATTGTTATGATATGTACACCTGTTTAAATATATATCAGCTTTAAACTGTATGAACATATCAATGTTATTTTAAATGTATCGCATCATATCATTCGTATGGTATCTCGCATAGCGTTATGGGATGCGATCGTATGGTATGGTTCAGCATCCGTCTTTCGTTGTTTGGCATTACGTAGCATTTCCCATTTTCGACCTCTACGCCAAAGCGGCACGGCCAATTTCGTTAAATTTCGGGAATTATTCTGAAATAACAACCTTGCGAATTTTTATTTTGATGTCTGAAATGCCGGCTTTACATTTCTTTCTTTTTTTCAGAATTTTCTTTTAAATTTGCCAAATGTTCTTTTGAAGAGTTTGAAGTTTGGATCAGTATAAGTTTTAAAGGTCAGCAATTCTTAAATAATTTGTGTTATACATGACACAAGAAAAACAAATTCATCCCAAAGACATTATTATCACTTTTTGCAAATGCATGGAATTTCTTAAGGCGACGGGCATGAGAAATATACCATGTAGATAGGTAGAGAGCAACAATAATAATCGATATAAAATCGAACTTGGTGAGTTTGTCAGCCCTCTAACAAGAATACTGTATTTTTCATGCAAAAAAGAGTATGTATATTTTTAAGTGTATCCTGTTGCGTATGTTTGACGGGAAATGTGAGTTTGGCTACACTACAAATGAAATTCCTTATTGTATATTGCTTGATAAATATATTGACATAGGATCATATGTAAATGGTGTATCGTTAAGATGGTGGATATCTAAGACAGAACGAGAGAGAGAATACGTACACATTGACTTGTAGAAGACAGAAATGTAGGCCGCCCTTTTTTTTTTTTTTTTTTTTTTGCGGCATTATGGATGTCAGTGGAAAATTAGCATCATGTTACCCTTTTTACGAGTTTCTGAGGACAACGGTAACCCATCACTAATGACAACTGGACTATTGACTGTCAAAACATACCGGCACTTACGTGTTTGGTGAGTATATCTTGCCATAAATTGCATTGAAATATCCAGAATACATCAAAAAACAAATTTTAAAAAATCGCATCCATAAGAAATCCTGTCTTTTTCAAAACTCTCACATGATTGATATGCTAAGCGTAGATGTTAAGTTTTCACAAAAGTACCGATATTTTACTTCCATTCCGTTACGTTCTGCATAAAGCTGGCAGATTTTTCGTTCATCCAAATCTAGGATATGTCAGAAGATAGAATTTTGGGAACATGACTGACTCTACAGTACATTATTGACAGTGATGAAATCAAGGTTTCTGATGACTTTTTCGCAAGTGTGATGAGCCGCACAAAAGTTATAAATGTTAATTCCAGTCTCTTGAGAGCATTTAAACCCTTCAAAAAGCCCACACAGTGGTCTTGTTTGAATTTTTCTTCTTCTGGTTGTGATCCAGTACTTCATCATAGTCATTGTCATATCTTGAAACATAAAATTGATTATCCAACTGGACCAGACGGCCACGGAGATGACGCCATTTCTTTCCTACACCAGCCTGAAGCTTTTGTCATTAGTACTAACATGTTTTACACACGTTATAGTGCAGGTATATACTATTATATATATATATATATATATATATATATATATATATATATATATATATATATATATATATATTATTTTATCTCTTACTAATAATATTATATTTTGACACGTGTGAACTTTCGGCAGCACCAAGTTTATACAACCTAGAATAAGCATACGATTTCTGGCAAAACTTTAAATGGACGCCACTGTCAATAACTTGCGTTGCAAAGCAATCAATATGTTCAGGCTATTGTCGTGTTTTTACCTTTTATTTCCAAAGCTAAACGAATTTCAACGGTTATTTCTTGTTCTGGTAAATCGAGCAAACTTTGTAACACTTGTTTTGTCTTGTACTTTTATCTTTAATGAGGCCAGATTTTTTGCTGCCGCGGTAGTTGCTAAAGACAATGACGTCGTCGTTGTCGCATGAGAATTAGAAGTTCCTTTTAGAATGGGTTTCCGTTTTCTCCTCAGTCAGGTTTGGCATTCATCTTTGCAAACGGCGAAGAAGTTGCAGTGGTAGGAAAGGCCGTTTTCTGGAGTACATTAGTGTCCTTGCAACAGTAGCTCTCTTTGTGGCAGAAATTTTTAAAGACTTTTCTTATTGGGGCTTTTCTTTTTATTATATGAACTTGCTGAACACTCCTCATCTTTTTGTTATGTATCTTTTGGTTTTGGGCTTTTTTAATTTGTTTTAGGATCCCAGTTTAAAAGGGACAAATAATGACACCTGCTAAAGAACCACTTCCACCAGGTTTCAAAACGATTTTTTTTATGTTGGTTTCAGTATCGATTCTTGGATCTGCCTGTTGTGACAACACTATTTTACGTTTTTCTTAAAAGGCGTATGGTTTGAAGGGGTATATGAATGAAACCTTGCGGTAAAGTGCACCATGGTAATGCTTCGGGGAGACTGGCTTCTAACAAATGTGCAGAGACACGTGTATTTATTTCGCGACTGATGTCATTCATGGCACGAAACAATTTGGCAGGAGGTTGAGATTGATAGGATATCATGTTGAATGCTGTTTTAAAGATGAGAAGTGAACGATGTTTCTATATTATTTTTGTTTGACAGGTGCCAAAAGGGACATGTAAATGACAGGATCACAAGATGTCTAAAGTGTTTTACGACTCTGTGGTCTTAAACTTAGTAGTCGTAGTTTATTTTCCAAGGATGCGGAGTGAAAATTAAAATAAGGAGCTTACAGTAATACGAATTAAATCCCAAAATTGTCCAAAAAGTTATATCACCAGTTCTGGTGAATAAAGTTCTCATTAAATTCCAGCGGTGTTCAAAATATGATCCAATAATAATAATAATAATGATAATGAGGACTTTGTATAGCGCTTAATCTATAGAAGCTCTAAGCGCTTTACAACATTGGACAACACCTATACGATAAAAAACATATATAATGATATGATTACAAAAACAAACACCATGAAATTAGAAAACATAAAAAGCATGCTGAGAATATTTAAGGTAGGAAACATTATTAGGTCTTTAAGTTTGTTCTTGTAGTCGAAATAAGTGAGCTTGGTGAGCACTCTTGAATGGGATCACTGTGTCTTTGTGTCTAAGTTCAACAATGAATGTGTAGAGTTCTGATGAATCACAATTATATTAATCCAAGATATTCTTGTCTGAATTAACTGTAATTCTAAATTAATATTCTAGTCCAAGAATATTATTGGTGAGAATTTTGTATTTCCAGTGAATAATAATTTGAATAAATAATTCCATCAAAATTATATGCTAAACACAACAATACGACCGATTCTGTTGCAAGATGCTAAAGCAAGAATGAATAATTTCTCAAGTTAACAAGATTATAAACCCCTTTATCTGACCTAGGTCAACGTAAGTCTTTTCTGAAAATACTATGTCCATTTAGTGAAACTTTCCTTTATATAACATAATGGTTTGTTTACAAGATACAATCTGTTACTAAAATTATAATAAAAAAACATCATATAAAACTATTCTATGACGGGAATTACAATGCCCCAGACTCGGACTAAGATTTTTGATCCTAATATTTAACCCACACTGACACATAAAATATTTACTATGTATTATTTGTTAACCAAAATAAAAATACTGGTCAGGTAGACAATGAACTTGATATTGGACAAGGCCAAGTACAAATTAGAATTTTACATAACATATAATCGTGGAGAAAAAAAAAACCTAACAAAAATAAAAATTAAATATAATAACAAGTGAGACACGATCCCATCATCGTGAGGAATATCTTCTACAAACGAAATGGGTTATCCTTACCTTTCTTGGAGTAATGCATAAGTGGATTGACACTCTTGGTAACATTACACAATAAGAACACACTATATGTTATGACGGATGATCAAGTGTGATTTGTGCTCTATCAAAAGTTTGACAAATTCGGTTTTGCCTGAACCACTGGGTCCGCAAGCACCTTGTTAAAGGGATGTTAAAGATACAAGGCCTCCCCGTTTTGACGATCTAACTTTTCATCAACCACGTTGAGAACAGAGGAGGGTGCTGCTATAACCATGGTACTGAGATATCTGAGATAAGTATCAACGACACAAGCCGTTTAACATTTGATACACTATTAATGGTTCTGAAAAAGTTTGACCACAAAATACATATTTTAACTTAAAGAATTGAAATATGAAAACATATACTGCATAGGTGACTGTACATTAACGAGGCACACACTCAAAACTCTAAAGATGCATATGAACAAGTAGGTGTACAATATTCTCGATCTAGGTGTGTCCCATGAAATATATGTGCGCCCTCTGGTCTCTGTGAAATTCATGGTCTCTAAATTTTCCGGCAATGTCATTTCTTCCTCATTCTTTTCTATCTGAACAATGGTACTACTTTAGTGGACATGTAATATTTTTTAATTTTGTCCAGGTTCTTCTTCCAATGTTTCTAAATTTGTTTCCGATTTAATGTTCACTCTTTGCACTGGTTCTCAATTAACTTCTTTCTTGGTATGTTCCAGGAAAGCTGAGTCTTTATACTCCTTTAGTAGATTTTCAAACCACGACTGAAACGCCGAACTTGGTCCCCTAGTCCCGAGTAGACAAATCCAGCTGTGACGAACGTTTTGTTACTGGGTATTCCATCCACATTTTTAGGCCAGGTTTTGAACGATTTGACTTTCAGTGTCATCTGGATGAGCTTGTGGTATCAAAAGGGGTTTCTGAGTGCATAGATGAGATCTGTAGATTAGTAACATCATCGCAATCGAGTACATTATTAAATTTGCAGTCTGTATTGTGCCTCTCACTCGGTTTTAGTGTTGAATTATTCATCATCTTTCTTGATCAGCGTTTGTATTGTTGATCTTGAAACTTTCCCCTTTTTCATATTGGAACTCAGCGTGTCTGTACGCAGAAGTGTTCTGGTCTGGAAGTCCTCGTTCCTAACAGATAATTTGAAAGACTTTTTCTAAAGGTCGATTGACGATTTGGTGATTGTGTGGACCCAATGTTTTCAGGCGAAAAGTCGTGACCTTGTCCTGACTGTAAAACATCTTGCAAGGCATCAAATCTGACTATACGACTCGATCGATACTTGAGTGTTAGCTGTTTTACTTCCCACTTGGTCCATGTCTGTATTGGTAATAATAATTCTTGGGGACACGTCTAGCAAAACTTACAATAGTGTCCTCTGGGTGCTCATTCGTCCTTTCGCCAAAACGAACCTCCCCATTCGATGTCTGGGTGACGGCTCTGAAGGTGATAGAGGTACATGCAACTGTTGGTGTCAAAGTAATGGAATCAGTCTCCTGAAAGTTCTAAGACGGAATTTGCTGTCACGAAAACTTCAATGATGACATTTCCAAACGCGTCGGGAGGTTCAAATTCTATTGCTTATTCGTAATTTAACAAGATCACATATTCACGATCGATCTCCACGTATTTCTTGAATTTTCCTTTGTCTTCCACCAGTTGAAAGTAGAGACTTGGATCTGCCAAGTAGCTAGCCTTAGATAATATAGTACATTGCGCCAATTTAACAATTTAAAATGGCTTTATCAAACGGTCGTCTTTCTTTGTCCTTTTCCATGTATTCCATGTGATGCTTTCTACGAAATCGGAACCGTTATTTGAATGCATCTTTGCGAACACGGATAGCCACTAGCTTCTTATTTCTGTGTTAGAAATTTGTTGACATAGCCTTTATTTGAGACATCGTTCTTTTTGGCATTGTTCTATGGTAAGAAAATGACATATTTCGTATATTTTAAATAGTATCCACGATCCTGAGCATAAAATAATTCGCCACTCATCTACGTTGTTGTCATGGTGAGTTCTTCATCTTTTTTGCTAAAGGGATGGTCTTGTTGTTGTTGTTGAGTTTAATTATAGTGGCATGCGCACAATTGTGCATGTGCCACCTTTTTTCTGACTGCACCGCAGCCTGCTAGTTGTTCCTGGGGAAAGAAATGGTGCCACCTCCCCCAGGCTTTTATGGATTGAAGGAATCCTAATAGTTTGGCCTCAATCTGTGGGTCCATGAAGGTCTCTACAGTTGAATGGTTGGCTGTCATTAGTGGGATGGTCTTGACTACATGTTTCAGCACACGTACTGCATACAGGAAACATCAGTTTCCATGGCAATGATGTGGTAACACATGATGGTACAAATGGGTTGGAAGAAAGACTTTCCATTTAATCTGCTTTGATATTGGCGAATGTGTTCCACGTAGATGAGTTCTGTCAAAAGTTTAGGGTGACCTATAGGAAATCAAACATATTGGCACAACCAAGGACACAAGTAACAAAGTATCTGATTTATCTGTATGATTCGTCTACGTTGTACAGCAAGCGTGTCGCATTGGTTCGTCCTTCAAATTATCGCCTGGATTCGTCGGTTTGATATCTCACATTTCGTAACATTCAGGGCCGACAAAGGGGGGCAGCCGGGGATATACTCCCGGCGCCCGGGTCAGTAAGGGATCCTGGGCCGAAAAACACTTTTTAATTTTTTTTTTTATAAATTGTTTGAAGAAGAACTAGGAGAGACCCGAGTGTTTCTTACCCCAGGGCCCGTGATTGTTCTCTACGGCCATGGTATTATTCGGTAATGAGCTTTGATTCTGGATCCGTTTTGAAACATCGATCTGAATCGTGCTTCCACATTTTTATCACTTGGTATCCTTGTCTTTTTAATCTCAGGCGTCGTTGGTATGTTTGCACGTACAGCTCTTCCATGGTAAACTCTGAGAAAGGACTTTTCATTTTTAGTTGAGAAAACAAGCACAGAATCCGTGAAATACACATTACTGGAGTTCGTATATTGTCTGTTTTTTTATAAAAAAAAAAACTTCCAGACATCCACATAAAGAATTCCAATTTTCGTTTCTCCACCTTTTATAACATGCTGTATCTACTTGTTTTCAGTTTCACACGAGCTATGCACCGTCGCGAAGCTTTGGCGAATATGGTCGGCTAACTGAGAGGTGAGATTGACAGGCAAGATGCCTGTTTTTATTCATCTCATATATGAATTTCTATCGATAGACTAATCCACACGATTCTGCGATGGTGTAAGCTTTCCTCAACGGATCGATACATGCGTGTTGTAAAAATAACTGTCAACATCATCCAGAACACCGTTGTAAGATGTTCGTATCTTAAGGTAGCAGTTCAACATTTCTTTGGTACCAAGCGTGGAATGCTTCTCGTTGTTCTGTTTGCATACCATCGTCAGGCAAATGCGGGAACAGAACGTATTTTAATATTCGGTATTTGAAAAAGTGTGGAAAATACCATTTGGTTATCTCTGTCATTCCAAACAAGTTAGGCATCTTACTGTGAGGCATGACTGTAGCATTTCGATGGCAATCGAAGGCAGTCCTCGTAATGTTGGATGTCCTCTCGTCTCGTATGTTGTTGGTACGGTCTAAAAATCCAATCAAAAAAATCAGCTATGGTACGATATTATTTTCTCTTCCTCTTTCAATCTTAATGCAATTGGAACAGTAAAAAATATAGGTCATTGTATGCACTTCTGACAAACACAATGAGCTACGCAAAAATCGGGAATGTGAATGACAGCTTTTGTTTACATTCAAAGTCAAAAAATATAAAAATCCATTTGTTGCTATTTATTCTTCTGCTTGTCATCTTCGTTCATTCTCATAGTTTTGGATGTAGCATTGATACTCGAAGTCCACGGTTTGGCCACAAAACAAAACATAATGTTTTTTTCCAGGACAACGATGTGTCTTTGTGCTGTTGAGCTTATTTCATGCGATGTTGTTCCGAACAAGATAAATTGACAAATGTTCTTCTGCGACAAGAGCAATAAATTTGTTCTTTCTTTCTGGAATGTAACGTCTGGATGTTAAACACCCACAATATCTTTCACTGCAATGAATGTGTTGTCCCGACCAGTAAATCCTTGATCCCTTTTCTCGCAATTATATGTGCATCCCAGAAACCCTGCGATATCGGTAATGACATCAAAATGCTCATAATGAAGATACACATTACTGTGTTCGGGAAATTCGGTCCTCGAAACACGAAACCTCCGCGAACGACTTGAGGGTACACTTTCAACATTTAACAAGGAGCCAACAAGTCTTGAACTTTTTACATTTCATAGGACACCTTCTCCTTGAAGAAGCCTTATTGCTGAAAATGGAGTTCAGATTTTGTTCGTTGATGGGATCCGTCTGATTGTATAAATCTCTCTCATGCTCTTTTACACTCCACTTTATCATTTTTATTTTCACCCTTAGTCGAAGGTCCCGTGCACATATGCTCTTGTGAGTTGCTAATTTGGGCGATACTGCGCTTGGTACTGCGACTTTCATCCACCAATAACAATTTACAACTCGACGCGTCTAATATTGTTCAAATATTGTGGCTTAACTCTCAAGAGTTTTCGATTCGCTTAATGCTGCTTTGATAAAATAAGAAAAAGTCAACCTCAACGCGGACAAAATCGATTTTTGGGAATGCGATCAAAACAGTTGCCTCTCACCTCTATCTGGAAAGAAACCCTATTAAGGAGCTCAGTAATCTCGTAAGAATTAATCAGATCACTCAAATATATACCGATTTAGATTTAAGTGTCGGAGGAACGGTAACCTCAAAGATGCTTGAGATTTAGCGTATAAAAGTACATGAACTTCTTACACGAGATCCTGACTGACCTCAAGTTAACCTTTGAAACTGATGTAAGAGAAAGATCATCGACTTTAACCGCATCGACGAAAGCTTATCGGTAGAGCAGTATCACGAGCTAGAATCGTTTTATCGCTATTACCACTGAAGAGTTTAAGTCTACAAGCACGCGTACCGACGTTACAAGCGTATCCTCAGAGTCATGTCGATGTTACCTCTTGCCGTGACGGCCACCGGAGTGATTTCCACGGGGGCGATCACTAATCCGATGATGCTGATTTGTCCGAAGCCGGACTAGCCATGCAGACTCTGATGAAACGTCTCAATCCACGATTGGAGGCCAGCAACAAAAAATAATATAGCACCAAACAGGCCATGCTGTCCTACCAGAACATGTTCAATAAAAATCCGATCATACCTGCGTGGAGCTACCTTTGAAATGTCACTGTTAATCAGGGAAATGAGAACCATGGACGACCTAATCGAGGACATCGAAAAGAGGTATAACCAAAGATATGAAACCTAATTCTATAAAAGATGTCTGACGACGAGATCTTCGTCACCGACGTGACTTTGCATCATCTTGAGACTATCCTCAAGGCCATCGCGACGGTCTTAAGAAATCACGTTCCTGTGAACATCGAACTGACAAGGACAAGGAGCACCACTTGAGAAAAACGGGCGGAGTTATCTCAAAACAGCATCCTGAAGATCTTCTAGAATGAGAACCTGATTCGGCAGCACTGTATGCGATGACTGAGTGCAAAAACGCTGAAGAAGATTTTAAAATTATCTTTGTATAGACGACCAAGGAGGACGTGTAGATGGCTGAATATCACGTGGATGATACGCGAGATCTGACGTATGTCATCGTGGAAAATCGGAAAGATCTCGATGATGTCGTCGTGAACGGGTTCAATCTCAAAGTCGCACGGATATGACACGATCTCAATTGCTCACGGCGGTGTAGCAGAAAATGTTTTATGACCATGGCACACTTAACATCGTCTACGACAAAAGAACTCCTCTTCCAGCACTGCCTCTTCTGCATTCATCGAGAAAGCTCATCAAGTTGCAAGTACAGATTCAGCGAGGCATAACAAAAAAGTATGAAAACAGTTTTTGAAATATTTTATTTTGCATTGCGTCAGGTCTTGTCACTAAATTACACAGCCGATAATCGGATTTATCTCTGTTGAGATGAAAGACGGAATATCCAATGGGAATCTATCCCTGATGAGATTAAAACAAAAAAAGATGACGGTACATCGTAGCCCTCACTCTATGGACTTCGAAACGACTAAACACGGGATGCACTTTCCATGTCATGCTTAATCTTATCCAAAAACTCGTTGAACAACGCTGAAAATTTTTGGGGTTTCTGGGTAGTTTTCGCTTTTTCGTAATCCCAAGCAAGGTATCATTCCTGACTTCCACGCTTGATCAGAGCATAATGATGTGCGCAGTACTCTCTCGTACAGGACTTACTGCACTTTTCCGTACTACCCTGAGGTTACCACACACATTTATGTGTTCCACGCAGAGGCATTGTGCTATATAATAGATTAGTTGTTTTGCTATACAATTAAAGAAATGACAAAATGAATTAGCAATTAAAGAAATTAAATACGGAAATATATTATATAACATCTCTGTCATCGCAAGGATAGACTAAAATCTTGCCTACGTAATCTGATCCAGGAAGAGAATTTGTCCTTCGTCATAATATTGCTCGTCGACTCAGGAGCATCGCTTAGTCGATATATGGTACTCCAGTACCCTATCCCAGATCAAATGCCGCTCTGAATGAGCTCATCGAACGAGTTAGAAGAGACCTCAAGGTGATGTCAGAAAGTCAATTCGCCCATCGAAAGCTCGTCAACGAGTACCAAGCGCTCGCGGAACTAGAGATCCTCACAACTCAGCAGTACATGAAGCAGCTGCGAGAAAAATACAAAACACTCACGGGAAAAACCGCTCAGACTTCCAAACTTCTTCAACTGCGGCATAACATCCTCAGTCGATCATGTCGAGCTGATATCGAGGAAAAAACTACCCAAAATCGATCCACAAGCCCTTTAACGACAACGCGATAAGATTACATGTCTTCCACCTCCACGACGAGTCGAAAAAACATACGGATGTACTGACAAAGGATTTATTTAAGATCATTCCCAAATTCTTTAGCGAAGAGTTGACCCATCATTCATGCAATGCATTGTACACCCTACCATCCAAACAGAACTGCGTACATACACAGCGATCAGACTTGGAGTCGCTTTCAACATTCATCTGGTCAAGGAACACAAGAGCATAGACGTGTGCATCAGGGCCAACTCCTTCATCGTATATCGTAGTGATGATTTCAGTCACATCGTTGACATCGCCTGGTCCTTTATCCAACTCCGAATGGAGAATTATCAAGGGTCTGGATCTGCATGGATGTTAGTAGTAAGGTGGGCCACCTTACGTACAATGGAAATTAGCATTACAGAGACCCCTGGGCCACTTTACGTACAATGGAAATTTAACATGGCGAAAAATCGTGGGCCACTTTACGTACAATGGGAATTAACATGGGAATAAATCGTGGGTCACTTTTACGTGCAAGGGGAATTTAACATGGGGGAATAGAGTTTGGGCTTGTCTAGGGACAAGGGGAATTGAACAGGGGATTTTTTTTTTGAAAAAAAAATTAAAAAAAGGGGTAGGCAATTGAAAAGTCATTCTCTTTTCGAGAAATATGGCTGGCCCTGAAAAGGGCCTTTGGGTTTATGTTAATGTATCCATTAACATAAAGGGCACCGCATTGGTCTTTTTCTTGTCCTTAGGCTGCGTTTCACTGTTGGCCCGTAAATCAGCACTCTTATGAGGCAACCTTGTCTTTCTACGTAGATCCTACGTATCCACAGACTGGTGTCTGACTTGTCGACGACGGTCCACTTGGACCGGACATACATGAGGATGTCCGTCCTAAACATCATGGAAGACACAAGGGTGGATGATTCGACTGTGGTCCACATCTTGAAGCGACGAGAACAGGTGAATCAATGCAGTGAACTGCGCTTATTTATAGGTAGAGGAAGGATTGAAACGGATTGAGTTCATTCACCAATCCGAACATACGTTACAAAATTCAGTCAGTCCGCATCCAATCCGAAGAGAGCAGTCTGTGACGTCACGTAGTCTATATAGATTCGCTAGCGCTTATGTGCAGTCAATCTATGCGACAGTGATTCAACATCACGGAAACTCAGAAAACGATCCATTGGGGTGCACCAGTAGGGGAGACTGCCCAAGGGAACCCGGACTTACTTTCAGAAGAGGTGAATTGGGATTTTGTGGATTTTCTCTCCTCGCAAGAATTTGTTCCGGAACCTTCGTTACCTTCTTCATTACCGCAAGTGGAGAATTTTAGACAGAGACAGAAAGAAGAATTGGAGAAATTTATACAACGACAAAAGGAAGCGGAACAAGCTTTTCTCCTACAACAACAGCAGCAAGAAGAAGAGGTAAGAAAAAAACAACAGCAAGAAGAAGTAGCAGCAAAGAAACAAGAGGGTGAAAATCAAACGGTCACGGTACTGTTGGACATTTTAGCGGAGTTAAGAAGTCTGAAACAAATGTATCAGACTTCTTTATTACGACCGAAGAGAATACGACCTTCCCGAGCTAAACACGTCAACCCTGTGACTAAGCCTACCGTACCACCCTTAGTGATTTCAACCCAATCATCATCATCATCAACATTACGCAGTCCAGAAGTAGGCCTTGGCCGTGGCAAAGGCTTAAGGCAGTTAAAGTTGATTGCTTAAACTCACCCCTACACCATAAAGAAAAAAAGGCCCTTTTCAGAGCCACCCACATTTCTCGAAAAGAAATACAATTTCAATTTGCCAATAACTCAAAAAATTGTAAACAGCCCATTTTACCCTTATAGTACGTGTCTTTGTAAGAGTGTGTGAGTGTACGTTCTTATTTTAAAATCAGAACTCAAAGACACTTACCTTATATCATTAATTTATTCTTTTATCCATTGTTACAATCCAATTCACAATTCACAACACATAACTTTAATAAAAAGTTCATTGACTTCTTCTGTCTCCTTGTTTAGTCTCTCTGTTTTTCTTCACCGTCACACTCTTTTCCTCTTCTTCCTTCTCACTTTCTTCCCTTCTTCTTTTCTTCTCCTGTTTCTTTTTCTTCACCTGTCTGCTTTCTTCCTCTGAAAAATCCCTCTCTTCTTCCGAAGAATCCCTCTCTTCTTCTGAAGAATTCCTCTTTTCTTCTGACTCCTCTTGTTTCTTTTTTGGGCAATCTGGAGACCAATGTCCTTTTTCTTTACAATAATAACAGGTATCTTGACTTTTGTCTTTTTTAGCCCCTGTTTTTGTTCTTTTTTTGACGGTCTTGACACTCTGAAGACCAATGCCCTTTCTTCTGACAGATATAGCAAGTATCTTGACTTTTATCTCGAAAGGAAGGAGAGTAGTCCGTGGGCTGGTCTGAAGAGAATTTTCTAATGACCCCTCGCAAAGCTCTGATGAAACGTTCGATTTGGTTAGTCTCTTCCATCGTTGTGCTCAGGTTGAGAGTGAAATGAATAGTGAAAGGACAAGACACACACCCTTTTATATACGCTGGTCTGCCATGACTATAAATTAGTCTATGGTGTTTGAACTTGAGTCATTTGACGTTTTTCACTCAAGATGAAACGATCCTATTCATTTGAGAAGAAAGAAGAAGAAAGTAAGAGGCAGAAACGTGATCTATCGCCTCGTACCAGGGCTGAAATCTTGGCACAAATTCATGCCAGTGATTTTGAAGAGGACATGAGTGAACCAGAATTTGAAACCTCTAAACCAAGTTCACCAGCCTTAGTCAACCCTGAAAAATACTATTCCATTCGAGAGACGGAAAAGCGTTCCTCTAGAAAATTTAGAACCACGGCCTACAAATACACGGTGAAGTTTAAAGATTTCAAGGCTGAAGGCACGTTAGAAAAAGCAGAAGTGTTCATCACTGGAGTGTGGGATTCTTTGCTCACTGCACTCAAGCGACAATGTCAACCCAAAGAAGACGATCGCTTGAGACTTTCCATACAACACGACGGTTTGAAATCCCCTGTTTGGATCGAGTTTAGCACCCCTGCAGAATAGACCGCTTCCAAAGTCATGGACAAGATTCAACACGTACAACAATCTAATGACCAGTTTGACATCACCGATGGAAAAGCCACACTGGACATGACCCACGTCTCCCCTCCTCAAGGGACTGGACGCAAAAAGATGTTATTGGTGGACGACCTTGGCAACACCAAAAAGAGTCTCGTCCGAATTAACAACCCTCATGACCAGATGTGTTTAGCCCGTGCCATCGTGGTGGGACGAACCTATGCCAACAAGAACGACACGGTAGAATGGAAAAGAACCTGGGATACTATTCAACGTTCCTATCGAGCCAAACAACGAAACGAAGCAGAACTCCTGTTGCAACAAGCTGGCCTGTCCAAAGACACACCCTGTGGCATTCCTGAGATGCAAAAATTGCAAGATGTCCTAGCTCCACGATACACCTTGAAAGTGCACCCTCAAGAAATGAGCTGGCCTCTGTTGTTTCGAGGCCAAGATTTTAAGGACGGAAAATACATTCATGTTTATTATCACGATGACCATTTCGATACCATTACCACCATCACCGGATTCTGGGATACAGATATTACTGTGAGAAATGTGATTATGGTTATAACAATCGAGAGCAACACAAGCATTGTGGAATGAAATGCTCAGGATGTTTGGCCTCTCCACCCTGTCTGAGCGAAGGACCAGTGCCTTGTTCAACTTGTCTGCGCACGTTTGTCAGCCCTACCTGTTACCAACAACATCTGAAAACACAAGGTTCACAGAAGAAATGTGCTTGTCAACTGCTGAGATTGTGCCCTACCTGTGGACAAGGCATACTTACCAATAATGCCAAGGCCCACGTATGTCGAGGAAAGAAAAAATGTCACATTTGTCACCACATCGTGGACTTGGAACACCAATGCTACGTGCAAAAATACCAACCCCCACAAGAAGAAAGGCAATTTCATCTTTTTCGATTTCGAATGCATGCAAGAGACTGGCATTCACATTCTTAATTTCTGCGTGGCTCATCGAGCGTGCGAGAAGTGCATTCAAGAACCTATCTTCAGTCATTGCTCTCACTGCAGTAAAATTCCTGGAGGGCGTGAAAAAATCTTTCGAGGACCAAAGACGCTGGACGATTTTGCCCAATGGGTCTTAGACCCCATCGACAAGACGTGGAGCAAAGAGGACATCGAACGTTACGGAGATTGTCATCGTCATGCCACGGTGATGGCTCACAATTTCTCCGGATACGATGGACAGTTTCTTCTCAGATACTATACGGATCAAGGCACCGAGCGTCCTAAAGTGACTTTGAACGGAGCCAAAATCATTTTCATGCAAGTGGGACAAGTACAGTTTAAAGATTCGATGAGCTATTTGGCCATGCCTTTGAGCCGAATGCCTAAAACGTTTGGAATGACAGAAATGGCTAAAGGGTACTTTCCACACTTTTTCAATACGGAAGCCAATCAACACGACGTTCTACCCCATTTGCCCGAGGCTCACTATTACGACCCCGACAACATGCGTACCGAACAACGAGAAGCTTTCTACGCTTGGTACCAGGCTCACGCCTCGGACCCTTTCGACTTTCAGGAAGAAATGCTAAAGTATTGTCGTTCCGACGTGGACATTTTACGGCGTTGCTGTGGAAAATTTCGAGAACTGTTCATGGAACACGGAGGGGTCGATCCTTTGAAAGAAGCTTGCACCATTGCTAAAACGTGTCCCTTAGTGTATCGACAACGATTCATGCCTGAAAACACCGTGGCTGTCATCAGCCCTCAAACGACCCACTTTGTCAAACGTCAATACTCGGTCAAAGCCCTACGTTGGTTACATTACTTGTGCGACAAGGAAGACAAATGGATTCAGCATGCCCGCAACGGAGGGGGTGAAAAGACCATCGGAACGTATTCGGTCGATGGCTGGGACTTAGAAAACCCCAAGATCGTGTACGAGTTTAACGGTTGCTTATTTCACGGATGTCCCGTCTGTTACCCTGACCGTAGCACTAAAAATCAGTTTTTACAACGAACCATGGAAGACTTGTACCAGGACACTTGTCAGCGGCGCCTAAAGTTGGAACAGGAAGGATACCAAGTGGTGGAAATGTGGGAACACGAGTACGATCACCGTATGAAAACCGATCCCGAGTTTAAACGCCTCGTGGAAAGTTACCAGTTCATGGACCCGCTGAACCCGAGGGATAGTTTGTACGGAGGAAGGACCAATGCCACCTGTTTGTTGTACCAAGCCGACGAAGAGAAAGGAGAAGAAATCAAATACTTGGACGTGTGTTCGCTGTATCCCTACGTGTGCAAATATTGTCGCTTTCCTGTAGGGCACCCGCAATTGCTGACGGAACACATCGACCTGAAAAACATTCGACAATACGAAGGCTTGATCAAGTGTAAAGTTTTGCCTCCCACGAACCTATACCATCCCGTCTTACCTCACCATTGTCAAGGCAAACTGATGTTTCCCTTGTGTCGTACTTGTGCCGAAACGTGCAACCAAGACCAACCTTGCCATCACAGCCAGGAAGAACGGGCCTTGACGGGAACCTGGGTCAGCGTAGAATTGTTCAAAGCTCTGGACATGGGATACCGACTGTTAGAAGTGTACGAAATTTGCCACTTTCCAAGACACAACAATACCACAAGAGTGACCCCAGTCAGAAAGGCATTTTCGCAGACTACGTGGATGCCTTTTTGAAACTGAAGCAAGAAGTCAGCGGCTATCCGTCCTGGTGTCACACTCCCGAAGACCAAATACAATTCAAAGAGAAATACTATGAACAAGAAGGCATCTCTTTAGACCACATCGAGAAAAACGAAGGCAGGCGATCGTTTGCCAAAGTGATGTTAAATTGCTTGTGGGGCAAAATAGCACAACGACCGTGTTTACCCAAGACGGAATATTTGACAGAACCTTCCCGCTACTTCCAGATGATTCACGACAAAACCAAATACATGAAACACGTGGACGTCGTTCGCGAGGATTTAATCTTGGTCAATTACGAAGAAGATCTGGACTTTGTACAAAACGACCCTTTTGGAAATGTCATCATTGCGGCTTACGTGACAGCCCATGCTCGCTTAAAATTGTACGAAGCTTTAGAACTGTTAGGGGAACGCGTCCTGTACTTTGACACGGACAGTTGCATTTACATCCATCACCCGAGTCAACAGCATCCTAACATCGAAGGAGACCGTTTAGGAGCCTGGACAGACGAGCATCCCGACGACAAGATTCTAAGTTTCGTCAGTGGCGGTCCCAAAAATTACGGCTACGAATACCGGGACAAACAAGGAGAAGTGCACACGACGTGCAAAGTGAAAGGACTGACTCTGCGCGACTTCCCAATCATTTCACCTTACCGTATGGGCACGTTGGTATAAAACATTGGTTGTAAGAGGATAGTCACCTGCTAGAAGGATGACTTCGCCACAGTAAGAATCGAGTGAGAAACCCGATGAGAACTCCAAGTCCAAACCCTACCATTTTCCAGTCTTCTTACCTGACTTTTGTGATTGTGCCCGTCGATTGGACACGTTTCAGAAATGGCCTACGGATAGGGAAGGATTACCTTCTTCGCATGTTTTAGCTAGAACAGGATTTGTCTACTTGGGACCTGAGTCAGGATTGGGATACGAAGTACAGTGTTTCGCTTGCGGACTGAAGTTACGAATGGATATATGTATCTATAAAGATTCAGCTATTCTGGAACATACTCGATGGTCTCCGCACTGCCCTTACCTTTCTATGGCCTTTCCGCCCATCACACTACGGTACAATGTTGACGGTACCTTAGAGACGGTACCTTCCAGAACAAGACATAAAAAACGTAAAAAAGGAAAGATGTACAAGCTGGAGACTGCATTGCGACTAGTATAAAAAGGGGGCTATGGTCAAGATCGATAGTTCATTGTGACTACCAAGACCGAGCGAACAAGATGAATATTTTCAGAGAAACATAGAACAAGTTGTTTAGAAAGGCACAATTCAAGTGTGAGGCTTCGGAAGAGGAATGCGATTGTGAGCCTTGCGATGGGTACAATGCTGTACGTTGTGACCTGAGCGATGCCGTAAAGCATCAAGGGAACTTTGTTCTCACGACCCCTATCATGGAAAGTGATGCTGTGCGTGTCAAACCTGAGGGATGCGAAAGTGATGCCGCTCGTCCTCTTGGACATTTTACTGGGTTTCGTTTTAAAGGGGAATGTTCACCTTCACGTCTACCTCCCTACGGATGTCATCCAGCCCTGAGCAAACTCCTACCCATGTCACTCAACCCTCATCGAAACGAACCTGTGAAAGACGAATATTCGTTCCCTGTGCGTTTGTCGGAATACTGTGACTTTGAAAATCGTCTTCAATCGTTCAAAGGAAAATGGCCTAAGTATCTGGGAGGACCGACCCCCGAAGAATTAGCCAGAGCCGGATTTTTCTACTTGGGCGAAGGAGGTAAAGTCAAGTGCTTCAGTTGCGGTGTGTCACTTCACCACTGGGAACCGCAAGATTCGGCCTACGTAGAACATGCTCGATGGTCACCGAATTGTCATTACTTACCCTTAGTGGGACCGAGACGTTGAAGTAACTTACCATAATCTGTTCATGGATACTTTACAAGAGAACATTCGTGCTTTGCCTGTGGAGTTGAGAGAACGCATTTACCGAGAGCTGGTCAAAATACAAGTGAAACGTAAAGAACAATTGCATCCGTTACGTCACCGGTGTTTGAACCACTGGTACCTGAAGGCTATACAAGGACTGATTGAGTTGAAAGTGTTCCATTGGACAGACATTGATCAACGACCCCCTGGTTTTAAAAAGGAATGGTTTGGTATTGATGATTCTATCTACTACATTGTAAACGTACTGCATCGAATTCCAGAGGAAGAGTTAACGAATTACCAACATCTTGTACGCAATGTTAACTTGGTGAAAGAGGAAACTTCTGAACGAATTGTAACGTGTAAATTAGTGACTAAACGATTTAGATTCGACAATGAATTAAAACTATGTCTGTGCAAACAGTACATGTCTTGTGTCAGACCAAAGAGGATTTAGTATGACCTATTCATGGATACGTTGCTAGAGAACATTCGTGCTTTGCCTGTGGAGTTGAGAGAACGCATTTACCAAGAACTGATCAAAATACAAGTGAAACGCAAACGCAAAGTTATTCAACCGTTTTTAAATTATGCTTTGTTCCAAAGTACAAGAAGACTGATTATGAGTGGATATTACATCAGGTACAAAGTTAAACGAGGCTATTGGCCACCACCCAACGATTCCAAAAACAGTGTATATACTTATGGATACTTTACAAGAGAAAATTTTGGGCTTGTCTGAGGAGTTGAGAGAAAGGATTTACCGAGAGCTGGTGAAAATACAAGTCAAACGTAAAGAACAATTGTATCCGTTACGTCACCAGATCTTTAACCACTGGTACCTGAACGGTATAAGAAAACTGATTCGTCAGAAATTGTTTCAGTGGTCAGACATTGTTCAAAACTTTGAGGTCGCCAATGATGTACATGTTCATAATTTTGGTTACTTCGACATTCACTTACTGCAACGTATTGAGGAAGACGAGTTAAAGGATTACCAACATTTGTTACGTGGAATCTGCTTAGCGGAAGACGAAACTTCTAAACGAACTCTGACGTTTTGGTTACAGTATGTAACATTTAAATTCCCTACTGGAGAACGAAGATTTTTGGCTAGAAAGTACGTGTATTGCATCCGAAATAAAGAGAATATAAAAACAGGCTGCCATGCCACGACTTATGTCACATGTCATTGAACAGATTCCGTGGAAGGAACTCAATGACCATATTCAAACCGTGGATCATTACCATCGATTATTACAAGAACTGTATCCATTCAATTTGGGTCGACAAGTGGTGTGTGTCTTAGTGACTTGTTTTCTGGGATTTCGTTTACCAGCCGATTCCTTGTGGACTCTTTACGATCAGTACTTACCACCTCAATGGCCTTAAATGGTCACGAAAAACTCCTTTTGCTCAAAGCCTTGCGGTTTCATCTGGATACTTCTCGACCTCTACGGGAAAAAACGATTCGTCAACTTTTAGCTACCCAAGACGTGTATGACGATGTGTGTGTAGCTTGTGACTTACATCCCCATTGGACAGATGTTCGTGCCTGGAAAGAATGGGATTTTGAGGCTTGGACCCAAGAAGTGGCCCAGTATGCACGAGAGTTGTTCAAGGAAAAAAGTTACTTTTCAACCCGTGTTAGTGACGGTGCCAGAAGAACCCGTCACCCAGGACGGGACTGTCGTGGACAGGCCTGAAAGACCCTTTCGGGAGGACACTTGTGTGACCTTACCCCCTACTATAGAACTGGTTAGAACATTACCCAAAACATGTTGTTGTACAGACACTTGTTTTTATTCCACGTTAATGGTTATCATGTGCCTTTTAATCTTGTACTTAAGCCTTAGGCTTTTATGTATTTTTGTCTTTCGTATTCATGTTTGAAAAAAAACATTCAATAAACATGTTCTGAAAAAAGTATATAAACTTGTCTTGTTTGTTTTCGTGTCACAAGTGACATTTCTCACACTATGGCTACCTCTGCTGTCTCTGCTCCCTCTTCCTCTACTGTCAAAGTCATTGACGGACACTTAGATCGTGCCAGTTGGGAGGCTTTGTATCTTCGCCATCCCTTTAACATGCTCATTGCTGGACCTAGCGGTTCTGGCAAAACCGAATTCGTCAAACGTTTGATCGAACATAAACATCATTTGATCGATCGGCCCCCTCAGCGGATCGTGTGGTGTTACAAAAAGTGCCAGTCGGCGTACAGCCTCTTGCGAGAAAGTCAAGGCGATTCCATCGTGTTTGTGGAAGGCATTTCTAAAGAAGACGACGGCATCGTCTCTGACTCCCGTCAAACCCATTTGGTCATTTTCGACGACATGTTAGGAGAAGACGAAGAAGAAATTAAACTGTGGTTCACGCGCAAAGGGCATCACCGTAATGCCAGTGTCGTTTACATCACCCAAAATTTGTTTCAACAAAGTAAAGCCCATCGCACCATCAGTCTCAATGCGCATTACGTCGTCTTGTTTAAAAGCCCTCGAGATAAATCGCAAGTGCAAGTCTTAGCCAAACAGTTAGGAACGCCTTGGCTGACTCAGGCGTACGACGATGCCACTCAAACGCCACACGCCTATTTACTCGTCGATTTGAAACCTACGACTCCCGAGGATTTGCGATTTCGTACCCACTTGTTTCACCACTGGTGCCAAGACGGAGGGCCTGTCCTGTACACGTCTCCGTCCTCGACTTAATTTCACTCCACATAAAACAATCTATAAAAACCTCAGACCCTTTTTCGTCTGTCTCACACAACGTCAACATGACGTCCCTTCAGTCGCATCTTCCCGTCAAATTGATTCGTGCCTTGTATGGCATCTGTCGAGAAAGAAATCCACAAACACGAGCTCGTGTCTTAGAAGCTAGACTCAAAGAAGTCTTACGATGGTTCACGGTGACGGCACGTCAATTACTCCAAGGGATCATTCAGATTCCTCATCAAACCAAACGCTTTTTTGATCGAAACAAAGTCGCTTTGGTCCAACTGGCCGATCCCCGCATCGATGCTCAAACCAAAAAACAAATCATTTTGAAACCTGGAGGGAGCGGTACTCTAGGAGGGGTCATCATTCGCTCACTCTTAAGATGGGATCCTAATGCCCCCAAAGTTATCCCCAAGATAAAAGTCCAACGAAGCTCCAAGAAGAAAAAGAAAAAGACCAGGTCCCCAAGGATAACTTCTCCAGTGTCGGGACCCTCCTCTGATCAGACACCACCACCCCGGAAAAAGAAAAGAAGCCCCCAGAAAAAGAAACAGAGAAAAAGTCCCCAGAAAAAGAAAAGCCCACAGAAGAAAACTAGTCGCAAGAGAGGCACTTCGGCCAGGACGCAACCTTACACTCGCAAACCACGATCTGCCACGGCAGTGACTGCGTCTCCGTCATCCTCACGTTCATCCACTTCTCCGTTGATGACACCAAGAACTGAAGAGTACTTGGAGACGTTGATCCCACCAAGAACTTCTCCGGTGATGACCCCAAAAAGAACTTCCCCAGTGGCAGGACCCTCCAATTTAGTGGCAGTGGCTGCTGCTCACAAAGTACCTTATCCCAAAATCAAAGTCCAAGAAAGATCGGGCATGTTACAAAGTTTACTGGATTTGTCCAAGCAAGAACTGGCTCGATTTAGTCCGTTGCGTACCCCTGCACGACGTGTCATGCCTGTCCTCAAACTGATACGACGTAAAGACAATCAGTGGCGACGCGTTCCAGTATAAAAAAGGCCTGTGACCAAGTAGGGGGTATCAGTGTTTTTTTGGTACTCCTGAAGACTCAAAGATGTCACCCTCCAGAAAACCCCAAGGAAAGAAAAGGAAAGGACTACCACCACGTTTAGTCAAACATGGGGACATGTTATCTATCCTGTCCAAAGCTTCTCCACCTCTACGAAAAAAACTCATTCAATCGGCCTCCAAAGAGGTCATCAATACCGTGTGTGAATGTTGTTTGAACGTCTTGAAAGGCACGATCCCTTTGTCCAAACACCAGAAACAATGCTTAAGCAAACATCGTCACGTTCTTCGCCAAATGGTTCAAAAGAAAATTCCCATTCGTCAAAAGAAGAAGATGTTGGTCCAACGTGGAGGCATTTTGCCTCGCTTGTTAGGCCCCATACTGAAAGGAGTCTTGGGAACCATGTTGGGAGGACTGGTGGGAGCAAGATAAAAAGGCCTCGGAAGTCCCAAGATCTCAGAATCGACCCCTGACAACCCCATGGAAGGACGAAAACTAGCTTTAGTGCCTTACAAACGATGGATGGAATACCATCGGTGGCAAGAACAACGCACCCCGCATTTACCTCCCAATCCCAATTTGAGTGAGATGTCCCAGTTACAACACGAATTGCAGTCCTTGATGGATCGCCAAGATTTGTCCGAAACAGAAAAATCGCAAAAGTACAGTCAACTCTTGCAACGACTGCAACTCTTTGACCAGAAAGCTTTAGACGAAACAGCTCTACCTACTCTGAAAGATTTTAAGACCTTAATGAAAAGTCCAGCACCATCATCACTACCACCACCACCACCACTACTACCATCCCCAGGGGTCACCAGAGATGCTACCCCACGAAGACCTGAGGAAGAAGAGATGCGAGAAGTGTTTCAAACACCGTCAGCAGCTCCCATTTCGAGTAAGATTGCAGCATCCTTGTTGACCCCGTCTCCCACACCCCAACGAGAAGAAATGAAAGCTTGGGTTAAAAAGATGATGTCCACTCCTCCTTCGACAGAAGTGAAAAAGAAAGAAGGGAAACCAGAAGTGAAAAAAGAAAAGAAGACCAAAGCCATTCCATTGCCACCTCCACCTCCACCACTACCTTCGACTTCTACTCCCGTAGCCCATCGGACACGTAAATCCGTTTCCAAACCACCCTTTCGTCCCACCCAAAGTAGCATCACCGAAGAGTGGGTGACTTATTAACACACAAAAAATGGAAAAAGTCTTAGCCAGCATTTACTACGATCCCACCCATCCTGCAGGTTACGCAGGAGTTCAAAAATTGTATCGTGCTGCCAAAACTCGACTGAAAAGTCTCCGTTTACCTCAAGTGCAACGATGGTTACAAGAACAAGCTACCTACACGTTACACAAACCCATTCGACGTAAGTTTGCCAGAAGTCGCACCCGAGTGGAAGGCATCGATCATCAATGGCAAGCCGATTTAGCCGATGTCTCTCATTTGGCCAGCTACAATCGTGGCTACAAATATTTGTTTTGTGTCATCGACGTCCTTTCCAAATTTGCCTGGGTCGTGCCCTTGACTTCCAAATCGATCAGCGAGTTAGTGCCAGCCCTGCAACGAGTGTTGAAAGAAAGCGGTCGTCGCCCTCTTCGATGGCAAACGGACAAAGGTACCGAATTTCTGAACCAAGCTTTCCAAAAAGAATTAAAGAAACGTGACATTCATTTTTTTACCACCGAGAATCCCGAAACCAAAGCCAGCATCGTGGAACGTTTTCAACGCACTTTGAAAGAACGCATGTGGAAATATTTTACGCATCACCACACTCTGAAGTACATCGACATCTTACCGCACCTGGTGCAAGCTTACAACCAGTCTTACCATAGAAGCATCGGACGTGCCCCGCAAGAAGTGACTCCCGACAACGAAGTGTTCGTGTTTGAGCGCCTGTTCGGTACCTCCCCGACGAGGGCTGTCCCCAAGAAAAGTGGAGAGTTCACCGTAGGAGATTGGATGCGCATTGGCAAAACCAAACGCACTTTCGACAAAGGTTACTTACCTAACTGGACGACCGAATTGTTTCGCGTCACTGGACGAGTGCATGGCCATCATCCTACCGTCTATAAATTGGAAGACATGAACGGAGAAGTGCTCAAAGGAACGTTTTATTTACCCGCGTTACAACGTGTCACCAAAAAAGAAGACGACGTGTACGACATCGACTATAAAAAGACGTGACCATCATGCCTTTTCACACAGACGCAGCTACGTCGACCACTCATCCTTCACCCAGTTCTTCTGTGCAAGGTTTACAAAAACAGCCCTTGTGGGTGTGGTGTGGAGAACGTGTGCCTAAAACGCAAATCGTCTTTTTCTGCCAAATCTTCGTGGTGTATTGTGTCATCGGGGCAGCCATTGCCAATTTGAGTTTGCAACAAGGAGACAAACAATTGTGGACCATTTTATTGAGCAGTTGCATCGGTTACCTGCTTCCCAATCCCTCCCTGAAATTCTCCTCGAACGGGAACCACGGGAACCTTGTGTCCAGTGCCAGTGCCAGTCACCACTCCAACAACAACCAGAACCCCATTTTGGGCGGAGACACGCCTCTGACGTCCAGTAATAACCCCTCGGACAGCCACAGAACTCTGGAATTATGAGTCACGAAAACCAATTTTACTTAACCTTACCCAGTGACAGTTCCATGGAGGTGTTTCCCCACAACACGTTGTGCTGTTACACGGCCAAATTACCTCAGGCCATCCCCTTAGATCACGAAGCCCATTGGGAAGTGGCTTTAGTAGAAATGATTCATCCGACCCAAGTCCTCAATGTCCTTCCCAATCAAAATAAATTTGATGTGGAAATTCATGACGAACAATTGCAACAAGAGTTGGATAAGATTGGCAGATATGACTAGAAAACCTATAATGACAAAACTCGAACGTGGACCTATCACTTGTTGATTCCCCCAGGCTATTATTTTAGCGGTCAACATTTGGTCAACACCATAATCACCAGGTTTAATGGCGTGTTTCTGAGAGCTTTTGAGCTTGCCAAAAAAAGTGTCACCATGGAATACCACAAAATAGCTCGTCGCTTCCTGATGAAATTTCCTGAGGGGGGCAAATTCATGTCTTTCTTATCTTGTCCTGAATTGTTTGACATGTTGGGCGGAGACATGGAGCTGAGGAAGAGAGTAGAACAAAAACCCGAATTACCAATCATTTTCGACAACGAGTCTTTTGTCAAGTATTTTCGTACCCCAGTAGAACTGAATCAAGGACTTAATTTGATTTTCGTGTATTCCGATGTGGTGGAATACAATGTGGTTATACACACCTCCGTACCGTTACTGCGTGTCATTCCTTTCAAAGTGGATTCTGCCACGAACGCTGACGAGGAAGGTGGAAACACTTACCACGTCCACCGCGAATTTGTCCATCCTCACTATTTGCATGTCAGCAAGTCGTATTTGGACACGGTCAACATTACTATAAAAGGAGATTTGGGACAAAATATTCCATTCAGCAAAGGAAAAGTCACGGTGAAACTCCATTTTCGAAAACGGTTCTCTCACGACTCGTAAGTCATGTATCCAGTGTACCGAGGGGTTGCTCGACAGCGAGGACACGGTTTAGGAGACATGTTAAAATCGGCCTTTCGTTCGGTGGCTCCGGTGTTGAAACCGATGGTGACACGCGGATTGCACGCCTTGAAAGATGCGGCACTGACACAAGGCAAAGAATTTCTCCAAAATGTCATCATCGACAAGCAAAACCCTAAAGAAGCCTTCATGAGGGCAGACAAAAATGTCTTGTTACAAACGGGCAAAGACATTTTGGGCCGACGAGACACACCTATAAATGCCCTGCACGCTACCGAGTCAGGCATTCAGCAAGGACAAGGCAGAAAGAGACGACGAAGAAAACACCCTTTCACCAGACTTCAAGCTAGAAAGGCCAAGAAAAGAAGAACCGTTCGAGACTTAGACGTTTTCGATTATTGAGAAAGAGACAAAAAAATGATGCACCGAGAGTCTTGCGCTTGTTCCAAGACGGAACTGGATCTGTTTGCCATGCCCCCCCCCACCATGATGACGATGCAAGAATCCCAGTGGGTGGAATTTCATCCCGTCACGTCATTGACCGATTCCGCTCCCATCGAGTTTGAAATCAAAGGACAGCCCCAAGATTACATCGATCTAAATAGCAGTTACCTATACTTGAAAGTGAAAGTGATCGAACCACCCAACGATAACATAGCCGCTGGTGAAGCAGTAGCTCCCGTCAATAATTTCATGCATTCCTTGTTCAGCGAAGTGGACTTGTACTTGAATAACAAACTGGTCAGCAGCAGCATGGATACTTACCCTTATCGAGCCTACCTGGAAAATCTCTTGACGTACGGAAAAGAAGCCAAGAATACTCATCTGGATGCTTGCGTGGTATGGAAACCTGACCAAGCGACTAGGTTCAACGGCATTACACTTGCTGGGGATGCTCAAAATTTATCGGGATTTGTAGAACGACAAAAGAAAATTGCTGGAAGTCGTAGTTTAGAACTAACGGATCGCTTGCATTTGGACATGTGGTTGCAAGAAAAGTATTTGCTGAACTGGGTGGATATCCGCCTGAGACTGAATCGCAGCAGTGCCGCTTTCCATTTGATGGCTGCTAATGATGCCACTTACAAAACCAAAATCGAAGAACCTAGACTCTACGTGCGACGTGTGAAAGTGCTGCCTAAAGTAGGTAACGACATCAGTCAGACGTTGAGCAGAACGACCGCCAAGTATCCGATACGTCGCGTGGAAGTGAAAACCTTCACCATTCCTGCTTGACAGCGATCCATGATTGAAGATCATCTGTTCCAAGGACAGTTACCCAAACGTTTGATTGTTGGTATCGTCAAGAATTCAGCTTTCAATGGAGCCTACAATGAAAATCCTTTCTACTTTAATCATTACAATGTGTCCAAGATTGAAGTCAGTCGCGATGGCAAGACCTTGTGTACCCGACCTTTTAAGCCTAACTTTGGTGCCGCGAAGAATTATTTGAGATCGTACTTGTCCCTGTACGAAGCTTCCGGACAGTTAGGAACCAACACCAGTCACGGCATTACGTACGACGATTATGCAGGAGGCTACGCTTTGTGGGCTTTCGATTTCACTCCAGACCAAGGCAGCGACGAGGGACATTTCCACCCTATAAAATCCGGCCAAATTCGTGTGGAAATTCAGTTTGCGAGTCCACTGGATGCAGGGAACACAGTGAACGTCATCCTGTATGCAGAATTCGATAATACCATAGAAATCAACAGTTTGAGAGAAGTCATTCTAGATTATTAGAAGCCATGGAAGACTGTTATCCCTCTTTACCTAGCGGAGAAACTTTGGACATGAAATGTGAGGAGACTGTGAAAGAAGAAGTGATCATGATGAAGTCGAGATGGCCAGATCAAGAAGCCCATTTAGTCTCCTGTTTTGCCAAACACTTGGTCGAAAAAATGACGGAATTGATCAAGAAAAATTGCTATGGATGTCAAAACGATCATCCCAGCCAAATTCAACACGACAAATGCCTGATGTTGAGCCAAGAAGAAAAATTGGACGAGTATCTGGACGAAGCTTGGAGTCTCATCTCGGACGAAAACGTGTTGCACCAGTGGTATAAAGACTTGCGTGAACATTCTTGTCCACCATTAACCACTCAAGAGATTCATCGTATCGAAGCTCTGCTGAATCAAAGTGAGGAGACGAAACGAAGAAACGGTTATTTGTCAGACATTTTCAAGCAAAAAGTCAGGATCGAATTGACGACTTATTATTACCTGTGAAGAAGAAAAAAACACACAAATTAATGGATACCTGGGAACTTTATTACCTTTTGAACCACAGTTCGTATACGGCTTCTTGGAATCCTGTCGTCTGTGCTAAAGATGAACTCCCTCATCGCAAACCTAAAGACCATCAAGCTTACGTGATCAACACGGACGACAGTCATCTCCCAGGAACCCACTGGGTAGCCGTTTACTTTCCTCAAGAAGGATGTGTGGAAAATTTCGATTCGTACGGATTGCCCCCTTTGGAAGACGATATCATTGACTTTATGAGAAGAAATGCTCAGACCACCCGATTCAATAATGTGAAATTACAAGGCACAGATTCCTTGGTGTGTGGACAGTACTGTGTGTATTTTCTGCATCATCGCAGCCTGGGCTATTCCTTAGAACATTTAGTGACTCATTTTGATCCTCGTTCTTCTTCTAGAAACGATGTGAAAGTAGATCGATGGTTTTGTGACCATTATGCTTATCTTTTGTCTCAAGCTAGGAAACGTAGTGTCCATCAATGGCCTAATGACTTCCAACAGTGGAAATCACAATTTCATTCACAATGTTGTCAGCCCTGTTTAAAGTAGATTGAGAATTGAAAAAAAATGTTTCTGATTTGAAAAAAAATGTTTGATGTTATAGTGTTGGATTATTGTTAAAAAATGTTAGAGTTCTTGTTTAGTGTTAAGTGATTATTGAATAAAAAATGTTGTGTTTTGAAAAAAATGCCTTACATTCTCAGTTTAGATAGAGAATGTGAGAATGTTAAAAGTCACTGAAGACCTGATAGAAGAGCTCTTCAGAGAAGAAGTGAACAGGGAGAAAGAAGAATGGACAGAGAAGTACAGACTTCAGAGACAGCAGCAGCAACAACAACAACAACAACAACAGCAGCAGCAGCAGCAACCTGAAGCTGACAGAGGCTTTGTCGATTGTCGTATCGACACCAAAGAGTTCTTTCTCTTTCCGAAGAAGCAGACCTATCGCCAGAAAGTCTATCCTCAGAGGACATCGCATTCTTAGAAACTAAAAAAGATTGCCATAGCAAACAAAAAAAACAGCCCTTTTCAGGGCTACCCCAATACTCTAGAAAAGAAATAACCATCAATTTGCCAATGTGTGTAGATAGAGTAGTGTGAATATAAACACTAACTCTTTTTTATAGTGTGAGGGTATGTGTTTGTGTATAGGATTGTGTGTTAGTAAGTGCTCAAGTACGTTGGTATGGATAGTAGATTAAGATCATGTCTTTTTTAGGTGTTTGAGGTGTGGGGAGAGTAGATTTGGGGTTTGATTACTTTGCTTATGTGGATAGTATATTGAAGTGATTAATGAAAAAAATTTTAGAATAGTGATGCGTAGTATAAAAAAGTGAGTGAGTGTTTCTTTTAGGTCCGCGCGTTGTTTTTTTTTTTTTGGTCATGATCTAGGTAAAATCAATTTTATGTTTTTTAAGAGGATGTTTTCCTTCACGTCCGCGCTTTCACTATAAATTGAAACTCGTTCGACAGTCTAGCTACCCTTGTTGATTGATCAACACCAAAAATGAACACGAGACTGGCGAAACTGTTGGAACTTCATGTGCATCTGGAATATGCCAGGCGCATACTAAATGAACTGGCCGCGGAAGCCATTGTGGAAGAGGAGGAAAGAAGAAACAAAGAAGAGGAGGAGAGAAGATACAAAGAAGAGGCGGAGAGAAGATACAAAGAAGAGGAAGAGGAGAGAAGAAACAAAGAAGAGGAGGAGGAAAAGGAAAGAAGAAGAAGAAATTTCAGAATCCCAGAAACCGAAAATTGGGATTCTGAAGCCACATATCCTGCCTCTGCTCTCTCCCCCAAAAAAGTAAAAAGTAACTGGGGAACAAGATGTGTATGTGGCGCCAGGTCTGGAAGGTGCCACCATTAACCAGGTGTCCATGAAGTTCCAAAAAAAACAGCCCTTTTCAGGGCTACACAATACTCAAGAAAAGAAATAACTATCAATTTGCCAATGTATGTAGGTAGAGTAGTGTGAATATAAACACTAACTCTTTATTAATAGTGCGAGTGTTTGTGTTTGTGTTTGTAACTGATTAAGTAAAGTTTGTGTGAATAGTAGTTTCTTTATTGTTTCTTAGCGTATGTGGAGAGTATAGTTTGGGTTTTATTATATAAAATGAGAAAAGTGGGGGATGTTTTCCTTCACGTCCGCGCGTTGTTTGGTCATGATCAAGGTAAGATCAATTTTATGTTTTAGGGGGATGTTTTCCTTCACGTACGCGCTTTAAGTATAAGAACCCACAGTATTCGTCGTTCAAACCATTCTACAAAGAAGATGGCTTCGAACCAACTTGACAAGATGCAAAAATTACAAGACGTTTTAGACAATTTAGGAATGATGGAGCAGATGTTAGTAAGACTCAATGAAGACCACTATTCCTATAGTCCCCATCGTGTAAAGATGGAAATTAATAACTTGAGAAAAGTAAAGGACATAATAAGTGGTATAATGAAAGAGATAAAGGAGGAGAAGGAGGATGAAGAGGAAAGGATAAGAATAAGAAAATGGAATGAAAAAATTGAAAAAGAAGAAGAAAATGAGAAGAGGAAGAAAGAAGAGGAGGAAGAGAAGAAAGAAGAGGAGGAGAAAAAAAGAAGAGAAAGAGTGTAGGAGAGAAAATAAGAAGTTGGTTGAGAAAAAGAAGAAATTAGAAGCAGAAGAAGAAGAAGAAAAGCCAAAGGCCCTTTTCAGGGCCACTCATATTTCTCGAAAAGAGAATGACTTTTCAATTGCCTACCCTTTTTATAAATTTTTTTTTTAAAAAAAAAATCCCATATTCAATTCCCCTTGTCCCTAGACAAGCCCAAACTCTATTCCCCCATGTTAAATTCCCCTTGTACGTAAAAGTGACCCACGATTTATTCCCATGTTAATTCCCATTGTACGTAAAGTGGCCCACGATTGTTCGCCATGTTAAATTTCCATTGCACATAAAGTGGCCCAGGGGTCTCTGTAATGCTAATTTCCATTGTACGTAAGGTGGCCCACCTTACTACTGATGTTTGCCTTAGTTAATTCTATCTCGTTTCAAACTTCTAAATTTGCACCGCTACGCGGACGTAAGCATGTAGCACTCCCAAAGCAAATTCCAGCCACCAAAGCCAGTATTAATGTCAAAAACAACGATGACTACTGCCTCATGTGGGTTATCTTTTCCGCATTACATACAGCACAAGATCTCATCGATCGCATCTCGCACTACAAGCTGCATTCTTATTCCCTTAAAACCACCGATATCACATGTAGCAGCAGGGGGGGCGAATCCGACATTTTGTCCAATCGTCATTTGGCTTAATTAATACTTTCTGCACTCTGCGGATCCGGTGTCGTCAGCGCCTGGTAAAAAAAAAAACGACGTCGTCGTCGGGGGATCGTCCAATCGTCATTTGGTTTAATTAATGCCTTCTGCGCGTCGATCCCCAGCGTCGTAAACACATCGACGACCGCGTCGATGTCATCGCCCCCCCCCCCCCCCCGCTGCTAAGTGGTTATTTACAACTAACCGAATATTTGGTCGAGTCCGATACGATATCGTGTCCGAGGGTCATGTAAATTTATCGTTACAAATCCATGTGGGGTCGACTGAGCATGACTAAAAAAGTTTCGAAAAACATTAAAGTCCATGTCACCGCCGCACCATGTCTGCCAAATATTTCGTAGCGTGTGTGTGTCAACGCCGTTAAATACAGCAAGAATATTACAGTTATCTCTGATTACTTTTGGAATCTGAGTGTATCGTTGAGTGACATATATCACGTCGGTGTTTTTATGCCTGCCTCTGGAAAATATCCTAGCTGGGTTTTTTTGATTGTCTAACATAACATCATCATACACGACTAGATTGTTAACGTCGCCATCAATATCATCAATACCCGGTGCATCATTGATATCCGTAATAAACTCAATAACATTTTTTTTAGCGATCGCTGATGCATTCTCGTTGAAATCTTTCAACACCTCGTAGCATCGTTGATCATCTACGCTAGGAGCAACTAAATACAACTTATCCCACTTCATCCATCTCATTATTAAATTGAGTAACAATTGCGTCTTGCCGGATCCAGATGGTCCGATGATAATCATCCGGATCGAGTTTGGTAACGCTGCAACATGCTTAACTGGTTCTCTTGTTTTAGTCGCCGAAAAATCAATTATATTCATATCTCTATACATAAATTATAGATCTATATTGTGTGAAGTGCAGAGTGCGTACTGGCACAAATGATATGACAACCGTTACGACAAGAAATAACAGATCGGCGCTTACTGGTAAGTGTGTACAATGCGGTACAAAGAAGTTTAGATTTATTTCTATTAAGCCCGGGGATGTTTTAAAAAAAAGCGAGGAGGTGACATCGCAGCCAAATTGGCAAAACTCCCCGGAACCCCGTGGGCAAAGTATCCAGGAGAAAAGCACCTCCCAGGATATAGCTACTGTGGCCCCGGAACACGATTAGTTATCAGACTCGATGATCAAAATCAACCCAAACCCGGTGAGTACCCAATAAACGCTATCGATAAGGCGTGTCATGCTCATGATGTTGCTTACAAAAGTAGCGATCTGCAACAGTGTCATATCGCGGATGTAAAATTAATTCACGCATTAAATGCTATTCCTGATAAATCCGTCAAAGAAAAATTGGCCTCATGGTTGGTAAAATCGGCTATGAAAGGTAAATTAATGATGGGCGCTGGTAATTAATAACAACATGGAATCCATCTATTATTCTCCGAGAGGATACTGGAAGGGGAAGGCCGCAATTGGTAAACTCGCAAGCGCTGCAAAGGTAACAAAGGCCACTGCGGCTAATTGGTTATCCAGACAGGCTATATGGCAAATCTATCTACCACCGCCTAAACAAATCAACTTCTCGCGCTTTGATGTCAGCGTACCTAATGAAGTTCATCAGGCTGATATACTATTTCTGCCGCATGACAACGGTTACAAATACGCGCTAACCGTAGTTGATGTTGCGAGTCGATACAAACAAGCGGAGCCGTTGAAAACAAAGTCGGCAACTGAAGTAGCCGCTGCGTTTGAGCGGATTTATCGAAGAGGTCCTCTGCGCTGGCCAAATCTATTACAGGTTGATCCTGGTAGTGAATTTCGCGGCGCTGTTTTATCAACGCTGAAACATCATAGCGTCGCGGTACGACGAGGTCATACTGCGCTACATCGTGATCAGGCAATTGTTGAACGATTCAATCGGACTCTCGCTGAACGGTTATTTGGATATCAGTACGCGAAGGAATTATCCAAGAAAAACGATCTCGTGAATGGGTCAAAGGGTTGCCAGGCGTAATTGCAGCGTTAAATAACGAGATTACCCGAGCAATCAACATGAGGCTCAGCGACGCGATTAAATACGAGTATATACCCGGAAAATCAAAAATAAATAGCGTTTCCAAGCCGATTCTCGGCGATGTCACTGTTAGATATCTGTATGAACCAGGAGAACTTGAAGGCGGTAAAAAAGGGCTACTGATCCTATTTGGAGTGTTACCACACATAACATATCAACGATAACACGATCAACCGGTAGGCCACCGATCTATAGACTGGATTCAACTGCTCCTCAGCGCGGATTTACACGCGAGCAACTACAAGTGATACCTGACGATACTCAATTACCCCCGCGTGGTCTTAACTAGCGCCGTTGCGTCTATTGCACTCAAGACAGGTCAACCTCACATTGTTTTTGACATGACCGAGACTGTTATCGATTCTATCCATGGTAAATTGGCGAGCGTCTTTATCCGAATAGCGCCAACTCATTATACAATTGCAACTCGCGCAGTGATTATTCTGTTGCTGCCGTAACGCAATTATTAATTCGGCATCAATATCAAAACGCCACTGTTTTTTTTTATCCTGTTGGCGGTAATCCGAGAGTTTTCTATCGATGACGCTTGCATCGATGGCGACTTTGTCGCCGGCTTCGTCGGTGACTCCGTCACTGACTCCGTCAATAACAATTCTTCGAAGTTGATTTATCCTCCGTACTCTGGACACTGCAAGATAGACTAGATTCGACCATTCGATGCGATTATCAACCATCCAAACAATTGTATCCGCGATAGTCAGTCCCTGCGAGGAATGTATTGTTGTTGCGTATCCTAGCGTCCACGGGGATTTATCAGCACGTAGCGCGTCCTCGACGACGCTGATATCAACGAGCACGATATCATTCAGCACGAGAATTTGTTTTTTTGTCCCTGACGCTGTCGGGCCCGGGATTTCAACTTCAGTGTTCTGCCGCCGTGTATCCGCAGGTCTATAACATAACGGCACTGGACGCGTTGGAAACTTTTCCTTATGCAACGTAAACAACTTCCTCTGAAGTGTATCCCTGACTATCTTTCTACTCGCTACAATCAAATCATTTGGTCTCCATGTTTCCCAGAATTCATTTAACGGTGTTTCCGGAATCACCTCGCGGATTGTTTCACATTGAACTCTATCCGGCTGTAATCTGATTAGTTTTTTAACCTCGCGCAGTTGTTCATCAAGTGCCCGGTAATCAGTATCGGTTTCTTCATAATAGTCCACGAACCCGCTCAACCAATCATGTGGACCCTCGCCGACAAATGGTGGTGGTTGGCCATGGTCGCCACACATGATTACCGCTGTATTCGCGCGCAGCAACCCATCAAGAAATGTTTGTAGAACATCTAACGAAACAGTACATATCTCATCCCAAATAATAACGTCAGGAATAAATTTTTCTCCCATTCGATCAGGAGTCCACTCACCGCCGCTGTATCGAAAAAAGCTGTGATAAGTAACGGCGTCAACATTTCGTTGTTTTATCTCTCGCGCTAGTCTATGGGTCGGTGTAAGCACGATTATACTTGCCCGCGTTCGAAATAATTCAATTGCCCGAGTCGTCTTTCCTGACCCGCCACAGCCGCTTAAATAAACCGTCTTGTGTCTACAAATTGGATCAGAACACGGTGGTGCATTAGACCATTCTGATAATTTATCATCGCGTAAGTAGTTGTTCTTAACGGTGACATCTGCTGACGGGGAATAATCGCGTCGCATTTCATTTTTAATTCTCCATGTACCCCAACTCTCGTCCGGACTGGTAAACTCGGCTATGTTTCCCCTATACTTCGCGTCAGTATAAAACGAATCAACGGCTACTCTAACCGCGGTGTCGGGGAATCTATTTATCATCGAGAATAAATTGATAGCGGCATAACCCAGCATAGATGCCCTCAAATGCGGGTATGCGGGGCTGTCTCCGTCGCTGTAGGTAACAACTGTACCCAACTTTGTTCCATTGGACAAGAAAGCTGTTTCACAGTTCACGTATCTATTTTTCGCCACTGCGTCCTTGATTACGAAATCATATTCTGCGTCATCTATAATCAGCCGTGAGCAATATCGTTTGTAGTCGTAGTTTTTTCCACCCTGTGTGAACTTACCGATTATTCTTCTACCGAGATCTTTTGCCTCTCTGCTTCGTTGGTTGAATACCCTCCTGGACCATTCGATGATATATTCCTCGTCGGCATCAATGCGCTTTCTGGACTCGTCAATTATACTATCTAGACGCTCCGGTTCTGGTAACCAGACTTCAGTCTGCGCCCGGTATGATATAATCGCGTCACTGACAATCAACGAAACTAGCATTTTACAATCAATCATATACCGTAGCAGCGCTATTGGCAGCCACTTCTTTTCAGCCATGTGTCTACCGATCCAAATATAACAACAGCGATGAAGTCCTGCCGCGAACTCAAATGATACTATGCGAGCGAATCCAGTTAAATCAAAATCAGGCAGTGGTCCATTAATAGCAACACGAGTCATTTCATGTCTGGGGTGTCCAAATCGTTTGAAATACTCAGCGGCGGATCCATACCCGAGAAAACTCGCTGGATAACAGGCAACCATATCAACCGAGATCATAGCGTCGCGGTTGTATTCAGTGTTCCATAGTCCACCGTGATAGTATTCCAAACAACTGGATTGTATATCCGGCAGAAATTCCTTGCGTGTTGGCCTCCACGCATTTTTCCTTGCTGCAACATGAGCTACAACCGATGGAATCGTAAAACAATTTGTTAGCAGTTGTTCATCATGCTCCTCAAATTCTATGGCGGTTTTTTTCATCTTGTTGTGAAACGCTTCAGTGCGATATAATTCACCGTTTGGTCTTACAAACTGATCAAAGGTATCCGCATCGTTTTCAGCGCTGCGAAGTAACCACACTGATACAGGGTCGTTTTTACACAAACAAGCAATAGCATCAAATAGTTTCCTCTCCGCGAGAAAACCGTCCTCTCCCAAAAAGTCCCCGGGGATATACTTTACCGTTCTATCCCGTGGAAACATTGTGACCGCGGGCGTCCACGCGTGTTCGTTATGATCAATAATTTTGATTGGGGCTCCCTTCGATTTGTACTTTGATTCGTGTAATACTTCACCGGTTATCGTTGTAACGGTTATTGGAAATCTCAACGACGTTTCCAATCTCGCTATGTCGCCGATGGTTGCTCCTCGCTCTTTTACGGTTAGTTCCCACTGGTTGATTTTGCTGCGTCGTAAATCAGTCAATTTGTTTCCTCGACACGCATTTGTAAAATGCTCTATTATTCGTTCTGCGACACAATTTATCCCCGTTGACTGTTTCATTGGTTTCAGTTTTCCGATATCAGGTTTCTTATTTAACGGGTATATTCCATAAACAACTGCTGTTTCAGGATACGCTCGTTCATAGTATGGTCTGTCAACTCCGGTTAACAACCCCGGCTTGGAGTCGCGGCTGACAATGACTGTTTTCTTGTCGTTGAGAACTGGTTCAAATTTATCACGTATGATCCAATCACCTGATTCCACCCGGACAATGAATTTTACTCTGAAGAAATACTTGCTGGAACCAAGTTGTGATATTATCGCTGCTGCGCGGTTGTCGTTCATGGTAGCATCAACAACACCATCAATTCGAAATGTTGACCAACTATGAGATGCACCATCACGCTTGAATTCATCGATACAATCGCGTATTTTACTCAACAGGGTTTTATCGTTTATTAACGCTTTTGGTACGTCCTTGAGGACTCTATCGAGATTGAATTTAATATTTTTCCAGGGCTTAATTGCTGCTAATCTCTCAAACTCATCCATAAAATTAAAACAAGTATTTAAATGAAACAATATAGTATAATGAATCACTGCAAATGGTTAATGATTGGGTCGACAACCCCGTGCAATAAATCATGTAGAGGTGAATTCTGCGGGTATCATTTACAAAGCGTTCGTAATGGTTCTCTTGGCCCCCTCCCGTGCTTGGTTTGTCGCGTTGGTGTAAGAGGAAAATCGCAGTTGTGTATCAATTGTGGTGGAAAGAGATACAGAGAGTTAAAACGTTATTATGACAAACGAATTAAAAACGCCGTCATTGATCCCACCGCTGACTTCGTCATCAAAACCCCCCAAGACTACATTGAAAGGTTTATGATTAAACCAAATAATGAATTAGACAAGTAGTATTATTATACAAATGGACCAGGAATTTCAGCCGCATCCCCTGCTCGTCAATTACGAGGCATCTCGCGACGGCGTTGTTAGGAACCGTAGACTGAAGAAGCCGGTTGGCGCCGTAAATAATCACGGGTATTTGATATTTAGTGCTGGAGGAAAAAAATATCTCTGTCACAGAATCATCTATGAATGTTTTTGCGGACTGATCAACGACGGTCTCGTTATTGATCATATTGATGGATGCCCTCAAAATAACAAACTGTGTAATCTGCAAGCTATCTCTCAGAGCGAAAATACTAAAAAAGGCCAAACTGGTAAGTGTTCAAAGAAAGCAAAACCCGTAAAGTCATTTGATACAACAACGCACGAAGAAAAAACATTTCAGTCGATGAATGAGGCAGGAAAATACTTCAGTATTTGTATGCCCGCAGTACGATTTGTTGCAGAAAATATAACTAAAACAGCGATCTCAAAAAGGACCGGACACAGAATTCGATTTTCGTATGTAAATATCAGCGAGTGACAAGGTCACCGTGACGAAGTCGCCGTGACAAGGTCACCGTGACAAGGTCACCGGTGCCTATGGCGCTGACGAATTGTCTGTAAAAATAACACACTGCGGGGGGGTTCATTTTTTTTTATTTAAAAACAAGATGTTCTGTAAGAATAATGAATATCGAAGACGTCAAAAATATATTATCCGAGATTTCAAAATTAAAAAATCAGGGAATTGAATTATCTGATGGTCTCGACAGCGAAAAAATACTATCCGATTATGAGATTATTAACGAACAATCGAAACGGGGGCGCTTTACCCTGGCCCGCGAGTACTTTTTTATAAAACGATTACAACATACGATTAATGAGAACTTGTACCACAATGACGCAAATGCATTCATTGGACTATTTACCGCCGTTGAAATAATACGAAAAAAACTCGGACGTGTTTATGAACGACGCCGGGAGATTGCTAGTAAAATCAAAAACATTAGAAGGATTATAGACGGAGCCCCCGATGGCACACTCGGCGAGAAATTAGAAACTGCTTCGCAATTGCAATAATGGTAGGTGAATCACTTACTACTCGGCTGGCCAGAGAGCGGCTAGCAGCGCTTAAAAAGTTCATACCGTTACGAGACAGGGTCCGAGAACAACTTCAAACGCGGCAGCAACTACAAACTGATTTTACTGTTGGAAGCGAACAACTGTTTGCCCCGGTAACTAAAGCGACTAGGGATGTTACAGCGGCAACAGAACGGGCAATATATGGAGATATTCCTAAGGAGGGCGAACGGAAAGAGGCGCCTCTTCTTCCTGTACTTGAAAAGATAGCAGCAGAGACAGAACAAACACAGCAACGGATAAAACAACTTTCCAGTGATATAAAAACCCAACGAGAGAGTATCAACGATTAGCTGATATTGATGATTCTGAACAGGGTGATGTTGGTGAACTTCAAAAAATCTCCACTCAAAGAGGGGTATCCTTTGTGGATAAACTCACTGAAGAGGCTATAGCACAAATAAAACGACCTCAATTACTGAAACCTGACGAGTATAGGATTTTTGGTAATTTTGCCGCTCAAAGCTATCATTCAAGAAAAAACTTTTTAAAAGACGAGTATAAAAACAGTAGTATAAAACGAGATGACTGGGTTAATTGGTTGTATAAAACGAATAAAGAGATTGATCGCTTGGATACTAAAGAATTGGGATATAAAGAATTTAAAAGGGGAATCGATGATTATGATATACAACAACAGCAAGAACAGCGAAAAGAAAAAGTCCAAAAAAAGCTGGTTCTAAAAAAACAAGCGGAGAGGGGTATCCAAGTGGTAGTGGTCTAGTTGAAAACGCTTGTCCTGGTAGTGTTCTCAGTGATATATCACGGCTGGAAGTACTAATCGGAGGGAAACGAGCCGGAAATAACTCTCCGGAAATAATCAATGAGGCCGCTGATATCTGCAAGCGGTTATTTGCAGGCGGTATCATGGACATTAATGCATATCGAACGCTCATAGACGAGTTAGTGGATGATTAATTGAAAAACCGGTGTTTTTAATAAGGATGATCATACACTACAACCATGATAAACCAGTACTTGTCTACGTGGTAAACTCGCGATTGCCTGTTTACCGCGCGTACTATGGAGATGGTCTCGGTAGCACCATTGCGGGGTTATTTACAAGAATGGCTCCAAAAGTAGCGCCGTTAGCCAAACAATTAGGAATGAAGGCTATTGATGTTATTCGTGATAAGGGTATTGATGTTGCCGGAAAGGCGCTTTCAGCCGCGCGGGACAAACTAATGTCGTTGGTGAGAAGAAAAAAACAGAAACTACCGGTGATGCCATCAACGACAGTAATGCATGCGAATGTCAGTAAAGTAATAAATAACGCCGTGGAAGAAAAACTAGAGTCGTTGGCGATGGCTGAGCCATCCACCGATGCGGCAACCAACGCGCTCATGAACGCAATAGCGGGAAGTGGTCTACGACGAAAACGACGTTGATGGATTTCAATTGAAAACATCAACACGATAAATAACAGAAATGTTTGCGCGAACCGCTGATCCCGCGTTTGATATGGATGCCCCAGTGCGCAGGGATGATTCTGTTCGTGATTATCAGTATTATTCTTATTATGCAGCGCAACCCGACCTACGATCGCGAATTGAACTTCAAGTCCAAGATACCAGTAAATACTTTCTGCCGTGTGAAGCGTTTATCGAAATTGAGGGAGAACTCGTGACAAATGCTGCCGATAATGCACCGTACGCAGATGACGATCGTGTTCGAGTTGGTTTTGTCAACAACGGTATCATGGCGTTATTTGAGAGCGCCATATATCTTATTGACGGGCGAGAAATTGAATCAATAGAACGCGAGGTTGATGTTGCAACGACGATAATTGGGTTAGCGAGATACTCGGATGATTATACAAGATCGGCGGGCCCATCTATGATGTTCGCAAAGGACTCCACCAATAACGCTGATCATCTTCAGTACATCAACGTGCTGACGGCAAGAGATACCGCAGTTGCTGATCAAGCTGAAGCAGCCAATTCAGACCGCAGGGCAAGACCGGGCGCTGATTTTAATATTATAAAAAGTCTTAACGGTAATTACAATATGGGATTCGCAACACGAGTAGGGATGTTGCAAGGACAACGCCGACAGTTTTCATGCGCGATTCCACTGCATCACATATTCGGATTCTGCAGAAACGTCAGAAAAGTTATCTATGGGGCTAAGCATACAATCGCGCTAACGCGAAGGGGCGATGATAACAATGCAATATGGCGTACTGCTGGCGTCGCTGCCGGTAAGGTTGTTTTAACTAAAATGGCATTGTGGATGCCGGTGCTAACTGCATCAGTTACCACGGAAGCACAATTGTTAGCATTTATGGAACAGGGAGGGAAATCGTTGTTGAGTTGGCTAGCGGTAACAACTGATGCTAAAGAGGATAACGTCGCCGATACGTTTACATGGCACCTGGCATCAAAACAGGGTGTTTCAGCCCCGCGTCATATATTCATAGCGCTGCAGAATAGGAATCGATTGGGCAGTCAAGAACACAGCCATATGATATTTGATCAATTAGGAGTCAGGGATGTTTCGCTGAGAATAAACGGACAACATGAACCATCCGAGGTTATACAGCTTAATTACGGCGACAACCATATCGCACGTGTGTACCATCGATTGCTGTCATATATGGGTCGCGATCAAAACGTCGACACTGGTTTGCAAATATCACAACTTGATTTTAAAAAACTGTATCCGATTTATTATTGTTCGTTGGAACATCTTGATTTAACGAGACAATCCGTCGTTGATATACACTTCCGAGCTCGTATAGCCCCCCCGGGTGGTGTTAATTATAGAGCGGTTGCTGTCATTCTCAGCGATAAATCAATGCTGCTAGAAGGTGTTGGTGGACGAATGAGAATCGTTGATGCGCCAGTAGAAAACATGTAATTGAAAACACAAACGCGTTTACAATAAAATGTCGTATAGTGTTGTCGGCGTTACACTAACTGATGGTCAAGTCAAGAAATTACGATCAAAGTCGGCTAAACAATGTGGGACCACAATAACGCTGAAGCCGTCGCAGATGGCGGGTGGTAATCATAAGATATCGTTGACGGCGCGTCAAATAAAACATTTCAATAATGCGATGGAGAATAAAAAGGGTGTTCAAATAGATTTCTCAGCCGCAGCAATTAAAAACATGGAAAAAACCGGTGGGATATTTCCGCTGTTAGCTGCGATTCCAGCGTTGATCGCCGCGGCGGCTCCAGCAGTGGCTAAGGCGGCGGCGTTGGGGGCCGTTGGTACCGCGGCGGGGATGGCATTAAAAAAGGCAACCGGGAAAGGATATAAAAAAAACGACCCGTAGCCGGAAAGGGTCTAAGACTACCGGGAACCCCGTATTCATGGTACTCGGGAAAAGGTCTGAGACTACCGGGAACCGTTTAATGACTCCAATGTCTAATTTTGATTTAATAGACGCCGCAAACGCGCTAGCGATAAAAAACTTCAGAGGTGTTTTCATGAGGGATCAATTACCGGCGGCACCAAGGAGTATTGAAACCGGCATAATTAACCTCGATGGGTCCTCCGGAGCGGGAACTCATTGGGTTGCGTACGCGATTGATCCGCGTGCGATCGTCTATTTTGATTCATACGGGTTAGCCCCGCCGAAAGAGTTCATGCGGTATATCCGGGCGTGTTCAGCCCGGGTTTTTTATTCCACGCTGCCAACACAGCAATTAAGTGACCCACCAATATGCGGCCGTGAGGTGTTAAACGTACTCGCGGCGATTTCATCATCGCGGAAACCACCTCATGTGGTTGTAAACGAATACACTAGTGGGGTCGTAGAGGCCCGGCGGGTTAATTAGAAACGCTGTTTTTTTTTTACAATAACGATGATTGATATCTGGGGACGACCGGTTTCGGCGCTGAAAAAACCCACGGAAACGCCCGCCACCGGTGACATAAAAAAAACTAATTGAGAATGAAATCGCTGATACGTTGAATTTAACCAGTGTTGACCCGGGCGAAATAGTTGTATTTCAAGACCGCCAGGGTAAATTGAAATCCAGTAATGTGTCGCTGGATGACGTTTTAATACGACAGCGTAATGCCGCCGAGAACACTATCGCGTTGTATACCAGTGACGGACGACTCAAACCGGGTGAACATATATCGACGGTGACGGATAGGATAATGTCAATCCGAGACGGTTTTACAATGTTAGATAAATCGGTAACCGAACTTGACGCGCAGGTGAAAAAATCTGTCACCGAGGTGGAAAAGTCTGTCACCGGTATACAACTCACTACCGCTAGTTTTTTTGGGACCCCGACGGTAACCGAACCAAATCTTGCAACAATAAAAAATACTATTTTGGAGTTTACAACGCTGTCGGGCCAATTTCACACGTTACGAAAAAATGTTAATAGGATCGATGGCAACGTTGATAAATTCTTTGGTAAAAAAAATGTCAAACCGGATGAGATTACAACAACTATAAATGATATCACTGCGTATGGACAGGAAATAAGAACAATCAAAACTGATGTTACAGCGAATACATATGAAATAGGAACAATCAAAACTTATATTGCAGCAAACAAAAAGGATGTTGCAGCGAATACATATGAAATAGGAACGATCAAAACTTATATTGCAGCAAACAAAAAGGATGTAGACGCGCATACACAGGAAATAAATACACTCAAAACTTATATAGGCGCGGATACAGGGGAAATAGGAACACTCATTACTAATGTTGCAGCGATTAAAGACAAACTACCTAGAATGACAGAGCAACTCGAAAAAATAAAAATCCATCATGAGAAAACCATCAGCACGGTATACACAATTCAGTATGGATTTTTAGATTGGACTCCTACGAATAATACAGTAGATATCACCGCAACTGTTTGGGGTATTTATCGATTGACATTGATTTCAAATGCGAAGTTCAATATATCATCGCCGAATTCAACCGGGTTTAACAATGCAATATCAACAATCATTGACAAGAATGCAACCGAACGGTTTATAATTTATGCCGTTGATAGTAATATATTTAGGGCAAACATTACATGGTATGTGGAATTTGTAGCGAATCTAAGTAATTAAAAACACTAGCTCTTTTAAAATAAAAATGACCACCAGGGTAATTGAATCAGAGGTATCACCAACGTCACATCAATATCGATTCGATACCGCAAAAGAATTCTCCGCAAATTTGAAAACGCTTTCCGAACAATACCGCGCAAAAATAAAAAAATACCGTCGTAAAATAACCGCCATCGACGCGGTCGTGTACTCGGTGTCGGGTATAGTAGCCGGTACCGGCGTCGTTTTATCCACGGTGACCACGATAGCCCCGATCGCTGTTCCAATCGCTGTCTCCGCGATGACAACAATTGCTGGAGTCGCCAACGCAATCACCAGGAAGATATCATCGTGTTTTCAGAAAAAACTCAACGAGTATACAGTAAAACATCAAATAGTATCCGACGCGTACTCGAAATTATCCGGGTTGATCTCGCTGTCGATCGATAATTCGTTTATATCCGATGTTGAATTCTCCACGATGGTCCAGTTGTATAACTCCGCGATGTCAAAAATCGAGGATTTTCAACTGGAAGCCGGAACCACTTCAATAGACTCTGGTTATTGAAATTAGACACAACGAATAATAATAATGTCGCTGAACCCCGAAGGGTTTCAATTACTTCAACGGATCGCGGAGAACACCACTCCGGTACAAACAAGCATGATATCGATAACGTCAACGAAACCCGAATTCAGTGTGAACTTTCCATCACCGGTTCCAGTGAAGGAAATAGCGCTGGCAAAATTGCGAGTATATCACAGTTGGCCTAATATCCGAGCGGAAGCATTTAACGGACAACAACCCAATAACTCGCTGGTTTTCGCATGGACAAATAAACCCAATGGAACCCCAGACTGGAGGGAGGTTACAATACCAACTGGGTCATACCAAATAGAACAAATCAATAACGAACTTCAACGCAGGATAAAATCGATCACAGGAAAAGAATCAAAAATCGCTATTACGGTTCATGAACCGACGTTATCGTCGACGATTGAAATAAGCACACCGGGGTATATGGTTGATATTTATGGTAGTTCAATAAGAACCATACTGGGTTGGCCCGAGAATCCACCTAATGAAATTCCCGCGGACTTGCACACGAATGCGCAATCGTATCATGAAATTATTACCAGTTATCTGGATGATTTGTCTATTATAAAAAGCACGTTATTACCCAGCAGGTTCTTATTTCAAGACAGGAATACCATGCAATGGTATTTTCCGTATAAGGAAACTCCTGAATCGTCCGCCGTGGTCACAATTAGTTTAAATGATATCGCTAGTGCTTTTATCGAGATTAATCATGATTACCAATCACAACTAGAACAGCTACGGAAAACAAAAGCACGAAAACACGTTGAGGTGTTAAATCAACTTGTATCAGACATGGAATATATTAATAAACGAATCGTTGAGACAATATCTGCTAACAGCGATGATAATAAGCAAAAATTCCTGACCGAGTATAATATCATAGAAGCCGATTTACCCGATTTCAGGTTTCCAGGATACAACGCGCCAGAACTAAGAAAGTCTCTTGATGATTTTCTCAGTCCATCAACTTATATTCTCAGACACGATAACGGAGATGGTGGTAGGCATATTGCCCCACACAACGTAAATATCGCATCGGTGATAGCAATCAATCTAGTGTGTGATGCTATCGAAGGGAGTTACCAGGTGGATACCAAGCAATCAAATCAGGCTCAACAGGGGTATATCCTTTATTCGTTTTCACCAACAGCCCCTCCGGGATTTTTAATCGTTGAGAGCCCGATTAATCCGGTCTATATGCGATGCCATAATCGGTTTTTAACGAGAATTAATTTCAGACTTACCGATCAGTCAAATAACCTAATTGATCTGCAAGAGGAGGAGTTAGTGATCACTCTGTTTGTAAGATCATAGCAGCAGGGGGGGCGATGACATCGACGCGGTCGTCGATGTGTTTACGACGCTGGGGATCGACGCGCAGAAGGCATTAATTAAACCAAATGACGATTGGACGATCCCCCGACGACGACGTCGTTTTTTTTTTACCAGGCGCTGACGACACCGGATCCGCAGAGTGCAGAAAGTATTAATTAAGCCAAATGACGATTGGACAAAATGTCGGATTCGCCCCCCCCCCCCCCCTGCTGCTCATGTCCAGCAATTGTCAAAGACGTCCTAAACTGGAAGCGTTCAACGTGTTTGGACTCGATGACAAAAAGGCGGGCGATAAACAGTTCGTAGTCTATCCACTGTTGATTTCTGCCACAGCTTCATAACGCAGTATCAATTTACTGCATTACCTAAACCAATTAAGCCGGTTATGCCTATCTCAATACATGGAGCATAAAAATCACGGCTATTTCTGTTATCGCAGCTTGCAATGCTTTCCTCAATCTCAGCGACAAACAGGATCACCTCTCGTCGGGATACTGTCAGGAACTTCAAACTGTACAGATGTCACGCGATTAAACGCTGCAGTTCGAACATAACCAGAGAAAGTACGTGCACACGTTTTATATCCGTTATAATTGCGAGGCCACACTGGAAAAGGTAGAAGGATCCTCGCCAAATCCAAACCATTCTTTCACCCAGATGGAACATAAACATGTCCCGCGCTCGATCGGCTGCTCCATCGATGAACGCTTGTCTTCTCCGTATCGTCAGTATCTCGGATAGGATTGCACCCCTGGTTCAGTGAGCAACTCAAAGCAGAATTGAAACTCATCCAAGACACAACAACGCCGATCAATGCACTTACCAAAGTACATGTACAACTTAGACAACACACCTCAGCTGAACAATGCCACATCTGCGAAGAGTACTTCAAGCTGCATGATCGCAAAGTCAGAGACCACTGCCATATCACCGGTCACTATTGAGGAGCTGCTCATGCCATTTGTAACCTACGCTTCAAAGATTCAGACTTTCTTCCAGTCATTGCGCATAATCTACGAGGATATGATGGGCATTTCATTGTGGCAGCTCAATCATCCTCGTGTCAGATCGATTCTTGCCGAAGTAGGAACTCAGATCAAATGCACACACACACATTCTAACAGCATCTCGATCACCACTGGACCTTTCCGATTCATCGATTCGTTTCAGTTCATGTCGACATCGCTGAAATAACTCACTAAACACTGTCCTCAGTTGACCTGACTCGAAAAGGAATTTGATGATAAAGCCGACCTTCTCAAGCAAAAAGGAGTTTATCCCTACGAGTACATCGATTCATCCTCACGCTCTGACGAAACATCGCTACCATCCCAAAAAGACTTATATTCTCATTTCAGTATGACAAGAATCTCCGATTACGAATATCAGTACGCGAAAAGATATGGAACAAATTCGGATGCAAGACTCTGCGAGATTATCACAATGTTTATCTCAAAACGGATGTGCTCCTGCTCGATGGTGTCTTTGAAAATTTCTGACTCAAATGCTTAAGCCATTACCAACTCGATCCACTCTGATATTTCTCCTCACTGGGTCTTTCCTGTGACGCCATGCTGAACAAATCGGTATGACCTTAGAACTCTGCACCAATCCATATATGTTCATGTTCAACGTTCATGTTCATCGCCAACCATAAATGCTATTTTACCGAGATCTCAGCTATCCACCCCATCTCCACGACGATCATAACGAGTATTCCTTCTGTGCTGAATAAATTCTTGTCGACAACTCGATGCTCTCTCCTGAACAGCTGAAACAAAAGGAGCAGTTCGGACTCGGAGATGCTATTGTGAAAACTCTCATACCCAATCTCAACCATAAAACCCACTACAAAATGCATTATCGTCTGCTCGAACAAGCTCTCCAGCACAGACTCGTTCTCGAAAAGTTCACCGGGTACTCAAATTTCGTCAATCTCCGTGGATGAAACGCTACACCGATCTCAATACCCAACAACAAGCCAAAGCCACCACGGACTTCGAAAAAGACTTCTTCAAACTCAAGAACAATTGCGTCTTCGGAAAAACCATGGAAAACATCAGACATCGCAAGAAAATCGAAATCGTCAATAACCGACGACGACGAGTTAAGCTCGTGGCCAACGATGCCTTTTTCAGCATGAAAATCTTTGACAAAGAACTCGTCATCATCGAATCCAGAAAGACCCATATCTTGCTGGACAAACCTATCTCCGTGGGAGCTCTCCAAAATGCTCATTCTCGAGTTTCACTACGACTTCATCAAGCATAAGCACGGTAATAAAGCCCCACTATCCATGACCAATACCGACTCGCTCGTCTACGAAATTCACAATGACGATGTCTACGCAGACATCTATAAGCAACGTGAACTCGTTCGACTTTAGCGTTTATCCACGAGATCATCCCTTCCACTGCGATGAAAAGAAAAAGGTGCTAGGACATTTCAAAGTTGAAACATGTGGCTTACCCATCACGGAATTCATGGGACTAAAATGTACTGCATCACTTGTGACGATGGCATCCTCATGAATAAAGCCAAAGTTGCTGCTGCTTACAAAAGGCCTAAAATAGACTCGTAGCAATTATTTTTTACAGAGATTTATCTACATTTATGTTGAAAAGTCTTTGGCTACTTTCTTCAAGATATGAATTTGAATTTTGAGCAGATCAGAATACGCCTACTGGAAAACCAAAACCTAAACAATTTCACAAATTGCGTCCATATAATAATCTTTAGGCAGAATATCTAAATATCTGAAGAAAAAAAAAATTTCAGTTTAGTATATGAGGGATAACAACGTCCAGTATTGGGAACTACTTGTAGTACACTACAAGAACAGAAATTGTGTATTTTTTATAATTAATCCTTTGGAATTGTCACTCGACAGAAAGACGCAACGCAGCGCTGTTACGTATGGTACAATACAAACCCAACTTTTCGAGCTAAACAAGCTCTTCGTCAGGGAAAGATACAATTGACACCAATCACAAATTAATTATTTTGCCTATCACTTAGAGAATGAAAATATTTTGACCTCATATGTGTGTGTATATATATATATATATATATATATATATATATATATATATATATATATATATATATATATATATATATATAGTTATGCAAAATTATGTATTTTGTATTAAATCATAGCCTATTTGTGATCTAGATTTTTAAAGACGCATCTTATGCCGGTACCAATTGCACCGGTAATCTTTTGTCAATATAGTGGACTGGTTCAATGATGTATTCATTTGGAATGAGTATTCTCAAGTATCTAATTTTGATACCGTCCGTTGACCAAACAGTATGAACCTGGTGAATATGATCGTTAAAAAAACACTTTCCATGGCCTCTTCAGATATGTAAATAGTTGGTCTTGATTGGTTTGCTTCATCCACTTATACAAGGCAGTTTTATTACTCTGAATTTTCTTTTTTTTTTTTTTTGTTCTTTGTAATTTTTATTGAAAACAAACATTTCCTCGTATGGGTGGTGGTTTTGCTGACATGGAAACTCGTGACACGTTTAAGCCACAGGGACTCGTATCGTTGCTTGCAGTTTACCAGTCATACTTGTACTATCTAATAACTAGTTATTATATAGTACATGTATGACAGGTAAATTGTAAGCAGCGATAAGAGCCTCTGTGGTTTAAGCCTATTCGTAAGAAACTATCTGGCTTACATGTTTCCTCCAAAAGAAAACGACAGAAGTGTAATCTGTTTATGGTAGTTTGTAAACATTTATTGCTACCAGAGACCAGTTAGTAGTACAGTTGCAGTCGATTTCGCATTCCAAACTTTCAGCATTTGCACTTGAATGCTGATAAAGTAAATCACACTAAAATGTTAAATGTTGATACGAGAGTGTGGCAGCCAATGTTAAAGGACTGCACCAGAGGCCATTGGTATTTCAGAAATCACAACAACAATTACACGATTGTTATCATATATAATTGCAGTTCTGTATTTCTGGCATAATTCCCTTATGGAGTTGTAATTACAAGATAGTGCCTTCATTTTAAATCATATATGGTTATAATTTCAAGATAAATTACCATCTGATTTTTAAAGCTGCATGCAGTTATTAGAAACACCAAAAATATGCTCCATAATGGAAATACAAAAGTATTTGTGTTTTCAGTATATAGATATATAGATAGATGCACACACACACTAACACACACACACATCAGTGTACTTACTACAATTATGGTTTTTATTTGTTTGGATAATAACACTCGTCAAAATCAACTTTGATTTAAGTGATTTTCATACAAATTATTTACTTCATTCATTGCATAGGTCTTACTAAGATTTTAAAACTAGGAGTCCAGGGCTCCTATTTTGGTAAAATGTGTAATGTCAGTGAATCCTTTGGTACTTCAGTACTTTGCATTCTGTCTTTATGTTATGATTTTCCATTTATCATACCTGTCCAGTCAAGTACAATGAAGTGATGTCACTGCATGAATTGTTCTAGAAATATTTAAAACATAAACAGCATCATTATCAAAATCACTTAAAGTTGATTTAATGATGAGCATTATTATTCAAACAAATACAAATTATAATTTTACTGTGTAAATCTATGTTATATACAGCAAAAACATGTAAATACTTGTGTATTTTGGTTATTGAGTGTATTTTGCTGTTTCTAGTGACCCATGAGTCAATATAACCATGTGAGCCTTTTTAGCAAGAGAGAAAATCCAGTGTGGTTTGAAGGAATTATAAGAACTATTTCTGTAATCGGTTTTTCTTTTATCAGGTTATGAACTTTTAATTCTTTAAATCTGAATCATCAGCGGCATGATGATTATCATCGGCTTTACCATAGGATTATCACTCCTTTGGCAGTGTTGTGAACAGTGGCAGTGATAAACATTGGCTGAGGTAAGATAATTCCCCTGGGTTTGCTCAGCACTATAGTGGTTATGGTTTTTGTTAAAGTTTCGCATACTGACTGGTCACACGTCTTCAAACTTATGAGGAGTAGTTGTCAAACATGGACAGTATAGTGAGGAGAACAGCTCTTTCACATTCATACATTAACATGCAGGAAAATGTGTGAGACAAATAATTCTTTTTAATTTATAGTTTCATATTTACATTTTCAGCCTGTGTATGAAAGGCACAAAACAGATTTTGCCATCTCTACAGACAAGTCAATGATTGATCTCAGAGAACCAGCAGTCAGACTTATGAAGACTGCAGAAGACGCAGAGTCAGCACTTTTTCTCAGATTAGGAGCCATGACAATGCCGGAGATCACCATCATGAACCTTATCAACTGGGTGGCAGCATCGGCCATGATCATTGGAGGAGTTTTCCCCTTTATCCCACAGTACTTAGATATAAGGAAAACTGGGAATTCTGAAGGGTTCTCTACATTTGTCTGTCTCAATCTACTTATAGCGAACACATTAAGGATACTGTTTTGGTGAGTACATTCCGTGAGGATATTATACTCCTCAATAAATAAAATAGCATTTTTGAACATTAATGAAATAGAGTTTAAGTAACATACCTTGTATTTAAATCATTAAGCTCTGTACAATACTTTTACTTTCAAAGAAAGAATTTTTATATAAGAAATTTATCAAAACTCATTTTTAAGATTTTTTATTCATGCATTGGCTCACTATAAGGTGAGAACGATGACTTGGAAACCATGCCTAAATGTTTGGAAAGTATAAGAATAAAATTGCAGATGTTGAGTACTGTGGAAAAATGGTCTATCCATTTTCAATATACAAGCCTTTTAAGTTTATGACTTGAAATCTTATGTTTATTTTTTGTCATTGATATTTGAATCATATTTCCTGCTTTATTTTTAAAGTATGTTAATTTGATAGCAAAAAGTTTTATCTAGATAACCGATTCATCGTTTTTGGATATTTGTTTGTTATTGAAGTATTGAAAAATTTGACTTCATAATTAGGTTGGACAGATTTCACTTACCTGATGCCTGGGACAAGCTAAAATTTGACAGGCCCAAGTTTATAAGGCTCTTACCCACAGCAAGTCTTACAGAAAGAGACAGTTTGTGATGCTATGTGTTTTGCAGATATTATACTCAGCAAACTTACATATATGACTTTTATTTAGCATATGTATGTAACACATACTTCTGTATGTAAATGTGTGCAATTTAATTCAGATCTCCTTTATTTCATGATATACTGTCAAAATCTGTCACTTTCTTCTTGTTAGTGTCAAGGTAAGTCTTGCATTTTTTCGCACAGATATAATAAGAATGCTTAGAACATGTATTTGAAATCAGACAAATAGAGAATGAATACAGTCATGTATAGTTAAAGATTTAAAATTTTTAGGAAAAGTCAATTGGGTACCTGTCAATCTGAATGATCGGTTACCTGGGTACCCGATCAGAGTGAAATTATATTAACTGTGAGCCTGAATTCCTTTTGTTGCAAGTTCATCCATGCCCCTCCTCAAGGTATAAACATAATTGTTACTAATACGAGTGGCAAAATAGCGCAGTCTGAGCATAAAATGAGTAATCTATATATTAAATGTCATAATTACAGAAAACTGCATGAAAACATACATTTATTTATGCTACTTACTTCGATCTGCATTTAAAATTCTTGTCACAGATTGACTAAATCCATTTGGATTAGTACGAGAATACAGACACAAAACAAAATGATAAAATATTTAAATACAACATTCACTTTAACTAATCTTCACATGTTTAACTTTTGCTGAAAGGTCATAAAGTTATGTAGACAAATCCTTAATGCTGTATTATGTCACTGACCTGTTTCAGAATTGATAAAGCGCTGTTTGTACTTTTCCTGACACAACATGTTCTTCAGTTTAGCAAATCCTCTCCTAACATTTTTTAGTCATATAACAACCACAAGCCTCATCGGTTTCACTGAATATTTGGCACCGTGTTTTTCTTTTTTTAATATAGACTGGTCTGCTACATAAGTGTGTATCAGACAATAATGAATCCATGACACATGGTTTCAAATTCAAGAAACCCATCTACTTTCTTGGAAATGCATCATGAACAGTTACTGTAAATAGAAAAAAAGGAAACTGTTTGATGTACATAGACAAATGGTCGCAGACATTGAAAATATAAGTTGATTAGTAGACGGAGGTCTGCAGTGTGACATGGGCCTCAAACTGTACTCATTATTCTTTCTCACTTGCTCCTGACGTTGTCCACATATCTATCTACATGTACTGTTAGATGTATCTTTTTAGATAACTTAAAAGCTGATAAGAAAACCCCAAAAATCTGTTTATTTGTAGAATTTATGTAATACATTTTTAAGAAACATTATTTTTTTTAACCATATTTTTTAAAATTGTGATTTTATGTTATCATGGTTTTGGGCAAATTCCAAGGGATAATTCGATATTCCAGTTGGCTTGCAAATAAACTATTTCACTTTTCCTAACATTTGTCCATCCCGAATCCTATAATAGTTTTTTCGTTTAATTTGTAGTGTTTTTAAGTACTTAGCTAAAAGTTGGGACTTTTGATTACATAGCTTTCAGATATATAGTAACAGTAATATGTACCTGTCACCTCTTCCTGGATTCAAGTCATCACATCCAGGCTCTTAATTCCAACCTCCAATTGGCATAGAAAGTTCTGTAACAGAAAGAACACAGATTCAGTCTGAATCCCAGTCCTATTATTCTTCTCTTTTCTTTGGATGCCTTTGCTGTAAACTTATACAAACTCACTCATGGAGAATTGCCTTTGTTTTGTGTTAAAAAGATGCTTTTTGGCATTTTAGCAAAATGTTTCATAGTGCAAATCACTTCTTTGAATGTTATTTTAGCTCAGATTTCAGGACTTGATTGTGCTGTGTTTAGCAAGCAGTGCCCAGTTAAATTTGTCCCTTTCCCATTATCTGTTGTTAGGCTAAGCATTGGTTGCCCATTTTTGCATCTGGTGTTTTATTGCCATTTTCTTCTAGTTGCTCTACAAGAGTGAATTCATAATGGTTTCCATTTTAGTCTGATATGAGAATATTTTTATTATACTTTCCACTTTAATGTGAAATTGAAATGCAGTAATTTCAATTTCATCATAAAATTAGAATATCTGTCATTTCAATTTGTGGCCCTGAGTGGAGTGTTGTCTAATGCTCTTGCCTTTACAGATCACTCGCACATCTCATTTCTCTCTGTGTGAGTTTGCGTCTTGGCTCAACCCATGTGAGCATGTGAGAAAGCTTGTTAGTAACTTCCTGTGGGTCGGTGGTTCTTCCCAGGGTCTTCCAGGTTCCTTCCTCCCAGAATATATTGGCTGCCATATATGGTTCATCATGTGCTGAAAAATGGTGTTAAAACCCCTAAAACCAAGCCAGTCATTTCAACATGAAATTTCACAAAGTGTGGGGAAATGTAGACACCAAAAGGCCCCATAGGAAAATCACCACACCTGTTTGGCTTGTACTAAATGTGTATGCATGGATGGTTGTCAGCTTTGCACTTTATGGTCTGATGAAAATATGGACTTTACCGTGTTAGCCTACTTATGAAAAATGAAGAAAGACCTTGTTTCCTCGATCACAGGGGGATATGAAATCTTTTTCACCTCTATCCAAGGAGGGTATGGGATCTTTCTCTGAGTCCTGTGGGGCTCAGAAAAGGACTGCTTGCTTCAAGGAGGGTATGGGATCTTTTGCTTCTTGATCACAGGAGAGTATTGATCATTGTCTTTGTTAGAGAAAAGTTGTGCACCTTTAGGGCAAGCATGTTATGGGTTCTGTTTTTAAGGTATGCATCGAATGAAGCTGTGAATAACAAACACATCAATCCTAGATTATATGTTTCAGATTTTAAAAGTATACAGAAAGTTGTATATATGCTACACTTACGAGTCGTCACTACATTATTATTAGTGACTATCTTTTGTTGATTTTGCTTACCTCTGTGAACTGGATTACTAGGTCAGTATATAACCAGATATATTAGTCTCTGGGGTTACTAAAGCTTTCAGCTTTAATGGTCATCCTTAAAATATACTTTGTTGTTTGTTTTTTTTTTTTTTGTTCTTTTAATAAAGCTTGCCTCATTTATTTATTACTATTTCATTTCCAGTTTGCTCCAGTTCAAAATATGGATAATCATTCAAATCTGCTGAGAATGTTTTTGTATTTAAGAACACTCAGTAAGCCTTAAACTTGCGTAATTGCATCCAAGTTACCTGTGATTCTTATCTTAAGTAGTAGTTGTTCTGTAATTTACATACTATTCATTTTACTGTTTTACGATCGAGCTGGGTGATAATTGGTTTGGGACAAAATCTGTTATTTCTGATGATTATTGAAATTTAGTATCTAAACTTGTATTATGTAAACTGAATCTAAACCTTTCTCAGATTGTGATTGACATGACTGTGAACAATTTATTTCAAAGGCTAATCCCTAAGATGAAAATGCTTGCTTGGAATCAAGATTTCCACAATATTGCGCAAAGATTAAAAATTTCCCAAATTTCTTGGGTGTTTTTGTTACTTTCAAAAATCCTTCTCCGATGGATGGATTTTTCCAGCACAGCCACATAGCTCAATTTGGATAATAATAATAATAATAATAATAATAATAAAGGCTTTATTTTCAGAGGGTGACAGTTACTAATGAGAACTAATCTACCTTGAGGTCCTCTATTATGTACATATAAAATACAAGCTAATAATAACATATTCACACACACACACACATATGAACACACACACACACACTATATATATAAACTGTTCACATAAACGCTACATTGATGCAGAAATGTAAATGAAGTACAAGAGGTGGGTGGTGTAATGTGTACTGTAATAAGTGCACCATTTTGTTTTTTATTATTTGTTATGATTTTATCCATCTAATACACCTATTGTGGAAGGAAGAGCTATTTGGAGCTGATTTAATATCATGTGGATATTATTCCAAACATGGACACCTGCATATTAAAAGCTATTTTTTATTAGCTTGTTTTATAGCTTGGGTATTTTTTCATTTTGCCCTTTTAATGATCTTAGATTTGGGTTACCAGTAGATTCTCTGTAAGATTTTCTCTTGTTAAGTTGGAGGAAGTCAAATTTAAGGCTACAGTAACACCAGATGTTTTATATTGTACAAGATGTACTCACTTGGATCCAACTGCAAACAACATAGAACCATATCTGCTTTGACATAATGAAAGCAGATCAGGGTCTATGCTGTTTGTTTCTACTGATTAGACTTATCATGCTGCATATTTCCAGATCTGCTATGTGACAGTTGATCTGGGCCTGTGTACTTTGCAGTTGGATTTGACTTGTAGGGGAGTATATACAGTAGATTGTTATTTCTTAAAATTGTATATTTTCTGTTTCCAGGTTTGGTAAACATTATGAACTTCCCCTTCTTGCACAGAGCATCATCATGATTATCACCATGCTGGCCCTAGTACATGTCTGTGTCACAGCCAAGCACAAGTCAGAAATAATTTCCTCCAAAGTCAGAAAATTTTCAGGTAATTTGTGCTACATTTTTTTTACTGGTAATTGTTTTATAGAAGTATCTATGATTCTGTGTATTCATGGATATCTTAGGATCTTTAGATTGTGAATGATTTGGCATCTGTGTTTGAATGATTTGTTGTTTTTATATACGTCTCACAATACCACATGTACCATGCAATGCATAAATGTGGTAAATATTTGGAATCTCTACACTAGGGGAAGAGTCAGGCAAAAGTTACCCACCCCTACTTATGGGTTACGGAAAGCTTTCATGTTCTGAGTACAATATCAACTGCTGTCTTTTTTGTTCTGACTTCCAAAAAGACAGCATTGTGTAGAGTGTTCCACAGTTGACTGGCAGTGAAACTTTAGGCTAAATTTTCAGGAATATCTCACAGACTTAGCAACTCATTTTGACACTTTTCCACAAATTCAAATTTAATTGATTTTTTCAGACTATACTTTGATATATTTTTCCTGATTGAATCAAATTTTGACACAAGCAGATAGATGTGTTTTCAAGTTCCATTGACAAACATTTCAGTTATCTGAAATTTGATAGTATCCAATGAATGCCAGTTTTAGATGACGTCAGAAGTTGGTTTCTTTAAACAAATGATATAAAAAAAAACTTACTAATGTTGACAAAAGTGATTAGATAGCTGAAATATATCTCAGTGAAACTTGAAACCATGTCCACTTGTTTTTGTCAGAAAAAAATGTACAACAAAGTCTCAGCCCTTGGATAAGAACAGCTACATTTTTGTCTATAAGACAATGGAAGGGGTCCACAGAGTGCCATTGTGCTATGCTCAGTATTATGCAACAGTCATTTAACTGGAGATAATGATGAATGCACATTCCCTAAGTGGTGGTGGTAATGGGTATGAGCATAAGTGCAAAGCTTGTGCTTCTACTGCAGAGTTAACATCTTAATGAATGCAAGAGTTGATGGTTTATTATCTGTTCACATATATGTGTCAAGATCAGTCTGTAGACATTGTGACCCACTTTAATTTTTTGTTAGATTCCATACAAATCTGAATAATGTACAGTCAGACCTATCCTAACCTTTACATAGTAGTCATCTGGTGACAATGGCATTCTCATTTCCCACAGTAAGTTTCCTACATAAATGTTCTATGTAATGGTCACCTGCTTTCTGTGGTTAGTGGCCAGGTGTTTCCTAACCAAACACTGGTTTATTGCTGCTGTAAGCAGTCAGAGGAGCATTTCTACAGTGACCACGCTGTCTATGTAAACTAAATTTTATTTGCAAACCTTTCTTATCTCACTTTGACTCACCTTACTTCAGTCATATTGTCATTGTAAGTCAAAAGTATCAATATGTCAGTTTTAGAAGTGAGACAGTTTGTATCATTAGGGTAGAGAGTCAAAGCATTTGCTGCATGGTGGGAAAATAGTCAGGTTATTGCTGCAGAAATGGAAGTCATCTTTTATGCCAGTATGACACATACAGTTCATTATCTTCAACTATTTGCTTGTGAATTAATGTTTTCTCTGATAAAAATAAGTTAATCTTTAAGAAAAGATATCAGTTACATCCCTTTTCATTAGGGTCAGGGGTCATTAATTATCTAAAACTTGTCTGTAAAGGCAGGCAAAATTTCAGTTCATGGGTCACAGTGAATAGCTATATGCTGCTTCCCTATTCACTACAAGGCTTCACAAAATCTTTTGGTCTCAACAATTTGAGCAGCTGGCTAATGCTGATAATGTCTTTGTCAGCTGTTAATCAGGAATGAAATTAGTGCTTTCTCATTGTGCACAAAATAAACGAAGATGAGTTATTATTTTAAGTCAGTAATCATTTATTTTATAAGATGGAACAAAGTGGGCAGGATACATTAATCTTGTGTGGAACAAATTTGGAATTATAACATATTTTATGATTTTGTTGTATAGTTCACCTACAACACTCTTGACAACAAAATAATATTAATGATAATAATGAAAACAATAATGATAAGGATTATGATATTCAGTACCTTGTGCTTTTTTCCGAAACCAATTTTGAAAGGTGAACCTCTTTACAGTGGTCACCTGTGTACAAAGGCCAGTTTTGCCTTTTCGCATGGGTAGCCACTACTTAAAGGTTTGACAGTACCTAATTCTTCTGATTACAGCATGAGTAATTGTTAAGCAATGAATGGAGCCCTTTTTTCTGGATGGACTATATGATTCACTATTAGATTGATTGCATGATGATTTTCAGACAACATGGCTATTTAAGCTATGTTTATATAGAGACAGCTTTATTATTTTCTGGGGCCCCGAGTGGCCGAGTGGTCTAAAGCACTCTCCATTACAGATCACTGCCATCTCACCTCTGCGTGGGTTCGAGTCTTGGATTCGGCTAATGTGGGTATGTGACAAAGCTTGCCAGTAGCTTCTCGTGGGTCGGTGGTTCTTTCCAGGGTTTTCTCGGGTTCTTCCTCCACCATTAATACTGGCCGCCATGTATAGCCTATCGTGTGCTGAAAAATGGCGTTAAAACCTACAACAACAAAAAATCATTGATTTCTATTTTTTGTAAAGCAGCAGCTGATAATTTCAGCAACCTGAAGCAGTTAGAATGAATTGATGATTAGCAATTGCTCAGTTAGGCATGTAGATTAACTGATGTATAAATTTGGGTGAGAAACTTTTTTGTGATCAGTTCATTGTTTGGTGTTTGGTTGTATATGCCGATTGACTAAGCAAACATCAGCTGGCTGTTGTTGACCTGGACTAAATATGGTCATACCAGGATGCATGAAGACAAACATAAAGAAGACTCATTGGTATTGGTTCAGTATTAATTAGATTAACAGTTATTGGCTTTTTTAAGTGCCTGCCGACATCTTTCAGAAATAAGCTAAGATCAAAATCCATTGATGAACTATTGACGCAGCAGAAAGTAAAATATACTCAAAATTAGAAAATTGTAACATCTTTATTTGTATGAGTTATTTTCTGGTACAAAAAAAACAACATATCTTGCCATATGATTAAATCAGACTTTTTAATTTTGAAACTTGGCACTAAAACTTTGACTTTGTGAAATTTTAGGAGCTAGGCCATGATTATGTTATTTCCATATTTGTATTAAAGCATGCTGTAGAGTGGTTTCACTGCATATCTGTGTATGGTATATCTGTATATAGTATACATATTTATGGTATATCTGTGCATGGTATATCTGTGCATGGTATATCTATATATGGTATATCTGTATATAGTATATTTGTATATGGTATATGTATATATGTTATACCTGTATATGGTATTTGTATATATGGTATATCTGTGTATGGTATATCTGTGTATGGTATATGTGTTATGGTATATCTGTGTATGGTATAGCTTTATATGGTATATCTGTGTATGGTATATCTGTAATGGTATATCTGTATATGGTATATTGGTATATGTATATATGGTATATCTGTGTATGGTATATGGTATATCTGTGTCTGGTATATGTATATATGGTATATCTGTATATGGTATCTGTGTATGGTATAGCTTTATATGGTATTTGTATATATGGTATATCTGTATCAGATATATCTGTGTATGGTATATCTGTATATGGTATATGTATATATGGTATATCTGTATATGGTATATGTATATATGGTATATATGTATATGGTATATCTCTGTATGGTATATCTGTATATGGTATATGTATATATGGTATATCTGTATGTGGTATATGTATATATGGTATATATGTATATGGTATATCTCTGTATGGTATATCTGTATATGGTATATGTATGTATGGTATAGCTGTGTATGGTATAGCTGTATATGGTATTTGTATATATGGTATATCTGTGTATCAGATACATCTGTATATGGAATATCTGTGTATGGTATATATTTGTATGGTACATCTGTATATGGTATATGTATATATGGTATATCTGTGCATGGTATATCTGTATACGGTATATCTGCATATGGTATAGCTGTATATGGTATATACTTGATTATAGGTTGAATCCAGCTGCAAGACAGAACAGGCTCAGATCTGCTACCACATAATGTACCATCAGATCTGGGTCCGTGCAGTTTGTTCTTACTGATCATTAAAACAGACATGAATCCTTACTTGAAAATTTTATTTTAGCAAAGTATTTCTTGTCATATAACTAAAAGTATATATCTTATACTACATTGAAATTGACTAGGTATTTTTCAGTATATAGTTTTACTTTACAGTTGTTTTCATACCTGGGGTAAAATTTGTATGTAATTTAATGTCAACATTGATCTTTTGTCATTGTATTTACTGGTATTGTCATGTTAGTGTATTGATGCATCAATCATACTAATCAGTCACGTCAGTCGTGGTGTTTAAATTTTATATCCTTGCAACCATCTTTTCCATTCATGGAAGTCATAAATGCAGCATATGAATGTGAAATGTGTAATTGTTAAAATCTTATCAAGTGACCATTGTTCCCACAATAATACCATGATGTTGATTTTATTGACTTCAGATTCTAGTGTCCCACACTCCTCACTTCATTCATCTAGTCACAATCATCAGACTGATTCCACTGAAAGTAGTTTTTTGGGTAGGTAACTTAAATATAACCCTGTGACAGCAAGCTAACCAGTCTGCCTCATGCAAAAGAGTGGTTTTCTCTTAGAATGAACCTAGGGTATGTAAATATATAAACACTAGGAATTTCAGATTTTAAAGTTTGAAATTTTAATTTTATGTATGAATCATTATTATTTCATATTCTTTAAAACCTCTGCTAGTCAAAGAGAAAAAAAATGTGTTACTTCTTTTCAAACACAATTGACATAATTCCTAACATCTTTTGGAATCTGTGCATTTCCACTAAATTAAATTATGGGATTATGGAGTATTATAAGTCACCAAATGAACATATTCTTTGTAATTGTCTGATTTGGAGAACATTTTTAGTGCATTTAGTGTAACTATGCAGGCAGGAAACCATATATGGGCATTCTGCTGTTAAGTATGTAAAGTTATTATATTTATTTGTCTGCAAGGTAAACCTTTAATCTAAAATATGTAGTTGATCCAAGAGATAGGAGGGCAGATTTTCTTCATTTATTTGCTATACATGTATAACCATGTGCAGAAAGACATAGGTAGAATTAGACAGACAGAAATAAAGAAATCTAATGCATAGTATTGCTTCAGCATTGCTTCTTAAATTTAAAAAAGTAGCAATAGTAATGAAACAGATAAAAAAGGACTGGAAATTTATTTTATATCTGGGTTCATTCTGAGATGGGAGATTTGATCAGTCCAGCGCTTGCTTATCTCGCACTGCTGCATTGAAACTTGCTGCAATTCTTCTGATCAGCAGTCAAATCCAAAGCATTTTCCCATATATGCAATGGCATGTTTCCCATACATTCCACTACATTGTGCAAGCATGTTAGTTTTTATTTTGCACTTCTTTCTTGGTTCTTCCTCCTTTAATTCCCTGTAAACCAAAAAGCACAGGAAGATCTCTTTAGTATGGTAATTTTCTGAATGCCAGTTTTGTTCCATTCTGAATAGTTACCATTAGTGAAGAACTGTACAGTCAAAGCTGTGCATGTTGGCCCCTTGTGTGATTAAATGAAAGTGTTCTTTCTGGAAAAGTTGTTCTTACAGACAAGTACATGTTATGTAGGCAAACCAGAAGATAGAATGAAGGATGGACAGAAAAAGTCATGTAAAGAAAAAGTATGCAGGTTGATCACATAAGGTAAAGATAAAACTATATTATATTAAAAAATAAACACTACCTATATGATAACTGTTTGCTCTATGCAATATGTCAGTGGGAGTAATAAATAGTGGTTGTTGGTCATTTTAGGCAGGTGATTGCTTTATACAAGCAACTTATATGGGAAGGGAATATAAAGATATTTTGCTGTTAACTTACGAATGGTACTGACAGTATGTATGGTTGAAAGGCCAGGTTTGACTGTATCAGTTTAGGAATTTTAAAATATGACCCCTCAGACCATGCTTTTCTTTTCGTCCAAGTTTTGATTACAATATTTATATTTATATTGGTGCATTATTGTGCCTAGACTCCACCCAACCCCTTCTCACTCTGCCAGCAAGTACCGTAGATGATGGGCACAGATTAACATGTCGCATTATGACAGCTGTTTTGCTGTATTGAGTAAGAATGTTAAAAGAGCCAACAATCTACAAATGTTAAATGAATCAATCATTTGCAGATGATTTTGCTTTTGATTCAACTTTGTCTGCAGTAACTTACATTATTCATGCACCTATGTTAATTTGCATCAATTTATTTTCAGCATGGGATCATGCACCTGATCCTAAATCATTTGTGTTACTTGAAGTTAATAATCTTGCCCCGGATCTAAGTCAGTGATATCACTCTTAATTTAGGGTCATGCCTCTGACCCAAATGAATCATGTTACTCTCAGTTACGGCTAACATTGGTACGTGAGAAAGCCTGCCAGTAGCTTCTCGTGGGTCAGTGGTTCTTCCCAGGGTATTCCAGGGTTCTTCCTCCACCAACTATACTGGCCGCCATGTATAGCCTATCTTGTGCTGAAAAATGGCGTTAAACCCTACAACAACAACAACTACTCTCAGTTAAAGGCAATGTCCCTGGTCCAAATTAATTAGTGATGTTACTGTCAGTTAAAGGTAATGCTCCTAGTCCTACTCACTGTTACTCTTAATTTAGGTTTGTGCCTCGATCCAATCAGTGATGTTATAGTCAGTTAAAGGTAATGCCCCTGGTCCAATTCAGTGTTACTCCTAATTTAGGGTATTACCTGCAATACAAAACTGATGTTACTGTCATTTAAAGGTAATGCCCCTGGTCCAAATTGGTGTGACTCTTGATTTAGGGTTGTGCCCCTGATACATATCATTGATGTTACTGTCAGTTAAAGATCATGCCCCTGGTCCAAGTCAGTGTTAATCTTAATTTAGGATCGTGCCTCAAATCCTAATCAACCACTCCAGTGGCCTAGTGGTTAGAGCGTCCACCTCGGATGCAGGAGATTGTGGGTTTGATCTCTTGCTGAGTCATACCAAAGACTTTAAAAAATGGTACTAACAGCTGCCTCGTTAGGCACTCAGCATTAAGAGGTTTGTATCAGGACTGGTCAGCCTGGTGTCAGGATAATGTGACTGGGTGGGACATCATGCTACATGACTGTGGCATGATGTCCCAGTGCTAGACGTCACTATAAACTGCCACACTGCAGACATCATAACTATATAACTGAAAAATTGTTAAAGCTACATTAAAAATACAAATCACACTCACACACACTCAAATCCTAACCAGTGTTCTTTCTATCAGTTATAGATCATGCCCCTATCCAGATCAGTGATGTTATTTCTTTCCAAACCAGTGGTGTTAATATCAGTTAAAATTAGTGATGTTGCTCACATTTATTTGTCATGCCCTGATCCAATCAATGGTGCTACTCTCAGTTAAGGGTTATGACTGTTATCCAAATCAATAGTACTACTATCAGTTAAGGGTCATGAGTGTTATCCAAATCAATGGTGGTGCTACTCTCAGTTAAGGGTCATGACTGTTTTCCAATCAATGGTGCTACTCTCAGTTAAGAATTGTCAAGGATATTGCTGTTTACTGTTTGGTCTATAATGGGGAAACTAGTGTGAATTTATTTATATCCATTGAAATAAATTTTGCAGAAATATTTTTCTTTTACTGTTGGGTATTCATGGAAGTGCATGGAAACAGGAAGCCATTGATGGTGAAGGGGTTCCTGTAGTCTTCTAAGATGGGTCTTTTTTGTTTTGGTCATCTAATTCATGCTTTGTAGTAGCCATTAAATCCTCAAAAAAATAGGTACTCCACTAGAATAAAGGAATTTACTGTTTTGATGCTAAGCGATGTATGCGCTTTATTTTCATGCTTTTGCAATTTTTCTTGAAAATGATTACTGCTTTGTAATTCCTGTGAAACAGCTTTCTAGCACAGCTGTAAAATTTATATTGAGTTGGTTTTATGTTTTGTTGATGTTTGACACACTGATAATTAAATAATTGCATAGATTTATTTTATCCTCTGTATACCATAACCTTACATTATAGGATATGATATGAAGATTTGTTCACCTAAGGCAAGTCATATTCCACAAGGGTGAAGCCCCCCCCCCCCCAAATGGAACATGACTTGTTGCAGGTAAACAAATCTTTATATATCCCCTAAACAAGGGCAACAAATTGTTTATTATACTGAATCAAACAAGAGAAAAACATGATCATATGATGGACGTGCAATATTTGGTTACCTGACATATGTCATGATGTGGGCATTCAATGACACTTAATTTTTTGAGGTTTGATAAAATTGGTATACAATTCAGCCATCATGACTTTGAACTTTTGATGTAGTCCATAACCAACAACCAACAATCACATTGATCTTTCAGGATCATCACAATAGCATTGACCTTTCATTAGCATAGTTACTTAGTCCACTCTAAAAATATCTATAATGGTCTGCATGCTGAATGTGTCAGCATTCTAGTGGTTATCCATTTTTTAGGTTTATCTGAGTTCACATTTTTGTTCATCTGATGCTATTATTCCTCTATCTAAACTGTAAGGTAAACAAAAACTTTCCATGTGGGATTTTTGTTTAATCATTACCATATAGACCAGTAAAGTATGCAACAGCAACTGCAATTGGTTTAGTTGCTTATATTTACCATATTCTTGTAGTTAATGTTAGCCACTAGAAACAAGTGTCACATGCCCTACAGCAAGTGCCCATGTCTTCCATCGGCCAGTTTGAAATTGTACTCCTAGATCACAGGTTTTCAGTGTTTCAAGTCAAGGAAGAAAAATACTGCCACCATATGTTGACAAAAGATGAGCACTTGATGATCTTGTTTCTTTATGTGTTCACCATGAATAGCAAGTAGTTTGACTGTGACTATTTATTCTGATAATAAGTAGCTGATATGTGGATTAGTGTCAGATCATACTAATAGACATCACCAAACACTTACTTAAAGAATGATATTGAGATAATTTGTGATTGACAGTTTTTACAGTAAATGATTGTTGGGAAAAATGTAAAGTTCCATTATAATTTTTAACATTTTCATTTCTTGCATAATTAGTTGCCTGATGGGGTTGTCACATTGGGAAAAAATGGATGCCCAACATTAGTTTTTTTTATTGTCTCAGGGTCCTGGGCAGTGGATGTTTCTTGCCCTGCTTTCTCTCTCTCTCATATTTGCCACTTTCATTGTCTAATCATTTCAGCAGGTTCCATAAAATATAGTTGAATCTTTGATTAAATAAATATATTAGTCTGCATCAGTATTTTATGCTTTATTTTGAAATGGATTGATAATGTGTGATTATCAAATGAGGACTTTGGAAGTTCAGTATATAAACCATTGACCAATTGTTCTGTCTGTCCTTCTGTCTTTCCCATCTTGATAAAAGGCTGAGTTTCCAAACCAGATGGCTTAACTAGAAATGGTCTGTGTAATTAATCTATCAGTAGGACTTTATTACCAAACCATCTCAAAGAAGATGTGAAAAATCCAACACTCATTCCATTTCAGTAATCTAATCAAATAAGACAGGGCTGTCAGGGACCCATACTTCTGGGTCAAATATGCATGAAATTTTCAAAAGATGTACCTTTCTCCCTGTGACATGCCCTATTTTCTCCCAGGATGCTCTACCCTTTCATATTTTGGTCAGCCATGGCCAGTCTGTGGAATACTCGTAGCTAAAGGCTAAATTTAAGTACGGTAAATGGACATGAAGCCAGTGTAACTTATTAACAGTTAATTATTTAGCTGTCACAGATTTAACCTGGTCTATTTAATTGTTGTTGGTGGTTGCCTTGCTATGCAAAAAGGACAGCAATCCTGTATAATGTTGAGAAAACTCTCTAAATTTGTGTACATCCACTTACTCACAAATTCAGCCCTCTCCAATCATAATGCATTGGGAGTACATTCATAACCTCACAAATCCAGCCCTTCCCCAACATAATACTTTAGGAGTACATACATTACCTGCCAATGTCTTCTCATTCACCATTTTTCTTTTATCAAAGTCTATGAAGGCGGAGATAACAAGTTTCAGCCAATTCATGCATTTTTGCCATCACTGACCTCCTACACGGTTACAACTCTGTCATCACCCACAAAACGACAGCCAGAGCATATCAGGACTGAGCAGACTACTGAACTAGCACTGAGATTGTAAGGGGGCCCACTTGGACCAGTTGTGGACAATCCATCACTACCTATAGACCCGGGACAGTCCATCACCACATGTAGACCTGGGACAGTCCATCACCGCATGTAGACCTGGAACAGTCCATCACCACATGTAGACTGGGACAGGTTATCACCACATGTAGACCAGGGATAGTCCATCACCACATGTAGAACCAGGACAATCCATCACCACCTATAGACCCGGGACAGTCCATCACCACATGTAGAACCAGGACAATCCATCACCAACTATAGACCCGGGACAGTCCATCACCACATGTAGACCCAGGACAGTCCATCACAACATGTAGACCTGGGACAGTCCATCACTGCATGTAGACCTGGAACAGTCCATCACCACATGTAGACCTAGGACAGGTTATCACCACATGTAGACCAGGGATAGTCCATCACCACATGTAGACCCGGGACAGTCCATCACCACATGTAGACCCGGGACAGTCCATCACCACATGCAGACCTGGGATAGTCCATCACCACATGCAGACCTGGGATAGTCCATCACCACATGCAGACCCCAGTACTCTAATAGCCAGTATTGGACTTGAGTATCAGTCATCAGCCAGACAAAGATCTTGTTCACTCCAGATCTGCAATATCTTGACCTGTGCCACCCACCACCAGGACTGTGTATTGTGATCTGTCTTCCTAGTATACCCAGTTGCAGACAGAAGGTCTAGACAGCACATGGCACCTGATGTTCATACTCCCAGCTATCATGGACCCCAAATCCAGATCTGAATCCCAGGACTGACTTAGAATGGTCTCACTGCATATTCAACCTACCCCTCTGATGTGCAAAAGTTTGTAGATAGCCCTCCAAGAGGCAACTAATCTTGATTGCATCCCTGTAGTAGCAGAGATTCCCCTGAAAACTCTGCCTTCACATCTGTCGAGACAACTGCACATACAGGTTTTATATCCAAACCCAGAAATGCTGAATGTGCATGCTTGGTTAAAATCAAACAAGCTATCAGAAAGAAACATTTCTCTGAACATGTTGAGGACAGAATTGCTGGGTAAGAAGCCATCAGTGGCATGACACGTCTTTCCATTACAACTGTATGGGATTTTTTTAGGAGAATCTATCTCTGATCATAATCAGGGGCTACCATTCTTTGATTTGAGATGCGTTTTACCATCATGGAAGGGACCACAACAAAGACCTCATTAACCTTCATGCCAATTTTGATTTGTCTTGACGTGGTCTATTGTCCAAAATCGAATCTACCAGTACATGGGTTCAGATGTGGTTGAACAAGGCCCACTTTGAAACACTTCATAAAGCTTCATTGACACACCTTTCATACAAGAATTGCTTCCTATTGGCTTGAGATAGAGGAGGACAAAAAGTGAAATTCTTGCTTTAATATCAGTCTGCTATCTTCATTTTTGCCATAACGGTTCAGTTTCTTTCAAGACAGCCACAGTTTTCATTCCCATGACTTCTGTTCATGGGAAGTGAGTCTTTTGTTTTGAAACCACTATCTTCTTAAATACTTCTTACCAAGGTCATCTTGACGGCCCATTGGGGTAATGAAGTGTTACTTTAAAGCATGCTGAGACAATCTGAAGAGGGAAGTCCTACTTGTTAATACCACTAAAAAATGAAGGCATATTTCATTTATGCTCTGTCATTCTGAATTGGTTGTATTTTCCACTCTTTGTACAAGGATTTAATTTCCTGTGCATTTCAGCTGATGATCTTAGGGTATTCACCACCACCAGCATCAGGTTTGAATGCAACTGTTCTCTGACTGTCATCATTCAAGTCATGGGATAGAGGTCAGAGATGGCATTCTCCAGCTTTTGTCTCAGAGAAATTTCATCCCAAGGTGCCTAATTTGGCCATGTGGGACCTGTATCTGCAGTGTGAGGGGCTGCCTTGTCAAGTCGTTTGGCAGCTTGAAAATGATGTAAATTGCAAGGGGCTGCCTTGTCAAGTCATTTGGCAGCTTGAAAATGATGTAAATTGCAAGGGGCTGCCTTGTCAAGTCATGTGGCAGCTTGAAAATGATGTATATTGCAAGGGGCTGCCTTGTCAAGTCGTTTGGCAGCTTGAAAATGATGTAAATTGCAAGGGGCTACCATGTCAAGTCATTTGGCAGCTTGAAAATGATGTAAATTGCTCTTCTGCTGCTGGATTGCAGGAGTTAATATTTTTCTCAGTACTGTGTTCATTGATGATGTGCTAACCCTAGGCCAGAGTGAGTGGCAGCTACAGAGTAAGGGGATGTAATTCCCTCCACATCTTCATATTATGATCAGGTAATATATTTAAAGCATTCAAGATTTTATTCAAGTCCCTCAAAGAACTTGTTGATATGGCATATAAATACATATTGGCCATATGCCATGTCAGACTCATTTTTATCTGCAGTCCTGGAAGAAAGCATATTTTTTGTGTATGTAGCATTGATATAATGTATATTTATCAGCCATCAGTTTAATATGAAGATTTCATCAGGCCCATGTTTCATATTAGATAAAACACTTTGTTTTATATATAAATTTTGCACATGTACTCACAAATTTCTACAATAAATAACTTGCTTCTGCTTTATATATTTGTATGCCATTGTACAGTTAATCTACTGATAGCTTTGCTATGAATAATATGTTGCATTTATATAGATAAAACTAATTTCTGTATCTTCCGTGTCCAAGTTCTTTTATTTAGGAGAATGGATAGTCATTTGCATTGCATTACAGTTGAGTGCATTTACAAAACCAAGCCACAGTTTTGCTAAATTTCCAAGGATCAAATCAGGCCACATCCCCAATACAACCCTGATTTAGCTTTATGTCATCTTTGGCTAAATCCCGTTATCAAAAGTTTGCTGAGGTGCAGACAGTTTGAAAGCTACAATACAGTTGAGAGTGTAGTTTTCTGGTGTATGAACACCCAGCCAAGAAGTGAATACTATGTGACTTTGAGTGATTGGATAATCAGAGTGAGAAAGTGTGTACAGGTGCAAGGGGAGTATTTTGAGGAGGTACACTGATATATTGTGTTCTGATAAAGAACTGTTGCACAACACACTAGTATTTAAAACATTTTAAATACATCTCGTATAGTAGGAGAAAGAATGAACCTCCAAAGTGAAGAGCTTCTAGCATAGATAAAAGTAACTAACACTTATAGCTTGTATATATTGTCAATAGACACTTTTTAAAATACTGAACACCAACTTCATGAAATCTACCCAAGTAATAATTGTTTAAATGCATGGTGTGGGCATTATGTCAGATGTGAGTAGATGGTTCAGGTGTAGATATGAGGTAGATTTTTGGGGTGAAACAAAACAGAGAACCACAAGATAAACTTGTACCTTGGATAGATAACTATAGTAAAAGTCACACAGGTCATGTAGGCATTCAACACCAACTATTTCAGTAATGGGTGTCAGTTTTTAGTGTTTGATTCTACATACCTTTAAGTGGCAAATATTCACTTCATTTGGAATCTTACGCATCCACGTTCCTTTGGAAGGTCATTATTTACAAGCCCTGAGAAGTGCATACGGCTAAATCGATGTTAAAGTACGTAGACATTTTTAGATGAAATGAACCTAAAAACACTTGTAAGTGAACAGAATTTCTCCTTTCAATACTACATTGCAAGAAACATTGCAGATGTTTGATTACATCATAAATCCAATGATATCATCAGTAATGTGAATGAGTGTATTTATGTGGAATAGGACTCCTGTGGGATAGGCATTTCCCACATGAATTTCTCACATGGGCACACTGTGTCACACATAACAATAAGAGAAATAGGTTTTATTTGTCTGACATCAGTTGCAGGCATTGTTGTCATGATTATACTGTCACATGTATAACATACATGTCACTTTTCTGACATTGGCAGCAGGCATTGTTGTCAGTAATAGGATTTTGTGTCACACATACATAGTATAAAGACAAATATGTCACGTTTCTGACATTTGCAGCAGGCATTGATTGATGTCAACATTAAGAACTATGACACAAATATACAGCAATGAGAGAAATATGTCACTATTTCTGGTATCAGTTAGCTAACTAAATGATCCATGTTCTTGTTACTTATCCTGTGCAGTGGCTACTAAAAAAACAATACATTTAACTGAATATTGCTAAAAGCACAAAAAACAACTTCTGAATTGCAGAACATAAATACCCAAAGCGAGAGTGTCAGTCTCCAATCACTTCAAAATCAGTCTAATTACATAAATAGTAAACAAGCTAGTTATAATACTGAATTCTTGTTACTTATTACAAGTCAAATACTGTAATTACCCTTGGTCTTTGGATGCCTAAGAATGATTATTTTGTAAGGTCCAAAGTTTGGGGAATAAACTAAATCCAAAAATACCTTCCTACCAGTCAGTTATCAGAAATATTAGATTAGTGTGGGGGATACTGCATATGTGAAGTCAACTGGTTTACTTTTCCATTTCAGTACAGTAATTCCTCACCATAAGGCCCTTCTTTATAACATGTCCTTCATTATAACATGCCCTTCATTATAACATGCCCTTCATTATAACATGGACTTCATTATAACATGCCCTTCATTATAACATGCCCTTCATTATAACATGGACTTCATTATAACATGCCCTTCATTATAACATGTCCTTCATTATAACATGGACTTCATTATAACATGCCCTTCATTATAACATGGACTTCATTATAACATGTCCTTCATTATAACATGCCCTTCATTATAACATGGACTTCATTATAACATGCCCTTCATTATAACATGCCCGTCATTATAACATGGACTTCATTATAACATGCCCTTCATTATAACATGTCCTTCATTATAACATGCCCTTCGTTATAACATGTCATTATAACATGGACTCCATTTAATTCACGTTTGGTAAAATTGTACTCCGTGGCTTCCATATACATCGTTATAATGAGGGAATACTGTATACGTATTAAGTACTTGATTTTAATGATTGAGTAATTAATTATTAGGAAATCTGTATCTCTTTTGTCTTAAATTGTACATATTCAATAACGTTACCAGTCTTTTTTTTTCTTTAAAAAAAAAAAAAGAAGATCTAACATGAAAAGGTCTAGGCATTGAATTTGTGATGCAAGTGTGACATTGTTGAATACATACTTACATTTTTATTTTCTGAACATATTCCCAGATTTTGACACGCAGTATTTCTGGAAATGGACAGACTTTGCAAGTTACATCCAATTCATGGTGGCATTTTCAACTGTGATGGGGTTGATAACATACATTCTGATCAACTTTTGGCTGTATGTGGAAACAATTGGCTTCTTGGCAGTGTTTGCAGAAGCAATGCTGGGAGCACCACAGTTTTATAGAAACTATCAGAACCAGTCAACTCAAGGAATGAGGTATATTGTAGTATTGTAGTTACTCTATGTACTTGCTTGTTAAGTCCAGTCTAACTGCAAACAACATAGACCATGATCTGAATTCTAACTGCAAACAACATAGACCTTGATCTGAATTCTAACTGCAAACAACATAGACCTTGATCTGAATTCTAATTGCAGGCAACATAGACCATAATCTGAATTCTAATTGCAGGCAACAAAGACCATGATCTGAATTCTAACTGCAGACAACATAGACCATAATCTGAATTCTAATTGCAGGCAACAAAGACCATGATCTGAATTCTAACTGCAAACAACATAGACCTTGATCTGAATTCTAATTGCAGGCAACATAGACCATAATCTGAATTCTAACTGCAGGCAACAAAGACCATGATCTGAATTCTAACTGCAAACAACATAGACCTTGATCTGAACTCTAACTGCAAACAACATAGACCATGATCTGAATTCTAATTGCAGGCAACAAAGACCATGATCTGAATTCTAACTGCAAACAACATAGACCTTGATCTAAACTCTAACTGCAAACAACATAGACCATGATCTGAATTCTAACTGCAAACAACATAGACCTTGATCTGAACTCTAACTGCAAGCAACATAGACCATGATCTGAATTCTAACTGCGAACAACATAGACCATAATCTGAATTCTAATTGCAGACAACATAGACCATGATCTGAATTCTAACTGCAAACAACATAGACCTTGATCTGAACTCTAACTGCAAACAACATAGACCATGATCTGAATTCTAACTGCAAACAACATAGACCTTGATCTGAACTCTAAGTGCAAACAACATAGACCATGATCTGAATTCTAACTGCAAACAACATAGACCATGATCTGAATTCTAATTGCAAACAACATAGACCTTGATCTGAATTCTAACTGCAAACAACATAGACCTTGATCTGAACTCTAACTGCAAACAACATAGACCATGATCTGAATTCTAACTGCAAACAACATAGACCATGATCTGAATTCTAATTGCAGACAACATAGACCATAATCTGAATTCTAATTGCAGACAACATAGACCATGATCTGAATTCAAAGTGAAAACAACAAAGACCTTGATCTGAATTCTAACTGCAAACAACATAGACCTTGATCTGAACTCTAACTGCAAACAACATAGACCATGATCTGAATTCTAATTGCAGGCAACAAAGACCATGATCTGAATTCTAATTGCAGGCAACAAAGACCATGATCTGAATTCTAACTGCAAACAACATAGACCTTGATCTGAATTCTAACTGCAAACAACATAGACCTTGATCTGAACTCTAACTGCAAGCAACATAGACCATGATCTGAATTCTAACTGCGAACAACATAGACCATAATCTGAATTCTAATTGCAGACAACATAGACCATGATCTGAATTCTAACTGCAAACAACATAGACCTTGATCTGAACTCTAACTGCAAACAACATAGACCATGATCTGAATTCTAACTGCAAACAACATAGACCTTGATCTGAACTCTAACTGCAAACAACATAGACCATGATCTGAATTCTAACTGCAAACAACATAGACCATGATCTGAATTCTAATTGCAAACAACATAGACCTTGATCTGAATTCTAACTGCAAACAACATAGACCTTGATCTGAACTCTAATTGCAAACAACATAGACCATGATCTGAATTCTAACTGCAAACAACATAGACCATGATCTGAATTCTAATTGCAGACAACATAGACCATAATCTGAATTCTAATTGCAGACAACATAGACCATGATCTGAATTCAAAGTGAAAACAACAAAGACCTTGATCTGAATTCTAACTGCAAACAACATAGACCTTGATCTGAATTCTAATTGCAGACAACATAGACCATAATCTGAATTCTAATTGCAGACAACATAGACCATGATCTGAATTCTAACTGCAAACAACATAGACCTTGATCTGAATTCTAACTGCAAACAACATAGACCTTGATCTGAATTCTAACTGCAAACAACATAGACCATAATCTGAATTCTAATTGCAGACAACATAGACCATGATCTGAATTCAAAGTGCAAACAACAAAGACCTTGATCTGAGCTCTAACTGCAAACAACATAGACCTTGATCTGAATTCTAATTGCAGACAACATAGACCATGATCTGAATTCTAACTGCAAACAACATAGACCTTGATCTGAATTCTAATTGCAAACAACATAGACCTTGATCTGAATTCTAATTGCAGACAATATAGACCATAATCTGAATTCAAAGTGCAAACAACAAAGACCATGATCTGAACTCTAACTGCAAACAACATAGACCTTGATCTGAATTCTAACTGCAAACAACATAGACCTTGATCTGAATTCTAACTGCAAACAACATAGACCATAATCTGAATTCTAATTGCAGACAACATAGACCATGATCTGAATTCAAAGTGCAAACAACAAAGACCTTGATCTGAATTCTAACTGCAAACAACATAGACCATAATCTTAAATCACATAATGTGCTCACAGATCAGGGTTTATGTTGTTTGTTATACTGACTACTAGTTACAAATTGCATAGACCTAGAACTGCTGGTGCATAATTTACAGATCTGGGCCTTTGTAGTTGAACGCTACTTAATAAGCAAATACATATGGTAAATACTGTGCATACATCTGTTTTTGTGAGCATGAATTTTGTATGGTTTTTAAAAGAAATGTCAAGTTCATTATTGCTACTCCTCCTAGACTAGTGGGAAGGTTTGCATGACGTATGACACATTCATCCCAAGGTCTAGTTGATCCTAAATTAAAATGGTTCCCTTCAGACAATCCAGTAAAGCAGCAATCTTGAAAATCATTAATACCAAATGGATGGCTATATTGACATGAGTTTTTCATTCTGAGACTTCCTATAATCTCTAGCTGGTCCTAAAGACAATGGTGTTGATCCGATGACATCCAATATGGCTGCCACAATAGCCATCTTGAAAATCTTGTTATGGATGGATTTAATGAGCTAGGGGTTTTGCTAAAAGATGGTGTCTAGTTGGTCCTGGATGTAAATGGTTCCACACAGACATCCAATATGGCTGCCATGATGGCCATTTGTAAAATTATGCTATTGCTATTCTTTCTGAATTAATAGTTCTATTGATTTATGTTCACTAAAAGACTTCTTTTGATGTTTTGTTGGTCCAAAATGAAAATGGTGCCAGTCTGGCATCCAATATGGTTTCCAGAACAACCATCTTGAAAATTTTGTTATTGCTATTCCTTGAACTGATGGTCATATCAGCATGGGGTTTTTGCTTGAAGACTTATTATGATGTCTAGTTGGTCCAGCATGAAAATTGTACATGCCCTCAGCTAATATGGAACAGTGGTAGCCATCTTGAAAATGTTATCACTACTCATGCTGTAGAGATGAACATATCAACATTGAGTTTTCACTAAAAGTTTTATGATTTTTAGTTGGTCTGAGTAAAAGTGGTGCTATGGGCATGCCCTCATTCATTCAAATTCATCATCTTGAATTTTTTTTTATATCACTACTCATCCTGAAAATGGTACTGATTTTATATCCAAATATGTTACTGTTTCTCCTCATGAAATAATGGTCTTATTGACATGGGGTTTTCACTAAAGGACTTCTTAAGTCTAGTTGGCCCTATGCAATGTGTAGCTAATTCTAATGAAAATCAAACATTGCACCATAACCATCTCAGATATATTGTTATCTTTGCTTTTCGTGCATGTTTGGTAGCAGTGATATTTGGTTTTCATTGAGACACCTGTTAGAATAAGTTAATGGTTCTGAATGAAAATGGTGGAGATCTTAACCACTGATATATATGTGCTTTTGTGAAGGAGTTCTGAAAATGAGACCTAATTGACTTTGGTGTCAATTCAAATGTCATTGCTTGCAGTTTTGTACCTCATTGAGTTTATTAACGCACTGACTTGTACGTATAAAATTGAATTTTGACTAGACTTTGTATTTGGTTGCAATCACATGAAGAAATTGATTGTACTCTGAAATTGATTTTATGGTCCAAAGTCTTGACTTAAGTTTTTAGTTGTACTGGGCTGTAATTAGCATGACATAAACAAGTATGAATGGATTTGTATGATTTAACCAGTTAGTGGATGTTTGTAAAGAATATATTGAATGATACCACTTCAATGACATTTAGTTTTTTTTTCTCCAAACAAATTATGGTCAGATCTTAAGCAAACCTATCATGTATTTATGTCTTGACCATACCTGAGGAAAATTCGGAGATGCTTCACAAGGCAACAGAAAGAACATCCAGATGTAACTGGCTGAGACGTGATGAAAATAAATGGCAGCAAACACAGACAGGCAGTGTCTGATCAACACTGTTGCCTTGCCATCTGAAAGGTGTGCCAAGATAAGGGGTGAAACACACAGGGAAAGATGGGAATTTGGTTGATAATGTCTTGTAACCATAGTCTATCTGTACATCAACACTGATTTTATCTTGGAAACCAGTGACTTCCAGGAAAGTCTGGATGGCAACCAAGGACAGATTGATGACCCTGGAGAGACAGGTGGCTATTAGGAAAGACTAGTGTTTGGGCGAGATGGGTTGGCACCTCATCTTGCAGTCCTTGTCAAAGGGCAACCACTTGCAAGCTACAACAGAAGAAAGAGGAGTGCAACCCCAGGGCCTTGCAAGTGGGGTTGATAGGCCAAAATGAACAGATCTAATGGTAATGAAATGCTTAATCCAAACAACATTGACAGGTGGTACTTTAAAAACAAGGTGCCTTATGGGTAAGTTAGAAAGAACATTCAAGGGCTGACAATTGTTCAGTCAAGGAGGGAATATTTGTCACATGACAAGCAGCAACAGTCAACAAAATCTTCTAGTGAAGCACAGGGGGTTTATGATCATTTCTTAGTTTCTCTGTTGCATGCAGATACCTTTGATGCAGTGGTTGGGGGATCATTCCAGAGACATATTCTTGGAGAGATTAGAAGGTGAGCTACACGGTATGGATATGGAGGACAGACTTCCTTCTTTTCTGGAAGATACAGACAGAACACAAGACTTCTATCTTCCATGATAGAAGTCGCAGCCAGTGAGCCTTTGATATCAAATAAAGCTGATCAAGCAATCGGTTTGAAAGCAATGGCACCAGATCAAGTCCAGGAGACACAGCAACCTGCAGCAGATGAGCAGAAGGAAGGGATCCAGTGTCCAGAAAACAGCCAGTGTAGCCTGGAAAACTGGACCTGGACTTGCATTAAATACTAGAGGCAGCAATACAGGGAAGTGAGGAGAAAAAACTACATCATTTACCTATACTTATATATACTGTTGGGAAAGTGAGGTTTGGACTTGTAAAGAAATGTCAGCAGAACCAACTCCAAACAGGTGTCAACAGGAGATCAGGAACATCTGCTTATAGCACAGATCATTTAGAAAGCAGTTAAAGAAAGCCAGTGAGAGACTTCAACAGAATTGTCCCAGAAGAAATGTTCCAGAAAATCCAGAACTATAAAAAGGCCTGGTGTAATCCTGTAAAAGCCTTGGACTTCCAAGTCATTACTTTATGAATAGATTAAAAAGCATTTGTTATTCAGGTATGTTGTGTTTATTACTAAAACAAATAGCTTATATAGATAGTTATTTGCAGAAAAATTTACGTATTAATCTTGTGTACTATAATAAGTAGGAAACAATTTTGTCATCAGTTTTTTTTAAACTTAAAGTGTTTTCATGCTAATGTTTTTTTTTCAGTAAGAAGATGGTGGCAATGTGGACTTGTGGTGATATCTTCAAAACTATCTACTTTATTCTTCGAGAAACCCCAGCTCAATTCTGGATATGTGGAACGCTCCAAGTTTCGATAGACATTTCTATATTTATCCAAGTTTATATGTACAGAAATCTTCCACCAAGGAAACTAGTTAAACAGCATTTAATGGCAGAATAGACTATTTGATTTGCATTTTAATTTAAGCAATTTCTGCAGTATTTGTATGATGTCACCATATCTACGGAGGTAGCACAGTGTTACCCATGACTATCTGCCATGTTGTGTCACATCAGTCATGAATTTCATTTTTGTGCAGTAACTGAATGGCTATATGGTTTCATACCAAAATCATTATGAGGCTTTCAGTTAAGAAGAAATTTATGAAGTTCCATTTTCACTGTTTTTGATAATAATTTAATAGAGCTATGACCTTTGCCTGATTTTAACTTTGACTAAGTTGCTTCAGATTTTCATTTATGTTTAAATTTTTACGTACATTTCTGGGTTTAAACCAAATATGATATGAGGCTTTCTGTTAAAAGACCTACAAAACAACAAATTTAATGGAGTTATGGCTCCTTTTTGACTTGGAACTTTGGCCTTCAAGAGACATCCAAATTTTATTTCCATCCCTTAGATGGACTGAAACCAAATTTGGTACAAGACTTTAAAATAAGAACTTGAGTTGTCATATTAGATTTTCACCATTGTCCATTTAAGTGTTATGGAGTTTTGGCCCTTATTTGACATCAGCCATTGCTCTTCATTTGTTTTGAAACTCTTGCTTCCATTCAATAATTTTTAAGCACTTAATGATTACTGCTATTACCAAATTGGGCTGATGCTTCAAATATATCTAGATCAAGTTTGATTTTCATCTTGTCCAGCACAATTTAATGGATTTATGGTCCCTTTTCAACTTAAAAACTTTGCCCTACAATTGCATCAGAATTTTTTTTCTTCTACTCAGTAGCTTTTTAAGAACTTAATGAACTGGAACAAAAATTATTATGAAGTTTTATAATAAGAAATCCTAGGATAAGTTTGACTTTCACAGTTTTCCTACAAATGTTACCTGCAATGGTCCCTGTTTTGATATAAAATATTGCCCTTAAATTTATTCATGTTGACAGGTACATCTTTGTGATGTTGATACATTTCTAGTTTGAATTTTTCTTCACTTTTTGAACTGTGATAGAGATTCAGTGTCAGCCATTCATAAAGGACTTTATATTTGTAATGCCACTTTTGATTGACAGTTTTATTATCTCCAGGGCAAGACCCTTTAAGGAATAGAAATTTGAGGGTGCTACATGTAATGGTTTTACTATTGCAGTAGCCTTTTTGGTAACCCATTAGTGAAGTCAGTAAAATGGATATTTTGCAATATTGAAACAACTTTTGAATGTCCTCAAATTTTTAAATACAGGTTGCTATGTCAGAATTGTTAATGTATTTGTAATTGTAAAAAAAAAAGTCATTTTGTGGAGCTCTGTGTCTTCAGAAGCTTTGGATGCCACAATGGCATCAGTGTATCAGGCCTTTCATTGTGGGGTCTTCCTGCCACAGATTTTCATGTTGCACATCCCATTATGTAGCCTGTTATAACTGTAAGCATGTTAGAATGCTGAATCAAGCAGGCTACTCGGTGTGGAACCTTGACCTTCATTGACTATTAGACTGGTTCCTGTGTTGTGCTATTGAAGAGCCAAACTACCAAAATGGAAGCAGAAAATGATGCTTTGTTTTGTACAAGATGCTGGTTTTAAATGTTGTACATTTTGTTTTCCAGTATAAATTTTAATTTATTTATGCTTGCAGCCTTTGTTCAAGAATTGTGATGAACATTTTAGCTATGTATGAAAAATGTATGTGAAAATTTATTTTATTCTACACTTTTTTATATTCATTTGGTAACAATGCTGAGAAATCGTCAAAAACATAATTACATATGGAGTATACAGTTTATTTCTCTGTCTACTTTTGTTTTCTTTTTTCTTTCATTCTGTGCATGTGCATTCTATACATCCTCTATCTTTAATGCACTACATGGTCAAATAAATACATCTTGTTTTTAGAAAAACTACCAAATTAAAATGATAACCACAATCCATGAATAAATGAGAGCTCAAGATTTTTGGGGCGGGTAAATGACCTACAGTTACATTTAGAAGTATGACTTTTAGCATCCTACACAACTAAAAGTCTGGTACAGTTATCATTGTGGATATTTGTTTTGCAAGGTATTTTAGGTGTGGATAGTATTAGGTTATCTTTTACACACATTTTCATTGATAAAAGGACTGGACTAGAGAAAATATAACAATGTAATAGTTTTACCCACCATGCTTTGCAGAACAAAAATGGCCAATTTGTCCATGAATTTTTGTGTTTACCATTTTCTGCTGTAAATTATATTTACCTGCTTAAAGTAGCTAAATGCTTCTGTTTTTCTTATAAAATTGGAGGGTATAGAGTGACAGCATCTATTCCATTACATTATGCATACAGATGCGATGCAATTCCATGAAACAGATATGTAAGCATATATTTGCTCTCCTTTCAGACTCTTATATAAAGTGAGAACTTTGCAGTCAGACATACTGTTTTACCTTGTCACTTTATAAACCTTGATGTGGGTCAAATTCAGAATGGGTCACCTCTGTTAAATTCAAATGGAGGCTATTTCCAAATGGCATTTCATTAAAAAAAATGTACAAAATCTAATAATGCAAGGGACGCATTGTTGATGTATTTGTGACCAGGATTGATGACCATATCAGGATCTCAGTACCTAGGCCTTGTATATACAATGGTTGTGAAAAACAATAAATGACTTTCAGTTGGGTTTTTTAAATCAGATTTTAAAAATCCTCCAAATGTAATTTTTGTAATTACAGTTGAAAGAAATGAATTGCATTCATTAAACATTTTGCCTTACATAAGAGAAACTTCAAATAATTGCTGTTGTTGTGGGTTTAACACTATTTTTCAGCACAATGTAGACTATACATGGAAGCTGGGATATCTGGTGGAGGAAGAACCTGGGAAAACCCCAGGGAGAACCAGTGACCCACAGGAAGCTACTGGCGAGCTTTCTCACGTTCCCACATTGACTGGGCCTGAGACTTGAACCAATGCGACAAATGAGATGTCATTGATCTGTAAAGGCGAGGACTATAGACCACTCAGCGGGGGGGGGGGGGCTCCTAACTTCAAATAATAATAATACTGCTTTGTTGTATATTGGAGACATGTTCATTTTTATTAAAGAGATATTTTTGTTTGACAGTCTATGTTTTTTAATTTCAAAGCTGTTAAGATGGGATTTTCCATTCTGATATGCCCTCCTAACTTTTTTTTTGTGGAAATGTATTTCCAAATATATATAAAGTAAGGACTACAAGATGAGAGGCACTGTTGGTAAATTTAATGTGCAGAATGATATAATTTCTTGTTTTAGCAATGATTTTCGGAGAATTACTTGTTCCCACAGCACTAATTGATTAGCTCTGATGAGATATGACTTGTTGACTTGGGCAGCAGTACATATATTAGTATACAGCCATCATGACATTGATTTATGGAGCACAAGAATGTTTAGGTTAGAAAAAAATGAGGCATCAGACTGGACTAAGATTCTTCATTCTTCAAACTAGGTGTAAAAAATGAAACATTTTCCATGCAAAAGAACATGAAAAGGATTGGATTAATTTGTTAAGTAACTACCACATTTTGGAATAGTCCAAATCGTTATTCCTTCTCAACCTTATAGAAATAGACCTTAACATGTTGCCAGTATGCATTATTTATTTTTGTATAATACATACCTATCTAAAAACAGGGTAGACCCATCTCTGCTGGGCAGTTTGGGAAGATAAAGACATTAACTCGGATGCCAAGGCAGACATGTGCCTGCACTGCACAGTTGGCTTCACATTATTGATGCTTAAGTAAAATAATTTGTATGTAATCCATCTTTCTTTGATAACTCTTTGTGCCTGATTGTAATCTGGATACATAGTGCGTGCCAACTTTTTTTCATTGTATGACTGACTGTATATTTATTTTTAAACTTTATGCTTGTTTACTAGCCAGTGGAGTTTTATTTCATGTTGAACTAATCACAGGAAGACTGAATTTTATGTTTTGCAAATTGTTAGACAAAATACAAATTAATATTCCAGTGAAACCATTGTAAAACGATTTAAGCAAACTTAATAGTTTCTTTTATGGGTGCTTGTCGTTGTTAGAGTATACAGGTGTGTCACAATGGTGAGATGTAGTTACATAACAATGGAGAACAACCTAGTGCTTTAAAAACAAGTACTGTTAATCCACAAATATTTCTATACGATTAACTTCAATTTTTTTCTCCAGTTATTAAAAGTCAAATTCTGACAGAATGTCTATGGTTTTCCTATCAGTAGGACCGTCTCCCCCCTCTTTCAGATGATATTGGAACTACTTTTGATTTATCTAACTAAAATATATCTGCAGTGGAGATGCCATATTGTTCACATTACTAGGTGGAGGAGGGCCAGAAATGTTACAATGATAGATGATAGTATTTATACTGTTGAATATTGTACAGTGAACTGCTTTGGATCAGACTAAACTATCCAACAGTAGATACACAACAATTCATTTATTTTATACCCTCATTTTAAATAACTGATTTTTAAATTTCTTTTCACAAAATTAAAGCGAATATAAATCTTATTTTTTAAGACAGAATCACAAAAAAAGTACATAGGATGAAAAAACCTGATTTGGTGTGCTGCTACATCATGTTAAAACTGCTATGATGGCATGTTAAATAGCAATAAGCCTATTGAGTCCTGCGTGCTTAACATGGCCAAATAAATGCTTGACAAGATCCTTTATGTAGAAAATTGACTGGATCATCGCACACAATGCGTTTGCATAGGAAGTCCTGTGCTGGGTGTATAAGAATTATTGTTCTGTTAATGAATGGTCAGACATTTGTTGAATGCACAACATTGGAACAAATTATTATACAGCTTTGCATTTAAGGTGTTTGTCTGCCCAAGATGTTGCAGTTGAAGTAAAATTTGGAGATGTAGATTATCCTGTGCAAAACTTATTTCGTACTGTCTTGTTTTGTTTGGATTCAGTCCATAACATATACACGCACATATAGTAAAGAACATAGTAAAAAGTAAACTTCTGTTGAAGTTAAAAGAAATTGTTTGAGTTTCTTGGAGGTTATGGAAGATTTTGTGTCCCATGCCATATAAAGTTTTTGGAGGAACTGATCCTATCCAACAGTTTCATCAATCTTTCCAGTTGTCATACTTTACATTCTGGAGCCAAACTAAAATGAAACGTTTGAGATGTGTGTAAGAAACTTTAGACACCTATCAAACTAATGGCCTGGACACCTTGTGCCGTAAAAAGTTTTGAAGTTTGATATGTGAAGATGATAGGAAGGTGCTTGATGTGGTATTGTTATCATATGATGGTAGTTGGTGTGGCAGTGTTATCATATAAAGATCATAGGATGGCAGTTGGTGTGACTGGTACTGTTGTCCTATGAGGATCATAGGATGGCAGTTGGTGTGACTGGTACTGTTGTCCTATGAGGATCATAGGATGGCAGTTGGTGTGACTGGTACTGTTGTCATATGAGGATCATAGGATGGTGATTAGTGTGGTATTTTATTCTTATGAGGATGATAGGATGGTGATAAGTGTGGTATTTTATTCTTATGAGGATGATAAGATGGTGATAAGTATGGTATTGTGTCATATGAGGATCATAGGATGGTGGATGGTAATTAGTATGTTATTGTAGTCATATGAGGGTCACTGTTCATTATGTCTTTAACTTTTGGTTTGTAGCAGCCACAAAATACACGAAAAACGTAAAATCACATTAATTTCTGGAGTGTAACTCAGAATCTGTTTTACATGCACAACTTGGTACACATCAAATTCTGGACTAGAGATCCCTATAACTACAAAGAAATTTAGGTTGTTGATATGTTTTATATTGCTGTGATAACAAGTTGTACATCAGCAAAATTTATTTCCAGAGTGTAAGTGAAAAGTTCGTTAACTCAAATTACAAGATTTGAGTCACATATCTAGCCCAGAGTTACCACCAGGTATCAAGGGTTTTTCACTTTGATTAATTTTGGACTTGATTTGGAAATAAGATGCAAGCTTCCTGTTCAAAATATAAACCATTTCAGCTATCGTGGAATTTTGTATACATGTCAAGCTAGTTTACAGGTAGATTCAATTGTGAGTAATCATTTATTACTGCTTTTGTCCTTACCATGAATAAAATTCAGTAAATTGGTAAAGTTGATAATTTCTGGGCTGTAATTAAAAAATTGATTTGACACAGCATTGCTCAAATTTTAATTAAAGTTACATTTAGGTTTTCATATTCTGAATGCATTCAAAACAGAGTTTCATAAAGATTTATATCTAGAGATGATCTAATCCAAATTCTTTTACCAACATTTTTTAATAATTGGCAGCATATTGGCCCTTGATTTACCCTTGATCTTTGTCCTATTAGCCAGAAGTTAGGTTTGCAATCAAGCACATCATGTCATTCTATAGGGCAGTCGTTACAGTCGGCCATCAAGTCTGCCTGGTCTTCTTCTTCACACTTCATGTCATTCTATAGGACAGACATTTTCAAGTCTGCCTGGTCTTCACACTTTGTGTCATTCTATAGGACAGTCATTTTCAAGTCTGCCTGGTCTTCACACTTCATGTCATTCTATAGGACAGTCATTTTCAAGTCTGCCTGGTCTTCACACTTCATGTCATTCTATAGGACAGACATTTTCAAGTCTGCCTGGTCTTCACACTTCATGTCATTCTATAGGACAGACATTTTCAAGTCTGCCTGGTCTTCACACTTCATGTCATTCTATAGGACAGACATTTTCAAGTCTGCCTGGTCTTCACACTTCATGTCATTCTATAGGACAGACATTTTCAAGTCTGCCTGGTCTTCACACTTCATGTCATTCTATAGGACAGACATTTTCAAGTCTGCCTGGTCTTCACACTTCATGTCATTCTATAGAACAGACATTTTCAAGTCTGCCTGGTCTTCACACTTCATGTCATTCTATAGGACAGTCATTTTCAAGTCTGCCTGGTCTTCACACTTTGTGTCATTCTGTAGGGCAGTCATTACAGTCATTTTCAAGTCTACCTGGTCTTCTTCACACTTCATGTCATACTATAGGACAGTGCTGATTTTAAATGGCTGCCAGAGCTCGAGCAGTTATACAGTCATTGCTTTTCAGTTTTTTTGTTGCGGCCCTCGTCTTCAAGAAAAAACATTTTTCAGTGGCCCATGGTGTCAGAAATGTTGGACAGCACTGCTATAGGACAGTCATTACAGTCATTTTCAAGTCTGCCTGGTCTTCACACTTCATGTGATTCTGTAGGGCAGTCATTACAGTCATTTTCAAGTCTACCAGGTCTTCTTCACACTTCATGTCATTCTATAGGGCAGTCATTACAGTCAGTCATTGTCAAGTCTGCCTGGTCTTCTTCTTCACACTTCATGTCATTCTGTAGGGTAGTCATTACAGTCATTGTCAAGTCTACCTGATCTTCTTCACACTTCATGTCATTCTGTAGGGCAGTCATTACAGTCATTGTCAAGTCTACCTGATCTTCACACTTCATGTCATTCTATAGGCCTGTTATTACAGTTATTTTCAAGTCTGCCTGGTCTTCTTCTCACATCATGTCATTCTGTAGGGCAGTCATTACAGTCAGTCATTGTCAAGTCTGCCTGGTCTTCTTCTTCACACTTCATGTCATTCTGTAGGGCAGTCATTACAGTCATTGTCAAGTCTACCTGATCTTCTTCACACTTCATGTCATTCTGTAGGGGAGTCATTACAGTCATTGTCAAGTCTACCTGATCTTCACACTTCATGTCATTTTGTAGGGCAGTCATTACGGCCATTGTCAAGTCTACCTGGTCTTCTTCTTCACACTTTTTGTCATTCTTCAGGGCAGTCATTACAGTCAGTGTGAAGTCTGCCTGTCTTCTTCATGCTTTCCAAAATTTTTATACAGATTTATGGGTTTTATGAAGAAGAAAAAACAGAGAATGATTTTGCTAAGCTGTCCAACTATGGATGTCCAAATAGAAGTGTTGCACAATTCCTCAACCATTTAAAATAAAGACTTTGGTATGTGATTGGAAGAGACCGGCACATGTATGGCACAATGGAAGAAAGTGGAAAGTTAAATAAAATAAAACAGGGCCAGGCTGCCTTGCTGTTGGTGTTTATTTTTATTTTTTTTTTGCTTTTTAATGAGGACTACATAGCCGCATTAAGTAACTTAGCATTGGGAGTTCTTATTGCTAGACTCACAGTCCTGGTTGATGGACAGTTTGTGGCATTGATAGGCTGCTAGCTTGTGACATTGTTGAACTAGGCTGCTAGCTTGTGACATTGTTGAACTAGGCTGCTAACTTGTGACATTGTTGAACTATCAGTTTGTTGCATTAATATGCTATTTGTGGCATTAGTGAGCTGTTTGTGGTATTGATAGACTGTAGCATTGATGGGCTGTTAGTTTTTAGCATTAATAAGCTCTGTATGGCAATTGCTATGCTGACATGCCTTTAAATGGCACCATGTGGCCATTGCTCTGCTGACAAACCTTTAAGTGCCACCAAATGGTCTTTATTGTTCTGACATGCCTTTAAATGGCACCATATGACCATTGCTGTGCTGACATGCCTTTAAATGGCACCATATGGCCAATATTATGCTGACATGCCTTTAAATGGCACCATATGGCCAATATTGTGCTGACATGCCTTTAAATGGCACCATATGGCCATTATTGTGTTGACATTCCTTTAAATGGCACCGTATGGCCAATATTGTGCTGACATTCCTTTAAATGGCACCATATGGCCAATATTGTGCTGACATGCCTTTAAATGGCACCATATGGCCAATATTGTGCAGACATGCCTTTAAATGGCACCATATGACCATTGCTGTGCTGACATGCCTCTAAATGGCACCATATGACCATTGCTGTGCTGACATGCCTAAATGGCACCATATGGCCATTATTGTGCTGACATTCCTTTGAACCCTAATGCATACAAACTGTCTCACATTATGGTGAATAATGTTCATGTTTCATGCAAAAGATACAGTGGTTATACAGATGTGACACTAGGGTTTGCAAAGCGTATCTAGATTTGGATTATCAAGTCAAGATTTTATTACATCAGTATCTTTTTTATAGCTTTTTTAACTTCAGACGTATTTCTTACAAAAACCTTGTTAGTCTAACTAAGCCAATAACTTCCTGAGGTAAACAAATGAAATTTTGCAGGCTTGATATTTCATGCCATTAACAGCAGTTTTTTATTTACTTTTTCTGTTATTTGACAAGCTGAAACCATACAGGTTGATAAATTATATTTTTTGTGCTTGTTTCTATTCATATGTAGATGACATTGATTAGATTCATTTTTATTAACAAAGTCACATTTTCCTAAACTTTTTAACTTTTTTGACATAACCTGTTAGGTCCTCATTGGGGGCATATGTATTCTACAAACACAACTCTAGTTTTACTTCATCAAAGAAAAAAGTGCCTTTCAGGTATTGAAACATTTTTTAAAGTCTGACAATTTTGCAGCCTGTTGTGTAGAATGACATGTTGTGATGATATATCAAGTTGTATTATTTTAGGAATGCCATTAAGCCAGTAATATGAATTTACTAATTTCATGACCTTTTGAGGTTTTTTAGTAAGGATAACTGCTGTATATGAACGTGTGCATGGATGGCACATTTTATATGCACACATAATCTATTCTTGGAAACATTGTCCAGCTTTTTAAATGTTTGTGTCAAGGATTTTAATTATACAATTATATTTTTTATACATGTTTATCAAGAATTGCAAGTTGTGATCATTCATTACATATGATTGCATGTCTGAACATCCACATGATGTGTATACACTAAATAAAGCTTCTAATATTTTACAGAAATCAATGAATAATGATTGTTACTGTGAAATTGAGTGGAAGTAGTTGTCTCCCCTCTTCCTATTATAAAGTAACATCTAAAGCATTGAAACATTGGATTAATTACTAGTCGTGGTCATATTGGATCACCTAGTACTGACCAATTAAAGGCATTCACACATGCAAACAGTCATAATGGATCACCCAGTACTGACCAATTTAAGGCATTCATACATGCAAACAAAAGGTCATATTGGATCACACAGTACTGACCAATACAAGGTATTTACAAGGTATTCACGCATGCAAATACAGTCATAATGGATCTCCTAGTACTGACCAATACAAGGCATTCACCCATGCAAACAGTCATAATGGATCACCCAGTATTGACCAATATAAGGCATTTACACATGCAAATAAAGGTCATATTGGATCACCTAGTTCTGACCAATTAAAGGCATTCACACATGCAAACAGTCATAATGGATCACCCAGTACTGACCAATATAAGGCATTTACACAAAGTGATATTGGATCACACAGTACTGGCCAATATAAGGCATTCACAAACACAAGCACACAGTCATATTGGATCACCCAGTACTGACTAATACCAGGCATTCACCCATGCAAACACAGTCATAATGGATCACCCAGTACTGACCAAATTAAGGCATTTACACAAAGTGATATTGGATCACACAGTACTGACCAATATAAGGCATTTACACAGTGATATTGGATCACACAGTACTGACCAATATAAGGCATTTACACAGTGATATTGGATCACACAGTACTGACCAATATATGGCATTTACACAAGGTGATATTGGATCACCCAGTATTGACAAATACAAGATACAAGGCATTCACCCATGCAAACACAGTCATAATGGATCACACAGTACTGACCAATATAAGGCATTTACACAAAGTGATATTGGATCACACAGTACTGACCAATATAAGGCATTTACACAAAGTGATATTGGATCACACAGTACTGACCAATGTAAGGCATTCACACAAGCACAGAGTCATAATGGATCACCCACTACTGACCAATAATAAGGCATTTACACATACAAACAAAGGTCATATTGGATCACCCAGTACTGACAAATAAAAGGCATTCACACATGCAAACAGTCATAATGGATCACCCAGTATTTTGACCAATTTAAGGCATTCATACATGCAAACAAAGGTCATATTGGATCACAGAGTACTGACCAATATTAAGGCATTTACACATGGTAACGCTCATATTGGATCACCCAGTATTGACCAACATAAGGCATTCACACATGCAAACAGAAGGTCATATTGGATCACCAAGTCCTGGCCAATGTTGTTGTAGGGTTTATTGCCATTTTTCAGAACACTATAGGCTATACATGGCGGCCAGTATTAATAGTGGAGGAAGAACACGGGTAAACCCCGGAAAGAATCACTGACCCATGAGAAGCTACTGGCATGCTTTCTCACATGCATACATTAGCTGAATCCAAGAGTTGAACTGACCATTGTAAAGCATTCACAAATACAAGCACACAGTCATATTGGATCACCCAGTACTAACCAATATAAGGCATTCACATGCAAACATCTTCATATTTGATCACCCAGTACTGAAAATATAAGGCATTCACTCGTTCAAATACAAAAGTCTTATTGGATCACCCAGTATTGACAATACAAGGCATTCACTCATGTAAAGGCATTATTAGATCACCATGTACTGACCAGTATAAGGCATTCACATGAAAACATAGTCATATTGGATCATCCAGTACTGACCAATATATTTGATCAGTATTGACCCATATAAGGCATTCACACATGCAAACACACTTGTACTGGATCTCCCAATAATGACCAACACAAGGCATTCACACATGCAAACACACTTGTACTGGATCTCCCAATAATGACCAACACAAGGCATTCACAAATGCAAACACACTTGTACTGGATCTCCCAATAATGACCAACACAAGGCATTCACACATGCAAACACACTTGTACTGGATCTCCCAATAATGACCAACACAAGGCATTCACACATGCAAACACACTTGTACTGGATCTCCCAATAATGACCAACACAAGGCATTCACACATGCAAACACACTTGTACTGGATCTCCCAATAATGACCAATACAAGGCATTCACACATGCAAACACACTTGTACTGGATCTCCCAATAATGACCAACACAAGGCATTCACAAATGCAAACACACTTGTACTGGATCTCCCAATAATGACCAACACAAGGCATTCACACATGCAAACACACTTGTACTGGATCTCCCAATAATGACCAACACAAGGCATTCACACATGCAAACACACTTGTACTGGATCTCCCAATAATGACCAACACAAGGCATTCACACATTCAAACACACTTGTACTGGATCTCCCAATAATGACCAACACAAGGCATTCACACATGCAAACACACTTGTACTGGATCTCCCAATAATGACCAACACAAGGCATTCACAAATGCAAACACACTTGTACTGGATCTCCCAATAATGACCAACACAAAGCATTCACACATGCAAACACACTTGTACTGGATCTCCCAATAATGACCAACACAAAGCATTCACAAATGCAAACACACTTGTACTGGATCTCCCAATAATGACCAACACAAGGCATTCACACATGCAAACACACTTGTACTGGATCTCCCAATAATGACCAACACAAGGCATTCACACATTCAAACACACTTGTACTGGATCTCCCAATAATGACCAACACAAGGCATTCACAAATGCAAACACACTTGTACTGGATCTCCCAATAATGACCAACACAAGGCATTCACACATGCAAACACACTTGTACTGGATCTCCCAATAATGACCAACACAAGGCATTCACACATGCAAACACACTTGTACTGGATCTCCCAATAATGACCAACACAAGGCATTCACACATTCAAACACACTTGTACTGGATCTCCCAATAATGACCAACACAAGGCATTCACACATGCAAACACACTTGTACTGGATCTCCCAATAATGACCAACACAAGGCATTCACAAATGCAAACACACTTGTACTGGATCTCCCAATAATGACCAACACAAAGCATTCACACATGCAAACACACTTGTACTGGATCTCCCAATAATGACCAACACAAAGCATTCACAAATGCAAACACACTTGTACTGGATCTCCCAATAATGACCAACACAAGGCATTCACACATGCAAACACACTTGTACTGGATCTCCCAATAATGACCAACACAAGGCATTCACACATTCAAACACACTTGTACTGGATCTCCCAATAATGACCAACACAAGGCATTCACACATGCAAACACACTTGTACTGGATCTCCCAATAATGACCAACACAAGGCATTCACACATGCAAACACACTTGTACTGGATCTCCCAATAATGACCAACACAAGGCATTCACACATGCAAACACACTTGTACTGGATCTCCCAATAATGACCAACACAAGGCATTCACACATTCAAACACACTTGTACTGGATCTCCCAATAATGACCAACACAAGGCATTCACACATGCAAACACACTTGTACTGGATCTCCCAATAATGACCAACACAAGGCATTCACAAATGCAAACACACTTGTACTGGATCTCCCAATAATGACCAACACAAAGCATTCACACATGCAAACACACTTGTACTGGATCTCCCAATAATGACCAACACAAAGCATTCACAAATGCAAACACACTTGTACTGGATCTCCCAATAATGACCAACACAAGGCATTCACACATGCAAACACACTTGTACTGGATCTCCCAATAATGACCAATACAAGGCATTCACAAATGCAAACACACTTGTACTGGATCTCCCAATAATGACCAACACAAGGCATTCACACATGCAAACACACTTGTACTGGATCTCCCAATAATGACCAACACAAGGCATTCACACATTCAAACACACTTGTACTGGATCTCCCAATAATGACCAACACAAGGCATTCACACATGCAAACACACTTGTACTGGATCTCCCAATAATGACCAACACAAGGCATTCACAAATGCAAACACACTTGTACTGGATCTCCCAATAATGACCAACACAAAGCATTCACACATGCAAACACACTTGTACTGGATCTCCCAATAATGACCAACACAAAGCATTCACAAATGCAAACACACTTGTACTGGATCTCCCAATAATGACCAACACAAGGCATTCACACATGCAAACACACTTGTACTGGATCTCCCAATAATGACCAACACAAGGCATTCACAAATGCAAACACACTTGTACTGGATCTCCCAATAATGACCAACACAAGGCATTCACACATGCAAACACTTGTACTGGATCTCCCAATAATGACCAACACAAGGCATTCACACATGCAAACACACTTGTACTGGATCTGCCAATAATGACCAACACAAGGCATTCACACATTCAAACACACTTGTACTGGATCTCCCAATAATGACCAACACAAGGCATTCACAAATGCAAACACACTTGTACTGGATCTCCCAATAATGACCAACACAAGGCATTCACACATGCAAACACACTTGTACTGGATCTCCCAATAATGACCAACACAAGGCATTCACACATTCAAACACACTTGTACTGGATCTCCCAATAATGACCAACACAAGGCATTCACACATGCAAACACACTTGTACTGGATCTCCCAATAATGACCAACACAAGGCATTCACAAATGCAAACACACTTGTACTGGATCTCCCAATAATGACCAACACAAAGCATTCACACATGCAAACACACTTGTACTGGATCTCCCAATAATGACCAACACAAAGCATTCACAAATGCAAACACACTTGTACTGGATCTCCCAATAATGACCAACACAAGGCATTCACACATGCAAACACACTTGTACTGGATCTCCCAATAATGACCAACACAAGGCATTCACAAATGCAAACACACTTGTACTGGATCTCCCAATAATGACCAACACAAGGCATTCACACATGCAAACACACTTGTACTGGATCTCCCAATAATGACCAACACAAGGCATTCACACATGCAAACACACTTGTACTGGATCTCCCAATAATGACCAACACAAGGCATTCACACATTCAAACACACTTGTACTGGATCTCCCAATAATGACCAACACAAGGCATTCACACATGCAAACACACTTGTACTGGATCTCCCAATAATGACCAACACAAGGCATTCACAAATGCAAACACACTTGTACTGGATCTCCCAATAATGACCAACACAAAGCATTCACACATGCAAACACACTTGTACTGGATCTCCCAATAATGACCAATACAAGGCATTCACACATGCAAACACAACGATAATGGATCGCCCAGAACTGGGAGACGTAACTGTGTGTTGACATTTACAGATGCAAACACTGTCATATTCAAATCGCCAGGTACTAACAAATATAAGACTGCTCTGGTGGCCTTGTGGTTAGAGTGTCCCCCTCAGATGTGGTAAGTCGTGGGTTCAGACCCAAGCCAAGTCATACCAAAGACTTATACAAATGGTACTAACAGCTGCCTTGCTTGGCGCTCAGCATTAAGAGGTTAGTGTTAGGACTGGTCAGCCTGGTGTCAGGATAATGTGGCTGGGTGGGACATCATGCTACATGTCCCAGTGCTAGACATCACTATAAACTGTCACGCTTCAGACATTGTAGTGATATGATTGAATTTTTTTTAAAGGTACATTAAAAATCCAAAACACACACTGACCAATATTAGGCAGTCACACACGCAAACAAAAGGTCATATTGGATCACTCAGTACTGACTAATACAAGGTATTCAGCATTCAAACACAGTCATATTGGATCACCCTGTACTGACCAATATATTAAATAATTGGATCACCCAGTATTGACCAATATAAAGCATTCAGACATGGAAACAGTCATAATTGGATCAACCAGTACTGACCAATGTAAGGCATTTACAGATGCAAACACCATCATATTGGATCACCCAGTACTGACCAAAATAAGGCATTCATATAACACTGTCATTTTGGAACTCTCAGTACTAACCAATATTAGTCATTCACACACTCAAACACACAGTCATATTGGATCACCCAGTACTGACCAATCTATTCAATAATTGGATCACCCAGTATTGACCAATATAAAGCATTCACACATGGAAACACATACTGGAAATTCCGGTAGAAATATACTGGTTTGTGTGGAGGAAATGTCCTCGGGGGGGATTTAATATGATAATCATACTGGTTTGTGTGGAGGAAATGCCCTCTTGGGGATCATCTTTGTGGGATTTAATATGATAATTATACTGGTTTGTGTGGAGGACATAACCTCTTGGGGATCATCTCTATGGGATTTAATATGATAATTGTACTGGTTTGCGTGGAGGAAATGCCCTCTCAGGGATCATCTCTGTGGGATTTAATATGATAATCATACTGGTTTGTGTGGAGAAATGCCATTTCAGGAATCATCTCTCTGGATTTAATATGATAATATTGGCTTGTTTGGAGAAAATGCCCTCTGACAGATCATCTCTGGGATTTAATATGATAATCATACTGGCCTATTTGGAGGAAATGCCCCTCATGAATCATCTCTGTGGGGTTTAATACAATAATCAAACTGATTTGTGTGGAGGAAATGAGGAAATGCCTGATTAGGGATCATCTCTGGGATCTAATACGATAATCATACTGGTTTGTGTGGAGGAAATGCCCTCTTAGGGATCATCTCTGGGAATTAATATGATAATCATACTGGTTTGTGTGGAGGAAATGCCCTCTCAGGGATCAAATCTGGGGGAATTAGTATAATAAATATACTGGTTTTTGTGGAGAAATGCCCTCTCTGGGATCATCTCTGGGATTTGATACAATAATCATACTGGTTTGTGTGGAGGAAATGCCCTATTAGGATCATCATTTTGGGATTTAATATGATAATCGTACTGGTTTGTGTAGAGGAAATGCCCTCTGATGGATCATCTCTTGGATTTAATATGATAATCATACTGGTTTGTGTGGAGGAAATGCCCTCTCAGGGATCATCTCTGTTTGATTTAATATGAAAAATATACTTCAGATGCATTTTTGCTTTAGATTTACTTTAGCATGGTATTTGTTGATCAAGTCCACTTTCATACTTTTGCACAGGGTTCAAACTTTAAAGAATAGGCATCACCCCCACCCCACCCCATTAATCCTTTTATAAAAAATATAATGTTTACTGGGTGTATCCTTGGGGATATTTCTTTTAAGAAAAAACTTTAGCATTCTGGTTTTGGAATGATTTGATTGAATTGGATTTCAAAGTACAGTGTTCTCTACCCTAATTTTAGAATGATTTGATTGAATTGGGTTTCAAAGTACAGTGTTCTCTACCCTGATTTTGGAATGATTTGATTGAATTGGGTTTCAAAGTACAGTGTTCTCTACCCTGATTTTAGAATGATTTGATTGAATTAGGTTTCAAAGTGCAGGCTATACTTCTGAAGTGCATCACATTCTAGATTGCTACAATAGCATGATTAATTTCATTTTCTGAAATTCAGAGGTAAATTATTAAAAAGATGAGATGATAATTTTTTAATTTTTTTATATATTTTAAAATTGTATAAGTGCAATTTCTGAAAGCAATTGTGTAAGTGCAATTTCTGAAAGTACTAATGTTTACAATGAAAATTGTTTCAGTACTTCAAGGACAAGCAAAGTTAGGATACTTTGTATGCTGTTTCAGGTACATCCTCAAGCACATGGTTTTCTTACCTGTGATAAAAAATAAACATCAATACAAGTAGATGAAAGATGTGTGTTAACGTCTCCGTGTTTTTAATGTTGTAGAGCAAACAACTATACCCTGTGTCATCCCACTTTTGGCTGTGCTCCAAGACTCCAGAGCACATCCTTAAGGACCATACAGATGCTACTGTATAATTTAATTTAGGTGTTACAGCTGAAAAAGTATGTTGTAAATTTCTACACTATCATGCATTTCATCTACAGAGCAATATACACTAGTTCCAATAGTATGACTGACAAGTACCTGAACTCTAGTACCATACACATGCAGACAGTGAGCTGTTTTAAAAAATGTACACTGTACCTACTCCACATACCAACCAATGTTATGCTAAAAGGACAGGAGCATGACATTTTCCACGATTATTCCTGGTATGGTACTAACAGATTGTACCATTTATACACTGGGATGAAACAAATCAGGAACATGGAGGTCAAAGGTCACAGGGTACAATGTTGGCTAATTCTTTTCACACTTAGATACAAAAGTCCAGGAAGGCTGTGTTTTCATCGTTATTTCCCCTAATTTTATTCTTTTTAAAATTAAAAGAACAATTTTGGGTTGTTTTTTTTTTCTTTGTTTGCTCACTTTCTTCCAGAACATTTTACCTGATCATGCATTCATTCTGTCATTAGGCTTCACTCTGAACTTTTGCACAGATTTTTCTCACTGGAATTCCTTGTTCATACAAAAGGAAATGTGTCATAGGAGAGTTTAAAAGAACCTTCATTTTTCTTTAATTTCATATCTAATTGATGGAAGTTGATTTGTGTTTGAGAGACTGTGACTTAGTTCTTATTCCATCTCATAGAAGATTACAGTCTCTGTGTGGCTGTTTGACTTCTGAAATCCAGAGAGAATGTATTTTTAAAAACTGAGGCCATAACATTCATGTATTTGTGTACAAATTGATTATAAATCTCATAAGTGCATTTTTAGAAAATAGTAATGCCAACTCTGTGAAAAATTCTTTCTGTATTTCAAGGACAGACAGTGTTTGTGTTCAGTGTACCATTTCAAATGAATTTAGGAAGCACACAGAATAAGTCAGTTTCATCAGCTCTTAGCTTTAATTGGAACTCCATTGGCTTTCATGTTAGTGATAAAAGATAAATGTCAGTCAAGTAGGTAAAATATGTGTAAGTGATTGTTAACTTTATCTACATTGTAATTGTACAGCTAACACATTTGCACTGTGCCTTCTCCACTTTAACTGGTGCCAACAATCCCCAGGAAGAAATCTTTAAAATTATCAGTTTGAGGGAGGCTACTCCAACTTCACTTCAAAGCTACTTTAACTAGTCTGTCCCAGGTTTCATGTGTAATACATGTACAAGAAAAGTCACTAATCAACTTGAAATCCAGATGAATAAAATCTACGCAAACTTATGATACTTTACAATGGTTTTATTGTAACCCATCAAATATGCACTCTCTTGGTAGAGTTATTTCCCTTGCTTAATTTTGACTGTATGCAGAGAGCTTATATACTAATAATAATAATGAGAACTTTGTATAGAGCCTAATCTTTAGAAGCTCTAAGAGCTTTACAATATCAGACAACACCTATAAGATAAAAAATATATATAATGATATGATTACAAAAACAAACACCATGAAATTAGAAAACATAAAAAACATGCTGAGAATATTTAAGGTAGAAAACATTAGGTCTTTAAGTTTGTTCTTGCAGTCGAAATAAGTGAGTTTTGAGAGCACTCTTGAATGGGATCACTGTGTCTTTGTGTCTAAGTTCAGTGGGCAATTCATTCCACGTTGCTGGGCCCTGGTATGCAAAATAACGCTGTCCATATGACTTTGTTTTCATAGTGGGAATATGATGAGCATACGATTGTCAGGAGTGTAAGTATCTTGCTGGTGTGTACACATCAGTGAGGTCAGATAGGTATGTTGGACTAGAGTCCATCAGTGAAACGTAGCACAGAACAAATTTTGTATTTGATTCTGGATTGAATGGATAGCAGCAGGGAGGTGTGCTCTGATCGTGGTACTCTAAGTATGATCCGAGCAGCTGTGTTTTGAACTTTTTGAAGTTTCTGGAGTAGATATTGAGATGAACCAAACAGAATTGAGTTACTATAGTCCAGTCTTGAAAGTACTAATGAACACAAGGTGTTTTAGTGGCATAAACTGAAAGATATTTGCGAATGGATGGAGCTGATGCGTCTCGGCTCAAGATATGCAGCCTTGCATATGTTCATGACATGTTGTTGCATTGTGAGAGTACTGTCCAGAGTAACACCTAGGTTTCGTACTGATTGTGTGAATTTAATGTTGGTGTTGCTGATATTTATTGTTTGAGGTAAAGGATGTGAATGAGAAAGTCTTTGCGTTGTGATCAGAATGGCCTCAGTTTTATCACCATTCATCTGCAGCTTGTTACATGTCATCCATGATTTCACATCAGAAATGCATCTCTTTAAACCTTGGATGGTATCATCAACTTCAGTTGGGTGGCTAGATTTGTATATTTGGGTGTCATCAGCGTACAGTTGGTGAGACACTGGATGATGATCTATGAAACTTGAGAGCGGCTGAGTGTATAGAATGAAGAGAACGACCCGTGGAACACCACAACATAGATCAACTGGGCTGGAGTGTATTCCATTTGCAGACACAATTTGTGTCCTATTGACCAAGTAGGACTTGAACCACAGTAAGGCTGTATCATGAATGCCAAATACAAGCTGGAGATGGTGAAGTAATATATCATGGTCTATTGTGTCAAACGCTGCAGACAAATCAAGGAGGGTGAGGACTGTAATCTTTCTGCTATCCAAAGCAGAGAGAATGTCGTTAACTACATATTGTCAGCATCCTTGTTGGCTGCTGTTGGCCTTTTAATATTTCGGCTCTTTTTAGCTCACCATTATGAAATAGATGATAATTATAATACTGTGTCAGCATGTGCATCCACAAATGTAAAAGTATATACATGTGTACATCTATACTGTATCTTTGTCGTTATTTCTTTCCAGGTCAGAAGCACCATATTGGAATGGTTTTCATGATACCATCCTAGGAGACCGGCCAAGCAGGCAAATTTTGTATATGTATGACTCGATTTTGGGTTATTTTTTGTTTCTTTCTTCATTTTGCTGATATGCATAAAAACCCTTAAGGCAGAAGCATGCTTCATTTACTTTTAGTATAAAAAAAATCATTAAGTTCTTGTCTCTCACACCATTCAAGATGGAACCATGAAACTTGATGATTTTACTTATCTCCAATAGTACCAGACCCTTTCAACAAAAATTTCACAATTGTCTGGCTTTGGTCCAGTTTATGCATTTAGTTAATGACCACATATTAGGTTTTCGTGTATAATGTCCTTTGTAGAATCATGAAGCTTGTTGATGAGATGCATCTTTATGAGTGCCAGACCATTGTTACATAAAAGAGATCTACAACCTACATTTCATGATCAAGTGACTTTAGTTAAATTTTATACTTTAAGTTCTTTTTAGGTGCTGTTCATGGTAGAGACATATAACTTGATGATTGCGTGCATTTCTTTTAGTACCACAACTTTACAATAGAAAAGGTCACTGTGATCTGTATTTCATACATGTTTGGTTTTTGTAGAGTTTTTGTCTTTCATTCATAACTGTGAAAGGGTGGGGCTTATAGAACCTACATTACATCATCTAGTGTCTTTAATTACATTTTTTAATTAATAAGATGCAACTTTGTTAAAATTACGTCATTACAATGACCAAGGTCACTGCGACCTTCATTGTATGATTTATTGACTATGAGTAATGATTGTGTATACCAGAGTACTCCAACAAATACCTCATAACCTCACAGATTTTTGCATTCTGTACACATACTATCCTGCCTCGAGGATCAAACTGACCAGGATACAGTTAAAACTTGGAATAAATATCTTTAATAATAATGATGATGTCTTTATTTTAAGAGAATACCATGTATAACATTAAAGCTTATCTTCGTAGTCCTAAAATAAATTAAAATGTATATATAGACACACACACACATGTAACGTCACCTTCTTAGTAAGAGGGGTGGTTAATTGGATTTGGCTGGTTTTTTCTAGAGGATGACCTCCCTTGATAATATAGCTGGGTGGGAGTGGAAAGATATAATTTCAACAGAGAACTGAGCAAGACTACTGGGAAAAAATAATGCAATACGAGCCACCTTAGACAAGAAAAATAACAAAATTTAATCAATAACAATTATCAGCACAACTCTAATTCAATCATGTCAACAGAATTTAATAGCAGGATTTAATTTAGATTTATTTCATCATAATAACGAGTGGTGAAAAGCGCGCAATCTCCACGACTGATTACATCACCTTCCTTCCTTGACCATGTATCAACGTCTTCTTATTTCCTCGAGCTTCAATCCTTCCTGGACTTCCCAGTCTTTTATTCTGAACTTGTCATTTCTTTTTTCTTCTTTTTTTTGACTTCCATCTTCGGACTCACCCCTCTGTCCCCAGAAAGATGTTCCTTAAAGGACAAAATTACCGCTAAATCTCTGTATGTACCACTTTCTACACGTACATAAAATCCCTCACTTAGGTTACTCAGAAGCATACTAGCTATCCACAATGCATAAATTCTGAACTAATCTAACAGAACACCTCCCTCTCTTCACATCGACCAGCCATAATTAACACATTAGTGGTATATCTAATGTTATGTATCTCTTTACCTACGCTACCACATGCTCGATTACTATTGCATAAAATTCTAGCTCACAGCAATCCCTAACTTACAAGATTTAAACATTAAAAGATCAGATATAAATATGCGATTATCGTTAACTCACGATGATCAATATCTTCCTAGCAGACCAAGGAAATTATTTCATATAACCCTATGAAATCCTACACATGTGAAAACTTGGATAGCATGCAATCGTCAATTCTATCAATAAATTAGTAATTGTAAAATTAAAGAGATAAATTGAACAACAACTCTAGCATTAACATATTTCCATGAAATTGAATAAACGATACATGATATGAATCCTAGTCATATCAAACACATTTGCATAAAACAAACAATCAAAAATAGAAAATTACATGGAAAATTAAAATTGCGTACCTTAATGATGTTGTCTTTCAGAAATTATGCATCCTAGCACTAAGCCCTGTCTTGTCTTATAAGACAGCCACCTGGTCCAATTTTCCTTGTTTAATGAGGAAAGCACTATTCTTTTTAGGCTTCCTTGGATTCAGACTTCTCCTCTTTCAGGATATTTAAGACAAGAATTTTGACCAAGGTCGTCACTTTAAATTCACATTACTTTCAAAGTGTACGCCTTAATTTATTCTGGCCAATCGTAAGCAGCGGTTCCTAATTTTTTCCCAAGATAATAATTTCTTTCGTCAGATTTAGACAGCATAGAATCTGTGAACTACGGTGCATATCAATTTCCCTTTGAAAATGATAATTTGACATGGGTTCCAATCAAATGTTTGTTTTTTTTAAAACAAATACCATGCACTGAAGATTGTTGTTGTTATTATTGTTAGTAGTAGTATTAGTATTATTACATTATCAAGATTGTTTATTGTGCACTGAACAACATAATTGTAGGTATATGTTGTTCTCTCAAACATGTTCCACTCAAGATTAAGGTACATTAATCCATACTAGGTATGAAATTATCACTGACTTAAAAACACAAACCGATCTTAGTTTGTTCAGGCTATAAAAACCATGTCTGGATCAGTTACTCAACTCGTCAATATCATAAGATGGTTAGCTTATATGAGAAGCCTGTGATGAATAAAAAATCAAGAAGCCATATATGGTTATTCCTTGTGACCCATGAACCAAACCTGCTGCTTTCACAGACATATTTTGAATATTTAATGACCCATGACCTAATTCGAAGGTATGCAACTTATATCTTTTCTCAGGGACTAATATTTTTTTAAGAGATAGTTTTAATTAAAAAGCAACAGATGAAGATATCAAACTATATATGTTTCAATTACATAAAAGATGGCTTCCATTTCTGCTTTGATAACACAGCTATTTTTACCACCATCCAGCAAACAAATCGCTTTGATCCTGTCATCTAAGTATAAAAACTCCTTGCATTTTAAGCCAACATCTTGATACTTTTTAGTTTGAGTTTGACTGACAGTTTGATACAGTAAATACAGTCAAGATGTGAAATGCTTAAACATCGATTCACACAATATCGCCTTTATCTAAACAATTCCTTGCCCATCAAACAAAAAGAATTGGTTAATTTGCATACAGTTGATGAAACAATTGTTTAGTTAGGAAACACCTGTCTACAGAAGGCAAGTGGCCATTAAATACAAGGCACTCTTACAGGATATTAAGAATAGCCATTGTGACTATGTTAAAGCTGAACACAGGTAAGCACTGGGACAGTCTTGACTGAAGTTGTATGGGGACTTGGGAGTCTTATATGAATTAACATTATAACATAGGTTAATATGAAAGGGGTGATATGGAAACATACTGGAAATATTATGTTGAATTGGTCCATAAGTTTTGCATGCTCTTGAGAAAAATGTTGATCAGGAAAGTATTCTTTCAGCTGACACATTTATTGTCGTTGGATGATGTCACTTTTGCTCCTGGTATGGATCAGTCAAGATGTATTGATCACAGTGATCTCCTTTTTGCTACTCAGTCTCTTTATCCTAATCGGGGTGACAAAATGCAATCACTCATTGTCAAACAAACACAAGATACTGAGATCTGTATGTTTCAGGGGGCTATTAGCAAAGTCACACGAGTATCAGTTTGTTATTTTGTGAAAAATGGGGTCCTTATGAGAAAACTGAGACCACCCAAGGTACCTGCTGGTGACTAGTGGTCAGTGAGCTATCAATGTGTCTTTACGAGGTCATATCAACAGGAAATTCTTAGTCTATCCCATGAAATTTCCTTGGCTGGTCATTTATGAGTCAGCCTTATCACAAGATCTCGAATCATGTTTTTGCCACAATCAAAAGTGATGTTTCTAAATACTGAAGAACTTTCCAAACTTGTCAAATGGTAGGAACATCCAATCAGAATGTACCAACGGTTCACCTGCAACCTATTCCTATAAATTTGACAAGCCATTTAGCCGAATAATGATAGACTGTGCCAGTCCTTTACCTCAGACAAAGTCAGGCAACCAATACTTGTTGACCATAATGTGTGCGGCCACAAGACTTCCAAAGGCAATTCCTTTTAGAAATACTAATTCCAAAATAATAATAAAAGCTTTGATAGATTTATTGTTTACCCTTGTTAGCCTTCCAGAATCAGTCCAGTCAGACCAACTATTAAATTTTATGTCTGGAATTTTCCAACAAGTTATGCATGAATTAGTCGTCCAACAGTTTCAATCTTCTGCCTATCACCCTGGAAGTCGAGGGAAAGATTTCGTCAGACTTTAAAGAACATGATTCGATCATATTGTTATGATCCAGGAAAAGATCGGAATACGGTGTTTGCTGTTAGGGTATCGGTTCAAGAATCGTTAGGTTTTATTCCTTTTGAACTGGTTTTTGGACACACTGTCAATGGACCATTGAGGTTATTAAAAGAGAAACTTCTCTCAAATGAAGATTCCAAAATTAATGTTCTTGGCTATGTCGCTGATTTCACAAAAACAAATTATCAAAGGGTTGTGAAGTAGCAAGAACTTATCTTTATGTACTCGGTCAAACATGAAATGAAATTAAGGTATGACAGAAATACAAATGAAAGGAATTGATAGTCTGGTGATCGAGTTCAGGCTGTCTTGCCCATACCTCAAAACCCTCATCAGGATAGATTGTATGGCCATATACAATTGAAAAGAAAGTAAGTGACTTAAATTATATTATTAACAATCATGGTAGGCAAAATCTTAAACAACTTTGCAATATAAGTATGTCAATGGAGTATTTTGGTAGATGTAGCCCAGTTAATCATTCTATCAATTTAGTTGTGCCTGTCCCACGCACTGAGGATGTAAACGAGGGAATGCAATCTGACTAGTGACCATGGTTTAATCAACTTTCGGAATTTAGAAATATTGAACAATCTGGATCAGACACTTTCATATCTGCAACCGCAGGGAAAAAATGAGCTAAAACGGTTATCATGTGAATATGAGCATTCGTTTTGATGTTCCAACATGAACCAATAAAACCTATCTGGACGTTAAGATTGTAGATTCTGCACCCGTGAAACAGAATCCATATAGGATGAATCCTCTCAAGCAGGAATGTTTGGAAAAATTTTAGTATTTACTGGACAATGTTTGCATAGAATCAAGTAAAATTAACTGGAGATCACTTTGTATTCTAGTGCCTAAACCAGATAATACATTCTGTAGGAGTACTGACTATAGAAAAGTCAACATTGTCAATAAACGGATTCCTAACGACAAGAATAGATGACTGCATCAACGAAATTAGAAATGCAGATTATGTTATATTGTGGGACAGAGTCAAGTTAAACCTGTGGAAGTTAAGGTTAAGGATATCTCTGAATCCATAATGCGTATCAGTAGAAAGCAATTTATGCGATTTTGGGGTATGGCTGGATATTATCAGAAATTCTTTTCAAATTTCTCAATAATCGCTGTGTCTCTTCCAAACTTGTTGAGTAAAAAATCCAAGTTTCATTTAATCTGACAAGTGTCCACAATCTTTAAAAGCCATACTTAAAAGTATACCAGTTATTTCAGCTCCAAATTTCAGCCAATTATTTCAAATATTTGTTGATGCAATTGATGTAGGGGTTGGTGGAATATTGATTCAAGAAGATACCCAAAAATCCCACCAATTGCTTTGCACTGAGAAGCACTGGCAATCAGTCTCTAGAAAATAGTTGAAGGTCAAAGAAAAGTATTTTGAAAGTAACAGAACTATTCGGTCAGTTGAGATATAATTCATGTATGGATCATTTGTGTTTGCCGATTCAATCCAAATGATCAGATTTGGACAAGCAGACTCGTCACCTCTTAGTCCGTGCCGCATCGGTATCTTTTTATATATCCGATATGAAGACGAGCCTAGTGTCATAATGTGTCAACATGGCGGAGATGTATGATCGTGGTATATGTAAAAGAAAAATAAAGCCTTTTTCCCTAAGTGAACCTTTCAATAGAACCCTTCCCCAAATTGCCTAAATTTTACTCTCACATTTTGTCTGGTTTAATGCCATTATTCATAACATGATAGGCTATTCATGGCAACCAGTACTAGTATAACTGTGTGATGTTTTACCCCAACCCCTTGTATTATACATGTATTTATAAGTCTGTAAGTGGAGCCAGGTAAGCTTTGTTTTTCCAAGTACCTAAGTTGGCTGATCCTCTTATGTAACCCAGTCTTTGTTTGAGCTCTTGAGTGGAAATCTGGCGGGAATCTTTGTACATGGGAACACGTGACGTAGACAACTTCAAAGAGCCGGAAGCCGACAATGGTAGGCTGGACAGTACATGGGGACACACAGACTGACATTTTTATGATTGACAGTTCGATCAAATGACCAGAGTCCGTCGCCATCCAATCGGGATGCGTTGTAGGTGGGACTTGATTCGAGAAACTGGCATAAGACTTGTACAAGCCTGAAATTCGTCAGTTGGTGTTTAAGAGTCGCGGTGACACACACTCCGTTAGCCATTCGTAAAAATTGGCGGAATTTAGGAAATTCATGAAATAGCTTTGATCAGGTAAGTTTGATGTTACGTTGATTCTGCTTGATACGACTGCTGTTAATTGAAGAGAATTTTGTCGTATGTATACATTTTACTTGTATTGAAGTATGAATAGTTAATTATGACCTTAATATTTTGCATTTTTTTTCATGACTTTAGCTAGTACTTTTGTTTACGATTGATTACGATGTTGATTCGTTGCATCATTATTCATAATGTTACTATGTACACCTTATTGGTGAGGCGAAAATGTTCTCTTCTTTCGCTAGTAATATGTGTGCATATTATTTCGTGGATTATTACGTTTACGCCCTTTTGAAAGGACGATTTGTATTTGTGAAGAATTGTATTGCTCGCTAGCCGCTATAAGAATTAATATTGTAATTCTTTGCGTAGTTATATTTTGGTAGACAAGAAATTTGTTTTTTTTTGCCATTGAGTAACGGATTGCCGTTTATCACCCTTTTGAATGTGAATATTGTGGATTTGGTACGCTTGTGTAGGAAATATATATAAATATATATAAATATACAGATAGTCATATTACTAATCGTAGTAATATTTTAGTACAATCATATTTGAAATATTTTGTATGTATATACTGATAGGGCTCAGTATGTAGATATTTGAATCCTTTGTGTGATTGTGTTATGGCGCCATTTTTGTAAGCGGCTGAAGTGTATGGGAATTTCGATGTGTGCGCATGCGCGACCCAAATGTTCCGCCTTAAACTGATGGTTCAGTTCAGTGACGTAGTGTGAGGGAAGATTTTTATAACCCTATGCTAATGCATTATACCTTTCAACAGGAAGCTTTCGGGGGACGAAAGAATTTCAGAGAATTTCGGGGGACGAGAGAAGTTCAGAGAATTTCGGGTGACGGTGAGAGATACCGAGTGAATTTCGGGTGACCTCAAGGGATACCGTCAAGGGTTCCGGATACTAGAAGAGGAACCGGAAGTCAAGATAACGGCAAGGAACAAGGATTATAGAAGAGGAAGCGGAAGTGGAGATCACGAAAGGAGAGACAGACAAGGGAACGAAGAGATTTAGATGAGTAGCACTCAAGAAGGGAAAAATCTCCTCACACTGTGAACTTAAATGATGATCAAAGGGATCATTGGGTGAAAGAGAGACATTGATTACTTTAAATTCTTTTAAATTTCATTTATTAAATTGTTATTGTTTAAATTTCATCTTTGTATTTCTTTTAATTTAACTGTCGGCATTGCTGACTGGGGGCTCGTAGCCATAAATATATTTAGTCAATAAATAATATAGTGTCCAGAATTAACCTTCTGAATAAGGACCAGGGGAACTTCTCATAACTCGTTAAAGTCTATAAGAAGAACCCCACCCCTAGACAACCAGGACACCCCCACAAACTGACGAAAGAAGAATCAACCTATTGGAAGCTACTGCCAAGCTTTTTCACATACCCACTTTGTTCGAGCCGAGACTAGAACCCACGTGAGCAGATATGAGATGGGCTTCAAAAGGTGGGCGCCTTAGACCAATCGGCCACCCGGGGCCTTTTTCCTGTCAGACTTGCTAACTACTTAAGCGATGAACCCAATAATAAAGTCCTCATTATGCCATCCCTAGAACTGGGAATTTGTTTTAAATCACAAAACGAATATTTATTTGGAATTGTTGGGGGGGGGGTAACATGGTCTTATGGTTACTAACCTCCTATCCTTCGTCACTTTTTTCTTTTAACAATTTATTTTCAATGTCCCTTTTAAAATGATTTTAAAAAATAATATAAGTTTGTGCCTAGTGTAAACCAAAATTATTTACGTAACATTGTTGTTGTTCTGTAGAGAAGTTGCCTTCTTAAATAACGGAGGCAGTAACAGTTGCGTTCTTGGCATAAAAATACAAATAGCTTTTTAAAAAATACAAATCCTTAAAATGAAACAAATTTATATGCTTATTAGTGTAAGCCGGATTAGTGTAAGCCGGATTATAATAATTAGTGTAAGCCGGATTATAATAATTTTCTTTGTTACTTAAAATTGCTGCTGGAATAAAGGTGACATATGATCATATGGTACCATTAGTTTCACGTCAAACTAAAGTTCTATTCTATTTTAAAGGATAGGAATCTTTGCGGCATATTTGCCAAGCAGACACAAGTCAACACAGAGGAATACCGACCATTGTTAAAACTATATTCCCTTTGCAATGCAAAAAGTATGAAATAAAACTTCATAACAAGCATGGTTTGAGTCAAACAAATAAAGTAGTCAAACAAGTCATTTAGTATTTCACGATAGATCATTTGCCTTCAAAAATATTTCAGCTAACGAATTACAACCTATGTGTTGAATTTAAATAACTGAAAGCACAAAATGTGTGTTTACCAATACTATCCTCGTTTTCTAAATGAATTAGTAGTGAAGTGGGGCGGTATAGGGTCTATGGGAATTAGCATTAAAAACACCCCTGGGTCACTATAGGGTCTATGTAAATTTAACATGGACAAAAACCCTGGGTCGATATAGGGTCTATGAGGAATTAGCATTACAGACTTCCCTGGGTCTTTATAGGGTCTATGTAAATTTAACATGGACAAAAACCCCTGGGTCTGTATAGGGTCTATGTAAAATTAACATGGGAAAAAAATCTTGGGCAAGTTGAGCCTCAAGGGAAATGGAACAGGGTCGGGACCCTATTTTAAAATAGTCCCGACCTGATGGGTCTATGGAAATGGAACAGGCGAAAATTGAAACAGGGAGGGGTCTCTATTTTTTTTTAAATAAAAAAAAAATATAAAAAGGGGTAGGCAATTGAAAGTCTATCTCTTTTCGAGAGATGTGTGTGGCCCTGAAAAGGGCCTTTGGATTTATGTTGATATGCCCTTAACATAAAGGGCATCTGCGACATCTTCTTGTCCTCAAGCTGCGTCTTACTCGAGGGCCATAAATCAGAGTCCTCTTGAGGCATCCTTGTCTCTCCACATACACTCTTCGTATCCACAGACTGGTGTCTGACCTGTGGACAACTGTCCACTTGGATCGGACATGCATTAGTATGTCCGTCCTGAACATCATCGAAGAAACAAGGGTTGATGATTCGACTGTGGTCCACATCTTGAGGCGCCGAGAACAGGTGAATCAATGCAGTGAACTGCGCTTATTTATAGGTAGAGGAAGGATTGAAATGGATTGAGTTCATTGACCAATCCAAACACACGTTACAAAATTCAGTCAGCCCGCATCCAACATGAAGAGAGCAGTCTGTGACGTCACGTGGTCTATATAGATTCGCTAGCGCCTGTGCGCTGTCAATTCATGCGACAGTTTTTTTCAACATGACTGAAACTCAGAAAACGATAAACTGGGGTGCACCGGCAGTGGAGACCGCCCAAGGGAACCCGGACTTACTTTCAGAAGAGGTGAATTGGGATTTTGTGGATTTTCTTACCTCGCAAGAATTTGTTCCGTAACCTTCGTCACCTTCTTCATTACCGCACGTGGAGAATTTTAGACAGAGACAGAAAGAAGAATTGGAGAAATTTATACAACAGCAAAAGGAAGCGGAACAAGCTTTTCTCCTACAGCAACAACAGCAAGAAGAAGCGGTAAGAAAAAAACAACAACAACAAGAAGCAGCAGCAGCAAAGAAACAAGGGTGTGAAAATCAAACGGTCACGGTATTGTTAGACATTTTAGCGGAATTAAGAAGTCTGAAACAAATGTATCAGACTTCTTTATTACGACCGAAGAGAATACGACCTTCCCGAGGTAAACACTCCAACCCTGTGACTAAGCCTACCGTGCCACCCTTAGTGATTTCAACCAAACCATCATCATCATCATCAACAGTACGCAGTCCAGAAGTAGGCCTTGGCCGTGGCAAAGGCTTAAGACAGTTAAAGTTGATTGCTTAAACTCACCCCTGCACCAAAAAAGGCCCTTTTCAGGGCCACTCCAATTTCTCGAAAAGAGATACACTTTCAATTGCCAATAACTAAAAAAAAAACATTTTACCCCTATAGTACGTGTCTTTGTATGAGTGCGTGAGTATAGGTTCTTATTTTAAAATCAAAAACCCAAAGACACTTACCTTTTATAATTAATTTATTATTTTATAAATACTTACAATTCAATTCACAATTCACAACAAAACACTCTAAAAAAGTTCATAGACTTCTTCTGTCTCATTATTTACTCTCTCTATTTTTTCAATTTCTTCACCGTCACAGGCTTTTCCTCTTCTTCCTCCTCACTTTCTTCCCTTCTTCTTTTCTTCTCCTGTTTCTTTTTTTTTTTGCCTCTTGTAAATAGAATTGTCTTCTTTCTTCCTCTTCTTCCTCTGAAGAATCCCTCTCTTCTTCCTCTGAAGAATCCCTCTCTTCTTCTGACTCCTTTTGTTTCTTTTTTGGGCAATCTGGAGACCAATGTCCTTTTTCTTGACAATAATAACAGGTATCTTGACTTTTGTCTTTTCTAACCCCTTTTTTTTCTTTTTTGACGGTCAATGCCCTTTCTTCTGACAGATATAGCAAGTATCTTGACTTTTATCTCGCAAGGAAGGAGAGTAGTCCGTCGGCTGGTCTGAAGAAAATTTTCTAATGACCCCTCGCAAAGCTCTGATGAAATGTTCGATTTGTGTAGTCTCTTCCATCGTGGTGCTCGGTTTGAGAGTGAAATGAATAGTGAAAGGACAAGACACACACCCTTTAATATACGCTGGTCTGCTAGGACTATAAATTAGTCTATGGTGTTTAAACTTTAGTCATCTGACGTTTTCTATCAAGATGAAACGATCCAATTCATTTGAGAAGAAAGAAGAAGAAAGTAAGAGGCAGAAACGTGATCTATCGCCTCGTACCAGGGCTGAAGTTTTGGCACAAATTCATGCCAGTGATTTTGAAGAGGATATGAGTGAACCAGAATTCAACCCCAGAGAGTCTTCCTCTAAACAAAGTTCACCACTCTTAGTCAACCCTGAAAAATACTATCACATTCGAGAGACAGAAAAGCGCTCCTCTAGAAAATTTAGAACCACGGCTTACACCTACACGATGAAGATCAAAAATTTCAAGTCCGACGTACCGTTAGAGAAAGCAGAAGGGTTCATCACCGAGATGTGGGATTATTTGCTGACCACACTCAAGCGACAATGTCAAGCCAAAGAAGACGATCGCTTGAGACTTTCCATACAACACGACGGCTTGAAATCCCCTGTTTGGATCGAGTTTAGCAGCCCTGCAGAATTGACCCCTTCCAAAGTCATGGACAAAATTCAACACGTACAACAATCCAATGACCAGTTTGACATCACCGACGGAAAAGCCACACTGTTTATGACCCACGTCTCTCCTCCTCAAGGGACCGGACAACGCAAAAAGATGTTATTGGTGAACGACCTTCGCAGCATTAAGTGTGGCCTCGTCCAAATTCACAATTCTCAAGACCAGATGTGTTTAGCCAGGGAAATCGTGGTGGGACGAACCTATGCCAACAAGAACGACACGGTAGAATGGAAAAGAGACTGGGAGAACATTCGACAATCGGACCGAGCCAAATAACGAAGTGAAGCAGAACTCCTGTTACAACAAGCCGGCCTGTCCACAGACACATCCTGTGGCATTCCTGAGATGCAAACATTGCAAGATATTTTAGCTCCACGCTACACCTTGAAAGTGCACCCTCAAGAAATGCGTGGGCCTCTGTTGTTTCGAGGGAAAGACTTTAAAGATGGAAAATACATTAACGTCTATCATCACGATGACCATTTCGATACCATTACCACCATCACCGGATTCCTGGGATATGTTTATTATTGCGAGAAATGTGACTATGGCTATAACAATCGAGAGCAACACAAGCATTGTTGATCGAAATGCTCAGCATGTTTGGCCTCTCCACCCTGTCTGAACGAAGGGCAAGAACCAGTGCATTGTCCAGCTGATCTGCGCACGTTTGTCAGCCCTGCCTGTTACCAGCAACATTTGAAGACGCAAGGTTCACAGAAGAAATGTGCTTGTCAACTCCTGAGATTGTGCCCTACGTGTGGCCAAGGCATACGTACCAATAATGCCAAGGCACACGTATGTTCAGGAAAGAAAAAATGTCACATTTGTCACCACATCGTGGACTTGGAACATCAATGCTACGTGCAAAAATACCAACAATCCCAACCAGAGAAAGAGGATGGACACCAGAAGAAAGGCAATTTCATCTTTTTCGATTTCGAATGCATGCAAGAGACCGGTATTCACATTCCTAATTTCTGCGTGGCTCATCGAGCGTGCGAAAAGTGCATTCAAGAACCTATCTTGAGTTATTGCCGTCACTGCAGTAAGATTCCTGGAGGGCGTGAAAAAATCTTTCGAGGGCCGAACACGCTAGCCGATTTCGCCCGATGGGTCTTAGACCCCATCGACAAGACGTGGAGCCAAGAGGACATCGAACGTTACGGAGATTGTCATCGCCATGCCACCGTGATGGCTCACAATTTCTCCGGATACGATGGACAGTTTCTTTTGAGGTACTATACGGAACAAGGCACCGAACGTCCTAAAGTCACTTTGAACGGAGCCAAAATCATTTTCATGCAAGTGGGACAAGTGCAGTTCAAAGATTCAATGAGTTACTTGGCCATGCCTTTGAGTCGAATGCCTAAAACATTTGGAATGACAGAAATGGCTAAAGGTTATTTTCCTCACTTTTTCAATACGGAAGCCAATCAACATGCCGTTCTACTCCATTTGCCTGAGGCTCACTATTACGACCCCGACAACATGCGTACCGAACAACGAGAAGCTTTCTACGCTTGGTACCAGGCTCACGCCTCGGACCCTTTCGACTTTCAGGAAGAAATGCTAAAGTATTGTCGTTCCGACGTGGACATTTTACGGCGTTGCTGTGGAAAATTTCGAGAACTGTTCATGGAACACGGAGGGGTCGATCCTTTGAAAGAAGCTTGCACCATTGCCAAAGCGTATTCCTTAGTGTACCGCCAACGATTCATGCCTGAAAACACTGTGGCTGTCATCAGTCCCCCAACGACCAACTATGTCAAACGTCACTACTCGGTCAAAGCCCTACGCTGGTTACATTACTTGTGCGACAAGGAAGACAAGTGGATTCAGCATGCCCGCAACGGAGGGGGCAAAAAGACCATCGGAACACATTCGGTCGATGGATGAGACTTAGAAAACCCCAAGATCGTGTACGAGTTTAACGGTTGCTTATTTCACGGATGTCCCGTCTGTTACCCTGACCGTGGCACTAAAAATCGGTTTTTACAACGAACCATGGAAGACTTGTACCAGACCACTTGTCAGCGACGCCTAAAGTTAAAACAGGAAGGATACCAAGTGGTGGAAATGTGGGAACACGAATACGATCACCGTTTGAAAACCGATCCCGAGTTTAAACGCCTCGTGGAAAGTTACCAGTTCATGGACCCCCTGAACCCGAGGGATAGTTTGTACGGAGGAAGGACCAATGCCACCTGTTTGCTGTACCAAGCCGACGAAGAGAAAGGAGAAGCAATCAAATACTTGCACGTGTGTTCGCTGTATCCCTACGTGTGCAAATATTGTCGCATTCCTGCAGATCATCCACAATTGTTCACCGAACACATCGACCTGAAAAACATTCGACAATACGAAGGCTTGATCAAGTGCAAAGTTTTGCCTCCCACGGACTTGTACCATCCCGTCTTACCTCACCATTGCCAAAACAAACTGATGTTTCCTTTGTGCCGTACTTGTGTCGAAACGTGCAACCAAGATCAACCTTGTCATCACACCCAGGAAGAACGGACCTTGACGGGGACGTGGGTCAGCGTAGAATTGTTCAAAGCTTTCGACATGGGATACCAACTGTTAGAAGTGTACGAAATTTGCCACTTTCCCAAGACACAACAATACCACAAGGGTGACCCCACGCAGAAAGGCATTTTCGCAGACTACGTGGATACCTTTTTGAAACTGAAGCAAGAAGCCAGCGGCTATCCTTCCTGGTGTCACACTCCCGAAGACCAAATACAATTCAAAGAGAAATACCAGGCACAAGAAGGCATCACTTTAGATCACATCGAGAAAAACTAAGGCAGGCGATCGTTTGCCAAAGTGATGTTAAATTGCTTGTGGGGCAAAATGGCACAACGACCGTGTTTACCCAAGACGGAATATTTGACCGAACCTTCCCGCTACTTCCAGATGATTCACGACAAAACCAAATTCATGAAACACGTGGACGTCGTTCGCGAGAATTTGATCTTGGTCAATTACGAAGAAGATCTGGACTTTGTACAAGATGACCCCTTTGGAAATGTCATCATTGCGGCTTACATGACAGCTCTTGCTCGCTTAAAATTGTACGAAGCTTTAGAACTGTTAGGGGAACGTGTCCTGTACTTTGACACGGACAGTTGCATTTACATCCATCACCCGAGTCAACATCACCCTGACATCGAAGGAGACCGTTTAGGAGCCTGGACAGACGAGCATCCCGACGACAAGATTCTAAGTTTCGTCAGTGGCGGTCCAAAAAATTACGGCTACGAATACCGGGACAAACAAGGAGAAGTGCACACGACGTGCAAAGTGAAAGGATTGACTCTGAATTATCGTACCAGTCGTGTGGTCAACTTTGGGGTATTGAAAGAAGCCTTGCAATCTGGAGAGGATGAACACTTTAAAGTGACCACTCACCAAGCCAACAAGATTGTACGTTTACCCACTCACCACATCGTCAGCCGATCCCTGGAAAAAGTCTATCAAATCGTGTACCAGAAGCGAGTGCGACTTCCCAATCATTTCACCTTACCGTATGGACATGTCGGTATTGGTCTGAATATAAAAAGGAACCCTAGGCAAGATCGATAATTCATTGTGACTACCAAGACCAAGCGAACAAGATGAATAGTTTCAGAGAAATGCAAAACAAGTTCAGAAGGGCACAATTCAAGTTTGGGGGCTCTGAAGTGGAATGCGATTGTGAGCCTTGCGATGGGAACGATGCTGTACGCTGTGACCTTAGCGATGTCGTAAAGCATCATGGGAACTTTGTTCTCACTGCCCCTATCATGGAAAGTGATGCTGTGCGTGTCAAACCTGAGGGATGCGAAAGCGATGCCGCTCGTCCTCTTGGACACTTTACTGGGTTTCATGGTCAATGTGGATGTCCACCTTCACGTCTACCTCCCTACGGATGTCATCCAGCCCTGAGCAAACTCCTGTCCATGTCACCCAACCCTCATCGAAACGAACCTGTGAAAGACGAATATTCGTTCCCTGTGCGTTTGTCGGAATACTGCAACTTTGAAAATCGTCTTCAATCGTTCAAAGGAAAATGGCCTAAGTATCTGGGAGGACCGACCCCCGAAGAATTAGCCAGGGCCGGATTTTACTACTTGGGCGAAGGGGATAAAGTCAAGTGCTTCAGTTGCGGTGTGTCACTTCACCACTGGGAACCGCAAGATTCGGCCTACCTAGAACATGCTCGTTGGTCACCGAATTGTCATTACTTACCCTTAGTGGGACCGAGACATTGAAGTAACTTACCATGTCGTTGAAGAAGAAACCAGATTGGCTAGGAGTCAAATGTTGGACATCACCGAGACCAGTATTTAAACTTCATTTCAAAAACGATATTGAATCATTACCTAAAGAACTGCTAGAGAAGATTTACAAGGAAGTTTGGCAGGGGTTTGCCAGAGTGAAATCTCAATGGGTAACTGTAGAACTTTTGTGCCGAGAAATTCACAAGAGGAAAGTGAAAAAAGTCAACCAGTGTGTTAGATTTCTCTGGGTCAAGTGTGCATTCGTCCTATTATATCACTCTAGACCGTTTACATCAAAAGAGTTCAGTGAGATTCTTGGACGTTACCCTGAATGGCAATGGTCAGAAATTACTTACTATGTGGATTACTTTTGCTCTATGAGAAGATTGTGAATTGTACGGACTGACCTATTCATGGATACTTTACAAGAGAACATTCGTGCTTTGCCTGTGGAGATAAAAGAACGCATTTACCGAGAGCTGGTCAAAATACAAGTCAAACGTTAAGAACAGTTGCATCCGTTACGTCACCAGATCTTTAACCACTGGTACCTGAATGGTATAAGAGAACTGATTCGTCAGAAATTGTTTCAGTGGTCAGACCTTGTTCAATACTTCCAGGCCCCCGATGATCTACGTGTTGATCATTTTGGTTACTTTGAGATTCACCTAGTGCAACACATTGATGAAGACAAGTTAAAGGATTACTAACATATTTTACGTGGAATCTACTTAGAGGAAGAGGAAACTTCTAATCGAACTTTGAAGTTTAGGTTACAGTTTGGAGCATTTAGATTCCCCACTGGAGAACGAAGATCTCTGGGTAGAAAGTACGTGTATTGTTTCCGAAACAAAGAGAGTATACAAACAGACTGCCATGCCACGACTTTTATCACATGTAATTGAACAGATTCCGTGGCAGGAACTCAATGACCATATTCAAACCGTGGATCATTACCATCAATTATTACAAGAACTGTATCCAATCAATTTGGGACGACGCATAGTGTGTGTCTTAGTGACTTGTTTTCTGGGATTTCGTTTACCAGCCGATTCCTTGTGGACTCTTTACGAACAGTATTTACCACCCAATTCAACATGAAAGTGGTGCCTTTAAATGTTCACGAGAGACTCCTTTTGCTCATTTTGTTCAAAGCCTTGCGTTTTCATCTGGATACTTCTATACCTCTACTGGAAAAAAAGATTCGTCAACTTTTAGCTACCGAAGACGTGTATGACGATGTGTGTGTAGCTTGTGACTTACACCCCCACTGGACAGATGTCCGTGCCTGGAAAAAAGGGGATTTTGAAGCTTGGACCCAAGAAGTGGCCCAGTATGCACGAGAGTTGTTCAAGTAAAAAAGTTACTTTTCAACCTGTGTTGGTGACGGTACCAGAAGAAGAGCCCGTCACCCAGGACAGGACTGTCGTGGACAGGCCTGAAAGACCTTTTGGGAGGACACTTGCGTGATCTTACCCACTATAGAACTGGTCAGAACATTACCCAAAACATGTTGTACAGACACTTGTGTTTATTCCACGTTAATGGTTTTCATGTGCCTTTTATCGTTGTACTTAAGCCTTTGGCTTTTATGTATTTTTGTCTTCATCTTTGAAACATTCAATAAACGTGTCCTGAAAAAAGTATATAAACTCTTGTCTTGTTTGTTTTCGTGTCACAAGTGACATTCCTGACACTATGGCTACCTCTGCTGTCTCTGCTCCCTCTTCCTCCACTGTCAAAGTCATCGACGAACACTTAGATCGTGCCAGTTGGGAGGCTTCGTATCTTTGCCATCCCTTTAACATGCTCATTGCTGGACCTAGCGGTTCAGGCAAAACCGAATTCGTCAAACGTTTGATCGAACATAAACATCATTTGATCGATCGACCCCCTCAACGCATCGTGTGGTGTTACAAAAGAGTGGCATCGGTGTACAGCCTCTTGCGAGAAAGTCAAGACGATTCTATCATGTTTGTGGAAGGCATTCCTAAAGAAGACGACGGCATCGTCTCTGACTCCCGTCAAACCCATTTGGTCATTTTCGACGACATGTTAGGAGAAGACGAAGAAGAAATTAAACTGTGGTTCACGCGCAAAGGGCATCACCGTAATGCCAGTGTCGTTTACATCACTCAAAATTTGTTTCAACAAAGTAAAGCCCATCGCACCATTAGTCTCAATGCGCATTACGTGGTCTTGTTTAAAAGCCCTCGAGATAAATCGCAAGTGCAAGTCTTAGCCAAACAGTTAGGAACGCCTTGGCTGACTCGGGCGTACGACGATGCTACTCAAACTCCACACGCCTATTTACTCGTCGATTTGAAACCTACGACCCCCGATGATTTGCGATTTCGTACCCACTTGTTTCACCACTGGGGCCAAGACGGAGGGCCTGTCCTGTACACGTCTCCGTCCTCGACTTAACTTGATTCAACAAAAAAAATCTATAAAAACCTCACTTTTCCTCTGTCTCACACAGTTTGAACATGACGTCCCTTCAATCACATCTCCCCGTCAAATTGATTCGTGCCTTGTATGGCATCAGTCGAGAAAAAAAACCACAAATACGGGCTCGTGTCTTAGAAGCTAGTCTCAGAGAAGTCTTACGATGGTTCACGGTGACAGCACGTCAATTACTACAAGGGATCATTCAGATTCCTCATCAAACTAAACGCTTTTTTGATCGAAACAAAGTCGCTTTGACCCAACTGGTCGATCCTCGCATCGACACTCAAACCAAAAAACAAATCATTTTGAAACCTGGAGGGAGCGGTACTCTAGGAGGGGTCATCATTCGCTCTCTCTTAAGATGGGATCCTAATGCCCCCAAAGTTCTCCCTAAGAAAAAAGTCAAACGAAGCTCCAAGAAGAAGAAAAAGACCAGGTCCCCAAGGAGACCTGTGTCTCCAAGAACTTCTCCAGTGGCGGGACCCTCCTTTTACCAGACACCACCCCGGAAAAAGAAAAGAAGCCCCCAGAAAAAGAAGCAGAGAAAAAGTCCCCAGAAAAAGAAAAGTCCACAAAAAACTAGTCGCAAGAGTGGCACTTCGGCCAGGACGCAACCTTACACTCACAAACCACGACCTGCAACGGCGGTGACCGCGTCTCCGGCAGCCTCAAGTTCATCCACTTACCCGTTGATGACACCAAGAACTGAAGAGTACTTGGAGACGTTGATCACACCAAAAACTTCTCCGTTGATGACCCCAAGAACTTCCCCAGTGGCAGGACCCTCCAATTTAGTGGCAGTGGCTGCTGCTCACAAAGTACCTGCTCCCAAAATCAAAGTTCAAGAAAGATCGGGCATGTTACAAAGTTTACTGGATTTGTCCAAGCAAGAACTGGCTCGATTTAGTCCGTTACGTACCCCTGCACGACGTGTCATGCCTGTCCTGAAGTTGATAAGACGTAAAGACAATCAGTGGCGACGCGTTCCAGTATAAAAAAGGTGTGTGACCAAGTAGGGGTATCAGTGTTTTGGTGCTCCTGAAGATGTCACCCTCCAGAAAACATCCCTCTTCTAAACAACCCCAAGGAAAGAAAAGGAAAGGACTACCTCCTCGTTTAGTCAAACATGGGGACATGTTATCTGTCCTGGCCAAAGCTTCTCCACCCCTACGAAAAAAATTCATTCAATCAGCCTCCAAAGAGGTCATCGATACCGTGTGCGAATGTTGTTTGAACGTCTTGAAAGGCACGATCCCTTTGTCCAAACACCAGAAACAATGCTTAGGCAAACATCGTCACGTTCTTCGCCAAATGGTTCAAAAGAAAATCCCCATTCGTCAAAAAAGAAGATGTTGGTCCAACATGGAGGAATTTTACCCCTCTTGTTAGGCCCATTACTAAAAGGAGTCTTGGGAACCATGTTGGGAGGACTGATGGGAGCAAGATAAAAAGGCCCTCTGGAGTCCCAAGATCTCAGAATTGACCCCTAACATCCCATGGAAGGACGAAAACTAGCTTTAGTGCCTTACAAACGATGGATGGAATACCATCGTTGGCAAGAACAACGTACCCCGCATTTACCTCCCAATCCCAATTTGAGCGAGATGTCCCAGTTACAACACGAACTGCAGTCCTTAATGGATAGCCAAGATTTGTCCGAAACAGAAAAATCGCAAAAGTACGGTCAACTCTTGCAACGACTGCAACTCTTTCACCAGAAAACATCAGACGAAACAGCTCTTCCCACGCTGAAAGATTTTAAGACCTTGATGAAAAGTCCAGTACCATCACCAGTACCACTACCACCACTACCAGTGACCAAGACAGAAAAAGGAGAAGAAGAAGAAGTGTTTCAAACTCCACCAGAAAAAGTACGCAAGTTAACAACACCACCTACCTCCAGAATTGGATGGATTAAAAAGATGATGACCACCCCTTCTTCATCACAAGAGAAAAAGAAGGTAAAGACAGAAGTGAAGACAGAAGTGAAACAAGAACCGATATCCCCTGTTCAGACATCCTCCTCCTCGACATCTATTGCCGGTCGCACACGCAAAGCATTGCAATCCAAAAAAGTACCCCAAGAGAAAAAGAGTAGTATCCTCCAAGAGTGGGTGTCTTATTAACAAACAAACAAAAAAATGGAAAAAGTGCTAGCCAGTATTTACTACGATCCCTCCCATCCTGCAGGTTACGCAGGAGTTCAAAAATTGTATCGTGCTGCCAAAACGCGACTGAAAAGTCTCCGTTTACTTCAAGTGCAACGATGGTTACAAGAACAAGCTACCTACACTTTACACAAACCCATTCGACGCAAGTTTTCCAGAAGTCGCACCCGAGTGGAAGGCATCGATCATGAACGGCAAGCCGATTTAACCGATGTCTCTTATTTGGCCAGCTACAGTCGCGGCTACAAATATTTGTTTTGTGTCATCGACGTCTTTTCCAAATTTGCCTGGGTCGTACCCTTGACTTCCAAATCGAGCAGTGAGTTAGTGCGAGCCCTGCAACGAGTGTTAAAACAAAGTGGTCGTCACCCTCTTCGATGGCAAACGGACAAAGGCACCGAATTTCTGAACCAAGCTTTCCAAAAAGAATTAAAGAAACGTGACATTCATTTTTTTACCACCGAGAATCCTGAAACCAAAGCCAGCATCGTGGAACGTTTTCAACGCACTTTGAAAGAACGTATCTGGAAATATTTTACGCATCATCACACTCTGAAGTACATCGACATCTTACCGCACCTGGTGCAAGCGTACAACCAATCTTACCATCGAAGCATTGGACGTGCCCCGCAAGAAATGACTCCCGAGAACGAAGTGTTGGTGTTTGAGCGCCTGTTTGGTACGTCCCCGACGAGGGCTGCCCCCAAGAAAAGTGGAGTGTTGACCGTAGGAGATTGGGTGCGCATTGGCAAAACCAAACGCACTTTCGACAAAGGTTACTTACCTAACTGGACTACAGAATTGTTTCGTGTCACTGAACGAGTGCATGGCCGTCATCCTGCCGTCTATAAATTGGAAGACATGAACGGAGAAGTGCTCAAAGGAACGTTTTACTTACCCGAGTTACAACGTGTCACCAAAAAAGAAGACGACGTGTACGACATCGAAAGCATTCTCGAACGCAGAACCCGTAAAGTGGGAAAACGACGTGTCAAAGAAGTCAAAGTACGTTGGAAAGAATATCCACCCAGTTTTGATTCTTGGATCGACGCTTCGCGAGTCATCGACTGTAAAAAGAAGTGACCATCATGCCCTTTCACACAGACGCAGCTACGTCGACCACTCCTTCACCCAGTTCTTCTCTGCAAGATTTACAAAAACAACCCTTGTGGGTGTGGTGTGGAGAACGTGTGCCTAAAACGCAAATCGTCTTTTTCTGCCAAATCTTCGTGGTGTATTGTGTCATCGGGGCAGCCATCGCCAATTTGAGTTTGCAATAAGGAGACAAACAATTGTGGACCATTTTATTGAGCAGTTGCATCGGTTACCTGCTTCCCAATCTCTCCCTGAAATTCTCTTCCAACGGGAACAACGGGTACCTTGTGTCCAGTGCCAGTGTCAGTCACCACTCCAACAACAACCACAACCCCATTTTGGGCGGAGACACGCCTCTGACGTCCAATAACCCCTCGGACAGCCACAGAACTCTGGAATTATGAGTCACCAAAACCAATTTTACTTAACCTTACCGAGTGACAGTTCCATGGAGGTGTTTCCCAAGAACACGTTGTGCTGTTACACGGCCAAATTACCTCAGACCATCCAATTAGATCACGAAGCCCATTGGGAAGTGGCTTTAGTAGAAATCATTCACCCGACCCAAGTCCTCAATGTTCTTCCCAATCAAAATTTTTTTACGGTGGAAGTTCATGACGAGCAAATGCAAAAGTACTTGAATACCCATGTCAATTATAGTCACAAAACCTATGATGACAAAACTCAAACGTGGTCCTACCAATTGTTCGTTCCCCAGGGCTATTATTTTAGTGGTCAACATTTGGTGAGCACCATAGACTCCAGGTTTAATGTCGTGTTTCTTAAAGCTTTGGAAAGTGTCAAAAAAAGTGTCACCCTGGAGTACCACAAAACAGCTCGTCGCTTCCTGGTGAAATTTCCTGAGGGGGGTAAAATCATGTCTTTCTTATTTTGTCCTGAATTGTTTGCCATGTTGGGCGGGGACATTAAGCTGAGGAAGATAGCAGAACAAAAACAAAAACCCGAATTACCAGTCATTTCCGACAACGATACTTTTGCCAAGTTTTTTCGTACCCCGGTAGAACTGAACCAAGGACTGAATTTGATGTTTGTGTACTCCTATGTGGTGGAGTATAACGTGGTGGGACACACCTCTGTGCCGTTACTGCGTGTCATTCCTTTCAAAGTGGATTCTGCCACGGCCGCAGACGAGGAAGGTGGAAACACTTATCACGTCCACCGCGAATTTGTACATCCTCACTATTTGCCGGTCAGCAAGTCGTATTTGGACACGGTCAGCATTGCTATAAAAGGAGATCTGGGACAAAATATTGCATTCACCAAAGGAAAAGTCACGGTGAAACTCCATTTTCGAAAACGGTTCTCTCACGAGTTGTAAGTCATGTATCCAGTGTACCGAGGGGTTGCTCGACAGCGAGGACACGGTTTAGGAGATATGCTGAAATCGGCCTTTCGTTCGGTGGCCCCGGTGTTGAAACCGATGGTGACACGCGGATTGCACGCCTTGAAAGATGCGGCACTGACGCAGGCAAAGAATTGCTCCAAAATGTCATCATCGACAAACAAAACCCTAAAGAAGCCTTCATGAGGGCAGGCAAAAATGTCTTGCTGCAAACGGGCAAAGACCTTTTGGGCCGACGAGAAACACCTATAAATGCCCTGCACGCTACCGAGTCAGGCATTCAGCAAGGACAAGGCAGAAAGAGACGACGAAGAAAACACCCTTTCACCAGACTTCACACTTCTAAAGCTAGAAAGGCAAAGAAAAGAAGAACTGTCCGAGACTTAGACGTTTTCGATTATTGAGACACAGAGAAAAATGATACATCGAGAGTCTTGCGCTTGTTCCAAGTCGGAACTGGATCTGTTTGCCATGCCCCCCACCATGATGACCATGCAAGAATCCCAATGGGTGGAATTTCACCCCGTCTCCTCTTTGACGGATTCCGCTCCCATCGAGTTTGAAATCAAAGGACAGCCCGAAGATTACATCGATCTGAATAGCAGTTACCCGTACTTGAAAGTGAAAGTGAGCAAAACGGACAACACCAATCCAGGAGGCGATGCTAGAGTAGCTCCTGTCAAATATTTCATGCATTCCTTGTTCAGCGAAGTGGACTTGTACTTGAATAACAAACTGGTCAGCAGCAGCATGGCTACTTACCCATATCGTGCCTACCTGGAAAATCTCTTGACGTACGGAAAAGAAGCCAAGAATACTCATCTGGATGCTTGCGTGGTATGGAAACCTGACACGGCAGGTGTAGCCACGTTTAGCGACACAGTCCTGACAGAAGATGACAATCCTCACAATGTGGGGTTTAACGACCGTCGTAAGAAAATTCTGCAAGGGCAAAGTTTAGAACTGATGGATCGTTTGCATTTGGACATGTGGTTACAAAAAAGGTATTTGCTGAACGGGGTGGATATCCGTCTGAGACTGAATCGTAGCAGTGCCGCTTTCCATCTGATGGCCCATGTCAATGAATACAAAACCAAAATCGAAGAAGCCCGACTTTACGTGCATCGTGTGGAAGTGTTACCTAAAGTGGGAAACGACGTCAGTCAGACGTTGAGCAGAACGACCGCCAAGTATCCGATACGACGCGTAGAAGTGAAAACGTTCACCATTCCCGCTGGACAGCGATCTATGATCGAAGATCATCTGTTCCAGGGACAGTTACCCAAGCGTTTTATTGTTGGTATCGTCAGGAATTCAGCCTTCAACGGAACCCACGATCAAAATCCTTTTGAGTTTCAACATTACAATGTGTCCAAGATCGAAGTCAGTCGCGACGGCAAGACCTTGTGTACCCGACCCTTTGAGCCTAACTTTGGTGTCGCGAAGAATTATTTGAGATCGTACTTGTCCCTGTACGAAGCCACGGGACAGTTAGGAACCAACACCAGTCACGGTATTTCGTACGACGATTATGCAGGAGGCTATGCTTTGTGGGGTTTTGATTTCACTCCAGACCAAGGCAGCGACGAGGGACATTTCCACCCTATAAAATTGGGTCACATTCGTGTGGAACTTCAGTTTGCAAATCCACCTCCAGATCACACAGTGAACGTCATCCTGTATGCAGAATTTGACAATACCATAGAAATCAACAGTTTGAGAGAAGCCATTCTAGATTATTAGAAGCTATGGAAGACTGTTATCCCTCTTTACCTAGTGGAGAAACTTTGAAGATGGAATGTAAGGAGACCGTGGAAGAAGAAGAAGAATCCAAAGACGAAGAAGAAGAAGAATCCAAAGACGAAGGGGCCCCGAGTGGCCGAGTGGTCTAAAGCGCTCTTCGTTACGGATCACTGCCATCTCACCTCTGTCTGCGGCGGTTCGAGTCTAAGATTCAGCCAATGTGGGCATGTGAGAAAGCTTGCCAGTAGCTTCTCGTGGGTTGGTGGTTCTTCCCGGGGTTTTCCGGGTTCTTCCTCCACCATTAATACTGGCCGCCATGTATAGCCCATCGTGCTGAAAAATGGCGTTAAACCCCACAACAACAACAACACCAAAGACGAAGAAGTTATCATGATGAAGTCAAGATGGCCAGAACAAGAAGCCCATTTAGTCTCCTGTTTTGCTACAGTCCTGGCAGATATAATGAAAGAATTGATCAAGGAAGAGTGCTATGGATGTCACAACGATCATCCCAGTCAAATTCAACACGACAAATGTCTGATGTTAAGTCAAGAAGAAAAATTGGACGAATATCTGGACAAAGCTTGGGATCACATCGAAATAGAATTCGTGTTGAACGAGTGGTATAAAGGCTTGGATAAACATTCTTCTCCTCCATTAACGTCTCTGGAGTGCCGTAGCATCGAATCTCTCTTTGACCAGAGTAAGAAGTCGGATCTAAAAGCCTTTTACTTGTCAGACATTTTCAAGCAAAAAGTCAGGATCGAATTGATCACTTATCATTACCTGTGAAGAAGAAGAAAAAAAAACACACAAAACATGGATACCTGGGAACTTTATTACCTTTTGAACCACAACACTGCTTCTTGGAATCCTGTCGTCTGTACTAAAGATGAACTCCCTCATCGTAAACCTCAAGACCATCTAGCTTATGTGATCAACACGGACGACAGTCATCTCCCAGGAACCCACTGGGTAGCCGTCTACTTTCCTCAAGAAGGATGTGTGGAATATTTTGATTCGTATGGATTGCCTCCTTTGGAAGACGATATCATTGACTTTATGAGAAGAAATGCTCAGACCACCCGATTCAATAATGTGAAATTACAAGGCACAGATTCCTTGGTGTGCGGACAATATTGTGTGTATTTTCTGCATCATCGCAGCCTGGGTTATTCCTTAGAACATTTAGTGACTCATTTTGATCCTCGTTCTTCTTCTAGAAACGATGTGAAAGTAGACCAATGGTTTTGTGACCATTATGCTTATCTTTTGTCTCAAGCTAGGAAACGTAGTGTCCATCAATGGCCTAATGACTTCCAACAGTGGAAATCACAATTTCATTCACAACGTTGTCAGCCTTGTCCAAAATAATGTGTTAGTTGGAAAAAAATGTTTGTCATTTGAAAAAAATGTTTGATGTTATATTGTTAAAAATGTCATAGTTGTTTGTTAGTGTTAAGTGATTTTGAATAAAAAAATGTTGTTTTGAAAAAAATGCCTTTGTCTTTTGTTTGGCTATAAGAATTTTGATTCATGCTCTTTGACTTCTTACTATCCCTCTCATGACACTCATTGAACGTTCCGGCTCGAAAACCGTGTAGGGATGTTTTCCTTCACGTCCGCGCTTTGACTTTAAAGCCGGGGTAGCCTCCAGTCTAACCATCCATTGTTGACTCATCCTCCTACGAAGATGTGCTCCAAACTAGCTAAGCTAAACGAAGCCTACGTGAATTTGCATAGGGTCAGACACAGTCTGATACCGAAGCCAGAAGAGATAGAGAATGTGAGAATGTTAAAAGTCACTGAAGACCTGACAGAAGAGCTCTTCAGAGAAGAAGTGAACAGGGAGAAAGAAGAATGGACAGAGAAGTACAGACTTCAGAAACAGCAAAGAGAGCAGCAACAGCAACAACAACAACAACAGCAGCAGCAACCTGAACCTGACATAGGCTTTGTCGATTGTCGTATCGACACCTAAGAGTTCTTCTTCTCTTTCCGAAGAAGCAGACCTATCGTCAGAAAGTCTATCGTCAGAGGACGTCGGATTCTTAGAAACTAAAAGATTGTCATTGCAAACAAAAAAACAGCCCTTTTCAGGGCTACCCATACCTCTAGAAAAAGAAATAATAATCGATTTGCCAATGTGTGTTTGTAGAGTAGTGTGAAGATAAACACTCACTCTTTTCTGGTGTGATTGTATATGTTTATGTGTGCGTGTGATTGTAAGCGTTCAAGTACGTTTGTGTGAATAGAAGATTATGATCATGTTTTTTTGCTGTTTGACGTGTCTGGAGAGTAGATTTGGGGTTTGATTTGACTGCTTTGCGTATGTGAATAGTATATTATTTGTTTAATGAAATTTTTTTAGAATAGTGATAGGTAGTATAAAAAAGTCAGTGAGTGTTTCTTTTAAGTCCGCGCATTGTTTGGTAATTATCTAGGTAATATAAATTTTGTTTTAGGGGGATATTTTCCTTCACGTCCGCGCTTTTAGTATAAATTGAAAACTATTCGTCAGTTGGGCTACCCATCGTCGACCTGTTAACAGCAAGACAAACAATACAAGGATTGTGAAACTGCTAGAACTCCAGATGCACCTGGAATATGCCAGGCGCATAGTAAATGAACTGGCTGCGGAGGCCATAGTAGAAGAGGAAAGAATAAAGAAGGAAGAGGAAGAGACAAGACAGAGGGAAGAGGAGGAAAAGAAAATAGGAGAGAGGATGGCTTACAAGATACCAGAGACAGGGGACTGGGGTGCTGAAGCCAATAATCCTCCCTCTGCACTCTCAAGAAAAAAAGTAAAAGGAGACTGGGGAAGAAGATGTGTGTGTGGTGCCAGGCCTGGAAGGTGCCATCATTAACCAGGTGTCACTGGAGTTCAAAAGCAAACAGCCCTTTTCAGGGCTACCCAAACAGTTAGAAAAGAAATAGTAATAGATTTGCCAATGTGTGTATGTAGAGTAGTGTGAATATAAACACTGACTCTTTTTTCCTTGTGTGTGTGTGTGTGTGTGTGTGTGTGTGTGTGTGTGTGTGTTTGTAAGCGTTCACGTACGTTTGTGTGGATAGTAGATTATTGGGTTTCATTATAATGCTTTGCGTGTGTGGATAGTAGATTTGGGGCTTGTTAATTGCTGCTTCACTTATGTGGATAGTATAATATATGAAATGAGAAAAGTAGGGGATGTTTTCCTTCACGTCCGCGCTTTGACTATAAGAACCCACAAGGTTCAATGTTAGAATCATTATACGGAATAACCAAAACGAAGATGGAGGTGTCACAACTGTTTAATGATTTAAGGCATGTTTATTTTTGGATGGTGGATGGGGAATATGGAGTTGAAAGGATTGAAAGAGATTGGAGGTTAAGAATAAGTCTGCACTACGTGAACGAACTAAAATTAGCCAGGGAGATGATAGAGGGATTAATTGAAGAAGAAGTGAAGAGATTGAGAGGTCTGATAAATCCCCCTTATGTCAGAGTGGGGACAATAAAAGAGGCCATGGAGAAGGTAAAAGAAGTAAGAAGGTTCTTGGAAGAGATAGAACAAAGATCAGAGTGGCCCTTTGTCAAAAGGAGTGTTGAACTATTGAAAAAAGGGGAAGAAAAGATGAGAAAGGTGATACATGAATAAGTGCAGAAAATCAAGGACAGGTGGGCAAAAGATAGGAAAGAAGAAGGAAATAGAAAGAAAAAGGAAGAACTAGAGAAACTGAACGCTAACTGGATGAAATTCCAACAGAAGTTCCGAGCCATGGGTCACCCGGACTGGATACCGGAAACAGAAAAGAAGAAGAATAAAGGAATGATGGAAAAAATAAGGGGATGGATAAAGAAGTTAAGGAGTTAGTTAAAGAAGAAGAAAAAGAAGAAACCCAAAGGCCCTTTTCAGGGCCATCCACATCTCTCGAAAAGAGATAGACTTTCAATTGCCTACCCCTTTTTATATTTTTTTTATTTAAAAAAAATAGAGACCCCTCCCTGTTTCAATTTTCGCCTGTTCCATTTCCATAGACCCATCAGGTCGGGACCATATTAAAATAGGATCCCGACCCTGTTCCATTTCCCTTGAGGCTCAACTTGCCCAAGATTTTTTTCCCATGTTAATTTTACATAGACCCTATACAGACCCAGGGGTTTTTGTCCATGTTAAATTTACATAGACCCTATACAGACCCAGGGTAATTAATGTTAAATTTACATAGACCCTATACAGACCCATGGAAGTCTGTAATGCTAATTCCTCATAGACCCTATATCGACCCAGGGTTTTTGTCCATGTTAAATTTACATAGACCCTATAGTGACCCAGGGGTGTTTTTAATGCTAATTCCCATAGACCCTATACCGCCCCACTTCACTACTTGAATTTAATATGGTACACATTTTCATCAAACTCCTTTCTGATTTCAGCCCCACCCCCCACCCCCCACCCCCCATAACAGACAAACTACGCAGAAATGAGGAGTGAGAGAGATAAGGAATTTGGGCTGGATTTAAACCTTGAAATAGAAATCACACCAAATAACCTACAAGAATATGATTCGTTGTAACAATATGTGTGAACTTTCCGTTGGATTTATCTACAGTGTTTATCAATGATACAAAATTCCAGTCGTCGTCGACATTATACAGTAAATTCGTCGGTTACGTGGTACACAGACTGTAATGTATTTAATGTTTTGTTTTTGTTGTTGTTTCTTAAACATACTATAATGTTCTAAAAATCTATTATTATTAATTGAACATGAACATGTCCAAAGGCCCCCCTCCCTCTCTCTCTCTCTCTCCCCCCCCCCCCACCATCGTAGCAAGATACGGGCTAAATTCTATGAAACGACGAACGTAGGATATTTTAGTTTGTCATCCCACGATATCTCTGGACTTATGAATGATGGTAAAAGTTCGGTAAAACCGACCAAAGAATGAGAGAGAGAGAGAGAGAGAGAGAGAGAGAGAGAGAGAGAGAGAGAGAGATTATGGTTGATGGTTTTGTTACTAAAGCAGAATAATGACTTAGATCAACTGTAAATTGTTATGTATATTTGATTTAAAATATATCTGATTTAATTGTTTGTAAGTTTTAAAAACAAATTTATTTTTAATTTCATTATATGTCAGAATAATGTAGTTCTGTTTACTAGGAACTCGATACTTTTCAAGAAATAGTTTGACATTGACTGTTCATTTTAGTAAACACGTAATGAAGACCTGGTTCCTAACCTTAATTCTGATTTATTAAAAGTCACGTCAACAAGTTGTTGTTTTTTTTAAATTTATTTTTATTGTGGAAATAATAAGGTTGAGATCGAGGCTTTGTTGGATACGTGACCCTCGACTTGTAAATAGTTTTTAGTGGAGTGAACAACTTTTATTCTCGAAGTGAAATGATTGATTTGTATCAAAGACACACACGGGCTAGGTGCTTTTTAGATGTAAACATGATCACGCGACCCTTATCCGGGCATCTGTTTTGCGTAAAATTCAAGTTTTAAACCATCGCTTTAGAGAAATCTCAGTTGGGCTTCTAAACACTGAGACGCAAGGGTGTTTCTTTTCTTGTCATTTTGGGAATTACATTTAAATGTTTATTCATATTATTTGGATTCAAAAGGATTAATTCGTTTATCTGGAAATATTTTTGAGTGCTCATACATAATTCTTGAACAAAGACATTTTTAAAAAAAATTATTCGGATTTCCAAAACCGGAGTGATATTTCTTGTTTCCACAAGGAACCGCAGACTTCAACACAGTACAGGAAACATCATACGCCAATGCCTTCCACCTTGGATTCTCCGTCGGAACTCGAACCTGAATTCATTCGAACATTTCAATATTAGGACTTCTTAAATTTTATTCTTAGATTATTCTTGGATTATTTTTGGATTTGATTCTTAAAACCGTAGGTTCTTATTTTTTCATTTCATAGTTTTTTTTCCCATGGAAATAAATTATTTTTTTACATTTTTCAAAGCTTGTTGCTTTCACTCTTTCTTGTGATGCTGTTTATTCGAGGCTAAACAGGTAACAAAATATATTAAAATATTTTAATTACCTCTTATTGGTTCGTCATTTCGCTTAGTTTCTATTCCACATTAATTTCCATGAGCCGATAGCTGAATGGCTCAGCGTTCATGTGAATGGCGTAGCTAACCAAGTGTTTGTAGTGCTCTACTTTTATTATTAAAACCATCTTTCATGTTTAAATCATAAGTGTGTATTATATGATTACAAAAATAAACACAATGAAATTTGAAAACATAAAACACATGCTGAGAATATTTAAAGTAGGAAACATTATTAGGTCTTTAAGTTTGTTCTTGCAGTCGAAATAAGTGAGTTTTGAGAACACTCTTGAATGCGATCACTGTGTCTTTGTGTCTAAGTTCAGTGGGCAATTCATTCCACGTTGCTGAGCGCTGGTGTGCAAAAGAACGCTGTCCATATGACTTTGTTTTCATAGTGGGAATAATGAGTATACGATTGTCAGAAGAGGAGCGTCAGTATCTTACTGGTGTGTACACATGGGTGAGGTCGGATAGGTATGTTGGACTAGAGTCCGTCATTGAAACGTAGCACAGAGAACAAATTTTGTGTTTGATTCTGGATCAGATGGATAGCCAGTGTAGAGTACAAATCAGCGGGGAGGTGTGCTCTGATCGTGGTACTCTAACTTTTTGAAGTTTCTGGAGTAGATATTGAGATAAACCAGAGAGAATTGAGTTACAATAGTCCAGTCTTGAAAGTACTAAGGAACAAACAAGTGTTTTAGTGGCATCAACTGAAAGATGTTTGCGAATGGAGCTGATGCGTCTCAGCTCAAGATAATCAGCCTTACATATGTTCATGACATGTTTGTGCAATGTGAGAGTACTGTCCAGAGTAACACCTAGGTTTCGTACTGATTGTTTGAATCTAATGTTGGTGTTGCTGATATTTATTGTCTGAGGTAAAGGATGTGAATGAGAAAGTCTTTGTGTTGTGATCAGAATGGCCTCAGTTTTATCATCATTCATCTTCAGCTTGTTATATGTCATCCATGATTTCACATCAGAAATGCACCTCTCTACACCTTGGATGGTATCATCAACTTCAGTTGGGTGGCTAGATTTGTATATTTGGGTGTCATCAGCGTACATTTGGTGAGACACTGGATGATGATCTATGACACTTGAGAACGGTTGAGTGTACAGAATGAAGAGAGCAGGTCCAAGAATAGACCCCTGTGGAACACCACAACATAGATCAACTGGGCTGGGGTGTATTCCATTTGCAGACACAATTTGTGTCCTGTTGACCAAGTAGGACTTGAACCACAGTAAGGCTGTACCATGAATGCCAAATACATGCTGGAGATGGTGAAGTAATATATCATGGTCTATTGTGTCAAATGCCGCAGACAAATCAACGAGGGTGAGGACTGTAATCTTTCCGCCATCCAAAGCAGAGAGAATGTCATTAACTACTTTTAGAAGAGTAGTTTCAGTACAGTGGCAAGGGCGATATGCAGATTGTACATTGCTAAAAAGACTGTTTGAATTCAAATGAGATACAAGCTGGGATAGAACAACCTTTTCTAAGATTTTTGAAATGAGTGGGAGATTAGAAAATGGGCGGTAGTTCTTTACATCGTTATGGTCTAGTGTTGGTGTCTTCAGCAGAGGCTTTACAACGGCAGTTTTGAAAAATGATGGGAATTCCCCTAATGAGAGAGAGGCATTAATAACATCAGTTAGTGAAGGCAATACTGGATCTAAGCACTCAAGCAACAGTGATGTTGGAATTGGATCAAGTTCACATGACTTTGGCGCACTCTTCATCAGGATTGTACGTACGAAATCCATAGAGACAGGTTCTAATGCTGCTAATGGTTGCCACTCAAATTCTGTATCTCAACTGTATGGTGACGACGAGTCAACTGAAATTGTGGTGTCAAGCTTATCTCTAATGGTTTGTACTTTGTCACGGAAGAAATTTCCAAACATGTCCGGAAGGTCAACTGGAGAGATGGTAGTTAGAAGTGGTGTAGATTTGTTTCTTGACATTAGCTTGTTAGTAATCTCGAAGATCTCTTTGCAACTGGAACTTTCCATGATCTTAGTAGTGAAGTGGGCTGATTTCGCTGCATGGACTATATTTATGACATTCTTCTTAGCGGCTTCATAGATTTGTTTATGAATAGTGAGTCTGGTGGAAAGCCAAAGCCTCTCAGCTTTACGGCGGTCTCTTTTAGCAGTGCGAAGCTGGTCCCTAACACTGCTATACCATGGAGAACACTTTTGAATTGATACTCTGCACTTGGTAGCTGGGGCATGTTTGTCGAGCAATGAACGCAGGCAGTTGTCGAGTTGTTTTGCTGTTATGAGGTAAGCAAGTTGTTAGGTTTGCTTGGATGTCATGCATTAGTTTGGTTCTATTTATCATACGGAGGTTTCTCTTAGTAGCAGATAAAGGTGGAGGGTTAGGGACTGATACGTCAAGATGGCATATAATGCAGAGGTGATCTGATGCAAGTTCATGGGATACCAGGGAGGACGGTAGAATGTTATAATCAGGTCTATGAAGAATCCAGTCTAAAATGTGACCATGTTTATGGGTGGGTTGGTTAACTGACTGTTTGAGGTTGAAAACATTGATGGAATCATGGAGTTTTGATGTGTTTGGGTATCCGGGACAGTCAAAGTGAAAGTTGAAATCTCCAAGAATAATCAGGTTGCCAGGAGATTCGGAAACATCTCCAAAAACAGAGATTCAGTCAGCTTGTTTTTTTACTACTAGAAGGAGGGCGGTAAAGGCAGAAAAAAATGGACTGACCTTTCCTCCAGTGTGTGTGTGGTTTTGAACTAGTTCAAACGATGTATGGTCGAAATTGAATGTTGTGGTATGGTTAAGACGTTTGATCATGGAGTTCTTGATCTCGTGGTCTCGTGATATATGTCTCGTGGTATATCATTGATACAGCGTACATACTATATATATATATATATATATATATATATATATATATATATATATATATATATATATATATATATATTCAGTGGAAATAGCGGAATATTACATTCCGTTTATGCACCTCGAGTTCGACCTTATCCCATCCTATTTTCGGAATGTGCGCTTGGCCGTGTTGAGCTAGGCAATAGTTGCGGTTACTCGGTATGAATCATACCTCTCTAACCCTTTAAATTAGATTGGCATAATTATATATAAATTTCACTCACATAATCATGTATCCTAACATAATATGTCGGATCCAAGGATAGGCGCTTTCGTCTCTGGTATATAGGTGTCAATCTATAATAATTTAATTTATTAAAGAAATTCAGTGGGTTTGTGTTATAGACGAGTGCTAATTTCGTTGGCCTAACGAGTGAGTTCTCATGCACTTCGAGTCCTTTTCTTGTTCCATTCTTTCATGTGGGATGAGCGAATGGTTGTGTGGGTTTGTACGCTGGTGCGTGAGAGCTAGTTGGCATTACTCGCAGCATAAGTTCGACTCTTATTAGGAACGAATTTTAACGCTCTATCCTGTTAGACTATATTGGTGTAATTATATATAATTTCTTTCTCTACATAAGAATGTAGGTTCCTGGGATAAGCGCTTTCTCTGATATATACGTATCAATTTTTAGTTGTGATGTAATGTATATACTTTGCATTTCTCAAAAGAAATCCAGTTAGTTTATGCATATAACAGTGTTAAATTCCGTTTGCCTAGCGAGCAATCTGATTTAAATCAGATCTCACTGTCCTACGTGAATATCTGACAGTGACTGCTTAGGAGTTCTGTTCTGGTGACATATGTTGTTACCGTAACCGCTAAGTATATCAGCCAATCAGATGAAGTCTTATACATTCTCCTTTGGGGAGACTGAGCTCTGTGACCAAAGAGCATCAATGTGTGCATGTGTGCCTAACGAATTGATCCACTTTCAAATTTTTAATGCTGCATTCCACTGGCTAATTCAACGGTCACCAGAGAACATGACCCCTAAACGGTCGCAGTCAGATCTTCACATAGGACAGTGGAGATCTGATTTTAATCAGATTGCCTAGCGCATGATTTCTCATGCGCCATGAGGGATTACTTTCGACTTCGTTCCATCCTATTTTAGGGATGAGGGTATGACCGTGTTGGTTTGGGCGCTTGTGCATGTATAAAGTGAATAATAGTCCTTATATATGCACTGGATCCAGCAGGGGATCGCGTATTTCGGGGATTGATTAAAAGCAGTACAGAAAACTGACAATGAACATGCATAACTAGTTTTTCGCTAGTCTACGCTCTTTAGGGTTTAGACTGTCATTGAGATCTGGTCGAAGGCAATTGCAAGTCAGAAGAGCAATAAACACACAAAAAATGTTGAAATTAAAACAAATTACCATCTGAGTTAAATCCAGTTAGGCTCGACGTCCAACAGTTTCATAAAATACTCCCATTAGATATAGTCACGTATAGTTTTGTGAATGTAACGCTTTTTTAGTTGATTGTGTGTCCTGCAATTGCATTCGACAGAGACTCAGTGAGAGTCGAAAGTGCATAGATTAGTTGATAACTAGCTTTGCACTGTTCGTTGTAAGTTTGTTTTTGTATTGACCTCACTCCTGTTGTGAGCAACGGTCTCGAGTACAGACTCACCCACATATCTATTAAAAGTACACGACATAGCTTCAGTATGAAATATTGATTAAGATCATGTTTAACGCCGCGAGTCTCTTTACAATTTACTAACAGACGTCACTGTTTTATAAAATCCGGGAACAGTGTAACTAATAAATCCCCATACGCACACCCACCCTCACAGCTCCGTTTTAAAAGTGCACTAAAAGTAAGGTGTTTTGAACATAATGCAATAAACAGTGTATAACGCCTACTGCACGGTGACAAGTGATATTTACATTTACATTCCTGGTGCACATTAATGTATGTTGTTTAAAAAATGTTTAACCCACATGAACAGTGGTATTCAGATAATCTTGCATCCAGTGGTCTAACAATCGTTCTCGTGGCCTATGGGGTGGGGGTGGAGGGAGATTCTGAATATTTGTGGGGGGGGGGGGCGGCAAATTTGATGCTACACTGCTGGTTGCAACGTGTATCGAATTATCGTTACAAACCTAAATTTTTCGATGCAGTGATCACTTTTGCCGTTGCAGAGATGATATATACCGTTGCAACGATATTTTAACACTGTTGGGGTTTCAGCTATATTTACTTATCCTTATAAAGGTACCGTTAGTTTTTACCTTTTTTGGTACACCATATGAATGCGTCACTCTGATTAAAATTAAATCTCCAGTCCTACGTTTAGACTGTGAAGATCTGATTTTAATCAGATTGTTGAAAGCATTCACTTAGAAACAAACGCGTATTCAAATATGTACGCTTTGTCAAGTATACAAACGTTAGCATTCGTATACAGTATGCATTCTGTGCAGTTTTATTGTCAAAACAAAGATAATACAGAAGAGTGTTCAAGAAAAGTATACTGTATAAAATTGAATTAAAATGAACACACGTAATAACACAATTTACATAATAATCTTGAAAGGAAACATTTTGTAAATTATAATATTTTGTACATGAATGTTTGTTAAAAAGCATGGAATGTGTAAATGGATAATACTTCATTATGTATTTAAATATATGGAAAGTACAATTTCGAATTTTGAAATTTATCGCTCAACAAACTCGAGAAAACCCCCACAACAAAGCAAAAACAATATACAGTGTTTTAAAGGATCATGATCCCGAGGTTTTTGTACGGCGTCTGTCTCTGCGGCCAAGGTCAGTAGCTTACACATTTATGTGTTTACAAGATGTCAGTAAATAGTATATATATTATGTTTTGGTTTCGAGGTCAGACATGTTGTACCCTAATACGATAATAGGGACAGTAAGGTAAGAGCTAACTGCTAACATCATGAAAATCGCACGATTTTAACGCCTGAAAGACGAGACCTCCATGAAGGCATCCGTAAGGTCAACAGCAGATCTATGTTATTGCATGCGCATACTAAAAACTCCATTACACGGTTGTACAAGAATGACCTGGCCTTGTCACTTCTCAGAGGAATACTCCTAAGGGTTTCGTCCACTTGCAGAAATAAATAAATAAATAAATAAATAAAATACAGCAACAACAAAATGTATAAATATTTTAAAAACAACATCGTTGAAACGGAAATATTTCGTTCATATCTATCACGCATAATGCTTACAACCTGCTTACGATTTTCGTTAGTTAAAAAGGGCAATAATGTCCAGGAAATATTCGTACTTGAGCTAGCTCGTATGCAGTACATTCATCAGAAAGAACGTTGTCCTTTCACCAGGCCACTGACCCAGAAATAGCATAACTGATCAAATTAGATATATATAAAAGCAATATACAGGGAAACGTATAGAGGGGTGAATATTCTAGAGTTTAAAGGAGAAAAATAAAAACAAAGATAAAAGGGCGAAAGAGAAATAGTAAAATTCAGATTATATTAGATTAGAATCACGGATGATTTTAAAATGATAATGATAGAGGAGTTTTTATTTTTGTTACTGTCCATGACTTTGTCCTCACATCACAACACGCATGCGTGCGAACCCGCGATAGGAATCGGCGCGCGTGTCCAAGCAAGGTTACAAACAGGCAATCATGTTGACCGCTCAGGTGGCCTAGTGGGTTGAGCCTCCGTGGGAGGTCGCAGGTTCAAGCCCCGGCTGAGTCATACAAAAAACTTGTAAATATGGTACTAACAACTGCCTCGCTAGGCGCTCAGCATTAAGAGATTAGTGTTAGGACTAGTCGGCCTGGAGCCATGATAATGTGACTGGGGTGGGACATCATGCTACATGTCTGTGGTATGATGCCCGAGTGCTAGACATCACTATAAACTGCCACACTGCAGACATCATAGCGATATGACTGAAAAAATGTTAAGGCTACCTTACAAATCCAAATCACACACACCCATGCCAGGGTAATGTCATGTGGAGTAAAAGACTTCAAAGCGGGTTCGAACCCCGGCCGAGTCATACCAAAAAAGACTTGTAGAAATGGTACTAACAGCTGCCTCACTGGGAGCTCAGCGTTAAGAAATTAGTGATAGGACTGGTCGGCCTGGTGTTAGGATAATGTGGCTGGGTGGGACATCATACTACATGTCTGTAGCATGATGACCCAGTAATAGACATCACTATAAAACTGCCACTACAGACATCATAGCGATAAGACTTAATTTTTGTAAGTTACGTTAATAATACAAATCACACACACTCATGCCAGGGTAATGTCAAGTGGTGTAAAAGACTTCATCGAAGATTAGTAACAAACAAAACCGTATGTATCCTACTAATGAATCACATTACGCGAATACATGCACGAAGACATATGTGAAGCCATAAGCGAAGGCACACACGTATATACATGATTTATATAAACGCTAGAATTGTATTCACACACGCGCGCGCGCGCACACACACACGCACTTTGTAGCTTTCAGTTATCAGTGGAGCCGTTGTTAGGCCTTGTGCTGAGAGACTGATCGATATTTAAATACGTCGTTAGTATAGGCTCTCTGTATGTTATCTATAAGTAGAGTAGTGGTGACTTTTTTTAAAAATTAAATCATGTTTCCTGCATGCCGTTCATTTCTCAAAGGAAATTGAGATTTCTTGAGTTGAAGTAACGTAGTATTATGGCGTGCTTGTTATTTTCAAAGCAAAATTGTGCATTTCTTGTCTTTATACAAGAGTGAGCGAAATTGAAACTCGCCATTTTGAAATCTACTAAAATTATTGCTGGTGATATCAATTTATTCGAGGGATTTAATATTATTATTCCAAAACTATGTATGTTTACCATTATTGCATGGGACCAATCATGGATATGTTTACAATAAGCAAATGAATAGTAATTCAAAATGGCAAAGTTTTCACATTGATAACAAGATAGATGCGCGCGCTTGTTATTTTCATCATCCCATTAACTTCAGGCATGTTTTTTTTTTTTTCACTAACCAGGTTAGTATTCCTAGTGGTCTAATGAGTTACCGTGTTATGCTTTTGATAGGGACATTGCAGGCTCGAGTCACGTTCGCAGAAAAAGTAGTAATTTTCTTTAATAGGAAGCGTCGAAACGTAGATTGTACGTGAAAATGAAAGTCTGACGACGTAAGGTCGCTGTCCCTCGCAATTAAGAGGCATAAATAAGTCTCTGAGACGTCATTGGTTTCCGTAGTGGAAATGTACTTAGAGCACTTGTGGGAGAACTCAGTAAGACTGAGTGTAGATGAATTGCTGAGATTCTCTCCGACAAAACACTGTTTTTGCAGGGCTTGAGTGCCGAAAGAAGGTCGCCACAGTGGAAAATGTAAAACTTTTGTAACTGAACCCGTAACGTCTTAAATATTATGTCAACTTCGCGGTCATATCATACGGATCATTCCTCGAATATATGTCAGAGACCAGAAGAGTGTAACCTGTAACCTATTGTCTGTCGTCCGACATCTGTCCGTCCGTTAACACGTTTGTTATCGCTACTCTTCCTAAACGATTTGGTTGCTTGCCATAAAACTTACAAACGTATTCATCTCACTGTCTAGTTCGACCGAAATGAAAGCGGTGCCGCTCGGGCGTCCAATATCTCAGATATCTTCAAAATCTTCTTAATGCTACTCCTGAATATGAAGTTTTTACTGAAATGCTTCTTATAATATCTAGTCGGTCCAAGTGAAAACGGTGCTGATCTGATATCCAATATGTCCACCATGGCAGTCGTCTTTAAAATTTTGTTATTGCTACTCCCCAGGAAATGAAGTTTTCGCCGAAGGTCTTCTTGTGATGTCCAGTGGGTCTCAGATACTGATGATGCCAATCAGACCTTCAGTATGTCTACCCCACTGGTCATACTTAACATTTTGTTATCTCTACTCTTTCTGGTCATATTAATATTGGGTACTCACCAACATACTTATTGTGGTGTCTTGAAAATGGTGCCGATCTTACATTCAATATGGCCACCATGGCTGCTATCTCGAAAATCTTGTTATCATGAACGGCATTTGGGGGGTGGCAAATGGGGCGACCGCCCCCAGGCCCCGCTCTTGAAGGGGCCCCGCGCTTCAGGCCTAAGGTCGTCCTTATGAGTTTGTCAAGCTATATTCTCCGGTAAATTGGAAACGCTGATACAGGCTGCACGTAATGCACGTAAAGTTGCGAAGTCAACTTAGTCAACTTCGTAACGCAATTAACAGATGGCAGCACAGATGCAGAAAGATGCAGCCAGTTTCTCAACGCCACTAGCGGGCAACGGCTGTCCGATAAGTTGGATCTCAGTTTTTCAAATTTACCAATCGATATACCGATAACCCGGTCTCCGTGCGGTCATGGTCGGCCCTAGGCCCCGAGTACTCGTAACGCCGCCTCTGGTTGGTATTACCACTCATCCTAAAGGAAAATTAATTATCCACGTGCTATTTTCACAGAAAGATTTCTTATGATGAATACTAGGTTGTAAATGAAAATTATGCCGACTTGACGTCCAATATGAGCGCTACGCCAACTATCTTGAAAGTCGTGGTATCACTGCTCGTCCTAAATGGAACATCTTTATTGGCATGGGATTTTTTCCCAAAACACCTGCCGACCTGGCATCCAAAAATCTTTAAAATCTTGAAATAGCTTCTCCTCCTTAAAAGATGTCATATTCACATAAGGTTTTTACGAAAAGACTTCCTATGGTGCCTAGCTGGTCCTAAATGAAAATGGTCTTTCATCCAATATGACCTCCATAGCGGCAGATTTTGGAAACTAGTGTTATTGCTCAAAAAAGCGATGGTTTCAAAATTCAGCATTCAAAAGAAGAACTGGTCTTTTCTTGAATTTACTGGAAAAAGTTATTCGGTCAGTAGAGAGTCAATCCCTTCATGGTCTCTTTATTATGCCGTGTAACAGCGAATGCCAGGTCTGAATCTCACTAATAAAAAGCTAAATTATAACTGGCCAATGAAATGTCTTGAAAGAGGCTGGGGTATAAATGGAGCATACAGTCAACCGTTTCATTTTCTCTATGGTTTTGGTAGTGAACAGACCTACAAGTAGCCATCTGATTTGTCCGTTATGTATCTGATAATCTGTACAGCCTGGCCTGGCCTCTTCCATGTTCACGAGTAACCATTCTGTTTCAGATTTATGTCTTTAAACATAAACTTAACTTTAAGACATATATTGATGTGAATACGACGACAAGAGGTTGGACAATGCCACGCAAATGATGATATTGGTAGATAAGAGTGTCTTCTCCAAATAGTACAACAATGAGTGATTTTCTTTTGATTTGATCTGAATGGTGCAATGGACGACTTTCCGTGAATTTGTTAGACATGGAATCCGCTGCATCCCCTTTCGATGAATCTGAAAGTAGAATACGAAGTGGCGGTGCATTTTTCAAATATAAGTATAATTATATCTTGCAGGTATAAAAATAAATACATAACGCTTCGTTTGTTTAAGTAGATTATTGCTGGGTCATAAAAAAAAATCAAATTTAGATTTACAGTGAACATAGGTTAGTCAGCTATTCCTTTGAGTCGATGAGACATTTTCCAATTTCGTCATAACATCCTAAAATAGTATTCTGTGCAGAATTTGCCAGTGGAGCTTTTTTCTTTCATTGCGATATCGTAATTGTAAAATTGGTTCATTTTCAATCACAACTTGTTCATTATAATCTTTACTTAAAATTGAGAGTTTTCTAATAGATAATCTACAAACGATATCCTTTCAGGTGTGTAGGTTAAAAACTAGCCTTATTTCGAGTAAAAACAGAAACATCAGAAGTAGGAAATGCTTGGAATACGCCTTTTGGGAATGGCAGCTGTTAAATGACGCTACTATCTCCTCCGAACCTTTTACACTCTCCCTTATCCGTAAGGTCCTCTCCCTCCACCCCTCCAGAATGTGGGACGGGTATTGATCTTTTGTTTAAGTATTTCAATAACGAAGCAAATGATTTATTATAATATCTTTCCATACAAAATTTCTTTAAGCTTTTCACACGTGAATATAGAATAATTAACTATCCTGCTTCCTAACTCAGAGTCACCAGGCACGTACGTATTGTCTTAGAGTCCTATCTTGCCTGAAGTAAATTATTCCTCTGTGTAACGAATGCTATACCCAGTCCTACTTGATGAAAAAAAGTTTTTTTTTCCCCCAAGAAACTGTTCTTCGAATAATTAATTTTGATTAAATGTTGAGAATTAACTTTAACATTGATTATATATCGATCTCTTCTTTTTAGTTTCACCATTCGTCCCTAATTTTTCATCTTATCAACGATACTTCTTTAAACATTCCATATGTTTATATTGGTCAGATCCACGAGTGAGGTAGTTCGTTTGTATACATTCTTCAACTGACAAAGATAATCTCGTTCTCACCAATAAGTAACTGAGCAGTATAGCATGCGTTGTTATAGTTCTTATGTCACGTGTTTAGGCTCGAATAAACAGTAACACAAGAAAGAGTGAAAACAACAAGCTTTGAAAAATACAATAATTTTTTTTCCCTGGAAAAATTCTGTAAAAATGAGAAAAAAATATGAACTTACGGTTCTATAGAATCAACTACAAAAATAATCCGACTATAAAATTTTAGTAGTCCTAATAACAAAATGTTCAAATGACTTCACGTTCGAATCCTGACGAGTAATCCAAGGTGGAAGACGATGACGTATGCTGCAATATGTTGTGTTGAAGTCTACAGTTCCTTGTAGAAATAAAAATTAGCACTCCGGATTCTGATAGCTGAATAATTTTTATATAAAAATAAAACTGTCCTTGTTCCACAATATTACACGAGCACACGTATTTTCCAGAAAAATAACGGAATTAATTCTTTTGCATCCAAGTAATTTGTAAACTCCAAACCAAGTAACTCCAAACAGCATAACATACAAATAAAGGTTTAACAGCCCAGCTTCTACTGAGATTAATTCTCCAAAACATGGGTTATATGGGCTTTCTAAAACGTAAACAAGGGTCACGTGATCATCTTCTGGAAGTTTATAGAAGCAAGTACTTGTTACAGATCACGTTTACGCTGTGTGAGCCTGACGAAAACCAATCAATTTTACTCTAAGAAATAAAAAATAAAAAAAATTGTTTATATCTTAACGACAAAGTCCCATCATGACATTGGAAACAGCCAAACATTTTAAAATAAAATAGAACTTGTTTACGAAGGTTGCTACACATTCTGAAACAAGGTCAGGACTTAGATCAGCACCTGGTGTTTATAAACTAACAGTCAAGGTCAAACTGTTCTCTAAAAAATGTATCATCTCTAGTGAATAAATTTACATTACAATATCATGAAATGAAAAATAAAAATAAAAATTAAACTGACAAACAATTAAATTGAAATAAATATATATTAAATCAAATATAATTAAATCAAATATAACATAATGTACAGTCATAAAAGCCAAAGGTTTTCTACACTGTGTTTGTTTGTTTGTTCTCTATCGTTCATCCGAATATCAGTAACCTTATCGTGGTAGCATACCGGCTTCTAACAACTAATGTACATGGGACTCAACCCGTCTTAGTTCGTCGACCGGTCATTTATTTATATTTATGTACTTTGTTGGTTGTACCAGAACTTTGAACACATGATTAGCTACTTTGAACACATGATTGGCTATGTTATGCCGGGGAAATGAGAGCTAAGTGCCTTTCTCAACGACACGTTGAGGCAGATGACTCAGGCTGGCTGGGCGGGTATTGAGCCAGAGTCAGCGGATTGAGATTCTAACGTTCTACCAGCTGCGCTAGCGTATATTCTCGGTTATTTAAGATCCAGTCCATGGATAAAAGATCTGACTGTAAACCAATCACGTTTAAGAAAATGATAGAAATTGATTGTAGGTAAGGTTTGATTGGATCCAGAATTGTACGACCAGATAGATTTTTATTTATTTGTGACAAGACGCAACTATAAGCAATGAATATTTCAAGCAAATTGGCATATAGCTAGAGTCGCACGCCTACTTTTTGACAGGTTAGTGCACTAGTCTTTGACCAGGCAAGCATATCTCATCTGGGGCTCTCTTGTTGTACGCAGGTCAATACGTTTGAAGCGATCTCGGCACGATGTCTATACAACAGAGTCCGGCATTCACATTTCCCGTTGGGTTTTTCTTGTTGTTGTTTGGGGGTTTTGTTTAGCTAGTCAGGCTAAAAAGATATTAGCTCTCAGTTGTATGAACACAAGTCTTCTGGCAGAGCGTAAATGTTATAAAATTAAAAACCGTCTGTAGGTGAATATAGAGAAATATAGCACATAACGTGCGCTGTGCCATCCAACAAAAATATGTCACGAGAATCATGTAGTAATTTACTATGATCTCACTTATGAATGGGGATAAAATAACATTTCTAAAGCATTGATGCAGAACTAAAATCTAATGGGCAGAAATAATGTGGAAAAAGAAGGGGGAAAAATGAAATTCACTTATGCAACCATTAAGTCTTTATTGGAAACGCAAGTGCAAAGTGGGTGTGGTCCGTTACGGACAAGCCTTGGACATTAACAATGTCTGTATATAGAGATAGTGCATATTTATTAACAAGTGTTGGACGGGATACGGTTGTCTTAGAATGTTGAAAAATACTATTTAAGAGAATAAATGTGTTCATTTATTGACATCACACACACACACACACACACACACACACACACACATATATATATATATATATATATATATATATATATATATATATATATATATATATATATATATATATATATATATATATATATATATATATATATATATATATATATATATATATATATATATATATTATCCAGATGCGTAGAACCAACGCTGATATCCAGATGGTTAAAACTACCGGAAGATCTTGTAAAATTTACTACATATTATACTTGTGTGACTCGTATTTTTTTTAGAGAGACGCAGTAAATTCTTTTCGCCATGACAGGAATTTCCCTCAAAATACATCCCACGTTGTCCAAATCTATGCATTCCCTATTTCGCAAATCCACCAGGAGAATAGAAATTTAGAACCGTAGAACATATTTTAATGATCATATAAACAACAAAAAAATTATGGTTAATGAAAAAATAAGCATGCCACATTAATGTGAATTATGCCAAATCTTAAGAAAGTATTTAAGTCTGGAGTAATATGCTACACTCAAATATTTATTCCCCAAAATCATGATTCCCACAGTTAAATTATATTTTCCTTACTATTTTGAAAGACCTGAATTATTCAATTCACGACATTCAACAAGTGAAAAGTCTCAGCATAGAATTTAACATTGGCTCTATAATGCAATTTTATACGGAGCCAGTAGAATTCCTTAGCAAGGTGTCCAAATATTAAACTTCTATTGCATCACCGTATTCCTGACGAAAATCTTTACCTAATATTACTCAAATGTCAATAGCTGGCTTATCCCAATGTCAATAGCTGGCTTATCCCAATGTCAATAGCTGGCTTATCCCAATGTCAATAGCTGGCTTATCCCAATGTCAATAGCTGGCCTATCCCAATGTCAATAGCTGACTTATTCCAATGTCAATAGCTGGCTTATCCCAATGTCAATAGCAGGCTTATCCCAATGTCAATAGCTGGCTTATCCCATGTTCTAATTTGTAACTTTCATCTCATATTTTGTAATAAACTACAACTGGTCAACGAAATTTACGTAAATGAAATTTGTCAGTGGTGCTATTCAAATAGGCCCCATATCTCAAAAATATTTTGAACAAAAACTCACGAGCGAACAAGCTCTAAAAATACCCTAAAGAAGATATAATACGTTATGAAAATTAAGCATAGAAAACGCTACAAGTTCTCTAATTTTGACTTCATCGCAATTAAAGTTCAGGCGTGCACAATTTTTGGGAATAATTTTAGATAAACCGAAGCCCAAACATTAACAATATCATTCCATTTTCCATGTATCTAAAGCCATGTTTGAGCCCTATGTTAAATTCTGTTTTATTGGATTGCATATAATTCGCTCTTAAACGAGTTTTATCGTGAGAAGATAACTGTTTGGACTAAAGAAGAATTAAAATGAATTGTTACATTTTCGTAAAATATCCAATACCTTATTAAACGTAGATCTTCTAGAGTTCTGTGACCTTGCCTCGAATGGTGTGACAGGGACACAAGCGGCATTTAGTGTTGCTAGTATCACTTCCCCTTAGAAGTGACATAAGTTCTTTATTTTCTAGTTCCAGACGCTCGATTTGCTGTCTTCTCTCAAGGTCAAGGTCATGCAACACCTGTATCTTCCGAGTCAAAATGGAATTGTCTGACTTCAGGTCGTCAATCTGAGATTGGGTTGTCGTCTCCTTCTGCACCATGTAACCTCTCTGCATATCAAGTCTCAGGGTCATCTCGTTTGTGAGCTCTATGACCTTATTCGTAAAGTCTGACCTCAGAATCTCCAAGGCGGTCCTAAGCTCATAGATACAGTCGTGATCTGTGTCCTCTTTACATGTTATCAGGTACCCACAGCCACGCGGGCATTCACGTGTTCTATTTCTACAAGCCTGCGCATGTCGATCCACATCTCGCCTGAATACTCTCTCTGAACAACTTTCATATGGGCAAGGGACTTTCTCAAGTGGACACTCTTTTTCATGAGTTCCGATGGATTCCAACATAGTTACAAAGTCACAACCTTGCGTATGATTCTTACACCTAATGTTAAGACGAGCAAGGTCGTTTCTCATGTACCTAAAAAGTGGACGGAGTCTGGACATCGACAGAGGTTGCCTGTCCTCCGGACATGTTGTCTCGTGGACCAACCAACCTTCGATACACTGTCTGCAAAATGCATGCTCACACGGAGCTTGAACGGGTTCTTCTAGAACGTCTTTGCAAATGGAACAAAGCAAATCATCGTTTACTGGAGACATGAATCTGTCCACGTCGTAACCCATCATAACCACGAGAAATCAAATATCTACAAGTATAGAATGAATACATTTTAAACATATTTTCTTTTCTCGAGAAAGGATGACAAGAGCTAAATTTCATATATTCGTGCTTGAATGTATTTAAAAAGCAAATATTTGGGGAAATCTAACTTTTGTAACAGGAAATAAATGCAGTCATTCAGATAAAATATGATAGATATCAATATTAACCCCAACACTTTATTCTTCATTCCAGTACTCATTACATGGTTCAAGGCCATGCTATTAATGTTTTATATCAAACGTCGAGATCTATTTATCTGTCATTCTGGATATCTCGGCTATGTTCTTTCCGCGTGCCAGAGAACATGTATTTAACCAATGCATGAATTAATGAAGCTGTGAATAACCGATATTTGTTTCGTATGATTTACGACTTACCTAAAACAATTATTACACTTCAATTTTACAACAAATTCTCGTAATGAATATGAAGTACTACTGACGGTTACATTCGGTATATGCTAGATCAAGAGTATATGTAAAAGGGTTGTATATTGGATCCACCGCGGCTTCCCAGGGGTGAAGGTGGATTAGCCTTTTTTCAAAGTGGTGTCCTGACCCAGCTATCCCCCTGGTTAGTACGGGGGATCTCTGCAGGTATTATGTACTTCTGAGAGAGTGACAAGTGTAAGGTGAAGGCGTTTGCTTTTGTAACATACACGATCGAGAGAATGTTGGCATACCTCTGTGTTACTTTCATATCTTGTGGCTTAAATTTCTCTGGATACTGTACTAGTGGAAACTGTACATGATCTAAGCACATAGCTAACTGAAATAGATGTTCCCATGTGCTCAAAAAGTCAGTCTGAATTAGTTTAAAGTTCATTTTTAAGCAGTTATTCCAATAGTGAAAACGAACATTGCCAGACTAGACAATACCAGCTTACGAAAGTGCAATGAATGGATTACAAAATATATAAAAAGAATTTTTAAAAAAATTATCGGCTCGTTTTTAGAATTTAACTTCGAAGTCCAGGAAGTGAAAATTACCAAGCGGAGCAGCAGTTTTAAGATAGATGCATCACTGAAGTAAGGTCGTGCTGCGTAATTTATAACTAAAATTACTTTCACCAATCATACACCAAGTAAGGTCGTGCTGCGTAATTTATAACTAAAATTACTTTCACCAATCATACAGCAAGTAAGGCCAAGCTGAGTAATTTATAACTAAAATTACTTTCACCAATCATACAGCAAGTAAGGCCAAGCTGAGTAATTTATAACTAAAATTACTCTCATCAATCATACACCAAGTAAGGTCGTGCTGCGTAATTTATAACTAAAATTACTTTCACCAATCATACAGCAAGTAAGGCCAAGCTGAGTAATTTATAACTAAAATTACTCTCATCAATCATACACCAAGTAAGGCCATGCTGCGTAATTTATAACTAAAACTACTCTCATCAATCATACACCAAGTAAGGCCATGCTGTATACCCCAAATTACTCTCATCAATCATACACCAAGTAAGGTCGTGCTGCGTAATTTATAACTAAAATTACTTTCACCAATCATACACCAAGTAAGGTCGTGCTGCGTAATTTATAACTAAAATTACTCTCATCAATCTTACACCAAGTAAGGCCGTGCTGCGTAATTTATAACTAAAATTACTTTCACCAATCATACACAAAGGAAGGCCAAGCTGAGTAATTTTTAACTAAAATTACTCTCATCAATCATACACCAAGTAAGGCCATGCCGCGTAATTTATAACTAAAATTACTCTCATCAATCATACACCAAGTAAGGCCATGCCGCGTAATTTATAACTAAAATTACTCTCATCAATCATACACCAAGTAAGGCCATGCTGTATACCCCAAATTACTCTCATCATTCATACACCAAGTAAGGCCGTGCTGCGTAATTTATAACTAAAATTACTCTCATCAATCATACACCAAGTAAGGCCATGCTGCGTAATTTATAACTAAAATTACTTTCACCAATCATACACCAAGTAAGGCCATGCTGTATACCCCAAATTACTCTCATCAATCATACACCAAGTAAGGCCATGCTGTGTAATTTATAACTAAAATTACTCTCATCAATCATACACCAAGTAAGGCCGTGCTGCGTAATTTATAACTAAAATTACTATCATCAATGATGCACCAAAAATAACCAGTACTGGATGTTCATTTAACACTACTTACAATTTACAATGTATTTTTTAAATGGCCATGATAACCAGTGAGGAAAACCTGGGAAATTATTTTTCTTTAAAACTCTAATTCTATGCAAAGCACGAAACTGTAGTGCGCCACCTAAAACGTGCGTATCTCTGCGCCAGCCATTAAGAACCCAAAGGAGCGCAAACGGCTGTTTGATACCCCTTGTCTGTCAGTGTTAGTCCTTTTCTGGTTAATGCGCTTAGACTGTCCCGAACATAATTACTAATTAATTCCTGCCTTCACGGTCGATTGTGCGGATTAGCCCCTCCATCGGTTACAATCACATGTTGGAATTTATCACCCACTATAGTTGCTTGGGACAAAAAGATCTGCCTAGAAATTCCGGATATGATTCACAGTCATAAAATATAGTGAATTAAGAGAAGCTGACAGTCACCCCCAATCACTTTTTTTTTTAAAATAAGATCTCAAACCGCATGTGGGATTCGATCAGACAACAGATTGTGTGCATCATATCTTTTCGTGTGCGCAAACTTTAAGGACTAATAAACCACTTAATATTTCCCTTTAAAAAATTTTAATACAAAAACTGTCAATTTTAATTTACCAACAAATATAGTAATTTTTAACAAAATCTGTCATCCGTCCATCCTGGCATGGAAAATCCACACTAATCTGAAACAGTTTAGGATTAACCAAGCCAGGATAAAGTATGCATTTTCTTTGCAGTGAATTTTCGACTGCATACAATCGAGTTTCCATTTATTTATATACGTCGAAAAACCATGCCGCTACTGCGCTAATGTTCCGTAGGATTAGCACTCCTTATAAGTTGATTATAGTGCCCAGTTGTACGTTAAAGGTGTCAGAAGATATGTACGTGTCATCGATTTTAACAAAAAAGTTTTAAAATCTTAACCTGTTGTTTTTAAATGTTGGTAATTAGTAAATATGACATATAAAGTGTTTTACTATTTAACAGTTAACCTAAAATGAATAATTGTAAACATCGCTGTTAGGTCGGCACAACTCTTTAACGAATTATCGCTATTGGTAGTTAAAACGTATTTACCTTTGAGTAAACCGCTCTGGTGGCCTAGTGGTTAGAGCGTCCGCCTCGGATGCGGGAGGTCGTGGGTTCGATCCCCGGCCGAGTCCTACCAAAGTCTTTCAAAAATGGTACTAACAGCTACCTCGCTTGGCGCTCAGCATTAAGACGTTAGTGTTAAGACTGGTCGGCCTGGTGTCAGGATAATGATACAGGGTGGGACATCATGCTACATGTCTGCGGCATGATGCCCCAGTGCTACACATCACTATAAACTGCCACACTGCAGATATCGTAGCGATATGACTGAAAAATTGTTAAAGCTACGTTAAAAATCCAAACCACACACACACACATTACCTTTGAGTAAACATAACACACCTACGTCATTTACTATACAGCTTAAACTGTATGATGTAACAAAAAAATACCGCTGTTTGGCAGGTGTAAATAGTTAGCCAATGTATCGTTTTTATAACACAAACATGTTTACCTCTGACAAGAATAGCAATTGGAATGCGGCCATTTTACAGGAATTGATACCGTTTTTGGACTTTCTATGGTGAATTGTATATTTCTAAGCAACTAACAAGATCAGAATGCAGACACGATAACACGAATCAGACAATTTGAATGTCCAGACCTGTGCTTAAAACCTTCGATAGTTTCCTCATCGTAACAAATTCAATTTTCACTCCAGTGAAATAACTGGCCAGAGAATCAACACCAGTAGCTGGGAAAAGGACGTACGAGTCAAAGGAGAGAAAATTGGATCACGTCACAATGAACGCTGCCAGAGCATCCCACGTTTACTGAAGTATCAAGGTTGATGATGTCGGCTTCGTGCCATCAACACCCTTGTAGGCGCCCTAGCGGAGAAGTGTGTTAAGGGATGGGACAACCGCTTTCCTTCATGGCTTTCAGGGGCGAGATTGAAAGTTAAGGAGGATACCGCGTTTTGTCTTACGAGAGTCTTTGATGTGTTTGACCTAGATGGTTCTTAGCATGATTGGGTTACGTCGGGAAAGGTCGCCAGCGCTGTAGGGAGACCATTTGACCAGCCTTGATATCGGGCGTAGCCTTGTACAATTTATTTTCTCGTATGGTATGTGCGTGCATGTGTTTGAGTTAGCCGTGTTTGTAGTTGACAAATGCACCTCTTACAACACGGATCTTTTACTACAGGTGATCAAACGATTGCTTGATTAGGTTTTGGTGTTCTAGACTGATTTAATGGATTTGGTAGGTACCGATGATTTCCTTGAAGATTTTCCTCGTCTGATACGCAGGGTCGGCGATGAGACCACGCATCTTGTTTTTCTCATGATCAGGTAGCACTAGGTCCATCTGAATCCGCTTTCTTAGGTTTTCCATGGTCATCCTAGAGATAGAATATTTCATTAGATTAATGAAGTCCTTTCCAGCTCCGATTTTGTCCTGTTCCTTAGATTTGTGCTGAGTTGGATCTACAATCCATCAAGTGTTTTGGTCTAACTTAAATGCGCTATTGACTTTGGTAACGCATGTCCAGTATCTGGTGTTGATGCGATCGGTAACAGACCACCTAGTCCTTTTTTGCTCACAGTAAATCTGGGATTAGCGGATAGTCACTGTCCGCGTCATAAATCTCCTCAGGATACTCGAGGTCAGCTTCGATAATATGACCTTTCGTCACGTATTCCGCAATTAAATTGGTTGCGGGAGGGTTGACCACTGAAAACCAACTGTTGGTAGATGCTGCACTATTGCTCTGATATTGAGCTAGATGGTACCAAGGTAGGTTATCGTACTCTTTGTCTTTTTGTTGCCATAGTCGTGGCCCATTGGGTTGTTAGTTTTCAAATACCGGTTTTGATCAATGCGTCACAAAATAGGACCACTAGCCGAAGCAAATCGGTCTCGAGATTAAAATTGTAATAGATTCCTATATTCCGACATACGAATGTCTTGCACACGCTCTGTCCATACTTATAATCTTTTCCGGTTGTACTGGCTCAAATTAGCTGGCGATAGAACGCCTCTATCGGCGGGATCTGTGTTTACCCGAAGCGTCCCCCCCCCCATTCTCATAATGTATTCGCCTTGGTAGAAGCTCATGCAAATCAGCAGGTTAAAGTTGTGCTCCAATGCTGTACTCTGGCTTAAAATGATTTTAGAGGCATGCTGGCAGCCAGCTTGGAGAGGCTATTTTTCATAAACTGGCGGCTGCCAATAAACAGCAATTGCCCTATCGAGAACGTCATGCATTTGACCATGTTGTTTGCGATGGCGCTGATGTTCTTGACTGAGGTTGTTCCGATGTCATCCATAAGGCGACTGTCGTAGCCGCGCAGGCTATGCAGCACATCTGGCACCTTTCTTTTTTTGGGGGGGATATATGTGCAGCTTGCAGTTACATGTTTATGACCGTCACTTCGGTACTTGCCGCTTATACGGCAATGGTCATTCAACAGCAGTTGCCTAGTGGACTGCCGCAGATGTATCAGTTCGATGATTCCTAAATAGCCTTGCGATCGTCTCCAATCATGATAACCTCGACCGGATTTCGAAATACTTCGCAGAAACTCCTTGAAATCTTCTAGCGAGGGCTGTATCACTAGGAACTGACTAATGCTTGAAACAGATTTCTTGAGGTGATACTGCCTTCCTCACCAGAAGCAGCATTATGCGTCAGCAATTTAAGAGGTCAGTAAATGATGGATACAAAGGTGTTCTGTTCTGAAAGGGATTAATACTAAAAAGGGGATTGTTTTACAGGATTTAATGTCATGGGTCAAACGAAGAGGGATTTTACGTGCCATCCGCAAACAAATGTCATTCTAAATAATGCATTAATTACTAGGGAGCGTCCAATATTCATACATGTTTGAAGGGTGAAAGCTTCATTCCAAATAGTGACCGGCACGGTTGGTCTCCGCTACCAATATTGTCGGGAAGAAAAAAAAAACGAAGATCTTTCTCCAATTTTTATTGTGCTTTCATGCCATACGGCTTAGGTTCTTTATCCAGATATTATGGTTCTTTACACCGTCTGTGATAAGCAATAGACCAATAGCGTGTAGCCTTATTCTTAATGTTCAGCCTGTAAAGATCCTTCTTCCAGCAAAATATGTTAACTGTGATTGTTTCGTTGTGGCACTCAAACTTGCCAACATCGCTTACCATAAATGGAAAATCGATCCTTGAAAAGTCGAGTTCGTCCAGATGCCGGTGGTAATTGACTGCTCAATAAGTTTGCTCGCCTACCGGGTACATATCAAGCAGGATGGCTCACCTAAAGCAGCAGTTGTCATGGTTCGGACGCTAATGGCTGCTCGTGGTAGTATGCTGTTTGGTGTTGGAATGTAGCTCCGGGCACAAAACTGACAATACTGTAAGAACCCAAGGTCGAGGACCTGGCGTTGCATGAAGACCCAGCCCAAAACCATCGCGTATATAATTTTCAATACGCGTCAGACTAGGGCATTATCTGTTTTGTGACCAACTGCTCGATTTCATCAATGCGCATTACAGTAATGGTTCTGTGTGAAAATAAAACGCTACTTCTATGCTTGCTGGCAAAATTTATTCGTTGTAGACATCTTCTAGGCCATCCACATCTTTCTCCAGCTGAGTCATCAACTCAAGGCAGAAGAACATGCCACGACGGTTTTAAAACCTCCTGACAGTCTGAGCACTATAGCACTAAGAAATGCCAATGTATCGTATTCGAATTCGTGATTTACAGGTGCATTGGCAATGTAGTCTTTTACAACCGCGTCAGATTTGCCCTGACGATCTACAAAGTCGGGCAGAGCCAGAGCAAATGGACAAATCATTCGCCAAGAAGCAGGATCTGGCCGTGGGTCCGGAATAGCAGGCCCCAGTCTGCGTCGAGGAGTATCAACTAGTCGTGGTGGTGGCTGAAAAGCCCCTGTCGCACACAACGCGACTAGTGCATCACATTCACTTTTGAGTTATCTGTCCTCTCTGAAGTAGCTCGCTCAAACGCGCGATAGCAGACATATTTCCGCGCGTTTGTCAAGTGTTATACACTAATCCAAATTTTCTAAATGGATTTTATCTTGCTGTACTTATGTTAAACCTTATATGTTTTATCCAAAGTATTTACGTTAAATTTTGATTTGCTTGTAGTTTACAAATAACTTATTATCTTCATGCTCAGTTTCTACTCTCTTTGTGTCTCTTGCCGCACATATTCTGTAATCAGTCCACGTTCCAATACCAAACTTTCAGAATTTGGTAGACTCTACATACTCTTCTAAGTTCTGCCATGTGCATGTTACAGTAATCAACCAACAATTTTCCCGCGCAATTCTTTACTTCCTAGTTTCAACCATGCGAACTTGATTTTGCTTCAGAATATCATGTCTGTACCAAGTGTTATATCCTTTGTCCAAATTTCTTTCCAAAAAAAGAAATCCATTCGCCACTTGCAGGGCCGGATCAGGTCAAATGTTTGGGTGGTGGTGGTTTGTACCCCAAAATTTCAATAAGGCCATGACTTACTTTCCTCGAAACGGCACCAAAGCAAATGTCTGTGTCTGTTAACTCAGAGTGTGCATAATACCCAATAAACGTGCGCAAGAGTAAAATGATGGTCAAATTTCAAATGACAAGTGACTGTACGTTTGTGCGTGTACGTTTTCTTTGTTGTGGGTGGTGGGTGGTCATGAATCCGATCCGATCCTGCCTTGGGAATGATATACAACTGTGCACCCATTTTGGCTCTTTATCGTTGCGGGGAGATATGCGCGATTTTCCGCCCGACGGGAGCTAGCTAGTACAGGACAACACTTTTAAATTAAGGCTTCTTTTGGGGCCACCGTCACCCCCACTTAACACCAGGTGCCTCAAAATATTACATCTGCCACATAGCTTACTGCATGGTAAAGTTTTGCAATACTTAGGGGCCATCCATAAATGACGTCACGCGATTTTGGCCGATTTCTTTAAACCTATCCTCCCCCCTCGTCACACATTTTTTAAACAAATTCCTTCCCCTCGTCACACATCGTCACAAATGTGTGACCCCCCCCCCCAGGTGCGTGACGTCATTTATGGAGGGTCCCTTAATAGCTATAGAGTATTAGGCATGTTAGGGTCGTCCCTGCGTGGCAAAGTTTGCCATTTTGGTAATCATAGACGTGTTATGCGTACTATGTTTGTCCATGCATGGCAAAGTTTGCAATATTTAATAGCTAAGGACGTATTTATGCGTATTATGGTCGTCACTGCGGGCCGGGGTATTTACAACAAGCTCTATGCGTCCTCGTGCATGTTATGAAAGGTTGTTACCAGAAACAACGTTGTTGCCCTGTGTTGCGTCGAGGGTAGATGTTCCACGTGAGAAGGTCTTTTAATTTTATAAAGAGCGTGGTTTATAGCAAAACATTTACATTGCATGCTAAGGATTGTACCCCTTCTTTGCCGTTATCTTTGTTCTGTTTGCTTTTGGGCACATACGGCTTTCTGCCGTTATCTTTGTTCTGTTTGCCTTTTGGGCTTTTACGGCACTATATAGCTAGGACTGCACTGATGTTACAATAAAACCTATATTTTTTATATAATGTAATTAGGATACCTTCTGATTCAGGGACACCCCCAAAATCTATCCCAAATGCAGTCAATGTTTGCTAAATATAATACACTGACAATGAGATGGCTTTAGAAACAAAACAAAAATAGTTTATGCCGTTAAATATTACTGGGTTAAACGGGTGCAAGGAAGAAAACTTAAATGTACGTATGCTTAACGCTACGATTGACAGACACTTTTAAGAAAACTTAAAACTACGTGTGCCTTGACACCAAGATTGACAAAACTATGTATGCTTTGAAGCTAAGATTGATAGACATTTTTGAAAGGACTTCGAGATAATGACTGCAAAAAAGAAAAGTTTGGCTCGACAGTGGGTTTAAATTAACAATGACAATTATCGGCATAAAAAGACTATTGTTTTTGTTATTTTCTCTGTTAGCGACCTGGAATTTAAGGAATTAATACGGATCAGTAAATTGCCTATCTATTTTGGCCTGGCGCATGAAATGTTATCTGTACTTTCTAACCTAATGAATGTTCTTTGGAGAGAGAGAGAGAGAGAGAGAGTTATGATGTGCTTATTCCGTAAAAAAATAAAAAGTAGTGGGGTTACACAGGTTATTTTGCCACTGACTAGATAGTCATACAATCTTACATGCATGCATACATACATACATACATACATACATACATACATACATACATACATACTATGCTAATATGTAACGGCTTGGAGTCCTAGATTACAGTGTAATAATGGTTAATACGTAAAGACACTTAATAGACTGCCACTAAAACAAATTGTTTTGTGTTAGTTTCTAAAACTTCAAAAAAATTAAGAAGCCCCAAATATTTACAAGTTTTTATAATACAATCCTTATAAATATACAAGAAAATACGCGCGCAGATGTATTCACACCGTTGAAGGTCATATATGCAATTTCAAAACATAGTGGCCACTGCTTTTACGTAACCTGTACTTTGCAACCACACGTTTTAGGGGTCGGTTTCATAATGAATTTCCATGTTTGTGACCAATTTATGTTTAAAAAATACCCACCCACCCCAATTCTCTGCCACTGTAGTACTTGAGGGAATGTTTATCCCTATTTATAATGGCAATAATGTAATGTATGTACTCCTAACAGTTATAATTAATTACAGTTATAACTTTTGCTGTTCTTGTCTGAATTTCTATTGGCCATGTCTTACGGTATTGTCCCAAGTCCGTTCTCCTTTCAACCCAATATTGTTATCAGGTGTAATCAAAGGCGATCATTTAAACTGAATGTCTACCGTTGAATCACTGCAATTCGAATCTGGAATTGCCTGTTTATTAGGCACAAAAGCTTGTCGTCCATTATTTGGGGCAATGAAAAAATGATGTCGAGTTTGATTTATTGATATAACTAACTCTCTTTTATATGATCCATACAGGTTGCTTAAAATGGATCCGATACGTCGGTTGGTGCCCTCTGTTGAGTTGCAGGAAGGTAATTAATCTCAAAGCCTATTTATAATCTATGCACTCGCATCATGAGTTGTACAATGTTCTGTGTATTAGTGTTTGGGGGTGGATAGCATTGATCTGATCATGAAAAACAAGCTTTTCCCCCAGTTTAAAAAAAACAAACTCAGTCAAGTCAATAGTTTTTTTAAAAATTACATGAGGATGGGGTGCGTCCTATTTATATTTACGACGCCTCAGTGGAAATGAGTTTGGTCGTTATTTTGAAGTCTTACTTTAAAATGTAAACAATCTGTTTACTTTTTTAAAACACCAGTTAGAATGTAAACTGGAGACACGCGCGGTTAAAGAATGAAAACTTGTACTATTTAAACCATGGTCTTAACACATATTTAATAAATGTCCATTTAGGATAGGTGTTATTATTTTTCGATACAAAGCAGAACATCAATTCGATTCTAAATCTTCGTAATTGACCAGTTCTAATCTGTAGAAATGTTCACTTAGACTGAAGTTGCTATTTTTTCGTGTCATTCTGTCTTTCTCTGTCTACCTGTTTGTCTTAGTCTTCAAGTCATTCGATCTGTCTGCCTGTATATGTCTGTCTGTATGTATGCAACACAGGTTAACTGTTAGCGCTATGATTAAAAAAATCACGATCCAGACCACAAAATCACATAGAACAAACACAGGCACTTGATTCTGTGGAAACTAATGCGTATACTCAGAGTATACGCATTAGTTTCCACAGAATCAAGTGCCTGTGAGAACAAAGTATTAAAAGTAGTAAACATTTTGTATACACTTTGTTGCTATTCCCTGCGTCCCCATCTACGCTAGCCAATAGTCTTGCATCCAATGTTCCACGCACATGTGGAACAACTTTGTTTTCTTGTTTTGGAAGTTTTAACGGCTTTGTAAATACATTATTGGAAATATCATGCAGGCTAAATGGGAGTTAAGTGCCCTTCCCCAGGACACATTGAGGCAGCCGACCCGCAACGAAGTGAATCGACGACCCTTTAAGTAGCGAAGATGCTGCGCTCAGGGATGTACAATTGGTCCAATACGCCGTCCTGCATTCTTTAAGAGATGGAGGAAACCTTTTGTCCCGGCATGCATCCCTTGATGATGTTCCAGCCGAGGTCTTAATAAGAGTGATGGATATACAAAATACGTGGCTTTGGATTTTAACTTTTTCTTTCTTATATTTGTCTTTATCTCTGTTCTGAATTGTTTTATAGGCATACCTGAACTTATGTATACATACCTCCGACCCGTAATTGTGTATGAAATATCAATATCAAACTTCATTTTAAGGCTGACAGGGATAAGAAATGTCTCTGCGATGATCGTATACACATTGGCGGTTTCTTTTCATTATTCGGTATTAATTTAGAGTTTACGCAACTTTAGCCAATGATTTTCTCAAAGAAGTACACATCACATTTTACCAGCAATCAATAATGTTGACGGCAGGTAATGAAATATACTGTAATAAATGTTTGGACTTAAAAGAGATCATAAATGGCTCCGAGGTTACATATCTCTCTGAATGGATATGCAGTTTTTTCTTGCATGAAATCAATAATAATAATAATAATAATAATAGTAATAATAATAATAATAACAATAATAATAATAATAATAATATCTTTACAGTGATATAATTTCTTAACAGTTGAGTACTACAGCTAGACAAGCCGTTTCAATAATTTGCAAAGACTGATATTGCTAAACTCACAACATAACAATGGGAAAATAAATTAACCAGCCAGAAAACTAAATTGGAGTTAAAGTTTTCGCTAATGTAATGTCTTATTAGGAAACGGGCGAACGATTAGTACCTCAACTGTACGATAATCTTCATAAACGCAGCAAAAGACGGGGGTGGGGGTGGGGGTGGGGAAGAGAGAGAAAGTAACACAACTCAGATTTAAGTTCACTATTGGTAAAATATACTCTGGCTTTACAGGTCTATGACATCTCAAGGGTTATTACTGCTGTTGTTGTTCGTATAGAAACTTTTTTTTCTTCAGAAAGGCTTGGGCTGAGAGGTCTAAAGCGCTCGCCTTTACAGATCGCTCAAACATCTCTCCTCTGTCCGTGTGCGTTCGAATCTCGGACTCGACCAATGTGGGTTTGGAAGAATTCTTGCCAGTAGCATCCCATGGGACGGTGGTTGTTCCGGGGATCTTCCTCCACTAAATATAGTGGCCGCCAATATATATCCTCTCTTACACTGAAACCAGACTTACAAAAATGGTACTAACAGCTGTCTCGCTTAGCGCTCAACATTAAGAGGTTAGTGTTCTGACTGGTCGGTCTGGTGTCAGGATAATGTGACAAGGTGGGACATCATGCTACATGTCTGCGGCATGATGCCCCAGTGCTAGACATCACTATAAACTGCCACACTGCAGGCATCGTAGCGATATGACTGAAAACATGTTAAAGCTACGTTAAAAATCCAAATCACACACACGCGCGCGCGCGCGCACACACACACACACATTGAAAGCTGGCGTTAAACCCCACAAAACCAACCAAATAAGTGTGGGTTGGATAAAAACTTTACCTCTATGTGTACTCGTGCCCGATTCCAAGCACTTTTATATAGAAGGGTTAGGCCACTAGACTATCGATGTTCACACTATACTGGGAATGAATTCTTTGCTTCATTATGATCGCATGTGTTGCATATTATGTACGTTAAAACCCCTCTTTTTTACATTTTAATGTATTGTCTACAAGCATTATAAAACAAAGTGATAATGATTTGATACATTTAAATTTCTGCAAATATATTTCACTCCTAAAAGTCAAAAAAGGATTTAATAAATTAAAATAGCACGTTTATGAGAATAAAATTAACTTTTACATTAGTAAACAGAGGTACTTACCGACAGCTGTGTGTTTTTTCTTGAAATCTTTTGAGGAATGACAATAATGTTTGCCAGACAGTTTTAATACGATTCAGTTCACCGACTTTTGGTTGTATGCCAGATGTTATTATAGGGGGAAGAAAAAAGAAGTCCCAGTCCAATAGATTTAGGTACCTATCATTGTACCTGATCATATTATACGGACTAACACAAAAACAATCGTAATACTCTGTGTGTGTGTGTGTGTGTGTGTGTGTGTGATTAGGATTTTTAACGTAGCTCTAACAATTTTTCAGTCATATCGCTACGATGTCTGCAGTGTGGCAGTTTACAGTGATGTCTAGCACTGGGGCATCATGCCGCAGACACGCAGCTTTATGTCCCACCCAATCACATTATCCTGACACTAGGCCGACCAATCCTAACACTAACCTCTTAATGCTGAGCGTGAAGCGAGGCAGCTGTTAGTACCATTTTTTTTTAAGTCTTTGGTATGACGCGGCCGGGGTTCGAACCCACGACCTCCCGCTTCCGCTCTAACCACTAGGCCACCGGAGCGGTCAGTCGTAATACTGAAAATGTTGCCCAATGACAAGAGAATATTAGTTAAATATGATCGCGTTTTTTTGTTTTTTCTTTGCGCCATCCACTGCCTAGAATGGTCAGCTATTGTATGCAGATTTGTGAGTTTAACGCCATTTTCATGACGGCCAGTATATGAAGTGATAGACCAAAAAGTATGGAAAAAAAGCGGAGACCTACTTGTTGGTCTAATTAAGTGGAGGAAGAACCCAGAAAAAGCCACCGACCCACAGTAAGCTACTGGCCAACTTTCTCACATATCAGCATTGGTCAAATCGAGACTAGAACCCACGCCAACAGGGGTGAGATGTGTGATCAGCGAAAATGAGCACATTAGACCACTCGGCCGACCTGGACCCCATCATCTACGGCAAATGATATCCTTTCAATGTAGGAGACCGAGGGCGCCAACTATCTGTGCATTTTGCGCGAGAAATTTCATACTTCCTCAATAGGCACAAAAACATTTTATTTTAGGCGAGAATTTGGCCTGGTTTGGTTTGGAATTTTTCTGCACAGCAGCACACTTATGACGGACTGTTTAATCTTCGGGGGAGGGGTGTGTCAAATATTTTGTTCTTAACCATGAAATTTTTCTCTTTTATCTCAAAATACATTTTTTTTTAACGAATACGATGCACAGTTATTTCTGTTATGAATGAGATTTTGTGTATCATAACCTTCTTCTCATTTCTTGCTATGAGAAGGGATTTGCCCATTTTGAGAGAGAGAGAGAGAGAGAGTTAGCTCTCTTAACAAAGGGGCATCACTCATAACGGTGTAGGTACGGCCACATCTTGGGAAATAAGGTAAAGAATCTCTGTATAAAAAAAGGACAGCTGTTCTGACTCTCGATGAACGAATTTTATTTAAATAATTGATATATGTATATAATACTACATTCTAGAGATATATAAAGCCTTACATTTAAAATACACGAAATACATATAAGATTACACTTTTCCTTCGAGCTTACCAACTTCATACATTTGTGAAATTTCTGCATTTTAGAATATAATACGGATAATTAGATCAAATAAATTCATGATTCAATAGTTGCGATATAATACAGTAATCGTTTTGAAATGTATTTTACTAAAATTAAAAATAGAATACTAATTTGGAATAGGTTACTAAAATATTATTCTTTATTACTTAAAAAATCTTTTATTTCCAAATTAAACCTAAACAGGAAGTTGGTAGCGAATTCGTCTTTTCCAATAATACATACGATAAATACAAATGAATATAAATGCTTTGAAACAATTAAACATTACAGTACGATATAAAATAGAAAGAACTCAAATAAATGTTGCAAAAATATGAACTTTACCGTTAAAATTAAAAAGTGCATGTTCTTTAAAGAAGTTTACGAACAAAGACGATTCTTACCTGTAAGGAAAGAAAGAGCTGTTCCGATTCCCGATGAACGAACTAATTATGCGTAAGCCTGCTCTCAATTTATACGCAGTGCTCGTGTTCGCTTATTTCGAATCAGAACAAGGCTCTTGTCCTTTCCCACGGGAAATGCTTGAATCCTCTAGCTTACTTATCCATTAGGGATTTTGTAATTTCCCTGTTTAGCAGCTTCCCACCAAATCTAAATTGCTGCCCTTTGGATACAAGAGAAATGAATTTATGGGTTTTTGCACTTGCTCGTAAAGCGCGATCTTTATTAAAATAGTGTACAGTTGTAGTACAGAAATAGATAAAATTAATCTCAATATATTTTAGTTGAAAATTACTTTCAATATAATTTCATGAAAAATTACTTTTAATATAATTTAGAGAAAATTTAAATCTTAAAATTTTTACTCAAAAATTTTGTCCTAATATTTCTTTCTAAAAATTTGCACAATTTTTTAACTCCCCCTCCCGAAAATTAAATGATTGTCGATTAGTTATTTAGTGCCGAGGCAACTGGAGTAAAATGGGTGTCTTGGGCAAAGATAGCATGGTAGCCGATCCAGGTTCATCCAGTGGTTGTATTCAAACCAGCACCCTTGTACTCGCGAGTTCAGCACGATGCACAATTATTTCTTTCAACAAATTTTCACAATTTGTTAACTCTCCTCCCGAAAATTAAATGATTTGTCCTATTTTATATCCCCTAGCCCGCATGGGGGTGGTGGTGGTGTTGACAACACCGGCCAAATAAATATATTAGTCATTATAGAGGATATACGTTTTCCCAATAAAGAACAGATGGAGGGAAGCTGGAGCTTTCCCCCTCCTCCCCTTAAGCTTCCAGCATAAAATGGCCGGGTCTTGATTTTTCTTCCGTTATATCAGTCTTGTCTACATTTGAAAGTTACGGTTTCAATCCTTGATACATAGTAGTTTCAAAAGGAATGTGTAAGCATTTGCCTGGATACCGAAATTATGTGCATATTTTTGTCGTCTAAGGGGTCTATCAGTTCAATTTATAAACATGAACTAAAACCAAAACTTACCAGGTGTGACGTACGGACGTACAGAAATAAGGTAACACTACATGACTGTACCAATGTCTTGGTATGGCATACCCCCCCCCCCCCCATTAAACAAACACAAAACAATAAACAAACAATGTAGAATTTAATCCCTCTCCTCCGACTAGTGTGTTGTTAAGCATGTAATAATTTAATATACAGTTTGTTGAGTTATACAAATAATAGTATGACCTTTCGTACACATATGCGCGGGTTGTGACACTTCAAGTTAAAACAAGAGCATTGTGAACAGCACATTATAATCTTCCCCGTGCTTAGTAGTCCTATGTTTGAAGAACTAGCAAGACATGGTCTACTCTAGATACTACTTACCAATGGTTTTTTTTTTTTCTTCCGTTGGTGGGCAAATTTTCTTTCCGAACAGGATACTCGTTTTTCTTTAGAAGAAAAACTTTCCTTCTGCTAAAATAATGGATAGAGTATGGTAGTATGTTATACAAATCAGATCAAGAAAACCATTTGTTAGGATTTTTGGTTTCCATAATTTGAAAATATATCTCAGGCTACCACCACCCTCATACCCCCACCCCCGAAAACTAAATGGTCAGTCCCTTAGTGACTTGAACATCTGGTCCTGAATTAAAGATGCTGTACAAAATCCGTTGTTTTATTACTCGACTTGCCACGATAGTGACCTCTGGCCTTGAGACCTCAAAATGCAAGATCTCCGCAAACTTTGGTCAGATTATGTGGTCAAGCATAGTTACAATCCACAGGCAAAAATCCACTTCCCTCTTTTCACATCTCACAAGATGTCCTCGTTTTTCATAAATTTGCATAAACAGAGCAAACCATGTCTTCAATGAGCAAATAAGAATAAGCTCATATATCACTGGCAGTGACTTCTTATCAAGCACTAAGTGATTGTGTTTTGAAAAAGAAATTCTGATTGGCTTAATCAATCAGCACGAAAGGTGATGTCGGGTCAACCTTCCAAGAAAATGTACTCAAGATCACGATTGGTTAAATGGGTCTATGCACATTCATGTGAACGAAAACATGTTATCGCAGGCAGTCAAGGGTGAAAAGAGAGCAGTGGTTAGGAGTCAAAAGGTTTAAGGTCAATATCACTGATCTGGAATTAAAGTTATTCGGCAAAAAAACAGTGACACTGGCCTTACACCTTCTGACCCCAAAATCAATAAGATTCTTTCTTACCCAGTGTGCAGGTCCTATTCAAACTTCGAGAAAGGTACATGGTGGAGAACTTAATTTTATTTGCAAAACCAGTTGTCTAATTCAGTGACGTTGACCTTTAACCCTCAAATCCGTCAATGTGCTTCTTCCTTACGATAGTTGCAAGCAACCCACAAAGTCTGGTCCAGGTCTATGATATAGATTAGGACAGTTACAAGTAACCTACAATGTTTGGTCCAGGTCTATGATATAGATAAGAACAGTTGCAAGCAATCCACAAAGTTTAGTAAAGGTCTATGATATAGAATATGACAGTTACAAGCAATCCACAAAGTTTGGTCCAGATCTATGATATAGATTAGGATAGTTGCAAGCAATCCACAAAGTTTATTCCAGGTATACGATATAGATTAGGACAGTTGCAAGCAATCCACAAAGTCTGGTCCAGGTCTATGATATAAATTAGGAAGTTGCAAGCAATCCACAAAGTTTGGTCCAGATCTATGATATAGATTAGGACAGTTGCAAGCAATCCACAAAGTTTGGTTCAGGTCTATGATATAGATAAGGATAGTTGCAAGCAATCCACAAAGTTTATTCCAGGTATACGATATAGATTAGGACAGTTGCAAGCAATCCACAAAGTCTGGTCCAGGTCTATGATATAAATTAGGAAGTTGCAAGCAATCCACAAAATTTGGTCCAGGTCTATGATATAGATTAGGACAGTTGCAAGCAATCCACAAAGTTTGGTCCAGATCTATGATATAGATTCGGACAGTTGCAAGCAATCCACAAAATTTGGTCCAGGTCTATGATATAGATTAGGACAGTTGCAAGCAATCCACAAAGTTTGGTCCAGGTCTATGATATAGAATAGGACAGTTGCAAGCAATCCACAAAATTTGGTCCAGGTCTATGATATAGATTAGGACAGTTGCAAGCAATCCACAAAGTTTGGTCCAGATCTATGATATAGATTAGGACAGTTGCAAGAAATCCACAAAATTTGGTCCAGGTCTATGATATAGATTAGGACAGTTGCAAGCAATCCACAAAGTTTGGTCCAGATCTATGATATAGATTAGGACAGTTGCAAGCAATCCACAAAATTTGGTCAAGGTCTATGATACAGATTAGCACAGTTGCAAGCAATCCACAAGGTTTGGTCCAGATCTATGACATAGAATAGGACAGTTGCAAGCAATCCACAAAGTTTGGTCCAGGTCTATGATATAGATTAGGACAGTTGCAAGCAATTCACAAAGATTGGTCAAGGTCTATGATATAGATTAGGACAGTTGCAAGCAATCCACAAAGTCTGGTCCAGGTCTATGATACAAATTAGGAAGTTGCAAGCAATCCACAAAATTTGGTCCAGATCTATGATATAAATTAGGACAGTTGCAAGCAATCCACAAAGTTTGGTCCAGATCTATGATATAGATTAGGACAGTTGCAAGCAATCCACAAAGTTTGGTTCAGGTCTATGATATAGATTAGGATAGTTGCAAGCAATCCACAAAGTTTATTCCAGGTATACGATATAGATTAGGACAGTTGCAAGCAATCCACAAAGTCTGGTCCAGGTCTATGATATAAATTAGGAAGTTGCAAGCAATCCACAAAATTTGGTCCAGGTCTATGATATAGATTAGGACAGTTGCAAGCAATCCACAAAGTTTGGTCCAGATCTATGATATAGATTCGGACAGTTGCAAGCAATATACAAAATTTGGTCCAGGTCTATGATATAGATTAGGACAGTTGCAAGCAATCCACAAAGTTTGGTCCAGGTCTATGATATAGAATAGGACAGTTGCAAGCAATCCACAAAATTTGGTCCAGGTCTATGATATACATTAGGACAGTTGCAAGCAATCCACAAAATTTGGTCCAGGTCTATGATATAGATTAGGACAGTTGCAAGCAATCCACAAAGTTTGGTCCAGATCTATGATATAGATTAGGACAGTTGCAAGCAATCCACAAAATTTGGTCAAGGTCTATGATATAGATTAGGACAGTTGCAAGCAATCCACAAAGTTTGGTCCAGATCTATGACATAGAATAGGACAGTTGCAAGCAATCCACAAAGTTTGGTCCAGGTCTATGATATAGATTAGGACAGTTGCAAGCAATTCACAAAGATTGGTCAAGGTCTATCATATAGATTAGGACAGTTGCAAGCAATCCACAAAATTTGGTCCAGGTCTATGACATTGAATAGGACAGTTGCAAGCAATCCACAAAGTTTGGTCCAGGTCTATGATATAGATTAGGACAGTTGCAAGCAATTCACAAAGATTGGTCAAGGTCTATCATATAGATTAGGACAGTTGCAAGCAATCCACAAAATTTGGTCCAGGTCTATGACATTGAATAGGACAGTTGCAAGCAATCCACAAAGTTTGGTCCAGATCTATGATATAGATTAGGACAGTTGCAAGCAATCCACAAAATTTGGTCAAGGTCTATGATATAGATTAGGACAGTTGCAAGCAATCCACAAAGTTTGGTCCAGATCTATGACATAGAATAGGACAGTTGCAAGCAATCCACAAAGTTTGGTCCAGGTCTATGATATAGATTAGGACAGTTGCAAGCAATTCACAAAGATTGGTCAAGGTCTATCATATAGATTAGGACAGTTGCAAGCAATCCACAAAATTTGGTCCAGGTCTATGACATTGAATAGGACAGTTGCAAGCAATCCACAAAGTTTGGTCCAGGTCTATGATATAGAATAGGACAGTTGCAAGCAATCCACAAAATTTGGTCAAGGTCTATGATATAGATTAGGACAGTTGCAAGCAATCCACAAAGTCTGGTCCAGGTCTATGATATAAATTAGGAAGTTGCAAGCAATCCACAAAATTTGGTCAAGGTCAATGATATAGATTAGGACAGTTGCAAGCAATCCACAAAGTCTGGTCTAGGTCTATGATATAAATAAGGAAGTTGCAAGCAATTCACAAATTTTGGTCCAGGTCTATGATATAGATTAGGACAGTTGCAAGCAATCCACAAAGTTTGGTCCAGGTCTATGATATAGATTAGGACAGTTGCAAGCAATCCACAAAATTTGGTCCAGGTCTATGATATAGATTAGGACAGTTGCAAGCAATCCACAAAGTTTGGTCCAGATCTATGATATAGATTAGGACAGTTGCAAGCAATCCACAAAATTTGGTCCAGGTCTATGATATAAATTAGGAAGTTGCAAGCAATCCACACAATTTGGTCCAGGTCTATGATATAGATTAGGACAGTTGCAAAGCAATCCACAAAGTTTGGTCCAGATCTATGATATAGATTCGGACAGTTGCAAGCAATCCACAAAATTTGGTCCAGGTCTATGATATAGATTAGGACAGTTGCAAGCAATCCACAAAGTTTGGTCCAGGTCTATGATATAGATTAGGACAGTTGCAAGCACTCCACAAAATTTGGTCCAGGTCTATGATATAGATTAGGACAGTTGCAAGCAATCCACAAAGTTTGGTCCAGATCTATGATATAGATTAGGACAGTTGCAAGCAATCCACAAAATTTGGTCCAGGTCTATGATATAAATTAGGAAGTTGCAAGCAATCCACACAATTTGGTCCAGGTCTATGATATAGATTAGGACAGTTGCAAAGCAATCCACAAAGTTTGGTCCAGATCTATGATATAGATTAGGACAGTTGCAAGCAATCCACAAAATTTGGTCCAGGTCTATGATATAGATTAGGACAGTTGCAAGCAATCCACAAAGTTTGGTCCAGATCTACGACATAGAATAGGACAGTTGCAAGCAATCCACAAAGTTTGGTCAAGGTCTATGATATAGATTAGGACAGTTGCAAGCAATCCACAAAGATTGGTCAAGGTCTATGACATAGATTAGGACAGTTGCAAGCAATCCACAAAGATTGGTCAAGGTCTATGACATAGATTAGGACAGTTGCAAGCAATCCACAAAATTTGGTCCAGGTCTATGACATTGAATAGGACAGTTGCAAGCAATCCACAAAGTTTGGTCCAGATCTATGATATAGATTAGGACAGTTGCAAGCAATCCACAAAGTTTGGTCCAGGTCTATGATATAGAATAGGACAGTTGCAAGCAATCCACAAAATTTGGTCAAGGTCTATGATACAGATTAGGACAGTTGCAAGCAATCCACAAAGTGTGGTCCAGGTCTATGATATAGATTAGGACAGTTGCAAGCAATCCACAAAGTTTGGTCCAGGTCTATGATATAGATTAGGACAGTTGCAAGCAATCCACAAAGTTTGGTCCAGGTCCATGATATAGATTAGGACAGTTGCAAGCAATCCACAAAGCTTATTCCAGATATATGATATAGATTAGGACAGTTGCAAGCAATCCACAAAGTCTGGTCCAGGTCTATGATATAAATTAGGACAGTTGCAAGCAATCCACAAAATTTGGTCCAGGTCTATGATATAGATTAGGACAGTTGCAAGCAATCCACAAAGTTTGGTCCAGGTCTATGATATAGATTAGGACAGTTGCAAGCAATCCACAAAATTTGATCCAGGTCTATGATATAGATTAGGACAGTTGCAAGCAATCCACAAAGTTTGGTCCAGATCTATGATATAGATTAGGACAGTTGCAAGCAATCCACAAAATTTGGTCCAGGTCTATGATATAGATTAGGACAATTGCAAGCAATCCACAAAATTTGGTCCAGGTATATGATATAGAATAGGACAGTTGCAAGCAATCCACAAAGTTTAGTAAAGGTCTTTGATATAGAATAGGACAGTTGCAAGCAATCCACAAAATTTGGTCCAGGTCTATGATATAGATTAGGACAGTTGCAAGCAATCCACAAAGTTTGGTTCAGGTCTATGATATAGATTAGGACAGTTGCAAGCAATCCACAAAGTTTATTCCAGGTATATGATATAGATTAGGACAGTTGCAAGCAATCCACAAAGTCTGGTCCAGGTCTATGATATACATTAGGACAGTTGCAAGCAATCCACAAAATTTGGTCCAGGTCTATGATATAGATTAGGACAGTTGCAAACAATCCACAAAATTTGGTCCAGGTCTATGATATAGAATAGGACAGTTGCAAGCAATCCACAAAATTTGGTCCAGGTCTATGATATAGATTAGGATAGTTGCAAGCAATCCACAAAGTTTGGTCCAGATCTATGATATAGATTAGGACAGTTGCAAGCAATCCACAAAATTTGGTCCAGGTCTATGATATAAATTAGGAAGTTGCAAGCAATCCACAAAATTTGGTCCAGGTCTATGATATAGATTAGGACAGTTGCAAGCAATGCACAAAGTTTGGTCCAGATCTATGACATAGAATAGGACAGTTGCAAGCAATCCACAAAATTTGGTCAAGGTCTATGATATAGATTAGGACAGTTGCAAGCAATCCACACAATTTGGTCAAGGTCTATTATATAGATTAGGACAGTTGCAAGAAATCCACAAAATTTGGTCCAGGTCTATGACATAGAATAGGACAGTTGCAAGCAATCCACAAAGTTTGGTCCAGGTCTATGATATAGATTAGGACAGTTGCAAGCAATCCGCAAAGTTTGGTCCAGGTCTATGATATAGAATAGGACAGTTGCAAGCAATCCACAAAATTTGGTCCAGGTCTATGATATAGAATAGGACAGTTGCAAGGAATCCACAAAATTTGGTCCAGGTCTATGATATAGATTAGGACAGTTGCAAAGCAATCCACAAAGTTTGGTCCAGATCTATGATATAGATTAGGACAGTTGCAAGCAATCCACAAAATTTGGTCCAGGTCTATGATATAGATTAGGACAGTTGCAAGCAATCCACAAAGTTTGGTCCAGATCTATGACATAGAATAGGACAGTTGCAAGCAATCCACAAAGTTTGGTCAAGGTCTATGATATAGATTAGGACAGTTGCAAGCAATCCACAAAGATTGGTCAAGGTCTATGACATAGATTAGGACAGTTGCAAGCAATCCACAAAGATTGGTCAAGGTCTATGACATAGATTAGGACAGTTGCAAGCAATCCACAAAATTTGGTCCAGGTCTATGACATTGAATAGGACAGTTGCAAGCAATCCACAAAGTTTGGTCCAGATCTATGATATAGATTAGGACAGTTGCAAGCAATCCCCAAAGTTTGGTCCAGGTCTATGATATAGAATAGGACAGTTGCAAGCAATCCACAAAATTTGGTCAAGGTCTATGATACAGATTAGGACAGTTGCAAGCAATCCACAAAGTGTGGTCCAGGTCTATGATATAGATTAGGACAGTTGCAAGCAATCCACAAAGTTTGGTCCAGGTCTATAATATAGATTAGGACAGTTGCAAGCAATCCACAAAGTTTGGTCCAGATCTATGATATAGATTAGGACAGTTGCAAGCAATCCACAAAATTTGGTCCAGGTCTATGATATAAATTAGGAAGTTGCAAGCAATCCACAAAATTTGGTCCAGGTCTATGATATAGATTAGGACAGTTGCAAAGCAATCCACAAAGTTTGGTCCAGATCTATGATATAGATTAGGACAGTTGCAAGCAATCCACAAAATTTGGTCCAGGTCTATGATATAGATTAGGACAGTTGCAAGCAATCCACAAAGTTTGGTCCAGATCTATGACATAGAATAGGACAGTTGCAAGCAATCCACAAAGTTTGGTCAAGGTCTATGATATAGATTAGGACAGTTGCAAGCAATCCACAAAGATTGGTCAAGGTCTATGACATAGATTAGGACAGTTGCAAGCAATCCACAAAGATTGGTCAAGGTCTATGACATAGATTAGGACAGTTGCAAGCAATCCACAAAATTTGGTCCAGGTCCATGACATTGAATAGGACAGTTGCAAGCAATCCACAAAGTTTGGTCCAGATCTATGATATAGATTAGGACAGTTGCAAGCAATCCACAAAGTTTGGTCCAGGTCTATGATATAGAATAGGACAGTTGCAAGCAATCCACAAAATTTGGTCAAGGTCTATGATACAGATTAGGACAGTTGCAAGCAATCCACAAAGTGTGGTCCAGGTCTATGATATAGATTAGGACAGTTGCAAGCAATCCACAAAGTTTGGTCCAGGTCTATGATATAGATTAGGACAGTTGCAAGCATCCACAAAGTTTGGTCCAGGTCCATGATATAGATTAGGACAGTTGCAAGCAATCCACAAAGCTTATTCCAGGTATATGATATAGATTAGGACAGTTGCAAGCAATCCACAAAGTCTGGTCCAGGTCTATGATATAAATTAGGACAGTTGCAAGCAATCCACAAAATTTGGTCCAGGTCTATGATATAGATTAGGACAGTTGCAAGCAATTCACAAAGTTTGGTCCAGGTCTATGATATAGATTAGGACAGTTGCAAGCAATGCACAAAGTTTGGTTCAGGTCTATGATATAGATTAGGACAGTTGCAAGCAATCCACACAATTTGGTCAAGGTCTATTATATAGATTTGGACAGTTGCAAGAAATCCACAAAATTTGGTCCAGGTCTATGACATAGAATAGGACAGTTGCAAGCAATCCACAAAGTTTGGTCCAGGTCTATGATATAGATTAGGACAGTTGCAAGCAATCCGCAAAGTTTGGTCCAGGTCTATCATATAGAATAGGACAGTTGCAAGCAATCCACAAAATTTGGTCCAGGTCTATGATATAGAATAGGACAGATGCAAGCAATCCACAAAATTTGGTCCAGGTCTATGATATAGATTAGGACAGTTGCAAAGCAATCCACAAAGTTTGGTCCAGATCTATGATATAGATTAGGACAGTTGCAAGCAATCCACAAAATTTGGTCCAGGTCTATGATATAGATTAGGACAGTTGCAAGCAATCCACAAAGTTTGGTCCAGATCTATGACATAGAATAGGACAGTTGCAAGCAATCCACAAAGTTTGGTCAAGGTCTATGATATAGATTAGGACAGTTGCAAGCAATCCACAAAGATTGGTCAAGGTCTATGACATAGATTAGGACAGTTGCAAGCAATCCACAAAGATTGGTCAAGGTCTATGACATAGATTAGGACAGTTGCAAGCAATCCACAAAATTTGGTCCAGGTCTATGACATTGAATAGGACAGTTGCAAGCAATCCACAAAGTTTGGTCCAGATCTATGATATAGATTAGGACAGTTGCAAGCAATCCACAAAGTTTGGTCCAGGTCTATGATATAGAATAGGACAGTTGCAAGCAATCCACAAAATTTGGTCAAGGTCTATGATACAGATTAGGACAGTTGCAAGCAATCCACAAAGTGTGGTCCAGGTCTATGATATAGATTAGGACAGTTGCAAGCAATCCACAAAGTTTGGTCCAGGTCTATGATATAGATTAGGACAGTTGCAAGCAATCCACAAAGTTTGGTCCAGATCTATGATATAGATTAGGACAGTTGCAAGCAATCCACAAAATTTGGTCCAGGTCTATGATATAAATTAGGAAGTTGCAAGCAATCCACAAAATTTGGTCCAGGTCTATGATATAGATTAGGACAGTTGCAAAGCAATCCACAAAGTTTGGTCCAGATCTATGATATAGATTAGGACAGTTGCAAGCAATCCACAAAATTTGGTCCAGGTCTATGATATAGATTAGGACAGTTGCAAGCAATCCACAAAGTTTGGTCCAGATCTATGACATAGAATAGGACAGTTGCAAGCAATCCACAAAGTTTGGTCAAGGTCTATGATATAGATTAGGACAGTTGCAAGCAATCCACAAAGATTGGTCAAGGTCTATGACATAGATTAGGACAGTTGCAAGCAATCCACAAAGATTGGTCAAGGTCTATGACATAGATTAGGACAGTTGCAAGCAATCCACAAAATTTGGTCCAGGTCCATGACATTGAATAGGACAGTTGCAAGCAATCCACAAAGTTTGGTCCAGATCTATGATATAGATTAGGACAGTTGCAAGCAATCCACAAAGTCTGGTCCAGGTCTATGATATAGAATAGGACAGTTGCAAGCAATCCACAAAATTTGGTCAAGGTCTATGATACAGATTAGGACAGTTGCAAGCAATCCACAAAGTGTGGTCCAGGTCTATGATATAGATTAGGACAGTTGCAAGCAATCCACAAAGTTTGGTCCAGGTCTATGATATAGATTAGGACAGTTGCAAGCATCCACAAAGTTTGGTCCAGGTCCATGATATAGATTAGGACAGTTGCAAGCAATCCACAAAGCTTATTCCAGGTATATGATATAGATTAGGACAGTTGCAAGCAATCCACAAAGTCTGGTCCAGGTCTATGATATAAATTAGGACAGTTGCAAGCAATCCACAAAATTTGGTCCAGGTCTATGATATAGATTAGGACAGTTGCAAGCAATCCACAAAGTTTGGTCCAGGTCTATGATATAGATTAGGACAGTTGCAAGCAATGCACAAAGTTTGGTTCAGGTCTATGATATAGATTAGGACAGTTGCAAGCAATCCACACAATTTGGTCAAGGTCTATTATATAGATTTGGACAGTTGCAAGAAATCCACAAAATTTGGTCCAGGTCTATGACATAGAATAGGACAGTTGCAAGCAATCCACAAAGTTTGGTCCAGGTCTATGATATAGATTAGGACAGTTGCAAGCAATCCGCAAAGTTTGGTCCAGGTCTATCATATAGAATAGGACAGTTGCAAGCAATCCACAAAATTTGGTCCAGGTCTATGATATAGAATAGGACAGTTGCAAGCAATCCACAAAATTTGGTCCAGGTCTATGATATAGATTAGGACAGTTGCAAAGCAATCCACAAAGTTTGGTCCAGATCTATGATATAGATTAGGACAGTTGCAAGCAATCCACAAAATTTGGTCCAGGTCTATGATATAGATTAGGACAGTTGCAAGCAATCCACAAAGTTTGGTCCAGATCTATGACATAGAATAGGACAGTTGCAAGCAATCCACAAAGTTTGGTCAAGGTCTATGATATAGATTAGGACAGTTGCAAGCAATCCACAAAGATTGGTCAAGGTCTATGACATAGATTAGGACAGTTGCAAGCAATCCACAAAGATTGGTCAAGGTCTATGACATAGATTAGGACAGTTGCAAGCAATCCACAAAATTTGGTCCAGGTCTATGACATTGAATAGGACAGTTGCAAGCAATCCACAAAGTTTGGTCCAGATCTATGATATAGATTAGGACAGTTGCAAGCAATCCACAAAGTTTGGTCCAGGTCTATGATATAGAATAGGACAGTTGCAAGCAATCCACAAAATTTGGTCAAGGTCTATGATACAGATTAGGACAGTTGCAAGCAATCCACAAAGTGTGGTCCAGGTCTATGATATAGATTAGGACAGTTGCAAGCAATCCACAAAGTTTGGTCCAGGTCTATGATATAGATTAGGACAGTTGCAAGCAATCCACAAAGTTTGGTCCAGATCTATGATATAGATTAGGACAGTTGCAAGCAATCCACAAAATTTGGTCCAGGTCTATGATATAAATTAGGAAGTTGCAAGCAATCCACAAAATTTGGTCCAGGTCTATGATATAGATTAGGACAGTTGCAAAGCAATCCACAAAGTTTGGTCCAGATCTATGATATAGATTAGGACAGTTGCAAGCAATCCACAAAATTTGGTCCAGGTCTATGATATAGATTAGGACAGTTGCAAGCAATCCACAAAGTTTGGTCCAGATCTATGACATAGAATAGGACAGTTGCAAGCAATCCACAAAGTTTGGTCAAGGTCTATGATATAGATTAGGACAGTTGCAAGCAATCCACAAAGATTGGTCAAGGTCTATGACATAGATTAGGACAGTTGCAAGCAATCTACAAAGATTGGTCAAGGTCTATGACATAGATTAGGACAGTTGCAAGCAATCCACAAAATTTGGTCCAGGTCTATGACATTGAATAGGACAGTTGCAAGCAATCCACAAAGTTTGGTCCAGATCTATGATATAGATTAGGACAGTTGCAAGCAATCCACAAAGTTTGGTCCAGGTCTATGATATAGAATAGGACAGTTGCAAGCAATCCACAAAATTTGGTCAAGGTCTATGATACAGATTAGGACAGTTGCAAGCAATCCACAAAGTGTGGTCCAGGTCTATGATATAGATTAGGACAGTTGCAAGCAATCCACAAAGTTTGGTCCAGGTCTATGATATAGATTAGGACAGTTGCAAGCAATCCACAAAGCTTATTCCAGGTATATGATATAGATTAGGACAGTTGCAAGCAATCCACAAAGTCTGGTCCAGGTCTATGATATAAATTAGGACAGTTGCAAGCAATCCACAAAATTTGGTCCAGGTCTATGATATAGATTAGGACAGTTGCAAGCAATCCACAAAGTTTGGTCCAGGTCTATGATATAGATTAGGACAGTTGCAAGCAATCCACAAAGTTTGGTTCAGGTCTATGATATAGATTAGGACAGTTGCAAGAAATCCACAAAGTTTATTCCAGGTATATGATATAGATTAGGACAGTTGCAAGCAATCCACAAAGTCTGGTCCAGGTCTATGATATACATTAGGACAGTTGCAAGCAATCCACAAAATTTGGTCCAGGTCTATGATATAGATTAGGACAGTTGCAAGCAATCCACAAAATTTGGTCCAGGTCTATGATATAGAATAGGACAGTTGCAAGCAATCCACAAAATTTGGTCCAGGTCTATGATATAGATTAGGATAGTTGCAAGCAATCCACAAAGTTTGGTCCAGATCTATGATATAGATTAGGACAGTTGCAAGCAATCCACAAAATTTGGTCCAGGTCTATGATATAAATTAGGAAGTTGCAAGCAATCCACAAAATTTGGTCCAGGTCTATGATATAGATTAGGACAGTTGCAAGCAATGCACAAAGTTTGGTCCAGATCTATGACATAGAATAGGACAGTTGCAAGCAATCCACAAAATTTGGTCAAGGTCTATGATATAGATTAGGACAGTTGCAAGCAATCCACACAATTTGGTCAAGGTCTATTATATAGATTAGGACAGTTGCAAGAAATCCACAAAATTTGGTCCAGGTCTATGACATAGAATAGGACAGTTGCAAGCAATCCACAAAGTTTGGTCCAGGTCTATGATATAGATTAGGACAGTTGCAAGCAATCCGCAAAGTTTGGTCCAGGTCTATGATATAGAATAGGACAGTTGCAAGCAATCCACAAAATTTGGTCCAGGTCTATGATATAGAATAGGACAGTTGCAAGCAATCCACAAAATTTGGTCCAGGTCTATGATATAGATTAGGACAGTTGCAAGCAATCCACAAAGTTTGGTCCAGGTCTATGATATAGATTAGGACAGTTGCAAGCAATCCACAAAGTTTGGTCCAGGTCTATGATATAGATTAGGACAGTTGCAAGCAATCCACAAAGTTTATTCCAGGTATACGATATAGATTAGGACAGTTGCAAGCAATCCACAAAGTTTGGTCCAGGTCTATGATATAAATTAGGACAGTTGCAAGCAATCCACAAAATTTGGTCCAGGTCTATGATATAGATTAGGACAGTTGCAAGCAATCCACAAAGTTTGGTCCAGATCTATGATATAGATTAGGACAGTTGCAAGCAATCCACAAAATTTGGTCCAGGTCTATGATATAGATTAGGACAATTGCAAGCAATCCACAAAATTTGGTCCAGGTCTATGATATAGAATAGGACAGTTGCAAGCAATCCACAAAGTTTAGTAAAGGTCTTTGATATAGAATAGGACAGTTGCAAGCAATCCACAAAATTTGGTCCAGGTCTATGATATAGATTAGGACAGTTGCAAGCAATCCACAAAGTTTGGTCCAGGTCTATGATATAGATTAGGACAGTTGCAAGCAATCCACAAAGTTTGGTTCAGGTCTATGATATAGATTAGGACAGTTGCAAGCAATCCACAAAGTTTATTCCAGATATACAATATAGATTAGGACAGTTGCAAGCAATCCACAAAGTCTGGTCCAGGTCTATGATATAAATTAGGACAGTTGCAAGCAATCCACAAAATTTGGTCCAGGTCTGTGATATAGAATAGGACAGTTGCAAGCAATCCACAAAATTTGGTCCAGGTCTATGATATAGATTAGGACAGTTGCAAGCAATCCACAAAATTTGGTCCAGATCTATGATATAGATTAGGATAGTTGCAAGCAATCCACAAAGTTTGGTCCAGGTCTATGATATAGATTAGGACAGTTGCAAGCAATCCACAAAATTTGGTCCAGGTCTATGATATAAATTAGGACAGATGCAAGCAACCCACAAAGTTTGGTCCAGGTATATGATAATGAACTAATGTTTTGTACATAGACCATTTGTTTCTTTCAGTTATAAATTTGTCCCAGACATGTGATATAAAAATCAATGTCATCATAAGGAAACCATTTTCCTCCTCCAGTCATAATGACCTCGACATTTTACCTTGTGATCCATAAATCGACAGGTTTATTCTTTACCCCAAGTGCAAGGTATCCAAAAGTTTGGCAAATGTGTGTGCTGATGAATTAAAATAATCATGAAGAAAAGGAAATGTAATCTGACAGACAGCATGATAGATAATCTACTCTGCATGTACTTTTAACATAGCTTTAACAATTTGAGTCGTTTTGCTACAATGTCTGCAGTGTGGCAGTTTATAGTGATGTCCAGCACTAGGGCATCATGCTGCACCCAGCCACATTATCCTGACACCAGACTGACCAGTCCTAACTTTATTTTGTAGTCTTTGTTTAGACTCAGCCAGGGTTTGAACCTGTTACCTACCACAACCATGGCAGATGCTCTAACCACTTTGGCCATCAGAGTGGTCTAAAAGATATACAATAAAAAAAATTAACACATACAGACTGAATGAAAGATAAATGTGAAATCAATAAATATACATAGAAAGAATGATACAAATATGAGATCAATAAATATACAGATACCGACTGAATGAAAGATATAGAAAAATAGATAAGAGGAAAAAAGTCCAAGTTACTTGTAGGTAGATTGGTTGTTTGAACACACACACACACACACACACATTTTATGATCATGGTTAACACATACAAACATACTGGAAGACATATTCATAGTTAAGGTTAAATCATACAAACATACTGACAGTTCAATATTCACAGTCGTGGCTAAGACACACAAACACACTGAGAGATCAATATACATAGTCGTGGCTAAGACACAAACATAATGACATATCAATATTCACAGTCGTGGCTGAGACACAAACATACTGAGAGATCAATATACATAGTTGTGGCTAATACACAAACATAATGACAGATCAATATTCACAGTCATAGCTAAGACACACAAACAAACTGACAGATCAATATTTATAGTTGTGGCTAAGACACAAACATACTGACAGATCAATATTCACAGTCGTGGCTAAGACACACAAACATACTGACAGATCAATATTCATAGACGTGGCTAAGACACACAAACACACTGACAGATCAATATTCATAGTTGTGGCTAAGACACACAAACATACTGAGAGATCAATATACATAGTCGTGGCTAATACACAAACATACTGATAGATCAATATTCACAGTCGTGGCTAAGACACACAAACATACTGAGAGATCAATATACATAGTTGTGGCTAATAAACAAACACACTGACAGATCAATATTTATAGTTGTGGCTAAGACACAAACATACTGACAGATCAATATTCACACACAAACATACTGAGAGATCAATATACATAATCGTTACTAATACACAAACAAACTGATAGATCAATATACATAGTTGTGGCTAATAAACAAACACACTGACAGATCAATATTCATAGTTGTGGCTAAGACACACAAACAAATTAATAGATCAATATTTATAGTCATGGCTAATACACAAACTAATAGATCAATATTCACAGTCGTGGCTAAGACACAAACATACTGATAGATCAATATTCACAGTCAAGGCTAAGACACACAAACATACTGAGAGATCAATATACAGAGTTGTGGCTAATACACAAACATACTGGCTGATCAATATTCACAGTCATGGCTAAGACACACAAACAAACTGACAAGATCAATATTTATAGTCATGGCTAAGACACAAACATACTGACAGATCAATATTCACAGTCATGGCTAAGATACACAAACATACTTATAGATCAATATTCATAGATGTGGCTAGGACACAAACACACTGACAGATCAATATTCATAGTTGTGGCTAAGATACAAACATACTGAGAGATCAATATACATAGTCATTGCTAATACACAAACTAATAGATCAATATTTATAATCGTGGCTAATACACAAACATACTGATAGATCAATATTCACAGTCATGGCTAAGACAAACATACTGAGAGATCAATATACATAGTCGTGGCTAAGACACACAAACATAGTGAGAGATCAATATACATAGTCGTCGCTAATACACAAACATACTGATAGATCAATATTCACAGTCGTGGCTAATACACAAACATACTGAGAGATCAATATACACAGTTGTGGCTAAGACACAAACATACTGAGAGATCAATATACATAGTCGTCGCTAATACACAAACATACTGACAGATCAATTCACAGTCGTGGCTAAGACACACAAGCATAATGAGAGATCAATATACATAGTCGTCGCTAATACACAAACTTACTGACAGATCAATATTCACAGTCGTGGCTAAGACACAAACATACTGAGAGATCAATATTTATAGTTGTGGCTAAGACACACAAACACACTGACAGATCAATATCCACAGTCGTGGCTAAGACACACAAACATACTGATAGACCAATATTCATTGACGAGGCTAAGACACACAAACACACTGACAGATCAATATTCACAGTTGTGGCTAAGACACACATACATACTGAGAGATCAATATATACAGTCGTGGCTAATACACAAACATACTGATAGATCAATATTCACAGTTGTGGCTAAGACACACAAACACACAGATCAATATTCATAGCTATGGCTAAGACACACAAACTGATAGATCAATATTTATAGTTGTGGCTAAGACACACAAACACACTGACAGATCAATATCCACAGTCGTGGCTAAGACACACAAACATACTGATAGACCAATATTCATAGACGAGGCTAAGACACACAAACACACTGACAGATCAATATTCACAGTCGTGGCAAAGAAACAAACATACTGACAGATCAATATTCACAGTCATGGCTAAGACACACAAACACACTGACAGATCACTATTCATAGTTGTGGCTAAGACACACAAACACACTGACAGATCAATATTCACAGTCGTGGCTAAGACACACAAACACACTGACAGATCAATATTCATAGTTGTGGCTAAGACACAAACATACTGACAGATCAATATTCATAGTTGTGGCTAAGACACACAAACACACTGACAGATCACTATTCATAGTTGTGGCTAAGACACACAAACACACTGACAGATCAATATTCATAGTTGTGGCTAAGACACAAACACACTGACAGATCAATATTCATAGTTGTGGCTAAGACACACAAATGTACTGACAGATCAATATTCATAGTTGTGGCTAAGACACACAAACATGTTAACAGATAGATGGATATTCAGAGTCAAGACTATAATGAAAGACAAGTTTTGTCAACACTTAACTTCGAACAATTTAAAACATTACCTGTTATGAAACAATAAATCTGACTCCATGTTGAGTGTGATATTTCCCTAGTTTAATCCAAGATTATGACAGTCCCAGTAGAGTTGAAAGCAAGTCCCTGTCTAGCCAAAACAATTTTTTCACACCCCTTTCTTTTACTTTAAACCCTGGGACAAAACAGTGATTTTATATTATATCAGCAAACATCAAAGGACAGCAGTTTTCGTTGCATTCAAGCTTTATTCATACTTGTTCTTGTATTCTTTAACAAGGAATGCTTTTTTACTTGAAATATGTAAAAAGACAACAAAACAAAACAAGTTATTCATTTTTCTTTCCATATTGTTTATTTTGGAATGTTTTATGGTTTTGTATAGACAAAAATAATCAATATGCAATAATAATTGTGTAATACAAGCCAAGCAAAAATGTTAAATCATATTAAACCTTTGTGTCGGATCTACTTCAAAAGCTACAAATACAAGCTACCAACAAAACTGCAATATTGACAAAGGCACAAAAGGGCATCCAAAAATGAATATAATGCCTGAATACATAGCTTACATGTCAATTTATCATCTCACATGTGATAATGTCACTGTGGTCTTATTAACAAATAGCCAGACTTTGACCTCTAACCATGTAAATACCCCATTCCTCAGTTAAAATTAACATGTACAAAATCTAAAAGCAATCCATGATTGAAAACATATGATATCATCCCTTTGTACAGCTCTAAAATTGTTTCCCCAAAATACCAAACATTGACATTGATCTTTGATCCTTGGCTTCATTTCCAAAGATCCTCCAGGTATTCTACTGAATATAGTTTAAACCCTAATTCCTATTCAGAGACATTTGACACAACTTTATTTCCAAAACAAACTCTGACAAAATGGCCACAATGACCTTGACCTTTACATGAGAAGCAGTATCATATATACATTGGAAATTTCTGCACCATGTCTGACAAAAATTCATCAATGGCAATAAAAGATAGTACTGCCTGCTCCAAAGACTTAACACACTGACCTTGCACCAACAAGATAAACAAGTGCTCCCTGACTATGACCACTGACCTTCCATGACCAAGATAAACAAATGCTCCCTGACAATGACCACTGACCTCTTTGGCCTTCAATCTGTAGGGATGTTCCTTGACCACTGATGTATGATTGGTTAAAGTCTGATGGTGATCGAATGATACAACAAACTTCCCTTAAAAAGGTCTTTTGTAAAAAGTTTTATGTTGGATGAATAGAAGGATGGACCATGAACAGATGGACATTGTGACTGCTCTGTAAGAACATTTTTGCCATTCATCACAGACAAGACAAATAAAACTGAACAAGTGAAAAATATTAAATCAAATGACCCTGACATCTTTAGATGATCTGATTTTGTGCCCAACAAGTTGTATCCATGAATTAAGTTGCATGACTTAAACATTACCATCAGTACACAATAAACTGTGGTAAATGAAAAATTCTGGAATGCATGAAATATAGGTCACACTGACCTGCTTTTAGTAACTTGGTGCTGTAAACATCAATATGTATCCACATACCAAACAATGTAACTACATGGCCAACATTACCTGAGAAACTGTCCACATTACTGAAGTATAAGCAAAGTTAAAAAACAAAACAGAAAAACTTTAACATTGAGGTTAACCTCACACATAATGTGTTTTCATTGTGTAAAACATTAACATTGAGGTTAACTTCACACATAAGGTGTTTTCACTGTGTAAAACATTAACATTGAGGTTAACTTCACACATAAGGTGTTTTCACTGTGTAAAACTTTAACATTGAGGTTAACCTCACACATAATGTGTTTTCACTGAGTAAAACTTTAACATTGAGGTAGCTTCCCACATAATGTATTTTCACTGCATAAAACATTAACACTGAGATTAACTTCACACATAATGTGTTTCCACTGTGTAAAACTTTAACACGGAAGATAGCTTCACACATAATGTATTTTCACTTTGTAAAACTTTAACATTGAGATTAACTTCACACATAATGTGTTTTCACTGTGTAAAACTTTAACATTGAGATCAACTTCACACATAATGAGTTTCCACTGTGTAAAACTTTAACACTGAGATCAACTTCACACATAATGTGTTTCCACTGTGTAAAACTTTAACACTGAGGTTAACTTCATATGCAATGTGTTTTCACCATGTAAGATGTTAACATCAAAGATAACCTCACACATAATATGTTATCATGGTGTAAAACATTAACATCAAGATTAACTTTGCACTCAATGTGTTATCACTGTATATAAAAGGAAAATCTTCACCAAATGGGATGACCGGTGAACTATATTGATGAAAAAAGATAGCCACATACTGAACCTATATTCCAGCTCTAAAGAATGTGGATAAAAATGGTAGTGAAATAAAAAGAAAGAAAAAACACAGAGGTTGCGAACAGATGCTTGGGCAGACACATGTGCCAAATCAATGTCAAGCTTCCAAAATCTAGGGTATGGACAGATGTTTGGATGAACATGGATGCCAAAGCTATGTCAAGCTTCCACCAACGTAAGGTCAACAAAAATGAAGCAAGCATCTTTTGGAATGTCACAGTTAAAGACACAAATTGTAAAAATGAAAGAAAAATATAAGAACTAAAAGGCCAAAAAGCAAAACATGAGTCCCAACTGGGAGCTTCCAAATCTAGGATGTGGATGGATGTTTGGATGAAAATGCATGCCAAAGCTATGTCAAGCTTCCACCAACATGAGGTCCAAAAAATATGAAGTAAGCATCTTTTGGAATGTCACAGTTAAAGACACAAATTATAAAAAAGAAAGAGAAAAATATAAGAACTGAAAAGCCAAAAAGCAAAACATGAGTCCCAACTGGGAGCTTCCAAATCTAGGATGTGGATGGATGTTTGGATGAAAATGCATGCCAAAGCTATGTCAAGCTTCCACCAACATGAGGTCCAAAAAATATGAAGTAAGCATCTTTTGGAATGTCACAGTTAAAGACACAAATTATAAAAAAGAAAGAGAAAAATATAAGAACTGAAAAGCCAAAAAGCAAAACATGAGTCCCAACTGGGAGCTTCCAAATCTAGGATGTGGATGGATGTTTGGATGAACAGGCATGCCAAAGCTATGTCAAGCTTCCACCAACATGAGGTCCAAAAAATATGAAGTAAGCATCTTTTGGAATGTCACAGTTAAAGACACAAATTATAAAAAAGAAAGAGAAAAATATAAGAACTGAAAAGCCAAAAAGCAAAACATGAGTCCCAACTGGGAGCTTCCAAATCTAGGATGTGGATGGATGTTTGGATGAACAGGCATGCCAAAGCTATGTCAAGCTTCCACCAACATGAGGTCCAAAAAATATGAAGTAAGCATCTTTTGGAATGTCACAGTTAAAGTCACAAATTATAAAAAAAAGAAAGAGAAAAATATAAGAACTGAAAAGCCAAAAAGCAAAACATGAGTCCCAACTGGGTCTCAGATTGCTTACCTAGTTGGTATTTCCCAAACAGCCAAACTAGAGACAAGAAATCTGGCTTGGTAGGATGCTGTCTCTTGAAATTCTGTCCAATGCTGTCGATTGCATGTTTGAACACAATTCTTGCAAGATTTATCTTTTATTTTAATCTTCATCAATACTTGACTTCACATCAACATTATTTGTCAAGCATTTGTGCCAGGACTCTTTCTGTCTGAAGTTGCTCACAATCTGTTCAGTAGATAAAGTAGATGAAATGCTTTTAATCAGTTTCTAGTAAAAGTGGCCAGATCTGAGAGTAAGTTGGCATCATTTGTATAAATGGCATCATTTGTATCAATCTGAAGTACCTTCAAACAAGGACTCTTAAATATGATCAAACCCTACTGAACAGTTTTTCTAATGTTAGCAAAGTAACCATATCATTTGTGTGAAATTGGAAAATCTTCAAATTTGGTCAAAGTCCATCAATGTTTTTTTTTTTAGCAGAAGTCCCCAAAAGGTTTATTTGATGCTTGCTATAAGGGTAATCATTATTTGATGCCAGATTGGAGGAATCTGTATAAACTGGAAACACTCCTTGTGAGGATAACTTTTATCAAATTCTGTTTACTGGTTGTTCAGAAGAATTTGCTTATATTTTTTTCTTCTATTTTTGGTAATGGCAGCCATATTTGATTGTGAATCAGCACCATGTGTATATACTTGAAAGCCCTTCATGTCAGAATGACCTCTGCGAAGTTTGTTTGAAACTGGTCATGTGGTTCCTGAGAAGTTAAAAATAGCAAATGCTGGTGGATGCATGACAGATGACCGAGAGAAGTCCATATCATACTGATATTCTAAGTGAATTTAATGAATTCAACTTGATGCTCACCAACACTTCTCAAACGTATCATGTATATCAAAAACTGAATAACTTCCTTATGAAATTATTGAAATGAAACTGACAGAGAATGATAACTCTTGTAGGACTATTCCATCATTAAGCCAAATTATGAATACACATATACAGCCTTCATCATAACCTTATTTGGCCCTAATACTCATGGATGATAACTCTCATTAGGATTTTTGAAAATGATTGTTGTTGTTGTTTTAGGGTTTAATGCCAATTTTCAGCACTAAATAGGCTATACGTGGTGGCCAGTATAACTGGTGGAGGAAAACCCTGGAAAACCCCGGGTTGAACCACCAACCCATGAGAAGCTACTGGCAGGCTTTTTCATGTACCCATGTTAGCTGAGCCTGAGACTTGAACCCACACAGACAGAGGTGAGATGGCAGTGATCCGGAATGCTGAGTGCTTTATAGACCACTTGTCCACTCAGGGCCCCTTTTGAAAATGAAAGTCCCAAGCCGCAATTTCCAAAAAGTCAGTCCAGTGTAATAAAAACCTTTAACCAGAATAAGAAAACTGACAGTCCACAACCTGAAACAGGTCCTGGAAGCAGGGACTTGCACAAGAGAATGGGTTGTGTTGGTGCAGCTCAAGAATACTTTGGAGATTATATCCTGCTGAGGGAGTTATATTTACTAGTTGGTACAATGTGATACATTTACCAGTTGGTACAATGTGATACATTTACCAGTTGGTACAATGTGATACATTTACCAGTTGGTACAATGTGATACATTTACCAGTTGGCACAATGTGATACATTTACTAGTTGTCACCCAAAACAATTTTTATACAGGAAATTGAGTCTACTAAACTTATTAAGAGAAATCTGAACAATTCAATTTCTCTTACTGTAATAATTCTTAAATGACTTGGAAAATTTAACATTCAAAGATTTCTCTACATCTCATTCACCACAGTCCCGGTGTTGTTAAGTGCATTGCTAATGGAGTCTTGTGCATGACTCGCTTTTAGAGACATGTTGGTGCCAATGGCATGATTCTGCTGAAGGTCCCAAACAGAAATAGAGAGTACATCTGGACTGAGCAATGCAACATTTTTCTATGATGGAAAACTATTTGGATTTAGGTTTTCCACGGTCACAAAGGCTTTTAAAGTAGCATAATTTGAATATGGTAGAGACCATGAAAAATGGACAATGATTTGTGATATCTATTTCCCCCGTACACTAAAAAACTACCCAAGGTGGGCTTAAAAGCAGTAGACAGTAAATGGTACCTATTTTTCATTATGAACAGTCAGACAAAAGTTTTGTGTTTTTGATTGGTATGAAAAATAAAAATATCTTACTTTCATGTCCCAAATAGGGTTCCTGCATAGAAAATCCCTAGCATGAACTGACAAAAATGGAATTTCCAGGATTAGTTGTAGAACCGTGCCACAGGCTGAAATGAAGATTTTGACAAATTGGTCTTTCTTTTTTTTGAAGAGGCCAGTATGGACATGAATGGAGGAAAAATCATGAATCAGCTAGCAACAGTGAGTGTACAACTTTGCATAATGAAAAATTCTTGGATAAAGCTGTTACAAGTAGAACCACATGGTAAAGGTGTGTGCAAGTACCAATGAAAAACATTTTCTCTATGAAGGAATATTAATAATGACTTAAAACCACCAATGATTTCGGGACAAAATTACTATTCAGTTTTGAAGAGAAAGATTTTGATAATAAAACACATAACATAAAATATGGATCATTGTAAAAAAAAAAAACAGAAAAAATTGTTATGGATGTCTGAATACATAAAAGGTTTACTAAATAAAAACATTCACTTGATTTAAAGGCTTATTCATTCTTTTTAACACAGCTGTAATATAGGCAGGTACACACAATCTCTCTCTCTCATATTACAAATGTATACTGCCTGTTACATTTTAAATTTGAGACTTTAACCTTGACCTTCTTTTATGTCTGCAGAATGTGTACTGTCAACAACACATGTCATTTAATGATGATGTCAGCTTGTTCCAATGATGAAACTGCAGATGCTGAACTTCTCTACATTAACGATGAAGCACATTTAATGGTTTGGACATGTCTTAATGATTTTGAGTTTACAGTACACATTCCTAAAACTTAAATCAAACTGTAGCTTACAAGTGAAAATGTAGGTTAAACTCGAAATGAAACTAACATTCACTTACCTGCTCAAAATAACTGAGCTGTTGTGTTGTCAAACTGGAAGAGTATATTTATTATACTGTACCATGCTGAAATGAACTTTAATGGGTGTTTCAGTTTAAATGTGTCTGATTCTATAATCTCTATTATCTCAGAGACTGTGTCCTTCAATTTTGCCTCCATGTTGGAAATGTGAAAATAATCACAGATTTTTACACTTATGTACATGGGTACTTCTGCTGGAAAAGTGCATAAACATTGACAATGACGAACATTACTGCTGCACCTATGGCTGACCCAACCTGTGTCACTGCTCCGCACCAAAGGAGAGCTTTTCTTCCTTCGAATCTAAAGAGTGTGGCAATGGCGACCTTGACAAATGTCAAAAGAAGATAAATAACTACCCAAGCTGCAACCTGAAGAAAAAACAAACATATGCATCCATAAATTTAAAATATTCACATGTGAGCACAACATGTAAGACTAAAAGATATCTGATTCACATTTATAAAATAGTCATGAATTTCATGGATCTATTACTTGGGAATAAGTGGGGAAATGGTGCTGATTTCTGGTAAAGCTTTTGTAATTTTCATTTCAGAAAATTTACTTCCTTTGCAATATGAATTTCCTCTGACCTTCTTCAACCCGTATTAGAAATTGCTGCTATAACAATCCAAATATTTAGATCAGGGTGGAAATGTTTAGATGAAACTTGGACTGCCTCTTTTAATGTAAAGACTTCTCTTGAATAGCCAGAATGGTTTTATTTAATGGCTGGCTAGTTCATTTTAAGAATATATTATGCAATTCATATTTATGTACTGGAAGAGGTATTGACTGTAATTAGCATGTAATTTCATGATAATTAAATTTTTAAAAATCCATAATGTAACAGGGCTAAGCAATTATTTGTTTAACCAATTGTTTTCTTTTTAAACCACCTGTCCTGCAGATTGTATTATTGTCTGTGTAAATCTGCATCATAGAAAATACCAACAGTTATTATTGCTTTTTGTTTAAAGTACATTTCTTTTAATATTCAGATATTTCAATTGTACAGATCAAAATTTTTAATGTAGACATTCTATCCCCTTTATCCGCAGCTAGTGAGGAGGCAAATGGTTTAAGAAAAATTACAAATTAAGAACAGTATGCAGTACTCCCTCATTAAAACAGTCCATAGGTGACATAGAGTACACTGCCTTATAGTGAAGTACATGATAGAGTACTCCCTCATTATAACACTGTCCATAGGCAGCATAGAGTATACTGCCATAAAGTGAAATACGTAAGTATCCCTCATTATAACACTCCCCATGGGTGCCATAGAGTACACTGCCTTATAGTGAATTACATGATACAGTACTCCCTCATTATAACACTGTCCATTGGCATCACAGAGAACAGTGCCTTATAGTGAGACTAAAATGAATCATGCATATCAAAGGCTGCTGAAATTTTCATTAGATAATGAGATCATTTTAAATCAATCAATTCTGAATAATTTGGGAGGCAGAGCCTAAAACCATACTCTAAGTTCTAGATTTTGAAAATTAATGTCCAGCTGAGCTCTACTTCCTGCACTGTTATCCAATACGGTGCAAGTGTACTTTCACCGTGACAAGATCAGCAACACTAAAGTAGTAGTTCACCCAGAAAATAAATTTTAAACACATTTTATTACTGAATAAATTATAACTTCAGCACCATCCTAAAATTAATTGACCAAAATGAATACATTTATGTATCACTGTGTGCGTGTTTGTGTTTGTGTATGTGAGAGAGAGAGAGAGAGAATAGAGATGCATTAAGTATTCAAAAGGCAAAATATAATAAAATACAGCACTCTGATCTTTTACAAAATCTGAAAAAATAGATCACAATCTGCGAGTTTGAAGGGGTGAACAAAAAGAATTTTAATACATATTGCAAGTTTTAAAAAAAATTCTGTTCTGCTCAAAAACAAATTACTAATAATGATTCCGTACATATGTGCACCAGTAACAAAAAAAAATGTCCTTAAAAACTGATACACATTTAGTATCCCACAAAATTAATTTCCAATTCTCACCAACACTGTTATTAAAATAAATACCATTATAACCAACTACCTGCCAGTGTATGTTAACAAATTCCATTAAAACCAACAACTGCATGCATGTGTATGTAAATAAATCCCATTGAAACCAATAACTGCCAGTGTGTGTGTGTATGTTAACTAATACCATTAAAACCAACTACTGCCTGCCTGTGTATGTAAACAAATCCCATTAAAACCAACAACTGCCTGTCTGTGTATGTAAACAAATCCCATTAAAACCAACAACTGCCTGTCTGTGTATGTTAACAAATCCCATTAAAACCCATTATGTAACTTGTGATATGCTTCACACATTATTTGTGTGCTTTACTGCAGATTTCAACAGCTTGCAAAGTCTTCACTACATTACTCTTTCTATCCAATACATGTGTAAATTCTTCACTCCATTCTCTTTCTCTCCATGTGTAAAATCCATGCTATTGTGGAAGTTACTGGTAAATGGGCTTACTCTAATGTGTTAGTTTGCAAGGTATTGGATGGAATCTGTCTTTCATCAGCAATTGCTGTGACAGCAAAAACTGACATTGACATTTGATGTGACAATTATTTAGACCTTTGCACAGTATTCAAGGTCTAAATGGCTGGTACCCTACAATCTTCCTATGATTTGATTGATAAATTATGTTTTAATGTATTTTATTTTACATCTGACATGCCAACAATGACTAAAAAATTATGGTATTTTGTTATGTACAATTTTATTTCACTTCATCCAAACTTGAATGTGACTTTTTTTGTGATGTGATACATTTCCTTGCACTTATTTTCCAAGGTAATAGTATGTCTTTTTATCTATAACTTTTTGTCATATGACATTCTTCTTGTTTCCCAATCAAGGAGTTTAAAGCAATCATGTGATATTCTTCCTGTTTCCTGATCAAAGTCATATGGACAGCGTTCTTTTGCATACCAGGCCCAGCAACGTGGAATGAATTGCCCACTGAACTTAGACACGAAGACAGAGTGATCACATTCAAGAGGGCTCTCAAAACTCACTTATTTCGACTGCAAGAACAAACTTAAAGACCTAATAATGTTTCCTACCTGAAATATTCTAAGCATGTTTTTTATTTTTTAATGTTTTTCTAATTTCATGGTGTTTGTTTTTGTAATAATATTATTATATGTTTTTTATCTTATAGGTGTTGTCTAATGTTGTAAAGCGCTTAGAGCTTCTAAAGATTAGGCGCTATACAAAGTCCTCATTATTATTATTATTATTATTATTATCAATTAACTTAAGCTGTCATGAGTTTAGGGTCTATCCTTGTCAGAATCAGTATAATACTTTGACTCAGTTATTTAAGGTACGAGACCAACAGATGAGCTACGGGAGCCTCCCTGCAGTGTCAAGAGACCTCTTCATCTTTACCAGCACATGAGGCTGAGATAAATATGACAGAAGGTAAGCATACTGAGTGTTGACCAATAACCGGAGTTCTGATCTGTACAAATGTTGGTGCATTTTTTGAGTAATAAGTCAGCTAACAACTAATGTACTGAATAACTTGTGTTGGATGTACTTGGTCTTCGGGATTGGCCATTTCAATTGGGAAGGGGGAGTCAGAAAATATTTCTGCCTCGAAAATAGCTTATAAAATATTCTTGCTCTGATTTTTAGCAATAACATATATTATATCAATTAAATTACACCTATATTATCAATTAAATTACACCTATATTATCACTTAAATTACACCTATATTATCAATTAAATTACATATATCTATTAAATCATACCTATTATATCAATTAAATCACATATATCTATTAAATCATACCTATTATATCAATTAAATCACACATATTATATCAATTAAATTACAACTATTATACCAATTAAATTACACCTATATTATCAATTAAATTACACCTATTATATCAATTAAATTACACCTATTATATCAATTAAATAACACCTCTTATATCAATCAAATTACACCTCTTATATCAATTAAATTACACCTATTACATGTATATCAATTAAATTACACCTATTATACCAATTAAATTACACCTATATTATCAATTAAATTACATATATCTATTAAATCATACCTATTATATCAATTAAATCACATATATCTATTAAATCATACCTATTATATCAATTAAATCACACATATTATATCAATTAAATTACAACTATTATACCAATTAAATTACACCTATTATACCAATTAAATTACACCTATTATATCAATTAAATAACACCTCTTATATCAATTAAATTACACCTCTTATATCAATTAAATTACACCTATTACATGTATATCAATTAAATTACACCTATTATACCAATTAAATTACACCTATATTATCAATTAAATTACACCTATTATATCAATTAAATTACACCTATTATATCAATTAAATAACACCTCTTATATCAATCAAATTACACCTCTTATATCAATTAAATTACACCTATTACATGTATATCAATTAAATTACACCTATTATATCAATTAAATTACACCTATTATACCAACTAAATTACACCTATTATATCAATTAAATTACACCTATTATATCAATTAAATTACACACAATATATCAATTAAATTGCACGTTTTATACCAATTACACGTATTATACCAATTAAATTACACCTATATTATCAATTAAATTATACCTATTATATCTATTAAATTACACCTATTAATTCTATTAAATTACACCTATTATATCAATTAAATTACACATATTATATCAATTAAATTGCACATTTTATACCAATTACACGTATTATACCAATTAAATTACACCTATATTATCAATTAAATTATACCTATTATATCTATTAAATTACACCTATTAAATCTATTAAATTACACCTATTATATCAATTAAATTACATGTATTATATAAATTAAATTACACATATTATACCAGTTAAATTACACATATATTATCAATTAAATTACACCTATTATATCTATTAAATTACACATATTATATCAATTAAATTACACGTATTATATCAATTAAATTACACATATTATGTCAATTAAATTACACCTATTATATCAATTAAATTGCTAAAAACAAATGATCTTCAGGAAGAAGGAAAACAAAATACTAGCTTGAAAGCAAATTCCACCAACCCCAGTGACCAGAAAATATAATAGTCAATGGAGAAAATGCTGGCACATCTTTTTTCCCTTTTTTCATGTAATATGACTGACATTTCTTTACAGGTGCCAATTATAGAAACTATGTACCACCTAATGAAGACAAAATGGCTGCCACTAAAATGAGCCTAGATTAGTTCAGATCAAATTACACTAACTTTAGCAGTTATTAAAAAAGGTAATAAGTTAATGGGCAATCATGCAAAGTAACTAATGCAGTGATAAATATAGGGGTACTGAGGCTCAAAAGTGTGCATCAAACAGCTTTTATGATTAAAACAGGCAAAAGAAACCTTAAAATATTGACCTGTGACCTTGAACTTATGGACAAAACCTGAATTGTGCACTGTAACACATCTTTGAATGATAATATATAAGTGTATCTCGTATCTCGCTTCAGCAATTTATCTTAAATTGTTGTTAAGTCATACAGCAGAAAGTCAAATGTGATTTGAACCTATAATAAGGACCTATAGTTCTGACACTGAAGACTGGACTCCCAACATGTTAGGTGACATACCTTTTAGTGATGATACACAGCTATCCAAATTTCACAACCTCACCTCAAATGGCTCAAAAATTAATGAGTGGAAAGGAAATTATAACACTTTTACATTTTGAGGGAAATTCATTTTTAATCTCTAAGAAATTCTATAATTTAGAAATTTCAGTGTTTCTTTAAGTCTGGACCATCATTAATTTTTCTGGACCTATTCGGTCTCAAGTCTCCATGTATCAATTTTGTGTACATACTAATTTAGGAATCTATGGTACTACCTTCTGTCTAGGTCAACATTTTTTCAATTTTTTCCTTTTTGTCAGTCTTCTCCAAGTCCATGAGTTTCAGAACTTTGGTACTACTTTCAGTCATGGGCAACATTTTAAAGGGTTTTTTTTGTGTGGAATTTTTCAATCTCTGCTAAAACCCAATGGTACTAATTTTAGTCTAGGGCAACATTTTAAAGTTTTTTTTGTGTGGAATTTTTTAATTTCTCCTAAAACCCAATGAATTACAGAACTTTGGTACTACATTTAGTCTAGGCAACATTTTAAAGTTCTTTTTGTGTGGAATTTTTCAATTTCTGCTAAAACCCAATGAATTACAGAATTTTGGTACTACTTTTAGTGTAGGGCAACATTTTAAAGTTCTTTTTGTGTGGAATTTTTCAATCTCTGCTAAAACACAATGAATTACAGAACTTAGGAACTACATTAGTCTAGGCAACATTTTAAAGTTCTTTTTGTGTGGAATTTTTCAATCTCTGCTAAAATCCAATGAATTAAAGAATTTTGGTACTACTTTTAGTTTGGATCACCATCTTCACAGGGTTCTTTTTCAATCGCTGCTACGTCAGTGAGAGTTTGGAAGTTTAGTACTACTTTTTGTCTAAGTCAATCTAACGTTTTGGATTTTTCAAGTTTCCAGTAAAGGCTATTATAGTTTGAAAGTACGGTGCTTTTTAGAGTCACAGACATTATGATCCAATGTTCTGGAATATTTCTAGCCTTCACTAAAAGTCATGATGGATTCTGAAGTTTAGTACATGTACTACTTTTACTATCAGCCATTATAATCAAATCTTTGGGTTTTATTTCCTCTTCTGACCTCTCCTTAGATCCTTTACAGGTTAGGAAGTTTAATAGTACTTTTAGTCTTGTCCAATTTAGTATTATTATGAGTTGGTTCCCTTGATTAAAGATGCATATATCATTGTATAAATATATGCAAACTAACTCGGACCTCCAACATGATCTGGCGTGTAAGTAATGCTTTATATATAAATCTCAGTTACATATCAATATATCTTTTGATATGGCATGTTCATGGTATAGTGTGGTGTGTTCAATAGTAGAAAACAGAGTATTTGTCTCTTCACACTGTGTGCTTTTACAGTGTGGGGTGTTGGATAGTTGATGATGTGGTCTTAGTCACTACACATCATGTCAATGATACAATGTGGAAATTTTGGTCAATACATACGACTTGTTGGATAGCACATGACAGGGGTATTGGTCACAGCACACAGCATAATGATGAGTGTTGAATAGTACAGGTGTGTGTTGGATTGTAGATAAAAAATTTAACACTAACATTCCTGTTGTGCCCCAAGTTACATTTTTCCATGTTAAATTCCCTTTGTACCCCATACAATTTAAATATGGAAAAAGGAATATCACTAAAACTTAACAATGGATTTCCTGTTGTGCCCCCATGTGCCACACCAATATAAACCTATGGACATTTTTAGCATATGATTTTCCATTTCTCTACATACCACACCATTGTAAACCAATGGATATTTTTAACATGAATTTCCCATTATGCCCCAAAGTACCAATATTAACCAACTGAGCAATGTTAATTCCTCTTGTGCCCCATAGTGCCTCCTGTCTGTTAATGTATGGACAATTTTAACACAGAATTTACCATATAGACTCATAGTGACTCGTATTGAGGTCAACTCTAAAAATGTTACCATGTAACCCATTTAAGTTCTGCCAATTCTAACAAAGTTGCAACTACTACAGTGTTAATCATATGGACCACTTTAACATGGGATTTCCTGCTGTGCCTTCAAGTACTGCATCAATGAAACCTATGGCATAAAGTTAATTCCCCTTATGTCCCAAATCTCTACATACAACTTCTTCCAAGGGTATGAAGTTTTATCCTGCAATCTCAAATTGCATTCAAGTTTCAGGGCAGCAAAGAAAGCAGGACCAACCAATAGATGGAAGCATAAATCATGCATGACACCAAAAATTTCTGCAAAGTAATTGAAAAAAAAACTATAAAGAGCACTATGGTATATTCTTTTCACATGCAAAACTTACTGCAAGAATTGATCCTTCAACTGTCCCAACAAGGGGAGGATCAGGACTGTAGGCAGCAAGACTGATAATGTACACAGATATCACTGTACCAAGAACACTCAGCATTCCAAGCAGTGTCGCAGACTTTACTGGTACCAAAAAGGCCACAAAACATGCAACTGGATTTGCAATGTTCCCCAATGTGACAGCCAAGTGATATGAATCGGTGCCATATGGAATCTCGGCATATGACTGTATTGATGGCAGGATGCCATTGGTAAGTGCATTGATCCATCCTACCAGAACAAGAAAATATGCATACTCTTTCCTTGACATCTGTGTCATCCCATAATCATTAATTGCTCTATAACTATCTTGGTTTATTTCTAGTTTTCGTATCTTAAATCCTTTTCGTATATATGTTCGTTCATCTGGCACACTGGATGGGTCTATAAACCGTTGAGTGCTGTTACCTTCTCGACCCTCAAGCTCATAGCTACTGTTTGTGAAAATATCACTTGAAACCTCCTTTTCTGAAACTTCTTGAATCTGAACATGTTCTCTTTTGCAGCAAGGGAGATAATTCAACAAAACAAATGCTGTTCCACTCGATACCATCATAGCAAATAAGAAAAAGAAGAAATCTTGAACTGTAAAGTTTGGATGCAGGTACTGAGCTTGAAGAAGATATTCTGACTGGTTTGATGTTGCGTTTGGAACACTTACATTAATGCATTCCAACTGTCCAACACTTTGCCCAAAAGCAACAAGACTTGGAAGCAGTCCACTGAAACCTTCCCCAATGAAATATGCCGTCATATACTGAGGCTTAAACATGGCCATGAAAGGCAAGAAAACAACTGATGAAGTACAATCCACTAGTGCAAGGAAAAACTGGAGAATCAATAAGGCAGTGCTATGTACCGACCCAAATATGTGGCTTGTCTCCTTCCAAAAGAACGCCAGCAGCATACAAGCAGCTGCTCCAACAACAATGATGATGTACACCACTGTCTTTTCTTGCACTTTCTGCGGAGCAAGCACACTGGCAATGGTAAAGAGAAGGGGACCAATGTTGGCTATCTGAATGATGATTGTCATATAGGATGGCAGGTTCCAACCCTCAGGCAGTTGATCTACCAGGATGGGAAGCTCCACCCATAGTCCGTTCACAGCAATCCACGACCCAATGCCAAAAATACAAACGATGAAGTAAACCAAAATGCTGACATCTCTACAACACTGACAGGCCATGACTTTGCTTGGTCGAGTTCTTACCTACAATATAAATATAAATTATGTCTTAAATAAAAGAAAATATTTTAATAGCCACCAAGCTATATAAAGAAAGGCTTCGTCAACTCTTGGATTGTCTAAAGCCTTTCTCTTTGTTAATTTTCTTTGCGTTTCCTCAGTGTCCTCCACCAATGTTTTCAGAAGACCGGATGATCATGAAATTTAATTTAAAAACATTAAAAGGTATAACAATCGGAACAATATGAAAATGTTGATACACTTAATTATTACTGAGAAAACGTCATGGGCAACCAAGTCCAAATGATAGTGATGTAAGCCTTATAACCAGTGTCTGGCATTTCATTTCACCAACAGTCACTTAGGCTCCAAGCACTTCCCCAGAAATTAAGTAACTGTAACATGATACAAGACAATGTATCAGATATGTCTGTCATATTACCGATGTGTAATACACATTTTTGATACACTGTTGAGCATCAATCATATAACCTACTTATACAATGATTTCAAGATTTTTCCCCATGGGATTTTTAGCAAAATACTTGAGGGGAGGGTACTGCTGGATGTTCAGAAGGTTCATATTGTTATATATATTTGATTTCATTATATCTCATTTAATAAATATTTATTTCAATTTAATAGTTTGTCAGTTTTAAATTTTTTTATTTTTCATTACATGATATTGTAATATAAATTTATTCACTAAAGATGATACTTTTTTCAAAAAATAGTTTGACAATGACTGTTAGTTTATAAACACCAGGTGTTGATCTAGATCCTGACCTTGGTTCAAAATTTGTAGCAACCACATAAACAAATTCTAGTTTTATTTAAAAATGATTGGTTATTGTAGAGGTCATGATGGCACTAAGTGTTTAAGATGTAAACAATTTTTTTATAATTTTTTTTTATTTCTTAGAGTAAAATGATTGGTTTTCATCAGGGTCACACGGATGTACATTACCTTTAAGAAAGTACCTAATTTCTATAAGCTTCTGGAACATGACCCCTTGTTTACGGTTTTGGAGATGATATAACCTCTGTTTTGGAGAGTTATTCTCAGTAGAAGCTGGGGTGTAACACTGGAAGTTGTATGTTGTGCTGTTTGGAGTTATTTAAAATTACTTGGATTCAAAAGGTTTGATTCTTTTTTCCTGGAAAATACATGTGCTCACGTGTGATTCTTAATCAAAGACTGTTCTTTTATAAAAATTTATACATTTTTCCAAAATCGGAGTGATAATTCTTGTTTCTACAAGGAACTAGACTTCAAAACTACAGGCTACAGCATACGTCATTGTCTTCCATGGCTTGGATTATTCTTGGATTTTACTCTATAAAACCTAAGTTCATATTTTTTTCTTCTTCATTTTTACAGAATTTTTCCAGGGAAATAAATGATTTTACTTTTTTCAAAGCTTGTTGTTTTCACTTCTTCTTGTGTTACTGTTTATTCAAGCCTAAACATGTGACATAAGAATATATGTATATGGTAGTTTTTCTTTTAATCTGAAGGTTTTTGACAAAAGCAGTTCAGTTGGTGCAAATTTTCATGTCTTGAACCTTGAAATACGTGAAAAAAGGGTTCACAAGTCCAAAGGTTCTTGGGTCCAAACGTATTCTGAAAATGGGCTCATTGGTTCAAACATTCATTTTGAGCCAATGAAGCTTCAGACTAACACATCTTCAGAACACTGAACCCTAGCATGTAATGAAATAAAATAAAATAAAACCAACAAACAACGCAAATTAAATATACAAAACAGCAATAGTCAAGCACCAAGACCAACAAATAATACCAGCAAATGTGATTTACAGTATTCACAATGGAGTGGTTTACTGCATAGTTCCCATTTACCAAGGATTAAACCATTGCAGTCATTGCATCTTAAAGCCTTTGAAATCTCTCTCTCTCTCATCTTTAAAAAATCTGTACAACACATTTAAACGAAATAGCTATTTATTCTTTTCTGTAAAGTTAGAACACTCCATTAGTTTCGTAGTATGACACCAGGATTAGATGTGTTCATAAACGCTTTCAAAATAATATCCACATCAGCCTGTTCATTCGTCACCATTATACATACCATGGTATTTGTTTAATATAAAAGGAAACATCTCCACTCTGACTGTGCTTGTGAATTGGTATATCTGATTTATAGTCAATCTGCGATTGTAAGCTGTTACATAAGAAGTTCTTGCCGACATGTGTATTGAATATCAATTACAGTGGTTTAAATGCAAACCCAGATGCACCCCTAGTGTGCCAAAAAGACAAGAAGATCAAGATGTTCAAACTAAAGTAAGTCTCCCGTATCTGGAATTGACATCAATAGCACATCATCAGATTTACTTTCATTTTTCATACAAAACCAACTCGAGGTTTGACGTTTCCTCAATTACTAAAAATAATATTATTTTCCGCGACCGTGAGTCAATCTAGCAATATCCGGATCAGTAATATATCAAAGGTTGTGATCACGCACGCATTGATGCATATCATTCATGGACTCGCACTTTCACTCGCCACATCCACGGGCAATCTCAGAAATGTGTACTGAATAGTATCATAACAGCGGTTTTGTTGATTATTGATCTAGGTTGAAGTCTTTTTTTGCTGGAGCACCTGCTCGTAACTTTCACCCGTGGGCATAATATTGGACAAAGTCATGTGGAGTAGAAAGCTTTAATCTAGAACAGTCCAAGTGTACAAAACCCTTATTATCGTACTACTTTCCCTCTTTTGGACTAATTACCAATGAACCGCCAAAAGAGTGAATATTTTCTTTCATACCACAAAACTTTCAGAACGGTCATCTTCGCTAGCCAAGGTTCCGATGTAGATAGGGTTATCGGAACCTTGGCTAGCGAAGATGCAGACCGGTGAACGCTCGGATTATCGAAATGTAACCCAATTAGGAAGGTCCTCCTAAGTACACGTTATGTACAGTTCATCAACTGATTCTGACGAAGATGAGTATATTATTCGATTCTTGTAAGAATTACACAGGAGGCCTAAATTGGAACACAGTTACTTTTACTAGCATTAAGGCTTTATTCAAAGGAAGACCATTCTAGCAGTCAGTCAAGATAAAGTGGACAACGGTTATATTATGATAATATGCGATGAATCTTTGATTCTAAGACCCTGTATTATGATAAACTTTGCAACGGGTGCCGGTTGACGAGGGAAGCGTCAATCCATTGTGATACGATTGCTTACATTTCTGGGGCAATGTGGATATGTGAGAAAGCTTGCCGGTAGCTTCTCGTGGGTCGGTGGTTCTTTCCGGGGTTTTCCCGGGTTCTTCCTCCACCATTAATACTGGCCGCCATGTATAACCTATCTTGTGCTGAAAAATGGCGTTAAACCCTATAACAACAACAACATTTCTGGGGTGCAAGAGGCGACCAGGTTCGAACTAACTGTAAAGTGGAGGTAAAGAACTCTGAAGATAGTAAATGATGCTGCTTTGCTTCCACCTACCATTCCGCGACTGTTTATGTATAATCAACAAATCATCTACCTTTGTCCCGAAATGGCCATGGGAGGTAGGGTTAATAACACAACCTTTTGCAACTAAAATGAGACTGTCTGGAAAAAGAATGTGTTAGTTACATACTCACTTTACAAAAGAGGTTAACTGGAAGAGCTAAAGTGTACGTCACCCTCCTCCAGAGTTCACGGCCTCTACGTTGTTACATGCTGCTCCTTAACTAACGTCACGCGTGAAAGGCAGCAATATATATATTTGTTACACCGTACATGCATGAAAGATGACAGAGAGCAGGCCTTCAATTTAACACAACTTTCTTGGATACCAGGAGGACTATTAGAATGAGAAATTTATTACTTCTGCCTAATTGTCACTACTCCTGTCTATAAACACTGGTGACACCAAAGTTTTCTAGCCATCGGACATCAGAAATTATGAAAAATACTAGTCCGAAAGGAAGAGTTATAGTGTTGGGCTAGCGGACTACTATTGATTTCGAACCCTGGGAGAGGGCTATTTCTTTAGTACAGTGCTCACATTAAATAAGACCAAGATTTTACGTCTTATAAATCCGGTGACCAAGTGGATAGAGCGTCCGCCTCGGATGCAGGAAGTAGTGGGTTCGATCCCCGGCCGAGTCATACCAAAGGCTTACAAAAATGGTACTAACAGCTGCCTCGCTTGGCGCTCAGCATTAAGAGGTTAGTGTTAGCACTGCAGATATCGTAGTGATATGACTGAAAAAAATGTTAAAGCTACGTTAAAAATCCAAATCACACACACACGTCTTGTAAATTCATTACAGAGTTTATTTATATATTGTGCATCAATCAAATTAGCAAATCTATTTCGAAATCACCTGACAAAACGAAAAGCGGTAATTGAGAGTAGATAGTTCCTGGTTTTGTATAACTCTTGTTTCCTCGGCATGATACTGTCAGTGATGTGTCGAATGTCCCATAAATAAACTAATCAAACCAAACCAAACTTGGGTTGACGAGTCAAGATGCATATTCCAAAGTCGATCAATAATAGGAGTGAGTATTGCACGCGTATCCTATCTGATAAATGAAATATCTAAGCTATGTAAGTACACTGTCGATAACACGTTGGCCTTATGAATTACATCATCACAGACACGTCACGATTATCTGATATGATTCCAAAACTTTAATCTTTCTGTGTAAACAAAACATTACTCTCTCTCTCTCTCTCTCTCTCTCTCTCTCTCTGTGAATATTTTTAATGTATGTTGTTCCCTTTTCATGTTTTTTGTTGTATCCACTGGGGGGTCTTTTTTATATAACTTACTTTTTGTAGTCGGAAATGTGAGAAAAATAGTCTTTCATTTTGTATCAGTGATGGATAGGAAAATTCACGATCGGGATCAGAATTTTCCGTCAGACATCTTGTAAAGTATCGTGTCCAGCGCAAAATTCTGACCTTCGGATGGAATTTTCCTATCCTACCCCGATGCGTATGAAGGATAATATTAAACGGTCAACAGGTCACCGTTTTATTATCCGGTCTGCGGGTTCTGAGTGGTCAAGTAAAGTGCAGCACAGACCAGCATTTTAGCACGACTCGGGCAATGCGGGGCCTCCAGTATGCAGACACCTAATGGCAAAACAAATGTTGTTTGAAAACGATGCATTGACATCACAGCTGACATGTATAAAGTAAATTGGGCAAATATATACAGGCTTGTTAGTGACAAACTCAGCTGCATGAGAACCCCAAACCATCGCCCGCTGCAAGACACATTGCCCAAGACACTATCGAATACATGAAAGCGTTTTTACTAAGATACTAACAAGTATAATAAATGCACTTAGGGACCGACCATATCATTTTATGTGGGTTGGGGACTTTGAATTTTCGGCCCCAACATTTCTTGCCGCCAAATAGATTGTAAAATAAAAAATGAAATAAAAAAGATTGTCTTGAGAAAAAGTCCTGGTTCAAACACAAACAAAAATGACCCCCCTCCGCCTGAAAATTTAGTTTGTTGGTCCCTAGGATAATTATATAAGTCTACAAGCCACACCAATGCAACACAGTACTCTTGATTATTTCTACGCAAAGCACAAATTGAATTTCCAAACCATACTCCGTAAAATCGAAAAAGACAAAAGTACACTATTGCGGTCAAGTCGAAGATTCCTCTGAACTTTCCACCCAGTTTTAGACGCTGTGGCTCGTTACAAAGAAAATTTGGCGTATCCGTCCTTGAATCAAGGAATGGGGGTTCTACCCTGTAAGAGAGAGAGAGAGAGAGAGAGAGAGAGAGAGAGAGAGAGTGTGTGATTTAGATTTTTAACGTAGCTTTAACAATATTTCAGTCATATCGCTACCATATCTGCAGTGTGACAGTTTATAGTGATGTCTTCTAGCACTAGGGCATCATACCGCAGACATGTAGCATGATGTCCCACCCAGTCACATTATCCTGACACCAGGCCGACTAGTCCTAACACTGACCTCTTAATGCTGAGCGCCAAGCGAGGCAGCTGTTAGTACCATTTTTGTAAGTCTTTGGTATGACTCGGCCGGCATTCGAACCCGCAACCTCCCGCATCCGAGGCAGACGCTCTAACCACTAGGCCACCGGTACGAGAGAGAGAGAGAGAGAGAGAGAGAGATTTGACCTTACAAATCCAGTGAATGAATCTGCGACACAGCAGTAAACCAGAACTTATACATACGCAATAAATAAATACATCTGAACAAGTCCCGAGTACACCATCCTTTTCCTGGTCCATTATGTAATTTAACATACAAATTTGACTACCTAAAGGAGAATTAGGACTAATGAGAACTTATGTTAGATATGTACCATTTAACGAAAGCAATCCTTTTCCAGTATTTGTCAGTCACATTTCAACAAGGCACGTGATGTTTTCGAATTATCGTTCTACTTAAATGGCAGTATTCGTGCACAGGTTCATGTCAGTGCACGTGGTTACATAAAAAGAATAATTTCGACTGCTCCGATATTGTCTCCAGTATGCTAATCCTGCATAATAATAATATACTAGAGCCAGTCTTTAAACGGTGAATATATAAACAATCGTGAGCAAATAATAGTTCCCAGAATAAATAAAATGTGCATAGCTATCTTGTCGTTACAATTGGAACATCCTCTTCCTTTTCTGTCGCTTATTAGTAAAAACATATGACTGGCCATTGAGAACTGCCATCGAGCCCGTGATTTTCGTTGCGTCATAATAACTTCACTGACGTCTCAATGATTCAAGCGTATGTCTACGTGGTTCTTCGTATATGCGCATTTACTCAGATTGAATTAGACATTAAAATTTAATACTATTGTAGTTTTTGTAAAAGTCATACAGGTCATATAGGTATTCAGAACCGACTATCTCAGTAATGGGTGTAATTTGTTCGAATTTGATTGCACATACCTTTAATTCGCAGTTATTCGCTTTATGTTGGATCCGCATACATCCATATTCCTTTTGGAAGGTCATTATTTACACGTCAAGATAAATACTTACTACAAAATCAATGATAAGTAATGAGGACATTTTTGAACGAGGTTAACCTAAAGGTGTGTTCCATTACAAACCTTACTTAATGTCGCGCGCCGTGATACCACAGTGAAAGCAGCGCATGTAGAAAATGAATTCGTACAACACTGTAATTTGTTACGATAAACCCAGATCAGTGCCTGGCTACCGTTGTAAAAGTCCGTAGCGATCAATAATTTTCACTTTGAAACAGTCGCTACTGAACGACTACATAACCCGTATGACTTGAATTCTAATGTATAATCACTAAGCTATTGAACTAGAACTATTTCTTTAAAAATATTTTCGCTGTAAAGTTGCAGGAATAACATCATATATTAGACCTGTAGGTATTTCATTGGTTGAAATGTTGTCGAGTGTTATTTTCAACATATATCATTCGACAGCCAATACTAATTTTCTAAGTATCACTACCTTTGCGTCCAAATATCTTCGAAGCTATTCGACTAGCAAAGGACAGACAAGGACGCGCCAGATTGAACTTCCTTTAAGCCTGATTCGATTTACGATCGCAGTAGTTAGAATTTGCCTCCCTACAATTTTGAATATTCCTACGCCAACCAGTTTAGCACGTATGTGTGATGAGAATCTAACAAAACAATTCCAAACACTTGGCCCCTTTATTTTGTTTGCTGTGATGACTTGCAAAGGTTAATCTTGAATATATCTCAATTTAATATAACTAAGTAAAATTCTAGGTGAAAAAATATGTAAATATATGGATTGAAAACGTAACATGCGCGCTAGAGCACTGTCGTTAAATCTTCGGTTTTGGATTTTGGCTATTCACAGAACTGAAGAACACAGAAGATTCCTTTGCATACATGCAAAAAAATGATCATATTAAGCAGGAGTTTCGAATGTTTCAAGTTTTAGCACGTGGTCCATTTATAATTTCGACATGACGTCATCCCTAGCATTCAGCCAACGAAATAACGCTCTCTGTCTCATTCGAGTAGGTGATGGAATTGGTGTTAATCCTTTTAGACCTTTGTCTTTGATAGCGAAGAAAATCCTTCAAACTTGCTATTTTAAATTTTTTTTAGTAGTGAAGGGGGACGATATACGGACAATGGGAAAATACATTACGGAACCCCCGGGACGATTTACGGACAAGATTTATACGGACAATGGGAATTAACATTACAAGACCCACCCACCCGGGACGATATACGGACAAGGAATATACTGACAAAAGGTTGGGACTGTATACGGACAAGGGAAAGTGGGGTTGTTGTAAAGCAGAGATCTACCGACACTGTTAATTGCTAAAAATAGCACCCCTATTTATAGCTCGCAGACTCAGCTGCAGAAAAAAGGACAAATAAACCGGCTTTTGTACTACAATATAAATGGCTGTACACACTGAACAGATTGCATCTATCCCTGAAAAGCGAACATTGTTGCTTTGGACTTTGTAACAGCGATAGTAGATATTCAGATCGTTAACATATGACGTGTGTATTTTGGATTCCATTTCTAAAACCGAAAATATCTGGAGAAGTGCGGGCGTTAGGTGCGTGCTTGTGGAAGGGGAAGTTTTACTACTGACAAAATCACAAGATGGACATATATCTGCAGTAAACATTTCGTAGGTGGGAATATACCGACGACGGATCATCCCGACCCTATCCCAGCAACACTTACACCAAATCATGTTTGTCATTTACATCTATTTAGAAACTAGAACATGTTTGATTAACATCGGGGGTGGGGGATGTTTTCAATCAATAGATGTGCTAGTAATGCCAAACCTTTAAGTTCCGTGAAACAGAAGCGGATCCAAGACTGAAACAAAGGGGTCTAGATAAATAAATAAATTTTTAAAAAAGTACACAAGAGCTCAAACCTTAAAGAGTACACACACACACACACACACACACACACATATATATATATATATATATATATATATATATATATATATATATATATATATATATATATGTGTGTGTGTGTGTGTGTGTGTGTATGTGCACACATATATATATATATATATATATATATATATATATATATATATATATATATATATATATATGTGTGTGTGTGTGTGTGTGTGTGTGTGTGTGTGTGTGTGTAGTCCTGCCTCCTCACTCATTTGTATGCTTCATAGTTATATACATGCCTGCTCAGTGCAGGGGGGTGGGGTGCTTAGGGTCCTGCCATCAACTCAGTTATCAGAAGAAAAAAATATTTCAACAATAAATTTTCAAATGTTATCCTTGCAGGTGTCTAACTAATGGTATAATGGTAGATTACTACAGGCTTGATATACAAAACTGTACAAAGATGTTCATATACAAAAAAATAAACTAGTAGTGGTACCCAGGGGACATAATTTATGTGTTACCAAAATTTGCAGTTTATATATTACATAGTAAGACAATGTTACTGTTCAAATCGCAGCTTATTTAATATGCATGAACCTTCATTCAGATATTTCTTTTTGAGTGTAAAAACAAAAACACGAGGAAACAAACTTAAAAATCTCGCACATTCAAAATTCAACTGTGATATGTAACATATTTACTGATTCGTTTTGTAGATACCAGAAGAGGCCATAATGTATAGAGCAACCCCTGTTTGTGATGCTGGGGCACAAACTACCCAATATGGCAGTGATGTGGTTGCCAATAAAAATATAAAGGAAACAATGATTCCAAAGCGGTGGAAACTTCCTTTAAAAAAAGACAAAGGTTACATCACCAACAGATTTTATTTTGATATTCTATCTAAAAGTAAAATGATTCATGAATATTTCAGGATGGCATGTTATTTACTAAATGATAAACATTTCTACATTGTTATCAGTTTTAAAACTTCTTGTGTGTTCAAGTGTATTGTCACTAAAAGAATATACAACTTTATTATTTTGAAATGATACATATACATTAACTCATCAAAATGTTATAAAAGCATGAATTAAAACTGTCTTCAGTGTAGACTAAATCAAAACAGAGAATGTACACTATGGATATACATTTTCCATTGTTAAAGGCTGTAACATAAAAACAAGCAATAAAAATGCAATTCCATACCATTGTTTTGCATTTCCTTACACATGCTATATTATCAGCCGCTGTCATTGTTTGTCCTACATTTTCACTTTTGTGTATCACGTGATACGCATAACACATTTACATGACGCGTCGCCGATCTCAGCTATAGGGACAATAGGAATGGAACAAGTGAGGTGACGTCACGGTACTGGAGATTGGTAACAATGTAGCAAGGGGCTGACCTCAATCGGGACCAGAGAGCGCGGAAAAAAACCTAGAACGTTTCGGCGGGACAAATACATATATAACACATACAACATACAAACACAAACAACTATACAACCGACTAAAAACAATTGTTTTAGGAAAGAAAGCAAATCTTTTCCAGTTAAATGAGTGGCCTTGAAAAGGGCTTTTGGTTTTTTGTTAACATCATTACTTTAGCATAGAGGGCAACGCTCAGGTTTTCTTCTCTTCCTCAAACTTCTTATGACTTCTGGACCGTAGATGAGAACTCTCCTCAAACAGCCTGGTCCCTCCACATAAATTATTCTTTTCCAAACGCTCGTATAGGTGATCCGAATAATTGTCCATGATGATCTGACATACATGGGTAAGTCCGCACGGAACAGCATTGACGATACGAGAGTAGATGATTCTATCTTTGTACACGTCTTTTGACGAGAGCAGGTGAAGGGAATGCAGTGAACTGCGGTTATTTATAGTGGAAGGGCGGATCCAAACGGATGGAGTTTATTCACCTATCCTAACACGCGTTACAAAATTCAGCCACAGTGTGGAGTCTGTCTTCCAATCCGAAGAGAGCGTTCTATGACGTTACATTCCCTATATAGGTGCGCTAGTGTCTGTGCGCAGTCAATACATGCGACAGTTTTCAAACATGACGGAAACTACGAAGACGCTGAATTGGGGCGCACCAGCCGTGGAGACAAGAAGCGGTGGTATAGCAGCAGCTACCAAAGTCAACACACTCCTACTTCCAGAAGAGACTGGTTTTAATTGGGATTTAGTGGATTTTCTCTCTTCTTCGCAAGAATTTGTTCCGACAAGTTTCACATCACCGATGGAAAAGCCACACTGTTCATGACCCACGCTTCTCTTCCCCATTGGCCCGGACAGCGCAGAAAGGTGTTACTGGTGGACGTCCTTCGTAGCATGAAGCGTAGCCTTGTTAAAATTAACAATCCTCAAGACTTGGCGGGACGAACGTATGCCGACACGAACGACACGGAAGAATGGAAAAGAGCTTTGGCAAGCAATTCAACAATCGAACCGAGCCAAACAAGGAAGAGAAGCAGAACTCCTGTTACAGCAAGCAGGGCTATCCAAGATACACCCTGTGGAATCCCTGAAATGCAAAAATTGCAAGACGTCCTGGCTCCACGCTACACCTTGAAAGTACACCCTCAAGAAGTGAGCGGAAGTCTGTTGTTTCGAGGCAAACATTTCAAAGACCGAAAATTCATTCACGTCTATCATCACGATGCACATTTCGATGCCATAACCATTATCACAGCATTCCTGAGAGACAGCTATTATTGCGAGAAATATGGCTATAACAATGGAGAGCAACACAAGCATTGTGGATCGAAATGCGAGGCCTCTCAACCATGTCTGGACAAAGGACAAGAACGAGTGCATTGCCCTGCTTGTCAGCGAACATGCGTCAGCCCTGCCTGTTACCAACAACATCTAAAGACGCAAGGTTCACATCAGAAAAGTGCTTGTCAACTCCTGAGATTGTGCCATCCTTGTGGACTTGTCATACGTACCAACAATGCCAAGGCACATGTATGTTTAGGGAAAAAACGATGTCACGTTTGTCACCAAATCGTGGACTTGGAACACGAATGCTACATTCAAAACTAACATTCCAAACATCAAGATGAAGACGATGACCAGAAGAAATGGAATTTCATCTTTGTCGATTTTGAATGCATGCAAGAGACCGGTATTCATATTCCTAATTTCTGTGTGGCTCATCGAGCGTGTGAGAAGTTCATCCAAGAGCTTATCTTTAGTCATTGCCCTAACTGTAGCAATATTCCTTAAGGACATGAAAAAATCTTTCGGGGACCGAACACGCTAGCCGATTTCGCCCAGTGGATCTTAGACCCCATCGACGAGACGTGGAGCCAAGAGGATATCGAACGTTACAGAGATTGTCATCGCCATGCCACGGTAATATCAAAATTTCTCGGAATATGATGGACAGTTTCGTTTAAGACATTATACGGAACAAAGTACCGAACGTCCTAAAGTGACTTTGAACGGAGCCAAAATCATTTGAAAGCAAGTGGGACAAGTACAGTTTAAAGATTCCATGAGTTACTTGGCCATGCCATTGAGCTGAATGCCTAAAACGTTTGAAACGACAGAAATGTCTTAAGGCTATTTCCGCACTTTTTAAATACCGAAGCCAATCAACACGCCTTTCTACCCCATTCCCCTGAGGATCACTACTACGACCCCGACAACATGCGTACCGAACAACGAGAATCTTTCTACGCTTGGTACCAGACTCACGCCTAAGACCCCTTCGACTTTCAGGAATAAATGCTAAAGTATTGTCGTTCTGAAGTGGATATTTTAAGGCGCTGCTGTGGAAAAGTTTGAGAATTATTCATGGAGCACAGAGGGGTCGATCCTTTGAAAGAAGCCCGCACCATTGCCGAAGCGTGTTCCTTAGTGTACCGCCAACTATTCATGCTGGAACGCACCCTGGCTGTCATAAGCCCTCAAACGACCAACATTGTCAAACGTCCATTCTCGGTCAAAGCCCTACGCAGCTGGATACATTACTTGTGCGACAAGGAATGCAACTGGATTCAACATTCCCGAAATGGAGGAGGCGTGAAGACTATCGGAACGTATTCGCTGGATGGCGAGATTTAGAAAATCATCAGATCGTGTACGAGTTTAACGGATGCTTATTTAACGGATGTCCCCTTTGCTACCCTTAACGAGGCATCAAAAATCAGTTTTTACAACCTACCCTGGAAGATTTGTACTAATCCACTTGTCAGTGGCGGTTGAAGTTATAACAGCAAGGATACCAAGTGGTGGAAACGTGGGAACTCGAGTACGATCACCGTTTGAAACCTTTCCTGAGTTTAAATGCGTCCTGGAAATTTACAAGTTGGTGGACCCTTTGAACCCACGGGGCAGTTTGTACCGAGGACGGATGAATGCCACCTGTTTGCTGTACCACGCTGACGAGGAGAAAGAAGAAGAAATCAGATACTTGGACGTGTGTTCGCTGTATCCATACGTGTGCAAATATTGTCGCTTTTTCCGCAGGGCACCTGCAAAATGATGGCGAAACACATCGACGTGGACAAAATTTTTCGACAATACGAAGGTTTGATTAAATGTAAAGTCTTGCCTCTCACGGACTTGTGCCATCCCGTTTTACCTCAGCATTGCCAAGGAAAACTGATGTTTCCCTTGTGCCGTACTTGTGCCGAAACGTGCAACCAAGACCGACCATGTCAGCACACCCAGGAAGAACGCACCTTGACGGGAACGTGGGTCAGGTTGGAGTTGTTTAAAGCTCTGGACCTGGGATACCAACTGTTAGAAGTGTACGAAATTTACCACTTTCCAAAGACACAAAAATAACACAAAGGTGACAGAAAATCATTTTCGCAGTCTACCTGGATGCCTTTTTGAAACTGAAACATGTTTCGGCGGCTATCCTTCCTGGCGCCACACTCCCGAAGACCAAAAGAAGCTCAAAGAGAGATCTATAAGCAGGAAGGCATCAGTTTATACCACGTGGAGCAAAACGATCGCCTGGGTCATCGTCACCCTGACATCGAGTGGTGAACTTTGGCGTATTGAAAGAAGCTTTGCAGTCTAGACAGGATGGAAACTTTAAAGTAACCACCTACGAACCGCACAAGATTGTACGTTTACCCGCTCACCAAATCGTCACTCGGCCTTTGGAAAAAGTGTATCAAACCGTGTAGCAGAAGAGAGCGCGGCTTCCCAACCACTTCACTCTACGGTACGGACATGTTGATATTGGTCAGAATATAAAAAGGGACAACGTCTAAGACCGAAAGTTCATTGTAACTACCAAGACGAAGCGAGAAAGAAGAATCCTTTAAACATATATCATTCAAGTTCGGTGATTCTCATGTGGAGTGCGATGCTGTTCCTTGCGATGAGAGCGATGCCGTACGCTGTGACCTCAGTGATGCAGTAAAGCATCATGGAAACTTTGCTATGACTATATGACTACTACTACCACTACTACCATACCTACCATGGAAAGTGATGCTGTGCGTGTCAAATCTGACGGATGCGAAAACGATGCCACTCGTTATCGTGGACTCTACTGGTTTTCATGATGGATGTCATTCTCCACGCGACACCAGGCAGCTACCACCCTACGGATGTCATCCAAAACTGAGTAAGCACCTGCGGATTTCACCGTACCCTCATCGAAATGAACATGTAAAAGACGAATATTCGTTTCCTTGTGCGTTTGCCTGAATACTGCAACTTTGAAAGTCGATTCGAAACGTTCCAAGGAAGATGGCCTAAATATCTAGTAGGACCCACCCTTGAAGAATTAGTCAGAGCCGAATTTTTCTACTTGTGCGAAAGGGATAAGGTCAAGTGCTTCAGTTGCGATGTGTCACTTCACCAGTGGGAGTAGAAAGATTCGGATTACCTGGAACATGCTCGATGGTTTCCAGATTGGAAAGGATATCCTCCCAGTTTTACTTCTTGGATCAACGCTTCGCAAGTCATCGATTATAAAAGAAGTGATCATCATGCCCTTCTACACAGCCTCAGCTACCTCTACAACCGCAGTGACCACTCCTTCACCGAGTTCTTCTCTGCAAGATCTCCAAAAACAACCCTTGTGGGTGTGGTTTGGAGAACGTGTGCCTAAAACTCAGATCGTCTTTTTCTGCCAAATCTTTGTGGTGGATTGTGTCATCGGTGCGGCCATCGCCAATCTGAGTTTATAACAAGGGGACAAACAATTGTGGACTATTTTACTGAGCAGTTGCATCGGTTACCTTCTTCCCAATCCTTCCCTGAAATACTCCTCGAACGGGAACAACGGGAATCTTGTGTCTAACGTCAGTTACCACCCCAACAACAACAACATTTTGGGGCAAACACTCCTATGACTTCCAGCGACCCCTCGGACAGCAGCAGAACTCTGGAATTATGAACAACAATAACCAATTTTTCTTGACGTAACAAATTGACAGTTCCATGGAGGTGTTTCCCAAAAATACTTTGTGTTGTTACACGGCCTAATTAACGCAGGCCATCCAATTAGATCATGAATTCCCTTGGAAAGTGGCTTAGGTGGAAATCATTCATCCTACACAAATCCAAAACATCACTGAAAATCAAAACAGTTTTGTGGTCGAAGTTCATGACGAAAATATGCAAGATTACTTGCACACTCACGAATCTGTTGTAACTGCAGCTGGCGCTATGATTGATCAACCGAGCATCATGTTTCCTGCAAGCTATTATTTTTGTGGTCAACATTTGGTGAACGCGATTGCTACCAAATTCAATGACTTGTTTAGCAAAGCCTTGGACAAAAAATGTCACTCTCGAGTACCATAAAGTATCTCGTCGCCTACTGATGAAATTTCCGGAGGACAAAGTCGTAGATATTAGATTTAGTCCTCAGTTGTTTGACATTTTGGGTGGAGACACCAACATGATCAAGGATGGAGCCATACTAACCCTTACCAGTAATGTGGTTTTTGCAAAATATTTTCATTTTCCAGTAGAACTGAACCAAGGACTCAATTTGATCTTTGTGTACTCCGATATGGTGGAGTACAACGTGCTGGGACGCAACTCCGTGCCTTTATTGCATGTTATTTCTTTCAAAGTGGATCATGTCACGACCGCTGACGAGGAAGGTGGAAACACCTATCATGCTCACCACGAATTTGTACACTGTTTGCTCGTCAATAAGTCGTATTTTGACACTGTCACCATTGCAATAAAAGTCGATCTGGGACAAAATATTCTATTCTCCATCGGGAAAGTCACGGTGAAAGTCCATTTTCGAAAAAGATTAAGTCATGTATCAAGTGTACCGAGGTGTCGCTCGACAAAGAGGACATGGTTTAGGAGACATGTTGAAATCAGCCTTTCGTTCGGTGGCTCCAGTTTTGAAACCGATCGTGACACAAGGAGTGCACGCCATGAAAGATGGCGCGTTAACACAAGGCAACGAATTTCTCCAAAATGTCATCATCGACAAACAAAACCCCAAAGAAGCTTTCTTGAGAGCAGGCAAAAGTGTCTTGCTTCAAACGGGCAAAGACATTTTGTGCGGACGAGAAAAGCATATAAATGCTCTGGACACTGCTGAGTCAGCCATTCCTGCTTCCCTGACACCACAGCAAGGACAAAACAAAAAGAGACGACAAAACACTCCTTCAGAAGTCTTAACACTCCTAGAGCTAGAAAGACCAAGAAAAGAAGAACCATCTGAGACTTAGACGTTTTTTATTATTAAATCACAGAGACAAAAAAAACAACTGATGCACCGAGAGTCTTGCGCCTGTTCCAAGTCGAAACTGAATCTGTTTGCCATACCACCCACCGTAATGATGATGCAAGAATCACAATGGGTCGAATTTCATCCCGTCTCCTCTTTGATGGATTCAGCTCCATTGAGATTGAACTAAAAAAACAACCCGAAGATTACATCGATGTGAATAGCAGTTAATTATACTTGAAAGTCAAAGTGATCAAAACGGCCAAAGATCCCGTTCTACCTGTTGATGCCTAAGTAGCTCCCGTGAAAAATTTCATGCAGTCCTTGTTCAGTGGAGTGGATTTGTACTTGAATAACTAACTGGTTTACAGCAGCATGGATACTTACCCTTACGGAGTATACCTGCAAAATCTCTTGACGTACGGAACAGAGACCAAGAACACTCATCTGGATGCTTGCATGGTATGGAAACTTGACACAGCAGGCATATACAAGTTTGACAACACAGCTCTGACAGACGTTGGCAATCTTCACAATGTAGGCTTTAACGACCGTAGAAAGAAAATCCTGTAAGGACGTAGTTTAGAACTGTTGGATCGTTTACATTTGGACACGTATTTGCAAGAAAAGTATTTGCTGAACGGGGTGGATATCCGCCTGAGTCTGAATCGTAACAGTACCGCATTCCATTTGATGGCTCATGCCAAAGATTTCAAAACCATCATCCAAGAAGCCCGACTACGTATGACGCGTGGAAGTGTTACCTAAAGTGGGAAACGACATCAATCACACTTTGAGCAGAACGACCGCCAAGTATCCGGTACAACGCGTGGAAGTGAAAACTTTTACCAATCCCACTGAACATCAATCGATGATCGAAGATCATCTGTTCCAAGGACAGTTACCCAAACCTTTGGTCATTGGTATGGTAAGCAATGTAGCCTTCAACGCAGCCGTTACTGCCAATCCTTTCGAGTTTAAGCGTTACAAAGTGTCCAAGATCGAAATCAGTCGCGATGGCAAGACCTTGTATACCAGATCTTTGGAACCTAACTTTGAGAAGAAAAAATACTTGAGATCGTACTTGTCCCTGTACAAAGTCATCCGACAGCTAGGGACCAACACCAGTCACGGTATTTCGCACGACTGTTATGCAGGAGACTGTGCTTTGTGGGCTTTTCATTTCAAACCAGACCAAGTCAGCGACGAGGGACATTTCCACCCTATAAAATCCGGCCCAATTCGTGTGGAACTTCAGTTTGCAGACGCTCTACCCTACACGGTAAACGTCATCTTGTGTGCCAAATTCGATAATACGATAGAAATCAACAGTTTGAGAGAAGTCATTCTAGACTATTAGAAGTAATGGAAGAAGCTTATCCCTCTTTGAATGTTGGAGAATCTATGAGAATGGAATGAGAGCATTCCACAGAAACACAACGCCAAGACAAAGACGAAGATGATGTGGTGATGAAGTTCAGATGGCCAGAACAAAAATAACATTTAGTCTCCTGTTTTGCAGAAAAATTACGGAACTGATCAAGAAAGATTGATATGGATGTCAAGAAGAAAAATTGGACGAGTATCTGGACGAAGCTTGGAGTCTCATCTCGGAAGAAGCCCTGTTACATCAGTGGCATAAAGACTTGCGTAATTAATCCTCTCCTCCACTGATTACTCCGGAGATCCATCACATCTACTGTCCCCACAAACCCCAAAATTACACTATCCAAACAGAATGGAAGGGAACAAAATTACCACAATATCTACTATCCACACAAACGTACGCGAACGTTTCCAAACCCGAAAATATACTGTCCACACAGAAGGGAAGAGGACAAAAAAAAAAATATACTATCCACACAAACGTACGCGAATGTTTACAAACCCCAAATTATACTATCCACGCAGAAGAATAGACTGTTGGACGTCACCAAAATATTGCATGTAGCCCACAACCACAAAAGGCCGAAACGAAAGTCATTGGTTTTTAAAAAAACAGCGGAAGTTATAAAATTTGAATTCAGAATAGCGGGGGAAACGAAGCCTAAAAATCGTACGCTGACGTCCAGAATTATGAAGAATATAGCTGAGCTCCGCATACCCTTCACCATTTATCGTATACAGTGCACAATTGCTTTCACCGCAGGTTAGTATGAGGAAATACAGTCAGAAATTTTCCCATCTTTACGGCCGAGATTTTAACTTCTTCCTGGCTAAAGGGTTACGAAAGGGTTATGACAGTCACTAAAGGCTTTGTGAAGCCAACATACAATGGTTGGATGTGTGTTTAATTAGTAATTAGACGGTTGAGTCGGTTATTCGCTCCAAATGGATTTAAGCTCATACAGGCCCGGCGCTTGATTGTCTTGTGTGAGTAATAAAAATTAGATGCCAGTAAAAGCCACCCAAGAGAAATATGTGACACTGCATTTACACGTAATCATCCGCTTAGGAACAATTATATTATATTCAGCTGAAAAGAACTAAATTATCCAGAAACCTCTGTACTTACATGCACCATTTAAAAGGAAATGTATGTAAAAATCCGTGTACAAATAATATCTCAAAAATTAACTTCCAGTTAACATTAAAACTATTCAAGCGATTATTGCATTGAAAATGAAATCATGGATTCAAGACTGTTCATGACTGTTCCTTCTTTCCTTGTTTCGATATTGTTCAACTGTTCCGTGATTTAGTATTCACATATATACAATATAAACAATACAAAAATTATAACATTACATGGCGAAATCTCCTTTATAGTTTAAAGTTTTGTTCATTCAAAACAGATTCAGCTTTCACATTTTGTATGATGGTTACAAAATGTATTGGACAGGAATACGGGACTACGGGAAGCGGGGTCGAGGTGTTGGGCTACGTCCATTCGTGGGAATGAATTGAATAATGCTTGCGCACCATTTATCTATATAACGACCTCTCCATAGGATAAAAGAGGACCTATCCATAGGATAAAACAGGACCTAATCATGGGACAAAGCATTAACTATCCATAGAACAAAACAGGACCTAGCCATATTATAAAACAGGACCTATCCATAGTATTAAACAGGACCTGTCCATAGCATAAAACAGGACCTATCCATAGTATAAAACAGGACCTATCCATAGTATAAAACAGGACCTATCCATAGTATAAAACAAGATCTAGTCATAGTTTAAACCAGGACGTATCCATAGTATAAAACAGGAAATATCCATAGTATACAACATGACCTAGTCATAGGATAAAAAACAGGACCTAGTCATAGGATAAACAGGACCTTGTCATAGGATAAAACAGGACCTAGTCATAGTATAAAACAGGACCTAGTCATATTATAGAACAGGAACTATCCATAGTATACAACAGGACCTAGTCATAGGATAAAAAACAGGACCTAGTCATAGGATAAAACAGGACCTTGTCATAGGATAAAACAGGACCTTGTCATAGTATAAAACAGGACCTAGTCATATTATAGAACAGGAACTGTCTATAGTATTAAATAGGAACTATTCATAGTATAAAACAGGACCTAGTCATAGCATAAAACAGTACCTATCCATAGTATACAGCATGACCTAGTCATAGGATAAAAAAACGGGACCTAGTCATAGTATAAAACAGGACCTATCCATAGTATTAAACAGGACATAGTCATAGCATAAAACAGGACCTAACCATATGATACAACAGGAACTATCCATAGTATACAGCAGGACCTAGTCACAGTATAAAACAGGACCTAGTCATAGACATAGGATAAAACAAGACATAGCCATAGGATAAAACAGGACCTAGTCATGGGATGAAACAGGATCAGTTCATAGGATAAAATAGTACCTAGTCATAGGATAACTCAGGACATAGTCATAGGATAAAACAGGACATAACCATAGAATAAAAGAGGACCTAGTCATAGGATAAAAGAGGACCTAGTCAAATAATAAAATAGGACCTTTTCATAGGATAAAACATGACCTAACAATAGGATAAAACAGGACCTAGTCATATGATAAAGCAGGACATAGTCATAGGATAAAACAGGACCTAGTCATAGGATAAGACAGGGCCTAACCATAGGATAAAACAGGACCTAGTCATAGGATAAAACAGGATCTAACCACAGGATACTACAGGACCTAGTCATAGGATGAAACAGGACCTAGTCATAGGATAAAACCGGACCTAACCATAGGATAAAACAGGACCTAGTCATAGGATAAAACAGGACCTAGTCATAGGATAAAACAGGACCTAGTCATAGGATAAAACCGGACCTAACCATGTGATAAAACAGGACCTAGTGATAGCATTAAACATGGCTAACCATATTATAAAACAGGACCTCTCCATAGTTAAAACTGGACATAGGCCTAGTATAAAACAGGACCTGGTCATAATATAAAACAGGACTTATCCATAGTAAAAAACATGACCCAACTATAGGATAAGACAGGAACTAGTCATAGGGTAAAACAGGACCTAGTCACAGGATAAAACAGGATCAAACCATAGGATAAAACACAACCTAGTCATAAGATAAAACAGGACCTAGTCATAGTATAAAACAGGACCTAGTAATAGGATAAAACAAGACATAGCCATAGGATAAAACAGGACCTAGTCATGGGATGAAATAGGACCAATTCATAGGATAAAACAGTACCTAGTCATAGGATAACTCAGGACATAGTCATAGGATAAAACAGGACATAACCATAGAATAAAATATGACCTTTTCATAGGATAAAACATGACCTAACAATAGGATAAAACAGGACCTAGTCATATGACAAAGCAGGACCTAACCATAGGATAAAACAGGACCTAGACATAGGATAAAACAGGACCTAACCATAGGATAAAACAGAACCTAGTCATAGGATAAAATAGGACCTTGTCATAGGATAAAACAGGACCTAACCATACGATAAAACAGGACCTAGACATAGGATAAAACAGGACCTAACCATAGGATAAAACAGGACCTAGTCATATGATAAAACAGGACCTAGTGATAGCATTAAACATGACCTAACCATATTATAAAACAGGACCTCTCCATAGTTTAAAACTGGACATAGGCATAGTATAAAACAGGACCTGGTCATAATATAAAACAGGACTTATCCATAGTAAAAAAAACAGGACCTACTCATATGATAAAACAGGAATTAGTCATAGGATAAAACAGGACCTATCCATAGGATAAAACAGGACCTAGTCATAGGATAAAACAGGATATAGACATTGGATAAAACAAGACCTAGTCAAGGGATAATACAGGACCAAGCCATATGATAAAACAGGACCTAGTCATAGGATAAAATAGGACCTAGTCACAGCATAAGATAGGACCTATCCATAGTAAAAAAACAGGACCTACTCATATGATAAAACAGGACATAGTCATAGGATAAGACAGGACCTATCCATAGGATAAAAGAGAACCTAGTTATAGTATAAAACAGGACCTATTCATAGGATAAAACAGGACCTAGTCATAGAATAAAACAGGACCTAGTCATAGGATAAAACAGGACCTAATCATAGGATAAAACAGGACCTAGTCACAGGATAAAACAGGACCTAACCATAGGATAAAACAGGAGCTAGTCATAGGATGAAACGGGACCTATTCATAGGATAAGACAGGACCTAACCATAGGATAATACAGGAGCTAGTCATAGGATGAAATGGGACCTATTCGTAAGATAAAACAGAACCTAACCATAGAATAAAACAGGACCTAGTCATAGGATAAAACAGGACCTAGTCATAGGATAAAACAGGGCCTAGTCATAGGATAAAACAGGACCTAACCATAGGATAAAACATGACCTAATAATAGGATAAAACAGACCTAACCTTAGGATAAAACAGGACCTAGTCATATGATAAAACAGGACCTAACCCTAAGATAAAACAGGACCTAGTCATATGATAAAACAGGACCTAACCATAGGATAAAACAGGACATAGTTGTAGGATAAAACAGGACCTAATCACAGGACAAAACAGGACCTAACCATATGATTAAACAGGATCTAGTCATAGTGTAAAATAGGACCTAGTCACAGGATAAAACAGGACCTAGTCATAGGATAAAACAGGACCTATCCATAGGATAAAACAGGAACTAGTCATAGGATAAAACAGGACCTAGTCAATGGATAAAACAGGACACAGTCATAGGATAAATTAGGACCTAGCCATACAGGCCTGGCCCTTGTGTGCGGGGCCCCAAGCAATAAAATTGCATTGCGTAGTTGATTTTATGAATGCGTGGAGGTCAAGGCAGTTGCCTTGTTCGCCTTGCCCTAGGGTCAGGCCTGCAAAACGATGTCTGCAGTGTGACAGTTTATAGTGATGTCTAGCAATGGGGCATCATGCCGCAGACATGTAGCATAATGTCCCACCCAGTCACATTATCCTGACACCAGGCTGACCAGTTCTAACACTAACCTCTTAATGCTGAGCGCCAAGCGAGGCAGCTGTTAGTACCATTTTTTAAGTCTTTGGTATGACTCGACCGGGGATAGAACCCATGACCTCCTGCATTCATGGTGGACGCTCTAACCACTAGGCCACCGGAGCTGTTCCAAATGATTAAAGCTCTGAATAAATGATAAAAACATCCTGGCATAAAAGACTTTAAAGCAGATGTAAAAGAAGCCATTCTGCCTTTCCACTATCGCAGACTTACGCATTATATATTTTAAAGGACTTCTCAAAAGCACTAAATTGAATTTTACAAACATTTGCAGAAAATATAAGGGAAGTGTGTGTGTGTGTGTGTGTGTGTGTGTGTGTGTGTGTGTGAGAGAGAGAGAGAGAGAGAGAGATTTGGATTTTTAACGTCGCTTCAACAATGTTTCAGTCATATCACTATGATGCCTGCAGTGTGACAGTTTATATTGATGTCTACCACTGTGGTATCATGCCACAGACATATATCATGATGTCCCACTCAGTCAAATTAACCTGACAGCAGGCGGATCAGTCCTAACACTAACCTCTTCATGCTGAGCGCCTAGTGAGGCAACTGTTAGTACCATTTTTATAAGTCTATGATATGACTCCGTCGGGGTTCAAACTCATGACCTCCTGCATCTGAAGTGGACACTCTAACCACTAGATATATAAGGGATGTCGAATCTGTGCCATATTTTTTTCGCCACAGGTTCATTTCATTTTATCTTTAAATTGGCATGGCTGAGACTTTGACTTCAGATTAATAATCACGTACCTGACAATTTTACTGATGTCATGGTAGCATACGTTCTCCATGATCTATCAGCTCATTTTAATTGTGTGATTTTGTGCTTTGGTTATTTTGCTGTTAAGTTTAGCAGCAGAGAGGGTGAACAGACCAATAGTCGAAAAAAGTCCAAATGTCGAAAATAAGCCTTCCTACAAATAATCGAAAAAAAGAAAAGCGTCGACAAATTTTAAAAAAGCGTCGACACTTTATTGAGAAAATCTCTCCGGGGTTTGTCTAATTAATATTACTCCATTGTCGTTGTGATTTTTTCTAGTTTATTATGCACGCGTTTTATGCAATTATGTCTTAATTGAGGTCCCACCCTCTCTGCTGCTATTCATCCAAATATTTTATCAAGACCTACACCATATCTTGTTCTGGGATCATGTAGTGCTATTGTTATAAATCCATGCAACGTAGCTTGCGCTCGTGAAAAGAAGTTTTTAAATTTAATTATATCCATGTCACCGCTGCACCAAATTTCATGAATATTTCTCATCGTGTGTGTATCAACTCCATTAAACACAACTAAAATATTACAGTTATCTCTGATCACTTTTGGTATTTGTGTGTATCGTTGAGTAACATAAATGACATCGGTGTTTTTATGTCTACCTCGAGAAAATATTCTAGCTGGGTTTGTTTGTTTATCCAGCATCACATCGTCGTATACAACCAAATTATTAATAAATCCGTCTATGGAATCAACTGATGGTGCTTCATCAATATTGGTTATACTCTATAACATCGTCATCCAGTAATCGCGCGTTTTCATTAAAATCCTTGAGCACATCATAACATCGTTGATCATCAACTGACGGGGCTACCAAATACAATTTATCCCACTTTAACCATCTCATTATAAGATTAAGTAACAGCTGTGTCTTTCCACTTCCAGATGGTCCTATTATTATCATTCTAATTGAATTCGGTAACGCAGGATGGTGTTTGACAGGTTCTCGTTTTCTTGTCGCTGAGAAATCAATTATATCCATGCTGTATAAAATAATTATGGATTTATATTGTGTGAAGTGCAGGACGCGTACCCCGACAGATACACTAACAACTATTACCATAAAAAATAATAGATCAGCGGTTACGGGTAAGTGTACGCGGTGTGGTACAAAGAAATTCAAATTTATCTCTACTGACAAGTCAGAGCAGTCAGGTGAAAAACCGAAACCAAAACCAAAGTCAAAACTAAAACCAAAGTCAAAACCAAAACCAAGGTCAAAGCCAAAGTCAAGTAAAAAAAAAAGCAACGCGGAGGTGATATTGCAGCAAAATTAACAAAGTTACCGGGAACTCCGTGGGCCAAATACCCAGGAGAAAAACATCTACCAGGATATAATTATTACGGTCCTGGTACTCGACTCGATATCAGGCTTGATAATCAGGATCAACCAAAACCAGGCGAGGAACCAATAAACGCTATTGATAAAGCATGTCATGCTCATGATGTTGCGTATAAAAGCAATGATCTACAACATAGGCATATTGCAGATGTGAAATTAATTCATGAGCTAAATTCTATAAAAAAATAAAAATATCAAAGAAAAATTAGCTAATTGGTTAGTAAGATCTGCGATGAAAGGTAAATTAGCGCTTGGGGCTGGTAATATATAAAATGGAATCGATTTATTATTCACCAATTGGATACTGGAAAGGTAAACCAGCAATTAGTAAACTTGCTGATGCAGCAGCGGTTAAACATTCTACTGCTAAAGCGTGGTTATCCAAACAGGCAATATGGCAAATTTACCTACCGCCACCTAAGCAAATTCACTTTGTACATTTCGATGTTAGTGTTCCTAATGAAGTTCATCAAGCTGATATTCTGTTTTTACCACATGATACTGTACGTAGAAAAACGTACAAATACGCGCTAACTGCTGTTGATGTTGCAAGTAGATATAAAAATGCAGAACCGCTATCAACGAAAACAGCATCTGAAGTAGCCGATGCTTTTAAACGAATTTATCAACGAGGTGGTCTGCGATGGCCACAGGTTGATCCTGGCAAGGAATTTCTTGGTCCAATATCATCGTTGATGAAGCAACATAATGTCACTATCAGATGAGGACACACTGCAATTCATCGTGATCAGGCAATTGTTGAACGATTTAATCGAGCACTCGCTGAGCGGTTATTTGGATATCAATACGCGAAGGAATTTATTCAAGATACGAGATCTCGCGAATGGGTTGCAAGATTACCAAGTGTGATAGCAGCGTTAAATAATGAAATAACTTGAACAACCAACATGAAACCCATTAATGCAATTACAAAAAAAAATATACCTACACAACAACGTGATCTTTCAGCACAGCCAGTATTAGGTAATATCACTGTCAGGTATTTATATGAGCCCGGTGAACTCGAAGGTGGTAAAAAAAGAGCGACTGATCCTATTTGGAGTGTTACCACACACAATATATCCACCGCGACAAGATCCTCAGGTAGACCCGCAATCTACCGATTAGATTCAACTGCTCCTCAACGTGGATTTGTATGTGAACAATTACAAGTAATTCCCGAGGATACACAATTACCACCGCGATCACTTAACTAGCACCCCGACGTCGATTACACTCAAGACAGGTCAACATGGTATTTTCTCGTGTATGACCAAGATTGTTGTTTTTTCTGTCTACGGTAAATTGTCTTGGATCATTTTTCAGATACCGCCATAACATTATACAATTACAACTTGCACAATGATTATTCTTTTGTTGTTTTAACGTGCTGATAAATTCAACGTCAAGATCAAAATTGCGTTTATTTTTTTTATCAGATTGTTTATAACCAGCTAATTTTTTCTTATTATATCATTGTCAATATCATCATTGATCACTGACGAGTCCATGACGATTCGTCTCATTTGAGATATTTTTCTAACTCGAGACACTGTAAGATAAACTAAGTTCGATCATTCGATGTGATCATCGACGATCCAAACAACTGTATCAGTAATAGTTAATCCCTGAGATGAATGAATCGTCATTGCCTATCCAAGCGTCCACGGGGATTTATCAGCACGTAGAGCATCTTTAACAACATCGACATCAACTGTGACAATATCATTCAGCACAAGATTCTGTTTCCTTGACTCGGTCTGTCCTGGTATATCAACGTCAATATTTTGTCGTCGTGTATCTGCTGGTCGATAACAGAACCGAACTGGCAATGTTGGATATTTTTCTTTATGCAGCTGAAACAACTCTCGTTGAAGTGTATCACGAACTATCTTTCTACTTGCAACTATTAAATCGGTTGGTCGCCATGCGCGCAAAAAGTCGTTCATAGGTGTTTCTGAAATTATTCCACGCATTACTTCACTCTGAATTTCATTTGGTTGTAATCTGATTATTTTTTTAAACTGTTTCAACGTTGCATCAAGTGCTCTATGATCATCATTCATTTCTTCGTAATAATCGACAAAGTTCCTTAGCCATCCACGTGGAGATGGTCCAACTATGGGTGGTGGTTGACCATGATCGGTGCACATTATTACAGCAGTATTTCTTGTTAATAACCAATCTAGAAATGTTTTTAATGTTTCTAACGGCGCAGTACATATTTCATCCCAGATTATAATCCTTGGAATGTATTTCTCACCCATCCTTAAAGATGTCCATGTATCACCCTTCCATCGGAAGAAGCTGTGATAAGTACATGATTTTACTCCTCGTTGTTTCATTTCTCGCGCGAGTCTATGTGTTGGTGTCAGCACGATCATATCTGATTTCTGAAAAAGTTCGATCGCTCGAGTGGTTGTACCAGAACATCCCGGTCCATTTATGTATGTCGTTTTATATCTAGCTATTAGATCATATACCGATGGTAACAACGAAGTTATCGATGATATATCTGATCATTGATTTTTATAATAATCATCTTTGATCGTAACATCTGCTGATTCTGAATAATCAAGTATATTTTCTTTCTTTATTCTCCATGAACCCCACGGTGCATTATCGTCCGTAAAATCATCCAACAACGTTGCATACTTTTTTTATCGATGGAAAACGAATCCGTTGCAACCCTAACTGCGGTATGCTCACGTAGGCCAACATCGATGATCTTAAATGCATATGCTGAGGCGATTCTCCATCCATATAGCTTACAATCGTACCTAATCGTGTTTCATTTGATAAATAAACATCTTCGTAGTTTATAAATATATTTCTTGCTGCTGCATCAGCAACTATAAAATCGTATTCGGTACCATCCAGTATTAATCGTGCATGACGTTGTTTATGATCATATGCTCCACCTTGAGTAAACTTTCCTATTATTTTTCTTCCAAGATCTTTTGTTGTTTTATCGATATTATTGAGTTTAATTTCGAGGATTCAAGGAGCTACTTTGATGATATCATCCTTGAAAGCATCGGGACATTTTTCTCTAAATTCCTTAATGACCTCATCGAGACTGATATTTTCCCTCGGTGGTAACCAAACCTCGGTTTGTTTCTTATATGATATAATTGCCTCACTAACCACCAATGATATCAATATCGCACAATCGAGCATATATCGTAATAAAACTATTGGAGCCCAGCGTTTTTCTGAGAAATGTCTACCAAACCAAACATAACATATCGTATGAAGATCCATAGCAAACTCGAATGATTCAACACAAGCAAATCCAGTTAGGTCAACATCCGGCAATGGTCCATTTATCGATACTCGCGTCATTTCATGTGTTGGATGACCGAACCTTGCAAAATAATTAGAACAATCTCCGTATCCGAGAAAACTTCCTGGATAACACGCAACCATATCAACAGATATTATATCGTTGTAATTATATTTGGTATTCCACAATCCGCCGTGGCCATACTCGACACAACTTGATTGTATATCCGAAAGAAATTCATTTCGGGTTGGTTTCCACAATTATTTTTCTCTAGCAACATGAGCTGCAACAGCTGGAACGGTAAAACAGTTGTTGAGCAACTCATCAATGTTTTCTGAATATTTTTGAGCAAGATTTTTCATTTCTTCATGAAGGGATTCTTTACGATATATTTGACCGTTGGGTCGCACAAATTGATCATATTTTTCATCATCTGAGCTCTTAAATAACCACACTGACACAGGATCGTTTTAACTTATTTTGTTAATAAAATCAAACATGTTATCATCATAAAATTTAACAGTTCGATTTCGTGGAAACACTGTTACTGCGTTAGTCCACGCGTGTGCGTTATGATCAATAATTTCGATCGAAGTTCCTTTTGATTTATATTTTGATTCATATAATATTTCTCCTGTTATCGTCGCTACGGATATTGGGAATTTTAATCTTTTTCCTAACTCAGTGACATCTTTGATAGACGCCCCGGTATCTTTAACTGTTTCGCCCCATTCATTTATTATTTTACGTCTTTTATCTGTTAAACCGTTTCCACGGGCCGCGTTTGTAAAATGTTCTATTACTCGTTCAGCTACACAGTTTATTTTTTAAAATTTCATCGGCGCCAGTTTATCAACGCTAGGTTTTTCATTTATCATAGATTCCATAAATAACTGCTGTTACAGGATACGCTCGCTCATAATACGGTTTGTCAATACCGGTCAATAGACCTGGTTTGGAATTTCTACTTAGTATGACAGTTTTTTTATTACCGTGGACAGGATCATATTTGTCACGGATAATCCAGTTATCTGTTTCTGCAAGTATGACAAATTTTATTCTGAAAAGATAACTTCTATCATCGAGCTGTTTAATAATAGCTGCTGCTCTTTTGTCATTCATCGTAGCATCGATAAGACCTTTGGCCTTGACTTTGTCATTGCGAATAATCTTGAACGTTGACCAGACATGAGATGCACCATCTGCGTGAAATTCTTTCTTGGCGTCGTGAATTTTATTGATCAAACCTTTATTTTTCCGATCAACCAAATCTCGTATCGGCATGTCAAATATCCTGTCAAGGTTCAATTTACCTGTTTTCCAAGGCTTGATTCGGGATAATCTCTCAAACTCATCCATATTATATTTCAGACAAGTATTTACATAAAAGATATATATATACAATGTCTCAATGCAAATGGTTGATGATCGGATCATTAACTCGTTGTAATAAACCCTGCAGGAAGGAATTCTGCGGACAACACATGCAAAACGTTCAGCATTTAAGCTTAGGACCAATACCATATCTGTGATGTGGTGCTGGAGTACGAGGCAAAACACAGTTATGTGCGTGTTGTGGTGGTAAACGATACAGAGGGCTTAAAATATATTATGATAAAAAATAACGACCCTGACAGAGTCAGTGACAACGCTGTAAAATCCGTGGAGGATTATCTAACTAAGTTTTCAGACAAATTATGATTTAAACAAATAATATTATTGTATAATGGAGCAAAATATGAACCACGAGTTTATAAAGCATCCTACAATAACAAACTATGAATCAAATATTGATGGTGTGATCAGAAATTGTCAGAGGAAAGTACCAGTTGGTTTTGTTACTAATACTGGTTACTTATTGTTTACTGCTGGAAGAAAAATTATCTCTGTCATCGTTTCATATACGAGTGTCACAAGGGGTTGATCAAAGATGGTCTTGTGATCAATCACATCAACGGTGTGAAAACCGACAATAATTTATCCAACCTTCGAGCTGTTACACAGAGCGAAAACTCTGCATGGGGAACTACTGGTAAATATGAAAAACCAGTTGCAAGGAGGGTAGTTAAATCCCTCAACGCAGAGACCGGTGAAAAGAAAACGTTTCAATCAATGTATTCTGCTGCGAAATATTTTAATATTAACTCGCGTGTGGTAAAATACGTCGCAGAAAATATAACCAGATCCACTCTTTCCAGTAAATATAAACAAAGAATCATCTTCCAGTATTGTTAATGAGATAAACTATCATCATTATCAAGTAATTACCTCGAATTATATTTATTAACCATTTTTTAAATATTTATACCTTTTTGTCAGAAAGCCTCACTTTTATACTACTTATTTTTTGACTCGTGCGAAACGGAGATTATTCTCTCTCTCTCTCTCCCTCTCTCTCTCTCTCTCTATATATATATATATATATATATATATATATATATATATATATATATATATATATATATATATATATATATATATATATATATATATATATATATATATATATATATATATATATATATATATATATATATATCCGTAGATTTGTGATTTTTATGGTCGTAATTAGTCAATTAACCATCTACGTCGTAATTAATATCAATAATTATACTCGTAGAAAGATATTTAGGGTTTGTAGCTTACAAAATAAAAAAAAAATAAACGTATTTTACATCGTACAATACAGCGGAGTTATTTTTGGATCTGTTACGAGAAATCGAGGCAAAACACGCAGTTTATATATTTACAATCTGTTTAGGAACCGCTGTTATAATATATAAATATACAAACCGATCTGTAGGTAAAAACGTTTGATAATGCAGTGGTAGTATGTACATATATTTTATCAAATCAGAACACGCTGTTTATATATTTACAATCTGTTACGAGAAATCTTGGCAGAACACGCTGCTAGTGCATATATTTACAATATATTCAGAAACCGCTGTTATAATGCATAAATATTTACAATGTATTCAGAAACCGTTGTTTTAATGCATAAATATTTACAATCTATTCAGAAACCGCTGTTTTAATGTAGAAATATGTATAACTTTACAATCTATTCAAAAATCGTAACTATATAATAATTTCGAATCCCCATGGCTGACAACTGGTCGGTGGTTACACATATTTGCGATTTTTATAATTAATTGGGGGGCTCCGCCTGAAGCCTCAAAACTCAACAGAAAAAAAGACACCCACCTACCACATCACTGGTGGTAGATACATGTTTTGTTTCACCCACGGGCTGATTATTGGGAGGTGGGTGTCAAAATATGTTGAACGTAGAGAAGGCCCCCCACCCCGTATATGTTGTGCCGTCATGTCATTCATTTATAAATATTTCATGTCATTCATTGTATATTCATTCATTGTATGTTTGTGCCGTCATTCATTCATTGTAAATATTCCATGTCATTCATTGTATATTCATTCATTGTAAATATTCCATGTCATTCACTGTAAATATTCTGTATATGTTGTGCTGTCCTTGTAAATACTATATGTTTGTCTTGTCCTTGTAAATACTATATGTTTGTACTGTCCTTGCAAATACTATATGATGTGCTGTCTTGAACTCTTGGGCCTCTAGACCGTTGTTTGACGGGTTAGGGGCTCTCATAGGGGTAGCGTTTCGTGTGCCCGTTGAACTTGATAGAATGCGGTGGCAAGCTACGAGTTCTGGGTTGTACAGTCCTTGTAAATATGTAAATACCATATATTGTGCTGTCCCTGAAACATCCTCCTGAACTCGCTAGAACACTCGACTAGGGGTTAGGGGATATATTTTTTCTTTTAAATATATATATACTAAATAATGAATTATGAAAATATCAATGATGTAATTGTTGCTATTAAAAAATTAGAAAAAGACAGTATTAATATATCTGATGAACTGAATCCTGAAAAGATTATTTCTGATTTTGAAATCTTAAAAGAACGTAAAAATGATGGTGGTTTTACACTGTCGTCTGAATACAAGTTCATAAAACGAATTCAGGCGGCGATGTTCCGGTCACTAGCTGCAGTAAAAGATGATCAGGTCAAGGACTTCATTCCTCTGTCTGCGGAAGTAGAAAAAATTAGATTGGAGTAATTCCACAAATACGAGGCAAAGAAAACGATTAGTACTCGTATAAGACAATTAAGAAAAATCATGTTAGATCGTGAAACGATCCAGAGTAACTTCGTTGGTGAAACGACCGAACACATGTAATATTTTATTTATTCTGAAATATTTTATTTTTCATAAAATCTGATCGATTTGTATCATTTTGAGTACCAAACACCATATCAGGATTAACCAACTGATTGATTTATATCATTTTGAGTACCAACCACCATATCAATTTAAGATATTTCTGCTAAAATAAAATTTTTCAGAATAATAATAAAATATTTCTGCTAAAATAAAATATTTCAGAATAATAATAAAATATTTCAGAATAATAATACAATATTTTTTTGTAGTATTTTTTGCAAAACTGATTGGTTTGCAGGATTTTGAGTACCCATTTACTAGTCAAAATTAACAAACTGATTGATTTGCACGATTTTGAGTATCAATCACTATATCAATTTCTGAATAAATGAAATATTTCACAATGAAATATTTCAGATTATAATAATTATTTCAGAATAAAATATTTCAGATTATAATAATTATTTCAGATTACTTGCAAAACTGATCGATTTACACGATTTTGAGTACCTAAATACCCATCAGAATTAACAAACTGATCGATTTACACGATCTTGAGTATCAACCACCATATCAATTTCAGAATAAATACAATATTTCTGATAAAATAAAATATTTCAGAATAAATACAATATTTCTGATCAATAAAATATTTCTGATAAAATAAAATATTTCTGATAAAATAAAATATTTCAGAATGAATACAATATTTCTGATAAAAGTAAAATATTTCAGAATAAAACAAAATATTTCAGAATAAATACAATATTTCTGAAAAATCTACGATAAAGTCTTGCGACATTAAGATAAAGATCTACGATCTTACATACAGATTGACAATCAATTCCTCCCCACGCAGGTCAATTAAGTGTCCTATGTGGTCAGTTAGTTTGAAATTTATTCGTGACAAATACTGATTGTGTGTGCGTAGATAAACAGGATTGGTTGGTACTTGCACGATCAAATCGCCAGGGAGAACTTGTGGTGTAAACGTGTATAAAATGTATCCTTGTTGAGCCTGATTTGATTTTCCAAGATCTATTTGATAGCTACCATCGATCACATCACAAACTAGATTAACCGCGATTGTCGTTAACGATTCCCGGAAATACATGTCTACCGCCTCCGTGTGGATCATTATTATATCTAAGAATAAACTCCGGTGGAGTTATTTTTCTCAATGCATCAAGTATTTCAGGAAAGTTTTTCGCGATAAGATCCTTGAGTGATTTTGTCAAGTCGTCGGTGGCAAATCCTTGTAGTATAAAATTTAATAAATCCGCTTCATTTATCTTATAATGGTCAAGATAAGTTTGTTTGGTACTTCTACCCGTCTTAAGCGGAAGAATACTTTCATTTATAACATCAAAAAATACCGATTAACGTATTTAAGATCTAATATAATTTGATTCAGATGTTGTATTGTTTCAATTATTTTCCTTTTCAGATCGTTATTAGGATACTCCAGGATATAATTTTTAAACAACTGTGTTAATGTTGTTGATGTATTTGTAAACTGGGCCCTAATTTCGTCGGATATAATCCTGACATATTTTTCACCAACAGTTGTGGTTGAAGCTGTGACATCAACAATAGCAAAATGAGGAAATATTGGTGTAATAAGTTTTCCACCAGCAGCAGCAACAGAATCTCTCCATGCTGGATACTGACGAGAAAATCGATATCCGGGAACCGTTATAAGTTTTGCTTCGTCCGTGAGAAATTCAATTAATTTTGGTTCTTGTGGTCCATGATATTCTGGCGGAATTTCAGGCCAACCTAGTACGGATCTTATCGTGGACTGATCAATATCAACGGCATAATCAGGAGAATGTATCTCAACCGCAGAAGATAGCATCGGCTCATGAACATTAATTGATATTTTTGTTTCTTTTCCTGTTATTGATTTTATCCTACGTTGAAATTCGTCGTTGATTTGTTCGATCTCATAACTACCAGTTGGTATTTCAACAACAACCCAGTCAGGTGTTCCATCGGGTTTATTCTTATTAGCAAATTCAAGCGAATTATTTGCTGGTGTACCATTAAATGATCTCGATCTGATATTTGGCCAACTATGGTATACTCGTAATTGCGCTAGTGCAATTTCATTTGCGCGAACTGCAGTTGGAAAATTGATGCTAAATTCAGGATTAATCGAGCTTACCGAGATCATCGTGGTCTTGTGTGGGGTTGTGTTCGTCACGATCTGCTGGAGTAATTCCTTCATTATTAATACTCGTACCTTTAACAGCACTGTTATATATTTTAATCATCTCTGAAAACTCGAAATCAGATATAATTCCATCACTGAGACTCGCTGATAACAACGAAGATAACTTCGAGTATGCGATCGTTGCTGTATGTAATTTTATCATGTAATCGGATAACTTTTCATTCGTGCAAGGACATATCTTTTTTACAATGATATTGAACACACCTGCAATCGTTGTTGTAGCTGAAATACAAATAGTTACAGCTACTGGTGCCATCATTGTTATTGTTGATAATATCACACCGGTTCAGGCAACAACAGCGGATACAGAATAAACGATCACGTCGACGATAACTAGTCGTCGTCGATATTTCTTTACTTTTACCGTGTATTGTTCGACTCGATCTTTTAACGCTGCCTGGCATTCACGCGCTTGATTGTACCTGCAATGTTGCGATGCAACGTCGATTGCGGTACTCATTATATTTTATGCAGTAACCAATTGAGTGTTTCAGCTACAAATTCCAAACACCACCAGTAAGATGTTACGGTTAATTTCTTATCAGTTGCTTCCAGAATAAATATTTCTTCGTTTACATTATTTAATATAACAGATACAACCCCGGAAAACTTATCAGTTGAATGACGCCATGGATACGTTGTAAATATTTCAAATTTTGCAGCACTAAACACAGACAGCCTGTACACGCCAGTGACTGTTGCGGTATATTTGATAGTTTTATTTTACTGCGACCAGGTTGCGAATCCAGATGATACTGTGTATACGATGTTGGTAATATGCCCGGGAGTAACCCCGCCGGGAATTCTAATCAAACTGATTTTATTAACGATCTCAGGAATCCCCGCTACGATGGTTTGCTGTGTTTGTTTGATCGTGTCGATGTTCGTCTTGATATCAACGAGTTTTATGTCAACGGTGTGCGGAGCGCCGAAGAATTCTTCTGCGGTTTTTTGATGGTTTCTGCGAAATCTTGCAAAAGCGCCCACGTGAACGTCATACTCGGCCCGCAACGTGGATAATTTACCATCTACGGTGTTGTAGTTGACGTCAACGTATTTTTTTGCTGCTTCGTCTTCGTCGGATCTTGGATCTCTTAAAACTACTATCTTATTCCCATTCATTGCTGAGTTCACCCGTCATTGTGTCACCGGTATTTTTCACGCGATTAGCAACACTTGCTGTAATTTGATCTCTGATGGTTGTAAACGATATACTTGAATCCCTGATTCTGCCGCTGTCAGTAAACACAGGGATATTATCCGTGACCGCGCCGAGTACTCGTCGAATTATATCATTCCATTTGATATTGCTGGTTTTTAGTTTACCATATCGATCCTGAAAAATAACAACCTCATCTGGGTCAACTTCAGCAAGATTCATGATATCAGCGAGTTCATCTTTAGTCGCGCAATTTGACAGATCAACGTCGCCTGACATTTTTTTAACTCGTGAAGAAGATCTTCTTCCGTAAATATCAACCATTATATTTTAAGATCTGTTTAAAACGAATTGGCTGCTTGTATAATCATGCACGACCTTACGTGGTGGTTTGGATGATTTTGATATAGCGTTAATTACATCAATTACTTTACAGCCGCATATTGGCGGATCTGTCATTGTTTGTGTGGGTAGCGTTGAATACCAAACTTGCGCGTGAAGTGGTGCAACATACTTGATAAATTCACGCGGTGGAGCTAACCCGTATGAATCAAAATAAACGATTCCACGTGGATCAACCGCGTATGATACCCAATGAGTACCAGGTCCTGAATTCGAGCCAAGATTAATAATACATGTTTCGAGTTTGTTCGGTTGTTTCGGTAATTGATCTCGCATAAAAACACCTCTGAAGTTTTTTATTTTTAATCGTTTAGCAGCATCAAGTAAATCAAAATTTGATGCTGAAGCATCTAACGAAGTGATCCTGGAAGCCTTAGACCTCTTGATTTTTTAAAGCCATTCCAGCAGCTGTTCCAACAGCACCTAACGCGGCTGCTTTTGCTACGGCTAGAGCGGCAGCAGCTATTAACGCTGGAATTTCCGCGAGAAGTGGAAAAATACCACCGGTTTTAACCGAATCCTTAATCGCACCCGCAGAGAGATTAAGTTTGACGCCTGTTTTTGATTGTTTAGCGTCGTTGAAATGTTTAAGCTGACGTTCTGATAATGATAGTTTATTTTGACCACCCGTGATCTGATCTCGCTTTAGTGATATTTTCATTCCGCAGTTTTTTTGCTGAATTTGATTGAAGGTTTTTAATCTGACCAGGAGTCAGACTAACACTAACGTGATGATATGGCATTTTATGATAAATACTTGCCACGCTCCAAATAATGATTAAAGATTTTCCACTGGTGCATCAACGACTCTCATTCGACCACTACCACCTTCAAGCAACATGGCTTTGTCATTAAGTATAACCGCGATTGCTCTATAATTAATGCCACCTGTATTTAACGTTGCTTTAAGATGTATATCAACGACAGATTGTTTTGATAGATCAAGATGCTCCAGTGAAAAATAATGAATCGGATACAAAGTTCTGAAATCATATTGTGATATTTGCAACCCAGTATCTACATTTTGATCATGTCCCATGAATGACATCAAACGATGATATTATATACGTCCTATATGATTTTGTGGATAATTTAGTTGTATATTCTCTGTTGGTTCTTGTTGTCCGTTTATCCGTAAAGAAATATTTGTGATACCTAGTTGGTCAAATATCATATGAGTACGTTCTTGATTACCTAAACGACCGATGTCCTGAAACGCAATAAAAATATGCCGTGGTGCAGAAACATCTTGTTGTGATGCTATATGCCATGTAAACTGACCGTTAACGTTAGTTTGCGTTGGAGTCATTATCGGCATCCACAGTGAAAGTTTCCATAATACTACTTTACCAGCAACACTACCAGATCTCCACAGAGCATCGTTATCATCACTCTTTCTTACAAGAACAACCGTGTGTCTAGCTCCAAAAATAACCTTTTTAACATTTCTACAAAATCCAAAAATATGCGATAGTGGAATTGTACACGAAAAATTTCTATTGGCTTCTATCAACATATTTTTACGCGTTGCAAATCCCAAGTTGAAATTTGGGTTAGAGCCATGAACCACCGGCACCACATCAGCATTATCGGAAGGGGTATCTTGTTTTTTCGGTCGTCTTATATCATATGGATCACTTTCAGGGAGATCAGAATTATCTTTCACAAACATCATTGTGGGACCTGCTGATCTTGTATAATCATCAGAATATCTTGCCTATTATTGTTGTAGCAACGTCGAGATCTTTCTGAATTGATTCAATATTTTTTCCATCGATCATATATGTGGCGCTATCAAATAATGCCATGATCCCGTTGTTGACAAAACCAACTTTTACATCATTTTCGTAATTATTATTATCCGTTTTTACAATTGTACCTTCTACCTCAATGAAAGCCTCAGCGGGTAAAAAGTATCTACTTGTGTCATGAACTTGTAGTTCAATTCTTCCTCCACGTTGATCTGGTGTTCGTGCGTCATAAGAATAAAACTGATAATCACGTACCGATTCATCTTTAATGACAGGTGCTTCCATATCAAGTGCTTCGTCGGATACGTGCTTGAACATTTTATTATAATTATTTGCGTCTAACACGTTGACTATCCCGTTCGGGAAATTACACTTCCTGATATCAAACTTGAAATATTATTCCTTGGTTCACCGAGTCCTTGATCTGCTTAGGCTGCCAGTTTTTGATTCGCAGCTTGATTTATTATTTTACTTACGTCTGCGGGCATAATTTCAGTACTTGGTAATTTTACTCGTTGTGATCTTCGTCGCATTAATCGTGCTAGTCTATCTTTGATCGCCGAGAACGCCTTACCAGCAACATTGACAATTGCACCAGGAGTTTTTTCACGAACAATATCAATAGCCTTCATCGATGATTGTTTTGCAATAGGCGCTGCTTTTAGGGCAATCCTTGTAAATAATTCCCGTACAACATCACCAAGTCCATCTCCGTAAATAGCTCTGTAGATTGGTAATCGTGAGTTCACCGCTCTAACCTGTACGGGTTTACGATGATTATTGTGTACTATCATCTTATTTTATTTACCATTTATCTAACAACTAGTCACTGTAATCATCAACAAGTTCATCGATAAGTTCTCCGTAAACGCCGATATCCATGATACCACCTTGAAATAATAGCAGACAAATATCAGCTGCTTCATTGGTTATTTCTGGTGAGTTATTTCCGGCACGTTTTCCCCTTATGAGAACTTCTAACCGTGACACATCATTGAGGATATTATCAAGACAAACAAAATTATTTCCCAGACCACTCCCCGTTGCTCCTTCTTGTGTTGGTTTCTTAAATATCACCTATCTCAGTACGAAGTTTTCCAATACCTTCAAGTATTTCCTCACCAATGGGTGGAGGTTGAGCTGTAGCTATATCAGATGGAAGATCTCGTAAAATCATTTTTGTTTGTTTAGTTCTTCTTGCTATTTTTCTTTTCAGTCTGCGCTGCAATTTGTTCTAATACTGGAAAAATACCCTTTTTCCTCTTTTCATCTTCCTCTTTAATATCTCCCCATATAGTTTTTTCAACAGCCGCTGCAGCTTTCTTAGTAGCTGCATTGACGGGTTTAAATAGTTTTTCAGTGTCTTCTTCGTACTCAACTTGTGATTGCTGTTGCGCATGCAAGTTTTTTCTAAATGAGTCTCTGACAGGAAGAAATTTTTTTATAAAGAAGTAAAAAGACTTTATAGAGAGAGAGAGAATAAAACAACTAAAACAAGAACAACTCTCCCAGCAGGAACCTTCATATAAACTTCCTCCACCTCTGCAACAAATAGAAGAACAACAATCTTCTTCACCGCAGAAAGAGATGATGTTGAAACCATTTAGAGAGAAAATAAAAAAGATGACAAAACAAATGAAGCAAAAGCAAAAGAAGAATTGAAACAAAAAGCAGAAGAAGAATTGAAACAGCAGGAGAAATTACGTTGACTGGGTAAAGAAAGAGATCCTGGTGATGATCCTCCGAGCGCTGTAGGAAGTGGTTTTCTGACTGCATCAGGAGAAAATAATTTTGTTTGTCCTAATAATATCCCCAATGACGTGTCACGGTTAGAAGTTCTCATAGGGGGAAAACGTGCCGGAAATAATTTACCAGAAAGCACCTGTCATTAAAGATGAATCGGTACGTGATTATCAGTTTTATTCTTATGACGCACGAACACCAGATCAACGTGGAGGAAGAATTGAACTACAAGTTCATGACACAAGTAGATATTTTCTACCCGCTGGGGCTTTTATTGAGGTAGAAGGTACAATTATAAAAACGGATAATGCTAATTACGGAGGTGCAGTAAAAGTTGGTTTTGTCAACAACGGGATCATGCCATTATTTAGTAGCTCCACGTATATGATCGATGGAAAAAATATTGAATCGATTCAGAATGATGTCGACGCTGCTACAACAATAATAGGATTGGCAAGATATTCTGATGATTATACAAGATCAGCAGGTCCCACAATGATGTTTGTGAAAAATAATTCTAATAACCCTGAAAGCGATCCGTATAATATAAGACGACCAAGAAATTTTTCCGGAAACGCTGATGTTGATGTGGCGCCAGTGGTTCATGGTTCTAATGAAAATTTCAACCTGGGATTTGCAGCGCGTAAAAATATGTTACTAGGAGACAATAGAAGTTTTTCATGTACAATTCCACTATCGCACATTTTTGGATTTTGTGGGAATGTTAAAAAGGTTATTTTTGGACCTAGACACACGGTTGTTCTTGTAAGAAAGGGTGATGATAACGCTGCTATGTGGAGACCTATTGGTGATGCTGGTAAAGTAGTATTATCGAAACTTTCATTATGGATGCCGGTAATGACTCCAACGATCGCAGAAGAACAAAAATTGATTTCTTTCATGGACACAGGTGGTAAATCCTTGTTGTCATGGTTAACAACAAGCACTGATAGTATACAAACTGACGTTAACGGTCAGTTTACATGGCATATAGCATCACAAAAAGGTGTTTCTGCACCACGGCATATTTTTATTGCGTTTCAAAACCATGATCGTTTAGGCTCACAACTTCACTCTCATATGATATTTGACCAACTAGGTCTCACAAATATTTCCTTACGGATAAACGGACAACAAGAACCAACAGAGAATATACAACTAAATTATTCACAAAATCATATAGGACGTGTATATCATCGTTTGATGTCATTCATGGGACATGATCAAAATGTAGATACTGGGTTGCAAATATCACAATATGTATTCAGAACTTTGTATCCGATTTATTATTTTTCACTGGAGCATCTTGATCTATCAAAACAATCTGTCGTTGATATGCATCTTAAAGCAGAATTAAATACAGGTGGTGTTGATTATAGAGCAATCGCGGTTATACTCAGCGATAAAGCCGTGTTACTTGAAGGTGGTGGTGGTCGAATGAGAGTCGTTGATGCACCAGTGGAAAATCTTTAATCATTATTTGGAGCGTGGCAAGTATTTATCATAAAATGCCATATCATCACGTTAGTGTCAGTCTGACTCCTGGTCAGATTAAAAACCTTCAATCAAATTCAGCAAAAAAACTGCGGAATGAAAATATCACTAAAGCGAGATCAGATCACGGGTGGTCAAAATAAACTATCATTATCAGAACGTCAGCTTAAACATTTCAACGACGCTAAACAATCAAAAACAGGCGTCAAACTTAATCTCTCTGCGGGTGCGATTAAGGATTCGGTTAAAACCGGTGGTATTTTTCCACTTCTCGCGGAAATTCCAGCGTTAATAGCTGCTGCCGCTCCAGCCGTAGCAAAAGCAGCCGCGTTAGGTGTTGTTGGAACAGCTGCTGGAATGGCTCTAAAGAAAGCAACTGGAAATGGATATAAAAAGAAGAGACGCGGCTTAAGATTGCCAGGATCTCGTTGGGGAAGAGGTCTAAGGCTTCCAGGATCAATTCGTTAGACGCTTCAGCATCAAATTTTGATTTACTTGATGCTGCTAAACGATTAAAAATAAAAAACTTCAGAGGTGTTTTTATGCGAGATCAATTACCAAAACAACCGAACAAACTCGAAACAGGTATTATTAATCTTGACTCGAATTCAGGACCTGGTACTCATTGGGTATCATACGCGGTTGATCCACGTGGAATCGTTTATTTTGATTCATACGGGTTAGTTCCACCTGTTGAATTTATCAAGTATGTTGTACCACTTCACGCGCAAGTCTGGTATTCAACGCTACCCACATAAACAATGACAGATCCGCCAATATCTGGCCGTGAGGCAATTAATGTACTTAACGCTATATCAAAATCATCCAAACCGCCAAAAAAGATCGTGCATGATTATACAAGCAACCGCCTCGTTGCACGTAAAGCGTTTTAAACAAATCTTAGATTATAATGGTTGATATTTACGGAAGAAGATCTTCACGCGTTAAGACAAAGTTCGGCGACGTTGATCTGTCAAACTACGCGACTAAAGATGAACTCGCTAATATCATGAACCTGGCTGGAGTTGACCCAGATGAGGTTGTTATTTTTCAGGATCGACATGGTAAACTAAAAACCAGCAATATCAAATGGAATGATATAATTCGACGAGTACTTGGTGCAGTTACGGATAATACCCCTGTGTTTACTGACAGCGGCAGAATCAGGGATTCAAGTATATCGTTTATGACCATCAGAGATCAAATTACAGCAAGTGTTGCTAATCGCGTGAAAAATACCGGTGACACAATGACAGGGGAACTCAGCATGAACGGAAATAAGACGCAGCAACAAAAAAATACGTTGACGTCAACTACAACACCGTAGATGGTAAATTATCCACGTTGCGGGCCGAGTATGACGTTCACGTAGGCGCTTTTGCAAGATTTCGAAGAAATTTTTTAAAAAAACCGATGAATCCATAGATAAATTCTTCGGCACTCCGCACACCGTTGACATAAAACTCGTTGATATCAAGACGAACATCGACACAATCAAACAAACACAGGAAAACATCGCAGCGGGGATTCCTGATATCGTTAATAAAACCAGTTTGATTAAAATTCTCGGCGGGGTTACACCCGGGCATATTACCAACATCGTATACACAGTATCATCGGGATTCGCAACCTGGTCGCAGCAAAATAAAACTATCAAATACACCGCAACAGTCACTGGCGTGTACAGGCTGTCTGTGTTTAGTGCTGCAAAATTTGAAATATTTACAACGTATCCATGGCGTCATTCAACTGATAAGTTTTCCGGGGTTGTATCTGTTATATTAAATAACGGAAACGAGAAAATATTTATTCTGGAAGCAGCTGATAAGATATTAACCGCAACATCTTTCTGGTGGTGTTTGGAATTTGTAGCTGAAACACCGCAATTGGTTACTGCATAAAATATAATACCTCAATCGACGTTCAAAAATTTAGGTACAATCAAGCGCGTGAATCGCAGGCAGCGTTGAGAGATCGAGTCGAACAATATACTGTAAAAATAAAAAAGTATCAACGACGATTAGTTATCATCGACATTGTTGTTTATTCAGTATCCGCTGTTGTTGCTGGAACCGGTGTGATATTATCAACAATAACAATGATGGCACCAGTAGCTGTAACTATTTGTATTTCAGCTACAACAACGATTGCAGGTGTGCTCAATATCATTGCAAAAACAATATGTACTTGCACGAATGAAAAATTATCCGATTACATGATAAAATTACACATAGCAACTGTCGCATACTCGAAGTTATCCTCGTTGTTATCAGCGAGTCTCAGTGATGGAATTATATCTGATTTTGGATTTTCAGAGATGATTAAAATATACAACTGCGCTGGTATTAAAGTTACGAGTATTAATAATGACGGAATTACTCCAGCAGATCGTGACCAACACAACCCCACACAAGACCACGATGATCTCGGTAAGCTCGATTAATCCTGAATTTAGCATCAATTTTCCAACTGCAATTCGTGCAAATGAAATTGCACTAGCGCAATTACGAGTATACCATAGTTGGCCAAATATCAGATCGAGATTATTTAATGGTACACCAGCAAATAATTCACTTGTATTTGCTAATAAAAACAAACTCGATGGAACACCTGACTGGGTTGTTGTCGGAATACCAACTGGCAGTTATGAGATCGAACAAATCAATGATGAATTTGCTCGTGGAATAAAATCAATAAACGGAAAATAAGCTAAAAATATAAATTAATGTTCATGAACCAACACTATCTTCTGCAATCGAAATAAACTCGCCTGATTATGCCGTTGATATTGATCAGTCCACGATAAGATCCGTACTAGGTTGGCCTGATATTGCGCCAGAATATCATGGACCACCAGAACCAACTCGGGCTGATTTTACATCAACGAAAAGTTTTCATCATGATATTAAAATGAATTATACGAGTTTTTGGTGGAACATAGAAAAACGAGTATGGGATAAACGGGATCAATTTCGTGTCAATAATATTGGTGAATACTATTGGCTTTTACACAACGCTGATAACGGTAATAACCTGTATAATTCATTTTACGATATAAATATCAATAATGTCATTCATATCATAAATTCAGAACATAAAGAACAACTAGCTATTTTACGTGATCTTTTTCATGAATATTTGTCTGATTTGACATCTACGTGTGAAGAAATTATTAAACAAATAGAAATTTTAAATCATATAGCTGTTACCATTGAATATTTTCAAAATAGAATCATAAACCTGGTTTTTGAATCATCGGGCGATTATAGAAGGTTTTTCGCAACCAAATACAAAATACCCGAAGCTGATATTGTAACGTTTAAGTTCCCTGATTATAATCCAGATAGATTAAGAAAATCTGTCAATGATGTCATTGATGAATATTTTCCTAAAATAATCGATGCATGGAAAAAAATAACTCCACCAGCAACTGTTCTTAGATATAATAATGATCCACACGGCGGTGGCAGACATGTATCTCCGGGAATCGTTAATATAACATCGACAATCGCGGTTAATCTAGTTTATGACGTAATCGAAGGCAGTTATCAAATAGATCTTGGAAAATCAAATCAGGCTCAACAAGGATACATCCTATACACGTTCACACCACAAGTTCCCCCTGGCGATTTGATCGTGCAAGTACCAACCAATCCTGTTTATCTACGCACACATAATCAGTATTTGTCACGAATAAATTTTAAACTAACAGACCACATAGGACGATTAATTGACCTGCGTGGGGAGCAATTGATTGTCGATCTACATGTAAAATCATAGATTTCTGATCGTGGATCTTCGTCTTAAAGACTTTTATCGTAATGATTTTTGATCATAGATCTTTGATCAGAAATATTTTATTTTATTTTATCAGAAATATTTTATTTTATTTTATTTTATCAGAAATATTTCAACATTTTTAGTCAAATTTGTTATTTTTTTTCAGCTATTTTAGTCGATTTGTCAAAGAAAATTTGTCAAATTACAGTTTTTCGTCAGGTCAAACCTCAAGCGGTTCTTTAATTGATTTATCGATAAATCGTTAAAAATCCTCATTTTTTCGAAAATTACCAGAAAATTAACAAAAATCGCATGAAAAATCTCATCTTTGAGCTAATTTCACTGATTTTTAACGATTTATCGATAAATCAATTAGAGAACCGCTTAAGGTTTGACCTGATGATATTGGAAAATTCATCAATTTTTCTTAACAAATCGACTAAAAATAACTAATGTTGAAATAATTTATTTTTTTCTGAAAATTTGATCATTTTACATAGTTCTGAGTACCAACTAGCTCATAAAAATTACGAAATTAATTGGTTTTCATGATTCTGAGTACTAACTAGCCCATCAAAATTACGAAATTGATTGGTTTACATGATTCTGAGTACCAACTAGCCCATCAAAATTACGAAATTGATTGGTTTACATGATTATGAGTACCAACTAACCCACCAATTTCAGAAAAAATAAATATAATTTCAGAATGAATAAAATATTTCAGAATAAATATAATTTCAGAATAAATATAATTTCAGAATAAATATATAATATTTCAGAATAAATATAATTTCAGAATAAATATAATTTCAGAATAAATATATAATATTTCAGAATAAATATAATTTCAGAATAAATATATTATATTTCAGAATAAATATAATTTCAGAATAAATATATAATATTTCAGAATAAATATAATTTCAGAATAAATATATAATATTTCAGAATAAATATCATTTCAGAATAAATATAATTTCAGAAGAAAAAAATATTTCAGAGAAAATAAAATGTTTCAGAAAAAATAAAATATTAAGATATGATAAAATAAAATGTTAAGATCAAAGATCTACACGTGGTCAGCGTTGACAGGACCCCAGTTACCGAAAATTTCATTTTCATTTTCACCAGAATTATTTTGTACTACTTCACCAACTAGGTTACTCGCTAACATAATTTTTCTTAATAGTCTTATGCGAGTACTGATTGTTTTCTTTTCCTCGTACTCGTGGGATAATAGCAATCTAACTTTTTCTACTGCGGCAGAGAGAGGAACGAATTCCTTCACCTGATTATCTTCTACAGTAGCTAGTGACCGGAACATCGCCGCCTGTATCCGTTTCATGAACTTGTATTCAGATGATAGTGTGTGTATTCCCTGGTTTTTACGTTCTTGTAAAATTTCAAAATCAGAAACTATTTTTTCAGGATTTAGTTCATCGGATATATTAATTCCATCTTTTTCCAATTTTTTAATAGCAACAATTACATCATTAATATTTTCGTAGTTCATTATTTAGTATATATATATATATATATATATATATATATATATATATATATATATATATATATATATATATATATATATATATATATATATATATATATATATATATATATATATATATATATATATATATATATATATATATTTAAAATAAAAAAGTATTTCCCCTATGAATATCTATTCGAGTCTTTAAGCAAGTTCAGGAAGGGGCACAGCACAACATATACAATGAATGATTGAACCTCTATTCGAGTGTTTTAGCAGGTTCAGTAAGTATGCAATGAATGAAATCTTAATTAAGGACGGCACAACCCAAAACTCGTAGCTTGCCATCACATTCTACCAAGTTCAACGGGCACACGAAATACTATCTCTATGAGAGCCCCTAACCCGTCAAACAACGGTCTAGAGGCCCAAGAGGGAGGACAGCACAAACATATATTAATGACATGAATGAACCTCTATTCGAGTGTTTTAGCAGGTTCAATGCAATGAATGAATGACAATCTTAATTAAGGACGGCACAAACATATATAAATGAATTCGAGTGTTTTAGCAAGTTCATTAAGTATGAAATTAAATATATGCAATGAATGAATGAAATGTGAATGAAATGAATGAATGAATGAGATGAAAATAATGAATGAATGAAATGAATATGAGGCCATTTTCTACGCGCAACAGAACACCCCCCAATAATCAGCCCGTGGGTGAAACAAAACATGTATCAACCACCAGTGACGTGTGGTTGGAGGGGTTCTGTTGAGCGGATGGGGGCTGGCGGTGCCCCAATCAATTATAAAAATCGCTAATATGCGTAACCACCGACCAGTTGGCAGTCATGGGATTTGATCCTGCGGCCTCGAGCATCACGGCGAGATGCGTTATCAATTGAGCTATCGAATTCGTCTAACCATATATGTTTCAAAGGTTATTATATAGCTACAGAGCGGTTTAAATATTTCTGTATTAAAACAGCGGTTCTGAATAGATTGTAAATTTCTGTATTGAAACAGCGGTTCTGAATAGATTGTAAATTTCTGTAGTAAAACAGCGGTTCTGAATAGATTGTAAATACTTGTGCATTAAAAACAGCGTGTTCTGCCAAGATTTCTCCTAATATCTTGCACTAACAGCGTGTTCTGTACTACCACGGCACCATTGAACGTTTTACCACCTACAGATCGGTTTAAATACTTGTGCATTTCTGAACAGATTGTAAATATCTGCATTAAAAACAGCGTGTTTTGCCTCGATTTCTCATAACAGGTTTAAAAATAGCTCGCTATATTGTATGATGGGAAATACGTTTATTTTTCCATTTTGTAAGTTAGAAACCATAAATATCTTTCTTTGGTGATTAATTACGACGTAGATGATTAATTAACCAATTACGACAATAAAAAATCGGAAATCTACGAAGAAAACTGTATATTACAGAAGTAATCTCCCTTTCGCATAATCGAAAAATCAGTAGTGTGACAATGAGGCTTTCTGACAACAAAGGATAAATGGTTAAAAAAATGGAAGGTGATTTTCTGTTTATATTTACTGGAAAAAGTAGTCTTGGTCATATTTTCTGCGACGTATTTTACCACACGCGAGTTAATATCAAAGTATTTCGCAGCTGAATACATTGATTGAAATATAATTTCTTCACCCGTCTCTATGTTTGTGGATTTTACCGCCCTCCTTACAATTGTTCTGTCATATTTACCAGTAAACGCGCCCCCCTCCGTTCAGAGTTCTCGCTTTGTGTAACAGCTCGAAGATTGGATAAAATATTGTCAATTTTCACGCCGTTAATGTGAGCGATCACAAGACTGTCTTTGATCAACCCCTTGTGACACTCGTATATGAAACGATGACAGAAATAAGTTTTATTCGCAGCAGAAAACATCAGACAGCCAGTGTTAATGACAAAACCAACTGGTTTTTTCAATCGACAGTGTCTTATCATACCATCAATATTTGATTCGTAGTTTGTGATTGTAGGATGCTTTATAAACTCGTGGTTCATATTTTGCTCCATTATACAATAATATTATTTGTTTAAATCCTAATTTGTCTGAAAACTTAGTCAGATAATCCTCCACGGATTTTATAGCGTTGTTATTGACGTTATTTTTTTGTCATAATATCTTTTAAGTTCTCTGTATCGTTTACCACCACAACACGCACATAACTGTGTTTTTCCTCGCACTCCAGCACCACATCGTAGACATGGTATTGGTCCTAAGCTTCCACGGTGAACGTTTTGCATGTGTTGTCCGCAGAATTCCTTTTTACAGGATTTATTACAACGAGTCAATGAACCCACCATGAGCCATTTGCATTGAGACATTGTATACATAATATTTTAATTTAAATGCTTGTCTCAAATATAATATGAACGAATTCGATAGATTATCCCGAATAAAGCCCTTGAGCGGAGATAAATTTAATCTCGACAGAATATTTCCTAACCTACCGATGCAAGATCTGGTTGATCCGAAAAATAAAAGTTCGATTAATAAAATTCACGACGCCAAGAAAAAATTTCACACAGATGGTGCATCTCATGTCTGGTAAACGTTCAAGATTATACGCAACAAAGATATCATCGACGCTGTGATGAACGACAAACGAGCAGCAATTATCATCAACTATCTTGATAATCGCAAATATCTTTTCAGAATAAAATTTGTCGTGTTGACAGAAACAGATGATTGGATTATCCGTGACAAATATGATCCTGTCCACGGTAATAAAAAACTGTCGTACTAAGTAAAGATTCCAAACCAGGTCTATTGACAGGTATTGACAAACCGTATTATGAACGAGCATATCCTGTGACCGCGGTTATTTATGGAATCTATGTGATAAATGAAAAACCCATCGTTGATAAACTGGCGCCGATGAAATTTTCAAAAATAAATTGTGTGGCTGAACGAGTAACAGAACATTTTACCATTTCGACTCGTGGAAACGGTCTAAAGGATAAAAGACGTAAAATAATAAACACGTGGGGGGAAATGGTTAAAGATACCGGTGCGTCTATCAAAGATGTCGCTGAGTTAGGAAAAAAATTAAAATTTCCAATAACCGTAGCGACGATAACAGGAGAGATTTTGTATGAATCAAAGCATAGATGAAAAGGAGCTTCGATCGAAATTATTGATCATAACGCACACGCGTGGACTAACGCAGTAACAATATTTCCACGAGATCGAACTGTTAAATGTTATCCCGGAGATAATTCTGACGGAGGTATGTTTGATTTTATTAGCGAAATAAGTAAAAACGATCCTGTGTCAGTATGATTATTTCAGTCTTGCGTGGAAGAAAAAAATAAATTTGATCAGTTTGTGAGACCAAATGGCGTTATTTATCGAACAGATCTTCTTCACGAGAAAATGAAAAATCTTGCACTGCAATATACTGATGACATTGACGAACTATTGAGCAACTGTTTTACTGTTCCGTCAGTTGCGGCTCATTTTGCTAGAAAGAAAAATTCGTGGAAACCAACTAGGTTTGTTTTCTTGATGACATAATACTGAGTTGTGTCGAATATGGACACGGGGGATTGTTGAATACTAAATACAATCACAGAGATGTTATTTCAGTTGATATGGTCGCGTGTTATCCCGGAAGTTTTCTTGGATACGGAGATTGTTCTGTGTATTTTGAGCGATTCGGTCATCCGACGCACGAAATGACGCGAGTATCGATAAATGGACCATTGCCGGATTTTGACCTAACTGGATTTGCTCGTATCGAGTCATTCGAAATCTCTAAAGGACTTCATCCAATTTGTTATGTTTGGTTTGGAAAACATTTTTCAGAAAAAATGTGGACACCAATAGTGTTATTACGGTATATGCTTGATTGTGCGATATTAACACGGTTGATTGTAAGTGAAGCAATTATATCATATCGAAAACAAAGCGAAGTTTGGTTACCACAACAAAAGGAGTATTCGGATGAAACCGATTACGAGAACAAGATTACAAAAGATCTTGGTAGAAAAATAATCGGCAAGTTTACCCAAGGAGGAGCATATGATCACAGACGACATTGTACAAGACTGATTATGGATGATGCTGAGTTAGATTTTATAATCACTGATACAACGAACAAGAACACGTTTATAAGTCGAGAAACAGCTTTCTTGTCAAATGGAAATAAACTAGGTACAATTGTGAGCTACATGGACGGTGAGTCACCGCAGTATACTCATTTAAGATCATTGATGCTCGCGTACGTTTCAATAAACCTATTATCGATGATAAATAAGGTTTCTAAGTTCGCTGTCAGAGTTGCTACTGATTCGTTTTATATAAGTAAAACATATTCAATACTGTTAGAAAAATTAAACATAGACACTTGTGCATCGTGGGGTTCGTGGAGAATAAAAAAGGAATATATACTCGATTATTCCGAATCCCTGATGTTGCGGTTAAAGATATTTACCTGATAAAATCAGGCAGAAATAATCAGATATCTTCTGCACCATCGGTATACGATGCAATAATTAGACACAAAACAGTTTATCTAAACGGACCTGGATGTTCTGGTAAAACCACTCGAGCTATCGAACTATTTCAGAATTCAGATATGATTGTGCTAACACCTACACATAGACTCGCGCGAGAAATGAAACAACGAGGAGTACAATCATGTACTTATCACAGCTTTTTTCGATGGAAGGGTGATGCATGGACATCTTTAAGGATGGGCGAGAAATACATTCCAAGGATCATAATATGGGATGAAATATGCACTGTACCGCTAGAAACATTAAACACATTACTCGATTGGTTGCTAACAAGAAATACTGCTGTGATAATGTGCGGCGATCACGGTCAACCACCACCCGTAGCTGGACCAACTCCACATGATTGGCTGAAAACTTTCGTTGACCACTTCGAAGAAGCATCTGATGATCATAGAGCACTTGATGCAACGTTGAAGGAATTTAAAAAATTGATCAGACTACAACCGAATAAAATTCAGCGTGAAGCAATGCGCGAGATAATTTCAGAAACACCCATGAAAGACTTTCTTCGCGCGTGGAGACCAAACGATTTAATAGTTGCAAGTAGAAAGATAGTTCGTGATACACTTCAACGGGAGTTGTTTCAGTTACAACGAGAAAAGTTTCCAACGTTGCCAGTTCCGTTATGCTATCGACCAGCAGATACGCGACGGCAAAATATCGACGTTGATATACCAGGACAGACCGAGTCAAGGAAACAGAATCTTGTATTGAATGATATTGTTGCAGTTGATGTTGATGTTGTTGAAGATGCTCTACGTGCTGATAAATCCCCGTGGACGCTTGGATACACGATGACGATTCATTCATCTCAGGGATTAACTATTACTGATACAGTTGTTTGGATCGTTGATGATCGTATCGAATGGTCTAACCTAGTTTATCTTGCAGTGTCTCGAGTTAGAAAAATATCTCAATTGAGACTAAACGTCATGAACTCGTCAGTGATTAGTGATGATATTGACGAATGTCAAAGCGATATAATAAGAAAAAAATTATCTGGTTATAAACAGTGTGACAAAAAAAAAACAACGCGATTTTGATCTTGATGTTGATTTTATTAATGCGCTGAAACAACAACAGAATAATCATTGTGCAAGTTGTAATTGCATAATGTTATGGCGGTATCTGAAAAATGATCCAAGACAATTTACCGTAGATGGAACAAATAACAATCTTGGTCATACACGAGAAAATATTATGCTGACCTGTCTTGAATGTAACCGACGTAGAGGTGCTAGCTAAGTGATTTGGGTGGTAATTGTGTATCATCGGGAATTATCTGTAATTGTTCACGTACAAATCCACGTTGAAGAGCAGTTGAATCGAGTCTGTAGATTGAGGGTCTACCTGAGGATCTTGTCACGGTGGATATCTTATGCGTCGTAATACTCCAAATAGGATCAGTCGCTCTTTTTTTTACCGCCTTCAAGTTCACCGGGCTCATATAAATACCTGACAGTGATATTACCTAATACTGGCTGTGCTGAAAGATCACGTTGTTGTGTAGGTATATTTTTTTTTGTAATTGCATTAATAGGTTTCACGCTGGTTGTTCGAGTTACTTCATTATTTAACGCTGCTATCACACTTGGTAATCTTGCAACCCATTCACGAGATCTCGTATCCTGAATAAATTCCTTCGCGTATTGATATCCAAATAACCGCTCAGCAAGTGTTCGATTAAATCGTTCAACAATTGCCTGATCACGATGAATTGCAGTATGTCCTCGTCGTATTTTGGTATTATGTTGTTTCATCAGCGATGATACTGGACCAAGAAATTCCTTGCCAGGATCAACTTGTAACAGCTGTGGCCATCGCAGACCACCTCGTTGATAAATTCGTTTAAAAGCATCGGCTACCTCAGGTGCTGTTTTCGTTGATAGCGGTTCTACATCTTTATATCTACTTGCAACATCAACAACAGTTAGCGCGTATTTATACGTTTCTCTACGTACAGTATCATGTGGTAAAACAGAATATCAGCTTGATGAACTTCATTAGGAACACTGACACTGAAATGTGCAAATCGAATTTGTTTCGGTGGCGGTAGGTAAATTTGCCATATTGCCTGTTTGGATAAACACGCTTTAGCAGTAGAATGTTTAACCGCTGCTGCATCAGCAAGTTTACTAATTGCTGCTTTACCCTTCCAGTATCCAATTGGTGAATAATAAATCGATTTCATTGTATATATTACCAGCCCCAAGCGCTAATTTGCCTTTCATCGCAGATCTTATTAACCAATTAGCTAATTTTTCTTGATATTTTTATTTTTTTATAGAATCTAGCGCATGAATTAATTTCACATCTGCAATATGCCTATGTTGCAGATCATTACTTTTATACGCAACATCATGAGCATGGCATGCTTTATCAATAGCGTTTATTGGTTCCTCGCCTGGTTTTGGCTGATCTTGATTATCAAGCTTGATATTGAGTTGAGTACCAGGACCGCAATAATTATATCCTGGTAGATGTTTTTCTCCTGGGTATTTAGCCCACGGAGTCCCGGGTAATTTTGCTAATTTTGCTGCAATATCACCCCCGTGTTGCTTTTTTTTAACGCTGGCTTTGTCCCTGAATTGTCACCGGGAATAAATTTAAACTTCTTTGTACCACACCGCGTATACTTACCTGTAACCGCTGATCTATTATTTTTTGTGGTAATAGTTGTTAGTGTATTCGTCGGGGTACGCGTCCTGCACTTCACACAATATAAATCCATAGATATTTTATACAGCATGGATATAATTGATTTCTCAGCGACAGGAAAACGAGAACCTGTCAAGCACCATCCTGCGTTACCAAATTCAATTAGAATGATAATAATAGGATCATCTGGAAGTGGAAAGACGCAGTTGTTACTCAGTCTTATAATGAGATGGTTAAAGTGGGATAAATTGTATTTGGTAGCCCCGTCAGTTGATGATCAACGATGTTATGATGTGCTTAAGGATTTTAATGAAAACGCGCAAATAGATAAAGATAACGATGTTATCGAGTTTATAACCGATATTGATGAAGCACCATCAGTTGATTCCATAGACGGATTTATTAACAATTTAGTTGTATACGATGATGTGATGCTGGACAAACAATCAAATCCGGCTAGGATTTTTTCTCGAGGTAGACATAAAAACACCGATGTCATTTATGTTACTCAACGATACACACAAATACCAAAAGTGATCAGAGATAACTGTAATATTTTAGTTGTATTTAATGGAGTTGATACACATACGTTGTGAAATATTCATCAAACCTGGTGCAGCGGTGACATGGATATAATTAAATTTAAAAATTTCTTTTCACTAGCGCAAGCTACTCTGCATGGATTTTAACAATAAATTTGCACGATCCTAGAACAAGATATCGTATTGGACTTGATAAAATATTTGGATAAATTAATATAGCAGAGGGGGGGGGGCATGACCTCAAGTTGGTTCGTTTTTTGTAATAGTAATCTTAATTTCACGAGTTTTCAGATCAGGAAAGCAATTTACGAAAATAAATGGTCTAATTAACCGGAGAATCCTCAATTTGTTTAGACAATCATTTATTTCAAGCAAATATTCAGCTCGAAATATTTTTAGTTAGAAGCCTTATTTCGGTTTTTGGACGCTTCTAAAGTCGGTCTGTTCGCCCCCTCTGCTGCTCCTGGAGACAATTATGTTAAGTGCCGTCGTGGGATGCATTGTATACCCATTTCCATTTCCAACAAGACGCGAATGTCATACTTTCACATGTTTCTATGGGAGATAATGCCATAATATTTTGTAGATATATTGAACAGAATTACTCCCCTTGTACCAATATCTGCTACTGATGATCTAAGTTAGACGCCTGACTTGGTAGTGTATTCTCCAGCACCGCTAATTTGTGCTTGTTAGTGGGAGTTGATTGGTTGGTTTGTCTTTAAGAGTTATATCATGAAGAGGGAATCGGAGTAAGGTGCTTAGCCCCAGAACACACCACTGCGGCTGATGCGGTCTCATCTTTGTTTCACTAAGCCTCTCGAGTCTTCTTGACAGACTGAGATTTGCAAATATGTTTCTTATTGCTTGGTTTGGAATTATGAATTTTCCCCATAACATTAAGGAGACATTATGGAATGCAATACATTCATAACATGCTTCATTTACTGAAATTAACATTGTTTCATCTCAGAAAACATTTTAGGATTTCTTTAGTTTGTTTTTCAAGAATGAAACGAATCTCAGTGTTACAACTTTTTGTCCCTTATATTATATCTATAACTACCTTATATCATATCTATATCTACCTTATATTATATCTATATCTACCTTATATTATATCTACCTTATATTATATCTATATCTACCTTATATTATATCTATATCTACCTTATATTATATCTATATCTACCTTATATTATATCTATATCTACCTTATATCTATATCTTCCTTATATTATATCTATATCTACCGTATATTATATCTATATCTACCTTATATTATATCTATATCTACCTTATATTATATCTATATCTACCTTATATTATATCTATATCTACCTTATATTATATCTATATCTACCGTATATTATATCTATATCTACCTTATATTATATCTATATCTACCTTATATTATATCTATATCTACCTTATATCTATATCTATATCTACCTTATATTATATCTATATCTACCTTATATTATATCTATATCTACCTTATATTATATCTGTATCTACCGTATATTATATCTATATCTACCTTATATTATATCTATATCTACCTTATATTATATCTATATCTACCGTATATTATATATATATCTACCGTATATTATATCTATATCTACCTTATATTATATCTATATCTACCTTATATTATATCTATATCTACCGTATATTATATCTATATCTACCTTATATTATATCTATATCTAGCGTATATTATATATATATCTACCTTATATTATATCTATATCTACCTTATATTATATCTATATCTACCGTATATTATATATATATCTACCTTATATTATATCTATATCTACCTTATATTATATCTATATCTACCTTATATTATATCTATATCTACCTTATATTATATCTATATCTACCGTATATTATATCTATATCTACCTTATATTATATCTATATCTACCGTATATTATATATATATCTACCTTATATTATATCTATATCTACCTTATATTATATCTACCTGTCATAAAAATCACCGTGTTGTCAGAAATATTATAAGCAAGATAATGCAAAATATAAATTTGACGAAAATGCATGAAACAATTAATGAAACTCTGCCTGGTCTTGGCAGGATTTGAAAGCTGCAGAAATTATGAATATTATTCTATTTTACTGAATCTGATCTCAGAATACTCGTGGTTTCAAAGCTATTCTACCGCGAACTTCTCACTAAAACATGAATTTACATAATGAATGACAATTAATAATATGAAACCGTTTTGTTTTTAAAAATCAACAGTTTCATTTTTACATAAAAGAAAAATGAATATTTGGAAAATTTCACACGTGAATGTCAAATGAGAAACGTGGCAAAAATTGTCATTTACTGTGAAGTCTCAGGAAGATTTCTAAGGTGGGAACTTGCGTAAGGCAACATACCGTACGTAACATGCATACACGTCAGTCTGTCATTTAGTCTGGTTAAATGTTGTTGTTGTTGTTGTAGGTTTAACGCCATTTTTCAGCACACGGCTATTCATGGCGGCCAGTATTAATGGTGGAGGAAGAACCTGGGAAAACCCCTGAAAGAACCACCGACCCACGAGAAGCTACTGGCAAGCTTTTTCACATACCCACATTGGCCGAATCCGAGACTCAAACCCACGCAGACAGAGGTGAGATGGCAGTGATCCGTAACGGAGAGCGCTTTAGACCACTCGACTACTCGGGGCCCCATCTGGTTAAATACTCACAAGAATAAAGTGCCCCAGAAAAAATCTCTCTTTTTATGTCTGCCCTAGTGCGGAGTGTATCATGTTATGTCCGTCCTTTTCCCTATTTTGTGACTGCATTATTCTCCACCTTTACCGTTACCAAACTTTGCAAGTAGCTTGTGTAAGGAGCCAAACAAAAACCTATCCCATTTGGGCACAAAAAGTCATAGGTCGGGCTCTAAGGGTAAAACGGTCAAGGTCACAATGGCTGTAAGAAGGAAAACTGTACACATAATAACTTGACCTGTATACCGGATACTGTGACCAAGTTTTGTAAATGGCTTGCATGTGCGATATGAAAGACACGTTGATACTAGGGGTCTAAAGATCAAGATCACATGCATTTAAGAAGAGAATGGTTCTGCACCATATCTTGAAGTCTGTGTCACCAGCCTTTTGGATGGGTTGCATTTGATACAAGGATGTTGGAGTCAAAGTCAAGATCACAGTGACGGAAAGAATGGAAAATGATTTCCCCAAAAAATATTAAATTATGTGCAACAGGCCTTGACTAAACTTTGTAGATGGCTTGCGTTTGAGACAAGAAAAAAGTCTCTTCATTTTGGCATTAAAAAATAAAAGGTCAAGGTCAGAGGAATTCCGAAAAGAAAAATGGTTTCCGTAAAATACAACGAGTCCTATACCACAAAACATATACCAGGCTTTGTGGATAACCTGCAGTGGAGGTGACTATATGATTTTGCAGAGAATAGGTCAAAGATCACCATAACCAGCATCGAAAGAAGAAAACTGATGTCCGCAAAGTATGTTGACAAAATGGGTATATACTGTACCATTTAAAGTACTTTTGTTTTACTTCTGATATTTATTGCCGATTCAGTCCATTAAAGTATGTTTCTATAAGGAGGTATTGATTCTGTTTAACTGAATATTATTAGCGATTCATGGTGGGGTATAGCCAAAGTAAAAATAGTGCAGGAAATCAATGCCCCGTGCAGTCAAAATATCGTAATGCAGGCAGGCAATGGATACATAGTCCCCACGTGAATTATAGCGCTATAAAGACCCTGTAAAATGATATAAATTGCCTGCCTATGTTTTGATATTGTACCTGGGTTAGTCATTAATTAGTCACACCATTTCGACCCTGGATATATCTCATGGTAATATTTTTTTTTCTTTCTTCTTCTTTTGTTTGTTTTATCCTCATGGTTTAGAAAGCTGAATTACTCTGTATATTGTGCCAGGGTAGATAGAGCACATGCTTCTCAAAACTTTGAAAGGGCGCTTGTTCAGACTATTAAAAAAAGTATAATAAAATGGTAATAATAATAATAATAATAATAATAATCATCATCATCTTTTATGGGTGAAGACGAACTTGTGGAAAGACAAAATACGAAAATAGCAAGTGCTCCAAAACTATTGGACAGCAGGATGTTAGCCATATAAATACCCTCTACGCATGACCATAACTGACATGAACTGCAAATTTGTGCTAAAAACACACTGAAAAGAAGAAATAACAGATTATGACATCGTTAAGTGGGATAAATCTTATACATGGGAGGTAATTCATAGAGAAATTTAGTGGGAACAAAAACTGTACCAATAGATAGATAGAAAACAAACGAATTCGAACCATAATATGAAAGGCCTAAGGTAAGAAGTGAAAGAAGATGAGCAATGTTATTAAACGAAATGAGGAGCAAGATTTCAAAGGCAATACCCTCACAATAGGAAATTCAGTTGGGAGATCAGGACCCTTTTAATTGTTTGTATTTAATTATGCTTTATTTTGTCTTTCCAGTTTCACTTTTCAGAGAAGCTATGTATTCACCCTGTGCGGGCTTAGTGATACATTCATCTGCATGTCATAAGAGGCGAGTAATGGAGCCAGGAGTGGATGCACAGTGGTTAGCATACCGGACTTGCGATCGAACAGGTGCGGGTTCCAATCATGCCATCAGACCAACCCTGGTCGACTACCGTTGCATGTTAAGAAATACAAAGTACTAATTTTTTTCGTGGTATCCAGCTCTAATATATATATATATATATATATATATATATATATATATATATATATATATATATATATATATATATATATATATATATATATATATATTGGGTTTTGACCTTAGAAAGTCAGTGTCATTACAAGTGTGACAACCTAATGAACCATCCTACGTCTTGATGTGCAATATGTTAACCATATCTTAATACATCCATATATTGATGATGTTTCTTGATAATTCCATACATTGATAATATCTATTGATGAATCCATAACTTAATCATATATGTTGATAAAATCCTAGCTTTGATTGTATCCAGTGAGAAATGATACCGTTTTGGTTATATCTGTTGAACTTGCGCATGAGTAGGGTAGGGTTTTCAGTTATAGTTTATGAGAGGTGGAAGTAAGGGTGTGAGGTAGGGTATAAAGATTCAATCATGATATGTGTGTGTGTGTGTGTGTATTTGTGTGTGTGTGTGTGTGTGTGTGATTTAGATTTTTAACATAGCTTTAACAATTTTAGTCATATAGCTACGATATATGCAATGGGACAGTTTATAATGATGTATAGCAATGGGACATCATGCTGCATACATATATCATGTCCCACCAAGTCATATTATCCTGATACCAGGCGACCATCATGATTAATTTGCATTATAAATAAAATTCTCATTAACGTGATTGTGTGAGTGTCTTTGCTAGATCCATCCCTATCCGGTTTCATCTTGTTCTAACACAGTTGACTCTGTCCCTAGATTAGCTTGACCTTATTTAGTACATTTTGATACAAGTATCCCAGTCAACGCCACCCACCTCCTCCCCAACTAAATATTACGATCCCAAGTTCTCATTTGACATGTTCACCCCACAATGTTACAATATTGTTGGCAGTATGCTTCATGAAGCATACAGTTATAGTCTGGACAGTTTACAAACAGATGGACGGTTTAGAGTTAAAGCCTGGACAGTTTTCAAACTGATGGACAGTTTAGAGTTACAGTCTGGACAGTTTACAAACAGATGGACGGTTTCGAGTTACAGCCTGGACAGTTAACAAACAGATGGACGGTTCAGAGTTACAGCCTGGGCAGTTTACAAACAGATGGACAGTTTAGAGTTACAGCCTGGACAGTTTACAAACAGATGGACGGTTCAGAATTACAGCCTGGGCAGTTTACAAACAGATGGACGGTTCAGAGTTACAGCCTGTACAGTTTACAAACAGATGGACGGTTTAGAGTTACAGCCTGGACATTTTACAAACAGATGGACAGTTTAGAGTTACAGCCTGGACAGTTTACAAACAGATGGACGGTTCAGAGTTACAGCCTGGGCAGTTTACAAACAGATGGACGTTACGGAGTTAGTCGGAACAATTTACAAATAAATGGACGGCTGAAATGTTTACGAACAGATGGAAATTTCAGTGTTACAGCCTGGAACTTTTATAAACAGATGGATGGCTTGGAGTCACAATTTGAACAGTCTACGAACAGATGGACATTTCGGCGTTACATCTTGGACAGTTTACAAACAGACGAACATATGGACATTTCGGCGTTACATCTTGGACAGTTTACAAACAGATGAACATTTTGGAATTATAGTTTGAACCGTTTATGAACTGATGGACCGTTTGGAGTTACATCCTGGACAGTTTACGTACAGATGGACATTTCCGTGTTATAGCTTGGACAGTTTACGCACAGATGAACATATCGGAGTGACGGTTTTACACACAGATGGACATTTTGGAGTTATAGCCGGGGCAGTTTACGAATAGATGGAAGTTTTGGAGTTACAGCCTGGAGAGTTTCCAAACAGATGGACTTTTCAGAGTAAGAGCCTGAAAAATACAAACAGATGGATGTTTTGGAGTTACATCCTGAACAGTTTACAAACAGATGGATGTTTTGGAGTTACAGCCTGAACAATTTACAGATACATTTTGGAGTTTCATCATGGACAGTTTACAAACAGATAGACATTTTGGAGTTAAATCCTGGGCTGTTTACGAACATATGGACATTTTCAAGTTACAGCCTGTACAGTTTACAAACATATACGTTTTGGAGTCTCATCATGGACAGTTTACAGACATTTTGGAGTTAAATCCTGGGCAGTTTACGAACATATGGACATTTTGGAGTTACAGCCTGTACAGTTTACAAACATTCAGCGGGTTGTGTGTACAAGTCCTGCCAAGACCAGCTCAAATAAGATGTTTTTCCGTGTCTTTGGTCAAGGCACTTTATTATAATTGCTTTAGCACTAAATAGTCTTTCATGTCCTGATGTACCATCAATCACCATTAAATTAAGCATTATCATCATCATCAATATTATTATAATAATCATTATTATTATTATTATTATTATTAGTTTTCTGCCAATAATAACAGAAGACACTATTTGTTAGATTAAGAACACCTTTTATTACGTATAAGAAATCCTATAAACATACAATTCAATACAAACAACATTTTTGTTTTCATGTGCATAATGAGTACATTTACGTGCAAAGTACAAACTCTTTATAAAAATAAACACTTTCTGGGCAGCGATTGCTTACAATTTTTGTCAAATCCAGTAACTACCAATATATTGCACTCTATTAGAATTTTGCAGACAAATAGATATAATGTACTTTAAATGATAAGAAAAAAAGTAGCAAGCAGATGAGGTCTGAGAAACTGCATATCCAAAAGTAAAACTAATTTCTTAGATAAAAAAAGAAATAGATGTCAACCATTTGTTATCAAAAACAAAAAAGTAAAAGTAGTCATACAGACCACAGGCTGGCAATTTTCATATAAATTAAGTTAAACAATACAAGAGGCTTGCATAGGACTGAAAAAAATAACATTATTGTGTAACATGTATTGATGAGGTATTTATTCTTCTTAAAAACATTGCTGGTAGTGCAGTTTTAGTTACATTTTTAATGTGAGTTCTAATTTGAAAACTAAGAGTAGTGTTTTCAGTATGTTTACTCTTTATAAACTGCAGCGACTTTTTAGTGACAAATATCAGTTAATAGAATTGTACTGACTACAAAAAAATAGCACAAATGAATATCACTATAAGCACTTCTTATAGTACCCACATTATACACCCCAAATTACTAACATAACATTCACCACAATAAGTATCGCACAAATACTAACCATATGTATCATGCAAACGCTCACCATAAGTATCATGCAGACACTCACCATAATGAGTATCATGCAAACACTCACCATAATAAGTATCATGCAAACACTCACCATAATATGTATCATGCAAACACTCACCATAATATGTATCATGCAAATACTCACCATAATAAGTATCACACAAACACTAACCATATATATCATGCATACAATCACCATGATAAGTATCATGCAAACACTCACCGTAAGTATCATGCATACACTCACCATAATAAGTATCATGCATACACTCACCATAATAAGTATCATGCATACACTCACCATAATAAGTATCATGCATACACTCACCATAATAAGTATCATGCAAACACTCACCGTAAGTATCATGCATACACTCACCATAATAAGTATCATGCATACACTCACCATAATATGTATCATGCAAATACTCACCATGATAAGTATCACACTAACCATATATATCATACATACAATCACCATAATAAGTATCATGCAAACACTCACCATAAGTATCATGCATACACTCACCATAATAAGTATCATGCAAACACTCACCATTATAAGTATGATGCAAACACTCAGTTATAAGAATCATGCAAACACTCACCATACTACGTATCATGCAAACACTCACCATACTACGTATCATGCAAACACTCACCATAATATGTATCATGGAAACACTCACCATAATAAGTATCACACAAACAGTAACCATATATATCATGCATACACTCACCATAATAAGTATCATGCAAACACTCACCATAAGTATCATGCATACACTCACCATAATACGTATCATGCAAACACTCAACATAATATGTATCATGCAAACACTCACCATAATAAGTATCATGAAACACTCACCATAATACGTATCATGCAAACACTCACCATAATAAGTATCATGAAAACACTCACCATAACATGTATCATACAAACACTCAATGCAATAAGGGTCATGCAAACACTTGCCACAGTAAGTATCATGCAAACACTCACCACAATAGCTATCATGCAAGCACTCACCACAAAAACTATCATGCAAACACTCACCTCAATAAGTGTCATGCAAACATCCACCACAATAACTATCATCCAAATACTCCCCATAATAAGTATCATGCACAGCGTAAATAAAAAGACACCAAAAATACCTGGCATAGAGTAATAAAAAGACATAAAAACATTTTAGATGTTTCAGAAGTATTAAATCAATACCATACACTTAATAATGGTGTAAAACTGGATCATGATACAATGATATAAAAAGTATCAGTAAAAAGTATCTATATTACAATATATGTGCACAACCATTAAATTAGATACAATATTAAACATTGTTAAGGTAGTGATTGCATGCATACAACAAAGAGTAACTTTAGGGATGTGCTAGTGGTATACTGACAGAGTAAACATTCAACAATTAAGTAAACATGGTGCATCTTAGTACAAATGTATTGGCGAAAAAAGACAGAAGGAAAGTACCCACAACCATATCTCAATACATACACCAGCAAATATTTTCATATTAGTGTCATTCATCTTGTTTTCTGTCCAATTAGCTATACTCGCTGTACATGCAATTGTACACATTTCAGATGCATATAAAATTATCGTTTTCTGAGATACCTGAAATTTACAGTTCTCTGTCCCAAAAATTCCAGGAAAAAAGTAATCATTTTGTTAGACTGATGGCATATGAAAAATGAGTTTTCCAATTAGTAACAACAACAAGAACACACACACACACAGAGCCATCTGGTCCTGGTTACTAAGCTAGTTTTGTCACTATAGGCATCAGCAATACGACTGTCCTGGTTGCATTCAAAACATGATTTCATTCGGTTTTACTCTGGCCATTTTTACATATTTTTATATGATAGTTACATCCAGAGTTTAAAATAATGGCTGACATATTTGAAATGGTATTAGTTTTAAAACAAATAACATTTCATAGCTGATTTCACAGTTCTTAATTAAACCAATAGCAGTTTTTTTAAATGTAAAAGTGGAATAAAGGCAACTAAACATAATTGAGTGTTTTCATAAATTTTCCAAACAAGTGTATCCCATTCAGTTATTTCATTAACAAATTAACAAATTTTGCAAGCAAAATTACAATGTGCCTCAATCTGATTATATTGTAATGGATATTTTGTGTCAAAGCTACACTCCCGTTTCAAAGCCCTGACATCTGGAGAGTGTTTTATGGTATGCCATATTTAGCTTCCAAATGCCTTTCACTGAGGAGACTATTCAATTTATTCACTTGTTTCTGCATATAATTACTTTCTGTCAACAAATTTAAAGTAGCACAGCATTTTTTAAGTTTTATTGTTGGCATAAAACATGCCATAAACCGTTTGCATAGCTTAAAATGCATAACTTTTATTAAAAAATCATTAGAAGTATTGCAAGAGAAATACAAATGATATAAATTGTGTCATGGATCACAAATAATATCAATATAACAAAAAATATTTCCCCATATTACAAATATTATATATATATATATATATATATATATATATATATATATATATATATATATATATATATATATATATATATATATATAATTTTTCTCACAATTTCCAGTCAACTTTACTTTCTTAGGAAACAGCAGATGAGATACAGCTTGTACATGTGGATAATATGGTGCAAGAAATGTCCAGATTATCAAAATTAGGTATTTAACTGCTTTGAAATGTCTATCTCTGATCCTACTTGTATGTTTATTTTAATACGTGTATATCTAATCCTTGCCAGTATGGTTATCTTATTCATCTCTGACCTTGCCTGTATGGCTATTTTATATATCTCTGACCCTTGCCAATATGGCTAGTTGATGTATCTCCAACCCTTGGCAATATGGTCATTTGATGTATCTCTGATCCTTGCCAATATGGCTAGTTGATACATCTCTGACCCTTGCCAATATGGCTAGTTGATATATTTCTGACCCTTGCCAATATGGTAATTTGTATGTTTCTCTGACCCTTGCCAATATGGCTAGCTGATGTATCTCTGACCTTTGCCTGTAAGGTGTTTTGACCTCTGACCCTTGCCTATTGGTCATTTGATGTATCCCTGACCCTTGCCAATAAGGTTGTCATTTTATGAATCTCTGACCCTTGCCAATATAGTTAATTAATGTGTGTATAACTGAGCCTTATCTATTACATTCCATATTATAAGTAATTTGCTGTTTCACCTAACAAGTGATGATATCATACGGACAAAAATCCTGCTAACATAAAAGATATGTTAACATGTAGCAACATCATGTACAAGCAAAATAAAGTTACCTTTTTTGATACAGTTCTAGGTATACAATAGTGCAAGTATAATAAACAAGTATGTAATTGTCACTGAAAACTATCAACCTGTGTATGAAATGTATATGAGTGTGATGAGGTTCTTTGAGTGCTATCTCAACTAAAGGCAAAATTAGCAAAACATGGTTTCACTGTAATATTATATTTAATATTTTTATTACTATTATGACTTGGTATCAACATTCATCCAACTGGATTTCTTTAGATGAACTTAGCAATTAAAGTATGATTAATAAAAATATAAAATATATAAATCACAATTCTATGAAAACCCGTGACAGCCCTTCCGCTCTAGCATGTTGCTCTTGGTGGCACTCTTTTCAGGGTTGAAGTGGTGTCAAAACTTTAAAGGCATATAACACTGCTGAAACGTAACGTGCTGCCATGTTGTAGGATAATGTTGTAGGATGATGTGAGCAAATACGATGATGAGACAGTATTTTTATATCTGAGGTATTTCATGTAATAGAATAATATCTGAAGGACAATAGACTGTCCTTTAAACTTAATGGCTTTTTATGTTCATCGATACTAAGATGCATGAAAATGTATTCAATTTGTCATGATAATTCTTGGAACCTGGAACAGTTTTTAGATCCTTCTTAGTAATCTCTTGCAAAATTTGTGCATGATTGTGATTAACAGTTAGAAATACATTCACATGTAGTTTTCACCCTAGCAGAAACATTCCTTAAAAAATACAACCATAATTAATTTGTCAAATGTCTGTTGACTAAAAATAAGTTTTTAACTTTCTCTTTAAAAAACCATTTTTGTGACATTGTAAAAAGCAAACCAGAGCCCCAAGTGGGCTTGATATTGCTCACCTGGCTTGCATAATTTAAAAGTATACCATTTCACTATACAGGCTAAGAGCACATCCAATGTAAACTACCTCCCAAACTTTATATCATGTTGATTGTACCTATTTTACTTAATCCTGATAAAATTCTTTCTAAAAGTAAAGGCATAATTAATATGCATAACCACCTGCTCATGTTCAAAGTCATCGAAGATCTTGATCCCATCAGATAAAAAAATATAGCTTCAAGAATAGTAAGAGGCCCAGTCAGATACAAGATGACCTCATTGATATGCATCAATCTCACTCATAACTAAAACAGTCCAAATTCCTGATGAAAGCATCTATTCCAGATTTGATCAAAATCAAAGGACCAATATGGCTCCCATGTGGTAACAAGTTCAGCCAATCAGATGCAAGATTACATCAATAATATGCATAGATCTCACTCATTATCAAAACCCTTCCAAGATCTAAATCAGTGGTCCCCAACCCCTGGGTCATGAGGTCATTCTGGAGGGTTGCCTGGATTTTATTTTTAGGGTGGCAAACTTATCAAAATGTATAAACAGGGTTATGAGGCTCAGAAAAAATATTTTTTTTGGGTAGCAGCCCAAAATGAATGGGAACCATTGATCTAGATGATACAAGCAAATATTTCAAATTTGATTACAGAAATATGACTAGAAGAGTGGTAACAAGCTCAGCCAATCAGATGGATGATTACCTCATTAATATGCATGCAGCTCACTCATTATCAAACTTTTACAAGATCTTGATCAAAATCAAACGAGATATATAACCTCCAGAGTGGTAACAAGCCAATCAGATGCTAGAATGCCTCATTACTGTGGATCTCACTCATAAGCAAACCCATCTGAGATGATATAAACACATATTACAAACTGAATCAAAATCAGATAAGAAACATGGCCACCAGAGTGACAAGAAACTTGGCCAATCAGATGCAAGATTATCTCATTAATATGCATGGATGTTGACAATGATCAAATCCATCCAAGATCTTGATGACACAAAACACATATTGCAGGTGTGATTAGAATCAGATCAGAAATATAACTTCCAGTGGTAAAAAGCTCAGTCAATCAGATTCAATAAGCACTTCATTTGTATGCATGTATCTTGCTCATTATTGAATTTGCCCATGATCTTCATGATGTAACCATATATTCCAAAAAGGATTAAAACTTTACAAGAAACCACCTCAATCAATAAACTTATCTCTTTGTTATATGTGAATCTTACTTATTAATGAATCCATAAAGCTCTTGGGGATACCAACTCATAATTCAGCTTTGATAAAAAATATGGCTTCTAGAGGGGTAACAAGTTCAGTCAATCACCTCATTCCTATACTGTACACACATTTGACAGAACAGAGAAGTCAGCTTAGGACAACTAGAATGTTTGATAAAGTTTGTTGGGAGATTTTATTGCAAAAGAGGGAGAATTCAATGAGAATGACAAATTCTTCATTGTGGAACAAGTCTTTGATTTTCTTATCCCAATGAAGGCCCAGAGCTTGAGTCACTATGCCAGTAGTTTTCATTTAGTTTTGTCTGTCTGTTTGAGAACTTTTGTGCAATTATGAATCAAGAAACATCATTTTGACCAGATCTACAAGATGGTCTGCTGGAAATGGGTGACTTTTTACAGCTATAAAGCTGGCCAACAGCATCTTGGCATGTATCGACATTTGTTTCAGATTACATGAATATGGATTTCAGTGATGTCATATTCATTGACATTTGAATTAATATACTTTATTATGCTTTATGATGTATAATGTCATTCCTGGCACCATAACAGATTTAAAAACCAGCTTTATGGGAAGGGCAGATTGATTGCACATTTATGTCCTTGAACTTGATTCCAATGGCTTAAATTCCCCTTTACATCCATCAATGAATTTTGTGTGATATTCTGTCAAATTAGATTTTTGCATATTTCCATTGAAAGATAATACACATATAGATATCTCATCACACTTGAAATACATAATCCAACCCCATATTATGCTGATTAAGCTCTTTAGTAATCCAGCAAAAATCAATTACTATCTTTAATCCTTTTGGAATTATTTCAGATCACACTGTATAATCAATGTCAACAAACTTGAAACACTTAAGCCAACCAACCCTCATGACAGAATTAGAGAACATTAATTATTTTATGCTGCACAAAATTTACAACTAAATCATCTTGCCCTGCTTAAGCCAGTTCACAGTGACATAATTTACCATAAATATACTACAATGGAACCAACGTGTGAATAAAATGGGAAAAAAATAAAAAAATTCAAAAATAATTTTGTTACATGGGACATTTCAGTGAGTGATTTGAGGCAAGGGAGACAACCCTCATCTTGCAAGGAAAACCTTCCCATCTTGGATGTTTACCTGTATGGGTATATATGTATCTTGTTCACTATTGAACTCAACTGAGATCATATTGAAATAAACACATTCCCAATTTGGTCTCAATTGGATCAGAAATATATGTTTCTTTATTTACTTGTTGTGGAAAACAGAACTATTAGATATTTTTCTCAGCTGTTTTTTGCCCCGCTTATACTACAACTGTGTTTTTGTTTGAACATGACATCTTCGTGTTATACTCGAGAGTTGATTCATTTATGTTAAAACGGAATCTCATTAATTGCATTAAAAAACAACTCCTTGGTGCTCAATACTACATTGTGCACTAGACTTAACAACTAGGACTATGTTCATCTTTTTGTAAATGTAAATGGCAGTGAAAAAAATAAATGTTGTTTCAAAGATGGCTTGTGTAGAACAAGAAAACCTGATTGTTAATTTGGGAACTTAATTGAAATTCCTCTTAAATCGTCAACCTTGAAATCTGGTCAACCACTGCTAACTACACTACAACTTTCAATTTTGAACACACATTGTTTTAATTTGTCCAAACCTCACTCACTATAGAACAAAGGTAAGTCCATTTTTTCTGTCTCTACCACCTTCCTCTTAGTAAAAAATACCAGCTGACTGAATACCCTAACTTCCTGGAGTATGGAAATTCGATAGGTGGTAACCTGATTTTTCTTGGAAATTTCAACTTTCACTTTTACTGTCCTGGAAATCCATACACATCAAAACTCCAAGATTCTATTCACATTTTCAAACTCACTCAGTCATTTAGCCAACCTACCCAGAACCATGGTTACATTTTAGACTGGATTCTTCATGGATCTGATTATACTATTCTACAGTCTTCGTTGGTGTCACATGAACTTGCATCAGTTCACATCTGCATCACATGCCATCTCAGTATATCAGTCCCTAACCCTCCATCTCTGTTTGCTACTAAGAGAAACCTCTATATGATAAATAGAACCCAACTAATGCATGACATCAGAGCAAAAGCAAACCTATCAACTTCATTACTTCCTGAAGCAGTACATCTTGATAAGTTGCTTGTGGTTATTACTTGACAAACATGCCCCAGCAACCAAGTTCGAAGGATCAATTTAGAAGTGTTCTCCATGATATAGTAGTGTTAAAGACCAGCTTCACACTGCTAAAAGATAACGCCATAAAGTAGAGAGGATTTGGCTTTCCACCAGCCTCACTATTCATAAGCAGATCTATGAAGCCATTACAAAGAATGTTAAAAACACGGTTCATTCAGCAAAATCTGCCTGAAACAGTTCCAGTGCAAAGAGCACTTTAAGTTTATGAACAAGCTAATGTCAAGCAGCAAATGTACACCACTTCCAATGATCTTCTTTCTGATCAACCTTTTTGCAAATTTCTACCATTATAAAGTTAAATCCATTATATATAATCTTGACAACAGAATTTCATACTCATCATCATCACAGTTGTGATACAGGATATACACAGCAACCTTTAACAGCATTTAAACCTTTCTCAATTAGGTATTTATAATTGTGATGAAAAGCACCCCAAAGTGATGTGAACTCGATCTGATTCCAACATCATTGCTACATTAGTGCTTAGATTCAATACTGTCTTCACTAACCGATGTTATGAATAGTTCTCTATCATCCAGGGAATTCCCATGATTTTCCAAAACTGCCATTGTTAAGCCTCTCTTGAAGAAACCAACACTCGACCATAACGATTTAAAGGACTAAAGAATTTGTTCTATCCCAACTTGTATCTCATCTGAATTAAAATAGTCAAATGCCAACATTAAATTTACAGTCAGAATGAAACCTAGGTGTCACTCTTGACAGTACACTCTCATTATGCCAACATGTAATAAATAAACATATTCAATGCTGCATATCTGGAGCTAAGATGCATAAGCTCCTAACCACGTTTCTTTCAACGTTGATGCCATTAAGACACTTGTGTGTTCCTTAGTACTTTGAGGACTGGACTAAAGTAATTCACTTCTATCTGGTTCATCTCAGCATCTACTACAGAAACTTCAAAAAGTTCAAAACATAGCTGCTGAGATAATCCTTTGAGATATAACTGGGCACTCTTCCCCTTGCTCTGCAAACTTCACTGACAACCTGTTCGATAAAGAATCAAACAACAAAATCTGTTCACTATGCTACATTGTGTTGACTGGCTCCAGTTCAATATACCTATCTAACCTCACCCATGTGTACACCCTATCTAGAAACTTACGCTCATCTTCCAACACTGGCATTCTCATTGTTCCCACTGTTAAAATGACATCATACAGATGTTCTATTGCTTATCAAGCACCACCTACATGGAACAAGTTGCACATATAGACACAAGGACACTGTCATCTCATTCAAGAGTGCTCTTAAATCTCACCTATTTTGACTATAAGAACAGACTCAAAGATTAAATGCTGTTTACTTCCTTAATTATTGTCAGCATCTTTTTGTTTTGTGATGTCATACTGTTTGTTTTTGTAATCTTGTTGGTGTATATGTTTTTATGTGTTATCTAATAATTTAAACTCATAAAGATTAAGTGCTGTACTAAGTCCATTTGAATATTATTATTATTAAATATGGCTCAATAGTGGCAATAAGGTTAGCCAATGAAGTGCAAGATCACCTCATTAATATGCATGGAAGGATACATACAACAGACAAGGGACACATGGCAATACCAAATGCTCCCTTGACCTTATGGCCTAGTGAGGCAAAATCCAGTCATTCTAACACACTTTGTTGTAATTTTTCCCTTTTTTCTTTTTTAATATTTAAAGGAAAATGGAACAGTCCTTAACTCAAAATAATAAAACCTTCTCACCAGGCCTTGTGATGGCTTCATAGCGTGCTTTAGTTCCAGTAATGCTCAAACATTCCCAGTATAGGACTTAAAAGAAGGATAAAATATTCTTTATTATAAGTAAATACAACTCTTCAACATAAACTGTTTTCAGTAAAAATAACTCCCACTTTCTTGATGCTAGTATAAAAGAGTCATGCAGTTCCATGTATTATTTACAATTATACAGCTGAAAACCAAAACTCATGGTTTATAATTATGGAGTTCTGCCCTTTATAATTAGGAACAACATGCAAAAGGAATAAGGTAAAGTTCTGAACTTGATTCACAAAGTCTGGTCTGTGTCCAATAATGCTAACATCTTACTGTACAGATTGTGTCCAGTAAGGCTAATGATAGGTAGTACTAGGCTAACACTCTTACTGGACAGGTTGTGTCCAGTAAGGCTAATGCCAGGTAGTACTAGGCTAACAATCTTACTGTACAGGTTGTGTCCAATAAGGCTAATGCCAGGTAGTACTAGGCTAACAATCTTACTGTACAGGTTGTGTCCAATAAGGCTAATGCCAGGTAGTACAAGGCTAACACTCTTACTGGACAGGTTGTGTCCAGTAAGGCTAATGCCAGGTAGTACTAGGCTAACAATCTTACTGTACAGGTTGTGTCCAATAAGGCTAATGCCAGGTAGTACTAGGCTAACATTCTTACTGTACAGTCTGTGTCTAGTACAAATACTAAGGTAATGATTCTACTGTACAGGTTGTGTCCAGTAAGGCTAATGCTAGGTAGTACTAGGCTAACAATCTTACTGTACAGGTTGTGTCCAGTAAGGCTAATGATAGGTAGTACTAGGCTAACAATCTTATTGTACAGGTTGTGTCCAGTAAGGCTAATGCTAGAAGTACTAGGCTAACAATCTTACTGTACAGGTTGTGTCCAGTAAGGCTAATGATAGGTAGTACTAGGCTAACAATCTTATTGTACAGGTTGTGTCCAGTAAGGCTAACACCATGCAGTACTAGGCTAACAATCTTACTGGACAGGTTGTGTCCAGTAAGGCTAACACTAGGCAGTACTAGGCTAACAATCTTACTGTACAGGTTGTGTCCAGTAAGGCTAATGCTAGGTAGTACTAGGCTAACATTCTTACTGTACAGTCTGTGTGTAGTACAAATACTAAGGTAATGATTCTACTGTACAGGTTGTGTCCAGTAAGGCTAATGCTAGGTAGTACCAGGTTAAGAATCTTACTGTACAGTCTGTGTCTAGTACAAATACTAAGGTAATGATTCTACTGTACAGGTTGTGTCCAGTAAGGCTAATGCTAGGTAGTACTAGGCTAACATTCTTACTGTACAGTCTGTGTCTAGTACAAATACTAAGGTAATGATTCTACTGTACAGGTTGTGTCCAGTAAGGCTAATGCTAGGTAGTACTAGGCTAACATTCTTACTGTACAATCTGTGTCTAGTACAAATACTAAGGTAATGATTCTACTGTACAGGTTGTGTCCAGTAAGGCTAATGCTAGCTAGTACCAGGTTAAGAATCTTACTGTTGTGAGTGACACAAGTTAATAGTTGACAAAAGTTGCATGTCATGTGAATATTATATGTAAATTTTGTTTCATTCCAATAGAAGATTGTCAACTGGATCTTGTATCCAATAGGAGATTGTTAACTGGATATTGTATCCAATAGAAGATTGTCAACTGGATCTTGTATCCAATAGGAGATTGTTAACTGGATATTGTATCCAACAGGAGATTGTTAACTGGATCTTGTAAATGGAGTCGATGAGAACATATATACATTGTTTATTTTCCCATGAATTTCACATGCATGATGTATATTTAGACATATTTACTTGCCAATATACTGAATTGTTTATTTCTGAATTTGTGAGGAGCCTGGTTTAAACATCAGAAATAATTAAATGCAAGGATCTGCTCATCATGTCAGTCAGTGGAGCCAAATTATCTTAAATGTTATCTTTAATGATTTCAACCCTGCACTTTCAGTAAAGACTGGTAAATATGTTTATGAAATTAAGCCTAACAGTTTTATGAAGAAAGAACTTTGTCCAAACATATGTCTTTCTCATGAAGGAAAAATGTTAGAGAATTTTCGTGGCAGGTTAATCAAACTACTATCTTTAGATCAGTGTTTCTGAATACAAATGCTTTCGTTTTTGGAGTAAAAATTTGTCTTCTGTATTTTTAAAACAAATGTCCTAAGTTAAGAAATTTTAACTGGAGATTTAATACACACACACACACACACATATATATATATATATATATATATATATATATATATATATATATATATATATATATATATATAGACTGGTTCCTTTTCCTAGTGGCCAAGTGATAAGCATACCAATTCCAAGGCATGCCCCTTGGCAAGGCACTTTTCTCGAATTACCTCAGCATGATGTTTAAGAAAACAATATAAAAAATTTATTCCTACTGTTCATACTTCATTTTTTGTGTGCTATTTATCTAATGTCAATTTTCCTTCGACAAACCCAACACACAGCACAATATTTAGCACCTGTCCCCCTTGTCCATACATAGCACTTACAACACAGAACACAGCATGAGTGTCATCCCTTGTCCCCTTTATCCACATATAGCAACACAACACACATCACTCTGTTTATCATTTGTTGTTTGACATTATGATTCCTATCACAGAGTAATGGGCTAACATTTCTTATCAGCCTTAATGACCCAATCAACTCACAGGTCAGACAGTATCTATTCAATTAAAGATCATCAAGTGGTTAAATGACCCAATAAAGTCACAGGCTGGACAGTAACCATTCATTAAAGATGATGAAGTGGTTAAAGTTTCAAATGACCCTATCAAGTCACAGGTCAGATGGTATCCATTCAGTGAAAGATCATCATGTGGTTACAATGTCAAATGAGGCCAAATACCAAAAAGCAACTGAACTAAAAGTCTAACTAAGTATATTTTACTTTTTAATGGACCTTTTTTTGTGCCTTGAAATCAGTATATTAATGTTATTACTTAAATGTGTTTGTTTTGAAATTAAAGGACTAATGAAGGATTACTGTGAGGTTTCCAACACTTTTTAGTACATTTCTGAAGCTAACTTCAAATTTAAGCAGTTTTTGAGGTATATTTCCACCTTCCCTGGGTACTAGGTATGTTTAAAAAGCACGGAACAGCCCTGCAGCTAATGACAATTACAGTACTAAATAGTCACATTTCAATTTTCTCTCATTGTTTCTATTTTTCCTTTTCCTTTTCCTTTCTTCTTCATTCACACATGTTTGTTTAGTACTATCTGGCCCTGCAGGATTGGCAACATTTCATGCCATAGAATGAATGATCACAGATGTTGTGCTTGGGTACCAGGTGGCACCATGGAAACTTGTCTGAACAGGATGGATCTGGAAAAAAATATGTGACACATCAGATAGCAATGCATATATGAAAACAAATGATATAGCCTCTCATACAGCTCTTAACAATTGATCCCAAAAAGCTAAGCCACAGTTCACCATGTGACCTTGAGTGTTAACATCTGCAACCATTATGCCCAAGAATGTTCCATGTGCATTGATGAATCTAATTCAAAGGCTGGTGCATTATCCAAAGACCTTAGTTTTCCCTGAACAGTAACCTTGACCTTCAACCTTCACATCAGTAGTGATATTTGTATCTCATGGTAAATATCTTTACTTCGATATTAATTCTTCTAAGGCCATACTAGATACATTTGCAAGATCCAGTATCTTTAATCATGGACCACATATCTAAAGTTTAAACAACTGTTCCATGTGACCATGACTATCTAGCTCCTTGAACATCAATCTCTAATGATATTTCTCCCCACCCCACATCTGTGGACAAAGCCTCATGAGAATCTCTTAATAAAAACAGGATACTGAACTTTCAATTTTTATTTAGCCAAACGTTGATGCTGGAAGAATGGACAGGCAGCTTGTAACTTACCTTTTGCCATATTCACTGCATGTGAGACAAAAACTACAATTTAACTGCACATAATATACCACAACTGTTATTGCATAAAGGCTGGAAATCTCACATGTGAGAAATGCTGCCTTAGACCTTGGACGTTGGTTCTTTAACAAATGTGAGGAATTCTACTCTGGACCTGGACTTTGGTCCTTTGACTTATATAAGACAATCCTGCCCTGGACCTGGACTTTGGTACTCTGACTTATATAAGAAAATACTGCCCTGGACCTGGAATTTGGTCCTTTGACTTATATAAGAAAATACTGCCCTGGACCTGGAATTTGGTCCTCTGACTTGTATAAGAAAATACTGCCCTGGACCTGGACTTTGGTCCTTTGACTTATATAAGAAACTACTGCCCTGGACCTGGAATTTGGTCCTTTGACTTATATAAGACAATACTGCCCTGGACCTGGAATTTGGTCCTCTGACTTGTATAAGAAAATACTGCCCTGGACCTGGACTTTGGTCCTCTGACTTATATAAGACAATACTGCCCTGGACCTGGACTTTGGTCCTTTGACTTATATAAGACAATCCTGCCCTGGACCTGGAATTTGGTCCTCTGAATTATATAAGAAAATTCTGCCCTGGACCTGGAATTTGGTACTCTGAATTATATAAGAAAATACTGCCCTGGACCTGGAATTTGGTCCTCTGACTTGTATAAGAAAATACTGCCCTGGACCTGGACTTTGGTCCTTTGACTTGTATAAGAAAATACTGCCCTGGACCTGGAATTTGGTCCTCTGAATTATATAAGAAAATTCTGCCCTGGACCTGGAATTTGGTCCTCTGACTTATATAAGAAACTACTGCCCTGGACCTGGACTTTGGTCCTCTGAATTATATAAGAAAATACTGCTCTGGACCTGGAATTTGGTCCTTTGACTTATATAAGACAATACTGCCCAGGACCTGGACTTTGGTCCTCTGAATTATATAAGAAAATACTGCCCTGGACCTGGAATTTGGTCCTTTGACTTATATAAGAAAATACCACCCTGGACCTGGACTTTGGTCCTTTGACTTATATAAGAAATTACTGCCCTGGACCTTTGACATACACTTCATTTAATGAGGCATTATCACAAAGAAATTTTCATTTTGATCTTTAGCTATCTATAAACTTAAAATTTATGATGCTTTTAGAAACAAATAAAAAGTAAATGTTATAAAGAAAGGATGAGAAATGTTTTAAAAATTACTTCCAGTCCTAGAATCATTTGCTTGTGCTGCCCCCACCCCCTTTGAAGAATGCCAATTCTGCCTGTGTAAAGTAAGCATTTCCATTTTCACTCCACACACTTAAGAATTCAGAATGAACATTAGAAAGACCTGATAAATATGTACCATCTGTTATTTATATTAAATTATATTTCACTTGACCTTTGTTTATAATTGAGGGTTGAGGTTGGCCTATTTGACTATTCTCAGGTTATAAATAGGTTGTTTACTAATGTTTGCTTACAAATATAGGATGTTCTGGTAGCAAAGTTCTGACTCGCATCCTGGTCATTTTAGTGTGTCTTATGTTTATATAAGGTGGTGGTCAACAAAATTATTCACTCCTCCTTTAAGTTCATTCTATGAAATTCTATACTGTTGCATTCAGATATGTGAGAATAATCATTTATTAAAAATGATTCATTGGAATTACAAAGTGCTCACTGACATTTTAGACTAAATTACTATTTTGGGATTATTGTGAATTCATTTAAAGACAATCTGGATTATATCATTGTGATACATCAAGATTCTCAGTACATCAGCCTATTTGAGACTATTGGTACTTCATCACATTCAGTAGTGGAATTCATTTAGAACTTTTTGGACATGTGATATAATGTTTAGGATTATTTGGGATTTAGTTCACAGTGCCGTAAGTTCCTCTTAAATTTTCACTTTGTAGCTTTGATAAATACATTTTTTGTTGAGTTTAATTAAGTAGTGATTGTGTTATGTACATTTAATTTGTAATTGTTTGCTAGTGTTTTTATCATTATGTGTTATGAGCAATTGTAATTTGTAATTGACCTTGTCCAAAATTAAGTTCATTGTGTACCTGACTAGGGTAGTTAATTCTGTAAACAAGATAATACACAGCTTATATTTTTCTTTCCTCTGCACATTGTTATGCTCTTCTAAAGAAGGCCTCAAGGGAGAATAGTCCTTGACTAATGAATCATCCTCTGTAAACAAAATATTATTATTATTATTATTATTATTATTATTATTATTATTATTGTGAGTGTAGGTTAAATATTAAGAACATTATCTTAATCTGTGTCAAGGACATTGGTATTCCCACATGGATGGATGTGTTGTACCTGATATTTATCAAGATTCTTTATTATAATTTTACTAATAAATTATATCTTGCTGACAAGCTTGAATTTTCTAGAAATGAACTTTTGACCCTCATCTTGGTTCTACTTTTGTACCTTAGCTTTTTTGGTATAATCTTGTTTACTTGAAGAAAAAAAAACAATTCTAGCAATAACATCTGAAACACGATATTTGTATTGTGTTCAGTTTTTTTTATAAGGATTTATTCAAATTATTCACTGGAGTTACAAAGCGCTCAATAATATTCTTGGATAAAACATTAACTTGGAATTATAGTGATTTCAGACAAGGTTATCTTGGATTATATTATTGTAATTCATCGAAAGGCTGTTGGCACATCTCCATTTCACATGCTACAACACATTCAGAGTTGAAGCTTTTTTTGAACACCACTGGAATTTAATTAGAACTTTATTCTTAAGGACTGGAGATAGAAATTTTTCTTTGGACTATTTAGGATTTAATTCATAATACTGAAAGTTCTTTTTAAGTTTTAGCTTTATAATCAAGGGACAAATTATTTTTTGAATTTGATAAAACTTGTGGGTTTTTCTCTTTTCTGTTACTTAAAGACTACAGAGTCATAACAGTTTTGCTTCTTTCTTTTAAGGCCATAGATACATAATGCATCTGAGATAAAAGGAGTGAAATGGGAATAAGGCAGAGACTTGACTATGTACAGAATATATTTAGGTATCAGACCATTAATTATTTTATAGGCAGGAAACCAGTCTGCTGAGGGGGAATACAAATAGATAACTAAATCTTTTGAGATGCACCCATTGGATAATAAATAGGTTCAATTTTCTTCCATTATTAATTTTATAAACTTCAGTTTATGTATTATAGTTGACAACAAAATAGCTATATTTATTTTTTTATATCCTGTATTTAATTTCTACTGACAAAAATTTGGCCTTTTTGGTGCATGGCTATGTTATTATGTATGTGCAGACCAAGGAGCCTCCATATACAACAGCATCAGGTTCAAAAACATGCTGTGTAGCACCTGTTTTTCAACGCTGAAAAATTTCTCTAACTCTAATGAATGGAACCACGTGTAGTTTGTATGTCAAGAAGAACTTATTTTTATTCTTTAATTTATATTAGCATTAATGAGACATAAATTAGTGGACCAACATTCTCAATCTACAATCATCTGTCAGTGAGGAGGCAATTGATCAAATGCCCAAAGAAAAATCTCTTGCTGATCCTCCAACACTGAATGAAACTGAAAGCAATTAACCTGCTATCAAATGGCAAGCACCTGGAGCAGATGCTGTACCAGCAGAAATCTACAAAGCTGAAGGCTTGCACATGACTCAGAAACTGAATAACTCTTCAAGTCAATGTGGACAATAGCAACTATACCCCAGGAATACAAAAAGGAAGCCATCATCCCCATATACATGTGGAAAGGCAACAGACAATCCTATTACAACTATTGGGGCATCTCCTTTCTGTCAATAGCTGACACAATTCTTTCAAGTACTCTGCTGAATTGCCTCGTGCCTCACTTCAATCAACGGCTTCTGCCTACTAGTTACTGTAGCTTCAGGAAAGGACAAGGAACTACGGCCAGGTTGTTTTCAGCTTGTCAATTCCTTCAGAAATGCCAGGAACAGAACTCCATTCTGTAGATGACATTCACTGACCTAAAAAAAGAAGCCCCCAACACATTCAGTCATGCCAGCCTCACTTAATCATGATGGTTTATCAATTCCATGATGCCATGCTGACTCACACTGTGGTTGATTGCAAGTCATCTGAACCATTCCAATCATCAACGTTTTCAAGCAAGGCTACATGTTGGCTCCAATACACTACTCTTCAATCTGAAGTCATCTGAAACAATTATAGATTTATATCCTATGACACAGGTATCAACATCAGATACCAGACTAATGCAAGCTCTTCCATCTGAGGAGACTACAGGCAAAGATGAAGTTACAAGAAGTGGCTGTTCATGATCTCCTCTTTGCCAACAACTGTTCCCTGGATGTCAATCTGACTTGTAACACGGATCATTTCTCTTCAGTTTGAGACAATTTTGATCTCTGAATCAGTAACAAGTAAGAGGCAATGCACCAACCTGAACCAGGAAAGGTTACCAAATTAGTGAATAGCCACCAGGCAATTGACAAGTTCACCTACTTTGGCAGTAAACCTGTACATGCAGTTAACACTGATTATAAAACCAAAGTCAGTGTTGCCAAATCAAGTGTGACCTCTGGCAAACTAAGTTCAAATGTGTCGAAGCAGAGAGGCATGAGTCTGGAAACAAAACTGAAGGTCTGCAATGCCAATGTGATGCTACCCTGCTGCATGCATGCAAAACCTGGACAGCATATAAAATGCCATGCCCAGAACCTGAACCATTTTCACACTGGCTGCCTGAGGAGGCTAATGATGAGGATAAGATGGCAGGACAAATCTCAGACACTGATGCTGTCAAACAGGCAGGCACCCCAAAAATCCAAACTGTACTAAAGAAATTACAGATGTGATTGGCAGGTCATGTCACCAGGATATCAGAAGAGCAACTACCAAAGATCTTCCATTGCAAGTTGAAGGAGGGAAAGCAATCTCAGGGAGGTAAGAAAAAGTTCCTCCAGTCATCCTTGAAACACTGACTCTCACAGGACTGCACTACCTGGTCTAGTCTCATTAATACTGGAGCTACAGGATATGAGCTGAGGCAGGGCTGAAGCGAGACCAACTTTGGAACAATGCCAGATTTAGGCATAAGCTAAACAAGCTACGGCTTTGGGCCTCACAGTCTGACCTCAGTCTGAATGGGCCTCTCAAATTTATTTTATACCAAATAGGGCCTCCACAGCTTCCCATAGCTTAGGGCCTCGCTATGTCTAAATCTGAAACTGACTGTAACACATCATCTCTTGTTGGTTATTTCCTGTCCAGTGTAACACAGACGGTTCAGAGCATACAACCTGGACATGTGAACCAGTCACATGCTCGCAGAAACCAAACCAGTTAATGATGTCATATTCATCTTCAAACTTGAATGACAAACAACATTTTAAAAAATGACTCAATGTATTCTGATTAATAAAAACACATGCCTCAATAACCTCAAATATAAGCAATTACTTATCTTTCATTCTCGTACATGCACTAAAGGAATACAATTACATAACATAATTCACATCCTTTAACTGTCAAACTGTGCACACAAGGTATCCATGGACGGACAAATTCAACACATGCTGTTTTGTTCCCAGAACATGAGTGATATTTGTGCTTTTGCCTTGAGCAGACCTCATAAACAACTGAGAACTGTAAAGAAAATAAAAGGGCATTCTGTGAGAAGAAAGTAATTTATCTGCTGTGATCTTAAATAAAAGTACCCTCCTTACTGATATGCACACAACAGTTGCATACATGCGACAGAATATAGCAAGAATTACCTGATACGTCAATATGGACTTTTCCCCATTATTGTTATTATTTGCTCATAGGTCAACATGGACTTTTTCACATACTGGTCATTATTATCCAACAGGTCAACATGGACTTTTTCACATAATGGTCATTATTATCCAACAGGTCAACATGGACTTTTTCACATAATGTTCATTATTATCCAACAGGTCAACATGGACTTTTTCACATAATGGTCATTATTATCCAACAGGTCAACATGGACTTTTTCACATATTGGTCATTATTATCCAACAGGTCAACATGGACTTTTTCACATAATGGTCATTATTATCCAACAGGTCAACATGGACTTTTTCACAAAACTGTTATTATTACCAGATAGGTCAACATGGGCTTTTTTCCATGATTGGTATTACCGGTATTACCAGACAGGGCAACATGGCCTTTTCCTATAATTGGTATTATTACCAGATAAGTCAACATTGACTTCTTCCCATAATTAGGATTTATATTGATAATTATGTTCATGTGCTGCATACCTTAGATTGAGTTCATATTGTTTTCTGAATACTGTATTAGATCTTGATCAAAACATCTATCTGTTTGACCTTTCCTTGAAATAGTTGCCATGGCCTGGTCCACCTGATGAATATGTATAGTTGCATGCAGGCACTGTGCATGGTGCATCTGAAATAATTCTGCCACACTTAAAGGACAGGTAGTATGCACACTGATAGATATTTATTGACTCTACAAGGCTCCTTGTGAATATTCATGTTTATCAATCCGATGGGTCATTCTGGTTGACCTCTGTCTTAGTGTTTATCTGCTTGCATGAAAGCAAGGCATGACATTACAAAAATCACTTTATTTCCAAGTTGGGGCCAGGGTGGCCAAGTGGTCTAAAGTGTTTGCCTTTACTGATCACTGCCATCTCACCTCTGAGTGGTTTCCAGTCTTGGGCTCGGCGAATCTGATTATGTGAGAAAGCTGCCAGTAGCTTCACATGGGTTGGTGGTTCTTACTGAGGTTTTCACAGGTTCTTCCTCCACCAATTATAGTGGCTCCCAAGTATAGCCTACATTACAGTAAGAAATGGCATTAAACCCAAAACAACAACAACAACAATTACCATGTCAGATTTCCTTATTTATTAATCATGTGCTTAGTTTAAAAATTGACAGAGAGTAATGAAATTATTTTAAGCATCAACTGTGTCAAACTGAAAATATACCCAATTTCTTTTTATGCCAGGGCACAGGAAGTGATGTAAATTAATGGATAAAACCAGGTCATGGACCGGATCCAGTCCGTGGGCCATATTTTTCCACCCCTGCTTTATGCTCTCTGCCCCTTTCTTAACCTTCATCTTTCTGACCCATTTACTATCCAGTTGATCCATGTACCATTTCAGACCCAATTGTAAAGTTTGCAAAATATACTTAATGTTTTTGTTAAGTTATTTTAGTCATTTAATTCATACATTTTTTAGCACTTACATTTTTACACCTAATTATTTTTCATTGGAGATATTTGTCGCAAGCAATATAATAAAACTGAATTATTCAAACTGACATGAGAATGCCCCCCCCCATTGTAATCATAAGTATAAATGGGATTTGGAGTTTACAAAGCAATCCTCACCTCGATTTGGACAGTGATATTTCTGGCAGTACTGGCTTTCGACTGGTTTACTGTTCTTATCACACCCGTTGGCTAGCTGGGATATTTCCTCCAACATACAATGCACCAGTCTGGTTCGGACACCAGTTCCACATGTAACAGAGCACTGTAGACAAGAAGTATTATCAGATATGAAATTCAGCTAATTTTGTATATTATTGAACCTGCATATATATATATATATATATATATATATATATATATATATATATATATATATATATATATATATATATATATGATAAAATCAATTGAAAGAAACCATCATGAAGTTTAGAATTGTATCTTTATTTCCTTTATAAGCATTATTATTTGACAAAATTAGAGTCACAAATACCATAAAGTGAAAAATATAATTAACTGACATGAACTAAAATTATTACTATGTCTCTCTATTTACCCCCTCACATACATGCATGAAGTTTTAATCATTCTTTCCATACATGGTTTATTACATAACAGTCAGCAGCTATGGACCCCAACTACTGCCTTATAAATGAATGGAAAAAATATCAGAGATTCAATTTGTGTGACATGTAAGACAAATGAACCGAAAACTATCAGATGGCCATATGCTAACTTGACAAGCTGGCCATTGGATATAAAGTGCCAATAATTATTAGATGCATTAACTTATCATTTCATCTTCCAAATTGTTTAAACACTCTATAATCAAAAAGCACATAAAAGTCATGAAAGCTTATCTCCCAGACTTGTAAAAAAAATTCTCTACAATTGAATAATTTACCCAGGGTCTGTATTATAGTTATCACTACATCAAATGACATGTATATGTAACTATACTGAGTCACAATGTGTCAGCACATCAGACTTTTAGAACAAAAGCTGTTTAGCCTAAGCTTGAAATTAAAAAAATGGAAATTTTAAAGTAAATTATGTTTTCTCCAAAACTACTCACCCAGTTGCATTAACATTTAGAAATAACTCTCTACAACCTACAAATGCAGCTGTCAATGAAAGACAATAAGTTGTTCTGCCCATATGTATGAATGTGTGTGTGTATGTATGTATATATATATATATATATATATATATATATATATATATATATATATATATATGTATGTATCAAGTAGATCAAGGGAAGTAACACATACAGATTAACTCCCTTGTTCCTGTAAGCTGGCTATCTGTATCCTACAGATTTGCTAGCCTAAGCTTCTTCTCAGCAGACATCATGTAGTGTTGTTAAAATAAGTACGCACATATCCACAAGAAAATCCTCCATATATTTAAGAACTGGATAAGTTAATGCGCAAGCAAAGCACAGGTGATAGGCCAATTAAGATGTGTTACACTCAACACAGAATTCAGGTTTATCAATAATTAGGTCAATAAGCGAGCTTTAGCTGTGACTGAGAATAGCTTATATATTTTTTAAAAATAAACTCTTATGTGAGATTTACCTCTGACCAGGGAGAAGAATACCATTTGGGTTTTTCTTTCTCAATGCAAGATGGGAGATTACAGGCCTCCTCCAGTGTGAGATTCATATGAGGAAGATGCTTGCAATTACTTTTCACTGCTGATTTAAGCTTCCCAGTGACAAGATGCTTCTTAGCACATTTCATCTCTCTGCTGCGTACTCCTTCACCACAAGTCACTGTACACTAAAGGAAATAAAATAAGAAAATACTTCATCTTCAATTACCTCCCCAAATTTGGCCTGAAATCTGTGTGTGAATTACCATATTACACGCACATTTTTAAATCTCTATTTTTTTCTCTATTTTTATTTGTACACTTTCAAGTCATTAAATCTCTTCACCATTGTTTGTACTTTCATGTTTTTTAATGATAACCTGTCTTTATATTTTAAAGAATTCGAAAATGTATGTACACTATTTCTCCCATGGTAAGCCTAGAATGCTTGCCTTATAAATTGACTCAAAAGTTGGCAATAGTTTTATCATTAGGGTTTAATATAAAAGCATATCGGTAATTAAGAACTAGCAGAAAGTTATAAATTATGCATTTCTCAAAAATTAGGAAAGCTCACATATAAGCCATTGTCTTGCTTTGCCCAGAAAGCAACAAGCAGTAGCTACCACTTTATGCACATGTAGCAACTATGAGAAATGTTTATCATCTCGGTGAAATGTAATGTACTTTTCCACCATTTTTCAAGAGTTAAGTGGGCTCCATCAGTCTGCTCCATTGAGTAGATATTTGTAAGTCCACTTAAAATTCAGCCTGCAGGAAAATAGGGAGGAAGTTTACCTCTCCCAAATGGTTTCATTATATTTACATGTAGAATTTTAAGTAGATCATAGCTTTCCCTCTTGAATGACCCAAAACTTAAGAGTACCATTATTTTTCTTACAGCTTTCCCTCTAAATGTGAGAAAAATATACTTGTCATTTAGAATTCTTTCTACTTTTGCAATATACAGGATATATTATTTGCACATTATATGTATGGTATGAGAGTTTACATATTTATTGGTTTCTGTTATCTTTTCCTGAGTGAATTTATGCACAGGGAATTACTATTTTATATAAGACAAATAATGTCTTATTTTTAAATTTACTCTTGGCAGGACATACACTTCAGTTTGAAATTATTTCTCAGTGAACTAGTTGCAATAATCTGCTACTTGTCTGAACAATGAAAAATCTTGGACTATTTAAAATAATGCATTTTTAGCCCTTGTTTTAAGGATTTAATATTTTTGATTTTCTCTTTTTAATATACAGTGTTCCAGCTCTCATAATCAATCAACGTGATACAGACTGTTATATAAGTCATGAATCAGTGTCACACAGTTTGTTAATAATATCTGGACTCAACATCATACAGACTGTTACATTTGTCAGGAATCAAATGTTTGTTACTATTATCTGGAATCAATGTGATACAGACTGTTACTAATGTCAGGAATCAATGTGATACAGACTATTTCTCATATCTGGAATCAATGGGATATACCCTATTACTAATGTCTGTAATCAATGTGACACAGACTGTTATAATGTTTGGAATCAAAGTGTTACAGAGTGTTACTAATGTCTGGAATCAGTGTGATACAGAATGTTATTAATATCTGGGATCAATGTGATACAGACTCTTACATATGTCAAGAATCAATGTGATACAGTTTGCTACTAATATCTCAAATCAATGTGATACAGTTTGCTACTAATATCTCAAATCAATGTGATACAGGCTGTTTATATGTCATAAAACAGTGTGATACAGTTTGTTACTAATATCTCGATGCAATATTATAAAAACTGTTACATTTGTCAGGAATCAGTGCAATACAGACTATTACTAATATCTGGAATCAATGTAATACAGACTGTTACTAATGTCTGGAATTAATGTAATACAGAGAGTTACATATGTCTGGAATTAATGTGACATAGATTGTTTCATATGTCTGGAATCAATGTGATACAGACTGTTACTAACATCTGGAATCAATGTGATACATACTGTTATTAATATCTGGAATCAATGTCATAAATGCTGTTACTAATGTCTGGAATCAAAGTGTTACAGAGTGTTACTAATGTCTGGAATCAATGTGATAGATACTGTTATTAATATCTGGAATCACTGTGATACAGACTGTTACTAATGTCTGGAATCAAACTGTAACAGAGTGTTACTAATGTCTGGAATCAATGTGATGCAGACTGTTACAAATTTCTGGAATCAATGTGACACAGACTGTACATATGTCTGGAATCAATGTGACACAGACTGTACATATGTCTGGAATCAATGTGACACAGACTGTTTCATATGTCTAGAATCAATGTGATTCAGACTGTTATTAATGTCTGAAATCAATGGGATACAGACTGTTACATGTCTGGAATCAATGTGACACAGACTGTTACTAATAGCATTTTAAAAAATGGGAATCTGTTTTTAAACTTGTTTTACTATCATTGGTGTCATGTTTTGTGTATACACAGTGTAAAACCATTTTAAAACCTTGTTGTTTAAATCAGGGTACATGTATCTCCAGGTTCTAACAATCTTTTTTCTCCTTTCATTCTTTTTCCCATTTCTGCAGAATATTTTCCTTATCTTTTACAAAGTAGCCTTTCTTAGTTCTCCAACATAAATATTTTCAACTCTCTCCTTGTCATAAAGTCATATTACTTTCACTTTTTCTTCTACTTTGAGATACTTTCTTTTCCTCGAAGACATGTTGAACTTTTTGCAATAACTTATTCCTATGTTGCCAGCTAGATCACTGTTAAAACAATTTGTAGCATTTAAACGAAATGCCATGCGTTTTTAAAGAAAGTAATCTTGTTACATTGCTCATAGTCTGGTATCCTGTGTCTGTGTCTTTTCTCTATATGGGAGAAGCAGCTACCATACCATTCATATGTCAAGCAGACTTGTGCAAAACAGTAAGTTGCATCACAACTGTTAGCTTTTGTAATGTTGATAATTATTGCCAGCAATAAGAGCCACTAATTATGAAAGTGAAAAAACTAATTGACATCTTAGGAAAACCATAAAAATAATTCACACCATTTTATGCTAACTTGCATTAAGCAGTACTGTGCCTCTCTGCTGTTAGTTACTGTAATCTTGGGAGTTATTGGCAGTAATAGTAAACAGCAATTATCAAAGTGACAAAATCTGACATCTTAGGATCACATGGATTAAAGTATTGTTCTTTATTGGCATGTTGGAAAAAATGTGGCTGCTTGTGCGGGGAAAATTTTAAAATTTTTACACTAATACTCTGGCTGATTAGATTTTTACATTTATTAATCTTTAATCTTGTAGAATTAGATTTTTACTGTTATCTTCCTTAAAGTTTTTTTGCAATTTCATATTTTCTAATTTTGTTCGCTTAATTTTTTAATCTGCACTGTATAGCCAGTATTGTGCTGACATGTTGGTGAACCCTATTCATATATACATTGCTAATCATTTGTATATACATGTAACATTAATTATCTCCCTTGTATTGCCTCCATCCTGTCAGCACTCAGTATATAGTTGGATCACAGCAATTTGACACTTTACAAGGATTCCCACCCATAATCTATCAATCAGTCTATCTATCTATCTATCTATCTGTCTGTCTGTCCGCATGCCTGTAGGTCTGTGTGTGTGTGTGATTAGGATTTTTAACATATCTTTAATAATTTTTCAGTCTTATTGCTACGATGTCTGCAGTGTGGCAGTTTATAGTGATGTCTAGCACTGAGGCAACATGCAGCAGACATGTATGATGATGTCCCACCCAGTCACATTATCCTGGCCTGTATGTCTGTCTGTGTATATATATATATATATATATATATATATATATATATATATATATATATATATATATATATATATAGGGAAGAAACAAATGATTGATATTTTTCTCTCTTACATGACTCCATGCTGTTAGAACCCATTGAGCAGTGGGATCAGAGCACTTCTTAGATTTACAAGGCTTAGAGTCTCTTGGCTGCTTCTTTTGCTTACACATGCTTGGGGGCAGAACCACATGCCCATTCTTGGTTTTACTCCTGCATACAATCTCCCTAGATTTGGATCCCAGACCACATGTCACTGAGCACTGAAGTAGAAGAAGCATTTTCGTTAGTCTTAAATTTCAGGTAAGAAGAAGGCCAGGGCCTGCATGTTAATCCCACAATGAAAGCATTCATATAAAACATGATCAAGGTCAAAAGTTCAAGTGAGTATGTTACAGAATGAATTACAGTAGCTTCATAAAGATACATATAAAATATGAAGAACATTTATAAAGGTGGGAAACATAAACCAGTGAACAAATTTGAACAAAAACCTTAACAAATTTTCTATCAATGTGACCGTGATCTCAAGGGAAAAGAGGAAAATGAGTATGCCAAAGAACTAGTTTCAAAATGATTCATGCCAAGTATGATAAAATCTATCAATGGGTTTAGGAAATAAAAGCAAATGAAACAATTTGAACCAAAACTCCAATGCAAATTTTCTATGAGCCAAAGGTAAAATGGTCAGGTGAGTATGTGTTGGAATTGTTGCTATATCTGTTGCTGGGACAGGACAGGGCTGTGTCTGCTACTGCAACTGTCCTTTATTCTGAGTGACTCAACGATGGTTTGGGAATGACCTCAGCATCTGGAACTTATCACCATAGCTACTGCTGCATTGTGAAAGAGCAGGGAATAGTACTTGAACTGTCTTCTATCCTAAATGCAACTCTCCTATGGTTTGGATATGGTGCCAGCAATCCAGAACTGTATCACTGTCATAGCCAGTGCCAGAATGTGACAGGGCCAGTACCAGTAATGAAATTGTCCAGTGATCCCAGCATGACATGCCTTAAGGTACAAGAATGGTGCCAGGCATCCAGGACTAGAACACTCCAGCAGTCAGTGACAGGCCATGACAGAAGTGTGTCAATGGGTCCAGTTGCAGGACTGTGGTACTAAGCTGGTCCAGCTGGAGAACTATAGTATCAAGATGGTCCAGTTGGATGATTGTAGTACCAAACTAGTCCAACAGAACTATAGGACAAACGCTGGTCCAGTTGGAGGAATATAGTACCAAGCTTTTCCACTTGGAGGACTTTAGTACCAAGCTGGTCCAGCTGGAGTATAGTACCAATCTGTTCTAGTTGGAGGACTATATCACCAATCTGGTCCAGTTGGAGGACTTTAGTACCAAACTTGTCCAGTTGGAGGACTATAGTACCAATCTGGTCCAGTTGGAGGACTTTAGTACCAAGCTGGTCCAGCTGGGCTATAGTACCAATCTGGTCCAGTTGGAGGACTATAGTACCAAACTCATCCAGTTAGAGGACTATAGTACCAAGCTGGTCCTGTTTGAGGACTATAGCAACAAGCTGGTCCAGTCGAAGGACTATAGTACCAATCTGGACATGGTCATTTAAATATTGCTGAGAACATCTACTCAAATCACCTTCAAAGATTCAGCAGTAAAATGTTGTTCAGTGGAAAGCAATACTGATGATGTACAGAAACTTGCCTTCTTGCAAGCAGTTTGGCCAAGATGGTGTTACCGATAGATCTTCCATCCATCATATGCAAGATCCACACATGTTAGAATGGTACCATGGTTATTTTATTCCAAATTCAAGTGCTTGTATGATGTGTACTTAATTCTCTCCACTGCATTGACATCTGATAATTATAGAGAGCAAAACAATAGCATATACTAATGAAATCAATCAAGCATCAAGTAAATGTACTGTGAAAAGGATGTGAACAACAAACACAAATATCTAATAAAGATCACATTTATAACCGTACTGCATGTGATTCCAGATCATCATTGCCACGATTCCTCTACAAGGTCAAGTACTATGATCTGAATTGAAGTATTATGTGTTCATAAGTTGGAAATCAAAATGGTACTGACATGCCAACTAAAAGATGAAGTTAGACTTTTTGACCAGTAAAACGTGGATTGTCTTAGATAGCATAGAGTGGGAAATATATACATGTATAGCTGGTGTATAATCCCTGTGTGTGAAAACACTTCAGAATTGCTCCAAATGTGACAAGGAACAAGTGAAAATCAGTTAAGCAAGGTCTCCAAAAATAGTAAAAGTGTAAGTAATAACTAAAGGAGAGGTGGAATTAAGTGCAAATCCTTCTATTATGAAGTCACTCTTGTTTGACTCCCACTAGGTGGGCTGATGAATTTCAGCACTTTTGTTTTTAAAAGCAGCTAATTGGAAGGGCTGGATTTCCAAGGGACACATTCTTGATGTATCATGAATGAGCAATGTATCTGAAGAAGAAATTGTTTTCCTTTTTTAAGTCACAGTAACTTTAACGTTTGACACCAATAGGGTTCTTCCTTATCCAGTGGCCTAAGTAGTTGGAGCATCCACCATGGATGCAGGAGGTCATAGGTTTGAACTCCCGGCCGGGTCATACCAAAGACTTATAAAAATGGTACTAACAGCTGCCTCACTAGGCACTCAGCATTAAGTGGTTAGTGTTAGGACTGGTCAGCCTGGTGTCAGGATAATGTAACTGGGTGGGACATGATGTTACATGTCTGTGGACATCAACATAACATTTTATACTCCACCTTATGGCAGGCATATTAACATACAGATCCATAACCAAAAGGCTGAGGTGGACACTAAGATGTGTTAAGCTCTTCTCTGTTGCCAGCATCACATATTTCAGCTTTTGCCAGCATTGTATATTTCAGCTTTTGCCATCATCTGTTATTTCAGCTATTGCCAGAATCACGTATTTCAGCTTTTGCCAGCATTGCATATTTCAGCTTTTGCCATCATCCATTATTTCAGCTTTTGCCAGCATTGTATATTTCAGCTTTTGCCATCATCCATTATTTCAGCTATTGCCAGGATCACATATTTCAGCTTTTGCCAGCATTGAATATTTCAGCTTTTGCCATCATTCATTATTTCAGCTATTGCCAGGATCACATATTTCAGCTTTTGCCAGCATTGCATATATCAGCTTTTGCCATCATCCAAGATTTCAGCTGTTGCCAGCATCACATATTTCAGCTTTTGCCAGCATCACATATTTCAGCTGTTGCCAGCATCAAAGATTTCAGCTGGTATATTTTTAAAAACATAAGTTCAAAGATCTTCTCACTGGCCTATGTTTATCAACATCACACGCTTCTCCCTTCCAGTTACAAAACTTCAGTGTATCAAAGAGGTAAATACTTACATGTTACATTCCTTGTTATACACTATGTAAGATACTCTTCTGTCTTCTATATCTAGAGTTTTTACATCCACCTCTCTCACCACACTTTTATTTCAACAGCCACCTTTGCCTCCTGCCAAACTACTGTATGCTGCTAAAGTAAATGTTCATGGGTGTTCTTTGTTACAAAGGGTCCTGAGTGGCCGAGTGGTCTAAAGCACTCACCATTAAGGATCATTGCCATCTCACCTCTGTCTGCATGGGTTCGAGTCTCGGGTTCGGCCAATGCAAGTATGTGAGAAAGCTTGCCAATAGCTTCTTGTGGCTCAGTGATTCTTTCCAGGGTTTTCCCAGGTTCTTCCTCCACCATTTATACTGGCCACCATGTATAGCAATGTTGAGCTGAAAAATGGCATTAAACCCTACAACAACAACAACAACACAAAGTCTGAACTACTATTGTCCTATTCAAAGCATCAGTTTCTGCATGCACCCTTTCCCTCCACCTGCCTGCAGCCATATGACTTAAGTGTTACATCTACCTGCGACCCTATTTCCTATGTACTACAATGTACGTAGACTGGCCTTGCATCCTATATTGACCTTTCATCCTTGCTACACATCCTGTATGACATTTGTATTTTACAGTATTGCAGACACACAAACAAACCTTTACTTCTGTTCCCACCTCTACTACATATGTCACGTTACATGTATTATATCTGTAAACAAATCCTCTGTGTAGATGAGAGGTGGACATTCATGAGTTACACTCCTAACCCTGTTCACAGCCTACCAAATACAATCTAGACCAGGCATGTCCAACCCATGACCCATAGGCCACCCATGACCCATGGCTACCCATGACCCATAGGCCACATGAGGTCCAGTCCTTCACATTGTGCAACCCTTTTGAAAATGTGCATTTTAATTAATATTTATGCCATTTTCTATATTTCTTTCTGATGACGTTTATGTATCTACCACAAAATGTGACTGTTTACTAACATTATTATTACAACCATGTAATACGAATGTTATTAGTCTCATGTAATAATTGTGTTGGATTTTTTGAGGTTCTTTTTAATACTTTTTAAAAGGATATGATATATATAAAAATTTGTAATTTAAGGATTTTACACTTTTCTTCAATTATCTTTTGTTCTGTATGCTTTGGGATACCTATATAGCCAGGACTGTGTTGATGTAATGTTCCATCCTATACATATATAAAACTATATCAGGGAATTTTTGGAAACACCTGATCTTTATTCTCTCTGCTATCAAATTTATTAACTGTTACAAAGTTACCTGTGACCAAACTCCCGTATACCACTGTGGTGGACACTCATGTGTACTACACTCTTGTCTATGAGCTGGCCTTGTCTCCTTGTTACACATCTGGTATGACACACGTCTGTCCTCTGTGTTTGATATTTTCTGCATACAACTGATCTTTCGCCTCTGTTTACCACCACCACAGCTTTTGGTACATGAGCTCCAGGGCTCAATCACCCACCTGTAAAAGAATTAAGTGGGTAATACATTACACCCCATCAGTATAACAAGGTTTCCATCATAAGGTGAGAATGGTAATGGATCCTGTTACATTAAGCAGTTGTAAAATTATGTTATGTGCTTCTTTATAAGATGGTCTCCCAGTAAAACAATAAACTCTTTGATTTCCTTGGACAGCATATGAGGTAATAATAATAATAATAATAATAATAATAATAATAATAATAATAAAAATAATAATGTCTTTATTTTAACAGGGTGACTCAGTTGGTTATAAAGAACGTATCGACCTAGGATCTAGATATGATCATTCCACAGTAAGCTATTATCCACTTGTACACCAAGTATCTAGATATGATCATTCCACAGTAAGCTATTATCCACTTGTACACCAAGTATCTAGATATGATCATTCCACAGCAAGGTATTATCCAATTGTACACCAAGTATCTAGATATGATCATTCCACAGTAAGCTATTATCCACTTGTACACCAAGGATCTAGATATGATCATTCCACAGTAAGCTATTATCCTCTTGTACACCAAGTATCTAGATATGATCATTCCACAGTAAGCTATTATCCACTTGTACACCAAGGATCTTGATATGATCATTCCACAGTAAGCTATTATCCACTTGTACACCAAGGATCTTGATATGATCATTCCACATTAAGCTATTATCCACTTGTACACCAAGTGTCTAGATATGATCATTCCACAGTAAGCTATTATCCACTTGTACACCAAGGATCTAGATATGATCATTCCACAGTAAGCTATTATCCACTTGTACACCAAGTATCTAGATATGATCATTCCACAGTAAGCTATTATCCACTTGTACACCAAGGATCTAGATATGATCATTCCACAGTAAGCTATTATCCACTTGTACACCAAGTGTCTAGATATGATCATTCCACAGCAAGGTATTATCCACTTGTACACCAAGGATCTAGATATGATCATTCCACAGTAAGCTATTATCCACTTGTACACCAAGGATCTAGATATGATCATTCCACATTAAGCTGTTATCCACTTGTACACCAAGGATCTAGATATGATCATTCCACAATAAGCTATTATCCACTTGTACACCAAGTATCTTGATATGATCATTCCACATTATGCTATTATCCACTTGTACACCAAGGATCTACATATGATCATTCCACAGCAAGGTATTATCCACTTGTACACCAAGGATCTAGATATGAACATTCCACAGTAAGCTATTATCCACTTGTGCACCAAGTATCTTGATACAGGCATTCCACAGTAAGCTATTATCCTCTTGTACACCAAGTATCTAGATATGATCGTTCCACAGTAAGCTATTACCCACTTGTCTCAGTAACACTCTAGATTTTTTATTATTCTATTATCTCAGTAACACTCTGAATTTTGGATTATTTCTATTTTATCTCCTGTGGCTTTTGCATTATATAATTTTTAAGATTATCTTTTATATAACATAATTCTCTTTTGCCTGTAAACTTGGTCATTTCTTTGGGATTTCAATTTATCTCTTTCTTTTATGGTATCTAAAATCTCAATTGTGATCCAATCATGTTGTTGGCACATTTAACTCTACCAGATTTTACAGTGGCATTTCTACTGACAGAAACAGATTGGACCAAGTACTTAAAACATTATCTATGTCTTCAAAAAATACTGATGGGAAGATAACAACAAGAAGTGGACAGGTAAGGTCTTTGCAAAGTCCCAAAGTGCAGTGGACAAAATGGACAGAGACTGTCACAAAGTCATCAGTGGTGCCCCTACGACCAGCCAGTTTACAGAAGAAATGAATGAATGAAACGAAAACACCAGTCTCACTGGGCTAAAAACAAATAATAGTGTGACATTTTGGGTGTTTATTTTTATATCCCACACCAATCTCACTAGGCAACAATCTATGTAGAATGTGACATTTTGTTATGTGTATTTTTCTGCATTGTTTGTAAGTTAGTTTTATTTTTATTTTTATTTTTTATTTCCTTATTTTCTAATGTAAAAAATGTATGTTGGACTTACCCTTGTCCAAAATCAAGTTTATTTTCTATCTGACCTGAATTGCTGATTTTTTTTATTTTATTCTGTAAACATCTAATACAAGCTAAAATATTCTCTTTGTGTTTGGGTTAATATTAGGATCATTATTAATAGAAGTAAATATGTTTATTTTGGTCTGGATCTAGGTTACTGGAATTTCCCTACAATTTATCTGGTGTATCTGACATAGTCCAGGTTATATATTATAACTTTAGTAACAGACTTTCTAATAATAACTAACATTTTATTATGTAAACAATAGGAACTTTCTAGAGAGTTTTTTCCATTAGAATTTTTTTATATATAGAAAATGTTTATTGTGACCTGAGGTCAAGGGGAAGACTATATAATCTTGTTACTGGAAAGATTATTCATTCATGCTTTAAGATCTAGCAGAATCAGTTCTGTATTATTGTAGTGTCCAGAAGTTCATTTGGGCTGGAAATTATTTCTTCAAATTACAGTCTGACCCCGCTATAACATGCTCCGTTATAACACGAATTCAGATATAATATGGTTGTGGCATGGCTCCCGAAATTTTATATACATGTATTTTTCTCATACATGAAAAAGAAAAATACTTTCTTAAAAGTATGAAACAAAAATGTAAAAAGTTTATTATCATTTTGGGGAGATCACACATGAATAATACAAGATGATCATGGTGTGGCCACTGAAATTTTATATGTATTTTTCTTGTACATGAAAAAGCTTGTTCTTCTTAAAACTGAAAAATAACATGTAAAAAGTTTATTCTGGGATCACAGAGGGCTTTGCCAATGTCACAAACTGCGATCTTATTTTCCTCATTGGCAGCAAAATATACCATCTGGCAATTTTTTTTATTGGCAACAGCACTGCGGTTTAAACTTGTATATACAACTGTTGGTTTGGAGTGGAGAAATTCAAAGGCCCCATGAAAGGAAGCCGCAAACTTGATATAAAATGCACTGAAATTTATCTATTGTTACATAAAGAATCTCTTTGTCCATATTGACAAACCATCTTAACAGTGCATTGTTATATCATAATCTGCTTACGTTGACACTGAGCATGAGTACTGTATGTTGTGAGATATCCGCTTTTGTTATTGTTGACATTTCTGGTAGCGGAGATCAACCAGCCGCTCGCTAGTAATTAACATATTTACATAGACTGACATTTGTGTGTGGATGGTAAGTAAAATTCCTCTTCTTTTCACTCAGAATTAAATCCTTCAGAACACTCACATTTTCTGTAATAATCCCTGTCATCAGACTAGAACACCTGCATCTCTATTGTCCATTGACCCGTTGTTAAATTTCTGATGCATGTGTGGAAGGCTGCATCACTCCACTACCACAAATGTTATTTTAAAAAAAACCATCTTACTTGTTGGTCTATTCAATAAGCAGGGAGAAACAGTAACTACAATCAACCAAACGACGGCCTAATCCTTTTTTAAAAATGTACCCAGATAAAATAGTTTACTGAAATTTCAAAGAAAAGATATTACCTTTGAAGCACCGACTGTCATGAAAATGTACTAAGCAAATGGAAAAAAAATCAGTCTCATTCATGCAATACAACTGTTTGATATTGCCGCCACAATAAGAAACAGGCATTTCTTTGGTTCTTCAAAGCTGTTCTTTAGTGGTGACTTCAAAACCCATGCACCTTTCATCAAAGAAAGCCAACTACAATCTTCAATAAAAACAAAGAACTTTTCTTCAAAGGAAGTCAGTATCAAACTTAAATAAAAGCAATGGAATCTGATTAATTTTTTCATTTTCCAATGTGACTGGAACAAGTTTAATGTGCTGTGAAATTTTCCTCTTTGCTGGGAAAAGGTTAATGCTTACGAACGCTACCAATGGTGGCTTAAAATGCAAACTAACTTTTACCGACTTAGGACGTACTGAAAAGCAAATGTGCTTCATCATTCATTACGTGATTGGGCTATGTTTATCTACTGAATTCAAACCTATGTGACCTGTGACAAAATTATTGAATATTTTAAATCTGTGTGTGTGCATATTTTAGATGGAATTACTTGTGGATTCAATGTATGTGATGAGATTCGCAGGTGATTACATGGTGTTGATACTCAATTCATGCTATACATTAGACATGTATATATAAACAGTACACACATATATGTATCAATCCGTGGTTCTCTGAATAAAGTAAAATATTAAATATGCATTCTCTAATTTCACTAAAGGTGTAGTTCCCATTTAATATGCATCGATTTAAGATGGTAACTGTGCCAATGAAGCATGTATTTTACCGCCCGCATTTATTACCAACACCCAACCCCTGTGCAAAGTTTTTGGGGTACATGCATCATTTTCTTCAGCTAACTGACCTGGCTGCTTATAACACAGTTCGGTCTATAACACAGTCAGGTTCTATGGCTCACAACTACCACGTTATAGCGGGGTCACACTTTATTTAATTCAGTGGGTTTTTTCTCTTGAAATACAGCGCTCAGAAAAAAATAATATTCTTGGGCAGAGACATTCACTGGAATTTATATGAATTCAAACCAAGAATAATATTACTGTGTTTCAACAAAAGACTATTGGTATGACAACACAATACAGGCTGCCACAAACATCAACTCCTTCAGCATTGGATTTAATTTGGATTTCCATTAAAGTTTATTCAGAACTTTAAATTATTAGGACTTGTGTCTGTAATTCTAGGATTATTTTGGAATTTAATTCTCAATACTTTTTTTGTTCTCATTTTCACTTTGTATTCTAGAGAAAAAAATTATTTGTTGAATCTTACAAAACTTGTTGATATTCATTCTTTTCTGTTACTGTTTTTAAGAACAAAAATCTTAACACATTTTCGTTGCTCATTTTTACATCCCATACCAATCTCATTTTTCTATTATGTTTTACACTCTCCGTTACAGATCACTGCCATCTCACCTCTTTCTGTGTGGGTTCGAGTCTCTAATTCGGCTAATGTGGGTATGTGAGAAAGCTAGCCAGTAGCTTCTCGTGGGTTGGTGGTTCTTTCCGGGTTTCTTCCCGGGTTCATCCTCCACCATTAATACTGGCTGCCATGTATAGCCTATCTTGTGCTGAAAAATGGTGTTAAAACCTACAACAACAACTATCATGTTTTAAAGCAAAATCTATACAAATAGTTCTGCATCATGGGGAGAGAGTAGTTTACTAAAAAGTCACCAAAAAAAACTTGCTGGCCAATCTCTTTTGGTGAATTTTGCATACAACTTCCATCAGAAGTAAATCCATAGTGAAGGTAAGGGTGGGTGGAGGACAGAGCCTACATGCCTCTTCTGCCCGCCTCCTGAGCGTAAAACAACCAGGGTTTTTGCTAGAGCAAGTTTTCATTAGAATTATGTGATTAAAATTATGCCCTGGAAATGTTTAAAATGTAGGTGGCATTGCCCCTGGGACCCCTCTAGGGTGAATTGTTCTTCAGACCCCTCACCTACTTGTTTACCCCCCCCCACCTCCAAACAATATTTCTGGATCTGCTGCTGCTCAGATCCTGAATTTGAAAATCAACAATCACTGCTAGAGTTACTTCTGTGATAAAAACTATGACACATAACAACAATAAAATTACCCACATATCATAAAAGACATGATGAAATTTGATCACTCTTTAGAGGCATTTTTTCCATCTTGAAAAGTACCCTCATATAGTTTCAACAGATTTTGTTTGACTTGTTTCTACAAAAGGATTCCTCTGGCCTGCAGGTCTTTTTTTCGGCCGATGATTATAGAACAAGTCAGTTATATAATTACTGTATTATTATTATAACATATCATATGTATTGCCCAATTTCGGGCCAAATTGGACCACCCTGCACTAGATCACCATTAGGAAACATGGATAAGTTAAAAGATATTCAAACCTTGGTTTACATGGCTGTATGTTACAGCTAAACACCCCAATGCCAGGCTTTTGTTTGATGTCACAGTATCTGGTGTCCACTTCTTCTCCATGGCTTCTGTAGCAATGAGCTGTCACCACCTGCTCACCTGTACAGAAGACATAAAAAGTTACCAATTAATTGTTAAAATTACCACTCTCTCCTCTTGTATGGCAATATCCTTCTGGAAAAAAAATTTAACAGATGAATAGCTTGTCAACAGGAGTGTACTAGGGAGCTGACATGCCAGGTACTCACCCCCATACTGAAATAGTGACCCAGGGGTGGAAATGCAAAATCTGTAATACATATGATGTATCTTCCAGCTCTGACTGCTAAGGTGGCCTAGTGGTTAGCGCATCTGCCTGAGATGCGGGAGGTCGTGGGTTCGATCCCCAGCTAACAGCTGCCTCGCTAGGCGCTCAGCATTAAGAGGTTAGTGTTAGGAATGGTCAGCCTGTTGTCAGGATAATGTGAATGGTGGGACATCATGCTACATGTCTGCAACACGATGCCCCAGTGCTAGGCATCACTATAAGCTGCCACACTGCAGACATTGTAGCAATATGACTAAAAAATTGTTATAGCTACACAAAAAATCCTAAACATACACATACTCTTCCAGCTACGATGGCATATAAAATGTCATTTTATTTAAAAATGTGTACATGTGACCTTTGACCCTCTCACAGGGACTTTAGGGGTGAGAGCTAAGGCTGAATCCCTCTTGTCCCATGGGCAGCATAACTACAAAGTTTTGTGAATTTCCACCAAGTGTTCAGCATGGGGATAACAACTTTTTACTGCAGTGTAGGTAAAAGTGGCTTTTAAACAGGAATGTCTAGTTTTATTGAGAGGGGCCTAACTAATAAAGAATTATTGCACAAGGAGAATAGTCATACCAATGCATTTCTGACCTGAATTTTATTATTGTCTTTCTGGAATGAAAAAGCATACAATTTTCTTGTAGCTATACCAACTTACAAGCATAATGAAAACCTGCCCTTAAATCCATTTGTCTCTTAATTTAATAAGAGATATATTTTATTCAGTTGTTGAATTTTATTTTAAATAACTTAAACAAGATTAAAGAAAAATTCAAGAAGCTTTTCAACAAATTCAAGATTTTTTAAATAATAAAACCAACTTTTCAAAATTCAAAGAGTTTGCAAGGTAATTTCTCAAATACAAGTATTTTTGCAAGGTTGTATGAAGCATCAGTGACAGCAAGCATCATAATTTAAGTGACATCTCATGCAGCATGGATGAGGTGATTATTTAAATGACATCTCATGCAGCTTGGATGAGGTGATTATTTAAAAGACATCTCATGCAGCTTGGGTTGGTTGATTATTTAAATGACATCTCATGCAGTTTGGATAGGGTGATTATTTAAATGACATCTCATGCAGTTTGGGTGGGGTGATTATTTAAATGACATCTCATGCAGTTTGGATAGGGTGATTATTGAAATGACATCTCATGCAGTTTGGGTTGGAGTGATTATTTAAAAGACATCTCATGCAGCTTGGGTTGGTTGATTATTTAAATGACATCTCATGCAGTTTGGATGAGGTGATTATTGAAATGACATCTCATGCAGTTTGGGTTGGAGTGATTATTTAAAAGACATCTCATGCAGCTTGGGTTGGTTGATTATTTAAATGACATCTCATGCAGTTTGGATAGGGTGATTATTTAAATGACATCTCATGCAGTTTGGATAGGGTGATTATTTAAATGACATCTCATGCAGTTTGGGTGAGGTGATTATTTAAATGACATCTCATGCAGTTTGGATGAAGTGATTATTTAAATGACATCACATGCAGCTTGGGTGATGTGATTATTTAAATGACATCTCATGCAGCTTGGGTTGGTTTGATTATTTAAATGACATCTCATGCAGTTTGGATGATGTGATTATTGAAATGACATCTCATGCAGTTTGGGTGGGGTGATTATTTAAATGACATCTCATGCAGTTTGGATAGGGTGATTATTTAAATGAAATCTCATGCAGTTTGGGTGAGGTGATTATTTAAATGACATCTCATGCAGTTTGGATGAAGTGATTATTTAAATGACATCTCATGCAGCTTGGCTGGGGTGATTATTTAAATGACATCTTTTGGGTGGGGTGACTATTTTAAGCCAGATTGTGTCCTACACACCCCACATTTAACTGTGCCAATAGATGTTGATACTCATAATTAGAGGTAGCAAAATAAAAGCATATAGAAGTGAAAACAGTAAAGCTCTACATTGAGCTTATTGTGAAATGGATGCTATTAATGAAGTTAAATGCCAGAAAATTACAAAAATGATCTTTTACTTGGTATAGCTTACAAAAAAGATTGACCACTGAAATGAAATGGAAAGATCATTCAAACTAGTGAAACAGCGCAAGCAAAGGTAGTATTTGGTTACTTAGTGAATATGGTGCCAATCCCTCTATCCAAGGGGACACCACTCTCACCTGACTTCCATCTCAACAAGCAGATAAATTATTAGCATTTTTTTAAATTGCATATTAAAAAAAACATGTAAACGATATGCTGAAAAAAAATTAACTTGGGAGGGCTGGATTTGTGAGACAGTGGCTCAACTCGTGTTTATTTAACACATCTAAAAAAGAAGATTGTTGTGAATTCACAATAGTTTTTGCAAGCCTCTTTATTCTACAGTATCTAAATGATCAGAAATGTGGCCCATATACCTCCTGCACAGGCCTTGCTACACTCTGTCACTATAACACTCCAGGTATAGTTGTGCTGTGGTATGGGTGGGATGTGGTTCTCCTGACGAGGGACAGAGAAGCTGTACTCTATACCTGGATTCTCTGCTTGGATCAACACCTACAATCCAAGAAATCAAAAAGGGTTTTAGTTGAGGATGCATTAGTTCTTGACGCCAATTTCTGATTCATTGATTTTGATGTTCAATATTGTTATTAAGGTCCATGATGTCACAAAATAATGGGATTTACAGAATGGTCAAAATCATTAAAACAACAGGCATCATCAAGAAATTTCACAGCTATGTTCATCAACCATTTCTCAGCATATCTACAGTATGAAGGCATTATGATTCATTATTTATCTGCACTTGGGCATTAGAAGGTGAGCTAAATTGATTTATGCCAAATCTGGAAGTTCAAGAGTATCACACGGTCAGACTTCAGAACTTTTTTACTCTGTAAATGTGCTAACATATGATCCTGGAATTTCATAATGTTAGATGACATATCTGTGATTTTATCCTGCAAAAATCTTCCAGATCTCAGTGATATGGGAATCTTGTAAGATTTTGTAACATTAGGGACATTATCACTAATTGATGAATATAAAATGTTAGAATCAGTCTGGAGTCAAGAGCTAAGGATTCTGCATTTAACATGATATAAAACAATCATGGAGACTGGTTTTCTGCTTGATAAGCTACCTTAACCTGCCTGAGGATCGTTATTTGCATATATTCATTTTATTTGGGGAACATGATTAGAGTTTATTCTAAACATTTAAGGAAAGGGGGAAGAGAATTTCCACCTCCATGCGAAACTATACTCTACTGGCCAAAAACACTTTCCAGGAATCAAAGATGAAAACTACTCTTCTCTTTAACTGTTGAGAGCTGAAACCATCGCTGATATTCTGTAGCAATAACAAGATTTTCAAGACACTGGCTACAGCAGCAACATTGAAGGTAAGATAGGCACTGTTTTCATTTAGGACCAACTAGATAACATGTGAAGTCTTTCGATGAAAACCCTGTATCGATATGCTTATGCAATGAAGAAGTGCAGCTATAAAAAGATTTCAATATGGCCATCATTTCAGCCATATTAGGTGTTAAGATTTGCATGATTTTTAGGACCAGCTAGATATTATACAAAGACTTTTGGACAAAACATTAATGTTCGTTATCACCATTCATTTAAGAGGAATAGTAATAACAGTATTTTCAAGCTGGCCAACCATGGCAGCCATATTGGACATCAGATTAACAACATATCATCAGAAGTTTCGCTGGTGAAAATATGATTTTCTGTTCAAGAGTTGCAGTAACAAGAATTTCAAGATGGGTGCCATGGCAACCAATGTCCAGGTGTCAGATTGGCAGCAGTTTGATATAGGACCAAGCTGACATAAGAAGTCTTTTAGACTTATGCCCTGAATTGATGCCAGCCTGCTGGGTAATAAGCTACTGAAATTAACCTATGTATTGTCTTAACTTTCTGCGACTTTTGTCACAGCAAAGCTGAAAACAAATTTTGTCTACCTTTTACAGTCTTTCTTTTTTACTCTTCAAAATAGCCTAGAAATTTGAAATGAAACTGACCACAAAAACAAGCCTACCATCTGATTCATTTAACACTTTGCTCTCAGCCTTGAAAATTGTGATAGTGTCTATACTCACATATACATCAGATCTACTGCAAACTGCAGAGACACAGATCTGTCATTGCATGATGCACCAGCAAATCTGGGTCAATTGCACTTTGTTTGGACTAATAAGTAGAAGGAACAGCATATATCCAGATCTGCTAGTGCATTATGCAGTGGCAGATGTGGGTTTATGTTGTTTGCAGTTGGATCCAACTTATATGCAAGCATATATAGTATATTAATGTATGCAAGCATATATAGTATATTAATGTATGCAAGTATATATAGTATATTAATGTATGCAAGCATATATATATATATATATATATATATATATATATATATATATATATATATATATATATATATATATACTTGTTTGCTACAGAAAGCTTATTTCATCTCTGATATTTTATGTCATATCTAATGGTAGAATGGAACTAATATATCCTTTTAATTATCAATACTGAATTTAAACATTTGAATTTTAAATTTGAAACATTTGAATTTTGAATTTTAAATTTGAAACATTTGAATTTTAAATTTAAACATTTGAATTTTAAATTTGAAACATTTGAATTTTAAATTTAAATATTTGAATTTTAAATTTGAAACATTTGAATTTTAAATTTGAAACATTTAAATTTTAAATTTGAAACACTTGAATTTTAAATTTAAATATTCAAATTTTAAAGTCATATAATATAGATCATCAGAAACAAATTTGAATTTTAAATTTGAAACATCTGAATTTGAAATTTAAACATTTGAATTTTAAAGTCATGTAATATAGATCATCGGAAACAAATTCTCATCATCTACAAATATATTTACAATAAAAAGAAAATGCCTACCTGAGAAGAAAGCCAGCTCCTAACAAAAACTAATAATAATAAATGATTAATGCATTATGTAACAAGGTTTAAATTTGAAGGGTATAGAAATGTGGATTATTTGTGTATTACATATTGCTTTTTGTAATGAATGTTGTGCCAAAGGTTAATCAACTCTAGTACATTAATTTTTCTTTCATTAAAATGAGGAACAACAATGAGACCACTTTAAGATATGAATGAGACCAAAAACATTCACTATGTACCTCCAATACCAAGTCCTCCTGAAGTGGACCCTCAGCCTTCAGTGACTCTGGTTTGTTGTAACTTCTTCTGTACACAAACTTGGTGCCTCCAATTCTGTAGACCCCCTCCCAGCTCAAATGCCAGTTGCCATTCAGGTAGTATTTTCCATAGATGTCCCGCAAAACAAGGTAGTTGTTAGGAGAGACAGCTAATTCCTGGATTTCTATATTGTGGGCTCCTTTGGGAATCACAACCACAGGAAAATAAGCTAAAAGCAGAGTTACAAAACCTAATGACTTTCCAAAAATTCAAAATCTAACTTTCTATTATTTCTTCAGATGCATTCAATGGAAAAATGAATATCTCTCAGTGAAAATCTAATACTTCTTTCTAAAGAGGATTCAATGATTCATATTCTTTATATTTAATTCTTGAATCGACCTAAAACATTTAATTAATCCTTTCTTTTACTTGTCCTTAAAAAATAAATTAAAACAGATCTCCTCATTTATCAAGTACATTAATAAAAGAACACATTTTTTGTATCAGGTACATTAATAAAAGAATACATTTTGTATCAGGTACATTAATAAAAAAATACATTTTGTATCAGGTACAATAATAAAAGAATACATTCTGTATTAGGGGAAATAATAATAGAAGAATACATTTTGCATCAGATACATTAATAAAAGAATACATTTTGTATCAAATACTTTAATAAAAGAATACATTTTGTATCAGGTACATTAATAAAAGAATACATTTTGTGTCAGGTACATTAATAAAAGAATACATTTTGTATCAAATACTTTAATAAAAGAATACATTTTGTATCAGGTACATTAATAAAAGAATACATTTTGTATCAGGTACATTAATAAAAGACTTACTATTTTTCTTTGGCTGTGATGTGAATGTGCTCCTTACTACTTCGCAAGTGGAGTTATCTCCCATACATACCCCACACCTGTCTTGATTTGAGCCTGAACCAACAATTAAGTCACAACCAATGGGCTGTAATATTATACATGAGATTCACTGAATGATGCTGACATTATAGCTAATGGTGTGACAATGAATCAAAATAATCAGAAATTGCTTATAAAAGCCAATTAACCTAACTTTCAATTATAATTTTCCCTAAAAATAGATTAATAAAATGTTCTTCTGCAGAAAAGTTTGCTGTTATGCCTTTAGTACCAATGTTTTCACTTCATGCAACACACAGTGATGTTTATTTGATAAATGTTAGACCATATAAGATATACTTTAATTGGTCATCAATTTTGAGTAATAGCCACTCACAGATTTTCTTACACAACCTGATGACAATGACAATTCAAATGTGTTTCAAACAAAACTATGACCATTTAATATTGCATATTATTATATGCTCATTTTTTATTTTTTTTACAGCATACATTCATTTATGTTGTTTCTTGTAGTGTATTTTGTTTATAAGCCTTAGGTAGAATAAGAAAATGAGCATATAATAAAAAGGTTACTGCATTTGTATGGGAAAATATGAACTCGTTTTGTTGGATGGATATACTGCACTCCCAAGGTCATGCAGTATTCCATCCAAAAAACTCGTTCATATTTTCCCATACAAATGCAGTAACCTATAAGAATAAAATGCTAATGATTCAAAATTTAATCCTTTAATAATGTGTTATTAAATTAAGAAATCTCCCTGAAAATGGTACATTAAGTTGTTGCTGAATCATTATTAGCCACAAAGCCAATACCATGGTGTATATACTTTTTGTATTTCTTTTGCTGCATGGAGATCCTAGAAATGTTAAATTCAAATGATGAAATCCATGTGCATACATTACACTGTGTGTACATTACACTGTGTACATTACACTGTGTGTCCATTACACTGTGTACATTCCTGAGGTTCAGAATAGCCTGAAAATTTAAAATAAGCATACCTCAACATGCCTTTGAAGATAAGTAATTAATATAGTGCAAATTTAATTTGTAATCAATTGATTTAATTATTTTTTTACCATATGTAAAGTTAAGTTGCAGAATCATAAGATTAGGAGAAAAGCCATCTAGGTCCATAACTCTTCTCAATGAAATTAAAAAGACCCTTGTTTTCATACACACACATACATGCATGCCTCCATGAATCTATTCATCAATCCATCCATCCATGAATAAATTACCTACCCCTGTAGGATTAATCAACAAACCCATAAAGCACTTCCACTTTATAAGAAAATGTAATTTCAAAGGAGGGACAGGAAGTATGTTGTGGCTTTTTATAAGGAATCCTCATTAAAGAAATGCAGTTTGCTGAAATACATGTCTATTGCACTCTTTATTATAAATCTTTTTTTTTTCAGAACCTGTACCATCAGAGTCCAATAAATAAATAAATAAAATAAGAACAGGATAAAAACTATGGGAAAGACCTGCACTTTGTGCCCCACCCCAATGTCTCTGAGCCACATTCAGAAATCAAATCCTTATTGGTCTTTTAGTCTGCCTCCTAAATCATTATATAAAATATGATCACCCTCCCTCTGTTGGTTTAGACTGAAGTTCAAGTTTAACTTAGAGACCATATTACCCATGAAAATGTGACCTTTGACCCCCACCCCATCCTCCCCAATGGGGCTGCATCCAGAACATGAAACGTCCAATGCCATCTACTCATTCTCTTCAATCAATGTGATAATTCTCCTTTAATTGGTGTAGATGGAGTTCATAAGCAAGTGAAGGACAGACAGACAGAAGTATTAAATATAAAAATTATATCTTTATAAAGGATGGAATATAGTCTATACCTGACACTTGCCATGGATGCAAACATGTTCAGTAAAGTCGTTACAACGAGTTCCATCCATCACTTGTGCAGAGAGTGCATAGTAGAAATTGTATCCGTCTGCCTTACAGTACAGCTTACACTGGTCATCAACTAGACAAGAAAAACAATGCATAGTAAAAATTGCATCCATATGCCTTACAGTACAGCTTACACTGGTCATCAACTAGACAAGAAAAAACAGTGCATAGTAGAAATTTTATCCATCTGCCTTACAGTACAGCTTACACTGGTCATCAACTAGACAAGAAAAACAGTGCATAGTAGAAATTTTATCCATCTGCCTAACAGTACAGCTTACACTGGTCATCAACTAGACAAGAAAAACAGTGCATAGTAGAAATTTTATCCATATGTCTTACAGTACAGCTTACACTGGTCATCAACTAGACAAGAAAAACAATGCATAGTAGAAATTGTATCCATCTGTCTTACAGTACAGCTTACACTGGTCATCAACTAGACAAGAAAAACAGTGCATAGTAGAAATTGTATCCATATGTCTTACAGTACAGCTTACACTGGTCATCAACTAGACAAGAAAAACAGTGCATAGTAGAAATTGTATCCATATGCCTTACAGTATAGCTTACACTGGTCATCAACTAGACAAGAAAAACAGTGCATAGTAGAAATTGTATCCATATGTCTTACAGTACAGCTTACACTGGTCATCAACTAGACAAGAAAAACAGTGCATAGTAGAAATTGTATCCATATGTCTTACAGTACAGCTTACACTGGTCATCAACTAGACAAGAAAAACAGTGCATAGTAGAAATTTTATCCATATGTCTTACAGTACAGCTTACACTGGTCATCAACTAGACAAGAAAAACAGTGCATAGTAGAAATTGTATCCATATGTCTTACAGTACAGCTTACACTGGTCATCAACTAGACAAGAAAAACAGTGCATAGTAGAAATTGTATCCATATGCCTTACAGTATAGCTTACACTGGTCATCAACTAGACAAGAAAAATAGTGCATAGTAGAAATTGTATCCATCTGCCTTACAGTATAGTTTACACTGGTCATCAACAAGAAAATAAAGAACAATGCACAGTAGAAATTATTTCCATCTGCTTTACAAGTACAGTTTACACCGGTCATCAACTAGACAAGAAATTTTGGGTAATTCTGAATAAATTTCTGATTAAGGATCCTGTTATCTTTTCATGACACTGGAGGAATGATTGAATGAAAAATGGAACAACGTATCTTCTTGGATTGGCAGAACTGACAACTAGTAAAGTTCTGCTTATCTGTTTTCTGTCTGTTGCTCTTGACCATGCAGTTGATTTGAAGAAGGATTTTATGGGATATTTTAGATTACTCAAATGATGAATATTAGTATATCCCCCCTCCCCAAACCACTTTACATATGCTGAAACAAACATTTGAGATACTTTGTTTTTCTTCCAATTCTGGTGAATGATTCTTGTCAACAAAATCAGTGAGTAGCCACTATTGAAATCTAAAATGAGGGAATGGATAAAATAGGACATTTAGGAAAGGAAGCAGAAAATGCCATTTAAATACAATGAACATCTTCACATAGTAATCATGGATCAATAAAACAGGTTTTGTATTGGTGTCAAATTTAGATTAATGGGTCAGTAACATTTAAAATGAAACATTTGTACATTTTCAGACAGTTTGTCATGCAAGGAAAGTGTGATTTTTGCATACTGGTCAAAAATGTAAAAGATTCTATTTTATGTCTGTTTTATTAGTGATACATGCCATTTCAAACCATTAAGATACCAATCATATTACTGAGACATAATTTTACTTCTGTTTCAATTTCTTTAAAATATTTTGAGAAAGTACTATCATCTGATGCAAAATTTGACCTTACCTGAGATAACTCCTCCTACTGAATCATGTGACATGACGACCTGTTGACCTCCACCAAAACATTCAATATTTCACATAGACACATGTTTCAATTTTAGTGATATGTTTATTACAAATAAGTTTTATTATTCTGAATAGCTTTCAATTACCATGCTGCATAAATTATACTGCAGTAGACAATATTTATATTTGTATTCAAGTTTGTAATAGTAATAGCCTGTGTTTTATTTCAGTATTCATGAAAATCAAGTTTAAAGTGTCCTGAGAACATATTCATGTAAAAGGAAATTCATTCCAAAAGATTTTGATATTTTTTAGATACACTCTAATCCTCATTAATTTTAACTAACTTTTATTTAAGCTACCATAGACATCAATGAATTAAAAATATATAACAAAAGTGTAAATAGTTACTGCTCAGAAGTATACTGTTGTTCATAATATTTTTAAAGTTTTACTCAATTTGTGAGATTGAATTTTTTATTACTGAAGTATGTTGATGCAAACTTGGAAATACGTGCTTAATATATCAGAAGATAAAAATCGGCAACCACTGTTTTTGTATTTCTTTATTGTTATTCACAAACTTCATCACCCACCCCTCCTTCAGCTCAGTGACTAAAAGTAAGGAGTCACTCAGGTGTCTGAAAGATCAAGACAATGAAGCGACCAACATTAAAGTGCAAACTTTCAAACTTGAAAATAATGCAATCAAGTACAGTTGTTCCTATCAATGATGAACACACACAACAAAAACCCGCTGTTAGGGAGGACAATGAAATGCATAACAAAGTCTGATGTTAGGGAGTTTGATGAAACACACACAACAAAACCTGCTGTTAGGGAGTACGATGAAATGCATAACAAAGCCCGATGTTAGGGAGTACAATGAAACCCACGACAAAGCCCAATGTTAGCGAGCTCGATGAAACACACACAACAAATCCTGATGTTAGAGAGTTTTATGAAACACAGACAACATTAAAGACTGATGTTAGGAACTATGATGAAATGCACACAACAAAGCCCGATGTTAGGGAGTACAATGAAACCCACGACAAAGCCTGATGTTCATGAGTTCGATGAAACACACACAACAAAAAGCCCAATGTTAGGGAGTTCGATGAAACACACACAAAGCCCGATGTTAGGGAGTTCAGTGGAACACACATAACAAAGCCTGATGTCAGGGAGTTCAATGAAACACACACACACAAAAGCCTGATGTTAGGGAGTTCACCCATATACAAGACATTAATTCATTTCAATTTCTATTTTATTTGGGGGGGTTTCTTCTTCAAAATTATCAATGGGACATGGTTTTCTACATTCTTTTGTGTAAACACACATGTAAATTGGCATCAATTGTGTCCATGTTCTACTGACCATATGGCCGACCACATCAATATCCATCCACATTTCATCTGAGTTTTGTGAAAGGAATAAATCTAACTCCTCCATTTAGATGATCTGGATATTGACTGTTAGAACTATAAAGCCTCCACTGAGTTCTATTCATTATTATTGACTGTTAGAATTACAAAGCATTCCCTTAGTTCTATTCATTATTATTGACTGTTAGAAATACAAAGCCTGGCTCCAGTCAGTTCTATTCCTTATTATTGACTGTTAGAATTACAAAGCCTCCACTGAATTCGATTCATTATTATTGACTCACAGTTAGAATTATAACTCTTCGACTGAATTCTAATCATTATTATTGACTGTGAGAATTACAAAGCATTCCCTTAGTTCTATTCATTATTATTGACTGTTAGAATTACAAAGCCTCAACTGAGTTCTAATCCTTATTATTGACTGTTAGAATTAAAACTCCTCCACTGAGTTCTAATCATTATTGCAACAATCAGCTAGTCAGAGGAAAATGGCAAATATAAACTATGCCTGGAGGTATGTCTAATATACCAATCACTGGTTAATTGAACACCATAGACTATGTACTGAGAGTAGCAATACTAATAGTGGTTAAAAAAATAAAAAAAAAACACGAGCATGGACTTTTATAAAAACACTTTGGGAAAACAATTTTTTATCAATTAGGAATAAAACCTAAAGAGTAAAATGTTCAATTGTAAAAGTTTCCATGATATATAAATATTGTAACCCATTTGCAATAGAATTGAGACAATGTATGTCTCTTGTGGACCTATGAAAGAATCCCTTCATAGACATCTTTAAAGAAATACAATAGTTATTACCATGGTCCAGGTTTTGTTGATCTCTGTAGGCCCTCCATTTGTAGTATAGTCCTCGGAATTGCTTCTGATTGTGTTCCTCACACTGCAGCTCTCTGAAGTCTTTACTGTTATCAGGGCAGTCCTGAAATGACAAAAGTGTTTATGCAATGGCATTTTCTACAATACTTCCAAGACCTTTTTATGATCACTGGCGACAAGGACAGAGTGCATTCCAACTCCATGTGTCCTGTGCTCTTGCAAGTAAGACCATAAATACCATGATAAGAACCAGATCTTAATTGCTACATCAGTTACAAGAAATTATTTTTTGACTTGCTTAATAATAACTTTTCAAAACTCATTATACTATATCTAGATTGCCTGGCATCTACTGAACCCTGAATCACATTACATTAATAAGGAACTATTTTTCTGGTTCAAATTAATAAGGAACTATTTTTCTGGTTTCCATTTGAATCACTTAAATTAATGAGGAACTACTTTTCTGGTTTCCATGTGAATCACTTAAATTAATGGAGTACCAATTTCATTGTTTTCCTTGTGTAAGCTAGACCACAAATTAAAAAAACACATCAAAATATTTTCCAAGCTGACACTGAATGTGTTTTGTGTACTTGTTTAAGTACGAAGCTCTTTATTTTACGAAGTATTCATTTTGCTTGGTTGCCTTGCTATCTTAAATCACAATTATGACTGAGTAGGTTAATTTAAGGTAGTTTAAGCAGATTATGTACACAATAAAATTTATCAAAGTGTTTGATTGATCAAGTGAAATGAGTTACCTGACAAAGAACCAGGGCCACTGGTTTTTAAGCATGTAGGATTTGTATGCCTTTTCACTTGTTTGTATTCCACCTACTTTATCTAATTAATTCAAAAGATGTACAGTCAAACCCACTTATCTCGACCTCGGTTATCTCGACAACCCGCTTATGTCGAGCGTTTTGGTCCGGTCCCGAAAAAATTCTTCTTTGTTATGCTATTTTTTACCCGCTTATCTCGACCTCTGTTAAGTCGATAACCCGGTTATGTCGGGCATAAGTTTCGGTCCAAAGTAACATGTGGACCCGCTTAATTCGACGAAATGCAACTTTTTAACGTCAATCTCACAGAAATTGTACAAGAAATAGTCAGCAAAAGCGATCGATTTGTAGAAAATATGAAGTAATATCAGTCTGCTTTTGTTTACTCCGGTGCTGATCTGTAACGAACGATTCAAAAGCACTTACGTTTTCATACATATGCTCGGCACCGTCGACACTTGCCACAAACAATTTCATTTTTTTAATGCATTCAGCCATTTCACTGTAGCTTGGGATAGTGATAGGCTGATCATCATCATCATCATCATCATCTTGCTTGCATGATTGTATCTGCTTCGTTGTCACCGATTGGATTATTTCCTCATCAGTAAGTTCACCATAGGCATTGGCATCATCATCCACGTGAACATAATTAGAAAATTCATCCCGAGCAATGCCTATGGAGTCCGCAATCTCATCAGCCATCGCTTCAAGACCTATTTCTGATTGAGGCTCTTTAATTTCTTGTGCAATTAAACACTGCTGGTGAAATTCTTCATCAGAAATTTCCGGAAAAATACAATGGAACCAGCAGTTTTGAATGGTTTTCGGCGATACACTGTTCCAAGCTGCACGGGCATACATGATGGCGTCTAGCAGAGTTGGTTTATAGGATCGCTTTTCCTCATTTGCACTCACAGTCAATGTACATGTACATGTACATGTATTTTCAAAAACATTTATTGATCTTTATCTGCGAGATACTGTCATATATTAACCTGGATATAATACAATCTTGGTTATTTTGCACCTAACACCGCGTTATGCGTGAATGGCGGGTGCCTGAAAGCAATCGGTGGATGTTTCTCTCTCACTCTCTCGTTTGTGATTTTCTTTGATCCATTTTTCAATCTGATAACATATTCAAACCTCTGAGTACAACCAAAGATGATTTGTTTTTCAATATTCACATCAATTATAAAAATGCGTCGTGTGTTATCTGACATAAGTGATGCACACTACAGTAATGGATGCATACGCTACATGTGATATAAGGAGTTCATAGATATATTTTTTCTTTAATAAATTACTTATGATGATAAAAAAGGAATAAATGATAACAACACCAGGTTAGTTCATTTCATTTTATTATCAATTAAGCGTTTTGTTTATTTTATTGTAACATGCAGTGGGAGGGGATTCCAGTAAACACCAGCAAGAGACAGGAGTAATGCTCAAGGACATTTTTAAAATTACCGGTTTTTATGAACCCGGATATCTCGGGACCCGGTTATGTCGACGATTTTTTTACACCCCCGACGTAATCGAGATAACTGGGTTTGACTGTAATTACCATGATAAAATAAAATAGGGGTCTCAAACATGATGCCTGTGGACTGCATGCAGCTACCAAGCCATATCTTGTGGCCCTCAAAATGATTGGCATCACAAGGCGTCACGAGAGATAACAAAGATTTCATGCCCCCCCCAGGCCATCGAAAATAACCTCATGCGGCCCTCACTGTGGTTTGAGTGTGAGATCCCTGATATAAAAGGGGGCCTGCTGTTTATTTAGGTCAACAACACAACAAATGCTTCCACTAGTACGATATCAAGACACGATGGGCACCTAATTAGGTTCTCAAAGAAATGCTTGCGGACATAACTATTACAGTTGACTGACACATTTTAGGCTTAATTACAAGAGGACACATTGCATTTATGATGATTACACTTAAAAGGAACTAAAACACAAATTTCAATTTATATTTTTTTATTTAATTGGTATTTATTTATTAAAGTACTGTCTCCACTAGGTATAAGTGACATTTTCATCAACTGAAATGTCCTTGAATATTGTTAATTGCGGTGTACTAAGAATGTTATTTGAAAAGAAAATGTAACCAATTATATGACTTCTTATTAAAAGTTGATATTTCACAGTGTTGATTAAACTTTCCAGGTCCTATCTACTGTTTTCAATGAAAAAACGAGCAACATATAAAAGTTTCCGTCAACAATTTTGATTGTAATTTTCTTCAAGTTCAAGAAATAGTGATCAATTTTTGGGTATGTTCTGGTTTAAAAAATGGGATCCATGCCTGATCCCAAGTTATAAGCAGGTTTGTGAGTTATCAAGGCACAAGTTATCGAGGGATTGGTGTAAATGGCTCACTTTACTCCATACAAATGTCCACTTGTGTCAATGGCTCAGTTTCCTACCTAGAGTTTACTCCCTACAAACATCCACTTGTGTCAATGGCTCAGTTTACTCCCTACTAATGTCCACTTGTGTCAATGGCTCAGTATCCTACCTAGAGTTTACTCCCTACAAACATCCACTTGTGTCAATGGCTCAGTTTACTCCCTACAGTTTACTCCCTACAAATGTCAACATGTGTCAATGGCTCAGTTCAGTTAACTCCCTAGAAAACATCTACCACTGACTTCAAATGAGTGTTCACTAAATTTTTCAAGCACTGCCTCAATGGCTTGAACTCTGGACCAAATAAACGTGAAGTGAGTTAACAGCTGTGCTATAAAGTTAGTTGCTATTTTTGTCTAAAATAGGGGATTTTGTCTACAAAACCTAGATATGAATACTTCTTAGTAATGATGAAGATACATCTGTATTACAGGCAAACACACTTCATTTGGTCTCTGATTAGCAACACTCATTCTATGTATCTATTCTTGTTATATTCCCATTTTAAAATGTAATTATTACTTTATTTTCTCACACACCCTCAAGTGTACGACTGCATTTTCCAGTGTGGAACACCCATGCAGAATTTCTCTATCTCATATGACTATTTTCATACCTCATGTGATTATTATCCTACCTCATATAACTATCATTACCTCATGTGATTATTATTCTACCTTATGTGACTATTATCCTCCCGTATGTGACTCTTATCCTACTTCATGTTACAATTATTCTACCTCATGTGACTGTTCTCCTACCTCACACAATGTTAAAACAGCATTGTAACAGCTTGCTTTTATGACATACCTGCATCATAATATGTCCTTCAGTGATATTTGTATTAGTTCAATTTCTGAATTTTTAAAAATCCTGTGTTTTAATGGAGTTGCCGAGTTAATCCCAATTCACTGAATAAACCAAATCGTATTTGCTCTTTCTTGATATCCAGAATCTTTAAATAGCTATTTTATCCTTGTGAAGACCTTACTTGTGCAGAAATTACAACATTACTTAAAACCCAGGTTTATGAGAATTTTTTTTATAACCACAATAACTAGTATGGAAAATAGGAATTCCACACTCTGGATCATAATTCATGGGTGGGAACATGTTCCTGCTCATGATGAGTGGGGATCTCCACACCTCATACCATACATAGGATAGATTTTACTTGCCTTATCTGACCGGACAGATAGTGACACACATTTCACCTTCCTGGTAGTGATGTCAAGTCATTATGATCATCAATACTGTCAAGATCTTGTGTTAAAGATTTTCAAGTTCTTATTCAAACAGCATGGACTGCAGGCACAACATGGTATATGACATGACATTCATTTATTTATTTATATAATTACCATAAGGTTGCACATTTTGTTTATTTCTTCATGACCAGGACATGACTTCCCTCCATACTGAGGTCTGAAAAAGACAAAATATATATGCACAAAGCCAATTTTGATCACATGATTAAAAATTAAATTTAGTTTTGAAATACAAGTTAGAAAAAAAAAGAAACTTTAGCATGTGTATTAAAACTGATTTATAACTGTGGAATGAATTGTTACCTTATACAAACTCATTTGCTAGGATGAGAACATGACGTTAGATTCACATGCAGTATTGGAAAGGTGTTGAGTGGGAGTAGTGGTGATATCATTTGCTAGGATGAGAACATCACATTAGATTCACATGCAGTAGTGGGAGTAGTGGTGATATCATTTGCTAGGATGAGAACATGACATTAGCTTCAAATGCGGTAGTGGGAGTAGTGGTGATATCATTTGCTAGGATGAGAACATGACATTAGCTTCAAATGCAGTAGTGGGAGTAGTGGTGATATCATTTGCTAGGATGAGAACATGACATTAGCTTCAAATGCAGTAGTGGGAGTAGTGGTGATATCATTTGCTAGGATGAGAACATGACATTAGCTTCAAATGCAGTAGTGGGAGTAGTGGTGATATCATTTGCTAGGATGAGAACATGACATTAGCTTCAAATGCAGTAGTGGGAGTAGTGGTGATATCATTTGCTAGGATGAGAACATGACATTAGCTTCAAATGCAGTAGTGGGAGTAGTGGTGATATCATTTGCTAGGATGAGAACATGACATTAGCTTCAAATGCAGTAGTGGGAGTAGTGGTGATATCATTTGCTAGGATGAGAACATGACATTAGCTTCAAATGCAGTAGTGGGAGTAGTGGTGATATCATTTGCTAGGATGAGAACATGACATTAGCTTCAAATGCAGTAGTGGGAGTAGTGGTGATATCATTTGCTAGGATGAGAACATGACATTAGCTTCAAATGCAGTATTGGAAAGGTATTAAGTGGGAGTAGTGGTGATATAATTTTGATGATATCAAATTCCTTTATTCAGGCTGAAAATAATGAAGACATGAAAAGTTTTCACAAAATACAAATGCTCTGCCATACACTATTTGTATGACCCTGAAGCCAAAACTGATATTAATACATTAGGAGTGCATATTCATTATATAAAAAATCAAATGTATGTATCCCTCAATGTTTAAACCATCTTTAGCTTGGTTAGCAGCAGTGTTGCTAATTAGATGTCTGCTTGACAAGAAAGAAAGTTAGATAAGAGTTGTCTCCCCTCGCATAAAAGAAATTGGTGCCACATACTTTATAGTCCTCAGTTATTACTGAAATGGATGTAGCTGTGCAGAGGGCAATCTAATAAAACATGGATTTAACTGTGCAGAGGGCAATGTAATAAAACATGGATTTAACTGTGTAAAGGGCAATGTAATAAAACATGGACTTAACTGTGCAGAGGGCAATGTAATAAAACATGGATTTAACAGTGTAGAGGGCAATGTAATAAAACATGGATTTAACTGTGTAAAGGGCAATGTAATAAAACATGGACTTAACTGTGCAGAGGGCAATGTAATAAAACATGGATTTAACAGTGTAGAGGGCAATGTAATAAAACATGGATTTAACTGTGTAAAGGGCGATGTAATAAAACATGGATTTAACTGTGTAAAGGGCAATGTAATAAAACATGGACTTAACTGTGCACAGGGCAATGTAATAAAACATGGATTTAACTGTATAGGGCAATGTAATAAAACATGGATTTAACTGTGTAGAGGGCATTGTAATAAAACATGAATTTAACTGTGTAGAGGGCTTGCAAAGGTATGACTTTATTAAGTATTATTGAAGAAACATTAAGTATTACCTTTTTCAAATACAACACATAATCATAATACACAACAATAGGTAAGAGAGGGACTAAAATACATCTCCTAATAGATATCAAGCAGCTTCAAATGGCTAACTAGCTACACGATAGGATTAGCCCTTTTCATCAAGGAAGATGCAGGTGAAAACTGTGCTCCCACAAATCTAGTTGATGTCAAATCATCCATGTTCCAACAAAACTGCTGTCAATGACCTGTGCAGGTTGCTTGTTGAGCCGGTGCTATCAGGACCACCAGGTTGAATTTAGTTTTTGAGTATGGTAGATATCTGAGTAGAAAATAGAAAAGGTTGATTCCATCCAGCAATTCTACTCACATGCTAAACTAGTGGGTTTATGCCAATATGAAATGCTTTTGGTCTTAGTTTAGCTCTTTATATGGTGCATAGATAACCCAATGTAACCAAGACAACAATGTCTGTGCAGTAATATCATTTATTATATGCTAATTTTTTCTCCATTATCTTTACATTGTCAGAATTGTTAAGTATTTTTCCATATTGCTCTGCTTCATACGGCACTGCTCCATACTGCACTGTTTCATATTGCACCACTCCATACTGCACTGCTCCATATTGCACTGCTTCATATTGCACCACTACATATTGCACTGCTCCACACCACACTGCTCCATATTGCACTGCTTCATATTGTACTGCTTCATATTGCACCACTCCATATTGCACTGCTCCACACTGCACTGCTCCATACTGCACTGCTCCATATTGCACTGCTTCATATTGCACTGCTCCATACTGCACTGCTCCATATTGCACTGCTTCATATTGCACTGCTCCACACTGCACTGCTTCATACTGCACTACTTCATATTGCAATGCTCCATACTGCACTGCTCCATATTGCACTGCTTCATATTGCACCACTCCATAATGCACTGCTCCATATTGCACTGCTTCATATTGCCACAACATATGTTTCTGTAACTAGTATGGTGTATTAGGAACTACTTTGACAGTAAACAAACAATGTAGGTAATGTAGCAGATGCTTTAGATTCCATTCATTATATTTGTTTGTGAAGAAACTAAACAAGCTGTTTCATCCATTAGAAAGTAGAGATGATAAAGCTGACAATATAGATCAGTTCACTGAGTCAAAAATGAAACTTTCACACTAGCAAACAAATGAATGTGATATTCACAATGTCAACAACAAAAGCAAGAGATGCAGTAATTAAAAATACCATTCTAATCACTTATAATAAACAGTTATTTGGGAGAAATATTCACAACTTTTTGCAAAAAGAATGGTTCATATTATGACCAGTGCTCACTAGAATCTATACAAATTACACAATAGAGAATATTGAGGCCAAGGGCTATTGCATATCTATCCGAGAAATACCATTTTACTAGTCAGTCAAAACATTAAGTTCAAGAAAAAAATCCATCTGAAGATTTTGGTAGGAAACTAAGAACTTTAGAGCCAATAAACCAAGACAATGAAAAAGTATTATTTCCACTAACTAAATGGACTGTCACACAACAGCTGCTTTGCAAATATCCACATTTAACTGTTTTGATATAATGTTAGGCTAGCGATAGAAGACATACACTCTATGATATAGGTCACAGTTGTGGTCCCTCCAATGGTGAGCTTACAAGTGACAGAGCATAAGCATATCTCTTCTTTAGCTGATAATAAGAATGGTGATAAATATACTTACATTTATGCATCTTGAATTTCCTAAAAATGTACTTTCTTATTTGGTCCTGCAAATCTGAATGACATGACGCATGTCACAGAAAATCTGATACACACTTTAATTGTATTGTAATTCTGACTACATTTCCAACTGAAATTACATTCTCCTTTCAGCACTGAATTGACCCAAAAAAGTCCAGTCCATCATAAGAAAAAAAAAGCAGAATTGAGTTGGATCAACAGAAAAACAAAATCCATCCATTCCATACCAACAGCAAACCTTTTTACAATGCACACTCATTCAAAATATGACTCTGAATTTCATTTTTAAGCAGACCCAAATGATATTTTTAAAACTAAGGTCGAGTGTTCACTGAAGTTCAAAGGTCAATGGGCTGTGCTATGTGTGCATTAATATTATTACTGTGTATTGATAAATCTATGGTTATGTATTTATTCTGAAATACAGCATAAATCAGATTACATTGTTTCTTGTAGTTTATTCCTCTATTATTAAGCCTAAGGTAGGAAAATGAAATGAGTATATAAAAAGGTTCCTACCTTTGTATGGGAAAATATGAACTAGTTTTTTCAGAATAAAATTTTTTTTTCATATTTTCCCAAAAAAATGCAGTAAACTATAACTATACCTTCTTTGATTTGTAGGAAGAGACAGCTCTCCCTTTTGATTTTCTCAGTAAACTTTCAGGTACCAATTTTGAGCCATGACCACCGGGGTAAACAGTCAGAGGAAAAAAGTGGCTTAACACATTAACTCTTAGCGATGACTTAACGGGGCAGGAGGTAGTAGCCTACTGCCGACCTCTCTAGCGTCATGGTCATGCATGATACACTAAAGTGGGTGGTATTATAGAAAGGTAGACAGATGTAGCTCTACAATGATACCATATAATCTGGAATATCTATTTGCACTACAAAATACAGATACAAAAACCTCATTTTTTGGACCCGACTTTTTTTTACCCAAAATCCGCCCTTGGTTGGAATCCGATTTTGTGTCCGGATTTTAGACGTTTTGGTCTCAGATCTATGGCAAACCAGTATGAACTGCAAACAGACAGGTGAGCCTTTGCAAAAGGTAGGATAAGATGGGCATCTGGAATAAAGAGTGGTCTCCATATAAAAATAACTTTTACCCTTTTGCTCATGCGCGAGTCAAATAGCCAATGAAAAATGATGTTTCTAACACAACTAGGCAGTATGTTATTGAAAGATGACCGGGGATCTGGTGTTTTTGAGTCTATTCAGAAATAGCTTTCAAAATGTCTTTCCTACTCGATTTTCAGGTGAAAATGACAAAAAGCTCCAAGGGTTAATGTGTTAAGGCAAAGCTTGACTGCCCATATGCAGGAGTCTGTTCTTAGCAGGAAAATCTAGGACTACTGTGAGAGAAACCAAACAATTTTGTTAGAAATGTAGTTTGGGTTGACTAAAAGAGCATGAACCTTGCTTATTTGTCTATTGCAGCAAGGATGACTTCCTGTACTGAAATTTCTTATGGATTCCGTATGGAATACTTATGGAATCCGTATGGAATAGATATGGACTGAAAAACTTATGGAATCAGACAATTTATTCCATATCAATTCCATAAGTACTTCACAGCAAGTGAAAATTCCATATGGAATAAAGTTGCAACTTTAATCCATAAGCACTTTTTTCCATATGGAAATCAGGCTCATGTATTATAGCATCATGGAAAATACTCTTTGAAGAATTAATAACCTAAACTATCTGATTAAAATATAAATATTGGTGGGAGTTTGAGTAGTTGTATATGTCAGTGTAGCTGATGTGGAAGGATGAATATATACTCATAAATTTTAAGAAACACATGTCAGTTTTCTTTAATTTATTTCCACAGATGTTTAAAAACAAAGACATGATCAAAATAGTAGGGAAAATGTAAGCATGATCAGAAATTTAATATTAAAATACAATCATAGATGAATCTTTGGTGCAAGGTGGATTTTGGGCTTGATCTAATGTTTATTCTGAAAAGTAATCTTTTTGGCTCCTATTAAAATATGCTCTACAAAAATCATGCCCTAGTGAAAATGTGACTTAAATTTCAGCAAAATCAATGAACATTTCTTGACATTCACTCAAATGTCCATTTTCACTAAAATCATGGCATTTTAGGAGATTTTACCAAAATTTAAGAAAATATCAGTGAAATTTTGTGATTGAAATTTCACTGATTCTGCCAACATTTCTGAAAATATTAGTGGGAATTTTTTATTGAAATTTCACCAAGAGTTTGTCAAAAATTCTAAAAATATAGTGATATTTTGTGATTGCAAAATCACTGAAATTTTAGTTTAAAAAATATAAATAAGATATAATAAAATTTATTTTTGTTTCTTGTACAATTTGATTGATTTTCAGCAGCATTTATATTCCCTGTTTCTGATAGCTGTAATTGTATTGTTTATTTTGGGAACAATATCTTCTTTCCACATCTTTCTGTATTATATTTCTTTATCAAATTTTGTTATTGTTGTTGTTGTACTTTTTTAAACTTAAACTGGATTTAACTGCCCTCAAACAAGTTTTCTTGTTTTCTGTTTTGAATCAGAATTTCGCTTTTCTCCTGACCTGAATCTGATTTTCCTCGATATGGACCCTTTTTATAATATCGTCTCCGAAACTTTTTTTAAATAATGCTCTGTCCGGTCCCATTCTGCAATGGGCTTTCTAATAAGTATTTGTTCCGTTTATTATTTAAAGGATGATCAATGTAAAGAGCTTTCTGATTGGTCAAAATTTTGTATTTGTCCAATGAGTCGTTGCGTAACGGAAACTGACGGGAATGCTAAACATGGCGATTCGAGCGGGATACGAGTTTGAATAACCATTTGAAAAATGTGCGGCAAAGAGAATAGCTTGAATCAAAGTCGATGGGAGCATAATTGGTCAGTGTGTATGAAAACTGAACGCCAGGATTAGCATTTCGCTTTTTGTGCCATAACAGCTCTACAGTAGCGGCTAACGTGCTAAATAGGACAAGGAATTGAACCAGGATGATTTCGAAGTTATATAACTCAAAACTGATTAACTTCCAGGTTGAATTTAAGGAGGACAAAGTATAGATCACTGGTGGAATTCTTGTGAAATACCCATGTCTATCAAAGATGATCATATCTTTGCGGAATTTTCTTGGCCCAAGTAGAATTGTCGTTCAATATCGTGAAGCATTATTGTGTATATTATCTAAATATTCTAAGTGTGTTGGAATTCAGTGTAAAATAAGATTACTTCTATCATGATAAACGTTTGTCACGCTGCTTATTAAACAAGGACTAATTCAAGAGACCACAACAGCATCATAGTTTGTACATTAATCAAAAATCAAGTTGCAGTACAAGTGACATAGCAGGCTTTTAGCATTTCTTTTCATGTCTCAAATGGATGCTTTTCTGTAATTTTGCATTATTTTCACAGTTGAATTTTTCAATGCAGATTAATATTTTATATATGTTTATGTGTTCACAGATGCCTGTGCATATATTCTAGGCTTGATACTTTGATTTTTAAAATCACTTAATTATTTAGTGTCAAGCCAGATTCTTCACATCATGTTGTATATACTATAAATATTGTACATAACAGATAGGCCTCAAGGTAGATTAGTTCTGCAATTAAGTTACCTTCTCTAAATAAAGTCATTACTATTATTAATTTTGTTATTATTATTAACTCCCATATCTCTTGCATTGGATGTCATATAATTACAACATCTGTAAAAAAAATCATGCAAACTTAATATCACCTTGGTTAATAAAGTTCTGTTTAAGTCATATTCATTATTAATCTGAAACCTTCTGAAATGTATGAAAAACTTCTGAAACTTCAGTAAAATACTATACAATGATCAAAATTGTAGTGAAATCTCACAAACGTTTTAGTTAAATATTTGTGAAATCTCACCAGACTTTTCAGTGAAATGAAAAAGACTTAAGTGATGCCATCATGGATTAGGCTTTGTATGCGAGAAAGAAAATGAGGACAAGAAAAACCTAAATCTTATTTGATAATGTCTGTCAAAATAAAATTTATATCCATTTTAAAAAGTATGGTGAAATATTCATCATTGATTCCCAATAATGTCTAAGAATCATTAGGCAGTTTAACAGAAATCTGAAGCAGAATTTTTATGGTTTAGACAGAAAGTACTTAAAAAACCCGTCTGAAATCCGCCTTAAGTATGCCTGGAAATTTTTGTATAGGATGAACTATTACCAAATTCCATATGAACTATTTACAAATTCCATATGGAACATTTACAAATTCCATATGGTATATTTTCCAACTCCATATGAACTATTCACAAATTCCATATGGAGTATTGCCAAATTCCATATGGATTATTCACAAATTCCATATGGATTATTGCCAAATTCCATATGGAATTTTAATTTTATTCCATATAGACAACCTACAAATCTCATGGACTAATTAGCATATTCCATAAGATTTTTCCATACGGAGTACGTACGGAGTCCATAACATTTCCATATGGATACACTGAAATCCATAAGAGTGCTTTAACTATAGAATAGAAATGTCCATATGGATATTTCTGTAAAAGTACGTATGGATTCCATAACCATTCCATGTGGAAAATTTCGTACAGGTTCAGCTCAAGATTTTGGTTTGGAGAAATCAAAGTTGACAGAAAGTTGGAAAGGTCCTCATTTTGAACAATGTCTGAGATATCTGAACATGTCTGATATCATCATGGAATGAAATCTTTTCATGGTGATGGAGGCTAGCTTTCTGTCTTTGCAGACAAAGAAAGCTTCAATTTGTGGCTGTGAAAGGATTGAAATGCTTTGACTCCCACCACTGGAAGAAAATTCTCCACTTATCTGTGTAAACTTTCTGGGTGGTGGGCCTTCTAGCCCATGGAATCCTATCCACCACTTGGTCTGAGAAGAGTTTCTTTCTGAGGGTTTACTTGAGCCATGCATGCTGGTTCATGAAGTCCATATTCAAATGGAAAACCTGCACTTGTGGTTGTCTATGCAGGTGATGTGTTAGCAAGATTTTCATAGGTATCTATACTGCTAAATTGAGAAGGCCATTCATTCATTACTTTTCCCATTTAAAGGTAGCAATCTGATTCCCTCAGTCTTAGGAAAGAGAATGCCTCAGGCTTTCAAATCTGGTACAAGAGAGACTAAGGCCTAGGAAGCACAGAAAGGCTCAGAATGAGATATGACCAGCTTCTGAGTGAATGGAAGTCACTGTTGCAACAATGTTCAGTGCAGCAGTAAGTTGGCTTTGTATATGTCACTTGAAAGAACATCTTCAGTGAATGCAGTCCATGCAAAAACAAAAGGGGTAGAGGCACAGAACATAATTTTTAAGTCCTTCCGGCTGGTGTGTTGGACCCATAAATCATCAGAGTATAGATGTTTCCATGCCGCAGTGATATATTGAAGTCTTCCTGTCACCAGGATGTAGGTAAAGGAAGGCATAAACAGGTCATCATTTTCTTTTAGGTGACTGATGGAATGGGGCATTGGCAAAAAATGGTCATAGTCTTCCCTATGATCAAAAAGACTCAAAGGGTTTGCCTGACTGTAATGGCATAAAGGACTCCTTCTTGTTTCTCTGATCTTTCCTTGGAATGAAAGAGTGTGGGCAATGATTAAGGAACTTATGAGAGGTTTTCCTCCTTGAAGGACTGTCTCCCGACTTCCTTGATCTGGTCATGGAGCAGAAAATTTGATGAATGATTCTGTGATCTAAGAATTGCTTTCTGATGGTCCTTTATAAAAGCAGAAGTTGTGATGTATGTATCTTTCTCCATTAAATGAATGTTCACACAGGCCACTCAAGTGTTGGACAGCATGTGCTATATTAAGGACGCATGCTTTTGGGATACAGATTTCAAGGCATGACTTAGTTGATGCTTTTGGGATACAGACTTCAAGACATGACTAAGCTTCATGCTTTTTGGGATACAGACTTCAAGGCATGACTTAGCCTCATGATTTTGGGATACAGACTTCAAGGCATGACTTAGCTTCATGATTTTGGGATATAGACTTCAAGACATGACTTAGCTTCATGCTTTTGGGATACAGATTTCAAGGCATGACTTAGCTTCATGCTTTTGGGATACAGATTTCAAGGCATGACTAAGCTTCATGATTTTGGGATACATATTTCAAGCTTCATGTTTTTGGGATATAGACTTCAAGGCATGACATAGCTTCATGCTTTTGGGATACAGATTTCAAGGCATGACTTAGCTTCATGCTTTTGGGATACAGATTTCAAGGCATGACTAAGCTTCATGATTTTGGGATACATATTTCAAGCTTCATGTTTTTGGGATATAGACTTCAAGGCATGACATAGCTTCATGCTTTTGGGATACAGATTTCAAGACATGACTTAGCTTCATGTTTTTGGGATATAGACTTCAAGGCATGGCATAGCTTCATGCTTTTGGGATACAGATTTCAAGGCATGACTTAGCTTCATGCTTTTGGGATACAAATTTCAAGGCATGACATAACTTCATGATTTTGGGATACAGATTTCAAGGCATGACTTAGAGTCATGATTTTGGATACAGATTTTAAGGCATGACTTTCATTGTACTATCTAATGAAGGATGAGGCTTTGCTCACTCTGCTTCAGAAAATGGCCATTGCGATTAAGTCATGCATGGTACCAATCACTACAACATTTCATATCAGTTATTGTGTGTCCAAACCTTACTTCCAGCCCATGCTTAATCAGGCAGGTTTATTCATGCTCCTGCAGAGTCCCTGACAATGTCTGGGACCTCGGTCTGAAAAAAATGCCAAAAGCAATATGCAGCAGCCACTTTAAAACTGGATGGTTGGCTGTAGTGTGAGACAAAAGGCCTGTTGATACTTGGGCCCTGGATTTGGGCAATGTATAGGCCTGTTGATGCTTGGGCCCTGGATTTGGGTAATGTATAGGCCTGTTGATGCTTGGGCCCTGGATTTGGGCAATGTATAGGCCTGTTGATGCTTGGGCCCTGGATTTGGGCAATGTACAGGCCTGTTGATGCTTGGGCCCTGGATTTGGGCAATGTGTACTAGTCCTGTTGATACTTGGGCCCTGGATTTGGGCAATGTGTACTAGAAATTAACATCACTGTATGACCCAGTAGTAGAGTCCGTCTTGTAAGCCTGTACCATTGATGGCAGTGAGCTGATTTTGGAGCTTTTTAGTTCCAAAGCTGGGGCCTTGTCCTAGCTCTCCTGGGCAATATCATGGTCTGGATGAGGTCTGTGGATGGACTCTGATACTAGCTATACTAAATGGGTAGTTTTGTTTCCTGCCCAAAGGTTCTACATAAGACTCAAGTCTGGTTGCATCACCAGAGGCAACAATGAAGAGGTAACTGTCTAACAATCTGTGAAGATTGCACCAGATGGTTCTTTTTTTATTAATGAACTTTCTGCCTAGAGACCCTGTAAACAGAAAGCTATCTACTGAGATGGCATTGGTAGCATTGCTAAAGCAATGAATTTCTGAGAGCTCATCTCTTACCTTGTTAATTGACTCTAGAAAGTTTCTCAGCAAAAACAGTTGCACATATAATCTTCTGCCCACTGAGTACAAACATTGAATCTATGGTCGACATTGCACCCATACAACTGATATAAGTGGGATAATTAAGTTCTGTAAGTTCAAACTACATGCACTTACACCATATGCCATGACCCATTGTACCTGGAACTCATAATTAGAGACAGCATACAGAAACATATACCAAAAATGAGTCAGTCATGAATAAAGGCTAATTATTTAATAGGGTAAAAATATAATGAGTCATCATGAATTAAGGCTAATTACTGGGTGGGTCAACAAGAAAAATAAGTCAGTCCTCAATTAAGGCTGATTACTGGCCAGGTTAACAAGAAAATTAGTACAGAAATGGTCTATAAGTACTCATGACCCCATGCAAGCAATTAAAAAGGTATGTAAGTACTCATGACCCCATGGTAGGCAATTAAGAAGGTCTGTAAGTGCTCATGACACCATGTAGGCAATTAAAACAGTGCCAAATGAATAATGCATGATGAAGTTAACCAATGAGGTTATAATTATTCCTCATAAATGAAAGTGGAGTAAGAAAAATGTAGAAAACAAATGGAATATCAGTCCAGCAGCAGTGAAAACAGAGAGAGTATACTTTTCTGCAAAGAACACAGATGGAGTATCAGTCCCTACAGTGTAATCACATGAAATATACTTCTCTACAATAAAAACAGATGGATTATCGGTCCATGCAGGGAAAACAGATGGAGTATATTTCCCTGCAATGAAAACAGATGGAGTATACTTCCTTGCAGTGAAAATAGATGGAATATACTTCTTGCAGTGAAAACAGATGGAGTATGCTTCCTTACAGTGCAAACAGTTGGAATATACTTCCTTGCTGTGAAAACAAATGGAATATACTCCCCTGAAGTGAAAACAGATGAGTATACTTCCTTGCAGTGAAAATAGATGGAATATACTTCTTGCAGTGAAAACAGAGTATACTTTCTTACAGTGCAAACAGATGGAGTCTACATCCCAGCAGTGAAAACAGATGGAGTATTCTTCCTTGCAGTGAAAACAAATGGAATATACTCCCCTGAAGTGAAAACAGATGGAGTATACTTCCTTGCAGTGAGAACACTCCAATACTTTGCTCCTACTCTGGAAATATATGTTAAGAAACGGAACTTCAAAAGCCCTCATAAGAATCATAAACACTGGCACAAGTGGAAGTTATACCTGACAACTACAACATATGAGGCACCAATCCATCTATCTATGGGGAGACTGCTTTATTTTAAGGCTTTTATATTTTCACCTTTATCTTTAATTTTTATACCATTTAAAGAATTCTAACATCTTTACTTTTTATTTTTTATTTTTAAGGACAACATGTTTACATTTATTTGGAAAGGTTTATCTTCCAAACATTTTGCAGCTTTTACCTTTACATTTACCTGTAACTTAACTTGTAATCATCACAACATAGCCAGCATTGTGTTGATGTGCCATGAAACTCTACACATGCATTTATATCTCATTCCTTCTCCCCCATACCTAGGATTGTTGCATTCCCTCCTTCTTGTTTTTATGCCCCCACCACAAGACCGTGTACATGAACTCCAAGACATCCACTCTGACCACCATCCATCCACAGGCTCAGGTCGATGCTTTCCATAGTTCTGGCACTTCCCCTGACGGCACCACTGAAATGGACAACAGTCTTGCCAATTGTGTAATATCTATCATTTTGCCAATTATAAGGACAACAATGTAGCTGGTGCCATATGCAAAAGCTCACTCCTTGCACTTCTGAACTAAACAACAACTCATTTTATGCAACATTCCTGAAAACAAGACATTTCATTTACTGTAAATGCAATCTGTAGAGTAACAATAAACTTTAGTGGTCTCCAACTATCAATAACTCGATTATAACTGTAAATGATGAAGTATTAAGGCTACCAACATAGCTACCAATAGTGCATAACTTGTTATAATAGTCCACATACTTGTAAAAAAATGAGAAGCTTGATTCTTCCTCTGTGTTTGTGTGCTTACTTCTTACTTTGTAAAGTCACATACCTCCCTGTGTACAAGCAAAGGCTAAGAGTTGTTGTTGTTGTTGTTGTTGTTGTTGTAGGGTTTAACACCATTTTTCTTGGACTAGATAGGCTATACATGGCGGCCAGTATAACTGGTGGAGGAAGAACACTGGAAAACCCAGGGAAGAACCACCGACCCACGAGAAGCTACTGGCAGGCCTTCCCACGTACCCACGCTAGCCGAGCCTTGGACTTGAACCCATGCAGACAGAGGTGAGATGGCAGTGATCCGGAACGGTAAGCGCTTTAGACCACTTGGCCACTCGGGGCCCCAAAGGCTAAGAGACTTCAGACGAAACAATATGATTTGAGGTTGTTCCTTGAGTGCAAACATGTTGTATCTCCACCATCTGCTGGTGTATCCTACACTTTTAACCTGAATATTCATAAAATTCAGAACATGAATTTGAAATTGAGTTTCCGACATCAGCCAATCAGAAACACCCTTTCGAAACAAATATTATTTATGACTGGATGAAACAAAATCAAAATCTCAAGCTCAAGAGTTTTGTGATCTCTCAGTCAGTATTCCTGCATAGGAAACAACAGTTCAGCATTGCACTACAGTGTAGCAACAAGAGTAACACAAGTACCACATTACACCCTGTGTTTAATAGTCTTCTATGTAGATGAGTGAAATTTTTGTGCAGTAACCACTTTAAATCTTCCAGTCAGTGAACTTAACCTTTGATCTTTTGCCCCTTCCTCTTACCACCCTAAACAACAGAGTCCTTCCTTACTCCAAGTGTAAGTCATCCAGTGATATTAGCAAGATTTTCAAGATGGCTACCAAGGTGGTCATATTTGATATATGAATTGGTACCATTTTTTTATAAGGACCAGCTAGACATTGTGAGATGTCTTTTGGTTATAACCTCATGTCAATTGACCATGCATTCAGAAGAAGTAGCGAAAACAAGATTTTAAATGCTGTTGTCATGGTGGCCATATTAGATGTCAGAGTTTGGCTTCATTTTTATTTAGCACCAACTAGACATCATAAGAAGTGAAAACCCCATGTCAGTTCAGGTGGAGTAAATAGATTGCTACCATGAAGGCCAAATTGGATGACAGAGTTTGGCTTCATTTTCATTTAGCACCAAGAGGTGAAAGGTGAAAAGCCCATGTCAATTCAGGTGGAGTACCGTATATACTCGCGTATAAGCCCGTTCATGTATAAGCCGACCCCCCCCAAATTGAATTGGTAAAACTGTTATAAAGTGCATGACCCGCATATAAGTCGACCCATAATTTCTAGACTACCGGTACATTACAAGATGCACAAAGTGAGTTCTGAATACATTTATTTCAGCAAATCACATTATTAAATGAAATGAAAGTAAGAAAGCTAATTTATTTGTTGAAATAAAAACAATTCTAAAGTGTTAAGTCTTAATGGAAATTTAATTCATCCTCATTCTAAAATCATGAATTATAAACGTTCTATCACTTTTAGAATCCTTCAAAATCTGGCTCTGTATCAGACTCGCCAAACAGTTCATGAAACTAGGCTTCTATTATGGGCGTGCTTTCATCATATATGTCATCATTGTCGTCATGGTCATCCGATAGTGTGATTCAATTGATCAAAATATGATTGGTTTCAGCGTGGACATTATTCAAGCATTGTGACAGTTTATAACTTTGAGCAGAAACAATGTCCACAACCATATCTCATTAAACAATACATCTGATTAGTAAAGTCAATGGCATTGTGCAAAAAAACAAACCTATCAGAGATCTCGGAAACGCTTAATTACGTGTATTTGGACACCAATTTTTGACCTGGGACGCAGAAAATCCCTGAGGCGGGAGTCCTCCGTATGCATGTTATAGGTGTGCGGCAAATTTCAAAGACTTGCCAGTCCTGCTTCAGCCACCTGCTTTGTGGGAAAATGTGATGATTAATTAACTATGCTGATATTTACAATGACAGAATTCAGTAACTGAAAGACTCCTTGATGTACATACATGTTGCCATTATAAGAGTACATCAAAAAGAACATGATGCAATAGCTGTGCGGCAAGATCAAAGGCTTTTTTGACTCGCGACTGGATGCGAAAATGTACTGATATTTACAGCCATTGAATTTGGAGTCAGAAAGACCAAGAGATGTACATGTGGTCATTTATAAAAGTACATCAAATAAACAACTTTAGCTTTCGTTACTGTGTTCATTTCCGAATGTATCGGAATAAGTAGCGCATGAGAATCAAGACATGTTGAGACTTAGACAAAATGCCATTCGTAATTTGGATAAGTATTTTGGGGTTAAATGGCAAACTTACGAAGATTGTAACAAGATTCAGAAGAGTGCTAAAGCTGCTAGCATTGATAGTTCAGATAGGTCAGTAGCCAATTGTAAGAAAGTGTGTGATGCCTAGCTTAGTGTTTGGAATAAGTCATGACTTGGATTGACGAAATTCAGTATCACTGATGGACGAACAAGAGCTATTTAAAAGGTACACTGACTGACCATTCTTTTTTTTTAATGCAGCTCGCCTTAGCCGGGTTAGTTCTAGTGTTGTAGCAAAATGTATTCATCAATACATCAGTAGCTAGGCCTAGTTTTGATATCAATTACTTTGACAAACAAATTCTTACCCATTCACAAGCATATGTTTTGATAGCTGATTGACCTTTAACCCTTTTCCAAGCAAAGTAGCAACTATCAATTTCTTGCATGATACCCTTTAATGATAAAACATACAAACCTGTGTTCTAAGATCAGAATCGGTGATTATTAACTGCCTCATGTACACTATTTCGTCACAAAATTAGTTTGAAACTCTAAGTGAACCATTCGGCCTAACAGGAAATAATGGCGGACTTTGCTAAGTCTGGGATGTACCAGTTTATTAGATTGTCTGTTTTCTAAACCATCAGGCAACTATTTTCAGAAAAATATACAGATCATTGAAAGCAAAGCCAAGGTATTATTTTATTAAAGATTTAACTTTAAATTGAAAATTATATAGGTCAGAAAACGTATGGGACAGTGCTTTGTTGTGGAATTTGCAAGATGCGCTTTAAGGTCTAATCTGTTTTCTGACCTGAGACGTATTTGCGAAAATACGGGGGGAAAAACAGCAAATAAGATACTATTTAATAATTGCCTAAAATTACTACAATGACGTAGACAAATAAACCAAACAAATTGCAATCATGTCAATGGACCATTTGTAATGAAGCTATATTATAGTGAGTAATTACGAAAACTGCTCCTTCTAAAAATAGATGCACGTAGGTTTATGTTGATTCTCTAGGAAAGAAGGGACTGCAACTTTTGATGGTGGGATTCCTATTTTTACCAAAATGGGAGTCGTGGACTCCTAGTTTTGAAATCCTAGCGAGATCTCTGCATATTATCCCCGAGGCATGTACCACAGATTAAGCATATGGTAGCTATTGTACAACACTCAACTGCTAACAAACCACTTTGCTTTACTAATAACTAAACAACAGTAGTATATAAGCTATGGCTGCCGATTACTTCTAAAACACCTGTCAAAGAAATTCCACAAATTATACTGTTTTACAATTATTCACGCTGACTCGTATATTGCCCCGTTTAATAACCCTTCCTATGCATGCGCACAACTAACCCCTTTGGAGCCTCTCGATATTATTCCTTTAAGACTATCATACATGTATTTCTACTCTCGATCAAAATGTTTGTCGTATATACCTTCAGTATCGTAATTCTTTTATTTTTTTACGTAGATTCTTTTCATATTTACGCTGAAATAAGCTAGTGTGCATTTGTACGATACCGTAGAGTTCAAAGATTACTGATTAGCTGAGGGTTAAATACTTGACTGGAGATTTCTAATATGGCGGTTCTTTTGGAAAATACACGCACCACCATGGCTCAAATAACACGTATGCATGCATTTTCTGGTGGATGGACATCTGTCAAATAGACGTCAATACGTTAAAACATGTTTTTCATTCATTATCCTACCACTTAAGTTAGAAATAAAATATTTGTTTCACTTCACGACAGCACAAATCTTATAAGCCATGAGCCATCATTAGGCATGTGATCTCATCTTCGGCGATTGACAGAAACAATACTAAAAATCGAGGGAAAAAAGCGTTAAAAATTTCAGACTTGGACCTTGGCCCGCAGATAAGCCGACCCCCTCCTTCCAGGCCTTTTTTTTTTTCCTAAATTTTTCGGCTTATATGCGAGTATATACAATAAATAGATTGTTACCATGGAGGCCATATTGGATGTCAGAGTTTGGCTTCATTTTCATTTAGCACCAAGAGGTGAAAGGTGAAAACCCCATGTCAATTCAGGTGGAGTAAATAGACTGCTACCATGGAGGCCATATTGGATGTCAAGCTGGGAACCATTTCATTCAGGACATGATAAGTTCTATCTGTAAAAACTACATTTCAAAATGACTGTCCAGCCCGGAGGAATCGAGATAAAATGATGACCACCATGGAAGCCATACTAGATGTAAGATTTGCAACCTTGGAATGATTGTGTGTTTAAAATTTCATGGTAATCCTCCAAGTATTTTAAGAGAAGTAGTGATAGCAAATTTTTTCTAATGGACAGACAGACAGACAGACAGACAATGAACACTGGATAACAGACCTTCACATAAGCTCTTCCACTCTATGACCAGTATAGATAAAAAGTGGGGGGATTTCAATGATGACCAAGCTATTCTGGTTTAAGCCTGTGACGACACGATATCTTCACACATTGCAAGTCATTAATTATAATTAACAATTTGATTCATTAATACATCGTGCGGTCTGAACGTTTGTTTAATTGGAGATGGCTGTTTAATTGGAGATGGCTGGGGATTTTTTCTTCATAACTGACAAATGAAATTATTCAACAAGTGATGATGACTGCTTCACATTTAGGAAGTTGGCTGAAAAACACAAGTAATTTTCTGTTTAATGATACAAAAACAAATTTAAATGGAAGCAAAGATTTTTATTTAAACTACTTACAAAATTCAGTACATTAAGACCAATAGTATCTGGTGCCTACCTACCATACCAGACCCACAGGATGTCCCTTCAGCTGCAGGGAGGAATTTTGTCTCACACATAGTCCCCCCTTTGTAGCACCACAAATCTTGACAGGGATCCTAAAAAATGAAAGATTTATATTCAGAGTAAGTATAACAACTCAACTCATTCTGGGTCAAAATAAACAAAATGGACACACTGTACTATGACATCACTGATGTAAATAATAAGAGGGCAACATATATACTTATGTATAAGTTTGACCCAAAAATACATAGAAACTGATCTGCCATGTCATAATGCACTGAAAATCTGGATCTATGCTGTTAGGTAGCTGACATCAAAGCTGTTCACAATAGTTTATTGTCTGCTTAAAGGTGTTCAGGAACTATAATATTAACTCCCATCCCATAACACTGATTACTGTCTGGGTTTAGGAGCTATAACGTTAACTCCCATCTCATAACACTGATTACTGTTTGCATTCAGGAGCTATAATATTAACTCCCATCCCATAACACTGATTACTGTTTGGGTTCAGGAGCTATGATATTAACTCCCATCTCATAACACTGATTACTGTTTGGGTTCAGGAGCTATGATATTAACTCCCATCTCATAGCACTGATTACTGTTTGGATTCAGGAGCTATACTATTAACTCCCATCCAATATCACTGATTACTGTTTGGGTTCAGGAGCTATACTATTAACTCCCATCCCATATCACTGATTACTGTTTGGGTTCAGGAGCTATGATATTAACTCCCATCCCATATCACTGATTACTGTTTGGGTTCAGGAGCTATACTATTAACTCCCATCCCATAACATTGATTACTGTTTGGGTTCAGGAGCTATGATATTAACTCCCATCCCATAACATTGATTACTGTTTGGGTTCAGGAGCTATACTATTAACTCCCATCCCATAACATTGATTACTGTTTGGGTTCAGGAGCTATAATATTAACTCCCATCCCATAACACTGATTACTGTTTGGGTTACCTCTGTCTACATGTTTTCATTCAAATTTGCTCCCATTATTTCAGTAAAACTAATTTCTCTAAAAACTTCTTTACAATAAGAATGTCTAATTTGGCTGCATATTCCGACTTCTGAAAATTGTTCTTCTTTTAATCATCAAATTATTTCCAGAATAAATTAGGAATATTTCCAAAAATGAACAGTACTGACAGATTTGGAGGGATTTAAATGTTAATTATAGTCCCTAAACAATGAATAAAAATGTGATGTGTCTTGACTAATCACAACTAGTAGTATTATGAAGATGGCATAACTTGCCTGTACACCAGAGTGATGCATCCTGACAAATCACAACCAGTAGTATTATGAAGATGGCATAACTTGCCTGTACACCAGAGTGATGCATCCTGACAAATCACAACCAGTAGTATTATGAAGACAGCATAGCTTGCCTGTACACCAGAGTGATGCATCCTGACAAATCACAACCAGTAGTATTATGAAGACAGCATAGATTGCCTGTACACCAGGGTGATGCATCCTGACAAATCACAACTAGTAACATTATGAAGACAGCATAGCTTGCCTGTACACCAGAGTGATGCATCTTGACAAATCACAACTAGTAGCATTATGAAGAAAACATAGCTTGCCTGTACACTAGAGTGATGCATCTTGACAAATCACAACTAGCAGCATTGTGAGGACAGCATAGAGTGCCTGTACACCAGAGTGATGCATCTTGACAAAGCACAACCAGCAGCATTATGAAAACAGCATAGATTGCCTGTATACCAGAGTAATGCATCTTGACAAGTACAACCAGTAGTATTATGAAGACAGCATAGATTGCCTGTACACCAGTGTGATGTGTCTTGACTAATCACAACCAACAGTATAAAGAAAGCATAGATTGCCAGTAACATTTTATAAATACGGAGATGAAGACCAAAAAGTTCTAAAAAGTGTATGACAAATATGAAATGTAAATTTTGTGGAGTAGTGAATTAGACCGTATTATGTGTGCAAAGCATTCGCATGTACATTTTCATAGTATTTCAAAGAGTGTCATCAGCACAAAAAATGACAATAATCTAGGTCAGAAATTTCTTTTACTTTTGTTAAATGGTCCAAAGACATGGCTTATGACTTTTAGGGTTATAATTCATTTTAAATCCTACAAAAATCTGTTACCCCCTCCAATTTTCTGTAATGTGAGTCATTCATAGCGGCATAGGTTATAATAATTATCCTATAATGCAACATGCATGTAGGGTTTGTTCACATACATTATGCCATAGCGAAAATTCAGGGGCAAGTTACCATCCTGTAATTTTTAATAACAGATTAGTCTTCTAGTATATCTCTTTATAAATGTTTTTTTCCTTCAAATTCATTTTATTTATAGAATAGTATGTCAACTCATAAAAATGCAGCCAAATGTGTCTTAAATAAAGAAAGAGAATGTTTTAGATATTCTATTCAATGGAAAACAACTCATCCATTTATTAAGCATAATGCAGTTTTGTTCAGCTAACCTTTTATTTTTTAGCCTGCCGTATATACTCAATTATAAGTCAGATCCAATTTAAATAAACAAAGAGCCTAATCTGCTGTCACATAATGTACTGGCAGGTCTGGGTCTATCTTGTTTGTTTTACTGATTAGTCCTATACCCATTTCTGCCAGCCCACTGTCTGACAGCAGAGCTGGATCTATGCAGTCTGCCAGCCCAATGTCTGACAGCAGAGCCGAATCTATACAGTCTGCCAGCCTGTTGTCTGACAGCAGAACTGGATCTATGCAGTCTACCAGCCCATTATCCAACAGCAGAGCTGGACCTATGCAGTCTACCAGCCCATTGTCTGACAGCAGAGCTGGATCTATGCAGTCTGCCAGCCCATTGTCCAACAGCAGTACTGGATTTATGCAGTCTGCCAGCCCAGTGTCCAACAGCGGAGCTGGATTTATGCAGTCTGCCAGCCCAGTGTCCAACAGCAGAGCTGGATCTATACAGTCTGCCAGCCCATTGTCCAATAGCAGAACAGGATCTATGCAGTCTGCCAGCCCATTGTCTGAGAGCAGAACTTGATCTATGAAGTCTGCCAGCCCATTGTTCAACAGCAGTGCTGGATTTATACAGTCTGCCAGCCATTTTGTCAAACAGCATAGCTGGATCTATACAGTCTGCCAGCCCATTGTCCAACAGCAGAACTGGATCTATGCAGTCTGCCAGCCCATTGTCCAACAGCAGAGCTGGATCTATGTAGTCTGCCAGCCATTTTGTCCAAAAGCAGTGCTGGATCTATACAGTCTGCCAGCCCATTGTCCAAAAGCAGAGCTGGATCTATACAGTCTGCCAGCCATTTTGTCCAAAAGCAGAGCTGGATCTATACAGTCTGCTAGCCCATTGTCTAACAGCAGAGCTGGAATTATACAGTCTGCCAGCCCATTGTCTAACAGCAGAGTTGGATCTATGAAGTCTGCCAGCCCACTGTCCAATAGCAGAGCTGGATCTATGCAGTCTGCCAGCCCATTGTCTAACAGCAGAGTTGGATCTATGAAGTCTGCCAGCCCATTGTCCAGTAGCAGAGCTGGATCTATGCAGTCTGCCAGCCCATTGTCTAACAGCAGAGCTGGATCTATGCAGTCTGCCAGCCCATTGTCCAACAGCAGAGCTGGATCTATGCAGTCTGCCAGCCCATTGTCTAACAGCAGAGCTGGATCTATGCAGTCTGTCAGCCCATTGTCTAACAGCAGAGCTGGATCTATGCAGTCTGCCAGCCCATTGTCCAACAGCAGAGCTGGATCTATGCAGTCTGCCAGCCCATTGTCCAACAGCAGTGCTGGATATATACAGTCTGTAACTGGATCCAACTTATAAGTACACATGGTAAGTAAAACACTGACATTTAGATTAACCCAGAATTGAACACTGAAGTTACTTGAGAGTGTGGACAGACATACAGATGGACAGACATAAGGACAAGCACATACATGTCAAAGTAACTGATATGTCAAGTTTTTGTTTAACAAAAATTGCAAACATTGGTATTTCTGCCACTGATACACATAAATGCATCATAATATGCTAAGAAATCAAGCCGAGATCCTGCCACTACTTAACTCTGAGATCTTACGATTAATTTCATGAACTTAAATTTAAATATGACAACAGCAGATAGAAATCATACATAAAATTTTAACATCTCAGATCTTTAACACAAAACCTAAATTTTGAGGCCATCCCTGAGCATTTTGGCCAAAGTTTATGCAATATAATCTAGAAATGAAGTCACTCTTTCTCAGAAATTACTCTTACTTTTCCGAAGTCAAAGTCACATTGTTTGGAGTGTTTGCCAAACTGCCATTTGCACTGCATGTCTGCATCGAATATTTCCCCTGGAAGCTTGTCAGGAAACTTCAGTTCTGCTGTCCCTCGTGCATGATGGGTCAGGCACTCTGACTGTACAGCACTACAAAGACAATATATATATTTGGACTTCAAAGACACATGCTAATGTGCTGTTTGTAATATATTTTCATAAAAAAATAAGTTTTGACCACTTGATAGATCACAGCAGGTTGTAGCAGCAAATTATCCATTTATCCATATGATTTGTTTTGAATTTTTGCACAAGTCTGAGGAACCAAAAAAAAAGAATGTACACAATGTTCACATCACCAATCATAACACTGTCACATTTGCAATATGGTAAATCCTGGCACTCTCTTAAATTTCATAAGTTTTGCACAAATGTTCTCGATTTTATTGATACAGATGTCTGTTTTGAATTCCCTGCCACTTTCCAAATGCTGTCAAACTATTAAAGTCTTTCATATCAACAAGATTTATTTTTGTAAGTTTGTCATGAGTGTCAACACTCAGCCTGCACCACAGCGTTGCTGTGATAAATTCTGATGCAAAGATTCAGGCTCACACTCCAAGCTTCAGTCTGGAAATATGCTTCATGATTCACATTGGAAAATTACACCCCATGCTTCACATCGGAAAATACACTCTCTGCTTCACACTGGAAAATACATGTCAAATTTCCATCAAACAAGTGACACTTCACTAAAACTAGCTTTGTCTGTAATTCAGTTTACTGACAGTCCTTTATTTTTGTTGTACACAGTGTACAAGAGAATCCCCCACTCATTACTTGGTCAGCATTGTTGTGATACATTCTGGTATGAAAATCAATTCTCACTCTCCATGCTTGATACTGGAAGTACCTGTGAAATTCCTATCAAACAAATAACATTTGGGCACTGTCCTTTCATTGAAAATAATTTTTTCATTAATTCAGAGTCCTCTATAATTGTTGTACACAATGTATTTCAGAATCCCCACTCATTATTTCATTGGCACTGATGACTGCATCACTGTTCTGTGTCACAGTCCCCTCCTGGTTGACCATATTGAGTGACCAAAGAATCCATGTTATTAAAGTGTCCATGCTATCAATGTGTCCAAGTTATCAAAGTATCCACATTATCAAAGTGTCCATGTTATCAAAAATATCCATGTTATCATTACCACACTGTAAAATGTCATTAACATTACAGGAAAAGTGCTTTACTCAAACAAATAGAATGTACTCAATACTGTGTGGTCTGGGAATCCATGACCTATATTTGCATAAATAATATGAATACTCTGAGCTGCTTTTCTGCAAGGTCACTGGCATGTAATGCCAACAAAGATTCTGAATCCTGGATGCAGCCCTCCTCCCCCCATGTACATAGAGGTTGGGGTCCATGTCCATTCTTTGTGTAACCTGAAATTCGACCTACATCAATTGAGGGTGGGGGTGGAGGGTCATTTTTGTATATAATGTTTGACTAGGGTGGTAAGAAAACAACAGTTTGGTTACAATCCATGAATTCCATCAAAAGATACTGTGCAAAAATCAAAGTGCAAAGTTCAAGGTCAAACTGGGGTCATAACTCCTAACAACAAAGTTTCAGAAAAACACTGAAAATCAAACTTGACCTAGATCTTCTTACTGCAAAGCCTCATACCAAATTTTGTTTTCATTCTTTAAAAGTTCTTGAGCAGCAATCGAAATCATTCAAAAAGTTGGTGAATAAGAATTGAAGGGCAAAACTTCAAGGGCCATAACCCTGTAAAGATTAGGGATAAAATGGTGGAAATCAAACTTAAGACCATGGGGTTGTTAATAAAAAGAGTCAGAAAAAAAATCACTGAAATCTTTCAAAAAAGTGTTTGAGCAGAAATGGAAGTGCAGTGTTCAAACTCAAACAGGGGCCATATTGCCATTCAATTTTGCTGCTGAAAGGTGAATATACTATTGTCCAAAGTTTTATTCAAGGAAAGCATCAAACCAAATTTGATTACAATCTAAAAACTCCTTCAAAAGTTACTGAGCAGAAACAGGAAAGTTCAAGTCAATTAGGAGCTATAAATAAATTAACAAACTTTTTTTTACAAAAAGGTGACAACTGAGTCGAACCTAGGTCTTCATAATGCAAAGCCTCAAATCAGACTTCAAGCCATTAGGTCATTCCAAAGTTTTGAGTGGAAATGAATAGATAGGGCATGACAGGATGTGACATGGACAATGTTATATGGCAGGGATAAATGTAGGTCACAGTATGCTACTTTTGAAGTGATGATGTAATTCTCAACAAAATGGATCCAAAAATAAAGCCTCATGACTACACTCAACTATATGACACATTGCCCAAATACCCATGGTCACTGAAACATGAAATGTAGGTCATGTAACTTTACTTTCTTGGCATGACAGTTTAGTTCTCCCCAAATTGGATCCACACACAAAAAATCAATATAAGTGACAGTGCCTAAAAACATTAACCCAAAGCAATGCAAAATTGAACCAAGGTATGGGACAGCAGATCAGGGTCTACGTTGTCTGCAGTTTAACTTGACTTATGTACATTTATACATAGTATAGGCAATCTAAGTCTAATACTTACTTTAGAAATTTAGTCATGTAGCTTCTACTACATGCTGACCAGTGGAAGATTCCACTTTGTGCTGAGAGGGTGGCTGACATGATGTTCCCTGCCAAGTGCTTGCAGTCATTGCCATCGCCATCATGGAACATTCCAAAACTGACAAACACAAGGAAAAGGAAAATTGTACTCTCGTATCCATTACAAACTGAGACTATTAACAAAAATATTCAGTTCTTACTTAACTTGTTTAACTTGAGACCATAGTGTTTGAATTAATGGTGCAAACATGTGATACAATGCAGGTCTGGTAAGTCACAGGCAAAAAATATTCTTTTTTTGAGTTCTTCTATGTATTATTGATCCAAATGAACTATTATTTGAGATAACTTTGACCTTTAAATGAATACATTACATACTACACACAATAATATGTATTTTCTGTGAAAACTTCCACTCAGAGTGATGCTGATATTGTCAATAATTCTCAGAATTAAATTCAATGTGTAAGATATGATTATAACCATCAACCTTTTTACAAATCTTATGACCCAGGAAGATTAAAAAGAATTGAAGGTTTGAAATGAAAAGCAAATATCCCATTTAATTTATTATTTATGCTGAAGTTACTGTTGACATTTGAGCAAAGCATGAAAGTGGTAACGGATATAGCAAGTCACTGGAATATTTTGACAGTACTGTGATCATAGCATTGAAGATTTGTATACAGCTTGATAGCAGTGATCACAGCATTGGTCAATTTTGGGCAGCTTGATGGTAATGTGATCATAGTATTGGGGCATTTATACAGCTTGACAGTACTGTGATCATAGCATTGGTCAATTTTGGGCAGCTTAATAGTACTGTGATCATATCATTGGGGCATTTTATACAGCTTGACAGTACTGTGATCATAGCATTGGGGCATTTATACAGCTTGACAGTACTGTGATCATAGCATTGGGGCATTTTATACAGCTTGACAGTACTGTGATCATAGCATTGGGGCATTTTATACAGCTTGACAGTACTGTGATCATAGCATTGGGGCATTTTATACTGCTTGACAGTACTGTGATCATAGCAATGGGGCATTTTATACAGCTTGACAGTACTGTGATCATAGCATTGGTCAATTTTGGGCAGCTTAATAGTACTGTGATCATAGCATTGGTCAATTTTGGGCAGCTTGATAGTAATGTGATCATAGCATTGGGGCATTTTATACAGCTTGACAGTACTGTGATCACAGCATTGGTCAATTTTGGGCAGCTTCATAGTACTGTGATCACAGCATTGGTTAATTTTGGGCAGCTTAATAGTACTGTGATCACAGCACTGGTCAATTTTGGGCAGCTTGACAGTACTGTGATCATAGCATAGGGGCATTTTATACAGCTTAATAGTACTGTGATCACAGCATTGGTTAATTTTGGGCAGCTTAATAGTACTGTGATCACAGCATTGGTCAATTTTGGGCAGCTTGACAGTACTGTGATCATAGCATTGGGGCATTTTATACAGCTTGACAGTACTGTGATCACAGCATTGGTCAATTTTGGGCAGCTTGACAGTACTGTGATCATAGCATTGGGGCATTTTATACAGCTTGACAGTACTGTGATCATAGCATTGGTTAATTTTGGGCAGCTTGATAGTAATGTGATCATAGCATTGGGGCATTTTATACAGCTTGACAGTACTGTGATCATAGCATTGGTCAATTTTGGGCAGCTTAATAGTACTGTGATCATAGCATTGGTCAATTTTGGGCAGCTTGATAGTAATGTGATCATAGCATTGGGGCATTTTATACAGCTTGACAGTACTGTGATCATAGCATTGGTCAATTTTGGGCAGCTTAATAGTACTGTGATCATAGCATTGGTCAATTTTGGGCAGCTTGATAGTAATGTGATCATAGCATTGGGGCATTTATACAGCTTGACAGTACTGTGATCATAGCATTGGGGCATTTTGGGCAGCTTGATAGTAATGTGATCATAGCATTGGGGCATTTTATACAGCTTGACAGTACTGTGATCATAGCATTGGTCAATTATGGGCAGCTTGACAGTACATGTGATCATAGTATTGGTCAATTTTGGGCAGCTTGACAGTACTGTGATCACAGCATTGGTCAATTTTGGGCAGCTTGACAGTACTGTGATCATAACATTGGGGTATTTTGGGCAGTTTGATAGTACTGTGATCATAGCATTGGTCCATTTTGGGTAGCTTGATAGTACTGTGATCATAGCATTGGGGCATTTTGGGCAGCTTGATATTACAATGATCATAGCATTGGTCCATTTTGGGTAGCTTGATAGTACTGTGATCATAGCATTGGGGCATTTTGGGCAGCTTGATATTACAATGATCATAGCATTGGTCCATTTTGGGCAGCTTGACAGTACTGTGATCATAACACTTGGGTATTTTGGGCAGCTTTTTTAAAATTGTTTTTCATTGTACAGCACAGTAACACTTCAAACCTTATATCATGCTGGGAGAAGGAGCATAGAGTGCCTTGCCCAATGACACTTGATTGCCAATCAGGGCTGATCTAATGGTAGGAAATGAACTTGTACTCTTTCAGTCAGGAGTCCAAAGTCTTGGCCACTGAGTCATCACATTAGGAGGGAATCAGCTTTATCTCAAGCGTCATTACATTAAGAGAGATTCAGCTTTGTCTCAAGCGTCATTACATTAAGAGAGATTCAGCTTTATCTCAAGCGTCATTACATTAAGAGAGATTCAGCTTTGTCTCAAGCGTCATTACATTAAGAGAGATTCAGCTTTATCTCAAGCGTCATTACATTAAGAGAGATTCAGCTTTGTCTCAAGCGTCATTACATTAAGAGTGATTCAGCTTTGTCTCAAGCGTCATTACATTAAGACAGATTCAGCTTAATCATCACAGAAGGCAGGATTTAGTTTAATCTCAAAAGTTATCACATGTGGAGTAATTTAGCTTAATCTCAAGAGTCATCACATGTTGAAGGATTTAGTTTAATCTCAAAAGTCATCACATTAAAAGGAATTTAGCTAAATCTCAAAAGTCCACTGGTCAGGCAGGCATTGTAAATCTATTATAAAGTTGATAATGTACTTTGCTCAATTTAATTACATTTGTTCCTGACATCTTAAATTACTGAACCAAATCACAGACTGTATTTGCAATTTTAACAGTTAAAAAAGCTGACCATAAGGAAATGGCTGTCTGTTTAATTAACTCTGAAGTCACTATTTTTATAGGGTAACAAAATATGTGGATTTTATGCTAGTTAGATACCAGGACTAGCAGCAGGGAGGGTGAACAGACCACTTTGTAGGAACGTCCAAATGTCGAAAATAAGCCTTCCTATGAACGATCGAAAAATAAAAAGCATCGACAGATTTAAAAAAAGCGTCGACACTTTACTGAGAAAATCTCTATGGAATTTCCAATTAATATTACTCCATTGTTGTTGGTGATTTTTTCTAGTTTATTATGTACGCGCTTTACGCAATTACGTCTTAATTGAGGTCCCACCCTCCCTGCTGCTCCCTAGTGTCCCTAGGTTAGTCCACGTTATTTCTCCAACTAAAAACGTGTCGATAGCGAGTACATTACAAAAAATGAACCAACTTGAGGTCCTGGCCCCCTCTGCTGCTATTAATTAAATCATTATGTTATACTAAAATGGTACATCTGGAATTTCATACTGCAAGGATAGCTCGAGAACGATTAGAAGCAATCAAAAAATTTCTTCCTGTTAGAGATTCATTTGGAAAAAACCTACAAGCACAGCAACAATCACAAGTTGAATACGAAGAAGACACTAAAAAGTTATTTAAACCCATCACTACAGCTACTGAAAAAACTGCAGCGGCTGCTGAAAAAACTATATGGGGAGATATTAAGGAGGAAGATGAGGAGAGGAAAAAGGGTATTTTTCCAGTATTAGAACAAACTGCAGCGCAGACTGAAAAAAAAGCAAGAAGAACTAATCAGACAAAGAAGATTTTACGAGATCTTCCAACTGATATAGCTGCAGCTTGTCCTCCATCCATCGATGAAGAAATACTTGAAGGTATTGGAAAACTTCGTACTGAAGTCGCCAACGTGAGAAAAGAACTTGAAACAGGAAGAGGAAATGTTGAATTGATTGCAAAATTTAACGAAGGGTTTATCGAAGATATTAGAAATACTGAAGAAGCTGATTTACCCGGAAAAATATTATCTGGTATATTTAATAAATCTGATATTTTAAAACCCGGTTATGAAAAAACAAACAATGAAAATTTTATTAGATGGGTATATCGTATATATTACAACAAAAAACAAGCTAGAGGTTTAGAATACGATAAACTTGTTAAAGAAATAAAAGGACTTGATAGAGAGAGACTGGAACAAATAGAACAACAATATCAACTTCCTCCACCTCTGCAACAAATAGAACAACAACTATCTTCTTCACCGCAGCAAAGGTTGATGTCAGAACCTGAGAGGTCTGAGGAGCTACTTAAAAAAGTAAAAGAAGAAAGGTCACCCTTAAGACTATTTAAGAAAACAACAGAAGAAGGGGGGTGGTCTGGGAAATAATTTTGTTTGTCCCGATAATATCCTCAAAGACGTGTCAAGGTTAGAAGTTCTTATAGGAGGAAAACGTGCTGGAAATAACTCACCAGAAATAATTAATGAAGCAGCTGATATTTGCCAGCGATTATTTCGCGGTGGCATCATGGATATTGGTGTTTACCGAGAACTTATTGATGAACTTGTTGATGATTACAGTGACTAGTTGTTAGATAAATGGTAAATAAAATAAGATGATCATACACAATAATCATCGTAAATCCGTACAGGTCAGAGCAGTAAACTCACGATTACCAATCTACAGAGCAATTTACGGAGATGGACTTGGTGATGTTATTCAGGGATTATTTACAAGGTTAGCCCCAAAAGCAGCGCCTATTGCAAAACAATTATCGATGAAAGCTATTGATGTTGTTTGTGAAAAAATTCCTGGTACAATTGTCAATGTTGCTGGTAAGGTGTTCTCGGCAATCAAAGATAGACTAGCATGATTAATAAGACGAAAACAACAACCAGTAAAATTACCAAGTACTGAAATTATGCCCGCAGATGTCAGCAAAATAATAAATCAAGCTGCAAATCAAAAACTAGCAGTGTTAGCAGATCGGGGACTTGGTGAATTGGGAAATAATATCTCAAGTTTAATATCAGGAAGTGGAACTTCCCGAAGTGGAATCTCCCGAATGCGGTAATCAATGTGTTAGATGAAAATAATTACAATAAAATGTTCAAGCACGTATCCGACACAGCAATTGACATGGAAGCACCTGTCCTTAAAGATGAGTCTGTATGCGATTTTCAGTTTTAGTCTTATGACGCATGAACACCAGATCAATGTGGAGGAAGAACTGAACTACAAGTTCATGATACAAGTAGATATTTTCTACCTGCTGAGTCTTTTATTGAGGTAGAAGGTACAATTGTAAGAACAAACGATGCTAATTACGCATATGCAGTAAAAGTTGGTTTTGTCAATAATGGGATCATAGCATTATTTGACAGCGCCACATACATGATTGATGGAAGAAATATCAAATCGATTCAGAATGATGTCGATGTTGCTACAACAATAATAGGATTGGCAAGATATTCTGATGATTATATAAGATCAGCAGGTCCCACAATGATGTTTGTGAAAGATAATTCTGGTCACCCTGAAAGTGATCCGTATAATATAAGACGACCAAGAAATTTTGCCGGAAACGCTGATGCTGATGTGACGCCAGTAGTTCATGGTGCTAACCCAGATTTCAACTTGGGATTTGCAACGCGTAAAAATATGTTGCTATGAGCCAATAGAAGTTTTTCATGTACAATTCCACTATCGCATATTTTTGGATTTTGTAGGAATGTTAAAAAGGTTATTTTTGGAGCTAGACACATGGTTGTTTTTGTAAGAAAGGGTGATGATAACGATGCTCTGTGGAGACCTGTTGGTGATGCTGGTAAAGTAGTAATATCGAAACTTTCACTGTGGATGCCGGTGATGACTCCGACAATCGCAGAAGAACAAAAATTGATTTCTTTCATGGACACAGGTGGTAAATCCTTGTTGTCATGGCTAACAACAAGCACAGATAGTATACAAACTGATATTAACGGTCAGTTTACATGGCATATAGTATCACAACAAGGTGTTTCTGCACCACGGCATATTTTTATTGCGTTTCAGAACCGTGATCGTTTAAATTCACAAACTCACTCTCATATGATATTTGATAAACTAGGTATCACAGATATTTCTTTACAGATAAACGGACAACAAGAACCAACAGAGAACATACAACTAAATTATGAACAAAATCATATAGGATGTGTATATCATCGTTTGATGTCATTCATGGGATGTGATCAAAATGTAGATACTGGGTTGCAAATATCACAATATGATTTCAGAACTTTGTATCTGATTTATTATTTTTCACTGGAGCATCTTGATCTATCAAAATAATCTGTCGTTGATTTACATCTTAAAGTGACGTTAAATACAGGTGGTGTTGATTATAGAGCAATCGCGGTTATACTCAGTGATAAAGCAATGTTACTTGAAGCTGGTAGTGGTCGAATGAGAGTCACTGATGCACCAGAGGAAAATCTTTAATCATTATTTGGAGCGTGGTAAGTATTTATCATAAAATGTCATACAGTCATGTTAATGTTGTTCTGACTCCTGGTCAGGTAAAAAAATTACAATCAAAAAACGCCAACAAATGCGGAACAAAAATATCACTAAAGCGAGATCAAATTTCTAGTGGCGGTCCAAACAAATTATCGTTGACAAATAACCAGATTAAACATCTTAATAAAGCCCTAGAATCAAAAACTGGGGTTCAATTTCATCTTTCTCCGAGCACCATCAAGGACATGGTTAAAACAGGTGGTATTTTTCCACTTCTCGCGGCCATTCCGGCATTAATAGCTGCTGCTGCTCCAGCCGTAGCAAAAGCAGCCGTGTTAGGTGCTGTTGGAACAGCTGCTGGAATGGCTCTAAAGAAAGCAACAGGAAAGGGATACAAAAAAAAGGGCGTGGCCTAAGATTGCCAGGATCTCATTGGGGAAGAGGTCTGAGGCTTCCAGGAACACGTTAGACATTCCAGCATCAAATTTTGATTTACTTAATGCTGCTAAACAACTAAAAATATCTGCCTTTAGAGGTGTTTTTATGCGAGATCAATTACCGAAACAACCGAATGAATTTGAAACAGGTATTATTAATCTTGACTCAAATTCAGGACCCGGTACCTATTGGGTATCATACGCAGTTGATCCACGTGGAATCGTTTATTTTGATTCATATGGGTTAGCTCCACCGCTTCAGTTTGTCAAGTATGTTGCACCACTTCACACGCAAGTTTGGTATTCAACGCTACCCACACAAACAATGACAGATCCGCCAATATGCGGCCGTGAAGTAATTAATGTACTTAACGCTATATCAAAATCATCCAAACCACCACATAAAGTCGTGCATGATAATACAAGCAACCGCTTCATTTTAAACAGATCTTAGATCTTAGATCTTATATAATAGTTGATATTTACGGAAGAAGATCTTCCCGCGTTAAGAAAAAATCTGATAACACTGATCTGTCAAAGTACACGACTAAAGATGAACTCGCTGATATTATGAACCTGGCTGGAGTTGACCCAGATGAGGTTGTTATTTTTCAGGATCGATATGGTAAACTAAAAACCAGCAATATCAAATGGAATGATATAATTCGACGAGTACTCAGTGCGGTCACGGATAATATCCCTGTGTTTACTGACAGCGGAAAAATCAGGGATTCGAGTGTATTGTTTACAACCATCAGTGATCAAATTACAGCAAGTGTTGCTAATCGCGTGAAAAATACCAGTGACACAATGACAGAAGAACTCAACATGAACGGGAATAAGATAGTAGTTTTAACAGATCCAACATCCGACAAAGATGCAGCAACAAAAAAATACGTTGACGTCAACTACAACACCATAGATGGTAAATTATCCACGTTGCAGGCCGAGTATTATGTTCACGTACACGCGTTTACAAATCTTCGCAGAAACTTTAGAAAAATTAATGAAACCACAGAGGTATTTTTTGGTACTCTGCCCACCGTTGACGTAAAACTCGTTGATATCAAGACGAACATTGACACGATCAAACAAACACAGCAAAACATCGTGGGGGGATTCCTGAGATCGTTAATAAAACCAGTTTGATTAAAATTCATGGCGGTGTTACTCCCCGGCATATTACCAACATAGCATACAAGTATCATCTGGATTCGCAACATGGTCAACGCAGAATAATACTATTAAATATACCGCAATAGTCATTGGCGTGTACAGGCTATCTGCATTCAGTGCCGCAAAATTTGAAATATTTACAATGTATCCATGGCATCATTCAACTGGTAAGTTTTCTGGAGTTTCAACTATCATATTAAACAAGGGAACCGAAGAAACATTTATTCTGGAAGCAGCTGATAAGAAATTAACCGCAACATCTTACTGGTGGTGTCTAGAATTTATAGCTAAAAAACCTCAATTGGTTACTGCATAAAATATAATGAGTACCTCAATCGACGTTCAGAAATTTAGGTATAATCAAGTGCGTGAATGGCAAGCAGCGTTGAAAGATCGAGTCGAACAATACATGGTAAAAGTAAAGAAATATCGACGATGACTAGTTATTGTCGACGTGATCATTCATTCAGTATCCGCTGTTGTTGCTGGAACCAGTGTGATATTATCAGCGGTGATAATGATGGCACCAGTAGCGGTAACTATTTGTATTTCAGCAGCAACAACTATTGCAGGTGTGCTCAATATCATTGCCAAAAAGATATGTACTTTCACGAATGAAAAATTATCTGATTACATGATACAATTACACACAGCGATGGTCGCATACTCGAAGTTATCTTCGTTGTTATCAGCAAGCCTCAGTGATGGAATGATTTCTAATTTTGAGTTTTCAGAAATGATTAAAATATATAACAGTGCTTTTAAAGGTACGAGTATTAATAATGACATCACAGGAGCTACTCCAGCAGATCGTGACAAACACAACCCCGCACAAGACCATGATGATCTCGGTAAGCTCGACTAATCCCGAATTTAGTGTTAATTTTCCAACTGCGATTCGCGCGAATGAAATCACGTTAGCACAATTACGAGTATATTACAGCTGGCCAAACATCAGATCGAAATCATTTGATGGTACACCAGCAAATAATTCACTTGTATTTGCTAATAAAAACAAACCAGATGGAACACCTGATTGGGTCGTTGTTGGAATACCAACTGGCAGTTATGAGATCGAACAAATCAATGATGAATTTGCACGTAGAATAAAATCAATAACAGGAAAAGAATAAAAAATATCGATTAACATTCATGAGCTGACACTATCTTCTACAGTTAAAATAAACTATCCTGATTATGGCCTTTGATATTTATCAGTCCACGATAAGATCCGGACAAGGCTGGCCTGATATTGCGCCAGAATATCATGGACCACCAGAACCCAAGTTAAATGAATTTCTCACTAACGATGCCAAGTTTATAATAACTCCAGAATACCGAAATTTGTATCCATGGACTGGTAGGGATACTCGTGTTATTCGTGATGGAAAATTATATCCTATGGTACCGTTTTCTATCATTGATTTTGATATAAAAACTTCAAATAATATTGTTTATGAAAGAGATTTCAAATCATCAGCTAACAGAATTAAAACCGAATACACAACTACATTAACGACATTAGCATATTTATTTAAAAACTATATCCTGGAGTATTGCAATATCAATCTAAAACATCAGATCATTGCAACAATACAACATTTAAATCAAATTGTATTAGATCTTAAATACACTAATCAGACTATTACTGAAGTAATAAATGCTAATAATTATATAGATTCAGGAAGAAAAAGTATCAAACAAGCATATATTGATCATTATAAAATAACTGAAGCAGATTTATTAAATTTTACACTTCCAGGATTTGAAACTGGTGAATTAATAAGATCACTCAATGATCTTATCGCGAAAAACCTTCCTGAAATACTAGCTGTGTGGAGAAAAATAGCCCCACCAGCAACTGTTCTTAGATATAATAACAACCCACAAGGTTATGTTAGACATATTTCACCAGAAATCGTTAATATAACAGCAACGATCAGTCAATCTTGTTTGTGACATAATCAATGGCAGCTATCAAATAGATCTCAGAAAATCAAATCAGGCTCAACAAGGATATATCTTATACACGTTCACACCACAAGTTCCCCCTGGGGATTTGATTGTGCAAGAGCCAACCAATCCTGTTTATCTACGTACACATAATCAGTATTTGTCATGAATAAATTTCAAACTCACAGACCACATAGGACGATTAACTGACCTGTGTGAGGAGGAATTGATTTTGAATCTACATGTTAAATCTTAAAGACTTTTATCGTAGATCTTCGTGTTAAATACTTTTATCGTAAGATTTCTGTCTTAAAGACTTTTATTGTAATGATTTTTGATCATAGATCTTTGATCAGAAATATTTTTTTTTTATCATAGATCGTTTTATTTTTTCTGAAATATTTTATTTTATCAGAAATATTTTTATTTTTTCTGAAATATTTCGACATTTTTAGTCAAATTTGTTATTTTTTCAACTATTTTAGTCGATGCTGTCAAGGAAAATTCATCAAATTACAGTTTTTTGTCAGGTCAAACCTCAAGTGGTTCTCTAATTGATTTATCAATAAATCGTTAAAAATCCTCATTTTTTCGAAAATTACCAGAAAAATTAACAAAATCGCATGAAAAATCTCATTTTTTGAGCTAATTTTACTGATTTTTGGCGATTTATCGATAAATCAATTAGAGAACCGCTTGAGGTTTGGCCCGAATGATATTGGAAAATTCATCAATTTTCCTTGACAAATCGACTAAAATAGCTAAAAAAAATAACAAATTTGACTAAATATGTTAGGATATTCCAGAAAAAATTAAATATTTGAGAAAAAATGAAATAAATATTAAGATCAAAGATCTATGACAAAATAAAATAAAAATGTTTCTGAATAAAATAAAATAAAATATTACACGTGCTCGGTCGTTTCACCAACGAAGTTACTTTGGATCGTTTCATGATCTAACATAATTTTTCTTAATTGTCTTATACGAGTACTAATTATTTTTTTTGCCTAATATTTGTGGGATAACTCCGATCTAATCTTTTCTACTGCGGCAGAGAGAGTGACGAGTTCCTTCACTTGATCTTCTTCTACAGTAGCTAGCGACTGAAACATCGCCGCCTGAATCTGTTTTATAAACTTGTATTCAGATGATAGTGTGTGTATTCCTTAGTTCTTACGTTCTTGTAAAATTTCAAAATCAGAAATTATTTTTTCAGGATTTAGTTCATCAGATATATTAATTCCATCTTTTTCCAATTTTTTAATAGCAACAATTACATCATTAATATTTTCGTAGTTCATTATTATACAGTATATATTTATTTAAATCAAAAAAATATATCCTCATGTGAACCCCTAATCGAGTGTTTTAGCGAGCTCACGAGGATGTTTCAAGGGCAGCACAACATGTATGATGAATGATAATCCCCACATGAACCTCTATCGAGTGTTTTAGCAAGTTCAGTAGGTACATGAAATATATACAATGAATGAATGACAGCAGAAACATTTATGAAATATATACAATGAATGGCAATCCATGAACCTCTATTCAAGTGTTTTAGCAAGTTCAGTAGGTACATGAAATATATACAATGAATGAAATAATTAAGGACAGCACAAACATATATGGGGCCATTTTCTATGCTCAACAGAACACACACCCCCAATAATCAGCCCGTGGGTGATACAAAACATGTATCTACCATCAGTGACGTGGTTGGAGGGGTTCTGCTGAGCGGAGAGGGGCTGGCAGGGCCCCAATTAATTATAAAAATCGCTAATAAGCGTAAACCACCGACAGTTGTCAGTCATGGGATTCGATCCTGGGGCCTCAAGTATCACGGTCAGATATGTTATCAACTGAACTATCGAACCATCTAACAATATAGGTTTCAGAAGTTGTTATATATCTACAGATCGGTTTCAGAATAGATTGTGTATATTTCTGTATAGATATAATAAAACAGCAGTTTCTGAATATATTGTAAATATGTAAATGAGCAACGTGTTCTGCCTTGATTTCTCGTAACAGATTGTAAATATCTTGCACTAACAGCATGTTCTGCCTTGATAAAATATATTTACATACTACCACTGCACCATCAAACGTTTTACCACCTACACATCGGTTTAAATATTTCTGCATTTCTGAACAGATTGTAAATATCTGCATTAAAACAACGTGTTTTGCCTCGATTTCTCGTAACAGATTTAAAAATAGCTCGCTATATTGTACGATGTGAAATACGTTTATTTTTCTATTTTGTGAGCTAAAAAACCATAAATATTTTTCTTTAGTATAATTATTGATATTAATTACGACATAGATGGTTAATTGACTAATTACGACCATAAAAATCGGAAATCTATGAAGAAAGCTATATTACAGAAGTAATCTCCCTTTCGCATATGTCGAAAAAATAAGTAGTATAAAAGTGAGAATTTCTGACAAAAAAAATAAATAATTAAAAAATAGTTAATAAATATAATTTGAGGTAATTGCTTGTAAAAGATGATAGTTTATCTCTCTAATGATATTGGAAAATAATTTTTTGCTTATATTTCTTAAAAAAGTGGATTTGGTTATATTTTCTGCAACGTATTTTACCACACGCCAGTTAATATCAAAGTATTTCACAACAGAATACATTGATTGAAACGTTTTCTCTTCACCGGTCTCTGCATTGAGGGATTTAACTACCCTCCTTGCAACTGTCTTTTCATATTTACCAGTACTTCCCCGTGCAGAGTTCTCGCTTTGTGTAATAGCCTGAAGATTGGATAAATTATTGTCAGTTTTCACACTGTTGATGTGATCAATCACAAGACCATCTTTGATCAACCCCTTGTGACACTCGTATATGAAACGATGACAGTAATACCTTTTCTTCCCAGCACCAAACATTAGATAACCGGTATTAATAACAGTACCAACTGGTCTCTTCAACCTGCAATTTCTAATCAAACCATCATGATTTGATTCGTAGTTTGTTATTATAGGATGCTTCACAAACTCGTGGTTCATTATAATAATATTATTTGTTTAAATCATAATTTGTCTGAAAACTTAGATAATCCTCCACGGATTTTATAGCTCCGTCACTGACATTAATTTTTTTCATCATAATATCTCTTAAGTTCGCGATATTTTTTACCACCACAACATGCACACAACTCTGTTTTACCTCGTACTCCAACACCACATCGCAGACATGGTATTGGTCCTAAGCTTCCACGGTGAACATTTTGCATGTGTTGTCCGAAAAATTCCCTTTTACAGGATTTATTGCAGTGAGTCAATGAACCCATCATGAGCCATTTGCATCGAGACATTGTATACATAATATTTTAATTTAAATACTTGTTTGAAATATAATATTTTAATTTAAATACTTGTTTGAAATATAATACGAACGAATTCGATAGATTATCCCGAATCAAGCCTTGGAGCACAGATACATTTAATCTCGACAGAATATCTCCTGATTTACCAATAAAACATCAAGTTGATAAGAAAAACAAAAGTCTGATCAATAAAATTCACAACGCCAAGAAAGAATTTCACACAGATGGTGCATCTCATGTCTGGTCAACATTCAAGATTATACGTGACAAAGATATCATCGATGCTACGATGAATGACAAACGAGCAGCAATTATCATTAACTATCTTGATAATTGCAAATATCTTTTCAGAATAAAATTTGTCGTGTTGACAGAAACAGATGATTGGATTATCTGTGACAAATATGATCCTGTCCACGGTGATAAAAAAAACTGTCATACTAAGTAGAGATTCCAAACCAGGTCTATTGACCAGTATTGACAAACCGTATTATGAATGAGCATATCCTGTGACCGCGGTTATTTATGGAATCTATGTGATAAATGAAAAACCCATCGTTGATAAACTGGCGCCAATGAAATTTTCAAAAATAAATTATGTGGCTGAACGAGTAATAGAACATTTTACAAACGCGGCCCGTGGAAACAGTCTAACGGATAAAAGACATAAAATAATAAACACGTGGGGAGAAATGGTTAAAGATATCAAGGTGTCTATCAAAGATGTCGCTGAGTTAGGAAAAAGATTAAAATTTCCAATAACCATAGCGACGATAACAGAAGAGATTTTATATGAATCAAAATATAAATCAAAAGGAGCTTTGATCGAAATTATTGATCATAACGCACACGCATGGACTAATGCAGTAACAGTGTTTCCACGAGATCGAACTGTTAAATGTTATCCCATAGACAATTCTGATGGAGATATGTTTGATTTTATTAACGAAATAAGTAAAATTGATCCTGTGTCAGTATGGTTATTTCAGAGTTTTAGCGACGAATCATGCATGGAAGAAAAGAATAAATTTGATCAGTTTGTAAGACCAAATGGTGTTATTTATTGAACAGATCTTCTCCAGGAAAAAAAGAAAAATCTTGCACTGCAATATACTGATGACAATGGCGAATTATTGAGCAACTGTTGCGGCTCATTTTGCTAAAAAGAAAAATTCGTGGAAGCCAACTCGGTCTGATTTTCTCAATGACATAATACTGAGTTGTGTCGAATACAGACACAGCAGACTATGGAATACTAAATACGATCATAAAGATGTTATTTCAGTTGATATGGTTGCATGTTATCCAGGAAGTTTTCTTGGATACGGAGATTGTTCTGTGTACTTTCAGCGATTCGGTCATCCGACGCAAGAGATGACACGAGTATCGATAAATGGACTATTACCGGATTTTGTCCTAACTGGATTTGCTTGTATCAACTCATTTGAAATGTCTAAAGAGCTCCATGCGATTTGTTATACCTGGTTTGGAAAACATTTTTCAGAAAAAATGTGGGCACCAATAGTACTGTTACGGTATATGCTCGATTGTGTGATGTTAACACGGTTGATTGTAAGTGAAGCAATTATATCATACTGGAAACAAACCGAAGTTTGGTTACCACAACAAAAGAAATATTCTGATGATGAAATCCCTGATATAACCGATCACGAGAATAAAATTACAAAAGATCTCGGTGGAAAAATAATCGGCAAGTTCACTCAAGGAGGAGCATATGATCACAGAAGACATTGTACAAGATTGATCATGGACGAGGCTGAGTTAGATTTTATAATCGCTGATACAACAAACAGAAATATGTTTATAAGTCGAGAAATAGCTTTCTTGTCAAATGGAACTAAATTAGGTACAATTGTAAGTTATATGGACGGTGAGTCACCTTAGTATACTCATTTAAGATCTTCAATGCTCACGTATGTTTCGATAAATCTATTATTGATAATAAATAAAGTTTCTACACTCGCTGTCAGAGTTGCTACTGATTCGTTTTATATATGTAAAAAATATTCAATACTGTTAGAAAAATTAAGCATAGGCACTTGTGCATCATGGGGTTCGTGGAGAATAAAAAAGGAATATATACTTGATTATTCCAAATCCGCTGATGTTGCGGTTAAAGATATTTACCTGATAAAATCTGGCAGAAATAATCAGATATCTTCTGCACCATCGGTATATGATCCAATAACCAGAAATAAAACGGTTTCTCTAAACGGACCGGGCAGTTCTGGTAAAACCACTCGAGCGATCGAACTATTTCAGAACTCGGATATGATCGTGCTGACACCTACACACAGACTCGCGCAAGAGATGAAACAACGAGGAGTACAATCATGTACTTATCATAGCTTCTTCCGATGGAAGGGTGATGCATGGACATCTTTGAGGATAGGAGAAAAATATATTCTGAGGATTATAATATGGGATGAAATATGCATGGTGCCATTAGAAACATTAAAAACGTTTCTAGATTGGTTGTTAACAAGAAATACTGCTGTGATAATGTGCAGCAATCACAGTCAACCACCACCGTTTGTTGGACTATCTCCACATGATTGGCTAAAGAACTTTGTTGATTACTATGAAGAAATAACTGATGATCATAGAGCACTTGATGCAGAATTAAAGGAATTAAAAAAATTAATCAGACTACAACCGAATAAAATTCAGTGTGAAGTAATGCGTGGAATAATTCCAGAAATACCCAAGAACGACTTTCTATGAATGTGGCGACCAAATCATCTGATAGTTGCAAATAGAAAAATAGTTCGTGATACACTTCAACAAGAGTTGTTTCAGTTACAACGAAAAAAGTTTCCGACACTGCCAGTTCCGTTGTGTTATCGACCAGCTGATACACGGCGGCAAAATATTGACGTTGACATACCAGGACAGACCGAGAAACAGAATTTAGTATTAAATGATATTATCACAGTTGATGTTGTTGAAGATGCATTATCGTTGAACAAATCTCCGTGGACACTAGGATATGCAATGACAATACATTCATCTCAGGGATTAACTATTACCGATACAGTTGTTTGGATTATAGATGATCGTATCGAGTGGTCAAACTTAGTTTATCTCGCAGTGTCTAGAGTCAGAAAAATATCTCAATTGAGACTAATTGTCTTGGAAGAGTCAGTGATTAGTGATGATATTGACAATGATATAATAAGAAAAAAATTAGCTGGTTTTAAATAAAGCGATAAAAAAAATAATCGAGAATTTGATCTTGATGTTCAATTTATCAACGTGCTGAAACAACAACAGAATAATCACTGTGCAAGTTGTAATTGTGTGATGTTATGGATATATTCGAGTAATAATCAAAGACAATTTACCGTAGATAGAAAAGATAACAGTCACGGTCATACACGCGAAAATGTCATGTTGACCTGTCCTGAGTGTAATCGACGTAACGGAGCTAGGTAAGTGATTGCGGTGGTAATTGCGTATCCTCAAGAATTACTTGTAATTGTCCACGTACAAATCCACATTGAGGAGCAGTTGAATCTAATCTGTAGATTGCGGGTCTACCTGAGGATCTTGTTATGTTAGATATCTTATGTGTGGTAACACTCCAAATAGGATCAGTCGCTCTTTCTTTACCGCCTTCAAGTTCACCGGGTTCATATAAATACCTCACAGTGGTATTACCTAATACTGGTTGTGCTGAAAAATCACGTCGTTGTGTAGTTATACTTTTTTTGTGACTGCGCTAATAGGTTTCATGTTGGTCGTTTGAGTTACTTCATTATTTAATGTGGCTATCACACTTGGTAATCTTGCAACCCATTCACGAGATCTCGTATCCTGAATAAATTCCTTCGCATATTGATATCCAAATAACCGCTCAGAGAGTGTTCAATTAAATCGTTCAACAATTGCCTGATCACGATGAATTGCAGTGTGTCCTCGACTGATAGTGACATTATGTTGCTTCATCAACGATGATACTGGACCAAGAAATTCCTTACCAGGATCAACCTGTAGCAGCTGTGGCCATCGTAAACCACCTCGTTGATAAATTCGTTCAAATGCAGAAGCTACCTCAGATACTGTTTTCATTGATAGCGGTTCTGCATCTTTGTATCTCGTTGCAACATTAACAACAGTTAGCACGTATTTATGTTATTTGACGTCGACCAATTTTAACGGTATCATGTGGTAGAAATAATATATCAGCTTGATGAACTTCATTAAGAACACTAACATCAAAATGTGCAAATCGAATTTGCTTAGGTGGTTGTAAATAAATTTGCCATATTGCTTGTTTGGATAACCACGCTTTAGCAGTAGAATGTTTAACCACTGCTGCATCAGCAAGTTTACTAACTGCTGCTTTACCTTTCCAGTATCCTCTTGGAGAATAATAAATCGATTCCATTTTATATATTACCAGCCCCTAGCGCTAATTTACCTTTCATCGCAGATGTTACTAACCAATTAGCTAATTTTTCTTTGATATTTTTATTTTTTATAGAATTTAGCGCATGAATTAATTTCACATCTGCAATATGCCGATGTTGTAGATCATTGCTTTTATACGCAACATCATGAGCATGACATGCTTTATCAATAGCATTTATTGGTTCCTTGCCTGGTTTTGGTTGATCTTGATTATCAAGCCTGATATTGAGTCGAGTACCAGGACCGTAATAATTATATCCTGGTAGATGTTTTTCTCCTGGGTATTTAGCCCACGGAGTTCCCGGTAATTTTCCTAATTTTGCTGCAATATCACCTCCTCGTTGCTTTTTTTTTAATGCTGACTTTGCCCCTGAATTATCACTGGGAATAAATTTAAATTTCTTTGTACCACACCGCGTACACTTACCCGTAACCGCTGATCTGTTATTTTTTGTGGTAATAGTTGTTAGTGTATCAGTCGGGGTACGCGTCCTGCACTTCACACAATATAAATCCATGGATATTTTATACAGCATGGATATAATTGATTTCTCAGCGACAAAAAAACAAGAACCTGTCAAGCACCATCCTGCATTACCGAATTCCATCAGAATGATAATAATAGGACCATCTGGAAGTGGAAAGACACAGTTGTTACTTAATCTTGTAATGAGATCGTTAAAGTGGGATAAATTGTATTTGGTAGCCCCATCAGTTGATGATGAACAATGTTATAATGTACTTAAGGATTTTAATGAAAACACACGAATAGATAAAGATAACGATGTTATCGAGTTTATAACCGATATTGATGAAGCACCATCAGTAGATTCCATAGACGGATTTATTAATAATTTTGTTGTATATGATGATGTAATGCTGGACAAACAATCAAATCCAGCTAGGATTTTGTTCTCAAGGTAGACATAAAAACACCGATGTTATTTATGTTACTCAACGATACACACAAATACCAAAAGTGATCAGAGATAACTGTCATATTTTAGTTGTGTTTAATGGAGTTGATACACACACAATGAGAAATATTCATCAAACTTGGTGCAGTGGTGACATGGATATAATTAAATTTAAAAACTTCTTTTCATGAGCGCAAGCTCCTCCGCATGGATTTATAACAATAAATTTGCACGATCCTAGAACAAGATATCGTATTGGACTTGATAAAATATTTGGATAAATTAATAGCAGCAGAGGGGGGTGGGACCTCAAGTTGATTCATTTTTTGTAATGTACTCGCCATCAACAAGTTTTTAGTTGGAGAAATAATGTGGACTAACCTAGGGACTCTAGGGAGCAGCAGGGAGGGTGGGACCTCAATTAAGACGTAATTGCGTAAAGCGCATACATAATAAACTAGAAAAAATCACCAACGACAATGGAGTAATATTAATTGGAAATTCCACAGAGATTTTCTCAGTAAAGTGTCGACGCTTTTTTTAAATCTGTTGACGCTTTTTATTTTTCGATCGTTCGTAGGAAGGCTTATTTTCGACATTTGGACGTTCCTACAAAGTGGTCTGTTCACCCTCCCTGCTGCTGGACTTTAAAGAGCCTTCCAAAATTATTCATCTATGAAGATGGAAGGATATTTCTTCCCAAACCAGGAATTTACATATATATACAAAAATGAAAATATTTACAAAACCACAGAAAATTAACAGGAAAACTTGAATTCACAGTAACAAATAAACACAAATATATCGACAGAATGAGCCTAGGGGCCCCGAGTGGCCGAGTGGTCTAAAGCACTCACTGTTACGGATCACTGCCATCTCACCTCTGTCTGCGTGGGTTCGAGTCCAAGGCTCGGCTAGCGTGGGTAGGTGGGAAAGCCTGCCAGTAGCTTCTCGTGGGTCGGTGGTTCTTCCCTGGGTTTTCCAGGGTTCTTCCTCCACCAGTTATACTGGCCGCCATGTATAGCCTATCTTGTGCTGAAGAATGGCGTTAAACCCTAGAACAACAACAACAACAACAGAATGAGTCTAAACTGAATTCACAAAGCAAAAATGAAATGAAGTGTGATTCTACTCATTCATAAACTCACCATACAGTACTGTACACTTACTTGTGAACTACTCTGATTGTACTCTTTCCTATGACATATTACATTGCCAATGTTTGCACACTTGTGACCTATTTAATGAGCAATGTTTTTTTACACTTGTGACCTATTTAATAGGCAATGTTTTTACACTTACTTGTGACCTATTTAATGGGCAATGTTTTTTTTACACTAGTGACCTATTTCATGGCCAATGTGTTTTACACTTACTTGTGACCTATTTCATGGGCAATTGTGAAGGCTGTTGATAACCCTGTATCCTCGTTAACAATACAACTTCTTAGCTCACTGCACATTCCATCAATAGGAGCAAAACCTGGAATAAATAAATAAAAATGAAAATTTAAGCATCCATTCTAAAACATTTTTTTTAAAATTTGATGTTAATTTAGAATTTTTAGATACCATTGGAATTTGATATGTTATTAGAATGTAAATGCTTTATACATGTGATGATACATGTTTCATGGATTAACAAGAGTAACATTAATGGTTCAGTAAACATCCACCATATTATAAATAGGTATTATAATACTTCTTTGATTGGTTAAATACTTGACCATTTCAATCAGAGACCAAAAGAAGTCTTCAGCGTCTTAAATGAAAGTCATCCACACAATTTGAGAATGGTAAAAGACAGTGAATTCAAGCTATATTGCAGAAAACATTAGTTTCTTTTCTCACTCACGGCACCCTCAACCCAAAAGCTATAAATGCCATTCTTGTCTTGGATGTAAGCCACCTGTAAAGTTTGACTAGAGTTTGTAGCATAGAACTTGAGTTATTTTGTAGTTAAAACTAACCAAATAGCCTTCTGACCTTGACCATTGACCTTTTAATCTCAAAATCAATAAAAGTCTTTCTTGTCTCAAATGCAAGCCATCTACAAAACTTAGTCAAGGTATGTGGTACAGAACATAAATATATTTGTGGAAATTGTTCTTCCTTCAATCCATATTCCTGTGACTTTTGACATTGTGTCTTCCTTGTTTCAAGTGCAAACTATCTTAAAAGTTTGGTTGAAGTAAGGGATAAGTGAAAAAGAACTCAAGATATTGTGTTGGAAACATATTTCTTCTTAAAGTCACTGTGACCTCGACCTTTGGTCATCTGAGCCCAAAATCAGTAGGTGTTTCTCTTATATCAAATGTAAACCATTTATAAAGTTTGATCATGGTATATGGTATGCAAGTTATTGTGTGGAAATAGTTTTCCTTCTTTCAGTCTATATGACCTTGACCTTTTACCTTTTAAGCATGAAATTTATAGGTTTCTTCCTTTCCCCAAATGCAAGTTATTACAAAGTTTGTTAAAAGTGGATGTTGGAGAACTTGAGTCACTGGGTGTAAACAAATCAGGGACAGATGAACAGACAGACAGTTGGACAGATGTAACACAATACTCATTCTTGTTCACATAAATCATGATATATGTAACTCCTATAAAACTTTTAGATAAACCTTGAATTCATGCCAATTCACCTAGCAATATTTAAGTGGCAAGCCAATTTTCAAATCAGAATTATATACTGGATTCAAGTGGAAAATAATGTATTTACAAATACAGATGTCAATCTTTTTTCTCTTTACCTCTTTACAGCAAACTGACTTAAAAAAAGGTCATAAAATATTTTGGGAAAACATTTAAGCAATAACATTTGATCAGCAGCATTTTCTGTTGAAATCATTCTGTCTCAAGTGCTACACAGAAGCTGCCAAAATATATCAATGTTGGTAACTAATCTGACTACTGTATTCATCAAACCAGCCCCTTCCCCACCCCCAAGTGATTTTAAAAATGAAAATCATCAAATATATAAACTACGCACAAAACTTAGTCATTTCATTCATTAATTTATAATTTATAACCTGGCTGTTGCCACAGGTCCCCTAACATTGTCATCTTTGACATGTTTCAAATCAAATGGGTGTGTATAGTGCAAAAAAAACCTGTTCGCTGTGGTTTTATAATTACTGGAAAGATCTATTTTCATTAAAGTGATGAGATTTTTGTACTTCATATACACTGCATCTTCTGAATCTAAAACTTGCAGTGTCTATTTTTAATATTTTTCCAAGAAATGTAACAAATTAAAAAAGGGAAAGGGTTGTCACTCATATGTACATGAATTCAAAGGGTTGTAACTCTAATGTACATGAATTCAAAGGGTTGTAACTCTAATGTACATGAATTAAACAGGTTGTAACTCTTATGTACATGAATTCAAAGGGTTGTAACTCTAATGTACATGAATTAAACAGGTTTTAACTCTTATGTACATGAATTCAAGGGGGTTGTAACTCACAAAGTGATTGAAATTTTTGGAATTATTCAGAACTCATGTTATTTGAAGAAAAAAATGACCTCCTCAAATATGGACACTATGGAATAGTAAAGGAACTCACATTTGGTTTGAAACACAAACAAGATGACAGTGTTAGGGTCCCCCTGACAACAAAAGTTCGAAATAATACATTAATGAATGAAATGAGTATTTTTGTAATATCTTTGAGGCTTTTCATTTTTAAAATTGGAAGGAGGATACAAACTGACAGGAGGTTGGTGAATAAATTATCATTTCCTCTTAAGATTACATATCCTGACTGACCTTTCAAGGTCAAAAGATCAAAAGAGTTAAATATAGTAAGTGTCTTGACCACTCCGGTGGCATAAGTGGTTAGAGCATCTGCCTTGGATGCAGGAGGTCACAGGTTCAAACCCTGAACAAGTCACATAAAAGACTTACAAAAATGGTATGAACAGCTGCTTCACTTGCCACTCAGCATTAAGAGGTTAGTGTTAGGACTGGTCAGCCTGGTGTCAGGATAATGTGACTGGGTGGGACATCATGCTATATGTCTGTGGCATGATGCCCTAGTGCTAGACGTCACTATAAACTGCCACACTGCAGATATCATAACGATATGACTGAAAAGTTGTTAAAAATCCAAATCGCACACATGCAGTAAGTGTCTTATGATTAGAAAGATAGATTAGGTATAGTAATATACAGTCGACAGCATGCCACTGGCTTTAAGAGATAAAATCCCTCCAAGCACCCCAAAAGTGGTCTTGTCAGTGGCAAAGTTCTGTCAATGATGCATCTGACATGTCTTAATTTATTATTAATGCTACTATTAACTAACCCTATATAAAATCTGGTGAAATATCATTTACAATATCATAAGGGGAAGGCGGGGGGAGAGGGGAGGGGGATAATCATTGTCATTTTCATATTACATATAGAAGAACAGTACAGATCAACATAAAAAATAATGCTGTGTTCTATGATATCATTAATGCTTCTAAAATCATGTATAGCCTAAAAAAGACAAGAAGAAATTGAGAGAGTTATTCAGATCAATGCTGAAGAATATCCAGGTTCTTTTTTCAATCCCACTCCTTGCACTGTTTTCAACAAGGCATATGAGATGAAAAAAGCTTAAAGCACATCACTGCTACATTGTCTATTAATGTCGGTGTTAGTTATCTTCTTTCCTAGGCCATATATAAAGGATAACATTTTGGGTGTATAATGGACATCATTTATACAACCAACGCTGTGCCCTAGATATTTCTATGTCTCATAGGCATAGGCATACGAAATGTTTCCCTGCCCTGCCCTTTACATGTATACACCTACTTGTCATTACAAGGGAGTTTATCTGTGCAGTTGTTGTGTATACCTGCAAGTTCTGTAGCTTCAATACCCCGCCCCCCCCCCAGACTTTTAGCTTGGAAACGATTATGATCTACATGAAGGAAGCTCATTGGTTAGAGCATTAGATTCATAACCAGTAATATCTTAAAAATTCAACAGGACCCTTAGGTAAGTAGCTCCTGGAAGAAGAGGACCCCATGTAAGACTGAGACAGTCAACAGCATCGGACTCAAATCCTGATTTGGAACACCGACAAATGTAATACTTTTAGGGATTTCAACTGAGGGTTGTTTTTTTATATTATTGTTCCACCTCACTGAAATTCATATGCAGGTTCTAATTAACAAGGTATCTGGGAGAACTGTGTGCATCTGACCCAGTTAGCTTCTGACCTAATTTCAACATCAGCATGAAAGTCTCCTGAGCAGGAAACCTAAGTTAATGTGAGCAAACATTTTTCCATATTCATAGTTGTTTCTACTTTCATATCAAGTACTATATATCCCAAAGTGGAACAGCACACTCATGGAAACTGCTGACAAATTGAAGCAAGACAGGACTGCCCATACAATTACATGATCTTTTCACAATCGGATACAGTCTGTTTAGAAATTCCACTGATTTGCTTTATTACATATAAGGCAGCTTTTCCCATTTTGATTTCTTATTTCATTTATATACTGACATCTAAATAAAATTAAAAATTGTCCATTTTCAACAGTTTGCCCAAGAACATTCACTGTCATAATAATGTTGTAGAGGTTTTACCATGTTTAAGAAAATCACATGACCTCATTACCAGTCTTATTGGTGTTTAAAGTATGGATGATTCAGGCCTAATTTCTTCAGAGTGCTGTTACAGTTTGAGATAAGCTGCTAAATAAATAGGAACAACTTTGACGACTATAATAATTTCTGAGAAAAGTGTCACTCTAACAATAACTTTCAGACTTTTGCACCAGTGTTAAAATTAGTATTGTTAACCAGGTCAAATGCACACAGTTCTTCAGAATACCTACTTTAGAACCTACAAAAGGATTCTGATGAGGGTGAACAATAAAAATTTAATAATAAAAAAAAATCAGAGTTGAAATTCCTAAAACAATTATATCAAACAAAGTGATATAGCAAACATAGCTCTCCTAGTGTCATTACTCCAATAATTACACATATTTTTAGTGCAGTCTTTCCAGCAGCCTTGTGAAGAAGTAGGGATTAAGTATGACACCATGTAAAACAAAATTCGAGAAAAAGTAGGGTAGAAAAGAGATATTTGATAATGGAAACATAGTTCGAAAATTATATAAATTACTGAAAATATAAACCTTAACTTGATGTACCTTTGCAAACATGAACAATAGCATGATATTACTCATATGCTACACCTCTCCCTCAATAAGTCACACACAAAAGTCCATGAACATAGACTGCCTCTCCCTCAATAAGTCACACACAAAAGTCCATGAACATAGACTGCCTCTCCCTCAATAAGATACACACGAAAGTCCATGAACATAGACTGCCTCTCCCTCAATAAGTCACACACAAAAGTCCATGAACATAGACTGCCTCTCCCTCAATAAGTCACACACAAAAGTCCATGAACATAGACTGCCTCTCCCTCAATAAGATACACACAAAAGTCCATGAACATAGACTGCCTCTCCCTCAATAAGTCACACACAAAAGTCCATGAACATAGACTGCCTCTCCCTCAATAAGTCACACACAAAAGTCCATGAACATAGACTGCCTCTCCCTCAATAAGTCACACACAAAAGTCCATGAACATAGACTGCCTCTCCCTCAATAAGTCACACACAAAAGTCCATGAACATAGACTGCCTCTCCCTCAATAAGTCACACACAAAAGTCCATGAACACAGACTGCCTCTCCCTCAATAAGTCACACACAAAAGTCCATGAACATAGACTGCCTCTCCCTCAATAAGTCACACACAAAAGTCCATGAACATAGACTGCCTCTCCCTCAATAAGTCACACACAAAAGTCCATGAACACAGACTGCCTCTCCCTCAATAAGTCACACACAAAAGTCCATGAACATAGACTGCCTCTCCCTCAATAAGTCACACACAAAAGTCCATGAACATAGACTGCCTCTCCCTCAATAAGTCACACACAAAGTCCATGAACATAGACCGCCTCTCCCTTGTAACTGATTTTCAACATAAAATTAAACAAAAGAGAGAACAGTAATGCCATTTTTGAAAAAGTAGTCACAAATATTTTTTTTGAAAATCTGACAAAAAAAACATGAGCCACTTGAAAGGTTGTTTGACTGGATTGGTCAAAGTAGGAAAAACAAGGGGCACTGGAAAGGCTGTTTGATTGGATTGGTCAAAGTAAGAAAAACAAGGGCCACTGGAAAGGCTTTTTGATTAGGCTGGTCAAAGTACAACAAAAGAAGCTGTTGTGGCAGTTAAACTGGGTTTTGTCAACCAAGGCAGCCTCTCACCCAGAGTGTCACATGGTGAGTCCCTATAGGAGCAGATATCAAGGCCTGTTAGCAGAACAGCATGATCATGTGATTTCCTTCTGCCCCCATGAAGAGTTGCCTGCCACTGACAGAAGCTGTTCAGAGTTCTATCTGCATGATGAGTGATCTTCAAACCAGGCTGAAAAGACACAAAAATAAATATAAAGGAGAAATGTTTTAATTTTAGTTGAACAGACAGTAAAACTTCCCCATTCATTATCGATGACAGAATGAAAACAACAATCCAGGTTATACTAAGTTGTAGAACTCTTTAGAACCACTTAAGAAAAGAAAAGAAAATCACACTAAAATAATCTAATTGATTTGTATTTAAAATAAGAACCCTCCATTTTGTTATCTTACCATTAATTTAGCTAAAAAAGGAAAAGGCATAAATAAATGGAAACTAAAAGTGTGACTCTGATACTAATATTAGTATCCCTACTTCAAAGACAGGGTATGATCCTATTTGTATCAACTGTTCAGCCAGGTTTGATTCACACCTGGCAACTCTTCTGTCTACTGTCAAAGAGTTTGAACATGTTCCTTGCATGCATACTGAAATAAATGAAATAGTCCTCTTATTTCATACCAGAATTTCTGCATATCATAGTAGAAAGATATATAAAATATTGTTTACCTTCTTTATCCAATATTTTTTTGGGATTGTTGGCCATTTTAGCTTAAATGATAACTACTGTCATTATCAGCCACATTTTTTCATGTGCCATATAAGGACATTGCTGCCTTATTCAGAAATGCAAGCAGATCATTGTAAATGTGGTATACATTGAATAATGTATCAGAGAAGATCCTAATATTCCATAGCAAGCCTTGTCAGGTAAATGAATGAATACGATAATTTTGTGACGGACAAAATAAGCAGACTTAAAAAACTTATCTTGCTGAAAAACATAACTCTACGATTAGACAATTTTAACTACAGCCATCCTTTTCCTTCGATAATAGCTTTATTTGTTCAATGAGAAGGTATAGGATGAAATAGTAGCCTCAATAACGATGAGGCTATGACATCATAGCTAGAGTGTGACTGGACATACACATACAAATATGAATGGACAGACATCAAAATGATCACAATATGTTGAGCTGTCACCAAAGACCAACAATGGTGCATATCAGATAAAGTCCATGTGACCCAGTTACAACTATACACGTAGGTTAAATTTAGGTTTGCTTAGCAAGAAGGCAAAGCTGACACTGATCCCAAATATGATTTTATTTTAAATTTTAAATTTTGACAAATATTAATCGTGATAAAAGTCAAATGATGGCTTAAAATACTGGATGATAATAGTGATAATACATGTACAATGTATTTTAATTTTATCAAAAAAGTTAATAAAAACAAATGCAGCAATTACAAAGAGCTCAGTTCAAGTTATCTCCCTTTATCTGTGAAGTAACTTGCTGACGTAGCTCTACTGTAATTCATTTGCATAGCATGTAGTACTTCTCATGCAGCAGAATCCCTACTAGCCAAGGATCATCAATCCATTAAATCAACTGACCAGTAACAGAGTTCTTTACACATCCTGGCTATTCAATATGATGACTTCCATAATGTCCACATACCTTTACCTGGAAGAAAAATTTGTGTGAATGGCCAGAATTGGAGAAACTAAAGTGTGCTTGTCTGCAGGGTCTTGATGATTACAGTAATACCTCGTGCATTAATGTTTCTGGATTCACGAAATTTTCATTGGTACCCTCTACGTACATGTTTTCTTTATTTTATTGAATTGTACCTTCGTTATATGACTTCTGTGACATATGAAGTTTACCTAGTTTACTTTCCTGACAATGACAAAGAAAACGTCAGTCATTAAGTCTACAGTCCCATTCGTTACTTGGTTTTACCTTACTGTGAGTGCAAAAGAAAACGGCAGCCAATGAATTAGTATAGGGGTAATATTAGTACATGTGTACATGTACCGTACTGTAAATGCGCTAGTGTGGCAAATACCCATTAGGCGATACTGATCTCTATTTTTACGTCAACCATTTATTTCTCTTTTTAAGGGTAATGTATTAAGCTAACTTTTAAATGAAATTAAAGTGCTTTGGGAGCACGATTTGGGTCATATTTAGGGTTTAAACCCTAGGAAAAAGCATCTATTAGCATTTTTAGTGACTCGTACCAAACATTCGCGATTTCTTCTGATCCGCGACTGGTTCGGGAACCTAACCTCATGAATGTTCGAGGTATTACTGTATTCTCAATTGTATTCCAAGGTAAATAGAACTGGCAATCTGATTGGATTAGTTTCTTTCTACTGCATCCAATCAGAAGATGCTGAATTGGCTGGCTACATATGTCAATGGTAAAATGTACATACTCACCTATAAGATGAGTTCAACTGCAAACTGCAGACCCAGATCTGCCATCACATTATGTGCCAGCAGATCTGGGTCTATGCAGTAATCAGTACAACAAACAAGACAGACCCTGATCTACTGGTGTAATTTGCTACTTAGATCAATATCTTTGTTGTTTGCAGTTTGAATCGACTTACAAGCGAGTACATATGGTACGTAGAACAAAGTGGATTGACAGTCTTTGACAAGCAAAGATGAAGAAGCATATACATACCATTTTAAATGACTCTGATGGCAATAGTTTCTGAAAAAGTGACCTAAGTGCATAGTTTAATGAAGGTCACAGAGTGTGAAATATTGGCTACAGTGACCTTAATTTGATGTAAGGATGCAGCACTCTTCATCATGGATCTACATCCTAAGTAGTGCAATTCTGTAGGCAATAGTAACTAATCTAAACACTGAATTTAAAATGCAGGTAATTATTATCAGCCCTCAAGGTCACAGTGACCCAATTTTTGACTGAAAAGTGTAGCACTCCTCATGATAGTCTTTATGCCAAGTTACAGGACTTTGGAATCAATAGTGTCTGTTGAAAATCCTAGCCCCAAAAAACTGAATCCAAAGGTGTATATATATATTTATATATATATATATATATATATATATATATATATATATATATATATATATATATATATATATATCACTGAACCATGAAAGAGGTTCACAGTAAGCTAGTTTTTACTGATGGTTGTAATATTCCCTATAAAACATTTACATACTAAATCATGTTACTAAGCAACAGTCTGAGAAAATGACCTAAATACAAACCTAGCATCAGCACTGATGCAAGATGGATTGAGAGATAATTCCGATTCAAGAGCCAGAATTACTTTGTAACCTGCACAAACCAATTCATAGTACAATGTATATTATGGAAATCTTTATATTTCCAAACTGATTTTCATACCTCATTCCCTTCAAGAAATACCAATCCTACAAGAACAATGTCCACTGTGTAGCCAAGGCTCTTATCCCTGTACAGTTGGGACACCTGTGATAATTAGACAAGTCAAATTTAAAATAAAAATTGTACAAATTAACAGAAACAAGTTTCCTCTCCAGGATCAAAAAAATTTAAAATATGGAGTATATAGTGAAATTTCTTTGTTTTTGTTTTTGCAACTTTTGCAAATGAATTAAAAATTGCAAAATTTACTTTCACATCTATTTAGAAAGTAAAACAATTATTCCAAAATTGTGAATACAACTTGGAATTTTCCTAAATCTGGAAAATGTTTCCCATGAGTAGTATTTTATTTATTGCACTTGATGCACCTAAAAAAATATTTTTCTTAATGTTGTTGAGCAAAAATCAAGATATCCTGTAATAAGTAAACATTTTATTATTATTATTATTATTATTATTATTATTATTATTATTCTACAATGATGTTATTAGTCTTCTGAAACTTTACTCTTTGATTTTGTTGTTTGTAACTTTAGAGAAACAATGATGTATCTCCCTGGCTCTATTCTATTTGAAACTCTTCTGTAAGTAAACATTTAATGAAATTTTATGTTGACTAGATCAAAATAAAATCAATTCTCTCTTTCTTTATCTCTTGCATAATAATTATTGTGTCCATACCATTAAAATGGAGATGAACCATAAAGTGAAGTTATTTATTGAGGTTGCCTTACTCCAAAAAATCAAAAAAAATTGCTAATTGTCTAGTGCATTACAATGTGCTTCATAGGATCTTAAACAGATGAACATATTTCAGGTATCCAAAGTTAGAAGAAGATGGGCATTCAGGGGCCATAACTCCTCTAAATGATGATGTGCAATATGCTTGACATCATCAATACAAGCAAAACATTGTATGCAACGATATTTAGTTGATTGACAAGGGCCATAACTCTAGCCAAAATGTAGTAGACCAGGACAAAACGAACAAAGTTCACATCAAATTCCATCAGAATATCCAAAATGGATTCTGAGCTGTGTTGATTACAAGCAACATCCTACTGCCCAAAATGTTGTATATGTGACAAAACCGTAAAAGACATATCTAGGTCTAACAGACAATGCTTACCCAAATCCATCATAGTATATTAAATGTTTCTTGCGCTATATTCATTGCAAGCATCATTCCAATTTTTTATATGTGAAGACAAAAGTTTGCTCGAAAGGGGAATAACTGTTCAAAATGAAGTAGATGAAACCCAGCTCACATAAGGCAATAAGACAATAATCACACCAAATTATACCAGAACATGTAAATTAGTTTCTAAACTGTGACAGTTGCAAGCATCATTCATGTGAAAAAAATAGTTGATTGTCAAAGGTTAAACTTGTATCCAAAATGGAGACAATGTATGCACTAAACTACATCAGAATATCTGCCGGCCTGTTTTGAACTATTCCTCAGTTATTGTAGTCATCGGGATCTGCTACTGTGGAGAATTTTTTAAAACTGATAGAAAAAGAGCAATAACTCTGTCAAAATCGGACTTCAAAAGATGAAACCTTTATAAGCATATATGATAGGCAATGCATCTAATAATTAACATCTAACTACTTGTAATGGATGCAGAGCACTGATGACTGCAGGAAGTGTAAGCAGACAGTCAGATGGAGTGACAAAAAGGGGATTACTATGAGGTGCTTTATAAGGAAGGAATACTTTACTCTTGCCATAGAGGGTCAAAAGTTCTTATCAATATTCCATTTATTTGAATAAATTATGATGATGCTCCTATGATCCAAAACTTGTGGACCTGTTCTTTTAAATTTATTTCATATGACGCATGGTACAGCTATCGTTTTCAAAATTTACTCACGATATTGAAAATGCTCAAAACATAGGTGGTCAGATTCTCTCGTCCATGATTATGAAACATGTTTCTGTCCACTACAACTAGTGTTTCCACAGCTCGATCTTGTATTCTATTGTGCCTTTTCCTCCTTGATTGATGAAAATTTTCCTCAGACATGATTTTATTCTCCTCTTTTGAATCTGAAATATAAATTCATCATTTTGTTTCTTAAATTTATGACCCCTCCTTCATAAAAATTTAGTTGATTCTGCCCATTTTTAGTATGAGTTCTATGTCTGGAATAACATCTGTTTTTAGTATGAGTTCTATGTCTCGAATGACATCTATTTTTAGTACAAGTTCTATGTCTGGAATAAAAATCTAGTTTTAGCACGAGTTCTATTGCTGGAATAACATCTATTTTTAGTATGAGTTCTATGTCTGGAAAAACATCTATTATTCACAAAGCTCAAAAGTTAAGTAAAGTTTCACATTAAGACAATGGGATCTGTACATGATTCTAAGGCACCCTAGATGGCTGAGTGGTACAATGCACTCACCTTTACCAATCACTGCCATCTCACCTCTGTCTACTAAGTTTGAGTCTTGGGCTCTGCTAATGTAGGTATGAGAGAAAGTGTGCCAGTTGCTTCCTGTAGGTTGGTGGTTCTTACTGGGGTTTTCCAAGTTACTTCCTCCACTGGTTATACTGGCCACCATGTATAGCCTATCTTGCAATGAGAAATGGTATTAAACCCAAAATAACAACAACAACAGGATTTATAAAAGTTTCAAAGTTAACAAGGTGAGTGGATGTATGTTAAGCCCACAATCAAACCATTGCTGTAAAATGTGTGACATTGATGACAAGGTCAGAAGGTTATAAAACGTGTGACTATGACCACAAGGTCCAAAGGCTGTAAAATGTGTGACCTTGACTACAAGGTCAAAAGGCTGTAAAATGTGACCTTGACCACAAGGTCAAAAGATTGAGCAAACATGTTGCAAGATGAACTATCTTAGCTTTATAATGAATCATCTCAAGTATGAAGAAAATTCATAAATATGTGACCTTGATGACACTGTCAAAAGATTGAGCAAACATGTCACAAAATGAACTATCTTAGCTTATAATGAATCAGCTCAAGTGTGAAGAAAATTCAAAAAAGGGCTCTGGAAACAGAAGCAAAACAAACTTCAAGTATGACCTTGACACAAATTTTCAATTACTGTCACCTTGACACCAAGATCAAAAGGGAAAGAGTACAGGTCAAAGAATCAACTGTCAGGTTAAGAATTATTCATCTCAAATGCAAAGAAAATCTAGCAAGAAGCCTTTGAAATAAATGAAAATGATTCAACCAAACTTTTATGTAAATTTTCTTTGTAACCTTGACACCAAAGATGAAAAGGGCAAGAGCATGTTTCACAAAATGAATCATTTTAGTTTCCTAATGTTTCATCCCAAGAATGAAGAAAATTCATCATGTAGTTATAGAAGTATAAGCAAAGAAAAAATGTAAACCAAAACTATCACATACATTTCTATCACAGTGACCTTGAATATGAATGTAAATTCTCCATTTTGGGCTTAAATATTTTTTTAATTCAAAACTTGATCAATGCATTAGCAACAAGGGATTTTCAGGGAGTTCACTGTTTGGAGGGCATATAATCAAACCTAAACCCAACTAGGTAGTGATGTATGGGACAATGGAAAAGCTTGGCAGTTGAGAAATTAACTGTAAAAAAGTTTTTCTAAGAACAGAGTTTGGATTTCCTAAAGAACAACTACAATTACATGTATGTCTTACAATCTCTTGACTGGTAGTACTTTTGATGATGCCATGTAAGGGATGATCGCCTGTACAAGATATGAGGTGATTTGCTGTCCACGTGACCACCTGCAGTGCCATTCTTCAGGGTTCTCATGTGAGACGGGAGGGGCTCAATAACAAAGTCATCATGAGGCAGCATCAGTACTCCAGTCTGTGGATAAAAAAGGAAATTAGAAGATGGTGCTTCTAAAACTTAATAATAGTTTTGCAAATTCATAATTAAGTAGCATTTTAAATTTTAGCTTTGTTTACATTTAAATTAATAATTAAAATATTCAGATGACAATATTATTTTTACCAAATCAGTGATGAATACAAATAAAATAGAAATAATATTTTTAAATTATAGCCAATAGCAAGGTCGTCTATGGTTGTGAACCAGATAAATAACGACGTCTACACCGTACAAGATACAAATCACCTTAATGACTACAACTATAATAAAGAGATATTAAACAGCAGTAATAAAATTATCTAAATCATAATTATGCAATATCAGTAGGTTATATATTTTTAATCGTTTTTATTTCACGCTAAAACTTTCACAATAATGCAGTATGAACAGAAGTATCTTAACCACAGAACTATGTTTAATTTATAATTAGACGGCATTCAGAATGCAAGCAATTTAGTTAACGTTTCAAAATATGTAATGCAGACATTATTGCTATAATTAGTATTGTTGTTGTTGTGGTTATTGTTCAAATTCAATGCCATTAATTCCTAAATATAAGTATAAACATCTGATAAACATATAAACTATTATTGTTATTAAAACTTCTTTTTTATTTCAAAATCTGATTAAATTTCTTAAAATTTTAAAATTATGATAAAATATATCAGCCATTGTGTGTGTGTGTGTGTGTGTGTGTGTGTGTGTGTGTGTGAGAGAGAGAGAGAGAGAGGGGGAGAGTGATTTGGATTTATAATATAGCTTTAACAATTGTTCAGTCATATCACTATGATGTCTGTGTGGCAGTTTATAGTTATGTCTAGCAATGGGGCATCATGCCACAGACACGCAGCATCATATCCCACCCAGTCACATTATCCTGACACCAGGCCGACCAGTCCCAACACGAACCTCTTAATACTGAGTGCCCAGCTAGAAAACTGTTAGTACCGTTTTTATCAGTCTTTGGTATAACTTGGCCGGGGTTCTATCCCGTGACCTCCCACATCCAAGGCAGACGCTCTAACCACTTAAGCCACTGAAGCGGTCCAATTTTATCAGAATGTTATTTATATTTCCATTTCGTATTCATCATTGATCTGGTACAAAAAATATTGTCACCTAAATATTGTAATTATTATTTTGATCCCACTAGCATATAATAATAATAATAATAATAATAATAATAACCATTAGTAGTAGTAAGAAGAATATGTAAATTGCGTTCTCTTCAATGTAGTGAAAGCACTGACATTTTAAATTATACCAATGAATTTTACAAAAATATAATAAGCCATTTTTTCAGCCTACATTATTTTGGAATGTGTGGTAGTAATAAAAATGATAAAGTCTATATTCCACTTAAACTACATTTGTATGTTTCTGGGCCAGTGCAGAATTCGGTTCACAAATGTTCTCATCCCATAACAAAACAGGCCCAACAGAAACGGCTTGTTGCGTACACTGGCCTATCGCTATGTTGGGCCACAGTTTGTATTGTATTGTAATGCAGAAATAATGTTATTTGTAAATGATCATTTCATATTTCTTTATAAGTCTCTTTATGGTAGGTGTATGGCTTTTAGTATTCAGTTAAACTACAGGTCATGGAGGCATTCAGTACCGACTTTTTCAGTAATGGGCGTTATTTTCTCGAATTTTATTACACATACCTTTGAATGGCCATTATTCAGTTTATTTTGATCATCATGCATACAGTAAAATCAATCTTAAGGTATGTGGACACTTTTAGACGAGAAGCTGTGATATGTACACACGGGAATAATGTCGCATGCTGTGATGTCACAATGAGAGCTGCACATTATTTGAAACCCAGTTTAGTACCTGCTAACCAAAAGTCCATAGTGATCAATAATTTTCATTTATAATATCGGTGTACCAACATTTATTTTACCTGTGCGAGTATCCATATTACAAACATACACCTTACAATGTACATTGGGATGCGCTGTCTATTAACAAACATGACTTTTACTGCGGGTAGTCAGCAAAAACCAAAAGTGACCGTTTATGCCAGAACCAATTTAGAATATTTTGAAATTCACCGTGGTACAACAGAAGATGAAGATCCCTGAGCTATCGACATGGACTGAATGCCTGAGGGTTCCCGTGAATGACCCAGTGGTTCACTCAGACGCCATGCAAGTTCCATGCAGATTTTATTACACTGTTATTAAATGTGATAGAGAAACTGGGCTACCAATGCTGTATCATTCCTAGGACTCAGTTTAAATATTTACTAATTCTCTTGAAGTTCCAACAAAATGGACCTGACAACAGTTTGCCCTGCCGCTGACATGATTATGACACGGGATGATATTTGTGATCTTTCTGCGGCCACTCATTACTGGTTCTGTGTTGGACCATTTGTTCAAAAGTTCACCGTCACTGTCACACAACTAGTGCATAAAGAGGTACAGAGTGCATGCGATATACAGCGTGGTTATGATGGTTCGCCTATAAGAGTATATGACCGACAAGAAGTTTTCTGAAACTCATTTGCCACCAACTGACGCCTACCATTCAGCAATATCCCGCAAAGGTATATCTGCCAGTGACTACATGCACGTGAATAATGTCTGAAACACATTAGGTTTAAAAAAATCTTGGTGACTTTCACAATCTGTATTTGTGTATGGATGTGTTGCTGCTTGCAGAAGTCCTTGAGACAGTTCATAATACAGTCATGCACGTGTATATGGGCTCGATCCCACGCATTACTTCTTGTTACCAGGAATGTATATGAATATGACCTTTCTGCACGAACATCCGCATATTATACCTAGATTTGAATAACCGGTATCGATGGGCGAAAATGCAACCAATATCTGTAGGTCAGTTTATTTGGATTGATCCCGCAGTTATACACGTCCACAAGTGCGACAGCTATAACGACTATGGATACTTCTTTGCAGTTGACCTGGAGTATCCAGACAAGCACAGCAGCCACAACAATTATCTGTTGTCGGTAAGTGCTGCCAGTGCCTGCAAGTGATTACCACAATATCAGTGTGAAATCATGGATGATTCCAGATGTAAGTTTACATACTGAGCCACACTTGTTTCGAACATGCGCAAGGAACTTTATTATGTAGTTCAAGTAGGCAGTTTATAGTTGTATCCAAGGTTGTGGATGTGTGTGCGTTGCAAGTCCACCATGTGCTACGGTTTTGCCAACGTGCCTGGATTGCAAAATGTATACAAATTAATATGGATCTGCACACAGTTGCACCTAAGGAGTCCTAAGGAATCCTTTTCAAACTAACAAACAATCCTGTATTCGTCAAGCACTTCAACTCTTGCACACAATGGTGCCCTACTAATCAATCACGTATGCAAAATGTCCATAACCCTCAATCATGGACAAAAATCAAGCACAGCAAATAAATTAAATATACATAGTAGGGTCAACAATGAACCGCCCTCAGTAATGACTTTGCGATTTAAACCTCATACTGTGACGATTCGATCGAGATGGCAACCTGAGTGTGGGTTCCTGCTGTCGTATAAAATGTGTAGCATCTTTGCTGATCACCAACGAAGCCATCTGTTGATTTCTTCATTGACTGACTGATTGAGTCACTGTCGTATGCGCCTGTGGTAAGTTCAGTAACATTCCAGGTAGCAATTCGACTGTCCTCTGCTGAAAATACAAACGAGTTATTAACATCAAGGCCTCCAAATGGTCACAGTAGGCCAACTGTAATAGATGCGCAGTGATGCTAGTGCAATTCCGAGCATGCGGGATAACCACGTAAAATTCTGGTTTCGCTGACCAGATTGTGATCATCGAGGTAACACTCGTGGAAACACACAGAGGTTGTGTTTACTGCAACAGAGTGGACTTCACCAACCAATCCACCGCGACGAAATTCCCCTTAAATTATACTGTACCAACATTAACTGAACAAAGATATATAAAAACTCTTGACTTTTATTTAAAAAGGACGCGTTTATTCGTATAACAGTTCCTGGGGGAAAAGCTAGACGGATCGTTGATGACACCAAGCATGGACATAAGCTATCTGTTTCTAAATGAACGGGATGCAAAGCTCCGGGAACGCATAATCACCAGAGACATGTTTTACAATACCATGACAGTTACCAATGAAGAAAGGTAATTGCTTCGAAGTACACGTGCGTCTTGCACTTGAACAAGCCCAGTCTGTCAAGCATTTATAGTTCACGATGAGAGTATTAATAGAAGAACTGTGATGGAACTTCAAAGTTACTGACGTGACAAAATAAAGGAAGCGGACAAATAGCTGAGAGATGAAATCGCCAAGAAATACATTTTACTCACGACATATAAATGCATGTGTGCGGTCGTAGCTGAGATTTGCCGAATCAATAACCAGAGCAACCGTCCGCATTGGTATTGCTGGAATTGTGACTAAAACAACCATCATAGGTACACCAGACAGACTTGCTCTCAGGGCTATATTGATAGTAACTGACTGACAATGCGGGAAGCGCTGGAAAAATAATTTCACTATGGCTGCCTTCACGCCTATTTAAAACTTTTCGCTATGGTACAAAGTACCTCAATATAGCCGGTCAATTACACTTGGTGGCCATCAAAGATAAAACAGTGTGGTGGTGTTTTCTGTGTTGGTCGAAATGAAAAACCAACGAGGTCTCCGCACAAAAATACAGACATGGGGCGCTAGTGACCCAAAAGCAGATGATCGATTTACATTTAGCAAAAATCGAGTAAACCGATATTCCTGCGAGCTTACGGCGGCTTTATTGATCAGAATGGGGAACTTCGCTTGGGGGTTCACGCGTATTACAATCATGGATATACCGCGCCGGTGGCCTAGTGGTTAGATCGTCGGCCTCGGATGCGAGAGGTCACGGGTTCGAACCCCGGCCGAGTCATACCAAAGACTTACAAACATGGTACTAACAGCTGCCTCGTTTGGAGCTCAACATTAAGAGGTTAGTGGTAGGACTGGTTGGCCTGGTGTCAAGATAATGTGACTGGGTGGGACATGATGCTACATGTCTGCGGCATGATGCCCCAGTGCTAGACATCACTATAAACTTTCCCACTGCAGACATCGTAGCGACATGACTGAAAAAGTGTTAAAGCTACGTTAAAAATCTAAATCACACACATACACACACACACACACACACTCATGGATATATGTGTGTGCAAAAATCCTCAGTGAGAAAAAGTCATTGAGTATAGAAAGAGTTGACCCTATTCAGTAAAAAAATAATATCAAAGGCCCATTATGACACCACTCAAAAGCATTTTTTTTAGTCAATATGGTACTTCATTGCGTCTTCTACACACAGTGTACGACAAGTGTCAAAATCTGAAGAGACCAATGTCCTACCAGAAAAAGAATATGCAACTAGCCTAGTTTAAAATTCAATAGCTCAGGGATCAGATTGGTTTGGTTTGATGTGTTAATGCAGTGCAACATACGAAGGTTATATCGTGCCAAGGAAAGTAAAGTACTTTGCCCAGTGATGCACAGGACTGCTGATTTGGGTTGATCCAAAGGTGAGTATCTAAGAAGGCACCTTTATATGAAACTGTTAGCTTAAAGACTTCAAATTTTCTTTTCTATGAGACATTAATAATACTCGTCCTTGTGGTAGATTTTCGTATCTATAAATGGTGTCCTCTTGAAGCACAACTGGCTACCATCGATGCATAGACAGTAGTGTAGAGCCACCATTCTGATATCAGCTGGACTTCGACAACAAGATTTGCCTGAAAGGCAACTATGAGAGCACAAAAAATTGCTAGTCTGAAATCTTGCGTTAAGTCTCAGTCATCTCTTTGTTTTTACTTGTGTAATCACACCACACACTATATATGATTTGATGTATTTCGGAACCATATAACTACTTGCAAAATTATTTAAATCAGTATATAATGACGGCCTTTCGAATCTGTCTCTATGCGAAATGTGAATACTACACATATTTTCTCTCTTTTCTTTCGTTATCTCTATATTTTTTACAATGAACCTAGTGTTACAATTAGCGATCTTAACTTAACCGCTCTCTCTCTCTCTATCTCTCTCTCTCTCTCTCTCTCTCTCTCTCTCTATATATATATATATATATATATATATATATATATATATATATATATATATATATATATATATATATATATATTACTTCTAGCAACCTCAGTTCTTATCCTAACACTTCCCTCAACCAATATTTCAAATACATTTAACCTATGCGCATGTCAACAAATTTGATTAGGCTCGCACTTCACTTCCTAGTATCTTGAAAATCGAATAAACTAATAGTCAGTATATGGATTTAGATTTTTTGGATAAAACTGTCACAGATTTACTTATATGTTCAACATATTTGGCGATAATAGTAGTAGTAGTAATAATAATTATAACAACAATAACAACATCTTGGATTTATTGCTGCCAGGGACTTTTGCCAATGAAACGTTTTCACTAGATAGTTGGCATATTTCCTTTCATCTTAGAAACTATTCTGTACACTCAGTCACCTTGAGAATGCCCAATGTAACTTACTATGATTTGCTGTCGAGTCAAATTTAATGTTTAAGTTATTTCTTTAATCTTATCATTTAAAAGCAAATCTGATTTAAAATTTAAATGTTATTTAAAAATTAATGAATATTTGGAACTATAAATCTTGAGAAATTTATTGTGTATGTCGGAGTTGCTTTACCAAATAATAGCTTTCATAATTAAGATAATAAAGAAAAATCATTTCACCCAAGGGGATAAATAAAACGGTTGGTCATAAATCAATCCGCTATACTATCTGATTAAGATATCTATAAAAAATAAGATCAAAGATGGGTCTGTGATAGGTTGTGCAAAACATGTCTCAAGAGTGACCTTATCTGCAAGAAAAGACCCAAAGAAATCGCTGAGTAAAGGATTTAACGTAATCAAAGAAGACTATTTTCATCTGTTTGGAGCCACAGAGACATAAATTTGACCAAATTAATTAAGCCAACACGCCAGAGTTCTATCAACTAGATACCATTAATTGATATTAACTAGCAAATAAAATATAGTGTCTATGGGTGTAAAAGTATAGTCATCGCAGCTATTTCCGAGTGGAATTTTAAATATCACACAGTCGTGTGATACAATTTTTAACATAATTTTTTTTCTTGGAAAAAGAGAAAAAATAATTTTCCCACAATTAATATAATAATATTATCTTTAGCTATGCATAGTAAAACAATATTTTGTAAAATCTGTTGCCAAGACCCAGGGGACGATGTCTCAAGGCTAGCTATTTGTATCACCGACCCTACAACACTAGTATTTGGTAGAAAAGCACAACCCTTTCATCTGAGTGAATTATACGAACAGTCTGATATCTTCCATATTTTATGAAGATATTTATATAAATGTTAGCTTCTTTCAAAGGCAAGAAAGATATATGAATTATAAATACGACCAATTTAGACGTCCTTAAAATACCAATAGACAAAAGACTAAAGGGGATAAAACCTGGTTATATTTGTCCAAACACTTGTGAATGATAACAGAAACTTGCCCCACTCGTATTAAAGTCATACATTATGAATGTTGACAATTTGTCCTGAATGTGGTAAATTTCAGTGAGAAAGGTTAGAGACATTGTATGTGCTTGTAAGTCCTGAATATGGTAAATTACAGTGAGAAAAGTTAGAGACATGCCGTGTCCTTCTAAGTCCTGAGTGTTGGAAATTACAAATATTAATATTACAAACTTGGACTTCAACGTCACAAACCAAAGTGCTCTAGATGGACCATTATCTGTCCCTTTGTATGTCTTTTTTCTGAGTCATAATCTGTTTGGATTCTATGTCATTTGACTCTATGTCAATTGACTCTATGTCATTGGACTCTATGTCATTTGACTATATGTCATTTGACTATGTTGAGGCCTTGGCTCAAACAATTATCCATGCAAATCTCGAAGAATCTGCTATGCGTCTTTTTTATAATTATATTAGTATAACAGTAGTAAGAGTCTAGAATAATGCTATTTCAAAAGATATATATATATATATATATAAAACCAGGATGTTTGTACTTTTTAACTCTTTTTAACTCTAATTTTATGTGCATGGTTTTCATCTCGTTACTGCAATTATTCAAACATCTTAAACAGAGAAAATCCGGTGGTCTGCCTTCTTCTTCTTCTTCTTCACCGTCATCACATTTGGTGTTGTTGTTGTTATTATTATTATTATTATTATTATTATTTACACCAATGACCAAGCACCTGGTAAGAAACCCATTTCATATGGAACTGCAATACGTAGTATTAATATCTAGCACAGGTGGTAAAACATGGGCATTTACATAAGAATTTAGTATAAATAAAATAAATAAATATACTTAGCCCAAAGGTCATGACATTTCGCTTCCAACTGTCTATCACTTGTTAACAGGTTTCCAGGACGTGTACAGTGCTCTGTAGCGTGCATTGTCCAGTTATTGAGGTACAAAATCCTTATCTAGTACAAAATATTCCAACACGTTGCTCGGGAATTTATTTCATGCTCACTATAATGACAAGTTGGAGAAATGTCGAGGGACAGATTCATTAAAATTAGAGTTCAGACATTACATCCTTCGTCGTCTAGGTCATTCTTTTAACCATCAGGAAAGAGTTCTATTACACAAAATAACATATGTCACACCTCCAATGGGGAACTGAGATCATAAAGTGAAATTTGGTAAATATAATGTTTAGTTATTCTTGTTAAATTACCCCAGTCCCGAACAATTTGTTATTTGAAACAGATTCTCCTATGTCTATGATTAAACGTGGTCTAAATTGCAATGTAAGGCTATAAATTTCATATGACACTATTAAGTAAGGTACAATGTTATGATAGCACATCTCGACAATTATTACATAATTCGGTAGGTTCCAATATATTTTAAATACATTATCTGCAGTCAGAGCTAATTTATTTTTGTGATTTTTTTTTAAACTCTCGAAATTACACATACCAGGATCGCGGGTTCGATACTTGACCATGCCAACCCTGGTCCACTGCTACCATGTGTCCTTGGGAAAGACACAAAAGTTCCATTTTCTCTGCATGATATAGCCAATATAGTATTAAGAGTACTGTAAAGACCACCACCACCACAATTAATATGAACCATGCAATTGATATCGATAGAATGTTTACGTCCTATGTCATATCTCCGCATGATGGCAATATATTCTGACCCCCCTCAATATTTTTTGTACTGATGGCAATACGTTTTGACCACCCTCAGTATTTTTGTGCTGATGGCAATACGTTTTGAGCCCCCTCAGTATTTTTTGTACTGATGGCAATACGTTTTAACCCCTCTATATTTTTGTACTAATGGCAATACGTTTTGACCCCCCCCCATATGTTTTGTACTGATGACAATATGTTTTGACCCCCCCCACTCAATATTTTTGTACTAAACAATGCAGATCCATCTCCAAACCCATGTGAACGCTATGCAAAGTGGTGGGTGGGTGGGCGATTTGGATTTTTAACGTAGCTTTAACAATTTTGTAGTCATATAGCTACTATGTCTGCATTGTGGCAGTTTATAGTGATGTCTAGCAATGGGGTATCATGTCCCACCCAGTCACATTATCCTGAAACTAGGCCGACTAGACCTAACACTAACTTCTTAATGCTGATCGCCAAGCGAGGCAGCTGCTAGTACCATTTTATAAGTATTTGGTATAACTCGGCTGGGGTTCGAACTCGCGACCTCCCTCATCCAATGCGGACGCGCTAACCACTTTGACATCTGGAACGGTTGCTAATTTGCTAATACAAACGCTCATAAATTTGTAAATGTTTGTATTAATTTGTCTTCCTGTAGATTTTATTTTTTAATGCCGTCCATAATGGAGTCTCATTTGATATATAATAAGAAACCAGTGCCAGTGTACTCATCATCTTAAATGTATCAAAACTGATATCCTAGTTCGGTGAAGTAATAAAAAAAATTGTTATATTATGTCGAACAAGTGCCTCACGCGCTGTATGGTTTACAGCTATTGTACTCTCTCTCTCTCTCTCTCTCTCTCTCTCTCTCTCATAAATTTGCTAAAATATATCAAAAGTTAGGATCAATCATCAAAAATCATTGAATTATTGATAACATAAACTATATATTTCCCTGAATGATGCATAAACACAACAGCTTTTGTCGATGACGTTTTGAACAATTTTGATACTTCTCTACGCTATCAACATTCGGCTATTAGTAATGCACAATGTGTATACAATATATTTATTGTGTGAAAAAATGATCAACAAATACATAAATTGTCTTTTCTGGGGCGATTCTAACAAGAATACAACAAAAAGTCAGCGATAAGCACATACATGCGAGAACATTTTTTAAAAGAAAACTAAAAAGGTGCCAGGGATGATCAATCGAACCTAATGAAAATCTAAACAACATTTATCCATTGTTTCAAAACAAAAATCAAGTTTTATAAGTTTTATCACCGACTTGTATGCACATTACGTGCAAATGCAGAATTTAGGATATATATTTTTCGGCAGTGCGTGATTGGAACTTTTTATCCTTCATGTCTATAATCCACAAATATAGGTACCACAACGGAAAAGAAAATCATAGTCAATTTAATTGTTAATTTGTATTAATTAATAGCTGTCTTGGATATAAAAAAATACATTTGTGAGGAGGGGGGTATATCTTGTCTATATAAGTTTCATCTGGATCTGGTTATGGGCCGAAAATGACTCTTAGAGTATCTACCCCTTTTACACTAACTCACCTTCTCCAACAACATAAAATTCACTTAAAAATTGGAAGTGTATTTTATCTGCTAAATTCCCCAAGAATGTATTGTCGAGAAATAGCATATATTACGCGTTAATTAAAACACACATCTGCCATGTTGTGCCAGATTTATTAGGTTGGCAAAGACTACTGTAGGCTTATGGGTGAGTCCGTCGCCCAGAAACGTCCCAAGGAACGCCAGGTAAAAGCAATACTCGACACACGTGTCGACCCAGATTATGGCCAGCAATACTCGACACACGTGCCAACACAGATTAGGGCTAGCAATACTCGACACACGTGCCAACACAGATTAGGGCTAGCAATACTCGACACGTGTCGACCCAGATTAGGGCCAACAATAAATTAATCTGAAGTCTTTGCGCGTTATACAAGTGCCAGCATTTCATGGTAGATTGTAAACAACTAAACGCTAGTCGATAAGTCAGTTAAGAAGGGTTACATTTATCTGCCTGTTATCAAATCGTATTTGAAGGTATTTCTTTCTATAAATGTTCAGTACAACTTTGTTCCTTAAAAAAAAATAATATACCAGGACGTTAATAACCATGCCTGAGGCTTAACTTTAAAAATAACTTGACGACAGATACAGACAAAGGAGTAACTGGAGGAAACGTATGCTGCTCAGCTAATTTCTCATTAAAAGCAGCATAAAGCTTTCCTAATTGTTTGCAGTGGTATATTCCCTAATAAATTACATCTTCTATGTCTAGTCACACAGAAGCAAACTTCTCTCTCACTCTCTCTGTCTCTCTGTCTCTCTCTCTCTCAAATCACGTGAGAAACACTCACTTAATGCGTGTTTAAAAATGTACGTTTTCTGTTGTTTTGTTTCCTTTTTTTGTCTTATAATTTACGGCTGGTAAGGATAAGAATGCGTTGGTACATCTCTTTATATACAAAAAGACATATTTTTGACGTCTTTGATACCCTCAGGAAACCGAAAACCTCTTTAACCGAAAATTACCTTTGTTCCCAAAAATTCGGTTTTAAGGGGTTTCGCTACATGTCATTCCAAGTACCTTTGTACGCAATTGCGCATAGATTTCATATACAGCGTGACTATCAACATTCGAGATTACTTACTTTCTTACTTACTTTTACAGTAAATACATTGAGTACATATGCGTTTTACAGTAGTACACATGCATCATACACATTGAGCACATTTGTGTTTTACAGTATACACATTGAGTACATGTGTGTTTTATAGTAGCACACATGCATCATACACATTGAGCAATATTGTGTTTTACGGTATCACACATGCATCATATACACCGAGTACATGTGTGTCTTACAGTATACACATGCATCATATACATTGAGTACTATCGTGTCTTACAGTATTACATATGCATCATATAAACTGTGTACATGTATGTCTACAGTATTATACATGCAACATATAAAATGTGTACATGTATGTCTACAGTATTATACATGCATCATATAAACTGTGTACATGTATGTCTACAGTATTATACATGCAACATATAAAATGTGTACATGTATGTCTACAGTATTATACATGCAACATATAAACTGTGTACATGTATGTCTACAGTATTATACATGCAACATATAAAATGTGCACATATATGTTTTACAGTATAACGCAAAGAATGAGAATATTGTTTGACCCTGGAGAAAAAAAACCTGAGACTTATTTAGGTTCGGTACTATATTTTTATTTGTGAAAGTAAACATTAGCTCCATACCTGTATTTCACAGAGGGAGAAGGAACGAATCTGCATCCAAGAAGGACTATGACCCCGAAAAGAAGAGAGAGAGAGAGAGATATGCGGCAACGCCGACCTATCGCTAACAGTGCTGACGCTGACATGCGAGCAATTTGAGTTTGATCAGAATCTGCCTCGGATGCGAGAGGTCGCGGGTCCAACCCCGACAGAGTCATACGAAAGATATTAAAAAGTGGTAAAAGCAACTGCCTCGCTTGGCACTCTGCATCAAGAGGTTTGTGTAAGGACTGGTTGACACTCTGCATCAAGAGGTTTGTGTTAGGACTGGTTGGCACTCTGCATCAAGAGGTTTGTGTTAGGACTGGTTGGCACTCTGCATCAAGAGGTTTGTGTTAGGACTGGTTGGCACTCTGCATCAAGAGGTTTGTGTTAGGACTGGTCGGCACTGCATCAAGAGGTTTGTGTTAGGACTGGTTGGCACTCTGCATCAAGAGGTTTGTGTTAGGACTGGTCGGCACTCTGCATCAAGAGGTTTGTGTTAGGACTGGTTGGCACTCTGCATCAAGAGGTTTGTGTTAGGACTGGTCGGCACTCTGCATCAAGAGGTTTATGTTAGGACTGGTCGGCACTCTGCATCAAGAGGTTTGTGTTAGGACTGGTTGGCACTCTGCATTAAGAGGTTTGTGTTAGGACTGGTCGGCCTGGTGTCAGATAATGTGACTCAGGGTGGGACATCATGCTACATGTCACTATAAACTGCCACACTGCAGACATCGTAGCGATATGACTGGAAAATTGTTAAAGCTACGTTAAAAAATCAAAATCACACACACAGACCATCCATTAGTTGGATATTTTATTTTATTGTTTACTAATCCGGACAATAACACCGTGATCAATCGTCTCCAAGATAACGATAACGATATCACAATAAGGAGTGGGAGATTTTACACATCTCTCCAACCGTCTTGTGAAAATGATCTAAAATGTTTTCACCGTACTCATTCCTAAGACGGTAGAACATAGGGGGCGCTTTGCAGATATTATGAACGTCTGAGAGAGTGGTGGATGTAAGGTGAAGTTGTTTACATTTGCAACATGCACAATGGAGAGAATATTGGTATAGCTCTATGTTACTTTCATGTACTGTGGCTGAAATTGCATTGGATATTGTACTTGTGGAAATTGCAAATGATCTCAAGACACTGCTAACTAAAATGATTGCTCCCTTGTGCTCAAAAATAAAAGCTTGAATTAGTCTAAAGTACAGTATCGTTAGCAGCATTAAAATAGAGAAAATGAATTGTGCCAAACTAGACAGTACCAACTTCTGTAAATGCTATGAATTAATATTAAATATATAAAATATTTTTTAAAATAGTTATCGGCTCTTGTTTTTTTTACAGTTTACCTCTGAAGTCCAGGAACTTGAAATGGCCGAGCAGTTTTTTGAGAGGTGCACATTTGAAGTAAGGCCAAGCTGTGTACTCTATAACCCATATTACACTAATCAATAATACACAAAATAATTGTAATTAAGGGATCTTTGAACAATACATAAGGTATACAAGGTCCTTTTTAAATAGCCAGTATAACCAGTGAGGACACCCGGAGAAATTAATTTTCTTTGAAATTCTAACCCTTGTGCAAAATACGAAACTGGCAAGCGCCACCATATACTAAACTGATGTGGAAAATAGCTTTAATCTCATGTTTAAAACCTATCAGAATAGTAACTGTGAACATGCGCATTTGAAGTTCGTCTGCAGGATAAGTGCACATGATTAAAAAGAACACAAAAAAGGTCTTGTTCTTTTAAGTCAGTGGATTATAGCTATCTGACAGATGTTTCAATGAGTTAGCAGAAACAATTATTTGACCTTGAACCAGGATTTGTGTAATGTGGCGGGGGGGGGGGGGGGAGGGGGGCGTTCGCATCATGGGAGTCTGCCAGGAAATAAGCGATGTCCATTTTAACAGAGGAAAACAAATTGCCGACAGTGCTGCGAGAATATTCCATGGGCACATACACTATCGCATAATTTACCTCCCACAATGTTCCATTTTTTTTTTAAAGGAATAAAAACTGAACTATATCAGCAGCATGCGATTAGCATTGTCTGAATATCACAGGACAACTTTATGACCACATAATAACCAAAATGAATTCTTGTGGTGAGAAGCAGTTGGTAGAATATGTTGAGGGCAGACGAGGTTATTAGAATCATCTATCAAAAGATATACTAATTATGCTTTGCTCTGTTTGATTAAATTGCTTGAATATATTTGTACCAAATGTGTATTTAATTAGCATGCATAGATAAAACAATGTGTACTTAATAACATGATTCAATATAGAGGATGTGTGCAAATTCGCTAGAACATGTGCCATTCAAATATAATTTCAAAACAAGAATTTGTTTCCATCCGTTTTGTTCCCCAGGTCTGTCCTCCTTTTCAGCTTTGTGTCTGAAGACTTTTACGGCAACAATTATCAAGGATAAAAGGAACAAATATTTGTTGTAAAAAAAAGAGTAAACTTCTTGTCTGTGAAGGAAATATATAAGTAATTGTTTAACTTGAATAAAATCGAGACTTCCGTCCTCGCATTCCAAGGATGATAATCCACTACGATCCTTGAACACCTTTGGCTGCGTATGCGGAAAATTCCTCATTTCTCATGAACAGGCATGAAGCTGCTTAATCAATAACTGCGAGCGCGGGTAAAATTTTCTCAGCATGGTGACACAATATTAACTTTCACGCTGTTTGAATGCTCTAATCAAAATTTCTCTTCAAACCACAGTCACTTATCGATCGATAAAACAAGCACTTTCGTTGATATGTATTAGATTGTTACACTGTGTTGTCTAAAACGTGTTTTCATTTATGCTTATTTATGGAAACCAATGAAATCTCAGAATAGCCAGTCACGGGTCAAAAAAGAACATACCGTGGCTTGCGACAATGCGAGACCTCTGACATACCAGAGATCTGATGGACACTGATTCAATGTCATGTTATGCTGACATTTCGATTATCCAATTAAATTACAGCTTTCACATTCACGGAGGTGGGGAAAAAAAAAACTCAATTCGGAACGTATCGTTTCTAACGATTACTCCCCATAACACGAATCTTTTTGACTTATAGGTTACTAAACATAAATGGCTCAAGAACTGCAAAGGTTGGTTGAACATGAATGTCTTTTAGCGACTGTCCGATTCACTTATTATAAGTAGAAGTTGATCTTAGCAGATCGAATTTGACATATTCTAACAAGTATATCTGCTGCTATCTTCAAGTTTAAACCGTGATGAAGTTAGCCACATCTTCTTTACCCGAGGCACAAAAATAGTTATGCATGTACAGCGTGCAGTGTAAGTACACTATCAAGCTTGGTGGTCTTTTGAACATAACAAACTTTAGAACTGCACGATTTCAAATTATCACATGTAATTATTGTACGGCTTGTATACCCTGTGTGTCTTGTATGTCACCTTTTATAACAGCATAATGTCAACAAATACCTCATCAGATGGTATTATATTGTTTCCTAATTGTTCACGCTGTCATGTCTTCATTGCAAAGCCGTGTCTTCTATTTCCAATTACCCCTACCTCATACTGTGAATGGAACAGTGAAAATAGACCGTAAAATAACCATAGTTGTTCTTTTGATAGTGAAAAGAGGCTGTAGAATCATCGTAGCTGTCATTTTCATCGTTCCTATTTTGGTGGACTGACAGGTTCACTGATATGAAACTTACAGATAAGATCAGTGATGACACACCCTGATCTCTAGTTCTAGTGAAACATTTGTTTGCCTTCTGACGCTGATATGCCGCACGTGCTGTGTGGTATATTAAGAGTGTTTGACGGAACTTAAATTTGTTACATATTCTTAAAATGTTCAATTCGAAATGGCATCAGATTACCTATAATCATCAGGACCTATTTATTGGCAAGTGTATTATCTGCTGTCAAATAATATAAGGCAAACGCAATTTTTAACTTTTCTTATCTTCCCTCCCTGTCTACATCATCGAGACTAACAATGACATGTTATGTTCCTTAGGGTCTAAAACTCCATGAGTAGATTGGTATGATTTACATAACTGGTACAGTGGTATGATTTACATCATTGGTACAGTGGTATGATTTACATAACTGGCACAGTGGTATGATTTACATCATTGGTACAGTGGTATGATTTACATCATTGGTACAGTGGTATGATTTACATAACTGGCACAGTGGTATGATTTACATCATTGGTACAGTGGTATGATTTACATAACTGGCACAGTGGTATGATTTACATCATTGGTACAGTGGTATGATTTACATCATTGGTACAGTGGTAAGATTTACATCATTGGTACAGTGGTATGATTTACAATGGGTAGAGTGGTATGATTTACATCATTGGTACAGTGGTATGATTTACATCATTGGTACAGTGGTATGATTTACATCATTGGTACAGTGGTATGATTTACAATGGGTAGAGTAGCATGATTTACATCATTGGTACAGTGGTATGATTTATATCGGGTAGAGTGGTATGATTTACATCATTGGTACAGCGGTATGGTTTACATCGGGTAGAGTAGCATGATTTACATCATTGTTACGGTGGTATGATTTACATCGGGTAGAGTGGTATGATTTACATCATTGGTACAGTGGTATGATTTACATCGGGTAGAGTGGTATGATTTACATCATTGGTACAGTGGTATGATTTTCATCGGGTAGAGTGGTATGATTTACATCACTGTTACAGTGGTATGATTTACATCCGGTAGAGTGTTATGATTTACATCATTGTTACAGTGGTATGATTTACATCGGGTAGAGTGGTATGATTTACATCATTGTTACAGTGGTATGATTTACATCGGGTAGAGTGGTATGATTTACATCATTAGTACAGTGGTATGATTTACATCGGGTAGAGTAGTATGATTTACATCATTGTTACAGTGGTATGATTTACATAGGGTAGAGTAGTATGATTTACATCATTGGTACAGTGGTATGATTCACATCGGGAAGAGTGGCATGAACTTCATCATTGACACATTGGTATTAATTACATTGGGTAGAGCGGTATGATTTACATCATGGATAGAGTGTTATGATTTACATCATTGGTACAGTGGTATGATTCACATCACGGATAGAGTAGTGGTATGATTTACATCGGGAAGAGTGGTATGATTTACATCATTGGTACAGCAGTATGATTTACATCATTGGTACAGTGGTATGATTTACATCATTGGTACAGCAGTATGATTTACATCATTGGTACAGCGGTATGATTTACATCATTGGTACAGCAGCATGATTTACATCATTGGTACAGCAGCATGATTTACATCATTGGTACAGCGGTATGATTTACATCATTGGTACAGTGGTATGATTTACATCGGGAAGAGTGGTATGATTTACATCATTGTTACAGTGGTATGATTTACATCATTGGTACAGCGGTATGATTTACATCACTGGTACAGCAGTATGGTTTACATCAATGGTACAGTGGTATGATTTACGTAATTGGTACAGCGATATGATTTACATCATTGGTACAGCGGTATGATTTACATCATTGGTACAACGGTATGGTTTACATCATTGGTACAGTGGTATGATTTACGTAATTGGTACAACGGTATGATTTATATCATTGGTACAGCGGTATGATTTACATCATTGGTACAGCTGTATGATTTACATCATTGGTACAGCGGTATGATTTACATCATTGGTACAGTGGTATGATTTACGTCATTGGTACAGCGGTATGATTTACATCATTGGTACAGCGGTATGATTTACATCACTGGTACAGCGGTATGATTTAGATCATTGGTACAGCGGTATGATTTACATCACTGGTATAACGGTATGGTTTACATCATTGGTACAGTGGTATGATTTACGTAATTGGTGCAGCGGTATGATTTACATCATTGGTACAGCGGTATGATTTACATCATTGGTACAGCGGTATGATTTACGTAATGGGTACAGCGGTATGATTTACATCATTGGTACAGCGGTATGATTTACATCATTGGTACAGCTGTATGATTTACATCATTGGTACAGCGGTATGATTTACGTCATTGGTACAGTGGTATGATTTACGTAATGGGTAGAGTTACATTATAAGTAATTTAGAGTTCCATGATAATTTAGTTTTAGTATCAATACAATTAAACATTTTGCCTTTTCAATTAAATGTTGTCAGTAGATATTATTCAAACAAAATATTTCTAATAAATATCATAAGATAAGAAAGTCAAAATATTAAGCTGATAATAAACAGTATTGCAATGACAAAAGCATAGGATTGTTTTATAACTGCACATAAATCGTATATATGAATGAAAATATACAGATGCTTAGTAATCTAAAAATGTAGCCAACTCACATCTATTTACATTTAAAGCTGTGACATTCACACAATCGCGTTTTCTATATGGAGTAGCAAACATAGCAGTGTGCGAAGGGTTCGTAAAAAGTTCTGAATATTAGTTCGCTGTAAGTAAAGTTTTTATCAGTGAACAGTACAAGAGCGCATCCCCTCAGATTACTTCTCATGTACACACTTTATCAAGCAGAGTATTCAATTATTAAACGCCATTTTGTATTCTCTATTTGGTATGCTATTCATACACTGGAAAAATGCACTTGCACGATACCTTTCAAATCGTCTGCTCCTTAGCAAATTTGCGATAACGGATTAAGTTAACAGTGACTTGGAGCTAAATCAGGGTTCAGTAGAGGAAATTGCAAGTTTGGATACTGTACACGTTCAGAATGCCTGTCAAGATTCATGCTCTAGCACAGTAGATAGATATCTCAGGTACCTGTACACGGACGGTTTGGTTTGGAAGTGTTCCACAACTTTTGGCAACACTCTGGAGGCACGAAAATGTCCAGCGACACTCGCAGATTCAGCAGAGTATAATTTAACGATGCATCGAAAAAAAAAATGAATATAGAACTCTCTTGCCAGCCCGATTACCTAGATCTATTTGTGATGTCACTGCTCGTTTTCTCCTGTCCATGCTTCATTAGTTTGTATCGAGTCGTTTCCAAAAATGTCAATCCATGTTCCATCACTGGTCACAATCTAATACAAACGTCTATGATCACTCTTCATATTTGGCACGTAACTATTTAGCGATTTGAACCCCAATCTGCACTTGTTCATCCGTCAACAAACGCGGGGCACATCTTACACAAACTTTTCTGAGCTTCAAATGATTCATCACGAATACAGCAGACGAATTAATGTCCGTGATAAATAAAACATCTTCCACTGTCTACCAAGCATCTTCGTTAATTTCCCCCCTTCACAGCATTGACTTCCCGCTCACCTATCGCAGACAACGGTCTTCCAGAACACGGGTCATCTTCCTTGAATTGGCGACCATCTTTCAAATGATGAAACGAACTCAAAATTGTAACATGACAGAGAATTACATCCGTAAATTGTATCCGGATTTTACAGTATGCTCTTTACGCCGTAGCAGAATTGTGCTTCTTCTCCTACAGTTTAAAGGAAATTGTGTTATAAGATATTTGCATCCTTACTGGCTACAGCTTTACATCTGTAAACAACCGCTATACGGCGCGTGTCCAAAAATAAACGGACAATCCCTGGTGCCGCGATAACATAGAGCCCGCGATAATACAGCACTGGAGTAGAAGTCACCCTCATTTACCTATGTTTTATGTCACACACACACACACACACACACACGCACCCGCATGCGTTCGGCATGCTGCACGTGCAGTTGTAGATCATTTTATAAAAGGTCATTGTGTCTATCGATAGATCAACGTTCAATTTAGCGACAGGTTCAAATAAAATATTTCTTGTACAAGATATTCATTATACGCTTTATTATTAATACATGTCGACCCTCATCATATATTTTGTTACGGATTCAGAAAATTATCATTAAAACACATTCATTGCCATGTACTAGATAGTAGAACATACATTTTTTTGGCTGAAAACTATCTCATCGTTGAATATATCACCAAGGATAAAAAGCACATGGCTAATTAACTGCTTCATATTTAATCAAAAGTATAAGTATGAAGAAAAGCTAGGAAAATACTTATGTTGATAACTTTCGTCAGCGTTTGATAAATCCTTCCTTAAATTAATAATTGTACAATTTACAGTATTTTTCAAATATCGAAATCTACAATTGAATCAATACTCTGAATTAAACATGTAATGAAACTAACACGTAATAAAACTAGCAAATGAGAAAAAGTGGTATTACACAAATATGCTGCCCCACACCACCTTAAACAAAATACACCAACAACACTCCTAGTGATTGAATTGAAGCAAATTTTGATTTAAACACTGTGTATGCTGGCATTATGTATATAGAGTATTTTTGCATTGTGCATGCTAGCATTATGTATACAGAGTACTTTTGCACTGTGTATGCTGGCATTATGTATATATAGTATTTTTGCATTGTGTGTGCTAGCATTATGTATATAGAGTATGTTTGCATTGTGTATGCTGGCATTATGTATATAGAGTACGTTTGCATTGTGTATGCTGGCATTATGTATATAGAGTACGTTTGCACTGTGTATACTGGCATTATGTGTATAGAGTACGATTGCATCGTTTATGCTGGCATTATGTATATATAGTATTTTTGCATTGTGCATGCTCGCATTATGTATATAGAGTACGTTTGCATTGTGTATGCTGGCATTATGTAAATAGAGTATGTTTGCATTGTGTATGCTGGCATTATGTGTATAGAGTACGATTGCATTGTTTATGCTGGCATTATGTATATATAGTATTTTTGCATTGTGTATGCTGGCATTATGTATATAAAGTACGTTTGCATTGTGTATGCTGGCATTATGTATATAGAGTACGTTTGCATTGTGCATGCTTGGCATTATGTGTATAGAGTAGGATTGCATTGTTTATGCTGGCACTATGTATATATAGTATTTTTGCATTGTGTACGCTGGCATTATGTATATATAGTATTTTTGCATTGTGTATGCTGGCATTATGTATATAGAGCATGTCTGCATTGTGTATGCTGGCATTATGTGTATAGAGTACGATTGCATTGTGTATGCTGGCATTATGTATATATAGTATTTTTGCATTGTGTATGCTGGCATTATGTATATAGAGTATGTTTGCATTGTGTATGCTGGCATTATTTATATAGAGTATATTTGCATTGTGTATGCTGGCATTATGTATATAGAGTATGTTTGCATTGTGTATGCTGGCATTATTTATATAGAGTATGTTTGCATTGTGTATGCTGGCATTATTTATATAGAGTATATTTGCATTGTATATGCTGGCATTATGTATATAGAGTATGTTTGCATTGTGTATGCTGGCATTATGTATATAGAGTATGTTTGCATTGTGTATGCTGGCATTATTTATATAGAGTATATTTGCATTGTGTATGCTGGCATTATGTGCATAGAGTACGATTGCATTGTTTATGCTGGCATTATGTATATATAGTATTTTTGCATTGTGTATGCTGGCATTATTTATATAGAGTATGTTTGCATTGTGCATGCTGGCATTATGTATATAGAGTATGTTTGCATTGTGTATGCTGGCATTATGTATATAGAGCATGTTTGCATTGTGTATGCTGGCATTATGTATATAGAGTATGTTTGCATTGTGTATGCTGGCATTATGTATATAGAGTATTTTTGCATTGTGTATGCTGGCATTATGTATATAGAGTATATTTGCATTGTGTATGCTGGCATTATGTGTGTAAAGTACGTTTGCATTGTGTATGCTGGCATTATGTGTATCAAGTATGTTGCATTGTGTATGCTGGCATTATGTATATAGAGTATGTTTGCATTGTGTATCCTGGCATTATGTATATAGAGTATATTTGCATTGTGCATGCTGGCATTATGTGTATAAAGTACGTTTGCATTGTGTATGCTGGCATTATGTATATATAGTATTTTTGCATTGTGCATGCTGGCATTATGTATATAGAGTACGTTTGCATTGTGTATGCTGGCATTATGTATATAGAGTATGTTTGCATTGTGTATGCTGGCATTATGTGTATAGAGTACGATTGCATTGTTTATGCTGGCATTATGTATATATAGTATTTTTGCATTGTGTACGCTGGCATTATGTATATAGAGTACGTTTGCTTTGTGTATGCTGGCATTATGTATATAGAGTATGTTTGCATTGTGCATGCTGGCATTATGTGTATAGAGTACGATTGCATTGTTTATGCTGGCATTATGTATATATAGTATTTTTGCATTGTGTATGCTGGCATTATGTACATAGAGCATGTTTGCATTGTGTATGCTGGCATTATGTATATAGAGTATGTTTGCATTGTGTATGCTGGCATTATGTGTATAGAGTACGATTGCATTGTTTATGCTGGCATTATGTATATATAGTATTTTTGCATTGTGTACGCTGGCATTATGTATATATAGTATTTTTGCATTGTGTATGCTGGCATTATGTATATAGAGCATGATTGCATTGTGTATGCTGGCATTATGTGTATAGAGTACGATTGCATTGTGTATGCTGGCATTATGTATATAAGTATTTTTGCATTGTGTATGCTGGCATTATGTATATAGAGTACGCTTGCATTGTGTATGCTGGCATTATGTATATAGAGTATGTTTGCATTGTGCATGCTGGCATTATGTGTATAGAGTACGATTGCATTGTTTATGCTGGCATTATGTATATATAGTATTTTTGCATTGTGTACGCTGGCATTATGTATATAGAGTATGTTTGCATTGTGTATGCTGGCATTATGTATATAGAGCATGTTTGCATTGTGTATGCTGGCATTATGTGTATAGAGTACGATTGCATTGTGTATGCTGGCATTATGTATATATAGTATTTTTGCATTGTGTATGCTGGCATTATGTGCATAGAGTACGATTGCATTGTTTATGCTGGCATTATGTATATATAGTATTTTTGCATTGTGTACGCTGGCATTATGTATATATAGTATTTTTGCACTGTGTATGCTGGCATTATGTATATAGAGCATGTTTGCATTGTGTATGCTGGCATTATGTGTATAGAGTACGATTGCATTGTGTATGCTGGCATTATGTATATATAGTATTTTTGCATTGTGTATGCTGGCATTATGTATATAGAGTATGTTTGCATTGTGTATGCTGGCATTATGTATATAGAGTATGTTTGCATTGTGTATGCTGGCATTATGTATATAGAGTATGTTTGCATTGTGTATGCTGGCATTATGTATATAGAGTATGTTTGCATTGTGTATGCTGGCATTATGTATATAGAGTATTTTTGCATTGTGTATGCTGGCATTATGTATATAGAGTATATTTGCATTGTGTATGCTGGCATTATGTGTATAAAGTACGTTTGCATTGTGTATGCTGGCATTATGTGTATCAAGTATGTTTGCATTGTGTATGCTGGCATTATGTATATAGAGTATGTTTGCATTGTGTATGCTGGCATTATGTATATAGAGTATATTTGCATTGTGCATGCTGGCATTATGTGTATAAAGTACGTATGCATTGTGTATGCTGGCATTATGTATATAGAGTATGTTTGCATTGTGCATGCTGGCATTATGTGCATCAAGTATGTTTGCATTGTGTATGCTGGCATTATGTATATAGAGTACGTTTGCATTGTGTATGCTGGCATTATGTATATAGAGCATGTTTGCATTGTGTATGCTGGCATTATGTATATATAGTATTTTTGCATTGTGCATGCTGGCATTATGTATATAGAGTATGTTTGCATTGTGCATGCTGGCATTATGTGTATAGAGTACGATTGCATTGTTTATGCTGGCATTATGTATATATAGTATTTTTGCATTGTGTACGCTGGCATTATGTATATAGAGTATGTTTGCATTGTGTATGCTGGCATTATGTATATAGAGCATGTTTGCATTGTGTATGCTGGCATTATGTATATAGAGTATGTTTGCATTGTGTATGCTGGCATTATGCGTATAGAGTACGATTGCATTGTGTATGCTGGCATTATGTATATATAGTATTTTTGCATTGTGTATGCTGGCATTATGTATATAGAGTATATTTGCATTGTGTATGCTGGCATTATGTATATAGAGTATATTTGCATTGTGCATGCTGACATTATGTGTATAAAGTACGTTTGCATTGTGTATGCTGGCATTATGTATATAGAGTATATTTGCATTGTGCATGCTGTCATTATGTGTATAAAGTACGTATGCATTGTGTATGCTGGCATTATGTATATAGAGTATGTTTGCATTGTGCATGCTGGCATTATGTGTATCAAGTATGTTTGCATTGTGTATGCTGGCATTATGTATATATAGTATTTTTGCATTGTGTATGCTGGCATTATGTATATAGAGTACGTTTGCATTGTGTATGCTGGCATTATGTATATAGAGTATGTTTGCATTGTGTATGCTGGCATTATGTGTATAGAGTACGATTGCATTGTTTATGCTGGCATTATGTATATATAGTATTTTTGCATTGTGTACGCTGGCATTATGTATATAGAGTATGTTTGCATTGTGTATGCTGGCATTATGTATATAGAGCATGTTTGCATTGTGTATGCTGGCATTATGTATATAGAGTATGTTTGCATTGTGTATGCTGGCATTATGTGTATAGAGTACGATTGCATTGTGTATGCTGGCATTATGTATATATAGTATTTTTGCATTGTGTATGCTGGCATTATGTATATAGAGTATATTTGCATTGTGTATGCTGGCATTATGTATATAGAGTATATTTGCATTGTGCATGCTGGCATTATGTGTATAAAGTACGTTTGCATTGTGTATGCTGGCATTATGTACATAGAGTATATTTGCATTGTGTATGCTGGCATTATGTGTATCAAGTATGTTTGCATTGTGTATGCTGGCATTATGTATATAGAGTATGTTTGCATTGTGTATGCTGGCATTATGTATATAGAGTATATTTGCATTGTGCATGCTGGCATTATGTGTATAAAGTACGTTTGCATTGTGTATGCTGGCATTATGTATATAGAGTATATTTGCATTGTGCATGCTGGCATTATGTATATAAAGTACGTTTGCATTGTGTATGCTGGCATTATGTATATAGAGTATATTTGCATTGTGCATGCTGGAATTATGTGTTTCAAGTACGTTTGCATTGTGTATGCTGGCATTATGTGTATAAAGTACGTTTGCATTGTGTATGCTGGCATTATGTGTATCAAGTGTGTTTGCATTGTGTGTGCTGGCATTATGTATATAGAGTATGTTTGCATTGTGTATGCTGGCATTACGTATATAGAGTATATTTGCATTGTGCATGCTGGCATTATGTGTATAAAGTACGTTTGCATTGTGTATGCTGGCATTATGTGTATAAAGTACGTTTGCATTGTGTATGCTGGCATTATGTATATAAAGTACGTTTGCATTGTGTATGCTGGCATTATGTATATAGAGTATATTTGCATTGTGTATGCTGGCATTATGTATATATAGTATTTTTGCATTGTGTATGCTGGCATTATGTATATAGAGTATATTTGCATTGTGCATGCTGGCATTATGTGTATAAAGTACGTTTGCATTGTGTATGCTGGCATTATGTATATAGAGTATGTTTGCATTGTGTATGCTAGCATTATGTATATAGAGTATGTTTGCATTGTGTATGCTACAGTACTTATATAGGGGATATCAACATTCTGTATGCTGGCATTTCGTATATAGTAGAGCTCCGTGTTCTTTTCAGAATATATAAAGAAATATTTGACAAGTGAGGTGGGGACCATTGTATTATCACGAGTGGAATATTTTCTTATATCTAGCAAAAAGTATATTTTTTAATTATATTTTTGAGGCAAAAACCGTCAATTTGCATGGATTTTTATCCAGTCTGTACCAATGCGATTAACAACTTAATTGCTATGCCAATTAGATGTTCCTAAATTCAGGACCTTTTACAAATTTGGCTCGCACAAATAATGCTTCAAATTGTGTATCTTGTGACATTAACGACTATTTGGAAACGACAATGATAAGATTTTTATTTCGTTAATACAATTTTGTTACCCAGATTAATACAGTGAACATTGTTGGGGTAGTGGTACTCTAGAAACGTTAAAGAGCGGTCGCATTCCAGAGGGTAATATCTTAAAACAAAATTTTTGACTGTTTATGAGATAAAGTTTGTTTTTTATTTTGTTCATTTCCACATTCAAACATGCCTTTTTGGTTATAGTAATCAACAGTCTAATTCGGTAACAGACACCGCAACCAAATTTCGATTGTCACTTAATTTCGGTTTCAGACAAGCCTGTCCTGTTGGATCCTAAAAGTACCCCAACACTACTAAGTTCGCACAGACCATTTAGGGATTCTGTTTTACACTGACTCCGCAGGGACTTTTCAATCATATTCTGGTTATCCATTGACTCATCAGGGACTTTTCATGCACAATTCGATTATCCGCTAACTCAGTGGCTTTTCACTCACAATCCTGTTATCCATTAAATCCTCCGGGACTTTACACTCACAATTCGAGTATCAATGAACTTCTCCGGGACTTTACACTCACAATTCGAGTATCAATGGACTTGTCCGGGACTTCACACTCACAATTCGAGTATCAATGGACTTCTCTGGGACTTTACACTCACAATTGGAGTATCAGTGGACTTCTCCAAGGCTTTCATTCACAAGGTTCAACATTTAATTTTAATTTAATTGCCTGTTAAGTCGTTGTTTATATGTTTAGCATTCCCTTCCTGGGGACTTGTTTATCAATCAAAATTCAAAGTTCAAACAAGGGTTATCATTAGCAACTGCTGCTGTATGAGATGCAGAGGGAAGAAAAAAGCTTCATTAAGTGTGAAACTCGTCTTTAATAGTTTATAACCCTTTGAGTGCCAAAACAGCCACTAAAGCAAAGTTTGCAATTACTATACTGGTAAACATGAGATTATTATGTATGTATGTATGTATGTATGTATGTATGTATGTATGTATGTATGTATGTATGATGCAAGTATGTGTGTATATGTATGTATGTATGTATGTACGTACGTATGTACGTATGTATGTATGTATGTATGTATGTGTGTGTGTGCATGTATGTATGTATGTGTGTGTATGTACGTACGTACGTACCTGCGTATGTATGTATGTATGTATGCATGTATGTGGGTAAGGGCGAGTAGGTTAAAAAAACCTGTTTGTGTGTATATAGGTATGTCAACGTGCAGTTTTCACATTTTGGTCTCTAACAGCTAGTTTAACTAATTAAATCATTAACTTATAAGTCTTCAGGTAATTAAGGTAGTTTTGGGAAATACATTCTTAAAAGAATGTTGTTATCAAGTGGTGTATCTAAGAGGGACCCGGCTGCTAATATACGGAACTTTTAACTTAAAGAAGGATCACTCTGAGATAAACGGTCCTATTATGTTTTATGTACAGCTCACACTGATAAAATGACAATGCTGTTATTATGGAAATGATGCATTTGAATCGTATGAATATGTACATGATATGGATTTATATTTTTTTTATATACAAAAATCAACATAATCAGACAGATTTGTTTTCAATTCAAGTTTTGTTTAGGTACTATACATGCAACATACTTCTCAACTTCTGCACGTCAGTGAAATAATCATCAAAGTAAATATCGTCCAAATAACAAGGCTTATTGCAATCATAATACCTTAGCATTGATTATTTGTAACAGTCAAAATAACATGCAATATTGCATTCACAACACCATAGCACGTTCCAAATAGCAAGCAATATTTCAATCACAAAACGATATCATTATTTCAGAGTGTTTAAATAACAAGCAATAATGCGATGACAATATCTTATTATTTCTAACTGTCCAAATAACAAACGATATTGCAACCACAAACCGATATCATTGATTATTTCTAACTGTCCGAATAACAAACGATATTGCAACCACAAACCAATATTATTGATTATTTCTAACTGTCCAAATAACAAACGATATTGCAACCACAAACCGATATCATTGATTATTTCTAACTGTCCGAATAACAAACGATATTGCAACCACAAACCAATATTATTGATTATTTCTAACTGTCCAAATAACAAACGATATTGCAACCACAAACCGATATCATTGATTATTTCTAAATGTCCAAATGACGAGCAATAATTGCAACCACAAACCGATATCGTTGATTATTTCTAACTGTCCAAACAACAAACAAGATTGCAATCTCAATACCATAGCGCTGATTATTTCTAAGTGCACATAAATAATGGACCTAACTAGTTACTAAACGCCTTAAGGGAAAAATCAGTTTGCCCACTGTCTACAGGCTATAGGAAGAATTCCTCAAACTCTGTAACTAGCTTGCTATTTTGCTATTATTACTGACATCGATAGAGAATGAAAATAGAGAGTTTCGAGCCTGGGTTCAATGTTTGTGCTCTTACATTTCTGAGCAGGCGCCCACATTCTTGAAAATAAATAAATATTTAAATCTCAGTCTAGTAAAATGTGATACATATAAGGAATATCAATATATAGATGCTTGATAACTGTTATCTCACCGCACAGCTACTAACAATTATTTGTATGCCATAAAAAAAAATTGCATGTTTTCTATGATGTGTAAGTAACGCAACAATATTACAAGACTTATGTAAAACACTTATGAAGAACATGCGTCATCCCCGGTCAATATTTGGCTAAAGAGTCTAGAAATTGTCTTTAAAATCAACGTATCAATTAATTTATAATACTTAATATTAATGACCATTTTGGATTTTCCGACGAATTTCCTTTCGGTTCAAACCGCTTTATTTTGTTTTATTTTTTCGTGTATGGATGTGGTGGGTGGGGTGTAAAGATATATTACAAATTAAAACTACATGTATTTGGATTCTTATTTATATGCAGTGGCGACGCGTGGCGGCACTATTATTTAGTGGCGCCACAACAAAGCCACCCCCACCCCCTTCTGTGCAATATTCTTTAGTGTCGCCCTTACTAAGCTACAGACAACAACTTTTACGTCACTTGCCAACCTTCCTCCTCCACGCGACCCCGGGTGGCCGAGTGATCTAAGGTGCTCGCTTTTACCGATCACTGCCATCTCAACTCTATTCGTGTGGGTTCGAGTCTCCGACTCGGCCGATGTGGGCATATGAGAATAATTTCCAGTAGATTACATTAAGTCAAATATTCTTACCGGGGTTTTCCCGGGTTCTACTTCCACAAGTTATACTGGGCGCTTTTGTATAGCTTATCGTGTGCTGAAGAATGGCGTTAAGCCCACATAAACAAAACAAAACCATCACTCTCCGCCCTAAAAGATAAGTTTTGTGAATAATAGTCCCTGTTAAAGTAAGCAAAAGTGAAATTTTGTAATAATTTCATCTGCCAAAAAAAAAATAAAAAATATCACGATGGCGCTGCCTTCCAAAGGCGCTTGTGATAAATTGCACACACACACCCTCCTCGCGCCGCCACTGATTTTATGGAATATATTGATCTGTGATAGGAAAATTCCCTTGACGTATTTTGTGAACTAAGATAACTGCGATTGCATCACTGTCATGAAACGTACAAGATGGAAAATGACAAAACGGTAATAGTACACTAAATATCATATTACACGTATCATACAAGTAAATCAAAATGTAGCACTGGGTTTTGAAAATCCGTCTCTGTTTCAAGACCTATTGTGTCACCTCATATTTCAATAATGACAATCAACTTTTCATTAAAATAAAATACATCGTCATCTGCTGTGTTTGCAACAACACGTATTAGTCAATATAAAAGCTCACGCAGATTTGTCTTTATACAGTGATTCGGGTACAGAAGGGGCTCTGCACGTGCGGTGCAACACAGATGCACTTTCATCCTTGGTGGTCTTTGGAATATAAACAACTTGATAAAAACGTAATCCCTAATCAGCTAATATAATGTTCATGTCTAGTATGTCCCCATGTTGATCCGAACAGTGTCAAGAAATATGTTAGAAGATGGTATGTTATTCCTTCCAAAATGTCCACGATCCCGTTCCTACAACATAAATTCATTCATTTTGTTTCCATTTAACCCTACCTCTTACTTTGAACGGACCGGTGGTATAAAGGAAACAGTGATAACTGAATTATCGAAGTTTAAAGTTACGGATGTTGAGGACAGTGTCTTCGGACAAGAATCAGACAGGTACCATCCAGAATGTTTGAAAATATTTGGTTTTAAAAAATCTGCACATTTTATAAGTTGCTAATTGGATGCATTTTTTTCATGAAGAATGCTGAAGAATTTAAATTGACTAGGTCAGCAAAATAGCACTTGACAGCAAACTAATCTCTTTAAATATTTATTGACTATTGAACTGTGCATGGCTATTGAAATGTTCATGCCTATTGAACTGTGCATGGCTATTGAAATATTCGTGCCTATTGAACTGTGCATGGCTATTGAAATGTTTTTGTCTATTGAAATATCTGTTGTCAAAATAATAAATTTTACATATTTTCGTTTCATTATGCACATGCACATATCACATACGCTGGATTATAAACAATACATTTTACAACAGTTACGCGTACGTGGATACGGTTCACGCACGTATCAAAGTCTCAAGTTTACATCAGAGATCAAATATAATTTATCTTATACCTTCTCTTAAAATATCTTCTTAGAATCCGCGTTTATACTAAGTAATTTAAAGTTTAAGAAGTGAACGGATCAGTTTAGCCAATAATACAAAATGTTTATCAATTCCCTTTGCGCATTACGCCAATAAAAACAGAAACATGTAATTTTACCTTGTTCCATAAACCAATTTTGAAAACCTTTATGTCACATGTGTGTTATATAATTCTTTTATGTCACATGAGTGTTATATAACTCCTTTATGTCACATGTGTGTTATATAACTCCATGACGTAAAAAATCGATACTGCCGTCTGAGGATTTGAACAATATTAAAGTTACAGAGTTAATGTTCTTGATTAATTGAAATACAGTAATTGATTATTGTATCATGCGATATATACTCTTCCGTGGGTGCCAACTTCACAGAAATTTGCTATTCTGTGCATAATTTCACCCTGTTGCTTGATCACAGAAGTAAAATTACTAAAATGGCTTCAGAAATTACGTACGAGATACATACTGGTGCAAGATGGTCTACCTTTTTGCTAGCAAGCAAATATTTTCAATCTTTCTGAACAGTTCGCATGAATATGTCCTTTGTGTTTGACATTTTAAAATATGCATCGATCTCGATTTATGTGTCATGTAAATTCATGTAAAATTATTTGAAACTGTATATGATGATAGTAATGAGATGAACATATACCTTTCAATATGTATGTATGTATGTATGTATGTATGTATGTATGTATGTATGTATGTGTGTGCGTGCGTGTATATAATCGCTCCTACCCTCGCTAGTCTGTATATGGGCGTCGTTCGCTAAACAAGGCGTTTTGGATGGTACTTAAAATTTTGACGTTGATTAGGAATCAAAAAGAGGGTATCTTATAGTTCGCAAAAAATGGCTGCTGGATAGTAGATTACTAAGTGATGGATATTAGATAACATTGTAACATCAACATTTTCCATTTGACTCTTTAACGATTCCCGATACGGTAAATTTTGTAAACATTACATACAAATATACAACATACAAAGTCAGGGAAAGTATTAATATTACCGTTCACATTTAGCTCTAGATGGTCCCCCAAAGTAAACCTACTGCGTAATGTTAATTCCCGTACGGCTCTTGGGCTCTTGACACCCACGTTACTACTAGTTTGGTCTGAGGTCGATGTTCCCCTCTCTCAAAGGATACAAAGACAACATTATTTGTCAGTTGAGAGGTTTTCAAACGCGTTAATACCATCATTAATTTGTCTCTAATGAAACCAAGGACCACACATTCATTAGTCTCTATTTTCACACTTGTATGTTTGTCTTGCTTCGCGTTCTAGTGGTTATCACTACTCATTTCTAAGCTGTAAATCGGTATTTAAAGACACGCACAACAAAACAGAACACAAACACGTATTTTATTCGTATCTTAATCTAGAAAATACTTATGCTTTAGAATATCACAAGAATTCTTTACAGTAAGAAATCTGAATAAGGCCATTTAATGACCATAATAAGTGCTAACATAAAGTCATGTGAATTCTGATTAGATCGAATGACATCTGCGAATAATATTGATCTAATTACGAGGTTTTAGACAATGATTCGTAATGATCAATCAGCTGACCACTACAATATCTTACAAAATTATAAACGGAGACGTACATGTAAATAACATCTACCCTAGGTTTGCTCCAGTATGGTTTAATTGTCTTAGTAAATCCTGCAAGAAAGCGGCCAAATGAAAGAAGGCAGTATTACACGAAATAATCTATAAGAACTTTAAATAACGAAATCAAATTGTTGCATTATTTTTGTCTAAAATCAAGATTGACAAATACCCGAGTCATTTTTTTTTAAATGAGTCACTTTAAACAAATTTTTTATACTGAAAAGCAACTTCTCATCGAGGTGTGGTCAGCGTGCTGAAAGGACTATAGTTACTACTAACTATGGTATAGCAAAATGCATATGGCATCATATAGTGGATGGGTATGACTTTGAAAAATACTGTTGGAATTACTAACTCCTCGACTTACGTGCTTTTCTTGACCGTTTTTCAGTACAAGTGGGTATAGAGCTTGCACAGTAACTTTAACAGCTAACATATCTGTCAGACTGAATGGGGATACAATTTGCAGTCAAGCGAGATGTATTATGCAGTTTTTGTTTCGACTCAGAATGTCATGTGTATCGCTTTATATGCGGTGGCGATGATGTTTTCAACAATGGCATGCATGTCACTGCCAAGTATTGATGATTTTCAGTCACATGTCTGTACCGTCTTCTGTCGTCTGCAGCCGTACTTGTATTGAACTGGAACTATGCGATAATATTACTACCATACCGTGATATACCAGGAGTTCCAGTCTCACCTGCATAACCAGAGAACTGATGACATCATAGTCAACGATGTTAAGGTGTTGCGTAATAGATCTGAAAAGTCACAATTCTACAACGTCAGTTTCTGTACTCGAAGAGGAGGTTGGGATGCTATTTTCTTTGTCGTAAGTTTGCAACCTAATATGACGGGTATTCTTGTGTTCCCTTCGCATGGTAAAGATTGCAGGCATTATTTTCAGCAGTGTTCCAGTGCTGTGTGAAAGATTTTGAAGGTCAGTTGATGTATTCCACTGAAAAGTTCGGATGATATTACTATTTCTTATATATTTCCTACTGAGATATTGAAATACATCAGTGGGAAAAATTTATATTACCAGAGTGGCGTCATCAGTTTTGAAGCTACTTTCATTTCTCCATTTATAAAATATATCTGCCCTTATATGAGTTATTCAGACCCGTGTTTTCATATTTAGGCCATATTCACTTCTCTTTTTCTGCCCCCCCCCCCCCCCCCCCCCGTTTCTCCCCAAATCAGTATAACAGATCTTAAAAGTATGTCAATTGTAAATCCTCTAATGTAAAATTCGAAATAAACAAAATGGAGAATGACCATAAATACAAGGAAACTTACAATCGTTAAAATCTGTTGTTTAAATATGTTACGCTCTGGAGTCTGCTGGATATAGCCACTCTGTTATGTTTCTCGTTAGCCACCCAAGCTTATCAATCCGCGAATGACATATGTTGACAAAAATGTTTTAATTTTCTTAAGAATATATCCATCATTCAAAAAACACAACAACGCAATTCAAAACGTTACAAGCTAAATTTGCAAAACGTCGCTATCACAAAATCATTACAAAATCTGGGAACTTCTTTTTATCGATGTAGCAATGCATCTGTTTATCGCATTGGTACAGAACATAGAAAACTCAAGCAAATCTACGGCTTTTGCCTTTAAAAATAATAATGAAAGAAAATCGACGTTTTTAGAGCGGATATACGGAAAGATTTTAGCAGTGAAGTAGAAAGATTATATTGTCACGGGTGTCCTAACCACTTCACTCGTGAAATATTTCCGTATATCTAATAATAATAATAATAATAATAAAAAAACGTAGATACCTTCTATACGTAAAACCATTCGAGGTCTTACATGCTAGGTGTTCCAGCCTTGCCAGCGTATTCAGAAAACAGTGTCATCATAACGACATCAACAAGTCAGACATTTCGCATAAACCTTTCCGTTTTATTGCAATTAATTAACCGTTGAATATTTTGTTTACTATACCAAAAACAAATATTACTCTCCTTTTTTAATGGCTGTCCATTTGTAACTATATGTTTGCTTCTGTACTTTAGTTCTCTATCATTTATGCATAAACTGGGATGGACTCGGATTAACTGCTTCTCTAAGTTTAAACTATTGTCTCATAAGCTACCTGTAAATTAATATTTAGAATTTACTATCCTATTTCGTCCAAAGTAGGTACAATATATTGAAAAACCTCCAGTAACTTACTTTAGTATTTAAGTCTTTACTTCGCCCGACATCTTCAAATTTTAATCAAATCCTTGATTTAATGGATTGTCTTTGAATTCGTTTTGTATTCTGTCTGGAAAATAAAATCTTTTTCCATGATGCATATTGTTAACCAAAGTCTTTCCTACATATCGTTAACAAGAGTCTTGGTTTGCTGCATGAACATTTTTCCATCTATCCCCCAAAAATTTAGCAATGACCTTTGAAAACGAGCCTTATAATAGCTTATGATGAGACCTTTCAACCGCTGGTTTATTTTTTGCAAAGGGATGATTAGATATATTATTATGTAGATAAAGTTCCCATTTATACACACAATATCAATTCAGTTTAAGAACAGGACCAAGATAAATGACTTTTCAAATGTTTTGATCAGGTTTATCTAAGTCGGATTCAGACATCTCCGCATATAGTCTGTTTAAATATATTGAACTGTTTGTCATCTCAACATTGCTTGATAATGAACTGGACGATTATCATATATTAATCAACGATGAATTGGACGATTATCATAATTAAGTCGATAATGAATTGGACGATTATCGTAACTTAATATCCAGTAGAAGTTTTTCTAACAGCCTTCCTCGGGGACAACAATTTTCAAGAAGAGAAAGATGTTGCAATAAAAACTTTGAAATCAATCAATAGCTGGTACCTGTTTTTGCTACTAATAACCGTAAAACAAATTCAAATTGCCTTGGCCGTATGAGACGAACGGTCAGATATGCATATATTGTACTATATACAAATCGCTTTTGAGTTCTTAAAATCATGCTTATTTTAAAAGATCTAGTCATTTGTTACAGCTCCTCGAGTAAAGGCATAAATTGGTCACATAATTAGGGGACTTGGGATTTCTACGTTATAGCAATCTAGTAGATTTGTTGTTTGCGCTACGACAGGCGAGACAAGGCTGACGCGTTTAAAGGAGCAAGGTTTTGTACACATTTCAAGATATTCTTCCAGAAAATACTGAACAGGTTTTAATTAATTGCAACTTGATCATCAGAAAGAGTATGAAGTCTGGAGTCACAGTGGGTGAATGGTATCTCCTCGCCGTGCTTGTTTTGAAATAAACTGTGCAGACCTTAATAAGATTTAATTTTCAAGGGACTCTTTTCCTTGACAAATATACAAGAATTCCCATGAGACCCTTTTCCTTAGAGATATGCAAGAATTTTCATGGGTCCCTTTACCCTGGCATATATGCAAGAATTCATGGCGCTTCTTTCCTTGTCGGATAAGTAAGAATTCTCATGGGACCCTTTTCCATGGCCGCCATGCATGAGGTCTGAGGAAAATATACGTTTGCACGCAAAAATTCAATCAACTAAGGTTAAACATAAGTTTAATAAGTAGGAACATGAAGCCGCTAATACTTCTTATTCGTTATAATCGTTACAATCGCTATCATTTTACATCAATAGTGTATCTGGCAACTCCGACATAACATTTCACAAACAGCAGGTAAAATCTCCAGGTTTTGTTTCGTTACATCATAGGAAGGGATATTCTGAAAAATAAGTCTAACATTACTTTAAATCAAACGTGACAACTCATCTATACGTTGATAAGATCTGCATGCGACTTCATTTTTTTGTGGACGGCGATTCCAAAACCTGCGATGGTCGATAGCGGCCGACATAGTAAAAGTCAATATACTGTCAGTAAATCTGGTACACAAAAGTTCCTGCATGTACAGGGTTCAACATCGGTGCACTAACATCCTTGGTGGTCTTTAAAACATAATGCACTTTAGAACTCCATAATGACAAATTATCACAAATAACATTTTATGTTTATTTTGTCACTTTTTGTATAAACAGCACAGTGACAACAAAAACCTCGTCAGATAGTGTAGCTTAACCTCATAATTGTCTACGCTGTCTTTTCTACAACGAAACTCCCGTTTCCAATTATCCCCTCGTTTTCCTGTCAGTGAAACGGTGACAAACAGTTAACAGTGACGGATGAATTACCATTTCTTCCATTTAAAAGTAGCGTTTGTTTATGACAGTAACACAAACTTGAAACGACTGATTTATTTAAAGGAAACGAACGATATTAATTTAGTAAAACATGTGTATATACACTCGTTGCCAATATGATATACGCTTAATGCTCAATGTTGAAGAATTCGATTGTACTTTACCAGGATAAAATCTTTCAAATGTGAAATGTCAGCGAATTGAATATAGATATCAAAAGCAATTCTATCACCATACTCTCCTCAGTTTTCACTAACGTTTCTTTATACATGGATGCATGGGTGATCCCTCTTCATCAGGATCACCAACCAACTGATGGATCCAAATTCCAAAAACCATTGTGCACGTCTGCAAAGTGTCTCAGATTACACTGGACAACAAATTTTTACAAAAGTCATGTTACTGAAATAAAATTAGTCAATTCTTATCAATTTTTATGTGCTGAACACGAATATGACAGTCAAATTGCAAAATTGGCTCTAGTTTTTTTGTAATCTGCAAGAAATTAATGTTTACATAACGAAATGCATTCCAATAGTAAAAGGTCAACTGTAATAGCCTACCTATAAAAAATCAAGTCATTGACTACATCTTAGATTTCTTCGCCTGTCTCTTGTACAGCTGTTCGGGAGCATCTCTGAGGAGTGTCCAGCAGTAGTCAGCCAGCATTGTAGTGGACCATTTTCCCTGGTATCTTTGTTCCATTGTTGCGATATCTTGATGAAAACGTTCGCCGTGTTCATCACTAACAATACCACAGTTGCTAGGAAAGAAATCCAAATGGGAATGAAGGAAGTGAATCTTTAGAGACATATTGCAGCCAAGTTTCTTATACTTCATCAACATGTCTTCTACTAGTTCCTTATAGTTTTCTGCCCTAACATTTCCGAGGAAGTTTGTAGAAACTAGGCGAAAAGCATTCCATGCTTGTTTCGCGTCACCTTCCAGCAAGTTGTTGAACCGGTCATCTTTGAAAAGCTCTCGAATCTGAGGACCCACAAAAACTCCCTCTTTAATCTTTGCTTCGCTGAGTCGAGGGAATTTTTCATGCAGGTATCGGAATGCTGGCAAAGTCCGGTCAATGGCTTTCACGAAGTTCTTCATCAAACCTAGTTTGATGTGAAGGGGTGGTAGCAAGATTTTCTGAGCCTCAACCAGAGCTGGGTGTTGGATATTCTTCTCTCCAATGGCTACATTCTGCCTGTGAGTCCATTCCTTCCTCATGTAGTGCATTTCCCTTGCTCGGCTATCCCACTCGCATAAGAAACACATGTATTTTGTATATCCTTGCTGCAGTCCCATTAAAAGGGCAACTACCTTCAAATCACCACAGAGGTGCCAGCTGTACTTGTTATACTCAATGGAATTCAGTAGCTGCCTTAAGTTATCGTATGTCTCTTTCATGTGGACAGCATACGCTACTGGAATAGATGGAAGAATGTTTCCATTGTGCAAAAGCACAGCCTTGAGACTCAGTTTCGAAGAGTCCACAAATAGTCTCCATTCTTGTGGGTCATGAGTGATTTTTAAAGCATTCATGAGGCCCTCAATATCGGAACAGAATATCAGATTACTTTCCTTTCTGAAGAAAGGCTCCAATTGCTGGTGGCGCTTTCGATATGCAGTAATTGTGACATCTTCTTCTAGAAGATTCCATTGTTGGAGTCTTGATCCTAGCAATTCTGCCTTGTTCTTTGATAAGTCCAAATCACGAATCAGGTCATTTAGTTCTTCCTGTGTTATTCTGTGTGGGGTTGATGATGCACCACAGTGAAAATCTGGATCACTGCATGCTGATGGACCAGGAGAAGAACAGGTCGACTCACCTTTGTCTTCGTCAGATGAATCAAGAGAATATTCTGCTGGAGGTTCTGGAATAGGAAGTCCCTCACCATGTGGAACTGGTCTCAATGCAGACGGAATGTTTGGGTAGACTATTCTCGACTTCTTTCGCTTCGTTATTCCGCCGGAAAGAGGAGGAACCAAGCAGAAGTAACAGTCATTTAGGTGGTTGCTTGGCTCTCTCCACACCATTGGGACTGCAAACGGCATTGATGACCTTTTGCAATTCAACCACTGTGAAAGCTGTGTTGTACATGTAGCACAGCATATATGCGGAGCCCAAGGCTTGTCTTGGTCACCAACCTTGCATCCGAAGTAAAGATGATATGCCTTCTTCACTTGAGAATTGATACTTTTCTTCTGGTTGGCAAATGTCACTTCCCCACAAATATAGCAAAAATTGTCCGCGGTATTAACACACTTTCGAGGCATTACTGTTCTTTATTGTACGTAAATGGATAAAATAATAAGTTTTATGTAACAGTAGCTTGAACTGTCTCGCACAACGTCTAAAATATTTTAAATGCTGAACCTATCTGATTGGGCTTTATATAGTACACTGCTTACGTCAGCTTCAGCAGCCGCTTGGCATTAGTATAATAGGCCTACACATGTATAGTACACTGCTGACGTCAACTTACTTCAGCAGCCGCATGGCATTAGTATTGCATTGCATCAGAAAATGATGCAATCAACTGTGGATGATGTGAGCATGATGGTATTATGCAATGTTACATTATTATTCCGGATGTTGCTGCAGTCCTACTGGAGAAATTTACACAGTGAAACATAGAAAATGAGGTATATGAATATCTTCAAAACGAGAGCCAATACAAATTTTTCACGGTTATATTCGTGTTCGGCACACCAAAATACTACAGATTAGGGCCTTTTCAAGTCAGTAATGATTTCACTGTTGACCAGTGTTATATCCTCAAAAAGTTTGGAGTCTATCTTTAACGGCGTCGGATATACGCAACATCAATCACGCAGGCGCGCACCCATGTCTGCATATCATTCATATGCTTTCCTTTGAAAAGCGTGGGAATAATTACAGAAGTGTTTTGTTTGGGACGGTAGAACAATTGCTGTCAACCAAAGGTGAATGTAACTATAGAGGTGTTTTGGACAGTCAAACGTTCGATGCCACCATAAGATGAATGTAACTATAGAGGTGTTTTGGATAGTCAAACGTTTGATGTCACCATAAGGTGAATGTAACTATAGAGGTGTTTTGGATAGTCAAACGTTTGCTGTCAACATAGGGTGAATGTAACTACAGAGGTGTTTTGGACAGTCAAATGTTTGCGTTCACCATAAGGTGAATGTAACTACAGAGATGCTTTGGGACAGTCAAACATTTGCTGTAAACCTAAGGTGAATGTAACTTTAGAAGTGTCTTTGACAGTCAAACGTTTGCTGTCAACATAGGGTGAATGTAACTATAGAGGTGTTTTGGACAGTCAAATGTTTGCGTTCACCATAAGGTGACTGTAACTACAGATGCTTTGGGACAGTCAAATGTTTGCTGTCAACCTAAGGTGACTGTAGCTATAGAGGTGTCTTGGACAGTCAAACGTTTGCTGTCAACATAAGGTGAATGTAACTATTTCATTCAATTTCCTGTGCATATACTCAGTTTATACTTTAGAAGGAAGCTCTGCGTTCTGGTCCAAACTTCGTTAGAAAGGGATTAAATATTACCTTCATAAAAATTAATAAAGAAACTTAATAATTACTTTATTCTATAGACCATTTCACGTTTATGATCTCCCCTTGAAAACAAGCACTAGAGGGCGATTCGGTGCAACTCACTTCCGGATAGTTCAATCAATAAAGATGGCAGATTTAGATTAAGAAAATGTGACAGACCGCTCACATTCTGCAAGCAAGATCGATATCTCGCTATCTTAAAAAGAAATTCTATCAATATTTGATCAATTATTTTTACATCTTTTTTTCTCTCACTAACTTGCGCTGTTCCCAGCTTTCAGATAAATGTTCTCTGCCCATTTCAGAACTTCATTATCTTTCCAGTATTACCTCATGCTCCAGTTTGTATTATTTGATTGTGCGAAATTGTATCGCTGTGTAAAAAGTTTGTTACTGCAATCTATCTCGCTTGACGAATAATGAAAATATGTTTCTTTTTTAAAAACTGTAATCATTGCAGTTATTGGAGGTTGAACGACAACGAGAAAAAAGTCTAACTTCTTAAGGTTCTTTTATTAGTGATTTTGACTGTTGCATTTCTATTACTGTTCATAATATTTTTCATGAAATAACCTGAGCTATATATTTTAAAAATGCACAAATGTCATCCACGCTTGAACAGACAGGTGCACGTACGAGTCTCCTGGATGATTATTTTAATTGTATTTAATTGAACGGTTGGAATTTTTAGAGTATACGTTTTGGAGAAATATCTACGTTAGACACACTATGCATGTATAGGACATTTGTGGCTCTCACCTGTCTGTCTGTCTGTATGTCTGTCTGTCTCCTTTCATCTGGTGCATGGGTATGTATATGCTTGAATGAATCTGTGTTCGCATACGTATATTACATAAACATACTTCAGAACAGTGCTATTTTTCATATGAAATATATGAAAGTTGTAATATATCACTGTTAATTGCCATATGAAATTATAATATTCATAATAGACCAGTGCTAATTTTCATATGAAAAGTATCAAATTCATAATAGACCAGTGCTAATTTTCATATGAAAGGTATCAAATTCATAATAGACATGTGCTAATTTTCATATGAAAGGTATCACATTCATAACAGACTGATGCTAATTTTCATATGAAAGGTATCAAATTCATAATAGACCGGTGCTAATTTTCATATGAAAGATATCAAATTCATACTAGAACGGTGCTAATTTTCATATGAAAGGTATCAAATTCATAATAGACCGGTGCTAATTTTCATATGAAAGGTATCAAATTCATAATAGACCCATGCTAATTTTCATATGAAAGGTATCAAATTCATAATAGACCGGTACTAATTTTCATATGAAAGGTATCAAATTAATAATAGACCAGTGCTAATTTGCATATAAAAGGTATCAAATTTATAATAGAAAAGTGTGAATTTTCATATGAAAGGTATCAAATTCATAACAGACCAGTGCTAATTTTCATATGAAAGGTATCAAATTCATGATAGACCCATGCTACTTTTCATATGAAAGGTATCAAATTCATAATAGACCCATGCTAATTTTCATATGAAAGGCATCAAATTCATAATAGACCAGTACTAATTTTCATATGAAAGGTATCATATTCATAATAGACCCATGCTAATTTTCATAGGAAAGGTATTACATTCATAATGGACCAGTGCTAATTTTCATATGAAAGGTATCAAATTCATAATAGACCAGTGCTAATTTTCATAGGAAAGGTATTACATTTATAATAGACCCATGCTAATTTACATATGAAAGGTATCAAATTCATAATAGACCAGTGCTAATTTTCATACGAAAGGTATCGAGTTTATAATAGACCAGTGCTAATTTTCATATGAAAGGTATCTCATTCATAATAGACCCATGCTAATTTTCATGTGAAAGGTATCACATTCGTCGCATAATTTCACTCTACTACTTGGCAAGATATACAAAACATAAAATTATTCAACCAGTCTCGCAAAACACAAGGTACACTCATGTACAATAAATTCATCTAACCTTCTTCATATGACAACTTCAGCCTTTGAAACACGGCAATCATATTAAAAGCTAATATACTGCATGCTATATTTTAAAAAGTGGTTATAGTTTTTGGATACAGCAATATCTGTTGGATGGAAATCATTTATCATCAAGTTCTGGGTTCATCGAGACCATTTCCAGTATTAGCTAATGCATAAACATCAGCAACGTGTACGATGCAAAGTGCAGGGGAAAAAAGGTTAATTAAGTGTGCATTTCATCTTTAACAGTTTATAACCCGACGAGTGCCAAAATAGCTGTTCAGGTTACTGTTTTGTCCATTAAAGTGAGTGTACTCCTTGTATGCATGCATGCATGTGCGTACGTAAGCATGCAAACATCATCGTACGTACACATGAATGGATGTATGTATTTTGATGGGTACTCGTGGCCATTTTACTAGTCGATTTTAACAGAATGGGTCAATAGTCGTATATCCGTTTGTCAGTTAATTAAACTGAATCTTTAAGTACGTAAGCTTAAATGTTAGGTTTGATCCTAAATAACAGCTGTATCCAGACGGAACTAACGTACAGAGTTATAACTTCAGATAAGGCTTGTGATTATTGTTAACACGCAGCCCACATGAATGTATGTAATGATCAGAAGAACTGACATTTCTCTGCAGGTTGTTATCATGAAAATTAACGATTTTGAGGTACATCGTCTCATGCCTGGGGAGAGACTGATGATAAAAAATTATCAATGTTTTTTAAGCATCGGTACAATTAGATATCCTTTTAGAGGCTTCACTCGATATCGTAGACATACATACATACATACATGCATGCATGGATGCATGCATGCATGCATTCATACATACATACATACATACATACATACATAGTAAATCTTGTCACTTTTATTTTCGGCTAGGAAGATCTGTGAAAACCAGGGGTAGTTCTTCTTATTGATGTCAATTTTGAAATTATATTTACCAATAAGGCATATTACACACACACACACACACACACATGGAGCGAATATATGGATCCCTGGTGTGAATTCGAACCCATGGTTTATATCCTCTGGTATATGTATTTGCATAAACATGAATACACAGATTTTCAATGTTTATCTAGCAGCAGGTACAACGTACAGCCGGTACAACATACAGCCGGTACAACATACAGCAGGTACTACATACATCAGGTACAACATAGAGCCGGTAAAACATACGGCATTACTATGTACTTGCAGTACAACATACAGCATGTACTACATACAGCCGATACTATATACATCATGTACTACGTACAGGCGATGCTACATCCAGCAGTCACCATGTGCAGCCGATACAACATACAGCCGGTACTACATACAACATGTACTACATACAACAAGTACTACATACGATATACAGCCGATACTACCTACAGCAGGTACTACATGCAGCAGGTACAACAAGCAGCAGGTACAACATACAGCAGGTACTACATACTACATACAGCCGGTACTACATACAGCATGTACTATGTACTTGCCAGTGCAACATACAGCATGTACTACGTACAGCCGGTACTATATACAGCAGTTACCACGTGCAGCCGATACAACATACTATCGGTACTACATACAGCAGGTTCCACATGCAGCGCATGCAGCTTACGGTTGTTAACAACAACACCACCAGTGCTGCGTGACCCAATGACTACTGAAACAGTCATCACAGAGTCGTTGTACATGCATACACCAGTCATAAAAAGCGCACGCTTAAAATGTTAAAATTTATATTTTCAGTAATTTGTCAGAATGAATGTAGAATAACCCAAATCGTTGCATTGGTTTGTTACTGTTTGTTCCACAAGTTCATCTCAGTAAAGAGACCTTAAATATCGTTTATAAAATATAGAGTTTTAAGTCTGAGTCCTATTGTTTGCTTGAACAGTTTACAAATGAAACGAGTAGGTCCTGATGTGTTCGAGATAAGTATTGCCGAATATCTAAATCCGACACCTAGACATTTTATTCTGCATGGCATGTATCAATTCACTTTGTAAGAACTTCATCATTTTGCACTGTATAGATTTTATATATCAACAGAACGTAGGTCTTAAATAAATTGTTCAATTTGCAAATGGAAACAACGATTTCAAAGAAAGCGCTATGTTAATGAGTGGGTGATGTTATCTCCATTCCCGCGATTCGTCGTGATCAATCATAAAAATGTACCTTCTGTTACAAAGACTTGAAACAACCATATAGCCTTATGAAGAATGATTAAACACGTCTTCATTAACCTGTCATTCATTTTCTTCGTTTGCCCCATGGTATATGATCTTATAAATCATTGACGTGATGTTATTTTTTTTTAACAAAGGAAAGGTCTTAGCATCTTGACTACTTAACTATTTTCTTAATATATAGAGGGTTTTAGGAAGGAAGAAATAACAACAGGACAAAGGATGAATCCAAAGCGTTAATTTTGTTTGGTTGCATCTACATAAAATTAACCAGGAATATTGGGCATGACAGAAAACAGCAAATAACAAGAAGACGGCATGGTTAAAGCAAAGAACGGCTTGCCTAAGCTATCCGAGTCTTCAAGTGTTTACCAGTCATCGGATATTGCAAGAGAAGTTTCCGAAAATCAGTGGAGATGAATGACCAGTAATGAAGCTAATGTGAACTTAGTCCAATTAAATCAGGAAAGTTGTATGAATGGAATATTACAAAATGACAAATGTCGAAATTGCTGAGCGATACCGGTCGTCCATAAACTGAACAAAGACAACTTAAAAAAAAAAAGAATAAATTGATCATTAAGTAATAACTCAATAAAGTCACGTGAATATAGCACATTATGAGCTCTGCTCCAAGGAATTCGCTGAGTATTAGGTTTGAAAAATATATTGCCAAGACTGAATCCCCATTATCAAGAAATAATCACTAAAATCTAACAAAACTATAATTGGATACGTAAATACAAATAGCATATACCCTAGGTGTATTATGACATTATCGTATTGATGTTTATAAAACCCAACTCAATTACCTTAATCATAAAAACGTCAAGCATCTACACTCTTCTTCTTATCTTTGAACACAGACTTAAAATACAATCAGAAAGTCAATGCAAAACATTGTTAACCTCATATACCTGCCTGCCCTTTTCCAATTACCATAATTACTCCCTTGGAAAATGAGTCAAAATGCAAACTACACAGACCCATATCAGCCCCGGCGCATAATGCGCCGGCAGATCTGGGTCTGTGCAGTTTGTTTGGAGTCATCAGTAGAACAAACAACATATACCCTGATCTGCAGGCGCAGTATGCTAGCGCAGATCACGCTCTTTGCAGTTTTACTCGTCTTATAAGCGAGTAAATACGATACGGACTATGAATGAATTGACTGTTATGAATTAGCGAGAATAATCTCGCTGATACAATTCATGGGCCTCATAAAGCTTCAGTGATTACAGGTAACTTATATAGGAGTTACAGGTACAACTTTACACTTTAACTGATAACAGATTGACAAGTAGATAGTGTTAAAAAAAATCTAGCTAGACATGTCTTTGTTCCCCACTCATATAAAAATTATTTTATATACTGTTGGGGTGATATAAAACTATGAAGTGATCACAAAACCCTCTACCTGTAATGTAAATTGATGAAAAGGATGTGAGCCACCCTTCTACAGTAGTATTTAATTTAAGTTGGCGAAAATGTATACCGTGCGTACTCGTATATAAGTCAAGTAAAAGTGCCAATAATAATGAACCTGCTCTGCCGTAGCATAATAAGTATGCTGATCAGGGTGGGTGTTGTTTGCTGTTCTTATTACTCCTAACAAACTGCACGGACCGATAACTGCCGGCGCATAATACGCCGGCAGATCTGGGTCTGTACAGTTTGGAGTTGTCTCAGCTTATATGCGAGAAAGCACGGTTAATCTCATTTTTTTCAAACACCTATCTTGATTCCTTTAGCTATAAACTAATAATTTAGCTGAATTAATAAAATTGCAACCCCGAGGCAATTCAGTGCAAAACACTGAAATGTCAATCTATACTAATATTCAATATGTATACACATTTAATTTAAACACCAGTTGTCAGCTTTCCAACGACTTGTCCATTACGCGAATTCTCATCACTTACTAATTTCTGTCCATTGGCCTAAGTTTTCTTTCGATTATTCGATTATTCATTCTTTTCCACTAAAAGTATAACTATAAATATCATAAATACTCATCAAGAAAATGAATTTGAACGGTTTTAAAACGTCTTTAACACTCCTGCAAGCTGTTGCTTGTAACAATTTTGAATCTGTAAATATTCCCCAAACTGTACGGGTTCATAGGTGTGAGATGAAATGTTTTGTTCTATGAACGCCAAATGAAAGTTATTCAATATACAAAAATCTTTTTTTTTATATAGTTTGTAACTGCCTTTTAAGTAAAAAAATATTTAAATAAGAAATGGATGTGTTTCTCATCTGTTATTTAAAAAATAGCTTAAAACACTGAATTAAGCATTTTGACGGTCCCTTAAGAGCATTAGTACTTTGGGTAAAATATACTTAGAAGAAGGCGTATATAATACATAAAAATCGTTAAAATGAGAAAAATGTTCTCAAAAAAATCTTGAAATTTGATATAAATAGACCATCTACCAAAGTGCTCTATTAAAACAAATATTAATTTGAAGCAAAATTCAGCAGACCAAGGTGTTCTGAACATCAAAAAAATTATAAAATGTCCGGATATTGGTTATGTTCCCTGCATCAAAAATTTAATGCAATTTTTGGATAAACTAACAAACAGTAAAACTTGCAAATTCTACAGTCATTCTGCGACTCATCTGGCTTATATACCGTATATACTCTAGTATAAGTCGCATCGAACTGTAAACTACATAGACCCAGATCTGCAATGACATGATGTGCTGCAAGATCTGGGTCTATGAAGTTTGCCAGAAGTTATCAATAGAACAAACAACATAGACCCTGATGTGCGGGCGCATTATTCGGTCGGAGCTTGACAAACTGCCTACGATTTTCAGTAAGATATTTTCTTATACTTCTGAGAGTTTCGTTTCTACTTTTCGCCTTTTATCATTACAAATTTGCGATCAGAAATATACCTTTTTTCATCCAATACTGCGGACACGTTAATAATTTCTGCCACAACTACACCATGCAGTTCGGATCACATTTCGAAGAAATCAATAATGGTTTAAACATTCAATATGATATCAGACATTTATTTAGCTTTAAATCTATCTTTAAAAAAAACATGGTCATACTAGTACAAATTCATAAATGCTGTAATTTATATATCTATGAGCACTATCCCATTTTAAATAATCGATAACGATGCTCAGGGTTGATATTTAGTCATCAGTGACAGTCTGATATGTTACAGAAATTTATTAAAATCTATTAAAATTCAAACAACTTGATAAAAAGACACACTCATTATTATCTTAAACATTTATATATCCTGTCAAAAGTTATGAATGTTTTCTATCCTGTGTCTATAGAAAGGAAGTCACTCACTTGTTATGAACCTCAATATACAATATTCAATACAAAAGACAAAACTTGCTCACACGTTGACTCTTTTGGTTTTAAGCTTTCAATAAAAGAAACAAAAACAAACAAACCAGGTAATGAGCTATGCTAGAATGAGACGTTATTTTCCACTTAGTTAGCACCAAAAAAGGTATTACAGTGACATTTTCCACCTGAATGCAAAGGTAACATTCAGGTGAGATGGCCCATTAAGCATTTTGACATCTTCACTAGTACGTGTCCTCACAACATAGGATGGTTTTCAGATAAAAGAATTATCAGATCTCACCAATATATAAGCTTTTACGCCTATTGCTGTATGAAGTGGGCAATTTTCCCGACTTCCTAGCTGACATATCTTTTGTCAATATGACGTTATCTGCTCCTTAAATCACCACAGTCCCATAATCAGCTGAAAACCAGTTTATTGGTCTTGTAGTTGTCTTCAATTTGGGCAATGGCTGTCATGTTAGTAAAGATAGATTCAACATACACAACAAAGAGTTTGCTTGTACTGCTCCAAATCTGTCTGGAATTTACATTTTAACAAGCTAATTTGTATCCCCTCCCCCTTCCTAACGGATGCAGAATGCGGCCGATGCGTTCTCCAACGGATGTGACTTAGTGGTTAGCATGCTGAATTCGTGACTGTATGGTGCAGGTTTGAATCCCACTATTCAAAACAGACCTGTTCTGCTACCGTGGTGTGTCGTTAGACAATCAACTTTACTGCAATTGTCTCGGCACTAAATAACCAACTGTTCCTTAAAACACGAAAGCTGTCTTTACATACTAAGTTTGTCGTCAATGAATCGATACAAAAGCGTCTTCTTTAGATGTAACACTTCACTTCATAGCGAATGTCCTTCGGACCTCGACGTGACACCAAGCACCTATCAAAGCGACTTTACTGGGAAGTAATTTTGCAAATGTTCAATATTAAATCATGCACAAAAGTTTTCGTGCATAAAATTAGGTACAGCATTAATTTGAGTGGATGATTAAAAACACCGAAATTATAAATTGATGTCAAACTGCGACAACAAAGTTTGTCTGCTACAAGAAGACCAGACAGCTTCAAACAATTTCAATCAAACCGTTATTAACCATTGAAGTCAGGTCCATTTGTCCAGTGTCCGTTAATATAAGATATAAACTACCTCCTGATTTTCGAATGCGGTATGTCGCAGGTTCGAATCCCGACCAAGCCATACGAAAACTTATTTCTTAAAAGGGTACTTGCAGCTGCCTCTCTTGGCGCACAGCATTAAGAGGTTAGTCTTAGCACTGGTCGGCCTGGTGACAGGATAATGTGACTGGGTGGGACATGATGCCCCAGTAGTAGACATCACTATCACTGCCACAGTGCAGACGTCGTAGCCATATGACTGAAAAATTATTAAAACTAGTTAAAAATCCAAATCACACACACACACGCACGCACGCTTGATTACCAGATCATTAATAAGACCAAATGAGCCCTACAGAAGCTGTGTTTTCAATGCCTTTCCAAACGCTGTTTGTAAATTAATTGTTTCTTATTATGAATGATTGTCAGGAAATAAATGGTAAAAAGCAAAGACAACAATCATATTGTAAACCTTTAGCTATAAATCACTTGAAAAATCACTTGTTAACCTTATTTACACCTTGGCGGATCGAGCAGATAATTTAGCGACATCTATTGGATTTTCAATAGTTGCCTCCCTTGTACGCATCCAATGAAATTCACAGACCCGAAGCACAGAACTATCTCTCGATCCGCCAAGGTGTAGATAGGGTTAATATACAGGAACCTTAGCTAGCGAAGATGGGAAAGATACATTAATTGGGAATTATATTGAAATTCAAATAAGGATATATTCTTGGATTGTATTATTGGGAGTCAACAAAACACTGTAAGCACATCTCTACGAACCGGGCCAACACAGGCACGTCAATATTTCCAGTGTTTGATTTATTTTGGAATATGACTAAAGTTTATTCAGAAATTTAAATATTAGGACTTGAGTTAGAAATTTGAGGATTATTTGGGATTTAATTCGCATTATCTTAGGTCATTTTTAGCTTTTCACTTTCTATGCTAGGAAATAAAATTATTTGTCGAATTTTACAGAGCTTGTTGGTTCTCACTCTTTTCTATTACTTATTTTAAGACCATAAAGTCGTAATAAAATATACTGCCAATTAAAAGATGCTGGAAGCATGCGTATGGCCCAATCTTTCTGAATGACAGTCGTCGTCGTCGTTGTAGGGTTTAACGCCATTGTCAGCCCAAGATAGACTATACATGGCGGCCAGTATAATTGGTGGAGGAAGAACTCTAGAAAACCACGGGAAGAACCACCGACCCACGAGAAGCTACTGGCAGGCTTTCTCACGTATCATCGTTAGCCGAGCCTGAGACTCGAACCCACGCAGACAGAGGTGAGATGGCAGTGATCCGGAACGGTGAGCGCTTTAGACCACTCGGCCACTCGGGACCCCCTGAATGACAGAAAATGCGTCAACTTGATGTGTATATAACGATCCCCTTTAATACCCAGTTATCGAAAGCTGCTGGGTATTCGTTACCCGTCGTTCGTCCAGGGGATCTAAAGGTCCGTTTTACATAATTAAATAGAAGCTTCTACCTTTGTTACCCTAGCTCCAGATAACACCTGCTGATGTTAAGAGCAAATAACTTCAAGGTCAAGCTTTCCCTTCTAAATTAAGATTTTGCTTATGTATTTCATTTCTGGGTGATAAGTTACTCAGTAAGTTTTAGATAACATAATTCGGCGAAATTTAGTTTATTTGTTTCCTCTTTCGCCAAGATGAACTGTATTGATTTAGAGGTCAGTAACTCCAAGGTCAAGGTCAGTATTGCTTAAAAAGATTTCGCAAATGTCTTTCATTTCCTGATGAAAACTTGATAAAATAGCATGCTTCGATGCAGTCTTTAAAGTCCATAAAATACTCTCCGTACCTTCTTAACCTTTCTTTCCAGATAAGTAGGCTGCATATAAATTGTCTGATACAAATTTAATCATGTCTAATACAGATGTAATCATGTCTAATACAAATGTCAACATGTCAAATGCATATATTACTACTTCAAGATAACATCTCAATTCTTGGGAAACTTTAGGCCAGGAACAAATGTCGAATTGTGAAGACTGACGAAGGAGTACTGTTATAACCATGTTTTGTAATGTGTAGTGATATGCAATACATTCAAACAAAAATTCTTAGCTTGGAAGGGTATCATGTGTCGTCTGCTAAATACCACACGTTTGTCTTTAAAATAAATAAACAGAAACTCTAAAATAAATGTGTGGGTATAACAATATTCAGTCGCTGTGTCAGTTTGATTATAGTGAATAAACGTTTGTCAGTAATATCATGATGATGGTCAGTAATATCATGATGATGGTCAGTAATATCATGATGATGGTTAGTGATAGCATGATGATTGTCAGTAATAGAATGAGGATGATCAGTCATATCATGATGGTGGTCAGTAACAGCATGATGATGGTCACTAATAGCACGATGATGGTTAGTGATAGCATGATGATGGTCAGTAAATAGTATGATGATGGTCAGTAAATAGCATGATGATGGTCAGTAAATAGCATGACGATGGTCAGTAATAGCATGATGATGGTCAGTAGTAGCATGAGGACGGTCAGTAATAGCATGATGATGTTCAGAAATAACATGATGATGGTCAGTAAATAACATGATGATGGTCAGTAATAGCACGATGATGGTCAGTAAATAGCATGATGATGGTCAGTAATAGCATGATGATGGTCAGTAAATAGCATGATGATGGTCAGTAAATAGCATAATGATGGTCAGCAATAACATGATGGTCAGTAATAGCATGATGATGGTCAGTAATAGCATGATGATGGTCAGTAAATAGCATGATGATGGTCAGTAATAGCATGATGATGGTCAGTAAATAGCATGATGATGGTCAGTAATAGCATGATGATGGTCAGTAAATAGCATGATGATTGATACAACATCCCATTAATGCTTGACATTGCTGAATAAAAAGAACGTTACTACTTACCACTCCGCGGCACAGAGATATCGCGGCACCGGCATTGTTATGTGACACTAGTTCTCCCTGATACAGACAGTCGGTAACATTTGTGACTGAATTATCTGTCACATCGTCAACTGTTCTATTTATATCTCCATATCTGTGATACACTCTGAATCCAGGTGCTAAAAGACGATTATTGGGACTGAGTTTAAGATGAAAGGTTTCATGAGATGTGGAAATGTTGACGAAGATGTGTGGTGTTGGAACATTTCTTCGTTGTCGATGTCTTGTGTTGAGTACTGAATATATTGGGGCAGATTGTCCTTGAAATACTTGCGGGAAAACAATGTCAAATTCTGAAATGAAAGAAATAAAACACTTAAGGACAGTGATTGGATAAAGTAAAAGAGAATATATTATTTTAAGAGCCATATATTTAATTGACCTGAATAATGTTGTTACGGGTATAGCGCCAATTTTCAGCACACGATAGGCTAAACATGGCTGCAAGTATATTTGGCGGAGGAAGAACCCGGTGGAAACCCATGGAGGAACCACCGACGCATGGGAAGCAGCTGGTATGCTTTCTCACATAACCATGTTGGGCGAGCCCAAGATTCATACCAACGCGGACAGAGGTGAGACGCCATTGATCTGTAAAGACTAACACCTTAGACCACCCACCCCTGACTTGACAGAAATACATCTCAAAGGAACAAATCAGGCAGTTAAAATATAGCTGTTTAATAACAGTGTCAGGTTAGCTAGTCTACCAGACTTAGGATTTTCACCATTTTTAACATATTTGCCTTGTAAGCGGATAGAGAATACTTGCAACTAATTTTCTGTTTATTTCAAATGGTTGTTGTTAATTGTTTGTGGAGGAATGCTACGCATAAACATTGCTTTTTAAAACAGTCTTCTTATTCTTAGAAATAGCTATGTTTTGCAATAAAAGAAGTGGTCGGAATTTATATATCATAAATACCAGAAACGACAACGAACCTACCAGTGAGTACAGTGTAATGTCTCTTTAATTTCCACCCATCTCGGTACATAAATTTGAACTCTATCATTTTGGTATAAAATAATTAAACAATCATAGTACATTATTATGAATTAATATAAGCTTTTATCGAGACGAATGAAAACATTGTATAACCTGCTGACAATGGATATTTCACTGTATATTTGTGGGTCTTTCTTTGGCTTCCATATTATCTTTGAATTTGAGCTGTTAAACATATTTTTTTTTTATTAATGTAAAGATAAGTATGCCCATGTGGTTTGAAATACTCACAGAGAGCGTATCAGACTCGCGATATCTATATTGCAGAGGCCAAATGGCAAAATCATATGGAATTTGCAATTGCAGGAACTAAACACAGAGAAGTAATTTTAAATTACAGTTCGGAATTACAATAAATCATTGGGATACTGTTCTGAGTTAACGTTTTACCAATCGCTAATTTGATAGAACCATGTTTGATAGTACGAAAGGCACAGGTGCTACCGCATTGGCACCAGTCATTCAGCATCAGCTATGGCGCGTATTTCAGACTTCTTCAGGATATATCTTGCGGTGGCAATTTGTACATATCATTTCCATGGTGACGTAGAATTCACTGTTATTTATGTACTGCAGTTTGAAAGAATATATTTAAACATATGTAAATTATTTAATTCATGTATCATTTTATCATCGGTACGATATTCATATTTCGAAGGCCCTGGGAAGCTAAGTTAAAGGTCACAGATTTAAAGATTTATAAACATTTTCTGATATAATCCTCTTTCAATTTGTATAAATGAACCCTTGTTACAACGACATTTTGTACAACGGGATATTCGGGTTCCGACAGAAAGCCGATGGAAACGTGTTCAGTAGTAAATTTTATATTTAAAACTGCATATTTAGTTACCTACTCCGACTGCAATTTCCTCGTAACAGAATAAACAGAGTTACCTTTGTCTCGGACTGATTTTTAATACTATTTTAGCTGTTACTGTCCTATTCCAAGATAGAGCGCCAAGCGCATAATTGATGTACGGAAAAGTAGGACATCTGTCAGCAAAAACGACGACAGACGCTTCCAAGAGCTTGCCTCTGTTTAAAGTACAAACATTCCATTCATGGTAAAACACACGCTTTCACTTTTAGACAGGTATCTTTCGAATTCAGTGTGAATTTCTTTCCGTTCTTGTCAACTACAGACATCCATCTTGCTCGAAGACGTCTTACGTTTACGCTCATAAAACAGTAGTAGCTAAAACAGTATTACAAATATTGTGAGACAGAGCAAATTCAGTCTATACAGTAGACATGATTATTTCTTTTTCACATTTTTCTTTTTACAAGGACGTTGTCAGTCTCTGGGATCTTGGGTTTTACCTTTACTGGAAATATGCTGGAGTGTTGACAAAATGACAGAATTTGGTTGTTATAACGGAAATTACTGAACGCTGTTCATGATGTTGCGCTCAATTCCGCTATAGTATGAATGCTGTTACAATTTAAAGAAAGCTCCTGGCAACAAAACAAGTATTTATTACCTTTCGCTGTTGATTCTTATGACACCAGAATTCCTTCTTTTCGATTAATACAATTTTATGTTCAGACATTTTGTGATTTTTCTTACTACGATATAGATCTTCATTTGAACAAAACAAATTCGCTTTAGCAAAATGACTATCACAGTGAAATTTATAAAAATTGAACCTTTTAATAGGGTAAAATTATCAATCTGAAAGTAACCACTGGCATTATCATTCTATTACAACAGAGTACTCCGGTCAGGTTTTATATATTTTTTAAATTCATTTCGATCTTGGAGAATAAAAGAAAACTAAAGTAAAAGTGATGGCTGTGAAAGTCAGTTCCATGTTTACACAAAGTGTGTAATCGATTTGGAAGTCACATGACTTCGTAAATCCTGCAAAACGAGAAGTTCAGTGCTTAGAACAAATCTAGAGAAATAACTAATTTTTACATCCAAATATTGTCGATTCATAAAAGAAGGTCGCATGAACTACTTTCTAGTGTTATGAACTATTAACTGCTAGGTTTTTTCTGCATCATATGATGCATTTGAACCAATCCAAATGCTTGTATTAAAGGATAGGTACATTTTTTTAAGATTTATTTTTAAATGGGTGAAAAAAGACTAAACTCAACGCTTAAATTAATTTTTCAGTTATAGGTTCCATTGATTTTTCTATGCTGAAAATACCATAATGGTTTGTATCAATGGTGAAAAATCATTTGCTATAAAACATACACTTCAAAAGGAAAGGCTGTGTAAAGGTAATATTATTTAATATGATATGATTAACTCGTTGGCGTTTGGGAAGATATCAGAAATAGAATATACATTCTGTAATCAGCCAGTGCAATGAATCGGATATTAATTCTTTAATATTGACAGGCTATAAGGAAACGGGATGACTTGGTGGTTAGCGTGCCTGACTCGCGTTCCAAAGGAAGCGCGGTTCAACTTCTTTCATCGGATCAGCCAGAGCAGGCTATCGTTGCGTGTCCTTGAGCGACGGAAGTCTTTCCAATTGCCATGGTATTAAATAAGCTAACTGACTTGCTTTGCAGTGAAAGACCAAACCAAATGATTTACAATAAGAACACATGTACTGCTGAAAATCGGTCTGTATCGATAGCAATATATAATTTATGTGGTCTAAGGTTGACATTGCCCGGGGTGGGAGTTGGAGACAAGCGCCCCAATCCTCCAAAATGCCCCATACGGCCTGCGTCTCTTACTGCCTCTGTCAACTAAAATCCAGCTCCTGGCCTTCGCGAGTGGCTTAGATTTGAAGCCCGGCAGACCATGTTTTCTACTAACAGGAGAAGGGGTGAAGGCGGCCCACTGGCGCCTTAAAACCAGTTGCTTCGGGTAGATGGGACTCGTAAACCTTGGATGGTAGCTCATCTAGGAGAAGGAAAACTCCGATTCCAAACCTCTGCTGCCTTGTGGCTATACCCACTCATGGGAAAGGCTAAGGGAGTAAACCCCGACAGAAAATCCGGAGATGGAGTCCCTAAGGCGGTATGACATTGACTTCAACGTCATTCCGGCAACTCCTGCGACGCCGTTGGTGCCAAGCTGTATCGGCATTCGTAGTTCCCTTGGGCACACCAGCTGCGTGGAGAGGGGGGATCTGCTGCATGGGCAACAGCTGATTCTCCATACCACCCTGCCCAGGCTTCATAGCTCCACTGGAGAGGACACTCCAGCGTCGTCGTACGGCGTCGGCACAACACGAGAAGTAGCAGTTTACCGGTTCTAAGTCAAAGCTCGATTGGCGTAGAGCTTGGCGCCAGGGGTTACTTCTGACGGTGGGAGAGATCATCAGGTCTCACTGGACAGCTACCGCCCGCCTCAAGCTGGGCAGCCCCCAGTCAGTAAGGTGCTGCCCGCCATGGCCTGCCTGCTTCACTGGGTGCGTGGAGCTTAGAGAACCATCTCGACAAGTGGGCCACAAAACTCTGCACCAGGAAAGACTAAAAGAAGAAACAAAAAGACTCCAACTCTTCGTTTTGCAACCTGGAACATCAGGACCATGTGTCCTGGATTGACCACTGACCTACAGCAGATCGACGATGCACGGAAGACTGCCGTCATTGACAGAGAACTCTCCCGACTGAACATCGACATTGCCTGCCTCCAGGAGACCCGACTGGCTGACAGCGGCACCATCAGGGAAGCCAATTACACATTCTTTTGGCAGGGGAAGCCCTTGGATGAACCTAGGCAGCATGGTGTAGGCTTTGCCGTCAAGAACACGCTAATCGCCTTCATTGAACCTCCATCATCAGGTACTGAGAGAATCCTTGCCCTCCGGCTGTCAACATCCTTAGGCCCGGTCAACATCTTCAGTGTGTACGCCCCAACCCTCAACTCCACCTACGAGGAGAAAGACAAGTTTTATGAGGCTCTGGATCAGGCAATATCCAGTATCCCCAACAATGAAAGCCTTTACTTACTAGGAGACTTCAATGCTAGAGTGGGAGCTGACCATGAGGCCTGGTCCACCTGTCTCGGCTTTTACGGAAGGGGCAAGATCAACGAGAATGGTCAGCGACTGCTGGAGATGTGCTGCTCCCACAGCCTATGTGTGACAAACACTTTCTTCAAATGCAAGGAGATCCACCAGGTGTCATGGAGACACCCACGTTCACGCCACTGGCACCAGCTAGACCTCGTCATCACCAGGCGTGCAGAACTGGCCAGTGTCCTCCTTACCCGCAGCTACCACAGTGCCGATTGTGACACGGACCATTCCCTCGTGGCCAGCAAGGTGCGAATATTACCCAAGAAGCTGCACCACGCCAAGAAGAAGGGTCACCCACGTATCAACACCTGCTGTGCAAGCAACCCAGAGAAAACACAGCAGTTCATCAGCAAACTGAAGGAAGCCCTCACCAAAGTGACACCTGATGACACCATTGATTCCAAGTGGTCCCATATCCGTGACTCTGTGTACAATTCAGCCATCACAGCTTACGGGAAGAGGGAGCGAAAGAATGTCGACTGGTATGAGGCAAACTGGGAGGAGATGGAGCCCGTGACTGAGGCAAAGAGGAAAGTCCTCCTGGCATACAAGGCTGCACCTAGCCCCATAACACTACAAGCCTTCAGGATTGCAAGGAATAACGCCCAGAAGACCGCCCGCCGCTGTGCCAACACCTACTGGCTGAACCTTTGCAACAGTATACAGACAGCTGCTGACACCGGGGATACAAGAGGAATGTATGAGGGTATCAAAAAGGCGACAGGCCCCCCCCCCCCCCAGCTACAAGACCGCCCCCCTCAAGTCCAAGACGGGCGAAGTCATCACTGACCAGGGGAAACAACTGCAGCGATGGGTTGAGCACTATCTCGAGCTATATGCAACCCAAAACAATGTCACTGGAACTGCCCTGGACACCATTCCAGACCTGCTTGTCATGGAGGAGCTAGACACACAGCCCACCCTGGAAGAGCTCGGAAAAGCCATCGATTGCCTTGCCTGTGGGAAGGCTCCTGGAAGCGACGGCATTAAGCCTGAAGTCCTCAAGAGCGGAAAACCAGCACTGCTCCAGACCCTACACACACTCCTCTGCCTTTGCTGGGAACAGGGATACATCCCACAGGACATGCGTGACGCCAACATCGTCACTTTGTACAAAAGAAAGGAGACCGTAGCGACTGCAACAACTATCGGGGCATCTCCCTCCTCAGCATCGTCGGAAAGGCCTTTGCCCGTGTTGCCTTGGCACGCTTGCAGATCCTAGCCTCCCGCGTCTACCCAGAATCCCAGTGTGGATTTCGAGCCGGCAGGTCAACTGTAGACATGATCTTCTCACTACGTCAGCTGCAGGAGAAGTGTCGCGAGCAGCGGATGCCCCTCTACATTGCCTTCATAGACCTGACGAAGGCGTTTGACGTGGTTAGTCGGAGTGGACTCTTCAGACTCCTGCAGAAGATCGGCTTCCCCCCACGTCTGCTTGCTGTCATTATGTCGTTCCACGAGAACATGCACAGCACAGTGTGCTTCAATGGCGCAACATCTGAAGCATTCCCAGTCGTTAGCGGAGTCAAACAAGGCTGTGTCCTTGCACCGACGCTCTTTGCCATCTTCTTCTCCATGCTTCTCTAGTACGCATTCAAGGACTGCAGCGAGGGAGTGTACATCCATACCAGGGCTGACGGCAAGCTGTTCAACATCGCCCGTCTCCGTGCTAAGACTAAAGTTACAGAGGTACTCATCCGTGAATTGCTCTTTGCCGACGATGCAGCCTTGACATCACACACGGAAGATGGACTTCAGCAGCTGGTATGCTGCTTCTCCCATGCATGTAAGGAATTTGGACTGACCATCAGTTTGAAGAAAACAAATGTCATGGCACAGGACACAGACTCCCCTCCCTCTGTCTCCATCGATGGGTACAATTTGGAAGTTGTCGAGAACTTCACATACCTCGGGTCTAACATCTCCAGCTCACTCTCCATTGATTCTGAGGTGGGCGGCAGGATTGCCAAGGCAGCAGCAGTGATGGCCAGACTTAACCAGAGGGTCTGGAACAACCCCAACCTCACAGAGAAGACCAAACTGCGTGTCTACCAAGCGTGCGTGCTCAGCTCACTTCTCTACAGCAGCGAAACATGGACCACCTATGCAAGACACGAGAGGAAACTCAACAGCTTCCACCTGAGATGTCTGCGGCGCATTCTGCACATCCAGTGGCAGGACAAAGTACCCAACACAGAGGTTCTAGAACGCGCCAACATGAACATCATGTTCTCCATACTCAGCGAGAGGCGCCTTCGCTGGCTTGGCCATGTCAAGAGAATGGACCCAGGTCGCATTCCCAAGGACCTGTTATATGGGGAGTTAGCAGAAGGTGCACGACCAACTGGACGACCACATCTGCGCTACAAAGATGTTTGCAAGAAGGATATGAAGACAGCAAACATCAATGTCAACGACTGGGAGAGCTGTGCAAACAAGCGTTCCAGCTGGCGTCTAGCTGTCAGGCAGGGAGTTCAAAACGCAGAGGAAAAGAGAGGAATAAAGCAAGCTGAAAAGAGAGCTAAAAAGAAGGATAAGCAAAAGCGTACTTTGGAGCTATGCCATCGTCTCTCGTAGACGGACGGATGCCAAGATATAATTTATGAAGAAGGTTGTTATACGTAAAGTAAGCTAACCATGCGCCTTTACGATTCAGATTAGCCCTTTTACTTACAGTTGTCAGCAAAACATAAATAAAGGATTTGTAAATTCTGATTTCGAGTGACGAAATGATCATACGCAGGGTTTATAACAAAATCGGTACAAAGTTCCTTTACAATTGCATGGTTGGCACTTGGGTAAATTTAATATGCATTTTCAATAAAGGTATAATTGTAGCATATCCGAATGTCTTTATGAAAAGAAAATAGATGCGGCACAAGTTTTGTCCAACTTATATTGTCGTCTCTTTAGGCGCACGCACGAATGGTGGGATGATGCAGAAATATAAGTTATACATCGGATGTAACATTACAGGGGTCCATGGATCCACCACATTAAACCACGTAAATCTCTCTGGAATATAGCTTTTACAGTAGCCCTGTAGGTGCTATTCAGTCCAGTCTACCATCCTAAAAGATACAATCCACGTATTGTCAAAGCATCACGGGTCTAAATGTTTTTTTTTTTGTTTTTTTACAGACTGAGGTTTCTAAGACAAAATGCAGTCTCTGTGTATGCCCGCATTTTGTTACACCTGTCTCATATCCTTCAACAAAGGAAGGTATCAAAACATCAAAACATTAAAACAAGAATTCCTTGAATTTCACCAACTGTCTTAAAGTTCAAAATAAATGACACGTCTTTTTACTTCAAGACAAAAAAAAATTAGCTGCCACGACAACATGTCAGAATGGATGTACAAACTATTGTGCCGCAAGATAAAATACAGCGAAACATCGGTTTATTTTAAGGTAGTATCATGTAATAACACCATATAATTTATGGTAATTATCTAACATAAACAAGGATACCGTAAAATTTGTACATTTATGCAGCAGGTTGTATAATTTAACATGTCACATTCTGTAATCAGCCAGTGACATACTATTATTTAATTCTTGTTTAAAATTTCTTATAAAAGCAGTTCCGTAATATTCTATATTTAATGGCAGTTACATATTTCCTTGATATTATATGTTGGATACACACACGACACTACATACATGTTTTATCCTGAAATGAAAGAACGCGTTTAAATATGGCGTAGGGATGGCGTCATGCCAAGACGTATCCATTAGCCAAATCAAATTAATCCACCCACCCCCGACTCGAAACAAAACCACATATGCGGTTTTGCATTTTATTATATACCTACTCTTTTACGCTTTCGAAATGTATTTAGCTTTTCAGCATAAATAAAATTAAAAACGAATTTGGGATTTAAAACATTTTGAGTCATTACATTAAAAAAATATCGATGCTCGGACGTCAAGGAAAACACTTAGGTGGTTATAATGTGGGTGTGCGCTACAGAAATGTTTGCTGGAACAGCTGTGTTGAATACAAACATGAAAGATTAAATGATTAAATGGGTAGGTAATAAAAAGAGGCACACTTCATTGATCCTCGAAAAACAACTCTGATAGCTATGAACACTAAGAGAAGACAGAAAACTCAAGAAGGATTTCTTTAATGAAGTTATTCGGTACAATTCAACAGTTGATATCAGCATAACTATTCAAATATCCGTGTTTAATAGGTTCCTGCCTTAGTTTCCAAAATTTAAATTAGCTTGTAGGATACACTATTCATGTATGAAGAATTCAAGTTCTTAATCGTAACAAATTTTTTATGAACATTATTCGTGAGCATACATATAAAAATCTCAGATATTATCATGTTTTGTCCCCAAAAAATCATTATCTTTCTGATTTTGTTTTCTTTTGTAGTTTGTGTTCATCATTTGTGCACCACGTTTGATTTATGTTGCCATATATACATACATATAAGAGCTCATATACATGGAAATAAAATACGGGAAATAAATTTCACAGTTTTGGCGTTTTTATCTTTATGTACATGACACAATGAATGGCACAACAAATCAGAGTAAAACAAGAAAAATGCTCTATTTTGGCTCCAAGGTATGAGATCGTGTGTAAACAATAAACACACGAGATCGCGTGTAACATAAGGTAAGGGATCTTGTGTAACATATAAGGTATGAGATGATGTGTAACATAAGGTATGAGAACGTGTGTATCATATAAGGTATGAGATCTTGTGTGACATATAAGGCATGAGATGATGTGTAACATAAGGTATGAGAACGTGTGTATCATATAAGGTATGAGATCTTGTGTGACATATAAGGTATGAGATGATGTGTAGCATAAGGTATGAGAACGTGTGTATCATATAAGGTATGAGATCTTGTGTGACATATAAGGTATGAGATGATGTGTAGCATAAGGTATGAGAACGTGTGTATCATGTAAGGTATCAGATCTTGTGTGACATATAAGGTATGAGATGATGTGTAGCATAAGGTACGAGAACGTGTGTATCATATAATGACATGGACTAAATTAATAGTGTCAGACTTAACCAATAGGTCGGGATCTATAAGACGCATACCATGAAACAATGAGAAGGTGATCAAATAATTATTTTCATTTAATTCAAATTAGGCGAGACAATTATAAAAATGTATACTGTGTGATGAAGGACCTCTTAAATTAGATGTCGGTTTGCAACGAGTGTAGGACAAAACGTTTTGACTGCATCCTCTCAACTTACGATTGAGGCTTCACACCCTCTTCAATTTTTTCATATCAATTACATCATATAAGGAAATCAAAATCCAACTCTTTGTAGCAGTGCAAGTATTTATCTGTATAACTCTATGTGCAAGTGAATGCTTGTGTAACTAATTAACTGATGCATGACGCGCATAAGATGCAACAGGCTTGGATTTCAGAGATAAAAATTGACCGTGGACTTAAGGTTACAGTTAGGCTCCAGCAATTTGATAAGATGAAATTAAGCCAGGCTTACGTTTTATCAATCACACTTTAGAACACAGTCTTACACATTGGATTTTGGTTTGGTGTTTTACGGGACAGCCACACAAGTAGGTTATTTTAGTGCCAAGGAAATTTAGCAGAGCCTTGACCCTAGGACACGTCATGGTAGCAACATGAGAAGTTCCGATGGAAGAATTCGAATCCGCGCCCGTTCGATCGCCAGACATGCACGCTAACCACTGACCCAGAAAGAAATAGGTCTTTTATATTTGTTTTAACTGTAACTTTCTAATAAACATTTTGAACGGGAGAAATTATTCATAAGGGACATAAATGCTGTTATAGTACAATATTGCACCCTAAATCAAAGAACGGCCAAAATTAGAATTTTGTACGGTCGGTCATGTGATATTTTACAAAGAAATCTTAAAGAATGCTCTGTATGACACTGTTTCACAAAGGCAATGATGGTTCAACCGGATAAATCTGCTAAGTGGCCAACCCTGCTATCTTTTAAGCATTCTACAAAGTTTGATGAAGCAATTTGTTACTATGAATACCACGTTTACATTATCTCTTACGAACATAGACTATGATCTATACTTGTTTACGTTTCAACGTATACTGTTTTAAGTGTCAAGATATTCTGTTCTAAGTATCAACTTAAACTATTCTAAGTGTCGTGGTACAGTGTTCCAAGTGTCAAGGTACACTGTTGAAATTGTCAAAGTACACTGTTGTAAGTGTCAAGGTATTCTGTTCTAAGTATCAGTGTACACTATTCTAAATGTCGTGGTACATTGTTCCAAGTGTCAAGGTACACTGTTGAAATTGTCAAAGTACGCTGTTCTAAGAGTCAATGTACACTGTTCAAAGTGTCAATGTAAACCGTTTCAAGTATCAAGATACACTGTTCTAAGTGTCCAGGTACACTGTTCTAAGTGTCAAGGTACACTGTTGTAAGTGTCCAGGTACAGTATTCTAAGTGTCAAGGTACACTGGTGTAAGTGCCAAAGTATGCAGTTCTAAGTGTCAAGGCAACCCTGTATATTACTCAAAATTATCTTTTGCTATTAAAAGAATCAAATCAAACGCATCTTTACCCTCCCGTTCGTTTGTCAACCTTCAACCTTCTAACTTAGCACAACAGGATGTAGCCAGTATGATATATTGAATTTTGCAGTCAATTATTTGCCACATCTAGCCTCAAATAAACCTGTCATTAGCTCATTACATTCGAATCTTTGAACCTGAATAACATTTTTGATCATGAAATGTAACAGCGAATGGCTAGTCATGCCCTGGAGTCTCACAGATCTTACAGTTCAGTTCGGTTTCAAAATCCTGTCTTTATTTCTCATCTCGTTTAGAACCTTTAAGACAGGTATTTTTTAAGAATGGTTTTCTTTTCTTCATACCTGTAATAGCATATTCTTTTTCTTCCAATAATGTGCTATTTCCTCTGGAACATATTCGCACATGGTGTAAACTATGCAGTGCAGCTACAATCAGGCTAATAAATCCCTGGTCTGGAGCTAAGTGATTCACATATTAACCCCTGCTCTGAAAGCATCAATGGATTTGGCGTTGACTAGGGAGGAGTTCCACAGGCGGATTCCTGATGGGAAGAAGAAGTCTTGGTATGCGTTGACTCTGGTAAAAGGGATGAGAAATCTGCATAAATGTCTCCTAGTGTTAGATCCTGTCTGTTGGAGGTATGATACTGCAGGGAAATCAACTAGCTAGTGTACAATCCGGTACATCATAACAGCTTTAGCTTGTTGGTGTCGAGCTTGAAGCTCTTGCCATCCCAAATATTCGAGCATCGTGGAGACACTGCTAGTTAGTCGATAATCACCAGTAGTAAACCGTGCTGCCCTTAGTTGTACTAATTCAAGTTTGGCCATGTTTGCTTTGTTAGATAGGTCCCAATCGATCCAGCGGTGAGCGTACTAAGGGTTTATAGCACGTAGCCTTTACTTCTTCGGGGAATGTAGACAGATTTTTACGAAGGAATGCTATGTTGTTGTTTGTCTTCTTTGTAATAGAGTCAGTGTGGCTGTTCCATAACTGGAATTAAACGATATCTCTCATATTCCCAACAGTACTCCAAGGTCGATAAATCAGCCCCTCTCCCATGATCATGTTGATATTTTGGGTTAGGGGCTGACTGCAGCTAGTCATGAAAAGCTGCAGTAATTTGCTGCAAATATTGGCTGCACACATCAGTATACATTTTATATATTTACTAGTATTTCTCGCGGTTGCGAATTCTTTTTGTGACATGTACATTATATTTCTGGCGCAAATCCTATGATTGGTGACTTGCAAATCCATAAGGAATAGCACAACCATATGTCCTGTTGTCATTTTGAAGTTTGCGCTAGATAAGGCTGTCATCAATTATTTGTATGTGTTTAAAGATGTAATCAGGATTGTTCCGGAATGATGGTCATGCAGCAGATTTGCACAGTTTAATGAACAGGTGACATTAAACCCACATATCGTCCATTAGTATCAACACAGATTTGGGGTGTTGATTTATCGGACTATGGTATTCCAAAAATTTAATTGTTTCAGATACCGCAAGTGGCCGAGTGGACTAAGGCGCTCACCTTTCCTAATCACTACTATCTCACCTCTGTCCGCGTGGGTTCAAGATTCGAGCTCGGACAATGTAAATATGTGAGTCGGCGTGCAAGGTGATTCTTTCCGGGTTACTCTTTCACCTGATAATCCAACTGCCATATATTGCCTACCATTTGCAGAAAAATGGCTTTAAACCCACACCAACAGCGACAACATTAAATTCTCTTGCTTCAAATATACGGAGGAAAGCGTAATATCACATGCACATGCAGTTTTAAGAGGTTCTGTTGTTTTGTTTTTGATGTACTGCATAGGTTTTTCACGATTTCTTAATTGTTTACTAATTGAACGGTTTATAAAGAAGCTGCTTCCTCTTCGAGTAGGAACCGGTAGGGGATGTATACGGTAGTGTCAATAGGCAAGGATAAATATACTGTCAAAATTGAGCTTAAGTGTAAATCTTGTCTTTAACAACAATTTATATTTATGCTAACGATCATGTATCAAATAAACTTGATGAATCAGCACAAACACTAAATCTGTTTATTTTATCTGCCGGTATATTTATTTTGACAGCTAGATTAAGGAGTCATTGTAATGCATACGTATAATGAAGTTGTAGCAATACTGTACATAGGTATTAAAACACATTGTAAACAGAAAGGACTGAAACCTCTGTAGACCACAAATAGCGTCAGACTCTTGAAGACAGTATTGGCTTTCATTTACCTTACATAAATAGGAAATGTTTTGTGCAAATGTGAGAATGTAAGAAGTGTACAGTGTACCAAAACGATTATATACTATTATATACCAATAATATTATACTGAAAGTATATTAGACTTGCTAGTCGCGTTTTTAATAACAGAGATAATAAAGCATCAGCAAAGAAGCGATAATAGTATCCATACTGCCTTGCTTTTTCGAATGTAACGAACAATTATAAACAAACAACGAGTCCCTCGAAGAAACTGACGGTTTACTGGGCAAAAAGAATTTCCAGGAATTAAAGAGAAAACCATTTATTCTTCTTGGGTGCTGAATGTTCAAGGGATATTTGATATTCTTCTGCGATAACAAGACTTAAAAATTAGCTGCTGTGGTGGACATATTGGATGTCACATTGGCACCATATTCATTCAGGACAAGGTATACATCATTCGAAATCTTTCGGTGAAAATCCCAGGTCATAATATTTTCATGGAGGTGGGTAGTGACGGGAAGAATTTCACAACAGCCGTCGTGGCATTCATATTGGATGTACGACTGGAACGTTTTATTTTTAAGACCAACGAAGTATCACACAAAGTATACTGGTGAAAACCCCATGTTGATATAGCTGATCATTTGGCAGGAATAGAAATAACAATATTTTAATGTTACTAACCATGATGCCATATCGAGGGATAGTCAATTTTATCAGATTCAAGTAGAAACAGTAATAAAAAAAAACCTCTTCCGATGAGAATCCTATGTTAAAATGATTTTCCTTTTAAAAGGAGAAGTGAAAATAGGATTTTCAAGATGACCACATATTGGACATCAGATCAACACCGTTTTAGTTTGGGAACAAGACAACATTATAAGAAGTATTTTAGTGAAAACCCCATGTTGGCATGACCATTTATTCAGGAGGAGTAGTGATAGCAGGATGTTCAAGCTGGACAGTGTGACAGCCATTTTATACCCCATATCAGCACCATTTTCAGCTTGGACTAATCAAGCATCATAAGAAGTGTTTTGATGAAAACTCCATGTCATTAAGACTTTCAGTCAAGAGAAGCAGCAATAAGAACATGTCCAAGATAGCTAAGTGGCGGCGATATCGACGTCAGACCAACACCATTTTCATTTAGGACCAAGTAAACGCCATAAGTGTTTAAATGAAAACCTCATGTTGCCACTACCATCCAATCTGGATGAGTAACGAAAACAAGATTTTCAAGATGGCAGCTGTGTGTCGGTTATATTGAATATCATATCATTTTATTTAAGACCAACTTCGTAAGAAGTCTTTTGGTCACAACTCTATTTCATTATAACTTTGTTAAGGAGGAGCTGCCAAACGATTTAAAGATGGCTGCTGTTGCAGCCATATTGAACGTCAGACCGGCACCTTTATTATTTAGAAACAAACAGAGATCATAAAAGGTCTTTAAGTGAAAATTCCATGTTGATATGATCATTTACGTATGAGGAGCAACGATAACAAGATTTCTGAGATGTCCACTTCGGCGGCAATATTGGATATCAAATCAGCAGCATTTTTAATTAGGGCCAATTATACTTCCTGTAAGTCTTTTAGTGAAAACCCCATGTAGGAGCAGCAAGCTTTTGAAGATGGGCGTTGCGGCAGATATATTGGACCACAGATCCATTTAGAAGGAGCAGCTTTTCAAGATTTCCTCAGTGGCGGCCATATTTGATGCGCGAGCAGCATCATTTTCATCTTGGACCAACTTGATGACTGTGTGTTAAGTTTCATGATGATCTCCAAACATCTGCTAAAGGACTTACTGACGGACGATGGACAAAAGACGGTAAAATATAATCATGCCAACCACTTTGAACTTACCTGTAGGTAGAAACTTTTCATCGAAGACGGAGTTTGATTTTTCTATAAAGGATAGCATCACCTGCAAAAGAAAAGAGATAGAAGTTAAGTTCTATTTAGTGATGGACATAATACAAAAGAAAGTAAAAATCTGATAAAAGTATCAAATTTCTTTTTGATATGAGTATCAAAAAGAAATTTGACACTTTTATGTACTACAAAAAGAATTGAAATATGTGCCATTTTAGATGGGTGAAACTTGTAAGCATTATCTTTTATATGATTTTGAACAGGTGTGAAAATGTTCTCAAGAATTCAACAAGAAACAGTTGTTAGGAAGAAGTTCAGAATTTTCAAAGATCTAGCAATACAGCCATGTTATGGACATTCATGGTGCCAACAAAATGCACTGCCTGCAGGCTTTAATTCATGATACCAACGAACTGTACTTCCTGCAGGCTTAAATTCGTGGTGCCAACGAAATGTACAGCCTGCAGGCTTAAATTCGTGGTGCCAACGAAATGTACTGCCTGCAGGCCTAAGCGAAGCATAGCAACAACTGTTTTAAAAAGTGAATGCAAGAAACTTTTCCTGGTGCGTTTTAAGTGATGTACACACGTCTATTGTGAAGAGATTATTAGATTACATCGATTATATAAGAGCGTGTTTTTGACAGCGATTATACAGGAACATGTTTTTGACAGTGATTATACAGGAACATGTTTTTGACAGTGATTATACAGAAACATGTTTTTGACAGCGTTTATACAGGAGCACGTTTTTGACAGTGATTATGTAAGAATATGTTTTTGACAGTGATTATACAGGAACATGTTTTTGACAGTGATTATACAGGAACATGTTTTTGACAGTGATTATACAGGAACATGTTTTTGACAGTGATTATACAGAAACATGTTTTTGACAGCGTTTATACAGGAGCATGTTTTTGACAGTGATTATGTAAGAATATGTTTTTGACAGTGATTATACAGGACCATGTCTTTGACAGCAACTATACAGGAACATGTTTTTACAGGAACATGTTTTTGACAGAAATTATACAGGAACACGTTTTTGACAGTGATTATATAAGAATACGTTTTATACCTGCTATCCAATTATACATGTTATATCTGTCTTCACTGACCTGCTTTAAAATATGCGATATAATCAATGTAAAGTTTACTTGAAAATGTACTTCTAATTTAAATGATAGTAATTAATATAAATGGAACGGAACGACATATCCCAATTTTTTTAAAACAGAGTGTTTGGGGTTTACAGCTTATTCTGTCCCATTTTAGTGGTATATATAAAGCTTCAAGCTTTGTACTTTATATGTTTTGATGTTGCCTATAGTATTCGCACACCTACCCTGAGCGATTTTAAAAACAAAAAGGTTGAAGATATTAAAAAATGTACAAACGTTTGTCTTTTCATTGACCGATTTATAATTTCTAACCTGACTGTCGCCAAGGGAGGGGGAGGCAAACACTGTCGTCTTTTTTTGGCATTTCAACGCCAACGGAATCTCCTGATGTCAGCAAGTAGACAGATTGCTCGCTGTCCATTTCTGGTTTCTCTAACAGCCTATTCCAGTTAAAACTGTGTCGTCAGCTTCCAATATTTGCAATGTCTAGTTATAATATTTTTTTAAACCAACTAGACAAATAAAATAGGAGGAACTCCTGTATACAAGTGTTCAAAGAGATGTAACTCCAACATTGACCGAATTATTAACATTGCCAATGACTGTGAACTACATCGCATCTTTTACTTGAATAATCTATTTTGGACAGTCAAAGAACAATTTCTAAATCTACGTAGAAGTATGTATATTTGAGCATATAAAAATCGGTAATGTCTCATCATATCTTCATTATCTGACTGATTGGATTTGAATATATTACCTAAATGCATAAAACTGATGACACATGTAAGGGCTAGACCGTTATCATTCTTAAATGTGTACTGTTCACGTATATTTAATAATTTCCTTAAACCTGCGATAGAAGTAATTATCAATGACATATTACCAACAAAACTAAAATTGTTAGGAAATAACTCATTTGGAGTCAAATGTAACCATATGTGTCACTAATCCAGCTTCCGATTGAACTCGTCTATGTATATTTTAAAATTAAAAAAAGTAGAAAGAGCACCTCCCTGCCTCACCCCATTAGTTACATGGAACAGCTGGATGCTACACTTCCCCAACGCATATAGTAAAACTGTTTACTATACCATTTAACTAGAGTATGAAATATGTAGACGGGTATTTGAATATCAAGCAACTTTTTAAATGCCTTACTAGCGTATTAAAAAACAAACATGCAAATACAGGGCCGCCAGGTTCTACATAACAGTTGACAGTTTCCGTAGAGACATAAATCTGTTAAGTGCTGTTTTTAAAAAAAAAAAAACTGATTATGAGATAACGTGACTTTACATCGCTGAAGATAACACATTCAAATATTTTTTTTTTTAAATAAGTGTCCTAAGTATTTATTTTTGTCCATCAGGTTACAAATTTTACATTTCAGTAGCGGGATAATTTTCACCTTTGTGAAATCATCTGGAACTAAGTTATGTACATACATACAATCCAATAATATCATCAAAAGGACACGAAGTCTACTGTCTGAAAAATTAAATTGTTCTACATATAAACTCTGATCTTGGATATTAACCTCCTTTTTTGTTTACTTCTGTTTGTTGGATCACAGATCATCTGCTTAGTCAATACCACTAGAAGGTCCTTGAATGCTGAAAGAACATACTCCTTTCTCGAATCGTTTTTGTTTAACTTGCCTCCAGAATTCATGCTAGTCTAAAATTTACAATTTTTTTGCAAGCGTGTCAGTGTTTAATTATTCCTTCTTCTTTAGTCCATGATGAGGTTTACGGTTATCACACTACATCAGGTAAGCCTTTAGTTACTGCGAGGTCCATGATGAGGTTTACGGTTATCACACTACATAAGGTAAGCATTTCGTGCGTAGTGGTGCAAATCTTTAACACAGTCATTCCAAACTGGTATAAATTCGGCGATCATCTTTGGATTTATTAGTGTTGGACAAAGTTTATTTTAAATACTATATTTGCGTATAATCCGTTAATCTGTTTCATATGCACCTGATTACTACAGCCATGATCGTTACAGACCGCAACACAATATGGAATCTATATCTTGTTTATTATTAATGCAGACGTTTGACTATAATTAAGTTTTTCGGCAATGAGGTTTGACCAATTGATGTTGTATTTCAAATTTAAGAGTTCACTGGGGCAAGAATCAAATCTAGGTAGTAGATCAGCGTTGAGAGTCATTAAAGTAGAACGATGGTGGGACCCTTATAGGGTATGAATTTCCTCATATCACATTGTGCCGAATGAGCAGAATGTGAAGAAACACAGTTATCATCCAACCAAGAGACAGTATTGTGCGAATCACTGTGATAAGTAAAATTTGTTTTGGTTTAAGTCCTTTTTGATATATAACCATATTCATCTCAATATAGGCGAAGTTCAAAGAGATGATTTGAGCGTATTAGCAACCCTAGTATATAAATACTAGGATTATTAGCATTTTCTACAGTATAATTAATTTCCCCCAAATTATCAACAAAGACTACCACTATGTATCTGTAGAACGACAATAGTTTCAAACTAAGTACCACTAGGTGTCTGTACAAGGACTATATTTTTAAACTTAGTACCACTAGGTGTCTGTAAACGACTCTAGTTTCAAACTAAGTACCACTAGTTGTCTGTACAACGGTTAAAGTTTCAAAATAAGTATCACTATATGTCTGTACAACGGCTAAAGTTTCAAACTAAGTGAAACCCGTTGTCTGTACAACGACTATAGTTTCAAACAAAGTACCATTAGGTGTCTGTACAAAGACTATAGTTTCAAACTAAGTACCACTAGGTGTCTGTACAACGACTATAGTTTCAAACTTAGTACCACTAGTTGTCTATACAACGACTATAGTTTCAAACAAAGTACCACTAGGTATCTGTACAACGGCTATAGTTTCAAACTAAGTACCACTAGTTGTCTGTACAACGGTTATAGTTTCAAACTAAGTATCACTATATGTCTGTACAACGACTATAGTTTCAAACTAAGTACCACTTGGTGTCTGTACAACGACAACAATTACAAATTAAGTACCAAGCAAGCAGTTACTGACTGACAACTGTCGTTAAGTCAGAATGCAGACGTACTAGATAGAGTATTTTTGGTTGGAAAAAGTAGCCGTCACAGCACAGTGAACACTAATAATTTCGCCACCATATCAAATTAACCCTTCCCCTGACACCTATTTGCCTAGATGATCGTAAACAAGGACTGATGATAGTATTAAGGGTGTCGGATGGTAATACAAGTTTCCAGTAAATTTAATGGCAATGAATACGACAAATCTGATGAATTAATTAATCCTTTCATCTGGGATCACATTTTGCGTAGAAAAAGATAACACCTGCACATATCTCACTTCCAGGGATCTTCGCATCCTTTAGGTCAAGTTTCTATACTTTATATAGCTGTGAACTAATTTAAATCTAACAATAGAAAACATATTCCAGAGATAAGTTAACATTAAAAACATAATTGCCATCTTCGACCAAGTTTGGAAATGGTTCCACCCAAACTAAAGAGATACGACAGATTCAAGAGCATACCATAGCCAAACACAAAAAATGAAGCTTGTTTGCACTGCAAGGTGTCAATTTAAAAAGAGCACAACAAGCTTCGTTTTTGGTTAAAATCAACAACATCATCTTGCGCGTAACTTTCCAAACTATGATTTTTTTAAAAATTCATATCATTTGTATTGTTAATCATTATAAAATCATTATCCGTTCATGTCAGAAGCCATTTTGCTATATCCTTAGCAATAACGTGGTAGCAGGTGTAAAACAAAGTCACATTCACTTTGACGCTCCTAAAGGTGAGAGACTGACACGGCCCCACCTGGCTATCACGCCGCTGATCCTTAAAACTTTTACTTCGATGCTGCGTACCAGCCATTAAGAGTCAATTCTTATAATTAAAGGGATATTGTTGTTTAATAAGAAGCAAACTAAATTTTCAAAGAATTCAGCAACCAAACGAACTTATGAATTTTGAAGTTGGACCAAAGACAGAGATTAGGTCAATTAAAAAGGGGCTTTAACCCGTCTATAAAAGATAAAGATGAGCTAATAAGGAAACAATTTTTGTGTTTCTTGTCAATTCCTCATCTGTTGAGCTATCGTCTAACACGACAGAAGTTTTACGATTTTTGTGTTAGTGCATCTTGAAGCTTGAAAAGTTATTGATTTTTCAGTATTTTATTCAACCCTTATGCCAAAGTGGTATTCATATGCATATATAATACAAATATAAATAACAATATCCAGACAGGGAATGCGTTAACAACACAAATTGGTTAGTGTTATTTTTATTGGGAGCGAGCGAGCGAACGAACGAACGAACGAACGAGCGAGCGAGCGAGCGAACGAACGAATGAACGAATGAATGAATGGGATTGTAAATTATATAAAGATCATGCTTTTGTCATTGACTATGTACATTTTGTTTCGGGAAAAACCGCAACGTCGCAAATAATGTTTATTTTTCTCTCTCTCTCTCTCTAAAAGCCTAGTATACAACCTTGACATCACTGGTCGGTCAGTTAGTTAAAAAACAAAGCATCGCGACATGGTGAACAAAGTATGAGAATATATGGTTTGAAGAAAAAAGAAACAACAACCCGAAAGCCTTTTCTCTGCTAATTTTGTACAAACACAAAGTACGAACTTTTCAAATTGCAAAATATCATCGATACCATATTCATCTTAAATATCAGTGTCATCCTTTATATTTCGCCTCTTATCTCTCCAGGTCATCTTCAACGCTAAGGTGAGACAATTCGCCGTCATCTAAGATCAAGTAAGCCATAAACTGTAAGGAGAACCAGCCTTTGATGTTTAACTAAACGGTATTATGTGAAATACTATGAAGCCATTAACTGAAATCTTGTGTGTTATCCACGTAAACCAGTCTGAAAATGATAAATTGCTCTCAAGGAACACAATAAATATAGATATGACCGAGTAGTTGAAGTCCTTTCAAAGAAGAAACTTTTTATCTTGATAAATGTGGTGATACTGATTTCATTTACGGGATCAAAATATTTACAAAATAAAACTCCAACCGATGAAACCACATACCATGCTAATAATAGCACCGCTACTAATATAAATTCATTCCTGGCGTAAGGGAAGAAAATTCTTTAATCGATTGATTTAGTTCTGTGGTGAAAGAATGACTACCTATATAAAGAAAGAAGTATTTGACTGTCACGTGTATAGGGTAGTTCTATCTGGGAGAAAGATATCATGGCTCGTAGGTTCATACTTGCATGTGGAAGACACGCAATAAATACAGGTGTAAAAAGGAAAGACTTTCGTACAGTATGTGCAAATACACAACAGTTCGCTTGATGTCGTACGAGTGCTGATTGGCTGGTTGGTAAGAGCGTTGGTATGAAAAAGAGATCTCTGCACTTCGCGATTGTCGTTTTAAACCCACACAGCGGTTGATACGTTGTTCGGATTCTTCAATGAAAAATTAACACGAGTCCGCAAGAAAAATAATCTCGTAGACCTTTTGAAGTCTCAGGTAATAATTCCAAGCAAATGATGTTTTCACAGATTAACTCTACAGCAATGCAAACTTCGCAATGCATTTGAAATGTTTCTATCAAATAAATTTCAAATGCTTTTCATAATTTAAATTAAACATATGGTCAGCAAGTTACATTTTGAACTGAAAAAAGTAAATTACAATAGCAATCATACTGAAATTTACTATTAAAAATAAATAAGAACTGTAACAATTGTTTTTCCTATGTAAGCGGTTAAATCACAGTTTGCTATGCATATTACTTGTAGATAATTTGCTATCAAAGTTACCAGGGATAATACCTACAGCAAGAGAAAATCATTAATTGATTTTGCCATTGATTGATTTTGATTTTGAATTGATTTTGTCCGTTGTTTTTTCCCCCACTTCCATCAACATCCTGCTCTTGACATTTGCTCACTGTTTTACCAGAAAACGTGATGACATTCATTGCCATACTCTACACATGTAAAAAAAAGAACAACATCGAATGTATGAATGTAGACCATCCAAAAGCTTAGAGACCAATTTGTCTTATCTTCAGAGTGCACATGCACTTCAGCTAGTCAAGTTCTAGGCAAGATCTAGTGCCCTCAGATCATCTTTCATCCTTGCCTCAAAGGCCGACTGCTCAGAGAAAAATGCATAACGTTCGGAACCTGCCTGCCTTGTTATGTAATTTATTTTAAACATCAACAGCAGCAGCAGAGGGGGCGAATCCTACAAGCTACTTTTCCGAGATACCCCATCCACGGAAACTATTCCCGATAGAAGCGTTATTTCCATGAAATAACACTTTTATTCAGAAAACGAGACAAAAAAAAAAATGTCCTTGAAAATGCTTTGTATTTCCGCTGATATAACGCGAGTTACTTCAATAAATCCGACTCGTATCCGACATAATTTCCACGGTGAGGTATCATCGAAAAATCAGGTGTAGTTTGCGCCCCTCTGCTGCTGTGAGAAGTCGAAGATTTCCAAGGAAACATTTTCATGTTAACCATACAGTGTATCAAGTCCGATACGGTATCTTGTTCTGGGGTCGTGTAAATTTATTGTTACAAATCCGTGCGGGGTTCTTTGAGCGCGACTAAAGAAATTTTTGAATTTATTTATGTCCATATCACCGCTACACCATGTCTGATGAATGTTTCTTAGCGTATGAACATCAACTCCATTAAACACCGCAAGAAGATTACAGTTGTCTCTAATTACTTTAGGAATTTGTGTATAACGCTGAGTAACATAAATCACATCAGTGTTTTTATGACGACCTCGTGAAAATATTCTTGCAGGATTTTTTTGCTTGTCCAGCATCACATCATCATACACTACTAGGTTATTTATTTCCCCGTTAAGGTCTTCCACGGACGGAGCTTCTTCAATATCAGTTATAAATTCAACAACATCCTCGTCGCCGTCTTCACTCAGCGCTTTTGCACTTTCATTAAAATCTTTTATAACATCATAGCAACGTTGATCATCCACAGACGGAGCTATCAAGTATAGTTTGTCCCATTTCATCCACTTCATTATCATGTTCAGTAGCAGTTGCGTTTTACCTGATCCTGACGGTCCTATGATGATCATTCTGATAGAATTTGGTAGCACGGAATTATGCTTGACTGGTTCTTTCCTTCGCGTCGCAGAAAAATCAGTGATCTCCATTTGTATATAAAGAATAATAATTATGGATTTATATTGTGTAAAGTGTAAGGCACGAACCCCTACAAACGACATAACAACCATTACAACAAAAAATAACAGACAAGCACTCTCTGGTAAGTGTGCGCGATGTGGCACAAAAAAATTTAGATTTCAAAAAAAAAAGCTAGTTCGACCGGAGGTGACATTGCAGCCAAACTTGGAAAGCTCCCCGGAACTCCCTGGGCAAAATATCCAGGAGAAAAGCATCTTCCGGGATACAATTACTGCGGTCCAGGGACACGACTAGATATCAGACTTGATGAACAATCTAAACCAAAACCGGGAGAGTATCCGATAAACGCTATCGACGCAGCGTGTCACATACATGATGTTGCTTATCGAAGTAAAGATCTACAAGACAGGCATATCGCGGATGTGAAATTAATTCATGCACTAAGCGCCATAAAAAATAAATCATTTAAGGAGTCACTCACTAATTGGTTAATAAGATCAGCGATGAAATCTAAATTAGCATTAGGTGCTGGATAATTAATAACAATGCAAGCATTTTCAATGCAAGCGATTTATTATTCCCCGGCCGGATACTGGAGAGGTAATGCAACAATTAATAAACTCGCCAGCGCAGCAAAAGTAACACGCAAGGTTGCCAAAAATTGGCTATCAAAACAAGCAATATGGCAAATCTATCTACCACGTCCTCGACAAATCAATTTTGCACATTTTGATGTTAGTGTGCCCAATGAAGTTCATCAGGCTGACATACTATTTCTTCCTCATGATACTGTCCGTAGAAAAATATACAAATACGCGCTAACAGTAGTTGATGTTGCTAGTAGATACAAAGAAGCAGAACCGTTAGCGACTAAAACAGCCGCTGAAGTTGCTTCTGCGTTCAAACGAATTTATCAGCGAGGACCTCTAAGCTGGCCCCGATTATTACAAGTTGATCCTGGTAAAGAATTTCAGGGCGCGGTATCATCACTGACAAAGCAGCATAACGTTATCATACGACGAGGACACACTGAAATTCATCGGGATCAGGCAATTGTTGAGCGATTTAATAGAACACTCGCTGAAAGATTATTCGGATACCAGTACGCGAGGGAATTCATTTCCGCGTTATCTGACGCGGACGGTAGATCTCGCGAATGGGTTGCAAGACTGCCAAACGTGATAGCCGCACTGAATAATGAAATTACCAGAACAACAAACATGAGACCTGTAAATGCAATCACAAAAAAATATATACCCAAAAAACAGCAACAAAATGTTTCAGCTCGGCCAGTGCTGGGTAATGTCACCGTTAGGTATTTATACGAACCTGGCGAGGCCGAAGGAGGAAAAAAGAGAGCAACCGATCCGACATGGAGTGTTACCACACACAAGATATCCAGCATAACCAGATCAACTGGGAGAAACGCAATCTACAGATTAGATTCAACTGCTCCTCAGCGTGGATTCACACGCGAGCAACTTCAGGTGATTCCCACGGATACACAATTACCACCTCGATCACTTAAATAACTGCAGCAACACCTCTGCGTCGATTACACTCAAGACAGGTCAGCATTACATTTTCACGCGTATGACCGCGATTACTATCTATTCTATCTACGGTAAATTGCCTTGGATTATTTTTCGAATACTGCCACAGCAATAAACAATTACAACTCGCGCAGTGATTATTCTGCTGTTGTTGTAATTGTATAATAAATGTTTCGTCGAGATCAAACTCTCTACCATTTTTTTTGTCGCTCTGTTTGTAACCGGCTAATTTCTTTCTTATTGTATCATCAGCGATTGATCTGTTGATGCTGTCGTTGACAACATCATCTAATACAATTCTTCGTAACTGACCTATCCTTCTTACTCTGGAGACTGCTAAATAAACTAAATTTGACCACTCGATGCGATCATCAACAATCCAAACTGTTGTATCTGAAATAGTTAGTCCCTGCGAACTGTGGATGGTCATAGCGTATCCTAGCGTCCACGGGGATTTGCTCATTTTCAGTGCCTGTTCGACAGCATCAACATCAACGACAACAATATCATTTAATACTAAATTCTGTTTCCTTGACTCTGTCAAGGGACCCGACGCAGATACGCGCGTTGGAATATCAACATCAATATTCTGCAGTCGCGTATCAGCTGGTCTATAACACAGCGGCGTTGGCAACATGGGAAATTTCTTCTGATGTAACTGAAATAACTGCTGCTGAAGCGTGTCCCTGACTATCTTTCTACTTGCAACAATTAAATCATCTGGTTTCCACGTTTCCCAAAAGTCGCTCAGCTCCGTCTGTGGAATTATTTCACGCATTATCTCACACTGGACTTTATTGGTTTGTAGCCTGATCAGTGTCTTAAACTCTTTCAGCGTTTCATCGAGTGCTCTGTGATCGTTAGTTATTTCCTCATAATAATCTACAAAAGTTTTCAGCCACTCGTGTGGAGATTCACCTGTAAATGGCGGTGGTTGACCATGATCGCCGCACATCACCACTGCGGTATTTTTTTTTAGCAGCCAATCCAGAAACTGTTTTAATGTATCCAACGGCACAGTGTCTATCTCATCCCAGATGATTTTCTCAGGGATATATTTCGTCCCCATCCGCGATGGTGTCCACGTACCGCCACTGTATTTGAAAAAACTGTGATACGTGCAAGCTTTTACTTTGCGTTGTCTCATCTCCCTGGCAAGTCTGTGTGTGGGTGTTAGCACAATCATGTCAGAGTTTCTAAATAATTCAATCGCTCGAGTTGTTTTACCAGAACCACCGGGACCGTTCAGATAAACTGTTTTGTGTCTTGTAACAGGATCGTGCACCGGCGGCGACAACGACGTCGAAGACATTTCTGCGCTGCGGTATTTATCTTCGATTGTCACATCAGCCGATTCACAATATCCGTGTAACATTTCATTCTTTATTCTCCACGAGCCCCACGATGGATCATCCGATATAACATTATTCAACACCGCTAAGTGTTTTTTATCAATATAAAATGAATCCGTTGCAACTCTCACTGCGTCAACGGGGAATCTATTAATCATCGACAACAAATTTATGGATACATAAGCGAACATCGAAGATCTCAAATGTGTGTACTGAGATGATTCTCCGTCGATGTAACTAAAAACAGTCCCTAGTTTTTCCCCGTTTGACAGAAACACATCTTCGCGTTTACAGAACATGTTGTTCGTGGCTGCATCAGCGACAATAAGATCCAATTCAGTCTTGTCCATGATTAATCGACTGTGATGTTGTTTATGATCACACGCTCCACCTTGAGTGAATTTTCCTATTATTTTTCGTCCTAGATCTTTTGCTGTGCTTGCATCATTTTTGATAATATCGTCGATAGAAGTTTCTGGATATTCTCGTGACCAATCTTCGATGACTTCTTGTGACGTAACCGGAGTTGGCAACCAAACTTCGGTTTGACGACAATAACATATAATCGCTTCGCTGACCGTCAGCGACAACAGTATTCGACTGTCAAGCATGTATCGCAATAACACTATTGGAGCCCATCGCTGTTCAACGAAATGTCTGCCAAACCAAACATAACACACAGGATGTAAATCCGTAGCGAATTTAAATGACGACACACAAGCAAATCCGGTCAAGTCAAAATCGGGTAAACCACCGTTGATAGCTACTCTTGTCATGGCGTTGCCGACGTGGCCAAACCGTTTAAAATATTCACTGCATTCTCCACGCCCAAGGAAACTTCCGGGATAACACGCCGTCATGTCCACGGATATCATATCGCGGTAATCATACCGAGTATTCCACAAACCGCCGTGTCCGTATTCGACACAGCTCTGTTGGATATCCCCAAGGAAACTTTTCGGAGTTGGTCTCCATGAATTTCGTTCCCGGGCTACATGCGCGGCAACACCCGGGACAGTAAAACAGTGTCGCAGTAACGTATCAGTGTCCGTCGCATGATATTTTTCTGCGAGTTTTTTCATTTCGTGCTGTAACGCCGCCGTTCTGTATATTTCCCCGTCGGGTCTCACAAACTGATTATATTCTCCATCTTCGCTCGAGAATAACCACACCGACACTGGATCGGTTTTACTTATCCGATGAATACAATCAAACATATTTCCCGAGTAATACTTGACAACACGGTCTCGCGGAAATATCCTAACCTGGTCAGTCCAAGCGTGACTGTTATGATCGATAATATTTATTGAAGCTCCATTGCGATTATATTTTGACTCGTACAATACCGTACCGGTTAACGATGAAACAGTTATAGGAAATCTCAGCGAGCGTTCCAACGCGGCAACATCATTTATTGATGCGCCTGTATCCGCTACTCGTTTAGCCCATTCTGTTATTTTATTTTTTCTGATCTCGGTTAGACCATTTCCACGTGGTGCATTTTTAAAATGTTCCATTACTCGCTCAGCTACACAATTCAACACCGACACCTTCATCGGTTTGAGTTTATCAACGCGTGGTTTCTTCATCGGATAAATTCCATAAACAACTGCGGTCACAGGATACGCTCTGGCATAATATGGTATATCAATCCCAACAAGTACTCCCGGTTTTGAGTCTTTACTTAACAGAACGGTTTTTCCACGAACGCCTCTGGCATCAAGAACAGGGTCTAGTTTGTCTCTGATAATCCACGTTCCCTCGCCGACTCCAACAATAAATTTTATCTGTACGAAATATCTTCTATCGTCGAGATACCCAATTATGTTACGCGCGATTGTATCGTTCATGGTAGCATCAATGATACGGTCACGAGAAATGCTCGCGTTTCCGAGGATAATTTTATACGAAGACCACGTGTGTGCGGCACCATCACGACGAAACTCTTCTTTGGCATTCTTGATAACACCAATTACCTCTGCTAACTCTCTTCGTCGTGGATCAGCGGTTAACCGGTCAAGATCGAATCTAGAACCTGATATGGGTTTTATTCTGGATAGTCTTTCAAAACCCATTATTATAATTAAGACAAATATTTAAATAGACAAATATATTATATGATGAACCAATGCAAGTGGATCAAACTAAATTCATCAGCGCCGTGTAGCAAACCCTGCAGAGGCGAATACTGTGGACAACATGCTCAACAGGTCCGCGGTGGGAGTCTAGGACCGATACCGTGTATCAGATGCGGCATTGGAGTACGAGGAAAAACGCAATTATGTTCAGCGTGTGGTGGAAAACGCTATCGAGAACTAAAACGGTATTATGATAAAAAAAATCCAGACTGTGATAACACTCTCTCGGAGCGTGATTACATAAATAAGTTTTCAGACAAATTATGAATTAGACAATGATTTGCTTATAGTATAATGAATCAAGAATTCGTCCGACATCCAACTATTCCAAATTATGAGGCAAACCGAGATGGCATAGTGAGAAACTACAGGCTGAGGAAACAAGTTGGTACAGTTGATAATGCTGGTTATTTAAGATTTACTGTTAGGAAAGGGAGGTATTTATGTCATCGTTTCGTCTATGAGGTTTTTAACGGAGAGATCCCTAAAGGCCTTGTCATTGATCATATTAACGGGAACAGACTTGATAACAGTATTGAAAACCTTCAAGCGATCACTCAGAGCAAGAATACCATACGAGGAAGAGTTAAATGTAAAACAGCTATAAGAAGAGCAGTGAAATCTGTGAATGTTGAGACTCGTGAAGAAATAATATTTCAATCAATGAGCGCAGCCGGTAGGTATTTCGGTATTTGTCCACCTTCTGTACAGCATGTCGCAGATGGGATCTACAAAACAGCATTTTCAAAGAAGCTCAAACAGAAGATTTCATTCTGTTATATAACTCTTATCGTTGACACAAACGACGATAACTCCTCCGAGAGTGTGTAACGCTTTGCAGAGTTGTCGTTGCTGGTCAGAGGATTTGCTCCCCCTAAGAAAGCCACCTTGATAAAATATTTTATCGAGTTCATAACATGTAATCATTTATTTACCGTAGAATATATATTTTTTTACAAACAATATCCTCGTTTTACTGAATATATCCGACTGTTTTGCTCTTCTGTGCTTGTTATATGACCGCGCTTAAGAAAACATACAATTAAAATATTTTAAACAAGTCCCGCCCACTGCTAGAGCGAATTTCCAACTCGCAAGTAACAGTTGGGTTATATACGAAATCGCTCCCTAAGACCTTTGGGTCGATCGAAAGTCAGCACGCGCAAGCAAAACCATAAATTTAATCCGCCAATGGCGGGTGTCTTTTGTGCACCATCTAATGGTCGATTCAATGGATGGTTTTGCTCTGCTGCTGACCGTAGAAAATGACCCACCTGTGTATGTTTGTGTCGTCATAGGATAAGGTCTTAGGATAAGTTAGGATAAGATTACATGTTCATTGTGCCTTTACTTGCTGTCATACTCGAATCAGAGGTTAAAGGTTGTCTGTTCTGTACCGTCTCTTAGGATAAGATTACATGTTCATTGTACCTTTGCTTGCTGTGATACTCGAATCAGAGGTAAAGGTTGTTTGTGTTGTCAAATAAATGTTTGCCGGGCCTGCTAGAGAACTCGATCCTAGAAGCCAGGGCTGTCTCGTCTTGTAAATAAATGTGCCTCTGAGTCACTTGGCAGTCAGAGGGGTCCGTCCTTAGGATAAGTTACGTGTTATATGTTTGTCCTTGTCAATTCACTAAACACGTCCTCTTGAGCCTATAGAACGTTATTTGACGATCTAGAGGCTCTTGCAGGGGATAAAGTGTTTCGTGTTACATGTTGTATTGTCATGTCGGAAGCAGTCCTCGTGGGGTTCTAGAACGTTATTTGACGATCTAGGCCCTTGCAGGGGATAAATGTTTCCGACTGTCTCGTTTTGTTTTGGAAAGCTAGCGTTTCTCATGCAAAGTGTTTCTATTAAAAATATAAAAATATAAAAATATATAATAATATGAATCACGAAAATATAAATACCATACTTGTTGAAATTAAAGAATTACAACAGCGAGGTTTTAATATTTTACTAGACACTGAAACAATTATGTCAGATTTTGAATCCTTGAATGAGCTATCACGCTTGGGGAAGAACAATCTCCCTGCTCGTTATAGGTTCATTAAGGGTTTGCAAGATCGTGTTTACAGATCACTTGCCGGGATAACTGAAAATCAGGTATCTGAATTTATTCCACTGTGCCGTGCAGTTGAGAAGATTCGTCTTGGATTGTCACAAGAGTATGAGACTCGAAAATTAATTAGCACCAGGGTGAGACGGTTAAAAGGTTATATAAAGAATCTAGACACGGAAATGCCTTGCATTTCTGACAAAAATACTAGTGTTTCTGACTACGAGGCCGACAAGGAAGTATAAACCGCATAGCGTGTGACTCACAGCACAAAGTGAAAGTAGAACCTGAGAACGCTAGCGCCCCCCCCCCCCCCCGCTTGGAGTGTAAAGCACATTTCCACGGGTAAAAAAAAAAGTGTATTATTTTTTTTGCCCTTGGAAACTCAAAGAGTTTCTCAAGTGAAGGGCGCTTTCAGATTTTCAGGATTTGCTTAAGCGTTTCAACATCAATACAGGAATGAGAATAGTTCATAATCTGTTCTCGTTGACACCAAACTATGATCATATGATTTTGCTGTAGCTCTGTTAATTGTGACGGAGTTAACAAGAAGTCTTCGTCACCATACACGTCAATAACTATTTTAACGGGGAAATACTGTTCTGGGAATGTCTGTATTTGAAATGCGGTTTTTATTGCCTCGTAAAGAATTTGCTTATCATGAATATGAACTCGTGCATGAATGTACTCGGGTTGATACATTATACACAACCGTTTTTTTTTAAATGCGTGCTAGCACTTTCAACGATAACTTATGCTGGTTTTGATAGGGTATTTGCACGATAAAATGACGAAAATGGATCAGTGCAGAAAAAAAAACTATTATAAATATTATGGATCCCTTGACTTAGGACTTCACCAGTAAGTTTATACTAACAGTCTCGTCACGCAGGTCCAACAAATTCCCCCTCTGGTCGGTGAGTTTGAAATTTATCGTTGACAACCACGGGTTATGACACCGTAGATAGACCGGATTGATTGGTTCTTGCACAATCAGAAAACCAGGGGGGTCTCTTGGTGTGAACGTATACAGGATAAACCCCTGTTGTGCCGTCGTAGTATCTGATGCGCTGTAACTGCCATCGATGACGTCACATACAAGATTGACCGCAATAACATCTGTGATATTTACGATCCCCGGTGAGATGTGTCTGCCATCGGATGCTATACTGTTGTCGTGCTTGAGAATAACAGGTTGTGGTTTTATTCGTTCGTACGCGGCAAGAATATCTTCGAAAGATTGATCGATGAGATCAGAGACTGATTTTCTCAGCTCGGGCGCGTTATATCCCGGAAATTTAAAATTTGGAATATCCTTCACTTGAATACCATATTTAGTTGCAAATTCTAATCTAGCTTCCTGTCCATGATCCCCAAAGACATTCAGAGGATCCTCCCTCCAGGCATCCGGATCCCCCCCGGCATCCAGTAAAGACTGAATTATTTTTAGATTTATGATTTCCATGGCGGATGTGAGTTTGTTTAGTTTTTCTATGGTTGTGATAATATTATCACGCGGACTTGTTAAATCAGAAATATAATCTTGGAAATATACTCGCAACAATTGTAGCTGTTGTTTATGTTCTTGACTGATCGGAATAAATAATTCAGATCCTATATTATCAAAATTGTAAACATTTAGCACTATACTTCCATCATCACGTGCAACTGCTACACTCCAATTCTTGGATGTACTATCTGGTGCCGTAAAAATTCCCTTTTTTGCTAGTAATTTATCTGCAAGGGAAAAATAATTGCTGTACTTGAGGTCGTGTAGTGCTTCTTTATGGGTCATAAAATCCGATTTTTCAGGTGGTCGTGGACGCGGTTTAACCTCGGGGGCCTTTGGCCATCCTAATACTGTTCGGATTGAGCTGTTATAAATATCCACGGCGTATCCTGGCGTTGAGATTTCAATGACCGCAGACAGCGTTGGTTCATGAGCTGTTATAGATATTTTGGCTTCCTTGCCGGTGATTCGTTTTATTTGGCGTTGTATCTCATTATTGATTTCTTCGATCTGATAACTCCCAGTGGGAAGTGTAATTGTATTCCAGTCAAGTTTACCCTGTTCGCCGGAGTTGGCTTTGCTTTTCCCGAACACGAATGAATTATTTGACTGCAGACCACCAAATGATGCCGACCTAACATTGGGCCAGCTGTGATACACACTGAGCTTTGCCAACGCGATTTCACTCGCACGAATTGGAGTTCGAAAATTAATGCTGAATTCTGGCTTTGTCGAACTTGCTGAGATCATTGTGGTCCTTACCGGTGTTGTGTTTGTGACTATTTGTTGAAGCAGTTCTTGTGACATTATTTATTTGTTTAGTTTTCAAATAGTCATTGTACGCATCTGACATTAGTTTAAATTCAGAATCTGATATCGACGTAGCGTCGCTGGATTGCACGTCTAACGATGATGATATCAGCGATGATAATTTCTGATATGCGGTCGTGGCTGTATTTAATTTTGTCGTGTAATCGTGTAATTTCGTGTTAGCACACGAGAATATTTTTTTTACTATGATGCCGAAAACTCCTGCCGCGGTAGTGGCCGTGGAAACACAGATCGTGGCAGCGACTACTGCAGTCACTGGAGTAACCGCTGATAGTATTACTCCCGCGGATGCAACAACGGCGGATACTGAATAAACCATAACGTCTAACACTGTTATGCGTCTGCGGTATTTTTTTACTTTTTGGGACGTCGCGTCGATGACAGTTTTTAACTCAGATTGCCACGTCCGGACCTGATTGTATCGATATTGTTGAGCATCTGGCGTCGTTGACATTATTCAATTACGCGGTAACCAATTGAGGTGTTGCAGCGACGAATTCCAAACAAAACCAGTAAGATGTTGCTGTTAAACTATCGTCCTCGGCTTCAAGCATAAATGTTTCCTCGGTTCCGCTGTTTAGTATTACAGTGCAAACCCCGGAATACTTATCGGTGGAATGTCTCCAAGGATATGTTGTGAAGATTTCAAATTTAGCGGCTGAAAACACAGACAACCTGTAAACACCGGTGGCTGTTGCTGTATATTTGATAGTGTTATTTTGTCGTGACCATGTTGCGAATCCCGATGATACCGTGAATACGATGTTGGTGATATGCCCGGGAGTAACTCCAGTGGGGACTTTAATCAGACTGGTTTTGTTAACGATCTCAGGAATTCCCGATACGATATCCTGCTGTGTTTGTTTGATCGTGTTAATGTCGGTCTTTACATCAGCGAGTTTCACATCGACGACTGGAGGAGTCCCAAAGAACTTATCCACGGCCTCATCAGTTTTTGCGAAGTTTCTTCGAAGTCTTGTAAACGCGCCCACGTGAAGATCGTACTCTGCACGCAGCGTATTTAGTTTACCGTTGACGATGTCTACGTACTGTTTGTTTGACGCATCCTGGTCGGATTCGGGATTCGCTAACGCGGTTATTTTGTTGCCGCTCATGCTGAGTTCGCCTGTCATTACGTCGCCGGATTTTGTTACTCTGTCGCTGACTAGGCCAACAACGAGTTTGTGCTGCGCGTCGACGTATTGTTTGTTTGCGGCATCTTCGGGACCTTCCGGATTTTTTAGAACGGTTATTTTGTTGCCGCTCATGCTGAGTTCGCCTGTCATCGTGTCACCGGCTTTTTTCACGCACTTGTCAACACCTTTATCAATACTGTCTTTGATGCTTGCGATTGATATGTTCGAGTCCTTGATCCGGCCGCCATCACTAAATGCAACGAAGTTATCCTTGGTAGCTCCAAGAACTCTGCGAATTATATCATTCCGCTTAATGTTGCTCGTTCTTAGTTTTCCTTGCCTGTCTTGAAAAATAGCAACTTCATCTGGGTCAACTCCAGCTATATTCAAAAGATTATCGACTTCATCTCGGGTCGCATATTTTGAGAGATCAACATCCGTGCCAGGTTTGACTTTTCTTGTGAAAGGTCTTCCGTAAATATCTACCATTATTTGTTATTGCTGTTTTTTAAATGCTAGCATTTCTCGATGCGGTATATTCATGCACTACTCGATGCGGAGACGTTGCCAGATTTCTTGAGATCGCATCGAGAACATTTAAAACCTCCCGACCACAAATGGGCGGATCAATTAGTGTTTGTGTTGGTAACGTCGACTGCCACACTGGAACATTATAAAATCTGCTGACATACTTGAGAAACTCAACTGGCGGTGCTAAACCGTACGAATCAAAATAGATAATTCCACGCGGATCGATCGCGTAAGCAACCCAGTGAGTTCCCGGACCATCTTTGTTGTCGAGATTGATAATGCCAGTTTCTGGATTATTCGGTCGTTGCGGTAATTGATCTCGCATAAATACGCCTCTGAAATGTTTTACACGCAATTTTTTAACAGCATCGAGTAAATCAAAATTGCTCAACGGCGTTAGAATTTTTTTGGATACCATGATGGTGGAGTTCCTGGTAGTCTTAGACCGCGTCCCTTTTTTTTCTTGTATCCATTTCCGGTTGCCTTTTTAAGTGCCATTCCGGCCGCTGTTCCAACTGCACCGAGTGCTGCGGCTTTTGCTACGGCTGGTGCTGCCGCGGCAATCAACGCCGGTATTGCTGCGAGAAGAGGAAATATTCCACCGGTTTTAGTCATGTCCTTGATAGCTGCAGCAGAGAAATCAAGTCGGACACCGGTTTTTGCTGTTAGTGCCTTATTAAAATGTTTAAGCTGAGTATTAGTCAACGACAATTTGTTTGGACCACCAGTAATCTGATCTCGTTTTAGTGTTATTGATGTCCCGCACGTGCTTGCGTTCTTTGATTGCAATTTCTTCGTTTGACCGGAAGTCAAGGTGACATTAACATGACTGTATGACATTATATCCTAAGTCTGATTTTAATTGCGTTACATATTCTCGATTGGAGCGTCGATGACCCTCATTCGTCCGCCAACACCTTCAAGCAGCATTGCTTTATCGGAGAGTATGACAGCAATCGCTCTGTAACCACCAGCAGGAACACCTACACGAGCTCGGAAATGTAGGTCGACAACAGATTGTTTAACCAGATCAAGATGTTCCAGCGAAAAGTAATAAATCGGATATAAACTCATAAAGTCTCGCTGTGATATTTGCAGGCCAGTGTCTACATTAAGGTCGCGCCCCATAAATGACATCAGACGATGATATGCGCGTGCGACACGATGATGTTCGAAATCTATTAATATATCCTCAGATGGCTCCTGATGCCCATTAATTCTCAACGAAACTTCAGAAACTCCAAGTGTATCAAATACCATTGGATTTCTTTCCTGGCTATCTGTTCTAGCACGGTATTGAAATGCAATGAAAATATGTCGTGGTGCTGATACTCCTTGTTGCGATGATATATGCCATGTAAACAACCCACCATTATCACCCTGAATAACGTCTGTGGTTGTTGTTTTCCAGGATAGCAGTGATTTACCGCCCGTGTCCATGAAAGACAACAGTCGTTGTTCTTCGGTGATTGACGGAGACAACACTGGCATCCACAACCACAGTTTAGTTAGTATTACCTGACCAGGGGCAACAGCAGCATCTCGCCAGATAGCGTCATTATCATCAGGTTTTCGCACAAGTACAACTGTGTGTTTGGCACCGAATATGACCTTGTGGACATCTCTGCAGAATCCAAAGATGTGAGACAATGGAATCACACCTGAGAACTCTTCATCTCCACTTAACATCGATCTACGTGTTACAAAACCCAAATTAAAATTTTCGTTCATCGATGCAACTGCGTCATTGGCATTATTCATTGTTACATTCCTGTTCTCGGGGCTGTCGGTTATATCCTTTGCAAACATCATTGATGGTCCGGCTGATCTGGTGTAATCATCCGAGTATCTCGTCAACCCGAGAATTGTTGTGGCAACGTCGACGTTATCATGAATTGTTTCAATTTCTTTTCCATCTATCATGTAAATAGCGGATTTAAATAACGCCATGATGCCGTTGTTAACAAATCCAACTCGGTCGCCGATTCCGTAGTTAGTGTTATCATTCTTTAAAAGCCTACCTTCAACTTCGATGAAGGCCTCAGCGGGCAAGAAGTATCTACTTGTATCCTGGACCTGTAGTTCAATTCTTCCGCGTTGGTTAGGATCACGTGCTTCATAAGAATAATATTGAAAATCACGTACAGAATCATCTTTAAGTACTGGTTTGGACATATCAAACGCGTCATTGGATTTTCGTGCAAACATTATTATTATTTGTGATGATCTAATTAAAATGTTATCGTCACCGGAAACCACTACCAGCTATCAAATTAGCAGTTACACTATCTTGCAACGCTTTGGAGGTAATTCCTGCTGTTGCGATCTCAGCTAATTTCTGATTTACGGCCTTATTTACTACGCTACTAACATTTGCCGGCATAGCTTCAGTGGATGGTAGTTTTACTGGCACCAACCTCTCGACTGGGTTTTTTTTTCGTATCAGCTGTGCTAGTCGATCCTTGATTGATTGAAATGCTTTCCCGGCAAGACTACCAACAGTGCCAATGGCTTTATCCTTGACAACATCAGCGGCTTTCATCGCGAATTGTTTTGCTAACGGTCCAGCTTTCGGAGCGATTCTTGTGACTAAATCCCTAACAACATCACCGACTCCATCTCCGTAAACAACCTCGTATACTGGTAATCGTGAGTTTACTACTCTGACACTTCTTGGTCTGCGAAAAGAATCGTGTAGTATCATTTTATTTAATTATTGTTTATCTAACTGAATTTGCTAGCAAATTTAATTATTAGTCGCTGTGGTAACCGTCTGCGAGTTCATCAATGAGCCCCCGGTAGATGCTGATATCCATGATGCCACGCTGAAATAGTCTCTGACAGATATCTGCGGCTTCATTTATAATTTCCGGAGAATTGTTTCCGGCACGTCTTCCTCCGATGAGAACTTCCAACCGTGATACATCATCGATGATATTATTAGGGCAGGCAATAAAACCGGATCCTAAACCCTCCCCTGTTGATGGTACAATTCTTGGGGATAAAATGTCTTGAGGCAAACTTTCAGAAGATGTTGTTAAGCTAATTATCGGCGACCTAGTTTGTTTGAATTTTTGGCCCCGCGGACTTCCTTCAGATGCAGCCTCGTATTCACTTAACGGAGTTAGGTCAGGATCTATTGCTCTTCGCCGTGAAGGATATTGTTGTCGTTCTGTGTGTTGCAACGGTGATTTTTCTTCTTGAGGTTGCGATGGTGGAATTTCAAGTTTACGTATAGCATCTACAAGTCTATCGTATTTTGTATCGTCCCTGCTGATTTGTTTTTTATTTTCACGTACACGATACGAATATTTGATAAAATTATCATCTGTCATAGAACCGTGTTCTGGGTTTAAAAACACATCTCTTCTAATCAATCCTAACAGTATTGTCTCAGGTAATTTCTCTTCTGGTACATTTTTAAGAAGTTCAATATAATCCGGCGTAAATCTTTTGGCGGGGTCAGTAATTCTCCCTGTTACTCGCTTACCAGCAGGTACTGACACAACAACTTCATCGGGTGGAGGCGGGGGTTTAAGTCCAGCTGAAATATCCTGTAAAATTTTCCTTTGCTCTATTAAAGCCTCTTTGGTAACAGCTGCGGATTTTTCAGTAGCTTTGGTCACGGGTTTAAATAATTCCTCCGTAGTCTCTGCAAAGCCTTCCCGTGCTTGCTGTCTTAGTTGTAATTTTTGTCTGACACTATCACGGACAGGAAGAAATTTCTGAATTGCTTCGAGACGTTCTCGAGCTAGTCTAGTAGTAAATGATTTTCCAATATTTGCCATTATTTATTTGTCAATGATTTAATTCCACTAACGTAAAATATTTTTTCCACAGCAGCAGAGGGGCGCAAACTACACCTGATTTTTCGATGATACCTCACCGTGGAAATTATGTCGGATACGAGTCGGATTTATTGAAGTAACTCGCGTTATATCAGCGGAAATACAAAGCATTTTCAAGGACATTTTTTTTTTGTCTCGTTTTCTGAATAAAAGTGTTATTTCATGGAAATAACGCTTCTATCGGGAATAGTTTCCGTGGATGGGGTATCTCGGAAAAGTAGCTTGTAGGATTCGCCCCCTCTGCTGCTACAGCGTTTCAATAGCAAACTATTGGGTTTGGGTAACATCAACCGTTTTTTAATAGCAAGCTATTTATTTTGTCCCCAAAAGACTGAAGTTATTACTATTGGCATAGCTGATGGAGCAACACCTCCAACATTATTGAGCCACAGTCGGAATATCTCTGGGTTTCTCCAACGAAAATCGAACTTGAAACTATTGCCATTTTGTGATACAATGTAAAAAGAGAGGAATCGCTGAAAAGTGGTGAAGAATTCGCTTTAATGCGACCAGAACATCGCTGAGCCATTTTCGAGAGGTAGCGAATAAACCATGGATGTTGCTATAGGAATGCAGATAAATTTGATGGATTTAATGATTAGACTCAGACAGAGCGCACCACATATGTTGCGACAGAAAAGGAAGTCAATGTTCCTATTTTGAATTTGTTCCCTTAAGCCGCGATATTGTGTCATGTGAGCAAAATTAGTTCCGACTATTGTTTTCAGTGACTATGCGAGCAAGGCGGCATCTGCAATATTTCTGAGTCTCTTTTTCTTCGAATTTTGGCGGAAAGGTTCTAGCGTGTCCAGATTCAATTGAAACTAAAAGACTAAATCATATATGGTGCTATCACTGGTTCTAGTAAATGTGGTTTGGCATACTATGACAGGGACTTCACTGAAGAATTTTTGAAAGTACCGTAATTTTAATTTTATTCGAATTACAGTTCCTGACTGTGAAAGTTTTGGGACTTTGAGCTTGAATTCCAGTTTCGTGCTCAAAACATTTTGACAATACGTGTCTTAGCTACCGAATATATTCGAGTATAAGTAAGGTTCGACTGCAAACAACAGAGACCCTGATCTGCTGTCGCATAATGCGCCGACAGATCATGGTCTATGCTGCTTGTTCTCTTGCTTGATCCAAACAAATTGCATAGACAGCAATCTGCCAGCGCAATATACGTTTGTAGTTGGATCTGTCATATACTTGAATATATACGTTAAGTTTTTTAATTTCCCAATTTATCGCATCTCATGCTTTTGGTCTCGATTGCGCATCGAAAATATCGTATAAGCACGACGAAAATTAGTTTATCCGGGTTCCTAAATTCGGACTAGCCTCAATATTCCAAATGAACATATTTTCCACGAAAGACACCAACATTATCTGTCTGATTTACTACGGACTAACCGCATTCATCTTTTTGCTCCACATTCTGCATCAAAAAGAATTATATTCACATCACATTAAAATTCAAGTGGAGTGGTCGCTTGCCGTCCATCTGAGTCAGTTAACGGTTTGTACCATGCCACTTTTCATAAAACCGTCTTTGTCTCCAATTGTGCCAATTTTTGTCTTTGTGGCTCTAAACAACAAAGCTACACCAGATGGGAACTGCTGATATAATGATCAAACATCAACAAACAAAGAAATCTGATATCTCCTAGAAACCAGAAACATTCCGTCCTTATAGTAAATTAACACATTTGAATGTGCTTCCCACTTGGTTATTCGATCCCTGGCCGAGTCATACCAAAGACTTACAAAAATGGTACTAACAGCTGCCTCGCTTGGCGCTCAGCATTAAGAGGTTAGTGTTAGGACTGGTCGGCCTGGTGTCAGGATAATGTGACTGGGTGGGACATCATGCCACATGTCTGCGGCATGATGCCCCAGTGCACAGACATCACTAAAAACTGCCACACTGCAGACATCGTAGCGATATGACTGAAAAATTGTTAAAGCTACGTTAAAAATCCAAATCACACACACACACACACACACACACACACACACAAATCCCACTTGGTTACAATGAAGCTATATTAGATGGATTATATCGTTATGTATTGCAAACTTAACATCTGCAAAGTACAAACTATGTCAGAAACAGTTATCAAACAAGCCAACATCTTCATTCTTAAGATCATTGAAGGTTATAGGATATCAATGATATATAGGATATCAATGATATATAGGATATCAATGATATATAGGATATCAATGATATACAGGATATCAATAATATATAGGATATCAATGATAAAGGATATCAATGAAACTGCATTTGCTGAGAACTCTACGCAACCTTAAAAAAGGATAACTTTCAAACGTCAACATGAAATGAATAAATTGGAAGTTACTTTTATTTAAAAATAGTTATAAGTCGCAAATGTTGTTAGATTTTGGGGAAGAGTTATCAAAACTTATACATGATACTGAACAATGTTAAACAAATTTTATTGCGTTATTGCAACAGCAAACAAATACAAAAATATACTTTTAGTGGGCCACTCTCAAATATCATAACTTGCATCAGACATCTCAGATCGTGTAATTTTGGGGCACATGATAAAAACATAGCACTTCACGTACAATTTGGGGGTATCTGGTACCTCCAGTTCAAGTTCCATTTGTGCTGAAAGCCTTGCTTCTGGTGAAATAAGTTCACAACAGATACAACACAAAATATACAAAAAGCGCAAGAGGTACACTTCTTGTAAAAGTAGAAGGCAATTTAATTGCGTTCCTCTTTTATTCACTTATAGCAGTTCAATATAAATTATTTTTTGTCATAACTCTGCTCACCTAATTTGATCCAATATGTAACGAACATGGCTAGTAAGAATATTCTTTATTTTGTAAACGAGACAAATGAACGTGCTGCAAATTCATGTGTTAATTATTAGTTTTCGTATATACTCTCGTATAAGTAGACTCCAGCTGCAAACAGCACATAATCTGATCTGCCGTTGCATAATGCGCCAACATATCAGGGTCTCTGTTGTTTGTTCCACTGAGTAATCCTTAACAAATTGCTTAACACAGATATGCTGGTTCATTATGCCACATTTTGCCATTGGGTGCTATACCTGAGTATATACGTTTTTCTTTTTAACTGCTAAATTTTATGAGTGCTTTGCTTTAATTGCTTTTATCGTTACATTCTTTGTGGTACACATGAAAACGCATTAGAAATATGTATATTATCCTAGCAAAAGTACGTGCTTATTCAATAATAATTTATTGATTAATGTGCAATGTCTTGAGTATTATGTCACACACACACACACACACACACACACACACACAGAGGTATATTGATTTGTTCAAATAAGATCGGGCGCAAAGTTGGGGTGGAAATGTTTCACAGTGGTATGGATACATTGTTAAATTTAGATAGACCGATTGAAACTTAAGCTGGATGATCGATTCAGAACGATGTATATAATCAAACTTCATTGGCCGAGTGGTCTAAAGCGCTCGCCGTTACGGATCACTGTCGTCTCGAGTTCGAGTCTCGGGTTCGGCCAATGTGGGTACGTGAGAAATTCAGTTCAGTTTTTCGAAAATCTAATATTGAAACTTTGTATGAAATGCTGACCTAGTTCCTGACCTTGGTTCAGAATCATTAAGAGTTGGAATAAACAACATTTTTTCATTCTTTTTTATTCAATCTTAGCGTGTGATTTACAGCGTGAAATCGAGGCTGTATTGGGAGTACGTGACTTTAGACATGTAAATAACCTCTACTTTGTTATTTCGAAATTCTGGTTTTACCGGAATTGCGCAGTAGCCGTATTTAATAGTGATGTTTTGAGAAAATATCGAAGTTGGGCTTTCAAAACACTTAGACGTCAATGTATTTTTTCTGTTGTGACCAGTCTGAGTTGAAATTCTTTTTTTAAATGGAATTATTAATTTTTTCCTTGGGAATATTTAAGGGATCATACAGAATTCTTGGACAAAGGCATTTTTTGAAATTTTATTTCGAATTCAAAACTGGGATATTATTTATGTGGTTCAACAAGGAACTGTTGACTCATCAGTACTATACTGACTACAGCATACGTCATCGCATTCCATTTTGGATTCTGGTTGAGACTCGAACTCAAATTCATTAAAACATTTTATTACAAAGACTTCTAATTTTTTATTCTTGAATTATTCTTGAATAATTTCTGGATTTGATTCTTAAAACCGTAAGTTCTTTTCCTCATCTTTACCTTGTTTTTCTAGGGAAATAAATTATTTGTTAAATTTTACAAAGCTTATTGTCTTCACTTTCTTCTTGTTACTGTTTATGAGAGCCTAAACACGTAACAGTAACTTCTCGTGGGTCGCTGGGTCTTCCCGGGGTTTTCACGGGTTCTTTCTCCACCATTTATACTGGCCGCCATGTATCGCCTATCATGTGCTGAAAAATGGCGTTAAACTCTAGAAGAACAACAACAACAATCAAACTTCAAAGGCCATGAGTGACTTTGAATCGTTTGCCTCTTTAGTCTTTATGTGTAAACGGATTCTTTTGTGGTTATTCGTAATATGTATGTATGTATGTATGTATGTATGTATGTATGTATGTATGTATGTATGTATATGTATGTATGTATGTATGTATGTGGTGTGTGTGTGTGTGTGTGTGTACATTTTTATTACACATGTGAGTGGTTCAGACGCTGTAGTAGGGGAGTTTTATTAGACATATAAGTTGCATTTATAGTTTTAATATCCTGTTATTGAGGACTATGTGTATAAATGGTTAGTTGGTTTAGAACCAAATGTATTATCCTCATATGATGAATATAATATAATATAATATAATATAATATAATATAATATAATTATTATCATTATTATCATCATCATCATTATTATTATTATTTGTGTGTCAGGGTAAGCATCGTTACGTGGCATATGCGTATCATTTCATCCGTAACGCCAGGTAGTACATTTAACCAGTATACGATTAACATCTACGGTGTATATTAGTCGTTAAGTTGCTAATGTTAATATAGCACCATCTAAATTATTATCCAACTCAGTTAACCCCTGTATACTTTTGGGGATCGTTTAGGACTAAACTAGTATAAAAAAAACTCAAACGATATCAACAAACATCTTACCCGTACAACGTGGAATTCAAAACTAGACTATAATAAAGAATGCTCTTGATCAAAACGCAGTACTATCATCTTTCAATGAATGGCTGAGTTTATACATACATTAGTATAAAGGGTGAAGAGGCAATTAAAATGTTTTCAAGCCAAGATCTCCCATCGTGCTGGTTTAGTTCAAATAAACAAATCGACAGCGTTTTACTACTGGTTCATTTCCATCTCATTATCTGGGTCATGGCAACGCATCGTACATACGAGCGACTCACTTATTGTGGCTATCTACAAGATTAAATGGAATTATTTGTAATTATTTTATTATGTATAGAAATTCAGATGACAAATATGAGAAGAGCTCTCCAGGCACATAAATGAGTTTACCAGAAGGATGGGAAAGCATTTCATGATGGCAGCTCAAGAGCTGGAGGTCAACGTTTTAAAGACCCCGCTAATAAGTTATTAGAAAAAGAACATGTGATACGTTCGATGTCATAATCGATAATTTGTTTGTCCTTCAAAGATATTTCTCCTCATTGAGACTTGTAAATTTCTCACCTAGATTAAAACGCACATCGCAAGTGCGTGACTGTCACATTTTGATACATCAGATCATACAACGGCAAGTGCTTTTTGTTTGTTTGTTTTTGTTTGTTTGTTTGATTTTGTTGTACATCCCGCAAATCAGGTATATTTCCTATCAGGAAATGTATACATTACGTTCTAGTGGAAACAAACCCATCGACCAGTGGTGTGTGTCAGTTATGTATTTAACTAATGGCCACCCTCCTAGATTAGCAAAATACAAATACGTATTATTATTTTTTGCAGTGCTCTACTACAAGCAAATGATTACAGGAATACAGCATTATGTGATAGCGAAAATCGTCAAAGACGTGAACGGAAATAATAATAATTAGTCTCAGTGTAGGCTGTTCGGAACACCTGTTCTAGGCTTTCGGACCTGCTGAAAACACACAGGTGTTGGATATCGATGCCTAGATCTAAAAATACTTCGCCGACTTGAGATTGGCATCTCTGAGCTAAAATACCTGGTTACAACTCTCTCTCTCTCTCTCTCTCTCTCTCTCTCTCACACACACACACACACATACACATTTACATTTAAATTACGGCTCATTCAGATGAAACACGTTAGAATCCATACGAGAGTCATTGCATTGGACAGAAGAAGAAATATCTAGCGGAAGAAAATATCGGACTGCTACCCTGTCGTTAAACTAGTTGTTATATCGCAGATTCATCATCTAAAACGAGAAACCTCACCTCTGGCGTCTAGATTTGCATATAGATTTTAATATATGAACTTGCATCCATTCCAACACTTTGAATATCAAATGCAAAGCAATATAATCATGCATTTATCTACTACTCAGTTCAGTTTATTTGTTGTATCTTATTACAAAAAAAAGTTCTTTGAGTGCCAGAACTAAGAAATAAAGATTTTGAAAGTAGTAGCATATAATTCGTGTCCCTATGATGTTACCTTGTTTTCCTTTTTAGCTCTTTTTAAAATTTACGTTAATAATTAAATCTCCGGTGTCCATTTGTTATGCCACTATTCCGTCTTACATACATATGTCATATCGATCGTCTCTGTTATGAAGCCTGACATAAATAATTTTATACAGAAACACCCGAAGGTCATTTGATCCCGGCACGTGAAAGGTTCGTTTTCAGGAATGAAATTAAACTGGCACATTAGAGAGCTGTTTTGTATACAAAAAAGACCGAGGACACTCTAACTGCAAACAACAGTTAGCAAATTTCACTATGCGCTGTAGTGTCGCTAAATAAGCTACCTGCCGATTACTGTCCTAGTTTAGATATTATCCCTACGCCGACCAACTCCAAAGTCACGTCAGTATGTTAAGAGCAACAAATTAGTTCCAAACATGTGGCCCCATTACTTTGTTAAGTTTAATGACTTACTGAAGTCAGTCTAATACATCTCTTGGAAGTCTTTTTAAACTAAGCACAATTCTTTTTTTTTTAAAAGTGTGTTAATAGGTGTTTTTGCAAAGCGTAAAATTGACGATGCTTATTGGAGCACTTCCGTTGTCAAATCTTAATTTTCGGAGGTGCGTAGTTTTGCACGTTGTGTAGCTTTTCAGTTTCGTAGGTAAGTAAATTTTGATTGAAGTTCGAATTACGTAATGCCTATATAGAAGCAATCGTTTCCTTTATTTTCTTTTTTGTGTTTTACCTTCTCTTTTTTCCATAAAACACCACCGGAATTTGTGAAGTTTGTCGCTAAATTATGCTCAGTCGGAACACATCACTCTAAATAAATGCGATAAATTCTTTCTTAAGTTTTTCCTACCTAAGTTATATTAATGGACCTCAGAACGTTTAGCTTTTTGGATGCATATAAGAAGATATTATCAATATATTTAGAAGAGCTATCAGAGTTAGTGAATGTCAGACAAAGGTGTTTGTTACGCTCAACAAAACGTAGTAGCTATATTTGAAACCCGAGTTCGGGAAAAAATGGGCCTAATTTATTTGAGAAAACATAACTCAGGTCTTTGAAGGGTTAAAACTTACTAGCCGTTGTTGGTGCCTGTAACATTGTGAATTTTGCATATGTCATTGTAACACGTAGCAATAATAAATTGATGTATGAGATTTTTCATCGGGTTAAATTCGTGACTTGTTAAAAGATGCTAGTACTTGAGTATATCTGGTTGGGATTTGATTAATTATTAATGATTTCCGTTTGTTAACAATGTCGGGCGAAACTGGAAAGGGTTTGAAGATTGTGTTTTGATTATCGAAATGGCCAAGAGTTGAAATGTTGCAAAAGCAACTTTTGTACTGTTTGAAATATGTGTCATAAGTTGAAACATTGCAGAGATGTGTATAGAGAGGTAAGCCGGAAATGTAGAATTTTCCAACCCTTAAAGGGGTGTATGCTAATAATGGCTGCTAGATAAACGTAAGATCTGATTGGGTCGTTAATGGTTTGGAGTGTGTTTCTCAGGCGAAGTCTCGTGTTTTAAAAGTAACTTACTCAGCAAATCAAGCGGTCCAGTTTTTGCGCGAGGCGAAAAGGTCTTGACTACGGGGATGGGTGAGACCCTCGTAAAGGTTGTCCAAGGACGTGTAGTTGAGAGCCAAGAAGAGACACATATCCAGGGGTGTAAGGTAACGGCTCTGCTAAAGGAAAAGAGAGCGAACCTCAACGATAAAACGTACTGTGTCTTAATTTAATACACAATTTTTCTTTGATAGGAATCCTAAGATACGGGTTTGAGCTGATATGTCCTGAATGACATATGAATCATGTATGAGAGGAATTTATCATTATTGGGTTTGTAGGATGTTTCCTGCTGAGTAATTATTAGTTAGTAATAGTATAATATAAGCTAAGATGTTAATTTTGTTTTATTCGTTAAGCTAGGATGTGAAGTCTTTTAACATATGGATTGATTGCATTTATGTTTGAGCAGCGTTGCAGTTTGTCGGTTATTTTCTGATCAGCTTTGTGAGTGCATATATCCGACATTTACTTAAAGATATTAATTAATAATTCTGTTTGGTTGTTCACTAAAATAGGGAAATCATTCTGTCTCACACGTCTGAGGTGTTAGCTGGACTAACGGAAAACCCCAGATATTGATCCAATAAATAATGATGTTTTTATAATTTTAAATAGTTTAGTTATTATAATTTTAATTCCAACGTTAAATGTGAAACAAAGCTTCAATACAGCTATTCTCATTATCAGCGAGACTCGAGTTCACACATAACAGGATACAAAAGAGAAGATAATTACAATCGATTTTGTCCGTACTCTCACACTTGAGTTCACACAAAATTGGATGAGAAGATAAACACAATAGATTTTGGCGTACTCTCACACTAGAGTCCATATTTATTTTGGATACAAAAGAGAAGGTAACTACAATAGATTTTGGTTGTACTCTGACACTCGAGTCCACACATCACTGGATACAAAAGAGAAGATAATTAAATAGAGAGAAAAAATCAACAAAACAACAGAGAATCTGGCAAATGCTTTCTTGTTGTGAGAAAGTCTTTAAATGTAATACGGTGTGAAGGGGCAAATTTCTGGCGATCTATGAAGAACACATTAGTTTGAGGCCAAAGAACAATTAATTAGATTTATGGGGACAGGCGCATATCAAATCGCCATACTGCCATGATCGGTAATGTCTTTTCGAGGGGAGAATTTTATTCTTAGTTAAGCATTCGTTTATTTAGCCAACAGAAGACTGGTGGAGACAAAAGCTAACTTAGATTCCATAGTGTACATGTCAGAATTGAAAGATCGCAGCACACTGTTACTCAAACTACAAGGTCGTAAAGTTGACCACGACTTTGGCGCTTCTGGAAAAAGGCGGCAGATATATTTGATTCTGATTGGTCACGCTAAAAATGGGGCGTGTTTCAACACTAAATTTCCTAGTTTTAATATCGCCACATCGAATATTTTAATCAGTATAAGCTTTTCTGCAAGAGAAAACAAGTGTATGAAACAATGAGAGTAAATTTGGGAGAAATTCTCTAGTAAAACTGTCGAGGAAAACCGACAAACAAATTTGGCGGTAGAAGCGAGGAACGCTGAAAGCTCAAAGGTATCTGTGACAATTCCATGTAATTTGTTTATGTCATATATAATGCTCTGCTAAATTTATTTACTTATATTTGCATGAATCTATTTGCTACATTCGTATATTAATTTGCTTTATGAAGTATAATTGTGTTGAGTTTATGCATAGGAAGTCGTACATTAATCTCTAGATAAGTTTGATGAATTGTTTGAATTTGTCGTCTTGTTTGCATAATAATTAGGTTCTAAGAATTTCATGCATTACATTAGTTAATATGAGTTACGAGAATCCGTGTGAATTCACCGAATTTAAAAGATTTCACGTATGATTAAGGTTGAGTGTGTATTGACTGAAATGACATAGTAACTCATATAATGTATTCACTTGTGCTAATTGAGGCTGGCTCTGAACCGTTATGCCTCGTGTGGTGATAATGTGTGGTGTTAATGCGTTATGAATTAGCCATTAAACTAACTAGGGTCATTATAGGACATGTGGAGCCGACTGATCGCCTTAGCATCTGGTTAGCACCGATAGTAAGATCTGATAACGAGAGGGGGATAATGCAAGTCCCTGTTATCATATGCAACAGAAGATTTATGTTGTCTCTATTTATATTTTTAAAAGGGAGAAAATAAATCCTGTGATGTATTAACTCTGAGACGTATTTTGTGACGTATTATCTCTGAGACATATAGTGAGACGTATCATCCTGAGATCCACGTATCTGTGAATCTACGTGCCACACACAGAGTTGAGGATCGAAAGAGATAAGACAGAGGGAAGTCGAAGGAACAGCTACAGTGGAAGTGGAGTGAACCGGAGAAGCAGGTTATGCAATTGTACAAGGCGTTGACTTCGATTGTTCACTCGATTCTATGATGAACTAAATCTATCAGTAAAACAGATCGGCTACTTTATTTAAATATATTTGTGTTTTGTAATTCGGTGAAAGTTTTATTTCTAGTAGCAGAGTATATTCATGATGCAATGAATTCTCACAGTTGTTTTATGTAGTTGATTAAATTATTTGTTTACATGTACGGGGGCTCGTGTTGGTCTGTTCTATATATCTGCTCAGATCTCCATATATTCCACCTAGAAGTTTCACCACTTATATTTACTCGAACCGGGCAGTAATATCGAGGGTGGTCAACCTCTAGATAACGGGAACCAAACTAAGCGGACACCTTGAAAGAAGGTACAATCCGCCAACCCACAAACGTCTTGCAAGAAGAGGGGACTTTGTGCAAGGTTTCTACAAAGTGGACCGTGGGTCGCTTACATAGGTATTCCATAATGGCTGCACTCCCACTCCGTAATTTTTAAGTTAGTTATATAAATCACTTTGAATCACTTCAGGGCTTTAATTTACAATCTGCAATGAAAACAAAATTACTTAAGATCACAAAGCTTTGAATGGCTATTTGTAACAAATGATAATTATAGTTTCTCGTTTTCATGCCATTAATTATTATGTAATTTTGTTCTTTACATAGGGTAGGCAGAAGCATGCTGAACATTACATACCTTTAATTTACCAGTCAAACTATCGGGCTGAAGACTAAACACCATTGAGGGGTCTTCAACCGGAACCCAATTAAAATGATGTAATTTTACCTAAATTAAGGCCAGTATATTTTACTTGCTTACCCCTAAAGACTGTGACTAAAATTAGCAAATGTATCTGATAATGTCAATGCCAACCAGTATATTACCAAGCTTCCTCATAAAAAATAACAACTTTCATGAAGCAAGGTATTTGTATGTAAACTATCCAAGACGGCCAGCGATGGGAATCACATACTGTGGGTAAAACTGCTTAGCATTCAAATGACTATAAAAATAGGACTGGACTTCCGGCATAAATAAATCATGTCTAGAACTTATGCATTCCTAATATCACGATATTATCGTGTAAATGAACGAAATAGTTCTGACATCAGCGAATAGGAAGATCTTGTGTTTATATGTCAGGTATATTCTGCCACATTTGAATAATAATCGTTAGAAAAAATTGTAATCCAAAATCAAGCTCGTAACATTCTGCATGTATTTACAAGTAAATCCACAACCATTACAATTTATTGTTTAATGAGGTTTCGCTCTGAAATTTGATGCAGCATTATCTCATGACACTGTACAACTCTCACCCCAGCAATGGTCACTGTATAAATCAGTGCATGTGTTAGCGAAAATAAAAATCTCTTCATTTTCGAATGAAAACATCTTTTAATTTTGACAAAATACAATCTGAAGCACTATATATGCAATATCGATTTGTCAAGGTCTCTGTCCTTAACTTATTGTTAAAACATTTTTCTTTTTTTATCGATGAGTAATTCACATTGACAAAGAATGGATAAAACAAACTGATGAGATCAAAGGGTGTTTCATATATATATATATATATATATGTGTGTGTGTGTGTGTGTGTGTGTTTAGATATATTTCAAGGGCTAGCTGGAAACATTCTATATTGTCACGAGTGGCATCAGCACTCGTCACAATACCATGTTTTCACTGCACTCGTGAAATATTTTAAAATATTTCCATATGCCTTTTCAAAAACGATATATATCCAGTATGTCTGCCCCCAAATTAATGCTTCTTTGGAGACCAAACAATTATATGTGATACTCACGTTTGACTCTTTATGCTTTAGAGGACCTCCGTGTGTTTGTGAATGGCTTGAGCATGCATTTTTCATATATTTATAATTGTAAAATTTTACCAAGTCCTAAAATTGCATCATCTGAAGCAGAAAAATAAAAGTTACTATTTTGTATCTTCAGAAGGAACTACATATGTATTCATGCGAGTATGTGTAAACAACCATAAAATATAGTTCTAATAATTAATTCTTGGGGAATTATTTTTAAGCATTTTGTAATTATAATAAATAATTCTTGGGATATTATTTTTAAGCATTCTGTAATTATAATAATTGAACTTCATATATTACAGATATCACGAAGTTCTTAAAATATATTACACATTATGCGATAACAGCTTCGCTTCGTTATGGTTGTTTATGAAGTGTGCGATGGATTTTGAAGTTTCATGAATCCAGCAAAATATGAAGTTGCACTCTTAAAAAAATAAACGCATTAAAATAGGGTCTGGTTGAAAGAAGATACGTATTTGGGAACCTTATTATTACGAAACCTTTTTATCTCTGTCCGGAAAACTGCCTGCCTGAATGAACGATTTAATTCCATGTTAAAATGTATAGTTTTCCGCTGGTAAAACAGAATCAAACAATGCATCGAAGAAGAGAGCATACTATGCTTTACAGATCTTTAGATATGTTGTTATAACATTCCACGTGATAAAAAACAAAAAAAGAATACGGAAGTACATTTTAAAATAAATGTTAAACTAAAATGGCCTGCGCATTATTCAAACAAACAAGAAGTCTCTACGATGAGGCATATTCATTTTTGCTATTTTTTTAGCAACGGACAGTAGCGTACAATCATACGTCCATTGACAATATGCAGAAGAGGTATTTTACCTCGGCAAGACACACAGTTACGTAATAGTCAATCGAAATTAAGAGTGTTAGTCCATAAAATGGTGGTAGTATGGGTAGCAATTTTTCTGTTTTCAACAAAATGTCTTATACTTTTTTTAATAGTATAATGCGTACAAAGAAATATCATGGGACATAAACACTGCTCCCGTATCGGTCTTATCTTACGTTACTGACCACATATCTCTATTTGGCCATTTTTAGGACAATATATTGCATAATTTGGAAACCTTTACAGATCTTTGCATAAACCTTTCGTACAATGTTCATTTGTCAACAAAATGTCTACAAAACATCTTTCGGTGACATGCCCATTTGTAAAAAAAAATCTCCAAATCGTTTTTGGTTGGCTACTCCGTCTACAGTCAGACTATTGTACGATTTTGAAAATACGAAAATGTGATGCACACTTTAGAATTTATTGTACAAAGTGTACCAAACATGATTAATTGACTTAATATTCTTTAGCAGAAACAAACCTACGGATTCGGAATTCCAAAGATTGTGCTGGTTTTTATAAACAAGCACGGAAAGCATAGAATATGTCTCATTCATCAAATAGAAGAGACATTACCTTTCCTAAAACAAAAACAACAGGGGAAAGTGGTCACTAACATACATTGTAAGCATGTAATTAAAATGTAAGAATGGACTTTCATCTGAATGAGTACAGGCCTATTACAGTTAAAGAAGATCTGGCTAAGTTCCACATACGAAATGTTCAACAAAATAAGACTTTCATTAAAGTACTTACAGTAATACCACCAGACAGTGTGCCAGAGGGGCATTAGATACAGATTTATTGCGCCCCATTGTAACCTAATCTTTGCCGGTATCAGACTGGTATGTTGATGATGATGGAAGTTTGCTGCATGCTTATATGCAGACAAAACAGTGCAGAAACCAGTCGTAACACTACAAAGAGTGTTTAGACATTGCACCTTGTTAAAAAACGGAAGGAAGCCATAATCAGGTGCATCATTTATTTGCAATACTTTGGAACACCTCTGGCTGGAATCCACCTCGTCTGGTGGTCTCCTTCAACCAGACTTTCCCATGGTTGTGTGAGATCTTCTCCATGCGAAGGTCTGGTAAAAATGCCTGTCTCCTTCATCCAGACTCTCCCATGGCTGGGTGAGATCTCCTTCAACCAGACTCACGCGAGATTCCGAAAGATCTACGCTGACAGAGTCTAGTCACGGTCTCTTCCATTGGTTTTTACTGATCTGTGTCGCTTATTTTTTTTTTCCTTCTGTCCGAAAAGTACAGTATCTATAACGTTAAGATCATCAGCACTATTTGTGTACACGTTTTGAATGCAAATGTATTTAAAACGTAGTTTAAGGTGGAAGAGTGAATGGATGCCAAAGTGGGCAACGCGTGCCCCTTTTATGTTCTCAGTGAGCCAATGGGACTCTTACAATCTGCAAGAAGCAGTAACCTCTATTACGCATACATGTTTTATGTTGTCGGTTCAAAACAATCGAAACTATGAAAATGGTACATTTATGTGATTAGGAACTCTAAACTAAACCACCAAGCAATCAGCGATATTACCGTTTTTTGCTGAGTACTCGTTTTCAGCGTTACAGTCGTATATATAATGCTTTACCCACACTTTTCAGAACTCGTACTCGATCAGAATATATCGTTGCCTTAAGGCTGTTTTAGTCTCTGGAGCATCTAAATCCTAGGACATAGTCTCTGCTTATTGGCATACGAGTACATGGGTTGGATCCTACATTCTGTCTGTTATTATATTTTGAAATCCAATCTAAAACATTGAGGAAAAAAAAAAAGAACCAGACTGTAGACAGCGACTCGGATGTGTCTCATTGTGACGTCAGCGGTATGTTTAACATGTGCGTGAGCTACATTGTAACAATATCAGCCATATGCTGCATCGTTGCAAGTAAAGAAGTTCCGAATCTGCACTAGAGCTACTGTAGAGAAAAGATAACAGCGAATGTTATCTTAACTGAGTGTGAAACATTTATCAATACGTGTGGTTTTCTCCACCAAATTTACACGGTTGCGCAGTGGTCTTATCCTACACAAAAGGGATAACCCCACGCGTGGAGTTCGACCTTTAGATTTTGCTGACTACTGCCTCACACTTCCGGTGCTCGTGAGACAGCAAATAACTACAAACTGACACCTTTGAAAAAGTTACAAATTACGTACTTTTTACCCACTGTGCACAGTGCCTATGTGTCTCTAACAACCAATCACTGCGTTTCAGAGTAGAGTTTTAAAAATAGCCGTTATAGGAATGAGTATATCATAAATAGAAGATCTCAAATTGGTAATTATTTCATACTGAATTTATGAAAGGAGTTCAAGAAATGAGAGCGTTGGCGAGCAAAAGCTGGAAATAATTTAAATAGTTTCATAAATTTATTATTAAATCATTATCCATAAAAGATTGTGATTATCACATGGTTTTTATTTTAAAGGAAAGAGTTTAGAGGGAAAGAAGAAGGAATAATTTTCCGGACCATGCACATTTCATTTGTTGCGCGTAAATATAGTCCCAGACGCTAAATGAATTATCCGGACGATGCACATTTCATTTTGTTGCGCGTGAAAATAGTCCCCGACGCCAAATGAATTTGTAATTCGCATGTTCTATAACTAGTAACATTTAAATTTAAAATGGATTCTTTTTTTACAAATGATAATTCAATGAGCAACTGTTTTTTCAATCCAATAGAACATTTGACACGAATCAACATTTTAAAAAAAAAACTTGTTCTCCAATGAAAACTCCGGTGCATCATGTCGTTCACTCGAATTAGGTTAGACGAGCTATAATAGTTCACATCGATTGGGAGATTTACAATATTTCCACCTAAAGTGTGTCAAACATTCTGCTTAATAATCGTTCCATCTGTTGGGTATTCATGAGAAGGGATAATTACTTGATGCAGAAAATCCATATTTAATGTATTAGTGACCTGATATATACATTATTTTATCTGGAACAGTACCGTAGACATGGACATAGACACGTTTTATTTGGAACAGTACCGTGGACATGGACATAGACACGTTTTATTTGGAACAGTACCGTAGACATGGACATAGACACGTTTTATTTGGAACAGTACCGTAGACATGGACATAGACACGTTTTATTTGGTACAGTACCGTAGACATGGACATAGACACGTTTTATTTGGAACAGTACCGTAGACATGGACATAGACACGTTTTATTTGGAACAGTACCGTAGACATGGACATAGACACGTTTTATTTGGAACAGTACCGTAGACATGGACACAGACACGTTTTATTTGGAACAGTACCGTAGACATGGACACAGACACGTTTTATTTGGAACAGTACCGTAGACATGGACACAGACACGTTTTATTTGGAACAGTACCGTAGACATGGACACAGACACGTTTTATTTGGAACAGTACCGTAGACATGGACACAGACACGTTTTATTTGGAACAGTACCGTAGACATGGACACAGACACGTTTTATTTGGAACAGTACCGTAGACATGGACACAGACACGTTTTATTTGGAACAGTACCGTAGACATGGACACAGACACGTTTTATTTGGAACAGTACCGTAGACATGGACACAGACACGTTTTATTTGGAACAGTACCGTAGACATGGACACAGACACGTTTTATTTGGAACAGTACCGTAGACATGGACACAGACACGTTTTATTTGGAACAGTACCGTAGACATGGACACAGACACGTTTTATTTGGAACAGTACCGTAGACATGGACACAGACACGTTTTATTTGGAACAGTACCGTAGACATGGACACAGACACGTTTTATTTGGAACAGTACCGTAGACATGGACACAGACACGTTTTATTTGGAACAGTACCGTAGACATGGACACAGACACGTTTTATTTGGAACAGTACCGTAGACATGGACACAGACACGTTTTATTTGGAACAGTACCGTAGACATGGACACAGACACGTTTTATTTGGAACAGTACCGTAGACATGGACACAGACACGTTTTATTTGGAACAGTACCGTAGACATGGACACAGACACGTTTTATTTGGAACAGTACCGTAGACATGGACACAGACACGTTTTATTTGGAACAGTACCGTAGACATGGACACAGACACGTTTTATTTGGAACAGTACCGTAGACATGGACACAGACACGTTTTATTTGGAACAGTACCGTAGACATGGACACAGACACGTTTTATTTGGAACAGTACCGTAGACATGGACACAGACACGTTTTATTTGGAACAGTACCGTAGACATGGACACAGACACGTTTTATTTGGAACAGTACCGTAGACATGGACACAGACACGTTTTATTTGGAACAGTACCGTAGACATGGACACAGACACGTTTTATTTGGAACAGTACCGTAGACATGGACACAGACACGTTTTATTTGGAACAGTACCGTAGACATGGACACAGACACGTTTTATTTGGAACAGTACCGTAGACATGGACACAGACACGTTTTATTTGGAACAGTACCGTAGACATGGACACAGACACGTTTTATTTGGAACAGTACCGTAGACATGGACACAGACACGTTTTATTTGGAACAGTACCGTAGACATGGACACAGACACGTTTTATTTGGAACAGTACCGTAGACATGGACACAGACACGTTTTATTTGGAACAGTACCGTAGACATGGACACAGACACGTTTTATTTGGAACAGTACCGTAGACATGGACACAGACACGTTTTATTTGGAACAGTACCGTAGACATGGACACAGACACGTTTTATTTGGAACAGTACCGTAGACATGGACACAGACACGTTTTATTTGGAACAGTACCGTAGACATGGACACAGACACGTTTTATTTGGAACAGTACCGTAGACATGGACACAGACACGTTTTATTTGGAACAGTACCGTAGACATGGACACAGACACGTTTTATTTGGAACAGTACCGTAGACATGGACACAGACACGTTTTATTTGGAACAGTACCGTAGACATGGACACAGACACGTTTTATTTGGAACAGTACCGTAGACATGGACACAGACACGTTTTATTTGGAACAGTACCGTAGACATGGACACAGACACGTTTCATTTGGAACAGTACCGTAGACATGGACACAGACACGTTTCATTTGGAACAGTACCGTAGACATGGACACAGACACGTTTCATTTGGAACAGTACCGTAGACATGGACACAGACACGTTTCATTTGGAACAGTACCGTAGACATGGACACAGACACGTTTTATTTGGAACAGTACCGTAGACATGGACACAGACACATTTTATTTGGAACAGTACCGTAGACATGGACACAGACACATTTATTTAGAACAGTACCGTAGACATGGACATAGACACGTTTTATTTGGAACAGTACCGTAGACATGGACATAGACACATTTTATTTAGAGTCGGAACTGCACCACATGATAAGAACCATTAGCTCGTTGGAGGTATTTTACCGCGAAATTTTTTTTTATGTGGTTGGAGAATTTTGTCAGTTGGAAAACTGGGAAATGTCCATATTCCTTCTCTAAACTGGGTTGAGTTTATTTACTCCTATAGTTAACGTTTAAATTACGCTTGTTATAGGCTGTGTTACGTATTACAGGTCCTAGCCCACACCCACCTCAACGCTGCCCTCAGCCCATTGATCCATACCGTTAATTTTATTTGTAACGAGCCCTTGAGGGATAAATTGGCCATATTCTAACAGACATGACCTCTTTTCCCAATGCTCTTTGGGCAATCGATTCGAAAAATGGCCGCCAAAATGTCAATAGTAGTAGTTTTTATTAAAAAAAAGTTCCAGAAGGCGGGGTGTTAGGAATATTTCCACGGTCGCAGCCAATCAGTAAAAAGAATACAGTGCAAGAATTGCATAGGCTTATTTGGTCCAATCAGATTTACATAAAGTGTTATGTTAACATAACAAAAACTATTAAGCTGAACACTGTTGCGTATAGGCGCTGAAACAAAGTAACGGGACAAATTAAGACCCAATAAGCATTACATTTTTCAAAATATAAATTTATTTTTCCTAAAATATAAAATCAAACAAAGTGAAAGAATTAAAAGTAACTAACAGTGTATGAATTCTTAAAATATTATCCTATATTGTAGTATCAGTTTCACATTAACCCGGAATATATCCAAAAGTATTCCGAATGAAGATTATAATGTGCTTATATACTATGCATGCATCACTGAAGAATCACGGTTCTAATATTCTAAAATATTGTACTTCAAAGTAAATTGCTCGAAACTAACGTATCACTAAAATCCATGAAACTTTCACATAATCTGACAGAATTATTTAAATGTTCAAGTCCCTGAATTATTTCGTGTAATCCTCGAGTTACTGTCTGTTTTAGAATAGATGTTTTTCCACTCTGCTAATCCAATGAACAAATTATAAATAAATCACGATTTCCTCTCTCTCTCTTATAAAACTGGCATAAAACTGTAAAATAATAACGCGGTGCTTGTATTATCTTATATAGTTTGAAGGTGCGCACTAAATCAACCCAACTAGAATCACAGAAAATAAAATATTCACCAGTATTTAAATCATATTATTATGATCTAAGCTTCTCAAACTTTTAAACAAACGAACAACTAAGGCGTGCATGATATTTCTACAGGACAAACGCGTATACGCTCTTCACAGTTTCGTAGTTTGAAAAAGGAGCGGTCATCTAAATAAAAAGTGAATCATGATTTTTTAATAATAGGATCATGTGTAATTTAAAGCAAATCCAGGAATGTTTATGCAAGCGTGAGTAAATTTTATTCAACAGATCAACATGTATCATTTTCTGCAGATACGTAGCTAAGTATGCTTACAACTTGGTTGAGAATGATACTATAGCGTAATATCAACGAGAAATCAAAGTCTTTAACGTTACGTGATAAATGAACATTAAACTCGCTTCGATATGACATCAGATTTATAGAATTTGTCAGAAAATTGAACATGCCGCTTGCTGCATAAATGTCATATGAAATTAACACTTGTTTAAGATCAGTTTAGTAAGTATATTTATTTTATGCTAGTCCGTCAATTACTGGATTTTCCAATTGAAATAATTTGCATAATTCACTCCATAAATTGCATTTCTTCACTTTAGATTTTTTTTTCTCACTAGATGGTTGTCGATCGCTAGGCACGTTGGTAACACCTCGATTTGTCACGCAAAAGAACAACGTTTGAATCGTACTATGAACTTAATTTTGTTTACAATTTCTTCTCCCATATATGTGCTTTCTTATATCTTTTAGAAACAAAATTATGCTGCCACTCAAATTTTCTGTGCAAATGTATACAAAAAGCAAATAAAACATAAAAGGTAAACAGCTGATATTACCGTACGAAATCTACTATTTCAGTCTGGTATACAGTTTAGCTAGCCAGTACGTTTGAGCATACCATGAAAGGAAAATTTGCTTCTTCCGAGTGAATAAGGGACATATTTTATCGAGTGTTGGATGGCTTCGCCACTTGTCAAAATACTCCAACATTCTCAATCCGTCAAACTACTGGCTACCCCCCCCCCCATGAAATATATATATATATATATATATATATATATATATATATATATATATATATATATATATATATATATATACAATTATTCACTCAGTACAAGCAGACATCATATAATATCATTCATAGATAATATATAATGATTTTGAAAGAAATTATCATTCAGTGACAATGAACAAGATTTTAAAGTATTAAGAATGTGTAATAAAATAACAGGTGATATTCACACTATTAAAATAAAGCAATATTTCTATTGTCTGCATTACTGAAGCACAATCGAACTTTCCAGTTTGTTAGAGGTTATACCCATCAAATCTTCATTTGATAGCAAGCTGAACCTAACAAGATAATTAAACTGAATTCCGTGCACTTAAGATGAAATCGTTGAGTTCTTTGCACATGGAGATTATCAGTCTAGAGGGGAGAATACACATTTTATAATACTGTTATGCAGTGTCTATTTGATGTTGTAACAATTATGAAGGTTAGAGAGCTTACTCCAGCGGAGTTGGCAAAGTGTTCTTGATTGCATTTTCTCACTTCGCGCAGTAGCGTATTAACGGGGGGGGGGGGGCGGGGGGAGCGGACGGCTTGCCCCAGGCGCCAGAGGTCTTGGGGCCCCAAAACGCCCTCATGGTCACCCCTGGCACCATTGACCCTAAATACGCCACTGACTTTGCGTTTGTGTGGTTGTGTGGGTCCAAAGGTATTATTGAAGTACCCTTGCAATTTTGACTATTAGAGTACATACTTACTGAATAACGTTAAACATGGCCTAAAAGTTTTCACACACACGGACACACAGACACACACACGGACACACACACACGGACACACAGACACACACACACGGACACACACACACACACAAAAACACACAGACACACACACACACGTACACACACATGTATATCTAGATGTTCATACTCTAAAGGACTCACGGTGCTAATGAATGATAATGACATATGGGATCCCTTCAAGAAATGGTTCAACATAAAACAGTAGTCAGAATTGGTTGAAATAATGAAAGTAAGTTGTTTAAAAAGAATATTTTGAGAGTTAATCCTAGTTGTAACTGAACAAAGAATAAAGACAATGTATGATTTTTCAAATTTTAGTCCTTCTAAAAAACTCGAGTTTGGAAAAGTCATTACTGAAATTAGTACATGACTCTTTGGAGCGTAACTGAAAGCACACGTTTCAAACACATGTTAATCCAGAAAAAGTCGACTGCTCATATGTTTTTTTTCTGCACAGAAGATGCTATCTAGTATACACCTATACTGATAAAGATAGGTTGTACCATGAGCATTCAAAAATTTAAAGTTACTGAATTTTTTATATCATGGATTTTTTTCCTTTGTGATATTGCCTGTAGATCGCTAAAGCCAAATGGTAAACTGCCTCAACGCTGCCATAAAGCTAAATGTTAAACTGTCTCAAAACAATAGCAGCCTTGCAGGCCGCAATGGCTTTCATGCACTGTGTTATTAATTTGGACAATATCTACACATTTCTAGCCCCCTGCTTACGCAGATATCAGATATCAAGTTTTTTTTCTGTGCTTTTCTGGCGAATCTGAATGTTTCACAGAGCATATTTAGACCAGTATTAGAACATATCAGATATACACATTTTTCAAGTCTAATCAGGCTATCGAATTTATCGTTTTTGCTAGTCAAGTAAATGTGTGGATATATGGTATATTTATTATATATATATTTATTGAGGCGATACGCCAGACGCATGATTCCAGGTACACATAAGCAAAACATGATTAGGTCATAATATGTAAACTTCGGAGGAAGACTTACGATGTAACAAAGTAAAATGGGTTTCTCATGAGCTTAGATGTCCAAGACATTAAACATCACTTCCGGTCCCAAATGTCACGGTTAATTATTAATTTTACTTTAAGAAAATTTAGTTCTAATACTTCTGAACCTGAAGTAGTTTGACGAGAATGGCTCGGGCTGCAGTATTAGCATGGACTCTTTTAGACGAATATTCTAATCATATGATAGTTATTACATGTAGTATTTCACTAGGTTCTCTCATGGTCCTCCGTCATAAAGAACAATCTTGCTTAAATAATGCTTACAGTCATCAAAACGGCTTTAAAGGACGTTCCAAAGCAGTTTTGAGAAGACGTTCCAATGTAGCTTTGAGGGGATATTGCAAAGTAGTTTTGATAAGGATGCCCCGAAGTAGCTTTTAGAGGACTTCCAAAGTAGCTCTGAGGAGATGTTCGAAAGTAGTTTGGAAAGAACGTTCCAAAGTAACTTTGAGAGGACTTCCCGAAGTAGTTTTGAGGGTATATTCCAAAGTAGCTTTGAGGGATGTTCCAAAGTGGCTTTGAGGGGACATCCAAAGTAGCTTTGAGAGGACTTCCAAAGTAGCTTAGAAAGGATGTCCCAAAGTAGTTCCAAGCCCGAAAAAGTTTTAGACTGCTAAGAAATATTTGCCTCTACAGTGCATCATAGTATGTTATTGTAAGAAGTAAAACATCTATAAATGGGGTACATGAATACTACAATCAATAATTTTAACATACGGTCAACACTGTGCTACACGTCCGTTTCCGGTAGATGAAAATATATGATTTACTCGGGTCTTTGCATTCATCTTGCATAAAATTATCATATGATGCTATCGCAGGATATATCAGAGGTAATCTTGAAAACTCGAGGGTCTTACTTTCAACACGTTACTTGCAATACATGGCTAAGAACACAAATAGCGGGCAGGGATGATTGTAATCACTCTCAAAAATCAAAGGCTGAAATGAATAAAAACCATTCATACTCGAATGAATCAACTAGAGGTATTTGATTTGTTGAATGCCAGTGATGGCGTTCTAGATAGTCAAATTATGGATTAATGAATTTACAGAATGCTGACAGCCTACTATGCACCCCTTTGAATCATTAACATACATTTAATAATTAACATTTTCCATCGTCATCATAATTAAACCATCCTATCACAAGTTCTCAGGTTCTGTATTCATACAACAATACTAAGCAGATATAAATAAGCTAAGTTTTTCATGTTTGTAATTTTCTTTTCTTTTCTTATAAATGTCTAAATATCAGCTATGTATGAAATATATATGGACGAATAAAAACAGTTAATGTGTTTCATAGTTGTTTATTAATTTAGAACAAAAAATAGCATGAGGGATACTGAAACGTAAAAAGAGTGAAATAACCTTGCGATTACAACATATATTGACATTGTATAATATAAAATACACCATCGAAGAACACACCAAAGACGATGAGAGTTCAATAAAAAGACAAAAACAGAAAATGGCGACTGTATTGGCGACTCCCCAAAAACGCACAGGGAACAAGGAAAGGAGAGGACGTGTATAATCATGAAGATCGGGAATAGTCTTTGAACGGCAATCAAAAAGCATCAATCATACCATTCTAATACGTTTAAGTCAAGTAGAGAAAGAAACGTCAGAGATAATTCGCCTCCAATGAGAACTATAAGCGAAATAATTGTGTTCACATGGCACAAGCTAAGCTAAGTTAAGCTAAGCTAAGCAAAGCAAAGCAAAGCAAAGCAAAGCTAATCTAAGCTAAGCTAAGCTAAGCTAAGCTAAGCTAAGCTAAGCTAAGCAAAGCAAAGCAAAGATAAGATAAGATAAGATAAGCAAAGCTAAGCTAAGCTAAGCTAAGCTAAGATAAGATAAAAATTCTTTATTTCAGACTACATAGTCCATACATCTAAATTAAAATATAGATATAGAGTAAAAACACTGTAAACATAAAAGAAAACAAATATCATACATACAAGTATACAGATACATCTACACAATATGACGGCGGAAGGAGACAAAGTTACACTAGAACTATTGTCGGCCTTTTCTATCGCAATAGCATTCTGCAATATCGCCGCTATGTAAGCCCCACTGCTATCTGACGATTTACTATTCATGTTTCATTTTATCCCGACGCCGACGAACTCGGAGGTTACGGAACAAAATTAGTTCCAAAGACAAAATTAGTTCGAAAGACCTTACCCCATTACCTTGTTTATTTTCATGAGTTGCCAATGTCAGACTAATACATCTCTTGGTTTTTAATTTAAACTAAGCACAATTCTTGGTAAAAGAAATGTTACCGTTTGTTTCTGTAAAATTGCCTATGCTTATCGGAGCACTTCTGTCGTAAAATCTTCAGTTTCGGAGGTGCGTAGTTTTTCAGATTGTTCAGCTCTTCGGTTTCGGAGGTAAGTAAATGTTGCATGTAGTCTGCAATCCCATTATGCCTAAATAGTAGTGATCTTGTTTTGAAAAAAACACATTGAAACTTATGAAGTTTTTTTTGTCGTAATATTCTGTGCTGCACTCACTCTGCCTGAGGTGAATCAACAAACCCATTAATAGCAGGATGTACAAATTGTATTGAGTCTCACGTGTACTAATCAGCCATACCTGGGAGCGACGAAAAATTACTAACGGAAAGCTGTATAACAGTTTATTTTCTAGTTTATCCAACTTTAAATATATCAGTGAAAAATTCTGCTTGCGGCAGTTTATTTCTTGTACAGAACCGGACCTAGTGGGATGGGTGAACTGTGCCAGATACACTGTAGTAGTGTTGTAATGGGCGGTTTAGATTTTAGTAGCTGCGATAGGTCAGCTTTCTTTCGACCCATGACTTTACTCTCGAATCACACACAAATGCATAATTCAAGCAAGTGTATATAACCCCGTGGTGACCCTTTTCTTCTATATATATATATATATATATATATATATATATATATATATATATATATATATATATATATATATATATATATATATATATATAGAGAGAGAGAGAGAGAGAGAGAGAGAGAGAGAGAGAGAGCACACGAGTGTTACGATATTTGATAAACTTGGAGTGTCTGAAGTTTTGTTTGTGGCTAAACGATCATCAAGAATCCGCCGAAGAATTTTTGCTTCTCATCGACAACCATCAAGCCGTACGTGCACTGTAGTCGTACATGGGCCGACATCAAAATATCGAGACGAGTCTGCAGATTTCTTAGCACGATGTGCCCGACTGATTACTTTTCGTTGGAGCAAAGGAATTGCTTAAATAATATCTGCTAGACATGTGCTTTAATGCACGTGTACGTGTGCCCATGCGACTAAGGAAAACTCATAAAATTTTATGATTTTTAATTGGATCTGTAACGTTTTGAAATAGTAATATCCTATGAAGAAGTAAAGGTTGACCTTAACCCAAAGCAGCTTGAGAAAATTAAAAGCCCAATACGAAACAATTGCGATGTGACATCAAGAGTTTCTCCAATAAAGTTAACTTTAAATGTCACCGTGTGGTTGACCCAAACACACCTTAATCATCTTAATGCGTCCTAACAACAACTACCTCGGTGATGATGATATTATATAAGTCAGATGTGACACAAATGCAAAAGTTCGGTCGAATATTTCCATTCCTCCCGGCAGTTTCAGTGATGTTAGCTATTGCGGCTCATGCGGCTGCAAAAGCAGCTGCATTAGAGGTTGTTGGAATTGCATCCCGGACGGTTTTGAGAAAGGTTGGTATGAAATTAAAGACTGGTATATCGATTGCACTTATCACTATGACGACGATGTGATGCTACACAAAACAATATGTGGATGAGCAGATCGCAGACGTGCCTTCGCCACCCCGCGTAGTAACTTCCTGTAGCATATTCAAAAGCATATTAACCAGCGAAGGAGAAGGAAAGAAAGACAACTAAACAAATGACCGACTTGTTTTTCTGCGCTGCCTGGGAGGGTTTTAACGCATCTAAATCTCACCTTAAAGGTGCGCGAACCTGGATCATATTTATTCATCATCGTCGGTGTTTGCTTTTAGATTTGATTTGTCGTTAATATAAGAATACGAATATGTTAAACCAACATTGACTCAACTGAGAAAATTAAGATATCAACTGTTGTTCAATACGAACGCATTTGTTCGTGAAGAAGTTTAAGGATGAAGACGAGAACGATTATTTCAGACGCCATTCAATGGCGTAATTTGTTTCTCTATGAAGGTGGTGTCAGTCCCACAGAATATAAAATCGCCGAGACCTTAATATTCCTCAGACAGAGACTTTCTATAATTGTATATCAGTTGTGCCTGGAAAAACGAGTGATTGCTCAGAAAAGCGTTTGCATGTTGCGCCCACACGTGATATGTCCGGATAGGGTCTGCCTCTAGAACAATTATAATGCGCGATAACATTATACATAAAAGAATTACAATGGATTACCAATGTTACCGACACCAGGAAATATTCAAAACAGTGCAACAAATGCGAGATGAAACCAAGTGGACCGCAGTAATAGTGAAATCTAAACACGTCCGTCTTGTCGCCGATGCAATTTGCGTGATAGTCGCGAAAACCACAGTTAGTCCCTGTGTAGCGGGAATTGCAACCACATCGACTATTATATTGATACTAACTGGTATCGCGAGCGGCGCTGATTAAATAATTTCGATGCGATTACATTCACAAATACGTGTTTATTCATAACGTCTCGCAGCAGAAAACAGTGTCAGTACGATTAATAAACTATTCCCGATGACTATCAAGGATAAAATAATTTGCATGGCTGAGTTCGAAACTATTGATGGAAATGGAAAACCACCGGCGAATTTAGCGCACGGATATGAAACCGAAGCGATAGTCACCAAAAACGTGTAGTGGATTTGCATACAATGAAAATCTAGTAACTGTTTGCCAGTGTATCAGTTTGTCAGTGCATTCACCTGACTGCGGTACAGAGTATTGTAGCTTCACTTGCGATAACACGGGAAAAAGGCTGAACACAGGTTTGTATTCACTTACTCGATCCATTCACTCGCGTGTGATTCGAGTGTTGTTAGATCGCGGAGTATAGAAGGACTTGATCTATCTCACCTATCAAATTCCAAAACACCAGTGGTAACACTACTACTGTTTTACACAGATGAACCATTTTGGCTCCGTGAACTGTGTTAGATACACTGTTTTACAGAGGTTAACCTTCTGGCTTGCTAAACAAACCAGATACACTGTTTATACAACTTATTTTCAAATTATTTTTCTGTAATCTCATTACGATGTGTTACAAAGAACCGACTGCACTCATGTACAAGATCCATCGAACTCAAACTTCTTGTTAACACCCAAATATACTGTCGCATAATGCGTCGGTAGATTTTGCTCTATATTTTTATTAGGCTTATTCAGTTGAACGAACAATATAGACCCTGATATGTTGGCGCATCATGCTACAACAGGTCAGGGTCTATGTTTTCTGCAATTGGACCAGACTAATACGCGAGTACATATGATATTTTATTTATATAAAAAGTCATGATGGATGCAGTGTAGTTATTGATAAAAAAAGATGTTTTAATAACTATTTCTCTTCTGTCCTGATCCAAACTTTAGCTCATTGCTATGCCAGTTGGGTACATTGCATCAAATTTGATAGAAACAAAATTCTTTTCGAACGTAAAAATGTAATGTATCTGTAAAAAGAATTGAGAGGGTACCGTGTACAATCTACTAAGAGCACATGCACTTCATCCAGTTATATTCATTGCAAGAGCTAGTACCATAAGTACATGTGTCATTTTTATATCAAAGGTGAACTATTCGTTAAGGAATTAGTAATATTCAGGATCCACTCGCCCGGTGTTATAAATCAGGCGTATATCGACAGATTCTGAATAGTGAACAACTGAGAAACGAAATCGACGGGTCTAACTGATTGTGTCTTCTAATTCTTTGTTTATCTACTAGTGTTTTGAAATAAAAAGTATTTTAATAGTTTCTACGTTATTGACCCCTTATGTCGGGCATGTGCATCGTATATACCGTGTATATTCGTGGAGACATAATGGACCACTTATGTCGGGCATGCGCGTCGTAGATACTGTGTATATGATTGGAAAGAAAAGCTTCAACATATTCTGAAATACACTCTTGTCTCAGGGATGGCACGTGCAGGAGCATGGCAAAATATGATGGATTATGGGTCAGTATAAGTGAAGTGAAAAACAAAACGAAACAAAACATACAAACAAACTAATAACAAGACACCCAACTAATAATGAAATACTATTCAGATATTAAAGAGAGTAAAAAGAAATTGAAATACAAATACTCACAGCGTTAAAAGTCCTTCAAACGTTGCTATTTGAGCACTTGTTCAGGAAACAAAACATCACTGAAGTATGAAAACTGACAAGTTTACTTAAAACTCAAACTCAGAATTTTTTTTCTTTTTTACTTCAAAACTCATACAAGTTCCAAATCCTGATTAAATTACAACTCAGACATACAGAAGAAATGGTCTGAATAATTGTTGGATAACGTTTTTTTTTTTCCATGGGCAACAAATTTATTTAATTTTTCATTCATTTTTGTTATTTACAAAAATATTTGTGCTGGCCTCAATTATTATATAGAAAGCTACGGTTGAGTGCGTGCTTAACTTTAGAGTGCCACGGTTGAGTGCGTGCTTAACTTAGGTGTTTTGGATATACGATGGAGACACTGCTGTATAATTTTCAGTAATTATTTCAGGTTGTTTACATTTTTGTTTACTGTAATTTATCTGAGGAACAAACTTTTCAGTTCATAACACTTAGTCTTCATTATCTTGGCATCTAAATGAAATGGTTCATCGTCATACACATTGATATTATTCTTTATAATCTCCAATCTTAATCATCAACCATGCTGAAAAAAACTACATTACAGTGAAAGGTTTAAACGTCAAATTAAGAACTGGAGCACCACTGATATCTGTGACCTCAAGACAAATGTAGGACCGGAACACCACTGTATTTTGTGATCTGAAGACAAAGCTAGGATTGGAACACAACCGTAATTTGTAATTTCAAAAGAACACAAAGGTTTCATATTGGTGCTGTACTATAACATAACAACCAAAGTTTTGAAAAGCCAGAAGCAGTTATTTCTTTCAAGGCTTAATTTCAATATATCTCAAGTTGTAAACTACACTCAGTCAGAAAATAAGATTCCGTACCGAGAATTATAGTATCCTATGTGCAGGATTAACGGGTTACCTTGCTTTGTGACTTTGTAAAACCATTAATGTTGTTATTTTCGGTGAAATTCATGTCACGATTGAAATCATGCATCAATTCCGTTTTTACCTACTCACTTGAATAGACCTCATATTGGTTACAATTTATAAACAAAAGACAAACATCAATCGAAGAGATGTTTAAGTCATATTCTTTTACAAGCTTATAGGGAATGTCATCTTTGGTCATCTTATTTATTATAGACTTTAACATTGCACTGTCATCTTATTCATTATTCATTCTTTAGTTGACTCGTGGCATAAGCTTGTTAACATTTACTTCGCATGGTCAGTTAGTGGAACTTTCAAACCGATAAACGAGACAAGCGAACATTCTATATCTTGAACAGGTTTGTACAAACTAAAATTATTTTGTTTATGATACAAACCATGCACACTAGATTACAAGTCGAGTACAACTGCAAACTGCACTGACCCAGATCTTCAGTTTCATAATGCGTCACGAAATCTGGGTCTGTTCAATTTGTGAGGAGTAATTAGTTGAACAAACGACACAGACTAAATGGCAGATCAGGGTCTACAGTATCTGCAGTTGGACTCGACGTCCAAGCTATTATATTTGTATAAACTGCATTAAAGTCCATGGGTCTTTGTGCATGTAGCTAGTCCCATTATTCTAATGATAACTGAGATCGGGTTGTACACAGCAGTACACAATCCTCGAACGATATCTCGATATCAGTTGTATTTAGACATGTGGACTGAACACTAATACAAACAACAATCAGTCTAGACCCCATGTTTATATAAGAAGGAGGGCCAAGTTGTAACAATTCAGCACTTGAGTTCTACCACCTGCAATCATCTGTGAATTATGTTCCTTTTGTTGCTAATGGATACTGGTTGAATATAAAATCTGCCAAGATCTACCTTGTATATGGTAAAATAGTTTGCGATCGAGAACACAGAGGCAATTAATACAAAATTTTACTCAATGATGACCATATGCGAAAACGTAAGAAATATCCCGGCAAGTAATTTTGCTCACCAAAGTTTCAATCAATGCATGAAGGAATATACCTTCTAAATTCGATTTTAACTTCTCACATGAAGATCTATATAAATTTACCTTCTAAATTCGATTTTAGCTTATCACCTGAAGATTTATATAAAGTAATCTTGTAAATTCAATTTTGACTTAACACCTGAAGATCTATATAAAGTTACTGTGTAAATTTGATTTAGAATTATCAGTTGAGGATATATATACAGTTACAAATTCGATTTCGACTTATCACTGAAGATCTATATAATGTTACCGTGTAAATTTTCGATTTCGACTTATCACCTGAAGATATGTTGTAGAATAGTGAAATGAGTTTAAAATAATAACTGAAACAAAATTTTAAAATTGTATACCTTGCAACGTTTTATAATTGTATACATAGGAATCCTTTAGTTCTTGAAAAAAAAAACAGCGTAGGGTCTCGTCAAGTTCTGGAAATTTTCATCAGAAGTAAAATAAAATGCTTTTGATAAAAAATAAGGATATAATGACATGTTATTTATCCTTCACGATTACGGCATGTTTAGAGAATAATTAATTGTTCCAAACCTATCAATAAAAAGATATTACAAAATCGAAAATAAATTTAACTGTTTTGTGAAACTGCTATCTGCACATACATTGTTTCAATCAATACTTCAGCTGAATGTTCAACAACATGACCGAAACAAGTTGCAGAATACATTCGAAGGCATCTCTTGTTTTTTTTTTTAAATTTTAGTTTGCTACACAAATCAGGGATCCTTATACATGATCTACTACACTCACGACATGAGTGTCCTTTTGTTGATCGTCATGTAATGCCTTTCGTCCATAAACCTAGACATGACAATGCATTACTCTTCTGGATAATAAATGTAGCATGGCCTTGTCATCATCAGATGTATAGGGTCCCATTCCCGGAGTGAGATTTAATTACGTTTGTTTTGTAGAATCCATGGCACGACCCTGTAACAATACCAGTAGGGTATGGAGTACTCTAATTTGTGACGTAAACCACTTATAAAAAATTATATTAATCCTGCTCTTCTACTATCACAATTGAGAAATGAAGAGCTGGTCCTAATGTTATTCCTCAGGAGAGAGATCCATACATCATCATTCTGTGACCCAATTTCATGTAATTTCTTCCAAACCGGGCCCTTTTCAAATGTTTGCCGAGTAATCTTATTCAAACAATCAAGGATCTTAAAAGCTCTTGGATCTGAGCGGTATAGAGATTTGGTATCCACTATTAATTTGTCACTATTCTCCAATTAAAGCGTAGCCTGCCTGTACGTTTAAAAACTAACGACTAATCTTTATCACGTACGTTTTCCATTAATAAAAGAACAACAATAGTTTTGTTCTTGTTACTGAAGAAAAGCCATTCGTGCTTCATGCCTATTTTTTGATAGTTTGGAAGACTTATTTAATGAAGTGATATATATATATATATATATATATATATATATATATATATATATATATATATATATATATATATATGTGTGTGTGTGTGTGTGTGTGTGTGTGTGTGTGTGTTCTTTCGCGCATGTAAGGATAAATGGAATATAGGCCTATAGCACACCATGGAATTTATCAGTTTATTACTTATAATTTGCATATGCCTTGATTTATGGAACATGAACCAATGTCAGCTGGATTTTCGTCATAAATATAAGTTTAAATAAAATTTTAAAAGAGAATACACATTATTAGAAGATGAAAGAGCAATGCATTATTTTTTTAGAAGTGTTAAACGAGCTCTTCTGGATTTGTGGATACAGCGAACTTGTTTAAGATTTCAACTACAAAGTTTGACTATTTGAAGCCACTCATTAAGGTGAACGTATAACTTGTTTTCTTCCATCCATTTGTGGAAAGCAAAACGGTCAGAAAACTAGAACGCTTAACTGTCCTCTAATGGTTTTTAAAAAATGGTTTTTTTTGTTCAATAGAAAATCGAAGCTTCAATGATATTTTATTATTCAAAATCAGTTCGATAGCTCACATATCATTAAGTAAAAGTTTATCAGAATTGACCTAATAAACTTGTGACATAATAGGCACAAGTTAGAGCAAGAGTGTACTTATATAGTCATCGATCTCCTACTGAGTTCTTATAGTCATCGATCTCATATTGAGTACTTATAGTCATCGATCTCCTACTGAGTACTTATACATACATCGATCTTATGGTGAGTACTTATACAGATATGGATCTCCTAATGAGTACTCATACAGTCATGGATCTCCTACTGAGTACTTATTCAGTCATGGATCTCCTACCGAGTACTCATACCGTCATGGATCTCCTACTGAGGACTTATATAGTCATCTATCTCCTACTGAGTACTTATACAGTCATCGATCTCCTACTGAGATCTTATAGTCATCGATCTCATATTGAGTGCTTATACAAACATCGATCTCCTACTGAGTACTTATACAGACATCGATCTCCTACTGAGCACTTATACAGACATCGATCTACTACTGAGTACTTATACATACAGCGATCTCCTACTGAGTACTTATACATACATCGATCTCTTACTGAGTATTTATACAGACATCGATCTCCTACTGAGCATTTATAAAGACATCGATCTCCTGGTGAGTACTTACACAGACATCGATCTGAAGACACGGCAATATGGATGCTTTTATAGTCGTCGTCGTCCACGTCAGCTTAATGCTAAAGCCATTAGTTAAAAAAATGCACGTACGAATTTGATGACCTTTACTACACTTAATATGTTGGGAGTTGGAGTCTTGCTTATTCAAATCATTGGTGGCGCTCTACAGTTTCGTATTTTGCATGGGGTTAGAATTTTAAAGAAAAAAGACTTTCCCCGGCTTTCCTTACTGGTTATACTGGCTATTTAAAAAAAGACCTTGTCTGTCTTATGTATTGTTAAAGAACCTTTACGTCCCTTTATTTTGGTGTATGATTGATGGGTGTAATATGGGTTATAGCGTCTACAGCTTGGCCTTACTCCAGATGTGCACCTTTAAAAAAAAGTGCTAGCTCCACCTTGTCATTTTCACTTCCTTAACTTCAGAGGTAAATTGCATGAAAAAGAGCTGATAACTTTTTTTTTACATGTTATATATTTGGTAATTCATTCATTGCACTTTCAGAAGCTGATATTTTCTAGTCTGGCAAAATTCATTTTCCCTACTTTAATAGCTGCTAAGGATAGTGTACTTTAGACAAATTCAAACTGACTTTTTGGAGCACAAGGGAGCAGTCATATTGCTGATACTATAAGTTAGAAAGAATAAAAGGGTCACGAAGTCATGGAAAGGAGTATTCCGACCGTTACAGCCGATCATTAATGAGAACACTGCGCAAAAACTGCACCTTTTTTTTGACCAATCAATTTACAAAAGGTGATATTTAAATGTGTTGACAAATAAAAATTTTAAAGCGCTAAAAATATGTAAAGTGTACCAGATATGTGATAAGGAATTGTGAACATGGTATATTAACCCCCCAAAATCATAATAGTTAACTAAGCGACGTCATTATCACAACGGTTGTTTGAAATTAAGACTGCATAACTCTGAGAAGTGTGGCAATTGGTTGGTAACATTACCTCTGGCACGGTACGGGATGGGTGAATAGTTTTTTAAAAAATCCCAGTACTTTGTTCAAAGGTGGTTTTGATAGTTATCTGTGGTCTTACGACCACCAGAAGTGCAACGCAGGTGTTACCGAAACAAAACTAGTCTTTCATAAAAGAATTTCACAAGAGATTTGAAGTCTCGTTTTAGAATTCTCGTGAACTAATGCAAATAGAAATCTTACGCAAAGTCGGAATTATTTATATTATGCAGTACGGTAATATGTACTTGCATGTATATCTGCACAAGTCGTGCAATCTCAAAATTTCCAAATCTAAATGAATAAATAACTTGTAATCTATTCACGGCTTAAATTTACGATTTGGATTAAATTGAAAATTACCGAAGATCACGCTTTGATCGTGTAGCAGCGAATGGCTGTTTGATAAACCGTCAATAGGGAGCAAATGATAATTCTTGTCTTTGACAGGCATGCTACAGTTCCACATTGTCCACCTATTAATTATTAGGTACTTTCTTTTGCATTGGTGGGCAGGTGCTCACGTACGAACCTTATGACCCCGTAATTTAGTGACTAAGAATGTAGGTCTGTAAACTAAACAAGCAGTGTGGGGTCTTCAACCAGATCCAATTAAAATGATGTAGTAGTAGTAATACCAAGATTGAGGCCAATAGACTGGTAGATGTACTTGTTCCCCTATATACTTCGGATATAATTTTGTTTCTAAATTTAGCTTATTATGACTGGTCCATGTTGCACCATTCTTTTCATAAAGCCATGTAAGAATAAATGCTTCTTTATGTAGCCAGTCTATGAGGGTGCAACATAAGAGTTGTCAACAGTAAGTGGGAACTGATTAATCCTAAACAGATTATGAATTATTTTTTTTTACATCAATAAATATCTTTGCGGAACGCCTGTGAAATATCTTCCTTATGGCAAGAAAAGAGAATTTAAACATCACTGGTCTGTTGTTGTTTTTATTTGTAAAAGACTATATTTTACAATTCATGTTGAGAATGTAGACGATAATTCCAGAGCCTGCTTATTTTGTGATGTCCACTAATTTCTTTTCTTAAATTGTACCACATTCTAAAACCTCTTTACGGACAGACTAGTCGTTGTAAACAAAGTTCTCGGATTTGAATAGGGTAAAGTTCTTCAAAGTTAAATTGTAAACTGACGCAGATAATTGATGTCAAAATATTTGTATTTATACATCATAACAACTGCCTTCAATCCTCTAGACTTATGTAACGTACTCATTACTTTCAAATATTAGTGTATATTTACTTACATTCTGGTTAGACTGTAGTACCTCTGCTGATAATTTCCTGGTTGACTGACGGTTTTACGGCTTCCAGAGAGTATGGCCTAATTTTTCACCTACCTTCAAAAGTAAGCAAGACTCAGATGTCACTTAGTACATGTTAACACTGATAAAAACTTAGCATTCTCATCAACCTTATCTTACCGTTTTTCTGCTTACTTTTCTGACATTTTCCAGTCGTATCGTCATGATACATATACAGATTTCCAGTCGTATTGTCAAGATACATATTCAGATTTCCAGTCGTATCGTCATGATACATATACAGATTTCCAGTCGTATCGTCAAGATACATATTCAGATTTCCAGTCGTATCGTCATGATACATATTCAGATTTCCAGTCGTATCGTCATGATACATATACGGATTTCCAGTCGTACCGTCATGATACATATACAGGATTCCAGTCATGTTGGCGAAATATTACGGTAAATGCGGTCTCACATGATTCGACATTTAGATTAATTTTGTGCCTCATTTCTTTCCTGGTGAACAATAATTAAAGGATTTTAATATCAGTGTTTGCAGGCTGAATGGTAACATATACTATGCATGGTATGCACATTGTATACGTAAGTAGCTAAACGTTCCTAGTTCTTCCTGAAAACGTGCATATTTTCTGCAAAGTAACTGAAGCTCTGAATCTAGAAACCTCACTTATGCTAAAGTGTTTGCATTGAAACTACAGAGTGCATAAATTCAAGAGCTACACCATAAGGGGCCAAATACAAAATTTCGAGTCGACAACATTGAATCATCTGAGCAGTCGTTGAAGCTTCCTTACTTCAATTTGCCTCGTACAATTCTGGCCTCTGAGATGTCGTTGTGTTCAAGAGAAAGAACATCGAATCCACAAAATGGATATTAAACACATGTAATAAAACAAAGTTCATTTAACATGAGACACCAACGTTGTCTGGTACTGTCAGGTGTAATTGTCCCGATAATATGTGTGACAAATGTGTTGACACGATTCATGTTCCTGGATCCAGGTCAGCAGGTTTCGTATTTGAAACGGATTTTCATTCAGCTCTCTTCAGCAGAGTTTCATGCGAAATCGAATGACGATAAAAAGCGAATAATGTTTGATGCCACTTGATAAAACTTGATTCATCAAAAAGTTTGTGATGAACATCACTGACTACAGCAAACGCTTGCTGGATCCCATCAAAATGAATGTCACTCACGAACAAGCAGTAAGACGGTAAAAGAAGAAAGAACGAGTAATAAAATTCATAGAATATTATATGATTTCTTGTTCATACGGCCATGATAATATTCACTCAAATATGCTATAAAAAAACCCACTGACTATGCAGGTTATTTTGGCTTAAAAAACACGACAAAGATTAATGTACTGTCCAGAACAGGTTGATTTCTATATAAACTCTGAATTTAATGAATCATATATTGATATGAACACATCATTAAATAAATTGCCAACTGTAGATGTCATCATTTATGTGACCAGACTGTATTTAGCTTGATTAAAACACATAATGTGCATACTGCAAACGTCCGTTCTGCTTAAGGAATGGAATGTTCATGTAGCCCATTCCAACCAGAAATGTAAAAAAAATAAAAATAATTTCAATAATAAATTTTAAATAACATCTTCTCAGTAACATTTGATTATACGGGTTAAAGGTTAATTTACGCAGATTTATTTCTTCAAAGTAGGGAATTACTCATCGCAAAGAAGGAGAAATATTCAGTGGCGTAGCAAACGCCCAAGCAACCCCCGGCATAATTCCCATTAAACAACTACTTTTTTTATTAGGAAGGGCCCCATAATTGAGTTTGGTCACACCCTTCATTTGAATACAGTAATATATTCGATAGAAGATTAGCTAGATTAACCATATTAATAAGATGCATGTGAAATTTTCATCTATTCGGTGCTCTGCGGCACACAAACACTTTGAAGATTGTATCGTGCCGAGGTACGTAGATTAAGTGCCTTGCAAAAAGACATACCATTGTAGCCAAACCAGCTAATACGATGGTTGAGAATCTAACCTAGACTCTTCTGGTCACGAGTTACAACGCTTTGATTATTAAGCCACATAGACTTCAACTTTCATTTCAACACTTCGAAGAAAAGTTGCACGCTGTTATCTCTTCTAAGCATGGAGTTTCTGAAGGGACCTCGGCTATGATCTGTATCATACAGTGTGTGACTTGTATCGCTTGCCTAACATTGTTCAAAATAGTTACACGAGGAAAATAGAAAAGCGGCTATTGTAGGACAGTCCATTTAGCCAGCGGAAATGGTACTTTTTCGTCTTCTTGGCTTATTGGCTCTGAGGTTATTAGTTGCATTATTTCAGTTGCATTGTTTATCGAATCTAGTATTTTGACAAACTTGTAAAATGGTACATCTCTGATAGATACTCGATAGCTCTATCGATCGATCGATCAAGGCGGCCAAACAACTGATCACTCAGTGCGGGACATAGAGTTTTTAAGGTTTGAAATTTCTGCTAAAAGTTACATCCCGAAAGCAATGGAAAAATCCGTCCTGTCAATCTAACTGGGCATACTAATCAATCAAAAGTAGGTATCGATTTCGCTGCGTAGTTACGCGTTGCTATCCACCATATTTGTTCACAAACACGATACCACGAATGATTACTCGTATTACGCAGAAAATCACCTAAAATTTATCAGAAAAATGATTCGCCGTGGTGCTTGCGGCACATGAAATGCATATTGTCATTATAGGATTCAAGAGGAAGCTTTTTGTATAACAAAAATTCTCAACCAAACACCGGCATGGAAAGAAGTCTGCGTCCGAAGTGATACATTATTTATTATCATATTTCATATATAAATACGCACACCTGTTTTAAAATAATGATATTATTTGTTGTGCTTGTGAAAGTGTTGAATACAATTATATGCTAATTATATGCTTATGTTCAAATTGTATATCTTATTAGAGCTATTATATATTACACGCAGTAGAAAAACTTTGTGTATAAGTGGGGTTTTTTTGTACTTTGGTTTGTTTTTCTTTTCAAAATTAAATTTGGAATATTGGAATCCTGCATCATGCTTCAGTAGTGCTGATTTTATTCAAATTGTCAAACTTGAGCATTGACTTGTAACTGGTGTCAAATTGACAAAAAACCAACCTAAACTTCCGGATTGTCCCTAATCCTATTCATACGTATAATTACAAAGTTGAATTTTGACATTATTTCAAAATTTTAAATTTAGCTATTTTCAGTACAGTTTTTATTATGGAAGGTTTTCAAAAAATATTTTAAATTTATGAAGAGGTGAAATCAAATATTTTTTGGTCTTTATTAGGCTTGTGACTATAACTCAACGGTATCCTGTCACTGATATTTAGTTTTGTCCTTTTGACTTGAAGTAAAACTAATCTCTTACAAATTACTGATTTTAAAACACCTCCACAATCTTATAACATCAATATAGTAAAATAAAACGTGTCACTAATTAGCGAACAAAGGTCAAAGCGGATGCAAACATATCCTGTCAACGTGTATGTTGTTGTTTATTTCAATGTGCCATTAATATTTCCTTCTTTTTTAAAGAGATTATGATAAATGATCGTTCACATGGATCTGATATAATTCAGATTTACTCGTTTGTCTATGATACCCTTATGAAAGGTTTCATCCGTCCAACTGGGGAGACATGTTACCGCGGCGTCAAGAACTTAAATATTTCCTTCAGTCACTCAGGTAACTTGGTATAACATTTGGTATAATGTGTTTATTTATCTATTTATTTAACTGTAATATATGTTTTCCTAAACATAAAGAAATTATTATACACGATATAAATGTAATAAGTACATAACGAAAGCTTTCTTTTCATTGTTTTTAAATGTACGGAAGCCATACTATTACATTTGATAATGAATAAGAATGTATAATCTTGCAAGAACAAAGATTTTGTTATTTTGTCCTTTTGTAGCAACTTGTTATCTTCTAGTTTGTCAGGATGTTCGTTCTTCCACATAGATTGCCGGCAATATGTTGTAAATTTGACCTGATTTTCGCCATCGAAAGTACTAATTTCATGAATATATTATGTTGTATAGTAATATAAGCTTTTCTTTGATGCACTATCCGAAAGACTTTTCAGAAATATTGTCGAAAATATTATCCAATGAATCTGCTGTTGATGCTACTGGATCCGCCATTTTCGCGATAGCTTGCGACCCGTTAAAAATGGGAACTTTCCATTCTCTGCCAAAAGAAACAATTTTTCTTCACATCGGTAAGCTTTTGTGTTTGTATTGATAACAGCAGATGACAAATGAAACCAAAATAATATAAAAGAATATGGTAAAGAGAAATATGTTTCATATATTTATACATAAATGGCATAATACAAAAGGTTGGATGGTTTCGTAGAGCCCCGCCGTTACTACCAAGCTACTTACGGTAAGCTGTACGTAAGAGACAACTCTTGCAAAAGTACTACATTAGCAACCTTGAAACCAACGCCAATTTCGCCTTCGTGAAATATGTACTATTCAAGAAAATATTTATATTAATTAATTAATTAATTAATTAATTAATTTATTATTATTATTATTATTATTATTATCATCATCATCACACAACATCTATACAGACAGGTAAGATCTTCATTGAAAGGATGCTGCCCAGAAGTCTGTGGTATAAATATAATCTGTTCTGTGATGACGTTTATTGGCGCCCTGACCTACTTTAACACCTTCTGTCAGTGTCTCATATGCTATACAAGCTATAAGCAGTTTTTATAATTATTATTATTATTACCAAGGAAACCAATAAATAGGGCTTTTCTGTAGGATTTTAAAAGCGGAATCAGGTGTCATATTCCAAGCAATACCTAGATTCCTGCAAATAGAAAAATGTTGTCGATGCTTTGAACACTGGGAGACAAGCTTAAGAATCTTGGGATCTTGAAGCTGAACTTTCACAAACGAGAAATCCGGCTAATATAATTAGCAAGAAAATGCACCGGTTCTTTAAAAACTGTCAAACTAAATCAGTATTGGTTCGTTGGGCCATTACATTTGTTTCCAATCTTATCATACAGAGATCAATCTCGTTTTGATCATAATAATTGGTAAAGCAAAACAAGACAAAACCTAAAACTTAGGATACATTCCACCTTCCCTACAACGTTTACCTGTGCAACCTGCAAGTGACAGAAAGAGGCCTTTCATTCCAGATAAAACTGCTGTACATGTATACCATGCTGTACGTGTATACCCTGCCGTACGTGTATATGCTGATGTACGTGTATACCCTGCTGTACGCGTATATACTGCGTACATACTGCTGTACTAGCATATACTGCTGTATGTGTAAATTGGGGATATTTAGATAACAACTTGGCAAATTATACCTGATATTCGCATGCACGAGGATTTTAAACAGCGGCAAGCAAAACATTGGATTTGACTGTTATTTGAGAGATGGTATCTGCATACATTATTCACCATTAGTGATGTAACTTAAGTTGGCATATACAGCGGTGTTTTGTCTTCAAGAGTTATTAAAGTCTAATAAACCCATCCAAATCAATTCAAGGAAATCCCTGTTCTCTTCAACCATTGTGGCACGTATGCCTGAATTTATTTATCAAACATAACCTTTTGTATATCATCCCTTAGACGTCGCAACTGTACTATGAAGACAGTATAGATAGGCTTATATCTGCCACGTGACACGATGCCCACGGAAACAGGATCGATGTTGGTGAATCCGAAAATTCAAAACCTACTTTTCTCTTACCATTCGTTTTCGTTGAGATCGTCGTCGGCAAAAAGATAACTGAGGAGATAAGGTCGACGATCAGATATTTATTCGTAGCTAAACTGTTTGACATCTAGAATCTGCGAAATATAGTAGCCACGAAAAAATTGTTATTTACATTATTTAGGCTCGGTTTGGAAACTCATTTTAATGGTAGTAGATGTCCTTGCAAAGCGATTTTGTCTAATTTTTACCGCTTGATCATTTTCCTTACAAGGTTTTTCTCTACTTGCAGACCGCTCCGGTGGCCTAGTAGTTAGAGCGTCCGCCTCGGATGCGGGAGGTCGTGGGTTCGATCCCCAGACGTGTTATACCAAAGATTTACAGAAATAATACTAACAGCTGCATCGCTTGGCGCTCAGCATTAGGAGATAGTGTTAATACTGGTCGGCCTGGTGTCAGGATAATGTGACTGTGTAGGACATCATGCTACATGTCTGCGGCATGATGTCCCAGTGCTAGACATCACTATAAACTGTCACACTGCAGACATCGTAGCGATATAACTGAAAAATTGTTAAAGCTACGTTAAAATTCCAAATCACACACACACACACTCTCTCTCTCTCTCTCTCTCTCTCTCTCTCTCTCTCTCTCTCTCTACTTGCATGGCTCAGAACTCTGGTTTAATATGTCATATCAGGGCATTGAATCAATGGAGAAAATACAACGATATTTCGCATGGAGAGTACAAGGTTTCCCTCAAAGATCGCCTACTGGATCTACGACATCGTGCTTGGGGATGATATCAATGGAAGCTCGCATAGATAAGCAAAAACTCGTATTCCTTGGTCGCATGTGTAGAACATCAGCAAATTTAACGGCTAAAAAGGTTTTCCTCTGGGCTGTTGGAAATTTTATTTTTGACCCTCAACATAGCTACAACTCTTTTATATATGATGTAAATACTGTACTAAAAAAGTATGATTTAGAAGACTATCTCAACGACTTTATTTTCACTGGAAAATTTCCAGACAAAATAACATGGAAAAACTTAATTGGGACAAGAATACAGATATTAGAGGAGAGAAAACATGAAATGAGTATCAGAAATCCATCAGAGGGATTTGGTAGATTTTTAAAAATTAATCCAGGATTAAAAATGCATCATCTATGGAAAATAGCTTACACTGACTCAAGCAGAAAAATGGAATATGGGACATTAATTCGTATTGGAGGAATGCAAGCAAGACCTGGACTGTGTCCCCTATGTGGCAAAATGAGTCATGACCGTATTTTGCACATTTCGATGAATTGTGCCTTAACCTCAGACGACAGAAACCACTTGATGGAAAGTCTATTTTCGTATATGCCTCCAGTGATTTACCGTGATTTCTGTGATCAGATCGATGATGTTATACTGATTATACTACTTGGTGGTTTAAATGATATATCAGAACGTTTAGAATTTGAGGCATGGTTAAATATGATCAGACTATCTACCAAGTATTTCATTAAGATAAAGGATATTATATATTCGATTCAATAGAGAACTCACACAGAATATAAGGAAAGAAATACTTGTACTGGATTGCAAAGAGAGTAGGAAACTATTTTTGTTGTGAGGATACATTTTCAAATGTTTTATCGTATATATATCTCTATCTAGATTAGTAATGATTTTAATTTATTTATTCGTTTGCTATTGGAAATAATTCAATAAGTAACGAATCTACTATTTTTGTGATTCTATGTATTTAAGTGCATTTCTTTTTTGTCTTAAAATCTTCAGAAAATGGAGGAATAAAAGAATATCATCATCATCTCTACTTGCATAAGAGCCGCAAAGTAGTGAATGAGGACGATTTAGCTCAGGGAATCAAATTTAACATTGTTGGACTGTCTAGCCTCAAACGGGAATTGCACATGGCTTTTAGGACTGTGTGGCCTCAAGGGGAAATGGAACATGGTGGAACTGTCTAGCCTCATGGAAATCTCAGTCGAAAAGGTCGTGGGCAACTCTGGCGACAAGGGGAATTTAACAAGGGGAAGTTTTACATGGGTGGGACTATAGCGGCTCAAAGGACTGAGACTGTCTAGGCTCAATTTAAGCGAGTTAGCCTTAATGGGACTTCCAGTCAAAAACGTTCTCTGGCGACAAGGGGAATTTAACATGGGGAACCATTGAGCATGTCTACTGACGAAAAATATTGGGTCTGTCTAGGGACAACATGAATGGAACAGTTGGGATGACGTCATAAAGTTATATAAAGTTATATGTCCCGCTCCGCCAGCGTTATATCAAGTGTTATGTCCAGCTAAGCCAAACGTATTAGCAAGTTATATGTCCCGCTCCGCCAGCGTTATATCAAGTGTTATGTCCAGCTAAGCCAAACGTATTAGCAAGTTATATGTCCCGCTCCGTCACGCGTTATATCAAGATGTAACGTCGCTCTCTAAGTAAGAGGGGTGATTAATTGAATTATGGCTGGCGTTATCTAGAGGATGACCGCACTCGATATTACAGCCGGTGGGAGTGGACGATATAATTTCAACAGAGAACTGAGCAAGAATATTGGGAAGAAATAATACAATACGAGTCCCCTTAGACAAGAATTTTTTTTAATGAAAACAAATAAATAGCGGCAATTCCAATTCAACCTAAATTATGTCAAAAAAATTAAATAACAGTGTCTAATTTGGATTTATTTCGTCATCATAACGAATGTTAAAAAGAGCGCAATGTCCATGATTGATTGCATCACATCACCTTTCTCCCCTTGATCGTGAATCAACGTCTTCTTGTTTCCTTGATCCTTCCTATTCTCTATGCTTCACCCCTTTCTGGACTTCCTAGTCCTTTATTCTGAACTCGTCACTCCTTTTTCTTTGGACAACCGACTTCGGAATGTCCCGTCTCTCCCAAGAAAGCTTAATGCTGCACTAAACCCTGTCTTTTGTTACAAGACAGTCCCCTTTTCTTGTTTAACGAAGAAAGCACTATTCTTTTTAGTCGTCGTCAGAGTAACTTCCTCTCGCAGGAATTTTAAGAATAAAGAATTTTGACTAAGGTAGTCACTTTAAATTCACGTTATTTTGAAAGTGTACGCCTTAATTTACTCTGGCCAATCGTAAGCAGCGGTTCCTAAATTATCTCGAGATAATAATTTATTCGGTCAGATCTCAGATAGAACAGATCTGTGAAGTACGGGCATATCCATTTTCCTTTGAAAACGATAATTTCACATGGGTTCCTATCAAGCGTTTATGGTTGGTAGCTAAAATGTTTACTTTCTCAGGAAAGCGGAGCAATGCCGAGATCAGTCTCCCTGAGTCATAAATTCTAGCCTTTCAAGTTTCAACACTGATATGGGGGAGAAAAGAAGAAAGGTCGAAGTGACCCATCACAAAGAATTTTCTGGCTTAAATGTGATAAAATTTTAATGCTCAATGCATTCAACTTTAAGGTTCAATACAATTCGAAATTCGACACTTTACACAAGTTATATGTCCCGCTCCGCCAAGCGTTATAGCAGGTTATATGTCCCCCACCCCACCCCACCGCCAAGCGTTATAGCAAGTTATATGTCCCCCACCCCACCCCACCGCCAAGCGTTATAGCTTTTCACGGCGACTCACGGACAATGGGAATTACCATTACAAAACACATTGGGACGATTCACGGACAAGATTTATACGGACAAAAGGTTGGGCCCATATAGCGACAAAAAAAATTGGATCTGTCTAGGGACAACAGGAATCGAACATGTGGGGAGACGTCACGGTATTGGACATTGGGCTGACCTCAATCGGGCCAGACAGTGACAGCGGCAAAAATCTATAACGCCTGGCGGGGCGGGACATGTAACTTAATAGACACAGAATCACCTACCAAACAATCCATAGTGATGAGAATGCCTAACCAAAATGAAATTTTATACAAAAAACACTCATACTAACAAAATCCACGTTATTTACTATCAATACATTGTGGAGAAGGAAATATTTTATCTACAAAACACCATTACTTACAGCCACCTAAGCAAAACAATTACTGGTTATAGTCACATTACTTTCACACAAAACCAACACACTGAGCAGGGACAATGTTTTTTTTTTTTTTGTTAAGGGAAAGAAGCAAATACATACAAACGTATGAGCGTACACAAACACACATACTTTTTTGTTGAAGGATAAGCTTTTTGTTAAGGAAAAAACAAACAAACACATACAAACGTACGCGCGCATACAAAAGCACATACATAAACACATACACTTTTGTCAAGGGATAAGCTTTTTGTTAAGGAAAGAAAAAAACACACAAACGTACGCGCGCACACAAGCAAAATATACACACAACGAACGCGTGCATATAAAAACACGTACATATACAGTTTTGTGTTTAGGGACAAGTACTTTTTCTTAAGGAAAAACAAACATACGCAAAAGGTACGCGCACACACATACAAAACACGTACACACACTTTTTTGTGTGTTTAGGAACAAGTGTTTTTTGTTAAAGGAAAAATAAACACATACATACAAAACGTACGCGCGCACACAAACACGCGCAAAAACAAACACACACAAACACACAAATACTCCGAGCTTCAGCTGAACCGAGCAGGAGATCTCGTAGTTAATTATACTTAAGTTATTTATAGATTTGATTAGTCAGCTGAGCTAGTCTCTGTGATCCGTTATGATTTAGAATATTTGTATTTAGGGACATGATTAGGTACGTTATAATAATAATAATAATAATAATAATAAAATGAGGACTTTGTATAGCGCCTAATCTTTAGAAGCTCTAAGCGCTTTACAACATTAGACAACACCTATAAGATAAAAAACATATAATAATATTATTACAAAAACAAACACCATGAAATTAGAAAAACATTAAAAAATAAAAAACATGCTGAGAATATTTCAGGTAGGAAACATTATTAGGTCTTTAAGTTCGTTCTTGCAGTCGAAATAAGTGAGTTTTGAGAGCCCTCTTGAATGTGATCACTGTGTCTTTGTGTCTAAGTTCAGTGGGCAATTCATTCTTTGTTGCTGGGTCTGGCCTTGGTATGTAAAAGAACGCTGTCCATATGACTTTGTTTTCATAGTGGGAATAATGAGTATACGATTGTCAGAAGAGGAGCGTAAGTATCTTGCTGGTGTGTACACATGGGTGAGATCGGATCGGTATGTTGGACTAGAGTCCGTCAGTGAAATGTAGCACAGAGAACAAATTTTGTGTTTGATTCTGGATCGAACGGATAGCCAGTGTAGGGTACAGAGCAGCGGGGAGGTATGCTCTGATCGTGGTACTCTAAGTATGATCCGAGCAGCTGTGTTTTGAACTTTTTGAAGTTTCTGGAGTAGATATTGAGATGAATCAGACAGAATTGAGTTACAATAGTCCATTCTTGAAAGTACTAATGAACACACAAGTGTTTTAGTGGCATCAACTGAAAGATATTTGTGAATTGAGCTGATGCGGATTAAAATTGTTGCGTAGCTTTATTATCCCTACAATGTCCCTAAATGTGTGACTCTAATGTCCCTTTTACTATGTCCCTTTATTTTTGTTTGCATAGTGTCGCTAAGGTGTCGGCAAGCAAGGCGAAGAGATCTGTTCGAGAGGCTCCGAGATTTAGGTAAACCAAGCACAAGATCTCGTAGTTATTTATGGACTAGTTATTTATAAATTTGATTAGTTAGCTATTTTATATCAACTGGAGTTGTATGTCTATTTTTGTCTCTACAGTGTCCCTAACGTTTCGCTAAGTATGCTAATGTTATGTCCCTATTGTTTTAAAATTTCATGATCAATTTTTAATAGAGTGTAAGTGACTGACCTGAATACGCGCTACTGTAGGCAGGTACGATGAATTTGATAGGGGCAAAGGGAGTTTTATAGGGACAAACAAAGACCAACACACACACACACACACACACACACACACACACTAAAAGTTATGTGTTAGCTTAGAATGTAAACAAAGATGAAATTTCACAAAGTAGACTATCCCTTACACCACAAAAATATTACCCATCACATTAACTATACCATGTAAGACCCCATTAACACACTATCCCAAAATTCTTTTTCATCTCAGAATCTGTAACAGGATAGACCTGAATGGATGCTTGGATTAAAGACAACACAATACAATGTGATGAAAGATGGAAGTTTATGAAATGAATTAATAAAAAATATGTATATCCTCTACATATACAGTGATTCCTTTGAGCTCTAAATACACTACTCATTCAGTTACTTTACACAAACGTTCACAAATGGAAAAACAAAAATGTGATTCATATGCTCTCATGTAATTAAAGTGAGATTCCTTTAATCTAAAGTAATGAAAGTCGGATTCACATAACTTCATGTAATGAAAGTGACTAAATTGTAGGATTCACATAACTTCATGTAATGAAAGTGACTAAATTGTACTCAATCGAAACACACCATATGTTCCATGTACTCAACTGAAACTACAACTGAAACACGCATGGTCAATTGTAATCAACATAAAACAACCGTACCAAACATATGACTCGTGACTCGTAGTCATTTGTACAATCCGTACATAACCACGTATGACTCATAAATACTTGTATAAAATTGCAAACGAAGCATTTTGACCTGGTTCATATGTCCATTGTCAAACCACACAGTTCTCCTGAATTTTTGGGTAGGCCCACACTTGCATTCCTTACACAAGTTTACAAATCAGCACTATGCTATCCAACACATCGTACTCACTATCCAAAATGTGTTAGTTTAAATTGTAAGAGAAATAGAAGAAATCTCACAAAATAGATTATCTCTTAACTACAAAAAATACTACGATGGGAAGAAAAAAAAAACGCTTGTGTCTATTTATAGTCACAATTTGTAGGAAATTCCCATCGGAAAACCCAATATATAATTATATCCTCAACTTGTGTGACGATCCTGTTTAAAAACCCTAGTACATATTTATAACTACAACCTGTGGAAAGTCCTATATATATTTTGTGAGATTTCATCTGCTTCTCTTTTCTTCTAAGCGAACACATTGTATTTTGGATAGTGAGTATGATATGTTGGATAGCATAGTGGTGTGATGGATAATATTTATGTGGTGTAAAGGATACTCTATTTTGTGGGATTTTTTCTCCTTCACTTACATTTTCGATATCATCACAGAATAAGGCAAGAAATAACGTGGTTTCGCCTTAGAACGATTTGATTTCGTCGTACATGCGTACAACGTGTGTGTGTTTGTGTGTATTTTGTTTGTGTGCGCGCGTACGTTTGCATGTGTTTGTGTGTTTGTTTTGTTCTTTAACAAAAAACCTATCCCTTAACAAAGAAGCGATTGTATGTGTGTGTATGTATGTGTTTTTGTATGCATGTGTTCCTTTGTGTGTGTGTGTATTTTGTTTGTGTGCGCGCGTACGTTTGTTTGTGTTTGTGTGTTTGTTTTCTTCCCTTAAGAAAAACTTATCCCTTAACAAAAAAGTGTTTGCGTGTGTGTATGTATGTGTTTTTGAATGCACGCGTTAGTTTGTGTGCGTGTATGTATGCGCGTGTACGCTTGTATGTCCTTGTGTTGGTCTTTTTCATTAAGAAACAGCTTATCCCTAAACACAAAAAACATTGTGTGTATATGTATGTGATTTTGTATGCACGCGTTCGTTTTAGTGTGTATATTTTGCTCGCGTACGTTTGCATGTGTTTGTATTTGTTTCTTTGCCTTAATAAAAAACTTATCCCTTAACAAAAAGTGTTTATATGTGTGTATGCATGTGTTGTTGTATGCACGCGTTCGTGTGTGTGTGTGTGTGTGTGTGTATTGTTATTTTGTTTGCGTGCGCGCGAACGTTTGTATGTGTTTGCTTGTTTGTTTTAATCCTTTAACAAAAAGCTTATCCCTTAATAAATGAGTGTTTGTATGTGTGAGTATATGTGTTTTTGTATGTACGCGTTCGTTTGTGTGTATGTGTGCGCGCGTACGTTTGTTTGTGTTTGTTTTTTCTTAACAAAAGGCTTATCCCTTAACAAAACAAATGTGTGTTCATGTGTGTGCTCATACGTTTGTATTTGTTTGCGTATTTGTTTCTTTCCCCTAACAAAAAACTCTTGTCCCTGTTGAATGTGTTGGTTTTGTGTGAAAGTAGTGTGACTATAACCGCTAACTTTTTTGATGAGATGATTGTAGGTAATGGTGTGTTTGGTAGATTAAAAAAAAACATCCTTCTCCACAAGGTATTGATAGTAAATAACGTGGATTTTTTTAGTATGAGTGTGTTGTTTTGCATTTTAAAAAAATTTTTAGATTAGCACTTTCATCACTGGATTGTTTGGTAGGTGATTATATGTCTATAAAATTACATGTGCCGCCCCGCCAGGCATTATAGATTTTTTTTCCCGCTGTCACTGTTTGGTCCCAATTGAGGTCAGCCCCTTGTAACATTGTTGCCAATGTCCAGTACCGTGATGTCATCCCACCTGTTCTATTCATATTGTCCCTAGACAGAACCAATATTTTTTGTCACTATACAGGCCCAACCTTTTTTCCGTATAAATCTTGTCCGTGAATCATCCCATGGTGTTGTGTAATGGTAATTCCCATTGTCTGCGAATCGCCGTGAAAAGCTATAACACTTGGCGGGGTGGTACATATAACTTACTATAACGCTTGGCGGGGCGGGACATATAACTTGATATACCGCTTGGCGGGGCAGGACATATAACTTGATAAACGCCTGGCGGGCGGAACATATAACTTAATATAACGCCTGACGGGACGGGACATATAACTTTATATAACGCCTGGCGGGGAGGAACATATAACTTGATATAACCCCTGGCGGTGCGGGATATGTCACTTTATATAACGCCTGGCGGTCATTGTTGCCAATATCCAGTACCGTGACGTAACCCATCTGTTCAATTCCTATTGTCCCTATACAAATCCACTATTTTTTACGCTAGACAGTCCCAACATTTTTTGACACTAGACAGTCCCAATCCCATGTCCCTACACGTCCCATGTTAAATTTCCCCATGTTAAATTCCCATAGACCCCAGGGTACAATCCGTGTTTTAACATAAAAGTCCCATAGACCCTAGGGTATCCCACTACACTACTCTGCAAAAATACGGAAACTTGTTACTACGTGTTTAATATTTTTTCTAAAATCTGGGTTAGTAATGATTTTAGGACTACGTCAAAGTGCCTTGCATCTTACAGTTCATAAAATTAAACAGACTTACTTCTTATTTATCCAGTTACAGTAACAAAAAAATTGCAATCTTAATAAGAGTGCTACGTATGAAATATGTCAATCTATCAATGTGGAGAAATACGGTCAGTACTCGCGCATAAGGGTCAAAATGCAAGCAGCATAGACCTTAATCTGTAGTTGCATAATGCGTCGGCATTACTGCAATTTGTTCTACTGATAATATCTAACAAACTGCATAGATCCAGATCTGCTGGCTCATTATGTAATACCAGATCTAGATCTAAGCAGTTTATAGTCGGATCAAACCCACATGCGAGTACAGACGGTACTCCCGTAGCCCACTGTCAAAGAGGTGTGTGTGTGTGTGTGTGTGTGTGTGTGTGTGTGTGTGTGTGATTTGGATTTTTTTAAACGTAGCTTTGACAATTTTTCAGTCATATCGCTACGATGTCTGCAGTGTGACAGTTTATAGCGATGTCTAGCACTGGGGAATCATGCCGCATACATGTAGTATGATGTCCCGCCCAGTCACATTATCCTGACACCAGGCCGACCAGTCCTAACACTAACCTTTTAATGCTGAGCGCCAAGCAAGGCAGCTGTTAGCGTCATTTTTAAAAGTCTTTGGTATGACTCGAACCCACGACCTTCCACAGCGGAGGCGGACGCTCTAACCATTAGGGCACCGGAGCAGTCGTCAAAGGGGTGAATTCATAAAAAAATGTTCAAATACAAAATATAATTTAATGCTGCAACTTTGAATATATATATTATATATATATATATATATATATGTATATAAATTTACAGACCGTTTTCAGCTTGTGACATAATTAGAATGGTTTTAATAAAGGATAATATGTATAGACCAGTTTCAAGTTTGTGGAATAATAGGACTGGTTTTACTACACTCAGCTATGTAAAATCTAATTCGAGCGCGTGAAATAGTTAGACTGGTTTTAATACAAATGTGTACAGACTAGTTTCAGTTTATGGAATAATAAGACTGGTACCAATAGACTCTGACATATATATAAACAAGTTTCAGCTTATGAAATTATTAGACTTGTTTTAGGACATACGATCCTAACTGTATGGAAAAATGGGGACCAGTCTGGAAATGGGTGAGTATATATGGGTTTGGCTGGCCAAAAATTGTTGATATTGGAAGATACATTTTGGTAAAAAGAATCTTTTGAGAGCTTATTCTATTTGTAACTGAAAAAACACATTATTTTATTGATGGAATTTCAGTCCTTTAATCGACCTGAGTTTGGAACACTCATTACTAAAATTAGCACCTGACTCTTTGGTGCGGAATTGAAAGCACTTGTTGCAAACACACGTAGGTCCAGAAAATACTGTGGGTTATATGCAGGGCCGTAGAGAGCGAGCACGGGCCCTGTGGTAAGAAACACCCTGGCCTCTCCTATTTCTTGTTAAGCAAAATTTTTCTTTTATAAAATTAAAAAGTGTTGTTCGGCCCGGGCCCCCTTACAGGCCAGGGCCTCGGAGATATATCCCTGGTTGCTGCCCCCCCCCCCCCCCCCCCGTTGACCCTGCTCATATCCCTTTCTATGCATAGCAGTTATCTCCCTGGATGCATCTATACTGATAAATATAGGTTTGATCAAGAGCACTCAGAAATTTAAAGTTATTGAAATCTTAATAGTATGGTGTTCGCATAGGTTACTATGGCAACTGAATTGGCACCGTGAGTACTGGTATTGCATTTTATGTGTGAATAGAGTTTCAGCTTGTAAAAAAAAAATAGACTGGTGTTAGAACAGTCAAATGTGCAAAGACCGGTTTCAGCACAACTATGGAATAATTAGACTGGTTTAAATACAGTCAAATGTCTACAGACCAGTTTCCGCTTTTGAAATAATTAGACTGAGTCTTTCTCTTCACGCCCTTCATCGCTTACAAAAAGAATAGACACATATTGCTATTGGTATAGGATTATTACCCGACAGTATGCTAGTAGGTCAGTAGGTACAAATTTACTGCGGCATCATGCAGTCTGCTACCTGCTGCCACGAATGTAGGCTATACAGTTGTTTTGCTGATGCTATATATTTGTTGCTTGCTCAAAGTAGACACAACAGTGCAGAACCAATCATAACACTTCAAAAAACGTTTTCGGGTTTCTTGTGTCGTTTTCTTTCTTGGATTTACAAAAATTATCTGCTCTTTATCAAGCGCAAAAGACAAGAAAGCAAAAAAAATAAATAATAATAATAATAATAATACCCCCCCCCCCCCCGTGTATAAGTGTGTTTGTGTCTTAGTACTACTGCACTAATAATCCTATTAGCGTGATTGATGTCTGCAGAAGCAAATATGCTGGTAGAATTTATCTGAAAATTTTTCTCGATGTAAAAAGAGGTACAAATACTGGCTGTGATGCAACAGAATATCTAAGGCGATTAATCCCATCTGTCACTACAATGTACACCACATGCTAGGTTTACATGAATTTTTCTTTATATCACTGAAAAATATAAATAATTTTTTCTTCACCTGATACATATTTGCTATTCTAAATTTCAAATATTACAAACAAATCAGTTTTGCAAAACGTCTAGACACATGAAACATTTGAAGTATAATTATCAACAGACTTCATGATTACCTTATTCTTGCCATGAAATAGGTATATTTCCCAAAACTATTCACTTTTTTGAAATTCATACAGCATTCACCCGCCTAGATTATTCCCACTGAAAGCTTTATAAATTGTAATAAAAAGGTCTTCTTTTTATTTATTTCGACCCAGTACAAGTTATTACTTCATCTATTAAATACAGTCTTGATTTGCTAACCAATAATGTTCCTGGTGGCAGTCATTCTCTTGATCCACTGTAAAAGGTAACTTTCCCCAAACATGTTACGATCATGCTTAAATAACATTAGGTAAATAATTTCTCGTTCAAATCAATTTTTCCCCTCATAATTAGGTATAAATAGTTAAACGGGAAACAATTTCTTTTTAAACTTCATAAGTTTTCAGCACACACACACACACACACACACACACACACACACACAATCAGCTGAGAAGCAGATATGGGTGGAAAAGGAAGGATAAATTTAAAGAAAGATATAGACCGGTATTTTTTATTTCTGGGATACCTACTGATTTGTCTTATTTGTTATTCTTGTCTTGTACACAACACTTGCATTTCTACAAAACAGACAAAATATGTAATAATGTAGCTAAGTTGGATATTTTTTTAATCTGTTTTCCTGGAATGGAATATAAACAAGTAAAATTAAGTAATGTTTTATACTTTGGGTTCTTAAATTATTAGAAAGAAATTAAATAATAACAATCGAACAAATGTGAGTTTCTCTGACAGAAGCATAATTCTACCAAGAATCTGAAACAGTAATAAGGACACAACATAAGGTACAGGTATTCAAACGATTTCTGGGTTTTAAAAAAATTTAACACATTAGATCCCGAAAGATTTTTCTCTCAGCAATCGTCAGTACACACTACTTCTCAATAGATGAAAAATCTTCTTCAGGTAAAAAGAAAGTTAAACCCTTTACTAAATACCATGAGCTCTTCAGTCAAGAGGAAGGAATGAACACTTGATAATGCTATTATACCTTAAGCCCATCTATTTGATCTAATCAAGTTATGAAGATATCTGCACTTCATCCAAGGTTGTTGGCAAGTTTTAGAGATTACATTATTTACCCGGGGTTTGTCTGGGAAGAAAGAAACTGTTCAATTATCCCGATAATTTGCACAACTTGAATATAATTAAAGGCGGAGACTTCATTAAGAAAGTTCACTATAAAATTACATAAATTTAGCGTGAAAGTTATTATGTATCGTTATCTGACTGGCTAGTTTTATTAGATTGGCCTACAATTAGATACACCACGAGATCTGCCAATGGGTGTTACGTTTTTTTTTTTTTTGTGTGCCTTGTTTGATACGAATATATAAATAACAAAGTTCTAGCTCTCGACCAATCAAGCTAATATATAATATTTGATACTACCCTTACTAGTTCTACCTGTCGGTTTTAAAACTCACCCTGCAAACATAAGATCCAAAAGTTACCGAAATAAGGCTGTCATTGTTTTAGTATGTTATCTGTCCAATACGTAATGTGCTTGTGTGTGTGTGTGTGTGTGTGTGTGTGTGTGTGTGTGATTAAATTAGATTGCCTGTTTGCTGAGACAAATGTAACCCTGCTTACCGTTACACACTTCAATTCCTAGACGCTTCATACTTAATTCGATTTTGAAGCTACTGGTGGTTCAACAATATCAATGCATTAACACGAAATATTAACGGACTCAAACTTTAAAACAGTAGTTATTGTATCAGAGTTCAAAGTTACACATATCAACACCTAACATAAATATGCACAAGTGGCTGATTGCCGACACATCAATAGCATTCAACCCTTTTATGGGGGGTACTACGGTAAATATCTAACACTTACTTTTGGCTCTGTCAAATACCGTATCTATACCCAACATAATACACAAGACTATATTAATAAGAGACGCATTAGAGCCAAAAATGGGCTCGAATTTGGGTTATCCCCAACACTCAGTGGGTGCTCTGCGCCACACAAGTTTTCACAGCCACTACAAGCAACCTTTCCCTCTTCCCAGGAGACACTGGTGGTGGGGGTGAGGGTGTCTTCTTTCAGAGTTATGCAAAAGAGGAAGATTATGCCCCCCCCCTCCCCACTGTAGGCACCAAACGTCACATAGGAGGGAAGTATGACCTATTCAAGCAAAAGGTTCAAACGACAATTATGTCTGTGTATGTTTACTTTTTAATTTTTGTGAGGTTGCAGTGGGACAATCAACCAGTCATCTGAACTATTGATTATGATATCGAGACAAAGTAATTTGCAATAAACAACCTTTTCAACAATTTTGTTTCGGGTGTTGAGTGGAGCACAGTTTTCTAAAAAAAAATTCTATTGTGAAATACTTGTAAATCTCACAGCTTCAGAGTTACGAAAATGACAAAAAGTATTAGTACCCCAAAATTTGCTGTTTTCTCCACTGTTACTGATACCAATTATTGCCTTGCAACAAAATGTGGTAATTTTCCCTACCCTTACCAGTACCAAGTATTATCTTGCAATAAAATATTACCGTTTTCCCCGTTGTTACTGGTATCAAATATTGACTTGTAATAAAATGTGGCAATTTCCTTGACTATTAATAGTCCCAAACATTACCTAGTAATATTTATATAAAAGACAATTATCCATCCCTGTTCGTGTCGGTAGAGAAGGGGATCAATGCAATTTAAATCTGCATATGAGAGACACTTGAATTGTCATTGCAAATAAATGTTCGTGTATTTTCAATCTCATTTGCGCAGCGATAGATTTGAAACACATTCTTTAAAAAAGATGAGTTATGGTTGAATTTGACCAGGAAGGTTCTACTTTGTTATATAAATAATACTGCTGAGACCATATTATTGCATGTGTATACTAATCCTTATTCAAACAGCAAGCTGCATAAGTAAACTGTCAAAGGGCAGCATACGGTATATTAATTATGAATAAATTACTGCTATTATTTGTGAATAAATTACTGCTCAACACCTGTGCATAAAATTCAACCTTTAACCCGTGTGACACTTAAGCGCATGTCATACATCAACACGATACACGGGGACATTCAATTTCGGTAGATTTACGAGTTTGTCGCTGTGTTATGGGGGAAATCTATACATATATTAGAAGTTTAATTTTTGGGGTCATTGGCAAAAAATTTGTTTGACGCCTTGTTTATTGCTCTTAAAATTTAGAGTCCCTTTAAATACAAGGTATGACTTTGAAAGTTACATAAAGTGAATGGATGTGGTGTGTAGTTGTTGTTAGACCTCGTCCTTCAATTCTTATATTATGTTTTTTACAATCTGTTCCCATGTGTCTGAGGATGTTCAATTCCATATCAAACCCTCCTTTCCTTTGCCCCCTCCCCCGTAGACTTTTATTTCTCCCTTGCTATATATGAATATACATGTACTTATGAATATACATGTACTTGACTATACATGGTCATTCAGCACTGCTATATATGAATATACATGTAATTGACTATATATGGCCATTTAGCAAAGGTATATATATATATATATATATATATATATATATATATATATATATATATATATATATATATATGCACACAACACGCATAACAATACTGAAAATTATGACATAAATGAAGAATTATGAAACGGTCGGTATAATGAAATATTTTCCTTACACAAATCTCTAGTGAGTGGTGATTCGGATGCAGTATATTCGCTTGTATAATACGTGGCTAATATATCATGCAAATGGCTATTAAGGAAATCCAGACAAAAACTAAGATGCAAGATTGATATTTCAATCGATTTCTCACATAAGATAGGGAAAACGTTAAATTAAAGCACACGTACTTTGTGAATTTCTTTACAGAATTACATGAACATTATGTATGATGAACGTAAACCAGAATGGGGGACAGCCCTACATGTACTTATTCTTTGAAAATTGTAACGGAGATGAAGAAGTAATGTAAGTTTAGCATAACATGCAATAAAAATATACCGAAAGCCTATTGGACACTAGCTTAATGAATTTTACATTGAACTTACTGCCTTTTATACAAGGCCAGAAGCAGATATGATTGAAGACTAACTAGCCCTTTTCTTCCCCATCTCTTAAGAAAAAAATTAAATAGAACAACAGACAGTGCAATACAGCCCAATTAGGAAAAAATTTTCCACCTACCAGGTAAATCGCAGCAATTTTAAAAATGCTGACTGCCATTATCAGATGAGTTATCATCCTTGCAAACACGAGTTCACATTTACTCCCTTTTCCTGACACGAATCAGTTGTAGCGAGGAATCAGGGCAACCCCTCAAGAGTTTTGTGTGATGAAAGATTCCACAGAGTTTACGGAGAATGACACTCCACTGCAACAAGAAATGCACTTCTTTGCACTGCACAACACTTAAAGCCAACGCAGTACCTCACCGACTCAAGTTCACGTCCTCACAGGTGTCGGCTGAAAGGTGATGTCCATCATGTGGTCAGAAGCTGGAGTCGGGCCACTGTACCATCCACACAGTACCTCAGATATGATACCTTTCCACTAATCATGAGTCCAACAAGATGACCGCTGCATAATTATAGACCACCATCAGCTGCTACTGGAGGTCGCTAACAATGAAGTCTCACCTCTACAGCTGAAAACCAGGTGTCAATGGGGATTAGAGTTTCAGCCAAAAACAGAATCCGTCACGCAGAGATGTCCGATTTCAAAACCTTACCTTTTCAACGTTAATCACCTTGAAATACAGGGTTTTTTTTGCGTGTGCCTTCACATACAAAACTTTCTGTTCCATATCACTGACAACTTTCACGGGATTTGATTTACATCATTCGGGTTGAATGTTGGCACTTTTCGATCGTAATTATCCGTTAGGAAGCTTCACATACGAATTAAAGCGATAAAATCTTTTTTCGGAGCAATTTCGATGCCGATGCATCAAAGAAAAGAAATATTCTCTTAAATTAATCACAAAAGACGTGTTAATTTTCACTTGGGAAGAACTCACAATTTTATTAAGAATATGTCATTCATAGAAAATAATAAACAAATAAAAACACTTCTTAAAAAATCACACTGGGGCAGGTTGTATGAAGTAAAAACTTCCAATTTCAAACCTAAAAATGCCACGAAATCTTCAAGGAAAAAAAGCGAAGTATTTCTACTGAGTTTATAATTTTCCAATTGACGAAAATTGCTTAGTTAGCCTTTTTTCAATAAGTCTCTTCCATCAAGTGCATTAAACCGTCCAGATTGAAATTGACTACCCCTCATCACCTTCCACACTACAAGTATACACTTAATTGACAGTTTATGGTTTGGCCAGTAGCCAATCAAAATCCAGTGTTTGTGATATCTCGTTCATGCAATAGCGAACAATCTTAAAGGGACAACCTGCTATCAGAGAGACATAAAGTGTCCCTAATCATCCAAGACTTCAAACAGAAACTTTATCGCTCCGACAGAGCAGCAACAAATTTTTATCTCATCATTTGAGAAGCACATACTTCCAACAGCCTATCATAGAATAGACATCTGTCCAATTCATGTCTGTGATGTTGACAATAAAAAAATTAGTTCTTTATACCTAATCACGTATTTTGCTCATACAGTTTTTAATCTTTTTTTTATAGTATCACCTCTTGCACTCTCTTAGTACCTTAGAGTTAGCATAATGATTTTGTGATGGCATGCTGACTTCGCCACTTTGCGATACTAGGATCGATACTCCGTTTATACATGTACAAGTCTTCAGCGCTAGCAATCCAAGCTCAGTAGTTTTCTCCGGGTTCAAAAAGGAATTTTCAATGCTACGGATATTTATTTAATTAAAATCTGACATTTCAAAAACTTTATTTTGGAGGAAAACGAAGCTGAAAACGAGTCAAAACGATGACAAGACCTTTGAGCTTTCATTCAAATATTCTTTAATACATTACCAGCCGGAAAGAAATGAAATAAAAAGAACAAAAAAACAATGGGACAATTTAGATTTCTAGATGATTTCATGTTTAGTCAACAAATAGTGCGACGATTTGCTCAGGACTGTTGTTAATAGTTCGCAGCGGCAAATTGGTTTTGGTTTATTAATAAAGAAAATAATCAAACGTGTCTTTCCTCTGCTGCCACATAATTTCGTACCAATACTCGACCACAATGACCCAAACGCTAAATTTTGACCCAATTAACTGCAGATCATTTGAAATCGTCCATGCCACTTGTGAACATTCAATGCTTGATGACAATCCAGTGTTTGCTAGTTCTGTAGTCAGTCCTTGTTGGTTCTGGGTCCTTGTTGGCTCTGGGTCCTTGTTGGTTCTGGGTCCTTGTTGGCTCTGGGTCCTTGTTGGCTCTGGATATTATTGACCAACAGTGGTATCACTAGTGGGGTGCGTACCGCACCGGGTGACACCATCAGAGGGGGTGACACCAATATGACATTACTAAGGATTCTGTATATCGTCTGTTACGGAAGGAGGTCCGGGGGGGGGGGGGGTGACACCATGAGTTACCGCACTGGGTGACACCAACCCTAGTGACGCCACTGTTGACCAATGACCGGGATCTTTTATGAAGGTATGCTATCTTGAGCTAAAGTTACTGCGTGAAAGGCATTATATGTTTATTAGACTTACCTTGACCGTGACGTATGACCGTTAGACCTCAGAATCTAATGGTTACTTTATTACCCGCAAGTGCAGTCATTCAGAAAGTTTGATGAAGAAACTGACTCTAAAACAAAAGTTATCCTGCGAAACCCATTTTCTGTTAGGTACAATGTCCTTGGCCTTAGACCTTTTCATCCCCAAATCAACTAGCTCTTTTCAATACCTTAAGTGTAAGCCCTCCACAAACCGTAGTCAATGTACTTTGTCTAAAAGGAAAGCTGTTGTGCAAAAAATGTTTGTATTATTTGAACTTCGACCCAGATAAATAACCTTCTTTCTTACTCATTGTGAAAGTCATCCACAAACTTGTGGTGAATGTATAGTCAAAAACTGAATTTTGTCATGCATTTACCATCTTTTCGTTTTCAATTACATTGATATTAACCGTGCCTGTTCACTCTTTGACCCTAAATTAATAGACTTCTTTCTGCTGTCGAGGTCAAGCAATCATCAACATTTGTTGTAAATCTGTGATACAGAGGAATCTGATTAAAAGCAAATCTCCACTGTCCTAACGTGAAGATCTGTGAGTGTGTGCCTGTGTGTACGCGCGCGCGCGTGTGTGTGTGTGATATTAGGATTTTTAATGTAGCTTTAACACATATTTCAGTCATATCGCAACGATGTCTGCAGTGTGTCAGTTTAAAGTGATGTTAGCACTGGGGCATCATGCCGTAGACATGTAGCATGATGTCCCACCCAGGCACATTATCCTGATACCATGCACCATTTTTGTAAGTCTTTGGTATGACTCGGCCGGGGTTCGAACCCACGAACTACCGCTTCCGAGGCGACCGGAGCGGTCGTGAAGATCTGACAACGACCGCTTCGGGGTCATGCTCAGGGACTCAGTTGTCACGTTTGCTCAGCCCAGTTTGTAAGTCGTATGTAAACTAAGGTATTAGTACAAGCCATGGTTGATGTCTGAACATAGCCGAATGCTAGAGTTAATCTCTTACGCAAGGTTACCGTGACCAGGGAGAAGATCCGGTATCTTGGATCGGCACAGGCGTTAGATCGAGATACTTTCCATCTATGTGTTACAAAGATAAGAGGGACTCGAGAGAAACGGGGCGTATTCTAAATCCGTCCCCACGTGGACAGACAGCGTGATGACATTGTTCGCTAAGTTTGATTGGATCGGGTCAAAGCGACATCGAATTGGAATTGATACGGAGAGTGTGGTAACAATTTCGATCCGAATTAGAATTTTTAACTTGTAAGCGAAAATTTAGTCTCGCCTAGGAAGAATGATGAGCAATATAGGGTTACTCCGAGAGAGCCACTCGTAATTTGGCGGTAAAACTTAGAGAGGAGATTCTAAGAAAAGACAAAGTTTCATGAAGGTCAGTTAGTTATTTGCTTGTTTTTTGCCGAATTTTACGGCATTGCAATTGTAATTATGTGTAGTATGTATACTTAATTATTAGGATCGTTTAGTACGTACCTTTGTAGTGTTAATTTAAGTGCGTATTTGAGAAATGAGTTTTTGAGTATTATTTTAGAGAATTGTGTAGATTGTTAGCTTGTGGTCAGAATTAATTTTGTAATTCGCTATTAGGTAACTTAGTAGCAAGCTAGTGCATTTATTTATGTGATATTTAGGAATTTACTAAGATTAACTATTATGGATGTATGGATATGTCAGAGCATATATATTTTAATATTTGTGTATTTTATATGAGTTGTAATGTAAATACATGCGTCTGATTGTTGTGATATTGTATAGCATAATGGTATTCGGAGTATGTACTGATGTGACGCAATATATTGATGTATGTATGAGAAGTAATTGATACCGTGCTTTTATTACGACGTTGTTTTACTATACAAGAACGTGTGAGTATTTCGATGTGAATGAATGCGTGATGGAACAAATTTAATAGCCGTTATCTGTTGATAGGCTGGGTGTAGTGGGAAATGAATGGGCTAAGGAAAATCTTTTACCGTCCTTGTGTTTTCACAGGAAGCTTTTTGGGGGACAGAACTACCGGTTCAGTAGGTCCCGAGTCTCTAAGAGGGGAGACGGAAGTAACACTAGCAGAGCAGTCGGAGTCGACAAGTCTAGTCGGTATAGAGTAGATGAGGAGCAAGAAAGGAGTCGAGGAGGATAAATTGGAAAAGGAGGAGGAGTTTAGAGAAGTCGAGGAGAAGGAATTTGGAGGAAGTCGGGAGGAAGAGTCGAAGGAATTGGTGGAAAAGGAGAGAAGAATACACAGCTTAATAGAACACAAGGACAGGTGGAAAGCTATCTCAAACTACTAATCGAATAATGCAATAGGCTATCACTGGGTGGAGCGGAAGGAGAGTACTTGGGAAATTTTAATCATTTGACTATTGAATTGTCATTCAGTTGTTACTAGTTGAATTTCACTTTTTTGTATATTCAATCATTGAACCGTCGGCATTGCTGACTGGGGGCTCGGAGCTTTACCTCTGTCTTTCACTAATTTAACTTCCAACCAAAATAGAGCCTGGGTGGGACTTCTGTAATAATTTAAATAAATATTGGAAAGACCCCATCCCACAACTACCACGGTAACGGCATAACAAACCCCGACACGCTACGCCATTGTTATTACCATAATTGCTACTTTTATCAGCCAGTCAGGTGAAGTCTTATATCTTCGCATTTGGGACACTGAGCAGTATAGCTTAAGAGTATCATTGTGTGCGAACGATTTGATTCACCTTCAAATTTCTGAAAGCTGCATTTCCATTGGCTAACTCAATGGTGACCAGGACATGACCCAATATCGGTCGCTGTCAGATCTTCACCCAGGACAGTGGAGACCTGTTTTTAATCAGATTGTGATATAGAGCTAATGTTATTTTGTGTAAACCTTTATCTTCTTTCAGTTACAATGACCTTTACATATGACCTCTTTATCCCCAAATCAATAGGGCTATTTTTGGTTGTTAGTGCGATTTATTGACCAAGTTTGCTTTAGATACGCGGTGTAAAACTAATGTTATTGACTGGTAACAAATATTCATCTTTGAAAGAGTGACTTTGACGTTTGACCTTTTTACACCAAGATCTAAAGACGTTTTCCTTACCCGAGGCTCAAGCCATCTGCAATGTTTGTTACTATAGATTATGGGACACCCGAGTTTTTATGCGGAAGTATTTCTCTTCTGTCAGTCACATAAATCTTTTTCATCCCAAATACAAACTACCCACAAAATTTTGTGACTACAAATGGTGGAGAACTCGAGTTATTCCGCGGAAATGTTTTTTCTTCTTCTTTCATTCACAGTGGTTTATTATTTCAGTCACAGTTGTATGAATCTTGGACATTTAGTCATCGAAATCGATTGACTTCTTGGCCACAAGTGCAAGCCATCCAAACGTTTTGTAACTGTATACAGTGGATAACTCGATTTATTGTGCCGAAACAGAATTGGATCAAAACGGGATATGTCCTAGTTCTGTTTCTGCAAAACCCTTCGTAATACAAGTTATAATGCGCCGGCATATCTGGGTCTGCGCAGTTTGCAGTTGGACTCGACTTATAAGCGAGTACATAGGGTTCATTGTTAAGCCATTAAAGTTTTCGCACTGCTCCAGTGGTCAAGTTGTTCGCCGGTTCCAAACCCGGCCGAATCGTAACAAAGACGTATAAAAAATGGTACTAGCAGCTGCCTCGCGATGGCGCTCAGCATTAAGACGTTGGTGTTAGGACTGGTCGGCCTGGTGTCAGGATAATGTGACTGGGTGGGACATTATGCTAAATGTCTGCGGCATGATGCCTCAGTGCTATAAATTAATAGAAACTGTCACACTGCAGTCATCGTAGCGAGGTGACTGAAAATGTGTTAAAGCTACGTTAAAAATCCAAATGACACACACACACACACACACACACGTTTTCGTGAAAAAATAAGAAGGCATGGAGCGCGTGTTAGGCCTGGATAGTGCAGTGGTAACACACTCGCTTCTATCCTCCGCAGTCCCTTGATCTATCCAAGGCTCTAGCATGTGCGAGTGTGAGGTGGCCTCCCATCTAAGGCCGATGGTTGTGTCTGGGCTCACCCGTTTCCGTTACCACACAAGATAATACTATTCTCACATTTCAGCCATCATAGTGGCTCGTTCAACTCGAGAGAACTTTGTTATGCTATCAAAGTGCTTCGTGTAGCTTTTAAGAACTCTGTTATGCCATCAGAGTACTTCTTATAACTTGTGAGACCTTTGTTATGCCATCAGAGTGATTCGCACATCTTTTGAGAACTTTGTTATTCCACCAGTGCTTCTTTTAAATTGTAAGAACTTCGTGACACCATCAGAGTGTTTTGTATAAATGATGAAAACTTCATTATGCCTTTAGAGTGCTCCGTATAACTTGTGTGAACTTTGCAATCGACGTAAATTCAACGATGTTCAAACATTGAAGTCACTTTGTTCCCCTCTCCAGAAATAAACATTTCTTCAGACGGCATCTTTTCGTTACATGAGGGTAGGGTTCTCGGCTCATCAAAAGAAAGCTACGCATTATGTATTAGAATTTTTGGTGAAATATTGTTGCGCGTTTGATGATATTGCATCTTTTATTTCTCCTCTTTTGAAGAGAACATTGGAAGACACAAAAAAATGTCCTTTATAACTTTTTCGAATGAGATGAAATCATAGAAATACGGTTTTGAATACATTAGTGATAATTACCGATGATATCGTAGAACAGTTGGTACCACGAAAACTTTTGCGTTTATGATGTGTAATAAGTTCGAGTCACTCTGACCCCCCCCCCATTTATAACAAACTACCGAAATATCTAAAAGATGACCGCCCCATTTATAATCTAACTATCCAAATGTCTAAAATGGGGTGGAAAGGAACGAGGAAGTCAGAGTAGAAATATTTAGAAGAAAAAAAAGAGAAAAAAAAAACAACAACAACAGCTCTTCAGCAACTATTATCATAATACTTGCCTGTATTACAGAAAAAGACATAAAAAATTAAATTGAATATCATCATATTCAAGTATTTCATATCATGAAATCATGAATTTCAATGGAAATTTACATTAAAAATTAAAATTAAAAAAGGGAGAAAATACATACAGCACATACAAAATAATATTTAATCGCTTCTTTATCCCAGTTACAGTATTTTCCTTACTAATTTAAAACAAAACAACAAGAAAAAGACCAAAAAGAAACCCAACAACAGCAATTATTCCCCCACCCCACCCCCACCGTACACCTTGCCAGCGAACAAAAATGTTAGTTATCATTCTGTGTATACATTCAAATGTACTATGAGGAATTCGACCAAGCCGAAACTGATTGTTTCCCTTGGTACACAGGAGAATCAACTGTCGCCATTTAACGATTAGAGATGCCTCGCCAAAACGACACGAAACAACCAATATACATGGACGCAGTTCAGTATTTTGCTGAGTTTAGTGTGGCGTGGAATTAAATGTGGATTAGACAGCACGCCGTGTGTACTCGCTTATAACTGGAGTCCAACTGCAAACTGCACAAACACAGATCTGCCGGCGCACAATGCGCCGACAGATGTAGGTCTCAAAGCGTCACAGAAGACGCCGTGACGTCATTTCTAATGTATCCGCATGTACTTCAAAACCAAGTAACTGTTATTTCGCGTTTGTTTGTTGGTGTTTTGTTATTTAAAAAACTGTGCATGACAAATTTATTAAAATATTTCTATAATTTCAATATTTTGCTCATCAAGTTTCGTAAATTATAGACGTGTTTCTATATTTTCCTGCATATTTAGCATTCACCTAAAATCCTCTATGCCTTGAGGAGAACCATTCCATGAAGACGACGGTGCTATTAACTTCTATCTCTCGGTACAAATAAATTACCTTTAGGAAAACCACAAATATGAAGAATTTGAAGATCTGATGTAAACAAAGATGAATTTACCATTTTAGCAAACGGGGCTACTTGCGAAGTCCTGTATGCGCGTATCTACTCTGTACTTGAAAGGTTTTAACACATTCTGATATAAAGAGGCATTTCCACAAAAATCTGCGAAATGATAAAATTGTATGTGTCATATAAATTGAGTCAGCAACGGAGGAATCTAACCCCCAATTAAGGTTTTGTGGCTAGAAATCTGTAGGCTTAAAAAAATCTGTTAAACAGCATGCTCTATTTGAGACCACAATCATTACAACGGAATGTTCTGGTTCAAATAGAAAATTGTTGGAACAAACTTATTCAGTGCTTTGTATCATTTATTAAGAGGTATTCGTTTCCCACGTAAATTTCCTCGCAAGAATCATAGCTATTTCCTTTACATATTGTTCTTTATAATAACATTGTGATTCCTAACGGATTGACTCAGACTAATAAAATGTCAGTGTATAAAAAAAACATCAGCATTTCAAAGTGTTCTCGTGTAAGAAACCGAAAAGCGAAAATAATGCATGAGATTATAAAACAATACAATAATACACGATATCAAAATTAAATTCATATTTCTGAATCATTCTTTACATATCCATCATTGTTATCAAACAATAGGACATACACAAGTATGCATAATCGTGAAATAGCAATTTTGTTCTAGAAAGACTACAAGATTAAAAATCAATGAAAATATTTTCGAATGACATAAGATTCAAAAAGATATCGCAAATCTCTCTCTCTCTCTCGCAATTTTAGCGCCAAGCTGCAGGTCTCTGATATTTAAGACAAACGAATTTTTCTGCAATATTGTATATTGACAATTAAAAGTTGACAAATAGCCGGGCTCCACCTATCCATCATCTGCTGTCTGCCATTGCCACTTTATTCGAAATTCAAATGGACAACAGAGAAATGAAATCCCGGCGATATCTATCCATCCGTCCATTTGTCAGTAGATCTTCTTACGAAACCTGCAGAGTGAGAATTCACCTACTTTGTATATGAGTAACCATCTATGAGTGGGGAGCTTTTATTCGGCTGCTGGTTGGATTCAATAGGTCAGATATATACAAATACTAATTGCAGTGACAATTTATGAATATTTTGTTAGGACCGAACTTTCAATATGCATTCAAAGAAGACGGACTTTGAGTTACTACCCCTGGGTCCCAGTTAGGCTTGGTTGGGCTCGTATTTCACATAAAATGTTGTTATTTGCATCCATAAAGGTACTCTGGTCTATAAAAAAAGCTGTTCTATAGACCATGAGTTGTAATCTCGACTCTGGCAATTAGTCATTTGCAAACGGTATGGTGTATTATTATGGGTAGGGAATTTGATATTGTAGTTTCAGCACTGTTGAAATTACTAGGAAAAAGCATAGCTGTCTGACATCAGACTGTATACGGTAAAAATAATATACTAGAAACAGAGGTACTCTAGACAGTTTATCACCATTTAAAAAAGTTGAAGCTTTTTACCTCAAACGATTATAGTTTAACTGCTGTCAATTAATTTAATTTTGACTGAAATGCACACATGAGGCAATAAAATATAGATCTGGTAGATACAACCCAAATGTTATTGTATATTAAATCACTTAAGCATATTGTATGGACCGGCTTTCTGAAGAATGATTTGCTGTTAAAAAGAGAACGTCCAGTAAGACACCTGAGAAATAAAGCGAAATTTGCCTTGACGAACATATCCACATAAAGATCACCTGCTTAAGGGTGACTTTATTGAATCCATAATTTTATAATAGTTTTACATACATAAACGACATCTGAATAAACAGGACACATGTTTGTCAAGAACACCTTACTGAAATGGACGCCTGTCCATAAAGGTCACATGTCCATAAATAACATTTTTTCTTTAAAGGACACCTGATCTTCTAAAGGTCAAGTGTTAATAAACGTCACCTGGCTAAAAAGAACCCATGTCCCGTATATGACACATAATGATAAAGAACGTGTGTATATAAAGGCTACATGTCCATAAAGAATACATGGCTATAAAGAACACAGGTCACTAAGTAAACTCCTTACTATAAAATGTACCTGTCTATAAAGGTCACATGTCAATCAAGACAAATGATGTAGTCCATTCAGTGTCCTTTATCGACAGGCCACACTGTAGCATACATCTACAATATATAAAGTTAGAATAAACGAAAAGTCGAAGAATAAGAAGAATCTCTATTATTATTATTATTATTATTATTATTTTATTATCAATATTATTATTATTATTATTATTATTATTATCCCCGATTACTCATTACAGGCACAGGAATTAATCGCTCTTTTTACACACCATTTACATACCCAATCCCACTTTTTACTCACACTTATACATACTCACTCACCCTTATCACACACCTATTTCGTACCTGCTCTTTTAGCCACCTTTTGCATACCCAGTCGCTCTTTTCTTACCCACCTCTTAGACATTATTACTGCTTTGTATTTTCTGCTTGCAGACCTAATTACTCATTTTACCCGCCACTTACATACCTACTAGCTTTTATCACACACCTCTTACATACCCACTCGCTCTTCTCACGCATCTCTTACATACCTAATCACTCTTTTTACCCACACTTACATATCACTCGCTCTTCTCATACACCTCTTACATACTCACTCCCTCTTCTTACCCACACTTACATACCTACTCGCTCGTCTCACACACACTTGCACACACACTCGCTTTTCTCACATACCTCTTGCATACTATATGACTCTTTTTACCCACCACTTACACATCTCTTACTACACACTCACTCTTCTTACCCACCTCTTACGTACCCACTCGCTCTTCTTACCCATCTCTTACGTACCCACTCGCTCTTCTTACCCACCTCATACGAACCCTCTCGATCTTCTTACCCACCACTTGTATATTATAACTGCTTTATATTTTACGTTTGTATCACAATCAGAACAGATACTATTTTCCATTTTCCGTACAAATATTTTGCTGGGGATATAATTTCAAAGTTCAATATTTGCATGAATGTCCTTATATGGTGCTATGCGTTCCTCCTCTTACCACTTCGGTCGATTCCGTGCTAATTTTATAAGATTGACTATTTCGCTCGCCGGCCCTTGACACTTTTTTTTTCTCTCAAGTACGCACAGTAATTTTCGGACAAGAGGGAGATTTCTTTTCATTTGCTTAACGCTTTCATTTTCTTTAATTATGTTCTTAAGTATATGTTATCCGATCTCCCTCCCAAACATCCGTTTTACAAGCTTTTGTGTTCAGTAACAGTGTTGCCTTAGTAAGTGTATCTTGTCCAGGCCTAAGAAGGAGGGGCAGTAACTCATTTGGTAGGGCGTCATACTATAAATTCGAAAGTCACTGGTTGGACAAAGGCAAACAATCACTAAGCCTGTATGTGAACCTTCTTAAGCTGTGCATATTTCTTCCAATTTACACTTGGCGCTCACCACTGGAACACACCTGAACTATCGGGTTTACAGAGATGGAGGACTGTTTCAAAGGATCTAGGTGATGCCTTCATGGAAATGGGAAAATTTCTCATGTATGTGCGGGTGAAAAATGCTGCATGAATTGATCAGTGATAGCGAAAGAACGCCAGACTAGTGTTGGGAAGGGCTTAGATGCAAGTTCCGGTCTAGTCTTCTACATTTAATTCCAGTGATATAATATTATGTATTCCATAGTGAATAACTCCTGAAAGATTTAGGTATTTAACACAAGAACTCTCTATGACATAGCTGTAAGATTTAGGTATTTAACACACGAACTCTCTATGACATAGCATAGTTGTAAGAGTTAGGTATTTAACACACGAATTCTCTGTGACATAGCTTAGATGTAAATTTAAGATATTTAACACACGAACTCTCTATGACATAGCTTAGTTATAGGATTTAGATATTTAACACACGACCTCTCTGTGACATAGCTTAGATGTAAGTTTTAGATATTTAACACACGAACTCTCAATGACATAGCTTAGTTGTAAGATTTAGGTATTTAACACACGAACTCTCTATGACATAGCTTAGCTGAAAGATTTAGACATGTAACACACGACCTCTCTATGACATAGCTTAGTTGTAAGATTTAGGTATTTAACACACGAACTCTCTATGACATAGCTTAGCTGTAAGATTTAGGTATATAACACACGAACTCTCTATGACTTGGCTTAGCTGTACGTTTTATACATGCAACACACAACCTCTCTGTGACATAGCTTAAGTTTTAGACATGTAACACACAACCTCTCTGTGACATGGCTTAGCTGTAAGTTTTAGATATATAACACACGACTTCTCTATGACATAGCTTAGTTGTAAGTTTTAGATATTTAACACACGACTTCTCTGTGACATGGCTTAGATGTAAGTTTTAGAGATTTAACACACGACCGCTATGTGACATAGCTTAGATGTAAGTTTTAGATATTTAACACACGACTTCTCTGTGACATATATGGATTAGCTGTACATTTTAGACGTGTAACAAGAGAACAAAATATGTGTTGAACTCCAATTCAAGTAAAAATGTTGTTTACAATGATTACTATCTTAAATTATATAATATACACTCATGGACAAAAGTTAGCTTTGTAAATTATTGATTAAAATGACTCTTACAATCTACAATCATGGAAAAAAGTTAAACATAATATGAATATACATAATAAATCTTTGCTGAATGTCTCATATAACTAATACGCCTGTGTAGTCATAAAATAAGTTGAGAAAGAAGCAAAACCAATTTTTGTAAAACTTAACAAACAATCCAATTATCCAAGTTATGAAATGAAAATGTAAGAGGAACTTACAGTACTATGAATTGAATCCAAAATAATCCTAAAATGTTCTATCCAAGTCGAAGAGAATCAAATGATACTAATTAATTTCAGATCCTCGAACGTACTTGTCTACCAACAGTACTGATGTATAAAAATGACAAGGTCCAGAACTCCTGTGAATAATTTACAATTGTCCCTGAAAAATATTTTAGTCTAGCGAGAACTGTGTAATTCCAATGAATAATAAAAACAGAGGTTTTCACTCAGACATTAATATATAAGCACAACATCAAATACGACTATGGATTGATGTTACAACAAGACCAAAAGAAATAAGACCGACTAATGTGTCCAGCTCCACGCACTTATATAGAAGCATAAGGGGTAAAACGCATTTTCTACCACTATGTACGTGACGTTTTGAAAATATCCCACATCGTAAGAGAGCCTTCCTGGCCTATATATATATATATATATATATATATATATATATATATATATATATATATATATATATATATATATATATATATATATATATATATATATATATATATATACAAATCTAGCCAGTCTGCATTTTTCTTTCAAGAGTGAAAATATAAAAGAATCCGAGATTGAGTTTAGAAGAAATTCTCTCGTGAAACTTTTGTCAAAGGGTCCGGATGTCTGGAAAGTCGACGGACACAATTATGGCGATAGAAGCGAACAAAGCTTGAAAGCACAAGGTATTTTTGTCAATTTCATGTAATTCGTTGATACCAATATAATGATTTGCATGAATTTCTTTGTTTAAATCCGTGGAACAATTCTCTTGATATGAGTATATCTGTGTTTGAGTTCCTCTATTTGAATTGGTAGAATGATCTTCTTTATAAGTTTGACGAATTGTTTTAATTTGTCGTCTTGATTGTACTAGGAATCTTAGAATTTCATGCATTACTTTAGTTGATACGAGTTACGAGAATCCGTTTGAAATCACCGACTGCAGATGATTTCACGTATGATAAAGACTTGAATGTGTGTATTCGCTGAAAATAATGTAGTTTTATGCCGTGTAATGAATTTCATTTATTCATTTGTGTAACGGAGACGAGAACGGAACTGTTATATCTCGTGTGACGTTAATGTGATCGGTGATGAAATCGCCATTAGGAAGTACAATAATCTTATGAAGCTAGGTTTGTTTATGGTCTGCAATGTTTAGCTTGACCAAATAGCCTTTGGTATCTGTTTGAATTCCGACAGGACGATATCTGACATAAATAGAGGGGAGTAATGATCTATTCCCAGTAGGATATCTGGCAGAAGATTTAGGTGGCTTCTCTGTTTTTCTTTTGAAAGGGGAAGTAGCTCCACTGACGTATCCCCGTGCCTACTGATCCAAGTATCTACGTATCTACGTACTTACGTATCCACACGAAGTATGAGGGCCGAAAAGAGGCGAGACAGTAGGAAGGTTCGGGAAGGGAAAAAGCGAAAGGACCTAATGAACAACCACAGTGAAGTAAAAGGAGTGGACAGGAAATCAGCAGGTTATGATGTTGTTGTTGTTATTGGTGTTGTTGTGGGGTTTAACGCCATTTTTCAGCACACGATAGGCTATACATGGCGGCCAGTATTAATGGTGGAGGAAGAACCCGGGAAAACCCCGGAAAGAACCACCGACCCTCGAGAAGCTACTGGCAAGCTTTCTCACATACCCACATTGGCTGAATCTTAGACTCGAACCGCCGCAGACAGAGGTGAGATGGCAGTGATCCGTAACGAAAAGCGCTTTAGACCACTCGGCCACTCGGGGCCCCCGCAGGTTATGAAGTTGTACAAGGCAATGACTTCGATAGTTCACGCGATTCTATTATGAACCAATTATATTATTTAAAACAAATCGGTTTTTATATAAATAGATTTGTGTTTGAAATTCGGTGAAAGATTTATTTCAAAAAGATGTGTATCTTCAAAATGTAAGTTATTATCACAGTTGTTTGTGTAATTGATTAATTTGTTATTTTTTCATGTACGAGGGCTGGTGTCATTCTGTTCTATATATCTGCTTAGATCTCAGTTTATTCCACCTATAAGTTTCACACTTTATATTAATATTTACTCGATCCGGGCAATAACACTAAGGGCGATCATCTCCTAGATAACGAATAAAGTGGACACCTTGTAAGAAGGTACAATCCGCCAATCGCCTCACCAACACCACCACACACGGCACCTGTACATAACATATCAAAAAATTGATTCCAACGGAAAGAAACCACCCAATACATTATTGATGTAAGTATAACTTCCCGTTGTTAATCTGTAATTAACTCAAATGGATTACAGTGGAATCATTAAATTTATTCGTTTGGTAAATATCCAGATTGTCGGAAATGACTAAGGCATGTTAACTGTCTTATCGTTCCCAGGAAATCTCCCTTTAATAATGCTTTCCATGAAAGTTTTTAATACTCTTGGATGAAGTGGTGTTGACTTTGGAACTGTTACAACATCAAATAGGTAGGTTAAGGGCATAAAATAATTATCATATGTTGTTACCCTTCTCCAAACGTAAGAGTCCGTGGTAATTAGCAATAATTCCAACTCTTCCACCTGAAGAACAGGTTGCATTAATAGAAAAGCAGATCAATGATATCACTGTTGAGAGAATAATCTGTGGTTTACTATGTTGAATCTTTCTACTAGCTACCTAATGAGTATTATTTACTTTTCAAATTCGCTTTATTTTCTTTACTAACGTATGGTAGTAGCCCGCAGGTATTATAATAAACATAAATTGCCACATACCTATGAGAAGCAATGTTCACGCTTGTACTGGCAGGATATTTCAACAAAAAAGAAAATGGTCCAATGATAAAATCGAACACACAAATGTAATTAAAGCAGAAATCCATTAATAACAAGATTACAAATTAAATTATTAATGGATTAAAGAAATCCATTAATAACAAGATTACAAATTAAAAACAAGTATTATTTAACATTGCATGAATTAGAAATGCAATGTGGGCAAAGAAATATAAATATATAAAACTGTTATTTATATTATTATTATTATTATTATTATTATTATTATTATTATTATTATTATTATTATTATTGAAATATTACTGATTTCAAGACAGTTTAACTGTTATTATATTTTAATTTACGTGCGTGAAGTATGATCATAAGCAGCATTTTGTCAATTATGGTCCATATTGGCTACCAAGGAATGACATGAAATTGCAGCCTTAACCTTATAAGGACATGTATGTCACCATCAGTATATGACCTACATTCATCAAACATTACACTGAATATATTTTGTAATCAAAGTCAATACAGGTATAGCAAGTTCGACTGGAGTTTTGTATATGATGATCAACGTAATTGCATGTACTTTACACAAAAGTGATGTTCATTCTTATTTCATTGTAAACTTATTTTAAAAATGTTAACATTTTAGAGGAAATTGCGTCCTTACTGGCTACAGCTTTACATCTGTAAACAACCGCTAGACGGCGCGTGTCGAAAATAAATTGGAAAATCCCGATTGCCGCGATAATATAGAGCCCGAGATAATACAGCTTTGAAGTATAATCTATTTTATTAGTATGCCACTTGTACAAATCGTTCGATTATCTCAAGCAATTTATTTTTTCCAATTTGCGTAAAGAAATGACAGAGAGATATTTAAGAGGTCCAAGTGATTAAAGTTTTACATGTATAGAGAAAGATGAAAAGTGTAAGTCACTAAGTCAAACAATAAACAATGGCGTAAATTACAAAGCTAATCTTATTAAGCTGTAGTAGATCCAATAGAAAATAGAAAAAGGTCTTGTGCAAGGACTTGTTGGCGACTAAGTACGTACGACTTTTGAAGCTAATAATTTAAACGTTTTTAGATACATGGAGATAATAAGTTAATAACAAACCCTTGGCTAAGACAATAATATGAAAAAATCTACTAAACTCGCAGAACCTCAAAAACTAAATTAAGACTGCAGAAAAAAAAACATTCATGATCCACAATATTATTTCTTAAGAGATTATGTCATTACTTTGTTCTACCTTGCAGCTGTTCGCTCTTTGTCTGTCTGTTTGTCTCTGCCTCCTTCTTGCTATTGATCTAAATCTATCAATATGCAAAGTCAGATAATTTATCTAATAGAAAAAAAAAATCAATGGATATCTACTATTGTGTCTTGGACAAATTTGATATAGTGTATATAAAATAATTCTTTCAATTTAATTTTTGTTAAATGTATTTATTGTTTGCATTCCATGATACCAAGTTACATAATGCTGATCGTATATTCCATCTTCATCTTTCTCTTTTCTTACGAATTAGATCTTTAAATATAGCTGACCTTTTACTTAATCTACGTGTCTAGTGTTTCCTTGGTATTTTTTTGTTGCTCCATAGGTATGGTTCAGCGTCAGAAAAAGTGTAGTAAATAAACATTCCGGTTAGTTTTTGCAAGTTTAAAATATGTAGTATTTAATGTTTCCTTAAACGAATCTTGAAGACTTGTTGCGATATTTATCTTAGTTCATTCACGATTCTTTTCATTTCTCTTCTTATTTGCAAACGAATTAGACTGTAATTTTCTTTTTCAGATTTTGGTGTTTTTGTAGAAAGCACATTTTGTTTTATTTAATGAAGTACTATTTTGTTTACATGAAAATTTAGGTGAAAATTTGTTAGTCTTCTCTATTTATAAAATTAATGAGAGAACTAGTCTCTCTTTTTTTTGCGAGTAAACATTGGGTATATTTTTCCAGATTTTCAGCACTCAGAAGTAACTTTTTGTATTCTCTGGTTTTATCATTTTCTGCAGTATACATCGTCTGTACTTAGTAATCCGGCATTTCATTTCGTCACTTTAGTTATAAAAAATATAACATGTAGTTTGTTCCATTTATGTAATGAAAATTATTTACATACGATTTTATAGGACAATAAATCAAACCATAAAAGTGACGTCAGGACTGCGTTTCGCTAGCGACACCACACTTACCTTCGATTTTTAGCAGATTTTTAGACCTTTTTCAAATACAAAATTAGCGCGAAATCTGCTTTTAATGCAAGTAAACTGGACATAGTTCTAAAGCTTTTTCATATTTAAGGTTAATTTTGTTTAGCTGTGTTCGATTTTCGTACGTCATCCAATATAATACCACTAATATATCTCTATATTTGCGTAACCTGAACATCGTGTGTAGCGAGTATTTTTTACGTCCGATTTCATTCAGTGACTTATTTTGATTAAACACATTGCAGATAATTGGTTCCATTTGCATAGTACAAATTATTCACATGTAACTATGACGATAATTTAAGTGACACGTTTTCGTTCGCTCAAGAGCTATTAAAACACTTGTCATATCTTTTTCAGTTTACCAGCATTTGTATATTTGCCATTAATATTTAATAGAATTTTCTCAGTCTCGAAGACATCATCCTGATTTTGGTATAAAGATAGCTTCTGTTCGTAAAATATTCCCTCAGTATATTCCCCCCTTTAATTCTTTTACGTTACGGGATCTACTAAAATTACTTCTCTAATTATACAAATGTCTTCCATGAAATTAGAAGGAAAACATTTAGAAAAAGAAACTTTTATACTGAGATCCGGAATTTCTCCCTTGTTTTATATTTAGGTGTTATATAATCATCTGTGGTAAGACAGCGGAATAGGTTAATTATTGCGTTAGATATGCTTTCTTGTTTGTTCGCTCCAAGCAACTGGACTTTTAATGTCGTGGTACAGATATTTTTAATACTGTTCTTGGCTAGTGCACATAGATGCGCTCTCATTTAATTAAATAGGTAGTGTTGTTTATTCAAATAAGCATTAATTAAGTATTTAACAATATTTGCAAGCGCCCTTCTATCTGCGCACTGCCTTTTAATCCAGGGGACAGACAACTTAAGCTCTGGGGTCATTGGCTGTCCTCTGCACGGGATCCGTTTTGCTTCCTGAAATCACACTGGATGCTCAGAAGCTTCAATTGATTTAAATACACGAGCGACAACAACCAGAATCGGATAATCCAGATTTACCTTAGATTTGCGAAGCTGTAACAGTTTGCGAACTATCCTTAAGTTTTAGGTACACAGGAAGTTCTGTTATGGCTTTTATTTAATCAGTTTTACTCGTACCGTTGCTAAAATGATCCCGTACTAGCAAAACATGGCCAGCAAGAGATAGAAGTTAAGCTCACTTAATAGAAACAAATATGCCGAGAGCGCTATTCGAACACTTACTGGCATCGGGTGTGCTCTAAAGTTCGCAAATTTATCTCCAGACAACCGGTATTAGTTTTAAAAATCTCCCTGATTCAGTCTTTATCAGCTTAAAGCTTAGCTAAGTACATAATCAGGGAGGTGCAGATGGAAGTTATACATTAATAATCTAGACATATGGACCTCATTACGTCTTATTTTCTCAATTCCCATACTTAGAGAAGCTAAATTGCTATATAAAAAGTAGACACACAAGACAGAAAAGGTGTCAGTGCGTCCATTAAGCTATCGGGTCAACGACTTGCATGTGTTTGTAGCAACGGCTAATACATGCATGCTATCATTATATTCTAGGCCATTTATAGCTATATTAACATCATTTATTATTCAAGTAAAGATTTATTTTTATTAATATATATATATATATATATATATATATATATATATATATATATATATATATATATATATATATATATATATATATATATATATATATATATATATATATATATATATATATATATATATATATATATGAATTGATTAATGCTTAAGTTACTGAATATTTGATTGTTTGTTTAATAATATTGCGTCCCATTGTCGCATTGATATATATATATATATATATATATATATATATATATATATATATATATATATATATATATATAGTTATTACTTTGAAATGTCCCTCGCATAGCTATTTATAGTTATTAACAACAATAACAACAACAACAATGCTAATAATAGTAATAATAATAATAATAATAATAATAATAATCATCATCGTCATTTTCATCATCATCATCATTATCTTTGTTTATTGAGGGTAACACATTTGGTTATGAATTATCTATCTGCCACATGATCCTTTATATGTGTTTGAGCTGCTTGCATACGTGCCTGCGGTCTTTATCAGTGTCATTACATAGTTTATTTTTTTAATTGAATGAAAAGAAGAATATATATTTGTCTATGGTCTGCAGGAGCTGATGGCGGTTTTGTCATTTTTAATTATATAACTTAAGGGCTTTTTATAAATCAAAGGGCCCATTGAAAATCAGTTAATATCGCAGAACAAACCGAGAACCGGACGTAATAGTTAATTTAATAAATACATACAGATAAGGTTTATTTTTATTAAATAGCTGTCATCATCTTTATAAGATTACATGTCAATGGATTAAAACACTAACTAAAACTGTAGAAACAGGCACGGGTTTTGTGTGGGGCGGTCCAACTGTATAAAACAGTCAGTGGCCTGGGTCTCTGGTTTTAGTTTCTAGAGGAATCGAGACATTGTGAAGACCAGCGGCTTCATTTCTCATGAGTAATATACTGAGGTACTGTAAAATTTTGGAGACCAGTGACCTCGTAAAATTTGTCAACCTGTGGGCTCGCACGAAGGTCTTTACCAAAACTGATACATAGTTCATACAAATTAGATAAAAGTTACAGAATAGTTAAAAAGTGATTTTAAGAGGCTTGTGGTGCATCTTTTTCAAAACTTAAATCTAATAAAACACAAAGAAAAATCACTAAATTATTACAAAATAGCTAACAAAAGGGTCAATATTTTGAGGAAAATCCATTTTTATATGTGAGTAGTTACGGAGGCTAAACTAAAGACAGATGGACAGATCAGGGACGATTAACATTAATATTAGGCCGCCATCTTGGGTTGTTGGGAGTCAGGGCACTATCCCAATTGTTTAAAATTCTGTAAGAATAACATTTTGTGCGAAGTCTGTGGACAAGATGAAATTAAATTAGTATTTTCACAAGATATTTCCCATCGTCCCATGAAATGGCATTTTGTCTCAGGTACAAATACGGTACCACAGAGAAAGCGGAAAATGCATTCTGAAACACATACACTTTTTAGGGACCATAACGTACAACTGCTAATCAGTATGGCGTTTGACTAACCAACATTCAGCCATCTACGAACCAATACCTAAACTTACTGGATGACATGCCGCTTGATCCATACTTATTACCCAATACGCTGTCTGACTGACCATCATCTAGTCACCTACTGACCAATACCTACTACCGCTACGGTGGCCTAGTGGTTAGAGCGTTCGCCTCGGATGCGAGAGGTCGTGGGTTCGATCCCAGGCCGAGTCATACCAAAGACTTATAGAATTGGTACTAACAGCTGCCTCGCTTGGCGTTCAGCATTAAGAGATTAGTGTTAGGACTGGTCGCCCTGATGTCAGGATAATGTAACTGGGTGGGACATCATGCTAGACATCACTGTAAACTGCCACACTGCATACATCGTAGCGATATGATTGAAACATTATTAAAGCTACGTTAAAAATCCAAATCACAACAACCACACAACCAATACCAACACTTACTAACACAAACGGTGCGAGTACTAACACAAATACACACAAACATACTTACATACTATGATAAATGAAGCATAAGTCACACATGCACAAATACACTATCACCCATGACAAGGGTAGGAGTGCTCATACATTATACACATAAACATACTATCATACGTATCACACACAAAAGAGTAGAAGTGCTTACATCATACATAAGACAGAAGAGTGGAAAGGAGTTTAAGTTATTGTGGATGACATACTCATTTAAACACAAAGAAAACAAATGTTTGGCAATCATTTAAGAATGATTAGTGTGTCTGAGAGAACTGTGTAGTCCTGAGAGGACCGCTGGTTGTTTTCTTGGATCGTTGGTGTTATTCTTGCAGGGTAACTGTATTTACCGGGACTAGGGCACATACCGTTATGGTTGCTTTATCTCCAGACGGAGTCGGAGGATCTAAAACTTCCATATCCCAATCTCCTGTCTGCCGAATCAGGAACTGTTCAGATTGTTGATATTGCTGCTGTCGTTGTTTGCCGCCACAAGAACTCTTCTACTTCGTCTTCACTCTGACGAAGAGTTTGTTGTTTCCCACTTTTCGTTGAGGCGCTGTTGCCCCCTTTAACGCTTCTCATGCTTCCGCCCACTTTGCTCCTCCGCTAAAGCTATCATTATTTTAGCGGTCTCCTCCTGCATTACTTCGTTGCTTAGCCGTTCTAAAGGCTATCATGCCCCTCTTCAGGTGACGCATGTAGGAGTGGACATCTACTTCTTCCACTCGCGTTGTCGAACAAAATGAATGAGCTAGCAATAACAGGCTACTTAAATGAGGTCATGTTGTTGATGAAAAAATATATAGAGACTAACTACTTCGATATTAATTTTGTACCACTTAGCATGTACCATCTAATGGAACACGGTGCTACTTCGATTCAGTCTCAGATGTATATCCACAATATTCTTAAAATGCTTGTCTTGCAACGGCAAGTCAAAGTCTAAATGATCCATTATTCGAAATTAGGCCTATGTTTTATTTTCATTTGGTGGTTGTTAAATCCAACATTGTGACGATCGTCATCTTCTGTCAACTCTGTGTCGTTGAATGCATCCACTGTGCCAGATTTCCTCACCACTGATGCATCGATATGTGTGTTCTTGGCTTCTTTTCCGTAAGTAAGGAGATTCACGATGTAAGCTTGGTAAGGGTAGGTGTCCAGGTTGCTGACCCGCATGTTCTTTAAGCACAAATTCACTTCGCTTAACAACAAATTGTTTACAAGAGTCACCCTAGAATCGGCGCCTGGATTGGTTTGTCCCATTTGAGAACTTATACTTTTGGGTAAAAATATCTGCTATTCAAGTTGATGTAATCTTCGGTTTTCCTTTGATTTCAAATTCAACAGAAGTTGATATGGTCCAACAAGAAACTCTGTTTAATTCTACCCACTGGGATTCTTGTAAGATCATCACTACGAGTAACAAAGTCAACAGATGAAGTTTTGTCTTGGAACATTCGCAAGAATCTGGGTGCATAATGCTTTCTTTGTGTGATAAACAATGTCCAAGTCTCTGACAGTTCTTCTTTTCTTATTCTTTTTTTTTTCTGGTCATGTATATGAGGTGTAAAGGATTCTCGAATCATCGTTCTACCTGGTCCTTGCTGTGACGTAGAGAACGAATGAATGACGTGAAGTGAATTTATAGAGTGTCTCGGCGACCAAAGTGTTATTTCCTGTCTGGATCAAGACATTTTTCCTGCTTTCATTAAGGCTGTTTTGGGGCTTTGTTAGTCAGTTAGCACATTTTGGAGAAATTCTTTCCTTGCTTCAAAGCTGCATCTTTTAATGCATACAACCTTCGAGTAAAGTAACTGTAGGTGTCAAGATGGGTGCCACTGTACAAAAAGGTCGATTTTAACATATCTTCAACACATGTCCTCCGTCTCGAGATACTCCCCGGTTGACAAGATACATCAGCTGCAGATTCGTTTTCTTAAATGTAGTTGGACGATGACTTTTCCTTCATAATATTTTGTTCAAGATCTCCTCTTAAAGTAATATTCACACCGCAAAATACGACTTCATGACAGATAACGAAAAGGCACAAATTCTAGCTGAACGTGTTTCCCCTTTCAACATAAATTCCAGTAATCTTGAATGTATTTATATGTCAATAGTATTGATGCGCCAGAATGATATAATTCAGAATGTCTTTGAAAGAATTCACAATAATCCCAAAGTAGTCTTTTAATCCGGTTAATTATTCAATCAGTTTAAGTGTACAACGAGGAAGTAAACGATGGAATGCAATCTGACAGTAGAAATATTAATCTGAATCAGAAACTATCGCATCTACCTTCACAGGTAAAGAGTGAATTCAAACAGGTATGATGTGCATATGAACACTTTTTCCTGATATGCCGACACGAATAAATAAAATATATTATCATGACGTTGATATTGCTGATTCGACACTTATGAAACAAACAACATCCTGACAGGATGAATCTTGTTAAGCAGAAATTTTTGAAACAATATTCAATAATTACTTTAGAATGATTCCATAAAACTAAGAAAAAATAACTGGAGTTAACCGTGTATTCTTGTGTCGAAACCAGACAATACTTTCTGTGTGTGTGCTAATCATAAACAGGTGAACAGTGGCACCAAAACAGATTCATTTCCAATGCCAATAATGACTGCATTGACAAAATTGGAAACACAAAATATGACACCAAGTTTGATCTTTTAAATGGATTCTGACAAATTCCACTAAAGGAAAGAGCAAAATTAAGTTCTGTATTTGCAACTCCTGAAAAATTCTCCCTCAACATTCCTGCGTTTAATGAACAAGAGAACATCTGCTCAAGATAATTGTGACGCATACATCGATGACGTCATTACATTTTTATGACATATTGTGATACACGGTCAAGTTAAACCTATAGCAGTTAAGGTCAAGATTATCTATGAATTCCCAGTACCTGTTAGTACAAAGCAACTGATGTGACCTTTGAGTACTGCTAGATATCATTGGAGAGTATGAACACATTTCTCAATAACTACAGAGTCTCTGAGACATTTTGTCGAGTAAGAAATCCAAGTTTCATACGGCGGGCAAATATCAGGAACCGTTCGATAAATTAAATTACTTAAAAGTGCACCAGTTCTTATCTCCAAAATGAGGTCAATTATTTAAAATGTTTGCTCAAGAAAGTGATGTAGTGGTTGGTGGAGTATTTATTCAAAGGGTGCAACTGATGTGGAACATCCAGTATGCTATTTTTCTAAAAAGCTAAATAAGTACAAGTGAAATTATTCCACAGTCGAGAAAGACTGTCTTCAATTAATAGTGACTTTGGAACATTTTGAAGTATATATTAGTTTAACTTCTGCGATTATTGTATTAAATAATCACAGCGCCTCACTTTCATTAACAAAACGAAAAACAAAAATAAGAGATTGTCGAGGTGGAATTGTCGATGGCTTAAAACCAACTACAATAATATTCTTCTGCTTTTAAGTGAAGAAGATACTGCAGTACTATGTCCGCATGAAGCCTTTTTGAACGATACGGACAACATAACATAACACTTAAAATGACTCCTTTTTCAATACATACTCTAAAAATCTTGACTGGGCCTCGAGAGAAGCTTCTGTTTCTGTGAACAACAGCCCGCCCCCATGTCATTCCTTTAAACAAATTTGCAAGCCATCTCTGTAAGTGTCATTTTAGATCGAGTAGTAATAGCAACCTACTACCAAACTAATTAGACAACCTTGTTCAACACTTGCCCGCCCCATCTGTTCTACTCTGGGATTTTAATGCCCGTGACAATTTTATGGGGATCAAATTACAAAAGTGACAGAGGCAAAAATATTTCATATCTAGACACGCTTTTTGTCCATAAAACATCAAATCACCCACTTCTGCTTTCGGATTGTGATTGGAATGTCTCTGATGATCTTCACAGCAGTGACCACTTCCCAATCTTTCTTAATAACATTAACTCCACCATGGTTGAAGCAGTTCCACAATGAAATTTAAAGAAGGCCGACTGGGCAAAGTTCTACACACTTTGTAAAACTAGACAAAACAGGGATATCTTTTTAAACGTTAATAATCCTTATTCAACATTTAACTTCTATTTTAGCCGAGATTGCAGAAGAAGTCATTCCCAAAGCCCTCATTGGTTCATTAAATAATGTAGAGAAGACATTAGACAACGCCGACAAGCAATGAAAAATTGTACAATCGTCCGACGCCCAAAAATTCAAGTAAGTACCGTGTTTTCGAGCTAGTCGCATGATTAAAGAACGTAAAAAAGCAACATTAAATAAATATATCTCTACTTTAAACTCTCGTTCCTGTATAAAGAAAGAATGAGACATGATCCGCAAGATAAATGATAATTAAACAATAACAATTTCAATTCCAAACATGACATAGCAAATTTACTTGTTGATAATTTCTCTAAAAGTTCCTCACCGTCTAATGATTCACAAAATTTCGAAGACTAAAAAGTCAAAAATAAAAAGACACAATAGAAATTCACACCCGATAACTCGGAAAACTATAGTCAACCGTTTTCACTTTTGGAACTTATGGAAGCCTGGACGAAGGCCCATGATGCAGCCGCTGTACCCGACGAAATATATTACCAGTTTTTTAAACATCTACCAGAACCATCATTGTTCGCCCTTTTGGAAATTTTCAGCGATTGATGTGCCACAGGTAATGTACCAAACTTTGGAAAGAAGTAACAATAATACATATTCCCAAATTATGTAAGGATTACACATATCCTACCAAGTCCCGTCCCATTGCTTTGACGAATTGTTTGTGTAAAACCAAGGAACGAATGATCAATTCTCGGCTTGTTTGACACCTGGTGACTAATAATTTAATCTATCCTTTTCAAAGTGGCTTTTGATATGGCTGTAGTACCAATGACCATTTGGTTAGATTGGAAACTTATTCGCGACGCTTTTATCATTAAGGAACATCTAGCAGTTGTCTTCTTCGATTTAGCAAAGACCTATGATACAACACGAAAGTACGGAATAAATAATAACATTCACGATTTGGGTCTAAAAGACCTTCTACACATTTGTATATCGAACTTTCTCTCGAAAAGAGAATTTTTAAAAAAAAGTGGGTTACACCTTCTCAGATAAGTACGAACAAGAGAAGGGTGTGCCGCAGGGCAGTATTTTATCTGTACCGCTTTCAATATAAAAATTAAGAGCATTACCAAGTGTTTGGCTCCTGGTGTCGATTGCTCCCTATACGTTTATGATTTCCTAATATGTTATCGATCAAAGCACATGCATACAATTGAAAGACAAGTACAAAAAATATAAACAAGATTCGAAATTGGACAAATGACAAGGTTTAAAAATCTCAAAATCAAAACTGCATGCATGCATTTCTGTCAGTTACGAAGACGTCATGATGAACCTAAACTCACGCTGGACGGAACACCTAAAGCAGTTGTTCATGAACAGAAGATTTTAGGTATTGTCTCCGACATAATACTCACCTTTATTCCACACATACAGAACGTGAAAGCTAAATGCTTGAAATCTCTAGATTTACTTAGAGTAGTAGCGCACAATGATTGTGTTGCTCACAGAAAAGTCATCGTTAATTTATACAGAACTTGTATTCTCTCCAAACTGGACTAAGGTTGCGCTGTTTATGCTTCAGAAAGAAAGTCATACTTAAAGATGCATTTAGGGCATCTCCGTATTAAAGCCTTTTCGCTGAAGCGAACGAGCCACACCGTAGATAAATGTTTGCTATACTATATGCCCTGAAACTAAGATCAAACCCGCTGAACCCCGATTCTTCGATTATATTCCAACCCAAATACAAAACCTATACCACAATTAACCAAATTCCATAACTACCTTTGGCATTAGAATTTCATCCAGCTTTGACAATACAAAAATTGACCTTTCTAAAATCCAGAACTCGTCCATTTCCGAAACACCTCCCTGACTGCTTAAGCAACCAAAAATACTTTTATGCTACACGTTGAAAAAACCCTGAGACAAATCCTTCCATCTTTCACAGCTCTTGTGAGGAACTCCTCGAGGAATTTAATAACTACACAAGAAGTCAATTGATCCTGATTACTCGCTGTCTCTTTTTAATCATTCTGGATCTTTTATGGTAAAAGGGACAAACTAATTGAGAAAAAGAGGAAAGGATAAAAAACATTAATCAGATCATCAGTAACCCCGCCTTCTGCCCCATCCCCATCTCTCTCTCTCTCTCTCTTGATATCAGATTTATCCAAGTCTTTCTCTCGTCCTCTGAAGCAACGTGTGAAAAATGCATGAAAAATAAACGTAGCCTATTTTCGCCTTTAGCAAGCCACGAGGACACATTTATTTAATCAATATGAATGAAAATATAGGCTCAAACCCTGACACAAACAGCAAAAACAAAAGGAGTAAATTATCACTTTCCAAAGAGGATTGTGAATAGCTGAAATATTTGCAGCATTGTTTTGTAGCGGATATACTGGGCAGGCATGTGAAAGGTGCACTCCCACTACATAGTTTATTGTGGTCAGTCTTGTTGGGAACACAAGGATGTGTATTTGTGTGTGGAAAATAGTGGAGGTCACTTGGCGAAGGATGCCCAATCTCAGACAGTAAACACCTATACGTTGTTGAACGGCGTCAAAACTTTTACTAACAGGGGCTGGCATTGTTGCTGTTGATTGAAGTGTAACTGTTTTTGGTTGTCGAGTCACTAATCGTGATTCGTAAACGATCCACAGGAACGTTTATTGATGCTATCGCATTGCAACTTATTGAACAACCGGTGCAGCACGCGAGGCCAGCTGCGGCGAATCTTTGATGCATTCGTGAACAATCCACGGACGACATCGTCAAGGTCACATCCATGTACGATTGTCTTTTATTTTATTAGGTAGATCTCTAATGTACAGTTGTATCGCCAAGGTCTCACCACAGAGATCTAAAGTGTGATTGTCTGGGTCAACAAAGGTCAAACAAAGGTTCATCGATATCAGATCAGCCGGGGCCTCAATCTGGAAAAACTCTGCAATACTTGCTAATAAGTGAGTCACTTATGGCTACAATGCTTCGTTGGCCAAGAAGGGAACAGACCAGTCGTCATGCACAAATGGGAAAGACCAATCACTAAAGAATCTTTTATGAATTTCTGTTGTCTTTTTCAAGATATTTTTGAACTGTTATCTTCACAGTGGATGATATTGGTTTAAGATTTTAATTGCGGTCCAGGACTTGATATCTCTGTGTTATAACTTAGTTATTCATCAAAACTTGATATCTCTATAAGTGTTAACTTATTTATTCATCAAAACTTGATATCTCTGTGTTATAACTTAGTTATTCATCAAAACTTGATATCGCTGTGTTAAAAATGAGTTATTCATCAAAAATTGATATCTCTATAAGTATTAACTTAATTATTCATCAAAACTTGATATCTATGTGTTATAACTTAGTTATTCATCAAAACTTGATATCTCTATAAGTGTTAACTTAATTATTCACCAAAACCTGATAACACGATTTACTAATTGAATGGATTCCAAGCATTAGACCATGATTTCAGACTTTATATATATCCGCAGGCAACGGCATAGTTACAGACATCATCTGCCTTTGGCCTTTTCATTTCTGACTAACCTCTACATAAAACACGATAGATCTAGGTTGGATAGTTATGTATCTGGGGTCTGAAACCCCTTTGCAAGTTACAAGACACACTTCTAAATCTCTTAACTCAGTCTTACTTAAAGAAGGAGTCTAGACTAATTGTTGTGTGTATTGGTGTTGTTTGATCCAAAAGTTTAAACACAAATGATGTTATAAAAATATAAGAGAATATTACACACGTATTCTATATAATCTGATAGGAGTCATTCTAAAATAAAAGTGTTATTTATGAAAATTGTAACTGGTTGATAAAAACCGCAGACGATGTTACAAATTAAACGCAAAAGCAAGACACTTATAAAATTTTACAGTTTAAACAAACTTTGCGAAAGCTAAACAAAGCAACTTCAATGGATGCGCACTTACCTTGTCTGTTCTGAATAGTACATGCAGGCACCATACACAGGCAATGTTTCTGTAATCGGATATCCTAAGTTACATCAAATGACAAAGTATTCAAAGAAATTAAAACGAAAAATGTTATTAAAGTGATATTAGCTGTATTTATCAATTTGACGCAAGAAATGCTTGTAATGGATTTATTATTCTCTAACATATTTTAGGATGAGCACGTGCTAAATTTGACAAATTTGCCACTAGAAAAAAATAAGAGGGAATTTTTGTAACCGCTTTGTCATCAATAATTTGTAGGACCCCGAGTGTCCGAGAGATCTAAGGCGTTCGCTTTTAAAGATCATCTCACCTCAAGTCTTGTGCTCGACCAACGTCGGTATGCGAGGAAACTTGCCAGTAGCTTCCCGTGGGTCGGTGCTTCTTCCCGGGGTCTTCCCTCAACCAAATATACTGGTCGCCATGTATAGCATATCATGTGCTATGCATTGCTTTAAACCCCACAAAACTAAACCAAACCACCAATAATTTGTGGTCGAATCTTATTTATATACCAAAAGGGAAAAAAGACAATGTTAGTTGATTGTATCTAAATAACCTGGTCAGTTCGAGAAATATATTTATTAGGCAGTGAATTCATCATGGGTAGATATTAACAGTTATATCGTTCACACAATCCATGAACCAGTGGGGTAACTTCAAATGTACGCCCTCCCCCTTCCAATAGAAATCAGAAATGGACCTCACAATGTAATAAAATTTGAGATTTTGGGCACCTTCTTGAATGCTCTTACCACCGACCCACACATGCCTGCAGTGAAGGTGCAGGTGGTAGCGATCATTACGCGCCTGCCATGTCAGTCTATAATAGATTCGGTGTGTTTGGTTTTTGACATTCATAGCGGTTGGTTCAACCATATAATTCATAGGGGGGGGGGGATGGGGTTAACAAGAAAAATGTGTACCATACAAATTGTGTGATGTGCATTACGACGCATTTGCGCGGCAACTTTTACAACAGGGTAATAAGCGATAGCTCAGAGGGAGACAGACAGACAGAGAAATAAATTATCCATTTTGAAACGAGACAAGCATAAATTACGCATTCGTGATTATACGTTCACGACATAAGGAATTTGACAGGCTATACTCAGGGGCGGATAAAAAAATATAGTTAAGTATCATGGGGGGTAAGGAGTATTGGGATGGATTTTTAGATTGGGGACCCAAGATACGAAGCCACCGGAAGCTTGGTGGATTTTAAGCGTTTGCAGGGCATATTTTTAACTAACTGTAAAGAAAACTTACTCATTGAAACTTTCGCGCCTTTCGCTCTTATTTCTTTCTTGAGAGGGAAGGACGTGCCGCAACCTGCATTCCACCGGCCCCTCCCGATATCCTCCACTGATTATACTGCATTTGGAGAGCAACGTGTACTTATCTGACACTTATAGAACAGGTATACAAAATCTTGGATAGAAATCATAATTACTGAGAAAATTTGCTCTATGGATTTCATTTAACAACAGACGTATTGAATCATTTAATAATAAACGTTTTAGTTTATTGAATAATATACGTTTTAGTTCATTAAATAACAGACGTTTTGGTTTCCATTTGCTAATAAACGTTTTTCATTTAATAAGACATTTTGGTTAATTTAATAGTGGACGTTTCAGTTTTCATTTAATAAAAGACGTTTTGGTTCATTTAATAAAAGACGTTTTGACTTTAATTTACTAATAAGCGTTTTGACTTAAATTACTGATATTGCACAGATCAAACCACTCTGAGTTTTTGCCAACTGTCCATCTAGTTATTCAGGCGTCATCACTGGACGTCATTTTAACCCTGTACGCGATGGTGAGCCATCACTAAATGCTCGCTGATGGTCTCTATTGTTTTGCTACGTTTTCACTTGGCGCATATATTATAATCCGTTTGGCTGTGTACGTGTCTGCTAGACGCATATATATCAATCCATTTAGCTGTCGCATCAGCCATAATCACATACAACTCACAAAAACAAGTCTGACTTCCCGAATCATCAACCGATGCAACTCCAGATGAGGAATCACTCGTGATGGTCATCGCTATGAAAACAACATGTAAATTTACCTCAGGGTCGTCCAACGATTCCGAGCGTGTATCCCATCGGTTAGTCACTGACGCGGACGTGTTGCATTTTCTGATCAGAGATTGAATAAACAAAGGCATGTATGTTTCTAAGACTCAAATACCTGCACGTTTGTACACTTTCTGAGTCTGATAATCAAATTACTAAACGCCACCGCTCCGGTGGCCTAGTGGTTAAAGCGTCCGCCTCGGATGCGAGAGGTCGTGGGTTCGATACCCGGCCGAGTCATACCAAAGACTTACAAAAATGGTACTAACATCTGCCTCGCTCGGCGCTCATCATTAAGAGGTTAGTTTTAGGACTGGTCGGCCTGGTGTCAGGATAATGTGACTGGGTGGGACATCATGATACATGTCTGCGGCATGATGCCCCAGTGCTATACATCATTAGAAACTGTCACACTGCAGTCATCGAAGCGATATGACTGAAAAATTGTTAAAGCTACGTTAATGATCCAAATCACACACACACACACACACTAAACGCCATCGTAGCGATGACCCAGTGCTAGACATCAATATAAACTGTCACACTGCAGACATCGTATCGATATGACTGAAAAATTGTTAAAGCTACGTTAAAGATCCAAATCACACACACACACACACACACACACACACAACGCCATTTTGTATTCACTTATTGGTATGTTGCTCATATGCCAGAAAACAATACTTCAAACCGTATGGCCGCTTTCAGAATCGTCTGCCACTCAGCGAACGTGATTTGGTCAAAAATCACTTGAAGCTAAATAAGAGTTGTATGGAGGGTTTTGTTCTTTTGTTCTTTAGGAAGTCAGTCATGTAGTAGATGGATTCCTCAGATACCGGTGTGCGTGAAAGTGGTTTGGTAGTGATCCACGACTTTTGGTAACACTTCTGAGGCATACAAATGTTTATTGACACTAGCAAGCAAAGTCAGGCACAGGTACCCGGACGACAGGGGGCCCCGACTGGCCGAGTGGTCTAAAGCGCTCTCCATTACGGATCACTGCCATCTCACCTCTGTCTGCGTAGGTTCGAGTCTCGGATTCGGCCAATGTGGGTATGTGAGAAAGCTTGTCAGTAGCTTCTCGAGGGTCGGTGGTTCTTTCCGGGGTTTTCCCGGGTTCTTCCTCCACCATTAATACTGTCCGCCATGTATAGCCTATCGTGTGCTGAAAATGGCGTTAAACCCTACAACAACAACAACAACAACGAGGACGAAAGCGACTGTTGCATCGACAAGTGATGCGCGTAAAAACTATCTTGACAGTCTAGCTATGTCGAGCAATTAGTGGTCTCTGCTCGTTTTCTCCGATCCAAACTAATTTTTTTTTTTTTGGCGCGGGTTAAAACTGTAATATCCAGTTATCATAACCTGCGACAATCTCATTCAAAGGTCTTTGGTTCATCATTGCATATTTGTCGGATAGCATTTGGCGATTTCAAGTCGAGTCTGTTTTCCATAGCCGTGAACAAATGCAGGACCCATAATGCACAAATCTTTCTTAGCTTCAAATGAGTCTCCAGTGTAATAGAAACAGCTGACTAATTAATGCCTGTGATCAGAAAATTATATTCCACTGCGTATCGAGCATCCTCCTTAATTGCCTCCGTCACAACAACTAACTTGACACTCACTTCCAGAACATGAATGATCTACGAATTCGTGACTACTTTTAAAACTATGAAATCACCTCACAAGTGTACGATATGTAAACGAATTACATCCGTTAACTTTATCCAATATGGCCTCGATTTCATTCTTATTGTACCCTAAGACAGCCCGGATTTTTACACGCTCCTGGTTCCGCCGCAGGTCTCCTTCTCTGACATTTGTACGTTTTTGTCATTTACCTATCTTATTTCACAACATATACCTGCAGGTGGCATGCGTGCTGCACTTGCAACTGTAAATCACTTTTAAAAAGGGTTTATTTGTCTATCGATCGGCATAAAATATATTGACAGTTTCAAAGAAAACAAAAATGTCATAAGAAAATAATGAGAACTTCAAATAGATCTCGTCTTCCATCAAGGGACATGTTCGTGAATTTCAACTTTTTATGTGACTAATACACAAGATGACAGCAACAGCCTCAGCATAATTCACCTTATAGCTATCTGTTGGACATAAAGATTCGACCGCCTTTCAAGGTATGACTTAGTTGATCTAACTAACACTTATCTCATACTCGTGTTAAAACTGACACAAAGAAGAGACAAGACGAGAGGCCTCTTTTTAAAAGTCACTTTTTCTATTACAGCCACAAATTAATAGATCGGACAAAAAGTTCTTTAATTCTCACTTTCTAGGGCAATTGCTTCTCCCCCAAGATCTCACTGTTTGCCATCGAAATCACTGCCGTCATCCTGTTTCAGATTGGATCACATGTTTATCGCCATACCTTGGTTTATAAGTACGGGGGCAAATATTGGTCACTTTTTATTTAAAGGAACTGTTTACGTATTGTATTAAATTTGGACTTATAAAAATAAAAATAAAACAAGCGTTTTGTTGATTGCTTACTTGTGGAGTGCATTGTAGCAATGTTCTACTGTCTAGACCATGTGAAAAATGTTGACTTCTTTTGTCTAGATTTATGCAGAATGTAAATTTTTGTGCATGCTGTTTTCTCGGGTGGATAAGACGGGGGTGGGGTGGGGTCGAAGGACAGTGCTAGCGCCACCATCACCACCCCAACAAAAATAAATGAGCAAAGCAACCAAAACTTTTCCTGAAGTAAGTTTTCTTTACAGTTAGATGGTTAGATGGTTAAAATTATGCCACGGAAATGCCTAAAGTGCACGAACTTCCGGGACCTTCAGCCCATAGGCCACTAGTAGCGGTTCCTTCCTTCGACTACTTATCTTGCACCTAACCCCACTTATGCTCCATCCCCACCCCACCTCCGCGATATTTCTGGAGGAACAGATGTTATTATACAAAAACAGTAATTTCTATGTGTATTGAAAAACAAGTGTATAAAACTTAATCATCATTTACATTTATAGTGAGCCGTGCATATTGATACACAAACCAATGAGATTGTTCTCAAGGCCGCACGTGCCGCATATAGGTCATGTTCATGTCTTTCCGAGCGCCACGTAGCAATATTTACATTCGCCTTAAAACTTGATAAGCTTCTTTTTAGGCATTATGGGATTACATGCAAGATTTACTAACCTCGGAAAATGAACAGCGTGACAAAGTAAACATTTATATGCTTTTCAGAAACTGAAAAAGATTTAAAAACGAAAGGGCTTCAGTGAGATTGGGTAATTTTATGTTTTTCAAAAACACATGCTAATATATGTTTACCAAGAAATTTACATTTACAACTTATGATCAAGACATATATGATTGACTTTAGCAAGTCGTCACAACACACTATGTAAAGAGGACAAGCGTGCCCGAACTATTTTATTAGATTCTTAACATACATGCGTGTCTGCCAAGATAATCAGCGTAGGGATATTACCCAAAACTGGTTCGTAAATCGCCAGAGAGCAGAGGCGCTTAGTTAGCGGTGATGGTGCGGAGTGCATTCGTCGTCAGTAGAGACAAATATAAGTTACTTTTTATCAGTTCAAACAAGTAAATTGCATCATCTTCGTGACCGCGCGTACCGAATCATGATAAACTTTACATAAATCCATAACTTTATGCAAACTTTTAAATCTGACATGTTTTCATCGAACTTCTATGTATAAAATCGTTACAAGTAAGATTGTATTTTGATGGTTCTAACGGCATTTTCAACGCGTTATTGGTTAAATAATGTCCAGTAACGGGAGCTAAGCGCCTTCATCAAAGAGACAGAAGCAGCAGACTCGGGCTGGCATAGGCAGGTATCGAATCCACAACCCTTGGGTTACGAGTAGGACGCTCTACCAATTGACCTACCACGCTTCCATTTTAAATACGTAAACAGTCTCTTTAATGAAATGGCATTGCGTCATACAAATGTAAAATATTTAAACACAGTAGCGATTACAAAGAATAAAACACAAAATCCAACTTGCCTTTGAAAGTTTAATATATTTGGGTGTATGTTATTTGCTATGTGGAGACTGTATTTGGTAATAGTCAAATCTTACCCTTGAAATGGGTTACATTTTGTCCAGTCTAATTTTTCTGATATTTTACAGGTATTGAGAATAAAAGGCTGGTGAGATTAATGCACTGGATCTAGTAAAGGGATTAAACAGGAGGAGGAGTGTTTAGTGTTTTCTTCTGCATTAAATCGCTAGTGGAAATATTAATTCATTAGGCTTGTTATCAGATCAGACTTCAGGGCGAATTACATTACCCTGATATCACCATTTAATATATTATTTCCTAATGGGATATTGAAATGGATCAGGAAGAGAAATAATCATATCGATAAAGTGGCGGTAAAAGAGATATCAGCCAGATTCACTGTCATCTCTGGAACTACTGTCTATTTTAATGAGGAAATAAATCTCCCCTTGATAAGATACACGATAAGATGTGTGTGTGTGTGTATGTGTGTGTGTGTGCCTAAATAAACTAAAAAGAAAATAGTGATTGAAAGAAGAAGAAGAAAAAAATCCTACCCAGATGCGTCTTCTCGTAAATCTACCACAAGTACTGTATTGGCGCGCTTTGAGGAATTGCCACCGTTCTTCCTTATTACTTCACACTCTTCACTGCAAAGAAAACTTATTTTATCACCAGAATTCGATTATTTTGCTTTTAGGTCCGACATTCCTTTAACTTATCTTCATTTTAACGATTTTAAGAGTTTCTGATTTTTTATCAATAGGGAAGAAGAAAAAAAAAACCCACACACACAACATCGCACTTCTAAACATTTTAAACCTTTCATAATTTCTACATGATGAAAATTTTTATTTAAGGATAATCGCTTGTCAACTGATTTATCGTTTCAAGCGCCACTTTCGTTGAGTACATACATCAAAGGAAGATTCATTACATAGAAATGTACGGAAAAAGTATACTGACATTAACTGCCCATAAAATAGTACTGAATGAGTGTTTAAAAACAGTTTGTATATCACGGACTCCCCTTATCAAATTCATAAAGACAGGTGTGCCGGTGAGTGACGTTTTATTTCGTATAACATAGTTGTTAGATCACATTGAGTTTACTCAACCGAAAACCTGTGGCGTCAATTTATGCAAGTTTCCTTAGCTTTATCATTAATTTTCACGGGATTGACATTCAGATTGTTTACTGCATTAACATTTTTTTCTTCTTTTCATCACTTAAATAGAGACAAGCGTAGCAACCAAGTCATGTGACGTCGAATCTCTCCCAGAGTTCATAGCGCTGAGATGCACTTAGGTAAAACTTAACGTCATGTAGATGCGTCATATAGATGGCGCAGTAAACGTCGATCAAACAAACGCGGACTACATTAATTATTTAGTTCCTAATGTTTCTAATTTCAGTTAACAACCACTAGAAATTACACAATTGCTTTAGTAAAGTTAATCAATAATGATGGAAGTTTAAGTTGGGCAAACATTGTTGGGCGTGGATATCAAACAAACAAATAAAGTCTTCTAAAATAAGCTTTGTCTGGTTTCACGAGGGTTCTACAGTCCAAATTTATAAAACTAAAGGCTTACTATACCTTGTATACAACCATGAACTATCAGTTCTATTGGTCAAAAACACAACCTTCAGTGTGTTTGTACCTTAGAAGAAAATATCAACTGGACTGGTTCAAGATTCTTTCGTATCCAGACTAAGTGCAATGGCGAAACAGTATTGGTCTCTATATATCATAGCTTATTTACTTCACCAGTAGGGCTCTCTATGTATGATAGCTTAATTACTTAACCAGTAGTGCTCTCTGTGTATAATGCCTTAATTACTAAACCATTATTGGTCTCTATGTATGATTGCCTAATTACTTAACCAGTAGGGCTCTCTGTGTATAATACCTTAATTACTTAACCATTATTGGTCTCAATATAGCATAGCTTAATTAATTAACCAGAAGGGCACTCTATGTATGATAGCTTAATTACTTAACCAGTAGTGCTCTCTGTATATCATAGCTTTATTACTTCACCAGTAGTGCTCTCTGTATATCATAACTTAATTACTTAATAGGTAGTGGTCTCTATATATCATAGCTTAATTGCTAAACCTTCACTAGTTCAAGATTCTTTCGTATCCAAACTAGCCACTAAAGCAAAGCGGAATGGTGAACAGTAGTGGTCCGTATATATCACAGCTTAATTACTTAATCAGTAGTGGTCTCTAAATATCATAGTATAATTTCTTAACCAGTAATGCTCACGATATTTCATAGCTAAATTGGTTATCCAACAGTGGTCTCTACTGCACATGTAAACATCCAATGACCACGTATGCATTCCCAAGAAGGTGTCATCGTAACACTTGAAATTTTTTTAGAAGAAATGAGATCAGGTTCAAACTCGACAAGACTGCACATAAGCAAACACCTTTTGTCAGTTTCCAAAAATTAAATATAGTGTAACAGCTTGCTACTGGGTCTATCTAGACCAGTGGTCGACAACCTACAGCACGCGTATCACAAGGTGGCACGTCAAAAGGTTTTGAGTAGCACGCAAAGGGCAGCCAAAAATCTTGATTTTAAGTTTTACTCTCTTACTTGTGGCACGCGCTCGTTCATTTTTTTAATTAATCCCTGATCTAAACAATATCAAAAGAGATCATAGTTTAACAACTGGACACTAGGCTGTCTAGAAATTATCAAAAGAGATCATAGTTTAACAACCGGATACTAGGCTGTCTAGAAATTATTAAAAGAGATCATAGTTTAACAACCGGACACTAGGCTGTCTAGAAATTATTAAAAGAGATCATAGTTTAACAACCGGACACTAGGCTGTCTATAAATTATCAAAGCAGGTCATAGTTTAACAACCGGACACTAGGCTGTCTATAAATTATCAAAGCAGGTCATAGTTTAACAACTGGACACTAGGCTGTCTATAAATTATCAAAGCAGATCATCAAAACGCAAGCACTTGTTTCAGATCGACACTTGTTTAATAGACACCTAAAATGGGATTGAAAGGGGATGTAAGTAAAAAGAGGCAGTAACAACATCTCGATGTGATCATTTTTTAATAAGATTGTACATGATGTAAATTAAGTCAAGTTCTTAATTAAATGAGAAACACGGGATAAAGAACTAACGTTCCAAATACAATCCTTGAATATTCAACATTTGTAATGCAATCAAATTGTGTATACAAATTCATCATCAAATTATATGAAAAGGAATACACCAATTATACATCAAAAGGAATACACCAATTATATACCAAAAGGAATACACCAATTACATACCAAAAGGAAATGCACCAATGTACATACCAAAAGGAATAACCAATTAGATACCAAAAGGAATACACCAATTACATACCAAAAGGAATACACCAATTACATACCAAAAGGAATACACCAATGTACATACCGAATGGAATACACCAATTACATACCAAAAGGAATACACCAATGTACATACCGAAAGGAATAAACAAATACCAAAATTCTTTTCATCGCGTTTAGATTTTCTTTTTAAACAGATTTTTAAAGTTTTCTTTATAGACGTGCTCTTTGCTTTCATATGTATTCAAGCGAGTTTGTTCAGACTTTTTCTGAACACCTATTTCAGCTGAGCCTGTTTGGACTCTTTCCGTGCGTTGGATTTGAACCGAACCTGTTTGGACTCGACTGGTATCCAATATCATATTACACCGTCCAGATAACACGTCACTATGCAATAATTGTCTTGCATTTGCTACTGCATACGAATCTTTATTGTTCCTCATTAAGGACTTTCCTAGTTTCACAAACTTATCGAACCTCATCACAGAGTACAGAAAGCAGGGTGGAGTTCCACACAATTCCTTGGATACAATTTTAATAAGCTATTATTCTTCTGTTATCGCTTTTCCCTTGGGAACTGTTCCCCGAAAGTGTTGTTTGGTGGGAAATAGTGTCCTTGCTCCACCAGACATTTCCAAAGGAGACGGTAATTATAGATTTGGTACGTCAAAATGAAATCATATCATGTGACGTCATATAATATTAGCTCGTGGTATTTGTGCCCGCGAGAGCAGGTATTATTTTCGTTGTCATGTATGGCATCCCATAGTTGAGGGGAAATGTATAATGGTCATAAAATAGGCCCACGTAACAAGCCTATCCAAAGTAGAATGTGTCATATGATGTAAATGAACACCGCTCTGGAAAGTAGAGCTAAGTACCAAAATAACGCGAATGGTTTATTTTGATATAATTTTCTACCCCATCTTTCCAGAATGTCATTGATTCTTTCCTCAAATATCATTTGGCTTTTTTGAACTGCGTCTGTCTGATACGCGTTTCGTCATCACATTTACCTTGCCATTACAAATCAAGTGAAATACTATGGCTGTAAATATACAGTATTTATAGGTTACTGCATTTGTATCGGAAAATATGAACGAGTTTTTCGGATGTAATACTGCACGACCTTGGGAGTGCAGTGTATCCATCCGACAAAACGAGTTCATATTTTCACATACAAATGCAGTAACCTTTTTATTATATACCCATTTTCTTATTCTACCTAAGGCTTACTTATATAAACAAAATACACTACAAGAAACAAAGTAAATGAATGTATGCCGTATTCCAAACTAAATACACAAGCGCAGATTCATCATTACACAACAACATTATTAATGTGCACATAAATCCTCCCAAATAAATCTGAACTCATCGCGCGCTAGACATAAGTTTCGAAAGAAAATTATGTTTTGTCTACTTAAAATTGAAATTTGGAGTCATATTGTGAATGAATGCGCATTGCAACAAGTTTTCCATTTGATCTGGAATGAGTAGATTTTGTTATTTTTGTCGATTCTACGAATTTTCGTGATTATGGACTGGAATTATATGTGACAATTCCACATGAAATACGTCGGATTGAAGAAGCGAGGGAGAAGCATGTTGACATCTGCAAATGTGTTTCAGTTTCTTTCTTTGAGTGTTTGAAATCATAATGTGGGAAAAAATGAAGTCTTTCAACTGCAATTATCAAAAAGACGCTATGGAATTTAATGCTTATTTCATTGTGAGTGCAGTAAGGAAGATGTAATTGCACTTATATTCGAAATTACAGTACAATTTCGAAATGCGTAATCAAGATTGTGAAGCTATGACATAGCTCATGTAAATCGGATTTGCAGAACTAAGTAAGTACATTTTGAGGAAATTCAGGATTTAAAACTGTAAGTATATTTTTTTTGCCATTCTTATTATCAGCTAAAGAAGACAGTTTATGCCTTGTCACTTGCGTGTTATTTGTAAGGACCATTTCTAGCGTCTACTGTATAGCTAGCCTAAATCCGAAACATTGCATCAAAAAAGTTAACGCAGAATTTGCCAAAGCAGCTGGTATGTGGCAGTCCACGAAACATTTGCTTTACTTCATTCAGAAACAAGTTTCATCAACCAAAACGTGTAGGGCCTACTACGCGAGTGTACATGATTTGTTTACACATTAAAAGTGCTGGCGTCTGGGTCCATTGTTTGTTTACAATATAAAGTAGGTCCTTATGCACGTGAATGCAATATGAAGGTGTGCAATATCGTAAAATACTGAATGATTCTGACAATGTAAAGTTAACGGAGAAAAAAATGAGCATATACTAATTTCTGTTAATGCTATTTACTTAATGATATATTTTTCATAACTCAAAAGCACTGACTAAGTACTTATTTTATTGTTAGTGATTTTGATGTTGATTTTCGTTGTAAATTGAAAATATAATTATGCTTAGAAATACTTAAGCGGTTCTTCTTTGGTTGCAGTACAGCCCAAGCGTACTCATACTAACGAAAACATTTTTTCTTCTTATTCACTTAAGTGGTTAAAAGCCAATATTCCACTAGACTTATGTACATTAACACAATTCGAGTGGCTAAAAGTCAATATTACACTAGACTGCTGAAGATTAAGGCCATTTAAGTGGTTAAAAGTTAATACTACACTAGACTGCTGTACATTAACACCACTCAAGTAGTGACAAGCCAATATTACACTAGACTTCTGTACATTAACACCACTCAAGTAGTGACAAGCCAATGTTACACTAAACTGATGCACATTAAAACCACTTTAGTGGCTAAAAGACGATTTTACATTACACTGCTGAACATTAAGGCATTTAAGTGGTTAGAAAGCTAATAGTACACTAGACTGCTGTACATTAACACCGTCCACGTAGTGACAAGCTAATACCACACTAGATTGCTGTACATTAACACCACTCAAGTAGTGACAAGCCAATATTAAACTAGACTGATGTACATTAAGACCACTCAACACTCAAGTATTGACAAGCCAATATTACACTAGACTGCTGTACATTAACACCACTCAAGTAGTGACAAGCCAATACTACACTAGACTGCTGTACATCTACACCACTCAAGTAGTGACAAGCTAATACTACACTAGACTGATGTACATTAACACCACTCAAGTAGTGACAAGCCAATATTACACTAGACTGATGTACATTAAGACCATTCAAGTAGTTAAGAACCAATATTGCACTTGACTTCTGTACATTAACACAATTCAAGTGGCTTAAAGTCAATATTACACTAGACTGGTGAAGAGTAAGGCCATTTAAGTGGCTAAAAGTTAATGCTACACTAGACTGCTGTGCAATAACACCATTCAAGTAGTGACAAGCCAATATTACACTAAACTGATGCACATTAACACCACTTTAGTGGCTAAAAGACGATGTTACATTACACTGCTGAACATTAAGGCTATTTAAGTGGTTAGAAAGCTAATAGTACACTAAACTGTTGTACATTAACACCATCCAAGTGATTAAAAGCCAATATTACACTAGACTATTGAACACCATTTAAGTACTTTCCATTTAAAAGAGTAATTTACAATGCTTGAACAGTACGGTATAAGTTACAACTTCATTGCACGCCAGTCTGACAAGTCTCCTTAATCAAGCTGTCAAAATAAATAAACCGGCAACAAAACTAACGAGATATAGTATTCTTGCTGAGTCATCAATTTTATACGTGATTGTTAAAGCGATTTTGAAATGGCGTTAAAACCATATTGACCATTAAGTTTACTTTCGAACAGTATTCATCCCTGTGTGGTAACAACCTACTGTACAGGTCCGAGCATATTATTTTGTTATCGTTATGTGGTTAAACCCATTATATGTGGGTTTTTTCTTCTATTTTATGTGGCTGTTGGGATGATGATATGATAAACAATTTTTTGGCCACGTGTTTCTCGAAATAAACCTGACAACTATGTGATGCCGCCCATTAGTGCATAGATGTAGGTGAGTGTATCTGTGTGTATGCGTGCATGATTGGGTCTTATCACGCAGCTCGCCCTCCACTGATTAAGATGGAGACTTTAAAGCTTTGAGATATCATAGAGGGTGGCCTCTAGATGTGCGCAACAGGCTTCAAATATACATTTAGCCATGAAATAAGGAACGATGGAAAAACGGACCTTTGATGTTTGATCTCGATAACTGAGAAGCGTATTTGAGCAATGCAGTTTCATTGCAGATTATTGTTTAACATCCAGACCCGTACTTTGCATCTGGACTGGGATTGTTCCTGTTTTTTATGTATAAAAAATCAAAATTAGATCGTCTTCGTGGCATAATTATCGTTAACTTGAATGGAGAAAGAGAACATAAAAATGCCGGGCTATACTGTTCCACGCGGGATAACTGAAACGTTCTGAACATTTTCTTACAGCTTTTAAGTTTCTTTGCACCTGTCTATAAACTGAATGCCGATCGATAGACAAGTAAAGTTTGATTACATGATCTGTAGCTGTACGTGTTGCAGCCCGGACACCTGTTAATATAGGTGTGTGACGTAACACAGGAAAATGATCGTGACGTAAAAGTGTTGGAGAAGAAGAACAGTTGTTCTATTGTGCAAAGAGCATACTGTAAAATCCTCTCGCTCTATGGATACTGATATCAAGGCTGACTAGAATAAAGCTCACGGGTGCATTTTTCTTTCATATCATATAATTGCGAAGTGGTTCGATGTTTTAAAGATGGCTGCGAATGCCTGGAAGATGATCCACGCTCTAGAACACCGTTGTCTGAGATTGGTGAGCTGGAAGTGGCTGCTGTGAAGCGATCAGTTAATAAACATGCTCGATAAACAGGGGAATATGTTTCTATTATCACGAGCATTAATTCGTCACCTGTTTGTGTAAGATGGATCCCGCGTTTGTCTCTGGCTGAGTTCAAATCGCCAAACATCTTGACACGGTTGATGAAATCTGAATATTATTTTTCGAACTCAATCAAGAGAAAATAATAAAGCTTGGGTCTGAGAAAGCGAGCAGGGACAAAAAGTTTTTTGAAGTAGTCGGACTGTGAAGATAGTTTTATACATATAATTTTTAAATCCAAAGGTCCGGTCATCCAAGTGCCTGACTCCTTACTGTCACTGGATATTTGTATGCCTCCAAAGTGTAGCCAAAAGTTGTGGAACACTACCGAACCATCCGTCCGCGCACTGGTACCCTAGGTGTCCAACTACTCCAGGAAAACGATCCGGCGCTTAAACCCGCCGTCATGACCGACTTCTTGATGGAGTATGACATCAACATTTTGTCATATGAACAACAGAGCCTCATCCTTAATTTCAAGAGAGTGTTGACTGAATCCTAGTATCAACGATTCACTGCAGGATTGACGATTTGAAAGCCGCTATGCCGTTGCTGTGAATTTTTATATTGTATAAACAACATACCAAAAGTAAATACAACATAACATGTAATATGGCATGTAATAATTGAATAGTCAGAATGAGACAGTGTTTTATATGACCTTGCATAAAGTTTTATACGTTTAGACAAGGAAAGGGCAACACCTCACACTGCTTAATTCAGTGATTGTGAAGCATTAGAGCTAAATAACATATCTGAAGCACCTTTGTCATTTCCTAATAATAAAAACAGGGGCAGTAAACACAGTGAATATATAGAGCTATTAAAAGTGTGCAGAGGGCGCCACGAATAATCACCAAGTAAAGGAACATAAAACAATTTAGTCAAATTTGAGAACGAAGTCAGATATAATTTTTAAAGATTATGACCAGATTAATCTTTAAAAAAATACATATTTTATCGCAAATACATAAATATTTGGGAATGCCCCAAAATATATACTTGCCGATGAATGAAAATAGATCCCAAAATATAAATTCCCACCAATGGAGAAAACAATTCCCACAAGAATATATACTTGCCCAGCAATGAAAATAAGCCAAAAAATATATACTTGTCCAACAATAAAAAACACAAGAAAATATAATTGCCCAACATTGGAAATAAATATAAAAGTAGTGTCAATTTTTGGGCCCAGAACACATACTATTTCTTCCCCTGCAAGATAATTTTGTTTTCCGGGGGAGGGGGGGGGGGCGAAGATTTGGACTATTTCATCTTCTTTTTCTTTATTGCCTGTACAGGGGACAATATTCTCAAGGACTAGGATGTAATAAAGGTTATAGCTAACTGATGGAATGAGACTTAAACACAAATATTTACCTCATGGACTAGGAACAAAACCGGATATCTAGGGAAAAAAACTGAAATGAATAACATTAACATCAGAGTCTCAAACAGGCTGTGTAGGTGGTTGGTATACATGTTAAGAATGAGAAGCAACATATATTCTGGAATATATATGGAGTGGACTCCATCCACACAATGGAAGGGTTAAACAAGAAAGGGAACCTATTATGGGCTAGCTGAGGCAGTATTTAAAGACCTGGTTGGATGAGTCTGGACTGAGTGAGGTGGAGTTCAGCTGTGGAGGACTTTTGCAGAAGTAAACGCCAAGAGGTCAGGACAAAATGAGACGGATATCCGTGTACAAAATGTAACTTATCACCTGAAATATACGGGTAGTTAAACTCTGTTTAGCCATTTCTGTCCCACTAGAATCGACTGACTTAAAGACGGGTCTCCTTGAGACCGAATTTAGCAGGACCAGCCTTAGGCCGATTGGACCGATTTGGCCCAATCGGGTCCCATGCTCACAGGGGCCCCTTGGTTTGTGATTTTTTAAAAAAAATATATCTATAGAGCGAAAGTAATTTCAAAGCAATGGAAGAAAATTTTAAGTTCAATATCATATAAAACTTGCTTAAAAGTGTTATGTATATTTAATATAATTATATGTCTATTAGTTTTAATGTTTTTTAATTCCATTACATGCTATTGTAAAGTAACATTGTTTACTGGTCTTGACCTTGTCCAGAATTGAGTTCAGTTATGTTTGACCTGTTTGACTTTTTTTATTTCATTGATGTAAACAACTAATAATAGCTTCATGAAACATTTTAACTAGTTGCTGACCTTGTTCCAAATCAGTGCCAGTTTTGGTAAACAACCTTTTTTTAAAAAAAAAATTCTTTCTTTCTCAGAGTAAGAATCATTAAGATAAGTTAAGTTCATACCTGGACTACGTGATAAGTAAACTTCTATATTTTCCAGAAGAATGAACCTTTGACCCTCATCTGGGAATCTTTTGCGTCTTAGTTAGTTGTATAACTCGTGTTTTCATAAAGGATTGTCAGTTGTGCTCTAACACCTAGCACTTTAAGTTGAGTTATGTTGTGGACAGCTTGGGTTGAATTTATTTTCCTTTAAATTATTGAATTCAAGTTATTGTTTTCCCTGGAAATATAAAGTGCTCTGTTAATTCTTGGACAAAAACATTCATTGGAGTTTATACAGAATGAAAAAAACTAGAGACAGTTGACACATCTGCACTTCGTAGGTTGTTATAGACGTTATCGCCTTTCACCTTGAATTTCACATCGATTTGAACTGAGATTCACGAAGAACTTTTTCATTGATAGGACTTGTGTTTTAATTCTTGGATTATACTTGGAATTTAAAACGCAATACCGTCAGTTCTTCTTTCTCATTTTTCACTTTGTATTCTAGCGAAATAAATTATTTGTTAAATTTTTACAAAGCTTGTTGTCTTCACGCTTTTCTGTTAATTAATTTATGAGTATAGACTCGTAACAGAAAATTGGGCGCTCGTCCTTAGGATAAGAATTTTGCTAATATATTTCAGAAAACGTTGTTTTTGAAATTTAAATTCCTCTAGTATCGAAATTTTTAAATCCCAAGTATTATTTCACACTTTAAAAATCTTTAGCGAAATCAGCAAGATTTTTATAATGTCATAAAAAGTGGAGATCTTTATGTCAAATCCTACCCAGGAGCAGTTAGACTGTTTGAAAAAGATGAATTGCTATACCTTGCCAGAAAATATATATGTCTGAGGCAAAAAAAGCAAGAAATAAAGAAATATTTTGGTTCACTATTTGCTGGAAAAGAATGTTTTGGATAAAAGTGTTTTGGTTTTGAACAGTAAGGCCTTATAAGACTCTGACATAAGAGTAAAGGAATTAAAATTAAAATACAAGATGGAATTAGAGTTAAGAAAGTTTGAACCTCAGAAAGAAGAGAAGCAAATGCAATCAGATAAAGAGGAGAGAAAGGAGAATGCAGTTGCAGTTGGAAAAAGAGGAGAGAGAGAAACAAATGCAGTTATAGAAAGAAGAGAATGAAATGCAGAGAGACAGAAATGCAGTTATAGAAAGAACAAATGCAGTTACAGAAAGAAGAGAAACAAATGCAGTTGTAATTGGGGAAAGAGGAGAGAGACATGCAAAAGCAAATGCAAAGAGAGAAGGAAGAGAGGGAATATAACTTAAGAATAAGAGAACTAGACTTAGCAAGTGAAAAGAAAGTTCCCACTTTACATACAAATTCAAGTTTTGATGTTACTAAGAATATTAGGTTAGTTCTCAAGATTATGAAAATCTAAGACAACTCGTATTACTTGACGAGTCAAAGAACTTTGTCCATTGTGACATGAAGACTTATCTTGTTGAGCATAAGGTCGAAACCTTGGAAAATGGTGCTCATACTGCTGACGAGTATTCCTTAGCTCATAAAGTTTCTTTTGTAAGTAAGTCTTCCACTCAGCAGACTTCTGGTAAAAAACGTATTTCAACCTAATACGAGCCCTTCTAAATTTCATCTGGCACAACCTTTAGAAATCAAGTTTCTCTTAAGAATGATCATAAATTCGTATCTTTCTACGTGTACCTATTGCAAGAAGAAAGGACACGTTATTTCTGATTGCTCCATATTGAAAGATAAGCAACAGAATCAAGACAGACCTATTCCAAATGGTCTTATTTCCAAGAAGTCAAGGTCACGGTTATTTTATAAAAGTAATTCATTTGTTGGTTATAATAAACCCCAGTCTGATTTCATTATGGAGAATTATGAATCATTCATGTCGAAGGGTTCTATATCACTCATGAGTGATTCAGGCAATCCCATCCTTATTAAAATTTTAAAGGTCATAGGCGCTTCTCGGAGTCTCTCATTGTCTGGTACGTTGCCTCTTTCAGAGAAGACTTCTTCTAATGAGAGTGTTCTTATTCAGGGAGTAGAGTGTGGCTTTGTTAATGTTCCTCTCCATTGTGTAAATTTGTCATCAGACTTAGTCTCTGGATCCATGACAGTCAGAACAGTGTCTGCTTTTATTATTAGGCAACGACCTAGCTGGAGATAAGGTTGTGGTTAATCCACTTTTAACTGACAAGCCTTGTTTGCATCAGAAAGTCGATCCTATTGAAAAAGAATTTCCTGATTTATACCCAGCTTGTGCAGTTACAATAGCTATGGCAAAGAAAGCTCTTGAGAATGATGTTGATAAGGAAAGCATTCCTTTAGCTGACACATGTGTTGGTCGGGTTTTAGATGAGGTCACTTTCTTTCCTTGTTTGGAGCAATCAAAGGGTATTGATCACAGTGATCCTCTTTTAACTACTCGTTCTCTTTATTCTAATCAGGGTGACAGACGACACTCACTTGTCGTCGAACAGGAAAAAGATCTTGAGATCTCCTGTTTGTTTCACAGGGCCATTAGGGAACTGAAGTTAAAGAAGTACCTGTTTGCTCTTTCATTAAAAATGGGATTCTTATGAGAAAATGGAGACCTCCAGAGGTACCTGCTTGTGACGAGTGGTCAGCGAACTAACAAACTGTAGCTCAAAAATCGTACAACAGGAAATTCTTAGTCTGGTTCATGAAACTCCTTTGACTGGTCAGTTAATACTTGCCACAAGAGCTTGACTTACTTCTATTGGCTAAAAATTAAAAGTCGTGTTCGTCAATGCGTCTGATCTTGTCATACTTGTCAAATTGTAGGAACACCCAATCAGAGGATACCTAAGGCTCATCTGCAACCTAATCATGAATTTGATGAACCATTTAGCAGAATAATGGTAGATTGTGTTGGTTCCTTACCTAAGACCAAATCAGGTAACCAATACTGGTTGACGATATTGTGATTCCCAGAGGCAATTCCTTGAGAAATATTAAATCTAAAACAATAGTAAAAGCCTTGATACAATTTTATTAACTCAATTTGGACTTCCCTAATCTGTCCAAACTGATCAAGGGTCAAATTTCATGTCTGGAATTTTCCAGCAAGTTATGTACGAATTAGGCATCCACCAATTCAATTATTCTGCCTATCACCCTGAGAACCAAGGGGCTTGAGAAATATTTCATCAAACTTATGAAAATATATTTTTGGTTATATTTTTTTTTGATACGGGTAAAGATTGGGATGAATGCATTCATTTACCTTTGTTTGCTGTTAGGGAATCAGTTGAAGCATCTTAAGGATTCAGCCCCTTTCAACTAGTTATTGGACATACTGCGTGTGGACCATTGAAGTTGTTAAAATATAAACTTCCTTCTAATGAAGATAATGAAATTGATCTACTTGATTATGTGTCCAATTTTAAGTATAAGTTGTCAAAGGCTTGTGAGGTTGCAAGAATTAATCTGCACTCTAATCAGCCAAAACTGAAATCAAGGTATGATAAAAATACAAAGGTAAAGAGTTTACAGTCTGGTGATAGAGTTCTGGCTCTCTAGCCATACCACAAAATCCGTTTTAGTCCAAGGATTATGGTCCTTACACAGTTGGAAAGAACGTAAATGATTTAAGCAAAATCATAAATACTCCTGGGAGGCGAAAACAAAAAACAGCTTGTTTGTGTTAATTAAAAATTAGCAACAGTTGAGTAAACAACTTTTTTTTATTTATTTTTATTGTGGGATACATAGAGTGAGATCGAGTCATTACTGGAATAGGTGGTCTTAGACATGTAAATAGCTCCTACCTTGTTCTGGAAAGTGATGACGTGACCCTCATACGGGTATCTTTTTTGCGTCTTACTTAGACCGTATAACCTTTTCTTATAGAGAATTTATCTCATTTGGGCGTTTAACCTTCGACACTTAAAGGTGTTTTGTTGTGACCAGTTGAGTTGAAATTAATTTACGGAATTATTAATTATTTTCCCTGGAGTATTTTGGTGCTCATACATAATTCTTGGACAAAGACATTTCTTGAAATTTTATATGGAATTCAAATACCGGATTATTTTCTGTGGTTCAACAATGAACTGTTGACCCTTTAGTGATATACAGGCTACCGTCAAGTCATCGCCTTCCATTTTGGATTTTCGTCGGGACGCAAACTCAAATTCATTAGAATAGTATATTACTAGGACTAATACATTTTTTTATTCTTGGATTATTCTTGGATTATTTTTGGATCTGAGTCTAAAAACCAAACGTTTTTTAAAAATGTACCTTTTTTTCTTGGAAAATAATTTATTTGTTAAATTTTACAAAGCTTGTCTTCACTTTTTCTTTGTTACTGTTTATGAGATCCTAAACACGTGTCATTTGCCATATAAATATGTTAAAGGAGTATATTGAGAGAGATAGCCAGGTTAATCATGCAATTAATTTTGCTGTACCTGTCCCACTCAGTGAAAATTTACTCGAAGGAATGCAATCGAACTATATTGATTTTGGAGTAACAAGTCTTCGGAATTCGGAAATTATGAATAATCTGGACCAGAAACTTTCGCATTTGCAACAACAATAGAGAAATGAATTTAAACATCTATTATTTGAATATGAGCACTTATTTCCAGATATTACTACAAGAACAAACAAAATCTACCAAGACGTTGAAATTGTACATTCCACACCTGTGAATCAAAACCCGTACAGGATGAACTCGCTCGAACAGGAATACTTGAAAAAGGAAATTCAGTATTTGCTAGAGAATTATTTCATAGAGCCCTGTAAAAGTGACTGGAGTTCACCATGTATACTTGTTCCGAAACCAGATAAAGCTTTCCGCATAAAGGTGAACAGTGTGACTAACACAGATACATTTTGAATACAAAGAATTGATGACTGCATTGATAAAATTGGAAATGCTAATTATGTCACCAAATTTGACCTTCTGAAAGGGTTTTGGCAAATTCCACAGATGAACTTTATCAACATAAAGTGGTGCCGCATGGGATGAAGGGTTCACCAAGTACTTTTCAACGTCTAATAAAAATGATTACCTCTGGTCTAGATAATTGTGATGTTTACATCGACTGTGTCATCATCTATAACGACACCTGGAAAGAACATTTAGCGACAATTCGGAAATTCTTTGACAAACTCACTGATGCAAATTTGACAAGTAATTTATTCAAAAGCGAGCTTTGAAGTGCTTGTGTAATATTTTTAGAACAGATCGTGTGACAGGAACAAGGTAAACCTATAGATGCTAAGGTCAAGGCTATCTCTGAATTCCCCGGTATTGATTCAAGAAGATACAAATGGTGTTGATCATCCAGTGTGATATTTTTCTAAGAAATTAAATAACCACCAGAGAAATTATTCAGCAATCGAGAAGGAATGTTTAATTTGATATTAGCATTAAAACACTTTGAAGTTTACATTAGTTCTGCTCCTTTTCCGATTATTTTGTTGAGTAATCACAACTCCTTTACTTTCATCGGCAAGATGAAAAATAAAAATCAGAGATTATTATGGTCGAGTTTGTTGTTACATGAAAATAATATTGACATCAGGCACAACAAGGGAAAAGACAATTTAATAGCAGATGCACTTTCACGTGTATAGAAATGTATTATTTCATGTACACTTTGTATCATTCATAAGATTTCCTCTTATGTTATTTGTTTTATAAACCACATGTATAATTGACCTATGGTTAAAAAAAGCTATATTATATAAATCTTTCTTTTTCTTTTATGGGGTAAGTGTTATGTATATTTAATTTAATTATTTGTCTGCTAATTTTAATTTTATTTCATTTCATTACATGCTATTGTAATGTAACATTGTTTATTGAACTTGACCTTGTCAAGAATTGAGTTCAGTTCTGTTTGACTTGATTGACGTTTTAATTTTTTTATTTCATGGATGTAAACAGCTAATAATAGCTTCATGAAACATTGTGACTAGTGTTGACCTTGTTCCAAAGTCAGTGACAGCTTTGATAAACAACCTTTTTTAATTTTGTTGTTTCTTTCTCAGAGTAAGAAATCTTAAGTTGAGTCAAGGTCATACTCGGACTACATGATGTGCCAATTGGTAGCAAACTTTAATTTTTTCCAGAAGAATGAACTGTTGACTTGGAATCTGTTTTTCGTCTTAGTTAGTCGTATAACTCGTATTTTCAGAAAGGATTGTCAGTTCTGCTATAAGACCTAGCACTTTAAGTTGTGCTATGTTGTGACCAGTTTGTAGTGAATTTTATTTTCTTCAAATTATTGAATTCAAGTAATTGTTTTCCCTGGAAATACAAAAGTGCTCTGACAATTCTTGGAGAAAGACATTCATTGGAATTTTTACTGAATTCAAAACTGGAATAATATTTTCTTTGATTGCGCAATAGACTCTTGACACATCTGCATTTCGTAGGTTATTACATACGCCATCACCTTCCATCTTGAATTTCATCGGGATTTAAACTGAGATTCACTTCGAACTTATCATTGATATGACTTGTGTTTTAATTCTTGGGTTATAATTTGGATTTATTTTGCAATCCATTACTTCTTTTTTCTCATTTTTCACTTTCTATTCTCGGGAAATAAATTATTTGTTACATTTTTACAAAGCTATTTTCTGTTTTTATTTTAATAGCATATACTAAAACAAAGTTGATTTCCAAATGCAGTGCTCACAGGGGACCCCGAGCGTAAATCCAGGGGACCCCGCCAAAATGATTCAAATCGAGCCCCACGTTTGCTAAGGCCGGCCCTGGAATTTAGCATATGACTGACTGTGAAACTCAAGATACTGTGTTGTACTCAATATGATTCTGGGTCGTGAAATTAATTATGGACATTCCTCACACACTTATTTTCTTTTCTGATATTAATTTCAATGATGATGAATATAAAACCTAAACGGCACAATTACGTTTTTTTAACAGAGTTTGCAAAGTGATAAATTTTGTAAGAACAGAATTATGCGGGGTTTAGAAAACCCTTATTATTTAAAAAGTGATTTATAACTGAAGTTTTGACAAATTCATAACTGTAATTAAAACTGTACCCTACCCTATAGGAGCTAATTCATTTTGCAGCAATTGTTTTCAACATTACAAAATTTAATTCACTGAGATACACTTACGCGAAATATAAGGTAAACACTCTGTGTCGAGAGGGACAGGAGAACATGATCAAAGTAAACAAAAGTACAAAATATTTGTATTAGCATACAAAAGATCAATTCAGCATAATACCAAGTGCTTCATATTCAAACGAAATTTTACTGAATAACAAAAAAAACAACAAAAAACACATTGAACATTAGTTTTATAACTTTGAGTTTAGAAAGATTTTATATGTTCTGAATTAACCCTGGTCCCAGTTACGCTCATGTTAAAATCGCGTCTAGGTTGGAAACACCAAAGAAATTCATAACAAAATTGTTGCCTTAGATAAAGTAATAAAAACTCGTACTTGATAAAAAGCAGAACAGCAGATTTTAAGCTGTTTACATACATATATATATATATATATATATATATATATATATATATATATATATATATATATATATATATATATATATATATATATATATATATATATATATATAAACATTTTTATTATTTCTTGAACGGATTGGTAATGGGATCAGACCACGTGTTATCACATCATTAAAATCTTCTCCCTTAACAGGAATTGCATGTTATTACGTATGCATATCATCAAAATAGATTTTATATATGATATCTAGTTACTTCAAAAGCAATGTTGTGAAATAAAGAAATAAAGATATGAGAGAGAGAGAGAGAGAGAGAGAGAGAGAGTATCGAGGCAATGGTTCTGTTTCAATCTATAAACCTATGCACGTTTCTGTCTTTAGAGTATAATACAAAAAATGTTACTACGCTTGGAAAGGAGTAACAGTTTCCCCGTTCAAAAATGTTACTATGCTTGGAAAGGAGTAACGGTTACCCGTTCACAAATTTTCATACAACTTTTTCTTCTGTCAGCTTTGACTGGAATGTATATTTCTATTATATATTGTTCTTTTGAGGCCGATTAATATGTGTTGTGTCTCTTTTCATCTTGTATGTTTATATGTAGTGCTTGATGAGTAGAAGAGTAGAATAAAAAGATTTCTCATTCAAGAGCTCCACATCTATTTCTCCGAATAAAACCATTTTGACTTTTGGAGCAAGGACTATTTTCAGATCATTTGGAATCCACTGTGATACATCACTCCATTATCTATTAATCACAATACATTGCCAAAACAAATGTGCTATTGGTTTTGGTGTGCCATTACAAAATATTAATTTATCAGCATCATTAGCGTGTATTTTATACACAAATGTATTCTTCGGTGGAGTTCTGTGTCAAGCAAGATATTGAAACCATTTTAATTTTGAGTGTGTTGATACGTTGAATACTTTAGAATATATATTTGGCCAATAATCATTAGCGAAGTTTAAGTTTTGTTACCATCTTTCTTCACAAGTTGGTGAAACTAATTCGTAAAAACTTTACAACCTTTTATCACTGTGAAGAACAGTTTGTAATTGGAAAGGGATGAAAAGGGATTAAAAGTATGGCATTCGTGGTTGCATTCAGTTTTAGGTTAAACATAATAATCTTATCGTCTGAGTGACACATTGGTGTTTCTTTAAAGCTTTCAAATTCAGGAAAACTTCCCAGTTAAGTGAGCACGTCACTAATATAAATAATATTATGTTCAATCCATTTCTTGTACGTGACGGGTAATCCATTACTTGTACATGATGGTAATCCATTACTTGTACATGATGGTAATCCATTACTTGTACATGATGGTAATCCATTTCATGTACATGATGGATAGTCCACTGAGTCTGCACATTACGTTATTTAATGCAGAAGATGAGCTGCAACTTCAATATCTTCTAGGTAAAAGGTTACCAGCAGGTGCAATCGACAAAGAAAACTCCAAGCTATTCGTCCTGTATGCAGCATACTTTGTTATGCAGTGTGCAGCTATCTTCTGTAAATAAGGTACTGAAACTTGCAACTTATGCAGTTGACGAACACTTTGTTGACTGATATAGTGTAAGAATTTGTATTCTAATATATATATATTTGTAATTTTTTTTTAAATACTTATTTATTGATGGTATTCAGATGATTTATTCTTATATCATGTAATCTTCCATGGAAATAAATAAAGATGATGATGATTGTACGTGATGGGTAATCCATGTCTTGTAAAGGATGGGAGGTCCATTTCTTGTACATGATGAGTATTCAGTTTCTTGTACATGCTGGGTAATCCATTTCATGCACAGGATGGGTAATCCAGTTCTTGTACGTGATGGGTACTTTGTTTATTCTTATAAGTGTGTTCATTAACAAGTTCACGGTCATATGACCTTCATCTCTTTAAGGTCTATTTCTTTGTAATAAAAGTTTCCAAGCTAATGAAACATCACATCAAAACATATTTTATCTGTATATTCATCTCGCATATTTCATAATCAAACAAGTGAACACATTTCCTTTCATTTGTAAGAAGCTTAAGAATCCAAGTTATTTTTAGAGTTAATATAAATCTTTTAGTATATATCATTGCTAACCCTCCTTTGCAGATGCTCCGAAACATAATCTCCCTTTTCTTCTATTAGCTTTTGACTTTCAAAAAGTGAAATATATTTCATTCCATAAGCTAATAAAACTTTGCAGAGGGTTTGGTAAGGAGATGAACCAATAGTTTAATTTTGGAATCACTAGGGATTTTAAAATTGCTGTTTTAACGATTTGTGTTAGGGTTCTTGAGCCAATTCTAACAAACAAATAGTATCATGTGTATTTTATTTTCAGAATTTATCTGCATGATTTTTTTTTAATGACTGAAAAGTTTTTAGCTAACAGAGTAAACACAGTAACCAATTGCTTTTTAAACCTATGGTGAAATATTTATGTACTTTATGTCTTAAATCCGATCCAGATTGCTTTTGTTTTGGTAATATTGAGTTTCAGGCCTAAGATCTTTGCAAAAAAATATAATACATTAACGGAAGATCTAAGAGATTCGAAAGAAACATCAAAAACAAGGTAGTATTTTAAACTCCTTTTTTTTCGCCGTTAATGTCGCATTTTGTCAAAATCGTTCAGCATTTTGCGATACTGAACACCTTAATATTACAGGTTAAGTGCGCCTAAAAACATTATCATTTATTAGGAACTAATTTGTAAACAAAACATGTACACTCATGTAGCAGAAGCTTTAGGTTTTAGTTTATAAGATCTGTTTGTGGTTGAACTAAAGAAGCTGTTTCGTCTATTTGAAAGTAGAGATGATTAGTGAACAATGTGGACGAGTTTACGGAGTCACAAATAAAACTTTCAAAAATGGAAGTGATATTCGCAATGTCCACAACAAACGTGCCAGACGCAGTATTTCTGAGAATGCTATTCTGATCATTAAAACTGCTATTTACGAGAAATGTTCGTGACTTTTCGTAAATAGAATGGTTCAGACTATGGCCAGTGCTCTCTTGGGTCTAGCATAGAAAAGCATATTGAGGTCAAGGGATATCGCATATCTGTCAGATATTCAATAAGTCAAAGTACTAAATTGTAGAAAAATATGAACTGAAGGTTTTGGTTTAAAAAAAAGGTGAGGGCCTCAGAGCCAATAAGCCAAGACGACGTGGATTTATCATTTCCGCTGGCTGTATGGACTGTCACATACAAGCTGCTTTGCAATTTTCATTGTTAACCTTTTTGATAGAATGTTTCAGATTTTGATTAGGGATAAGCGCCAGAACATAGCTTGGGTCCCTACAAAAAGCATGCAGGTGACAAGGCATAAACATGTCTTATTTAGCTGGTGATAAGAATGGCAAAGATATGCATACAATATTTGGATCTTGAATTTCATGAGAATCTACTTTCTTAGTGCAGCAAATCCGAGCTACATGAGCTATGTCATGGGTTCCGAAATTGATTATACAGTTCTAAATTATACTGCAATTTCGACTAGATTTCCAACTGCAACCACATTCTCCTTACTGCACTCAAAATGAAATGAACGTGATATTCCATAGGGTCTATTTGATAATTTCAACTGAAAGAGTTCATAGTGTTCTCACATTATGATTATAAATATTCAATGTCAGATCAGAAACACACATCCAACTTCGTCAAGATGCATTACTCCCTGCTCAAAACACATGTACTTCGTGTCGAATTGACAATGCTAATATATCCAGTCCATAACCAGCAGAATTAAGTAGAATCGACAAAACAAGCAAAATCTATCCATTCCAGACCAGCTGGAATAGTTATTGCACTGTGCATTCATTTACAATATGACTCTATTTTTCAATTTTCATTAGACCAAAACGACAATTCTTTTTTAAACTAATGTCGGGCGTACCACCACGTTTAAAGTCGCTGGGCGGTGCTATGTATGCATTAATATTGTTATTGCGTATTGATTAATCTACGGTTATGCATTTATTTGGAATACAGCACAAATTCAATTACTTTGTCTATATATTTGCTTTATGTCTATGCTTCTATATTATTAAAAAAAATTAAGCCTCAGGTAGAATAAGAAAATGAGTATATAATAAAAAGGTTACCGCATTTGTATGGGAAAATAAAAACTCGTTTTCTCGGATTAATATTATACTCCCAAAGATCATGTGGTATTAATCATACAAAAAAAACTCGTTCATATTTTCCAGCATAAATGCAGTAACCTATAAATATCATCTACAAACTGTGAGACTAAATATTCTCTTTCCTTTGGTTTAATGCCTTTAATGTTCTTAATATTTAGCAATAATATCGATAAAATGTCCCCATATATAAAAACAAAAAATAAACGAGATAGTTGGTCACCCTGTCTACATCCTCTGACAATGCTGACAAATTTTGATTTAACGCTATTCTGACACACTCCTGAAGAGATATTAGGAAAGTAAGTTTTTACCCACTGTCTTATCATCGGTCCAAAATTATAAAAGGCTAGGACATTATGAATGAATTTCCATGAGATGGAATCAAAAGCTACGTATAAAAATAATTAATAATAAGATACCAGGAATGTAAATCTACAGTGATATGCATTATATTATAAATAATCCTGTACTTTCACCAATATATCTTCCTTTAATAAAATGGTTTGGTCCTCAGATATTATATAAATTAGTATTGACTTTATCTCTTTGACAATACATCCTGATGCTAATTTGCTATAAGGTCTTGCAGCTTGTTGAGTATGACTGAATTGTATAAATCCTTTTATTTGTTAAGTACATGTACTCGGGTTTCATTTTTGTGTACAACGATACCCGAGGGTGATTTATGTATATTGTACAAAGATTTCAAAATAGTGAGTTCGGTTCATCTTATGCCGCACGTGCGAAATGCTTTCGATGGGACTAACTAAATACTTCCAGCACACAGACGATGTTCTGCAGCATCTTCTGTGTATAAATACCTCACCGTAGGTCAAAATCTTCACATTTCGGAAAAATTGTCAGTGAACGGTCCTGAACAAAACAAGAAACAAGGATGCTTGGCTGTGAATACAGAGAATAAAAGGAAGGTAACTTCTCATCTATCTCTTTTCTGCACACGAACAAAATTAAAATTTAAATTTAATTTATCACCAGCTAATATTTCACTGACCCAATTGATGTAATAGAGGTTTTGTTCTACCAATAGCTGTTTTCAGCACTCTTTGCGCCCTTCACGCGCTTAAGGCCTACAATGGCAACAACAACTCCTAAATTCGTTAATGGGGAAAACTTCTTAAAGGATTATTTCCGCACTGAAGAGGAGGAAATTGAATAAGGCAGGCTCTTTAAAGGCTTTATAGATCTGTGAGCTCAAGCAATTGACTATCGAACATACAGGCCTCTAACAGGCCTAATGACTTCACTATGCTAGCCGCATTAGCAGCAAGTGCAATAAATTCCTGTAACTTTGAAACCTTCTATAATATTGCGAGAGGGGTAATTATATTTTATCCCAAAAAATGAATTTTTGCTGCCAACATGAAATATCATGTTTGGGGATGTGGTGGCAAAGGTGACCACCCCCTCTAATAACCAGATTAATAGAGAAGAAATTTGTTGAGATTTATGTATGCATGTTCCCGGGGGAAATCCCCCTGGAAGTTTACCAGGAGGGTTTTCAAACGAGAACTGGGGTCAAACCCTCAAGTGTCAAAAGGGACACTTTCACAGCCTTCCCTGGCTTACATAATGGAAATATTGTTGTTCAGGTGGATATAAAGGACACTCCAAAAATTCCCGATCATTTCAAAATCCACGGGATACCCGTCCAGACATGGTACTATAATTGCCACATGTCAAGGGCATGTGGCAATTATGGAACTGTGGGAGATAAGAGATGGGATTGCAAGCAACCAAGACAACGAGAACAACAAAACACTCCAGAGATAAACACACAACCCATCATGAACACATACGCACAAGCAGTCATGCGAAACTTAGAAGATATAAAATACATAGTAGACATGACAAAAGAGGAAGACCTAATACCTCCAGAACCTAACCTCCACTACAAACACCACAATCATACACAACAATAACAATAACGCAGACACCAACACCGCACACTACACCACAAAATGAACAAGCCCAACATGAAAACGAGATGAAAACAGAATCCATGTCATACACTGAAGCAACACCCAATCCAAAATCCAGGTCTAAAAAAGCACCTAAGACAACGAAAGCTAATTCGCCAAAAGGAGGCCAAGTGACCAAAAAAGACATCAGGTAGTCTCACCAGGGACAAAACAAATTAAGTCTATGCTAAAATAAGTGAGACAAATACCGCAAATATTACTTGCACTAAACAAAGAATCAAACGAGACAACCTGTACAGCACCTACTCAACAACCCAGTACTTCAACTACATCACCTGCCAACAATGAAGACCACAACCACACAACCAAAAACAAACAGGACTACCAAACCCCACCAAGCTCAAACAAACATACAACACCTAACGCTAAAAAATTGACTCGACAATCAGAAGGAAAAAAACAAAACCAAAGCCAAAACGATACAAAACAAGGAAAATAACAAAATATGTCACCTCCCACAAAGGAAAATAATGAGAACTGGCACAAAAACTGTATAAACATTTATCACTACTTTGAATAGTACAAAACAAAATACAAAAAAAAATACGAATACATCCTAAAGCAAATTATGAAAAAGGGAAAAGCGAGTAAGATTAAAAATACTTTCAACAAACATAAATGGATTTAATTTTATAAAAGCTAAATCTATAATAGAACTAGCAAAATCATATGACATCGCGTGTATTCAAGAAATACGAAATATACAACAGAAAATAATGAACTACATATATCAGCTTAATCCAATTTTTATTGCACAAAAGATTACACCAACCTAAAATCAGGAGTAGGACTAATAACTAATGATAAAGCAATACAGACTGATTGGAAACTTTTACCAGCTCCACCTGAATTAAAAGGTAGAATTATTCATATACACTGAAACAAAATACATATAATAAACACGTATATAATAAACACGTATGTACTACAAGAAAGAATAGAAAAATACCATTTATGTATTAACAAACTATCTACAACCATATACTGTAGATAATATTGTAATAATTGGGGACTTTAACTCAGTCACTAACGATATTGACAGAAAAGGTGGCATATGCCAGTGGGAAAAAGAATCTATACTTCTCATGAACGGCTTCATTCACAATAATAATCTTACTGATACTTTCAGATAGTTACACCCGACCAAGGTAGAATATACAGATATTACGGGAAATTTGGCTGCAAGAATGTATCAGTCTTACGTAAACAATAAAATACAAAAAAGGAAAAAACATTATTAGCAGCGCAATATTACAAGATCAAATAGCAGACCACAGAGCGATAACACTAGAAATTAAGTTACAATCATCAAATAAATGTGGAAAAAGCCACTGGAAACTCAATAGTTATATCCTTAACCTTCCTGAATATCAAGAGGAAGTAATAAATATCTTACATTCCCTATATGGGTATAGCATTTACGATATGTGTGACCAAATTAAACAAAAAGTATCCAGAATTATCAAAAAGAATACAGATTACAAGCTGAAAACTATAAAATCATTGAAAGAGAATGTCAGAAAATAATAAATGACCCCACCATGAATATAGAAATCATAAACAAAGCAACGGAAACCTTAAAAGAATTAAATGAAAAACACACGAAAGATGAACAAATAAAAGCAGGACTATTTCATGACATCTATAATAAAGGAAAGATTTACAAAAGATAGGAAATTAGAAAACGTTTACAGAGAAGTATAACAAAACTAAAAAAACAAAAATAATGAAATAGAAGGGAAAAAGCTATAAAAATGCTATGAAAAATTATACACATCACAAAATATTCCTGAGGAAATTATAACAAACTATACCAATAACCTGCCCTTTCCAAAAATAAATGAAACGACCAAAACAATGCGATGAAACAATCTCCGAAAGTGAGATAAAAAAGCAATCGACGAATTAACCAAAAATAAATCTCCATGTCTTGATGGTTTGAGAGCGGAATTTTAACAAAAATTCAAAAATTTCTAATACCCTTATTAGAATCACTATATAACAATACATTTATAAAAAAAGAAATGACCGACAGAATGAGAACTGGTATAATAACTTTAATCTACAAAGACAAAGGAGAGATAACTGACTTAAAATACTGGCAAATAGAATAAAATTAACTTTAGGAGAAATCGTAAATATAAACCAGACTTTCGGAGAAGAAAGAAACTTTTAAAATAATGTACTGTCCATAAAAACAATAATAGATTATATGAAATCTACCAACTTATCAGGTGCACTAAAAAGGCTTCGATAGAATAGAAATAAACGTTATTGTGCATATTTTTCATAAATTCGGCTTTGGGCCCAATTTAATACAATGGGTCAAAACTCCATACAAAAATATCCAATCAATGGAACAGACAAATGGAGCTAAAACTCAACCCTTCCCAGTCAACATATGTTAGGCAAGGGTTCCCCTTGTCAGTGCTTTTATATGTACCGGGAATCGAAACATTACACATTGCAATACAAAATGATAAAAATATTCATGGAATAAAAGTACCAAACATCAAAAGAGAATGTCAAACTTTTCAACATACTAATGACTGTTCCAACTTCATCACCACACATCAATTGTACCAACATTTAATCAAACAATACAACTTTTTCGGCCTTGCTTCAGGTTCACAAATAAATCATGCAAAAAAAGAAAGTAATTCTACTTATTAGCAACTGGAGAGGAAATCAACCATAACTCCCTCAGGAAAAATTAGAAAACAAGTCAAAGTCCTAGGTATAAATCGAGGCGAAAACAGTAAGAGCCTAAACTTTACGCAAATTAAAAATAAATACAAAAACACACAACAAGGTGAAAAAAATAGACATTCAAACGTACTAGAAAAAGCCCAGATTGCAAAAACTTATCTTTACATTTCAATTTGGTATGAATTTGATGTAACTGATTTTCAACTTTGTTACGTTAAAAAATTGAATCCTTAACGCTAAACTTAACATGAAGTGAAAACATCTATAAACTATCCAAATTCACACTAGAAAAAGAATCTCCCTCATGGGAAAAGCAACTAGGTGAGCTATCTTGAAAAGAACCCATGAGGTGGAGAATCTTATAGATTACTACATGGTCACCTTTGCCACCTATATCCCAACAAGACCACTGAACTACAGCAGTTGCTTTTCCCAACAACAGAAACAGGGCTCTCTAGATACCCAAGCCATCAATAAAATGAGCACTCAAGTGAAAGGTTACTTGGGAGAGCTCTGTAACTGGCATTCAAATTTTACACCCTTATAAAACTTTGCAATATCGAATTATATTTCAAATTTCGCAATACTTCAATAACAGAAAAACCGTCAAAACTTGAATTATTTATAAGAGAATCCATATTTTTCATCACATCCGTGGGTTTAATGATTTCAATCCGTGTTTCGGCGCTAAGGTGCACAACACAATAATACAATACAGACAACAAAACAATCTAATTGGACAACAGTATGCTAAGGCATATCGATCAACTCCATCCTAAATAACCAAACACAAGACATGCACCCACAGAACATAACACAAATCATTTAGACACCTTATTATTTTCAACTCTAAATATTTATATTTGGCTTAAATATATTTATTCCAAAATTTCTTTTCACACATTAGGTTTAGATAAAGAAAACAATTAGTAAAGATTTAATCTAGATATAGCTGTCAGAACAACAAAGGGTACACTATACAACAAAGCACTCACTATTTGCACAACACAATAACAAAATGATTCTGACAAAGTCACTCAGTTATAATCAACAATGGGAATTAAGTGAGAGAAACCCTCCCCCAGGGACTCAATAGTTCTAGGAGGGAATAGTACTATCCTAAGTTCTAAGCAAGGGATGATATAAATCAGGCCAACTGCCACCCCAAGCAAAGGGACGATAATATAACCAGCCAAGCTTTTAGTGGGATAACTAAAAAATTTTAATTCGGTGAACAAAACAGAGTACCTCTGACGAATTACACTTATATTATAAAATCATTATTATTCTTACTTAACAACAATACAACTAACACCAAATGTGAGGACAGGAAAACCCCGCATCACATCACATTTTTGGAACACCAGGGTGTCACTTCTAAGACATAACCAGCTATATGTGCTGGGATGGGGCTAAGAGGTGTGAACGGGTACTGTAAGGACTTGCACATCTTCAGCTGTAGAGTTATGTGAGTTATTAATTTATTGTGTATCAGTTATAAGTATTGTACTACCACGTGTATTTTTTATATTTTCTATGTAGCTTCGGCTTACGTAGTATCATGCTAATATTTTATATTCTTGTTTGTGACTTAGCAAGAGATTTATATTAGCAATATATAAAGTTGCATTTTTAAGATAGGTTTAGTACCGTATGATTCCTGTCGGGCACGGTTAGGTTCACTTCTGAAGTTGTGTATTGTTTTGTAATTATTGTGCCGATAATGCAATATGTGTACCTTACCGTATATAAGGTCATTATGTTTATCGTATATACCCATGTCATGCATAGTACACGATGTTAGATGCAATTTTTAGCTGACCAGAGTGATCGGAGTCGCATCTGTATAGTTGACCAGAGTGACCAGAGTGATCACTCTTATCGGAGTAATCGGAGTTGACGTGGTACCAGCTGCAGAGTTAACCATAGAAGTTGACCATAGCAGTTGTGAAGCTCAACCATAGCAGCCGTAAAGCTGAGTAAACAGTGCTGCTGGTCGAGTAGCAGGTGATCGGGTGTTGCTGACCGAGACTGGTGGGCGCTGATTGCTTGATTGACCAACCTGGAATACTGACTGCTTGATTGACCAGTGTGACTGGTAGACAATTGTGCTGGTGACGGAGTGTGTAACTCCATACATGTAATCTTTTGGCCGTGGGCTATTCTTTGGGGTTTGTAATACCCAATGTGTTTTTGGGACTGTAAATATATTTTGTACATTTGTCCCTTTGTTTTCTTCATTTTTACTACTTGAGTGAATATATTTTTACTATATGAGTAAAATACCACAGTTTTACTATCTGAGTAAAACACATCATTTTCGAAGTTGTGTAACGCCTCAGCCATTTGATCTACAGTAATAAAAATATTATTGGTGCATTGTAGGTCACTTCTGCATTGTGAAATTACTGTGAATCATTCACCCCCTGTCACTGTACTGTGTAATCTCATTTATTTGTATTTTCATTATTTAGTTCATGCGGATTATGTTAATTGATCCAATATTTGAATATTATACGCACGTATTAATCATAATTCTTTTCTCATTCAATGAGGCAGTGATGCAGCTTTAAAGCCTTGTTGTGAATTAGGGAATAGGATTTCTTTCGTCATCAAGAGGTTATTAATTTTTGATTGGTAAACTTTCTTAAATAATTTGTACAGCACTGTTAACAAGTATATTGGTCTATTGTTTTTATTCCCTTAGTATATGGGCATGGCAAGCCCTTTTCTCCATGAATTTGGTATATACTCATGTTTTAATTGAAAGAATATGTTCATTTGGAATGTGATCATGACTAGGAGATTATATTACGGAAGTGCGCATGCTCAGTGACTTTATCATCTAAAGATTGTTTATGTGAGTGTCTCTTAGAACAATGGTTGAGATCACATGCTGCTTTCTCTACGTAGTTAAAAAGTCTTTGTCATAAATATGAAAATATATCGGTGTATATAATTCAGCAAACACCAGAAATCGATGGCGGGTCTGGCCGTCAGAATAAGTCTTAACTCCATAAGAAATTGCAAGGCAAGGTTTGTTTTTCTTTGGCTCGCTCTGTCTAATTAAATGCCAGAAAAGGCGTAGATAGCATTCAACCGCTTCTTTAATTCAGTTTAGGGAATTATTCAGAAATGTTTCGCTAGCTATTCTTTGAACTTTCTTAAATTCACGCTTTGCAGTTTTATATAGATAATAATGTTTCGTGCTGCAAGCCTCGTATATACAGCTCAATGCTATTAAAATTCTATGTAAAATAATGTATAAGAGAGAAGCTTTATTTACCATATAACGAAAATATTTTTTGTTGTTATTAACCGGACGGGGAGATATAGAAAAATGTTGCAATGTTTTATTAACCGGACGTGGAGATATAGAAAAGTGTGGTTGTATTGTTATTGACCGGAGATGGACGTACATAAAAATGTATAGTGTTGTTATTAAATAGGGGTGTTAAATCGTAAAATGTAGATCTTGGTGTAGTAAACATGCGTCAGTTGAAAAGCTATTGCTTGCAATGCAGAATGCGACATAAAGAAGCTAGTAAAGGTCTTGAAGTTGTATTACTTGCTGGAGTAGATAAATGCATTATTATTTATCATACCCTAAAATATCAGAAACATGCCAGTCAAAAGAAACGTAATATGGTAAAGCAAGATAAAAAAGTGAATATTGTTACAAAAACAAACCAAGCTATCTTTTATGGTGCTTTCCTGCTTTGATAGTAACATTTTGTCTATAGAGATCGTGATATTGGCATGCTAACGCTTGTATCAAAAATACATAAATTCGTAATTTTGCAAAAGTAATTCCCAAGGCTTTGCTAGGTTTGGTCTAATATAAAAACACAACTTCAAGTAACTGACTCCATCCCATGAGAAACGGGAACATACAAATAGTGGAATACATCTCCTCTATCTGACCTTTAATAAAGGTTTCATTCGAGCATGTTTTATTGTAACAGCTGGCAAATTTATGGTTAATTTATGGCTTCATACCCTAAATGTCACGGGCGGATTGTATGCAGTCTAGGTAGTGAAACTCTACTTTAAAAAAAATTAATTCTGAATGTATTTGTTTGAAAATTATAGTTGCTTCCCTTGAACAATGCATATACTTTCCGTGTCATTCTTGTATGTACAAACCATTGATGGTTTTAACACTACTAGTATTGTCATTTTCGCTAGCAAGGGTTCCGGTGTGATAACCCTATCTACACTTTGGTGGATCGAACAGATATTTTGGTGCTTTGTTCTAGCGACATCTATTGTATTTCATGAGTTGCCTCCCTTAGTATGTAATGCAAACTCTCCAATGGCGTGATGCATTGTGCATCATCTGAAAATGGTGCAGGCATTTGACCAAAAAAGGATACTTTGAATGTTTATCATCGAAAGTATGACTATGTACCAGGTCTATATGAGTGAAAGGTATTTGTGAAAACACAGACCGGCAGTGGACAATTGCTTATTTATCAGTCCATTCAAGTTGTACGCTTCCCTTGTCTCGATCATGTAGGAATAGTATTCAAATTTTAAAAACTTAATTTTGATTGGATTCGGTGGCTTGCAGACCCGAAGCACATGAAAACCTGCTCGATACACCAAGGTGTAGATAGATTATCATATCGGCTAGGGTATATGCTAGTCTTGCTGTATCTGGGATTGATAATTGAATTTTGATTAAAACATTATATGAGCCGAAATCAGAATGTTTTCAATACAAGAAACTCAGATATAAGCTTGCAGAGGTACCGCTGGGCGGTGGTGTTGGTGAGGTTGATTGACGGATTATACTTTCTTGCAAGGTGCGCGCTTTATTCGGTTCTCGTTATCTAGGAGATGATCGTCCTTGGTGGTATTCCCCGGATCGAGTAAATATTAATATAAAGTGTGAAACTTATCGGTGGAATAAACAGATCTGAGCAGATATAAAGAA